>CM050452.1:51538507-52807220 GCA_027563935.2 Costus lasius
ACTTTCTGTTTGGTGACCAAACATCTCTCCTCTACCCTTGCCCTACATTGAGAAGACCACAGTTAGAGAAAGGGCCGATTGGAAGCCATGTCTTAATGAAACTGAGGGAGCCTTTATTCCATCTCCTGATACAGTTCCACCACCACCCACCGGGGGTAGTAGGAGTGATCCTTATGGGATGGAGTCACCCCCTCAGGACTTTTCACAGCCAGCTGGTACCTCCTCACACACACCTAGGGACAAATATGCTAGCCACCATGATCTTGGCTTCCAGGCACTCACAGCACAGATGTTCAGTCAGGAACGCCGCTTGGATAAAATGGATGAGACTCTGGGAGACATCCACAGAGATATGGAGAGGCTATGCAACCATATGGAAGACATGGGTAACTTCCTCTATGACCGTTTTGGTTATGCTGATCACAGAGACTATGGCTATCATGGTGATCAGGGCGGAACCCCATACTTTGATCCTGAGGAGACTGCTGCGAGTGACTCGAAGGCTACGCGATCTGACGATGATGAGTAGAGGCTTTGTGAGTATTATCTTCCCTTACCTTTTTGTCGTACTATGATTTTCTTTATCTCACTGTTGTTTTATATGATGAAGGGAAGGATGGTGCTTCCATGACTGCCGCCACTGCATTTTGTTTAACATGCCTATTATTCTTATTTTGATATGGTTGTATGATGATGATGATATTGATCTTTACTGATTCGATGGGGTTGTATGATATTTTGATATTCTGATGTTTGATATGATATACATGATGATATATTTTTGTTGATATGATATTGTGATAATTGATGGTGATGATGAGTTCACTCTTAATTTATACTGTTGATGACTTGAATGATTGATGATCTCAAATTCATGATTGAAAACATAACTCCATCATGTCAAATTTATTTCTTCAATACATATTTGTCTATTGAGATATGACATTGATTGATGCATAAAATTTTGGGGAGATATATTATTTGAAGAATGAAATTTAAAAGTGAAACTTCTCTTTTGAATAAAATGAGTATATTAGTATGATTTGTGAATTTAGATCAATTGATCAACCTAGTTGAGGTTTAGTCTATTTTGCTATTTGTTGGGAAATAAGAATCTGAGATCCATAAAAAAATAGTGAGAGACTCCCTTACTTGGCACTATGTAAAATTGATAGAGGTACCTAAGACATGGGTTGAAGTCTATGCATGAAAAATAATGAGTGGTGAAAAGAATAAGACTCCTCTACTTGGCACTATGTAAAATTGATAGTGCTACCAAAGAAAGAGTTAAAGTCAAAAATAAAAAGTATGTGTCTATGTGGATACATGCCGTCTATGCAAAGACAATGAAAAAAAAAGAAAAAAAAATTATGTGTGGAAAAAGATCTTGGAGACCTAATTCCTGTAAACAAAAGCATGATAGGTTTATATTGATACTGGGAGAAATAATGAGATTGAAAATTCTATCTATTGTACAAGTTGCGAAGTTTTATTTGATTGAGTTGTGAATCTAGAAAATTGAGTTCTGGAGACAACCATTTGAGCACAGATCCAATCTGTCTCTAGGGACATTATCATGTAAGTACACAATCGCATTTTTGCCTCTGGAGTTCTGTAAAGAATTGTTTGGAAATACGGTACCGTGATAATTTCTCTCCAAAATACGGTAGTGCCGTATTTTCTTCTGTGAATTCTTGGCATAAAATACGGTGCCGTGACAATGTCGCCCGATTATACGGCAGTGTCATATTCTTGCTGAAATCTTCTGGTCGAAAATGGTGGAAAATACAGTACCGTGAAAGATTCTCTGGAAAATATGGTAGTGCCGTATTTCGCCAAAGAATGTCTGCTGAGAAATACGGTACCATGAGAGTTGCTTCCAAAAATATGGTAGTGCCGTATTTTTGTAAATTAGCTCCAAATTTAGTGAAAATTGATGGGTAGCTTCGTTTCGACGTCTGGAATCCATTAGTGTGCTCAAATCTTCCAAAATCCATTAAAATATAGCACTTTTAACCTGAAAATGATCAAAAATAAGGAATGGTGTAGATTCTACAATATTTGATAAATAAGGCAAAGAGCATAAATATGACACAAAAAGACACATGAATTGACACAAAATATACTATGAATTTTGGTGTCATCACTTAGCTAGCAAGAAAACATCTATTTGGTACTTAACACCTGTGGTTCGATATCTATTTTATTACTTCGAGTATCCGTGCACTTGCGGACACAACAAGTTTTTGGCGTCGTTGCCGGGGATTAGTCCATGGTACATGCCAAACAACTTGGGATACAACAAGTTTTTGGCACCATATTTCTGACCTGAGAGTTTTATGCATATTACAGCACTGCCGTAAGGAAATGCACGGTACCGTATTTGAAATCTACAAATTGCTTATTTGAGTAGGCGTTTTCTCGCTGTGATTTTAAGAAACTAGGTTGGAAGAATTTTTGATCTTTGGCACCATCACAAAGTACTCATCTTTGTCTATCATCTGGATATTTTTGTGGAATTTTAAAGTCCATGGATCATTCTAAAACACCTGGCAACTTTTCAATTCCGATTAATTTCTGCAGCAGTTTTCTTCTGACTAATCTGATTGGCACTTTTGCTGCAAGTTTTTAAGATGCTTGAATAACTTGAAACCCAGATGTTTCGCATGGAATATGAAGAACATGTGTCATTCTATCTTTTGGATTAATTGTTTCCATGAAAATATTTTCTGACAATTCTAGGACATATGGCAACTTTTCGAATCTGATTAACTTTTGTGCAGTTTTTGCAATTTTGTAATCTGAGTAGCCTTCTTTCTGTTGATATCCTAAATTCTTGATAGATTTTGATCCTTTAAATTTCATACGTCTGAAAAGAACATATCTTATTCTACAACTTGGTTCTGTCCATTTTCTATTTGGATCATTAAATTTTATTCTAGGGTATGGTTACTTTTCAAAAAAAAATTCAAAAATTGCTTGGTTTGCTTTCTACTTGTTATTGCTTCTTTTGACTCCAGATTCATAATCTTCAAGAGCAATTGTCCTCCACCTCTTGCGGAGCATCACCAGCAGCTTCTTGCTTCTTTTGCTGCCTCTTATTATATTGATTTTATTTATTTTTCCAGCAGAATCTTCAGTAGTGACTGATTTTCTATGCAGCATTATCTCTTGCGCCCACCAGCCGACGATCTCACCTCCAGGACTGTAGTCTCTAGTAGGCCACTAGAGATTACTCACTCTACTATCGGCATCACCATCATTGCTAGGAGCTCTTCAGCTAGCCTCTGTTCACCCTCTGCTTCTCAGCTACATCAGCTCTTTTCACCAGCACTCTTCTGGACCATCGATGATATCTCTAATTATTCTTTGAGAAAATCATTTCTGTCATTTTTATTTTAGAGACTATTTTTAAAACTGAGCCTTATGTATCTTAAATTGTGCAAGTAAAATTTTCAAAAGGCACACCTTTGGACCTTGTAGCATTTGCCCCGACACTATTTTTGGTCTGAGCCTTATGTGTTTTTGGTCAGAGCTTGCTATATAGTTTTGTGAGTTTCGTTTGCACTCTCTAGATTATTTTATATGGTTGCATCTTTGATTTGCTTTAGATGTATCATTCACTGAGATTTCTATTCTATGAAGTTGCTTGAGTCTATCATGTCACACTTTTGACTATGATTGTTTGAGTTTCATGCTTCACACCTTTTGCATTGATGATGATATTTTTGAGGTGTAAAAATTTTATGACTTGAATCCATGTGATGAGAGATGAGTAGATTTTTCTATGATGATGAATGTTCATGCATGCATGCCTATGAATGGAGATATACCTATTATGTTGAATTTATTTCTTCAATATATATCTACTTGTTGAAATTATCATTGATTGATGCATAAGGTTTTGGGAAGGTATGTTGTTTGATGGATGCAATCTAAGAGTGAAGCATCTTTATTAAATAAAATGAGCATATGAGTGCAAAATTGGCACTGTATAAAATTGACAGTGGTACCTAAGAGATGGGTTGAAGTCTGTAAAAAAAAAAAAGAGTGAGAGAAAAAGAAAATGACTCCTCTACTTGGCACTGTGTAAAATTGATAGTGGTACTAAAGACGAGTTGAAGTCTAAAATAAAAAGTATGTATCTATGTGGGTATATGCTATCTATGCAAAAATTAAAAAAAAATAAAAAAAAAGAGAGGGGGAAGAAAAGAAAGATTCTATGTGGAAAAAGATCTAGGAGACTTTATTCCTGTAAATATAGGTTTGATAGATTTAAACTGAAACTTGGGTGAATTCATGAGACTGAAATTCTTTTCATTATGCGAGTTACGAAGTTTTTTTTGATCAAAGTTGTAGATCTTAAAGATTAATTTCAGAGGACGATGTATTTATCTGAAATTTTGTGCAAAAAGATGGTGGAATATTTCATGAGTGATTATATTTTAGAAATTTATTTTTCATAAAAGAGCATATTTTCCATACTTAGCATCGTTCTTATTTATTTGCTTGAGGACAACTAAAGTTTGAGCCTTATGTGTTTGATGATACCAAAATTCATAGTATATTTTGTGTCATTTAATGTGTCTTTTTGTGTCATAATTATGTTCTTTTGCTTGTTTTTAAGCCTTAATTGTCAAATATTTCAGAATCTACACCATTTCTTATTTTCGATCATTTTTAGGTTAAAAGTGCCATATTTTGATGGATTTTGGAAGATTTGAGCACACCAATGGATTCCAAATGTCGAAATGAAGCTACTCATCAATTTTTATGAAATTCGGAGCCAATTTGCAAAAAAATAGCACTACCATATTTTTGGGAACAACTGTCATGGTACCGTATTTTTGGAGGATTTTAAACAGCAAGTTTCTGAATTTTTGGGCAAAATACGGCACTGCCGTATGTAAAATACGGTACCGTATTTTAGACCCAGTTTTCTGATTTTTCTGCCCGAATCTTGCGCGGACCATATCTTTTGATCTAGAAGTCCAAATTGAGATCTGAAAGTTGCTGCGAACGCGTCGTTAAGAGGGGAAGACACACAAAGTGAAAGCCCTAATTTTATCATCAATCCAGAGAGTAATCGAAGGAGGCATCTTTAGGGTTTGGCCTCACGCCAAGAGGCGTAGAGACCACCTCAGGCCGTGATATTTACACTGAAGCTTCAGATAGAGTAGGAGAGGATACCCAAGAAGTTTCAGATCAAAAGGAGTCTGATCGAGGGAGAAATCAACAAAACAGTGGGTGACGCCACTATTCATCGTGTTTCCAACATATTACGGTGCTGTAATTTCGATTACAGCACCGTGTTCTGTAATTTCTTCCCTCTTTCTTCGATTTCTATTCATTTAAACTATGGTTTATTGTAATCTTACCTCCATGCTAGCTTAGACATATTATGGGACATGGGGAGTAATTTTCCTTGATTTTTAATGACTATATGACTTTTATTTTGTCATAATAGTTTTGTTATGATAATTTTACTTATGTGATGATTGTCTTTAATTCTCCTTAGTTTTATAAATATCAGCATGTTTTAAAATTTTACGAAATAGACTGAGAGGTTGATTGTGAAATTCGAAACCCTGGAAATCATCGAGTTTGGAACTTATCGTAAGAGATTAGGTTTGTTCTTTGAATTCTGATTTTTAGTGATTTTATTGCCATGTTGATAATTTGAATCTAGGATGAGTTATTGTGTTAGACTTGATTTGATGCTGTAAGAGATTGAGTATCGAGTCGTCAGAGAACCTTAAGTAGAACCTGTGTTGAGTTTTAGGATGCACGAGAGTGATCCTTGAGATTCCACTTGAGATGATTCACTTAGAATTCGGATGCACGAGAGTGATCCTTGAGTTCTTTGTTCAATGATTTACTTATTTTCAGCATTGGATAGATCTTGCATGAGAGTGAGGAATGGTCCTTTGTATGATTGTCTGCGCGAGAGCGAGATGATCATTTTATGAAGTAGATTAAATCTTTATCGTAATGAAATTTGACTGACAGCCTTTATTTCCTTCTAGTCATTAGAATCAAGGTGGATGAACCCCTAGTCCCAGTTTTCTTTTCTAATATTTTCCCGTGCACTTTTTGATCATTTGCTACATCATATTCAGTTTGCTTAGCTAGTGAGAAAACAATTAACACGTAGGTCTTTGTGGTTCGATATTTTTATTACTTCAAAGTATCTGTGCACTTGCAGACACAACAAGTTCTTAGCGCCGTTACCGGGGACCTTAGTTTTGTTAATGTCAAAATAATTGTTAGTATTGCTAGACTAAGTTTTATTTGTTTTAGATTTAACTTTGTTTTTTGTTTTTGCAGGTTTTGGATTTTCACAAGTTGTGACAGAACTATGATTTCTGAAATTTGTGAATTTGCTTGTGTTTTATCTTTTTCTTTTTTTTTATATTCTAAAAAAAATAATAATAATTTGATTGATTGGTCTTAGATAATCTTTCTGTTTCTATTCCAATTGTCTATACACAGGACTCTTAGATCTAGATATATTTTATTTCCTGTGAATTTTGAGATAACAATTTTTAGTTGTGTAGAAAAGTTTTGATTTGAAGAGATGTCTTTTAATCACAACTCATGGGCAAGAGGTGAGATATATATGCCACAAGGTAAGTATGAAAATGATTCATTGAGCACACTCCAAGATACGTTTAACTCTTTTATGCACTCTGTTAAGAAATCTTCTTCTTCTATTAGATGTGATATTTGTGGATATTTTGATCATTATACCTCTGATTGCCAATTTTTAAATCCCAATTTATCATGGAAAGAATCTTATCAATTGTATTCTAGATGGGAAAATCACCAAACTTCTTTTTATGATGATTGCTCAAACTATACTTCTGAACCATACTTTGAGGATACTGAAAAATCTAGCTTAGAGTTGATGTTTGAAAAATTCATGAAACAAAGTGAGGAGGCACATGAGACCCATAAACATAGAATGGATAATATGCATGCTCATTCTGAAATTTTAGAAACCCAGCTAGCACAGCAAGCTTGTTTATTTGAGTTTGAAACTGAAGAACTTGATTTGGAAAAATCTCCCTCTGATTATGATTGTTTTGAGATTGAGCCTTATGTGAACATTAATGCATCTCATTCTGATTTTGATAATTGTGAATTAGATTCTTCTGATAATTTAATTGTGGAAAAGATTGAGGAAATTGAAATTGAAAAACCCTCTTTTGATAATATTGATTCTTTTGAGAATATTTTATTTATGGTTAAATCTGATGAAGGATATGAGGGGACTAATTTAGAAAAATCATATTCTAGTTTTGTTGAAAATTTTGAAATTGATGAATTACCTGATTGTGAGCATGAAGGACTTGAAGAAAATTTGGATATTGCAAATATTGATGAATCTCACCATGATGATGTTTTGCCCATATCTATTATTGACTCTTGTGATTTATTTGAAAAATTATACTTTGTTGAGAAATCTAATTTGAGACAAAAAGTTTATTTTGATGATCCAATGCTTGAATATTTTGATAAGAGTCCTATTGCAATTGAAGATAAAAATTTGAAGATAGGACTTATGATTTTGCTCTCTGACAAACATAGGAAAATCATTGAAAATTTTGATTTTGATTTCTGCATATTTAAGAAAGCCACTTTGAATGTGATTTATATGCAATTTTGGATATTTGGATTAGTGGCTAAACTTTTTGGACAAAGGAAATGCAAAAAATTACATGATATATTTTTTGGTACTGATTCACCTGCTTCACCATGATTTTTGGGTTTTGGTCAAGCTAATGACCTAAAAATTAGCGCTTCTTAGGAGGGAACCCAAGCACTCTTGTTTATCTTTGTTTCTTTTATTTTAGTTTATTTTTAGAACTAATTTTTTGTTGGGGTATGCCCTTAAGGCTAATGTTTGAGGCCTTGGGATTGTATCAGTATCATGTATAAACTTTTATGTTTATAAAGGCAATGGTTGTTATTCAGTTTGTTACATTATCTGCTGCAATATGTGTACTTCTGAATAATGTCTCAAAGCTGTTCAGCTAGGCTGACATGCTATATGTCCTTAGTCGAGATATCTTGGTGAACATGAGACAGCCTTGATATGATTGAGACTAATATGTGATCTAATCTTATAGGATGCTTCGAGCATGGAATAAGATGTAGACTCATGGGTACATTGGATGTACTGGACAGACCCTACTAGGATATTCAATTGCTTGTCACAATGTGAATAATCCTTGATTGCAACAAGTGGCACATGTCCTCTGACTTGAGATCACTTATGTTTCTAAATGATGATTGTCATTGTTTTGAGGTAGTTCAATATCATTTGAAACATAATGGTTATAGACTATCTTGGATAATGATCATGAGTCATGTTAGGGCACTAGTGATAGATATGGGATTGCCGTCTCCTTAATTGGAGTGTGATGTTCTAAAGGGGCCCCCTGGATGAGATGATTGAGAAAGTGTATGGCCATACCCAGGTGACTATGTTCATCTGATCTAATCATGCTCATCATATTGGAGATACAAGCTTGACAGGCTTGTCCAATAAAGAACATCCAGTGGCAAAGGAATCATGTATGCCTTGTGAGTTGGATTCACACTTGTGCTGTGGTTTGGGTGTAGTCTTGGAAGACTCTTTCCTTTATATCGGAAGACAGTGATGTGTTGCTAGATACCCCTCACTGATCGTGATAACGTAAGTTATCGTTACCGACATTTAAAGGAAACCCTTAGGGTCGCACAATTTGATGATATGGCTTACTTAAGTCAGATCGTGTGGACTGAATTGTCAGGGTTCAGTTTAAAGGGATTTAATCTCTGATTGTGAGTGAGATCTGGTCTGATCATGTTTGATTGATTAGGGCTTGAGATCGGTAAGCTTCGATCGAGAGAATAGATGCTAGATCAGTGAGATCAGGAGCATTAAGAGATGAACGGTTGGATCTTAAGCCTTAGGGTTTAATATGATCTAGACCAAATCGCTTGGGTTAATTGGTCTTTGAACCAAATCAAGTTGAACCAGCTCATGATGTGAGCGGATGGTTCAAAGGGAGAACAATTTGCGATTGGGGTAAACCCATGGTCGCATGAACGTTGGTGGCTTGCTATTTTTAGAAGCCATGATCTCAACTAGAGACCACGCCTCACGTTCACACCAAGTCGCTCATTCTTCTCGCCACTCCTCTTCTCTCGTCGACACAAGAACTCTTTCTCGTGTGGTAGAGAAGTTTTACGCCAAGGAGAAGAAAATTTTCGCCAAGCAAGATCTCTCATCCTTACCATACGACAAGGACCCTTGGAGAACCTTGCTAGCACAAGGATCATCAAGGAGTAGGCGGCATCATCTTGTGTGCGCACCGTTTGGAGGAGAAGCACTCGACTCTCTTCTTCCTAGACGCCATCCAAGAAATGGCAATGGTGAGAATCGACTCTCCTTTCATCTATGTGTATAGTTGATCATAATGCATGCATCGATTAAGAAACCTATTCCGCTGCGTTAAATCCTCATATGCGCCTATTAGGGTTTCGCCCCGCTTCTCTAGGGGAACTTTCATTTTTAATCTCTTTTTTGTAGGTGAAAACAAGTTTTGGCGCATAATACGGCACTGCCGTAATTAGTTTTACGATCCAGAAATCTTCAAGAGCAACTATCTTCCACCTCTAGCCACCACTGCATCTGCCTCTAACATCACTGTTTCTAGCTGTCGACACTGGATTATACCATCTGCAGATTCTTACTTCTTCTACTGCCTCTATTTCCACTGATTTTATTTATTTATGCAGCAGACTCTTTAATTAGTGACTGATTTTTTTATCTATGTAGCATTATTTCTGGCACCCACCGGCCGAGGATCTCACCTCCAGGACTATATTCTCTAGCAGGCCACTAGAGATTACTCACTCTACTGTCGGCACCATCACCATCATTGCTAGCAGCTTTTCAGATAGCATCTGTTACACCTCTTCTTCTTGCCTGCTCAACTCTTTCCACCGACATCCTCTTCAAACCTCTGGCGACATCCCTGATTCTCTCTTGAGAAAATTATTTTTATCATTATTATTTTTAGACACTATTTTTAGACTGAGCCTTATGTATCTTAAATTGTGCAGGTAAAATTTTCAAAAGGCACATCCTTGGACCTTGCAGCATCTAACCCGATACTATTTTTGATCTGAGCCTTATGTATTTTCAGTCAGAGCTTGCTATATAGTTTTGTGAGTATTGTTTGCAATTTCCTGTGATTATTTGATATGATTATCTACACTTTTCTTCTCTTAGATCTATCACTTTACACCCTTTGCATTGTTTGAGCCTTATGTGATTATACGGATATATCACTTTACATCTCATGATTGTTGAGTTTGATGCTTCTACACCTCTACGACCACCAACACTGTTATTCTGTTTCACATGCTTATCTTTCTTTTCGATGTGGTTGTATGATGATTATGATGATACTGATTTCTACTATTTCGATGGGGTTGTATTATGATATTTCGATATTCTGATGATTTATCTTCGATATGGTTGTAGTATACATGATGATATATTTTTGTGATATGATATTGTGATTTTTGATGATGATGATGAGTATATTCTTGTTTTATATTGTTGATGACTTGAGTCCATGTG
This sequence comes from Costus lasius, assembly GCA_027563935.2. NCBI lineage: Eukaryota > Viridiplantae > Streptophyta > Magnoliopsida > Zingiberales > Costaceae > Costus > Costus lasius. The sequence continues at coordinate 51,549,147 of CM050452.1, forward strand.
ATGAGGGGTGTATGAATTTTTCTATGATGATGAATGTGTTCATACTTGTGATTAGGGAGAAACCTATCATGTTAGATTTATTTATTCAATGCATATCAATCTTTGAAATTTAACATTGGTTGATGCATGAAATTTTGGGTAGATGTGTTATTTAAGGAATAAGATCTAAAGGTGAAACTACTCCTTTAAATAAAATGAGCATATGAGTATGATTTGTGAATTGATATCAATTGATCAACTTAGAAAATGTTTAGTCTATTTGGCTATTTGTTGGGAAATAAGAATCCAAGATCCATAAAAAGAATAAGACTCCTCTACTTGGCACTATGTAAAATTGATAGTGGTACCTAAGACATGGGTTGAAGTCTATGCATGAAAAATAATGAGAGATAAAAAGAATAAGACTCCTCTACTTGGCACTATGCAAAATTGATAGTGGTACCGAAGATAAGAGTTGAAGTCAAAAATAAAAAGTGTGTATCTAAGTGGGTACATGCCTTCTTTACAAAAACAAACAAAATGCATAAAAAAAAATTATGTGTGGAAAAAGATCTTAGAAACCTAATTCCTGTAAACAAAAGCATGATAGATTTGAACTGAAAACTGGGTGAAATCATGAGATTGAAAATTCTCTTTATTATACAAGTTGCAAAGTTTTATTTGATTGAGTTATGGATCTAGACGGTTGAGTTCTAAGAATGATATGTTTATTTGAAGTTTGTAAAACAATTGATGAAATTTTTCATTAATGGATTGTATTTTAGAAATTTAATGAGCATGAAAAGGTTATTCTTTTAATCAAACTTTGATTTTTGCTTGAGGACAAGCAAAGTTTGAGCTTTATGTATTTCGATGACACCAAAATATATAGTATATTTTGTATTATTTTAGATTTTTTTCTTGCTAAATTGAGGATTTTTTACTTGTTTTTATGCTAAATTCATCAAATATTGCAAAGTCTACTTCTATTTTGGTTTTTCATGATTTTCAGGTAAAAAGGCACTATTTTGAGGACTTTTCGAGCAAAATCAAAGACATGAAAGAGTTATTATCATCAAGAGGAAATCACCTAGCAAATTTCATGCAAATCGAAGCAACGCACCAAAATACGATAGTGTCGTATTCTATTTTACGGTACCATATTTTCGTACGCTACCGTAAAATCAAGAGCACTACCTTAATTTGGTGGATTTTCGGAACAGAAGATTTTGTGTAAAATACGGCACTGCCGTAAACCATTTTACGGTGCCGTATTTCCTAGGCAATTCAGACCAGAGAACTCATCTGATTTTATGGCATGGTCTAGAAGCATTTTACGGGCCAAAATTTTGACTCAGGGTTCACAGAACCAAAATACGGCACTGCCGTAAAATATAACACGCCCGTATTTTTATCCTGGACGCACAACACTTTCGGGCCCGAAATTTGTGCGGGCCATAACTTTTGATCCAGAACTCCAAATTGAGATCCGAAAGTTGCTACGAACTCATCATTAAGAGGAGAAGACACATGAAGTAAAATTTACACCGGAGCTTCATCTGGAGGCGTCTTTAGGGTTTGGCCTCGCGCCGGGAGGCGTAGAGACCACCTCAAGCCGTGAATTTACACTGAAGCTTCATCTGGAGTAGGAGAGCACACACCAGAAGTTTTAGAGCATTTGGAGTCCGATCAGAGGAGAAATCAACAAAACAGCAGTGACAGCGCTGTTTAAAGGCAATTACGATGCTGTAATTTCATTACAGCACCTGTTTTGTAACTTTTCTTCCTTTATTCGATTTCTAATCCTCTAAAATTATGGTTTATTGTAATCCTTTCACCATGCTAGTTTAGATCTTTTTATGGGACATGGGGTGTAATACCCTTGGTTTGTTAATGACTAGAAACTATTAACTTTTGTCATGATAATTTTATTATGATAATTTTACTTTTGTGATTGATTGATCTTTGATTCTCCTTTGTTTTATAAGCATCAACATGTTTTAGAATTTTATGAAATAGACCGAGAGGTTGATTGTGAAATTTGGAACCCTAAAAATTGTCGAGTTTGGAACTTATCGTAAGAAATTAGGTTTGTTCTTTGAATTCTGATTTTTAGTGATTTTATTGCCATGTTGAGTTTCTGATTCTTTGGATTGAGTTAATGTGTTAAATGTGAAGATCCTGCACGAGAGTGAGGATCGGAACGTTGGAAAACCTTAAGTAGAACCTGTGTTGAGACTCGGATGCATGAGAGTGATCCTTGAGATTCCACATGAGATGTTTGACTTAGAATTCGGATGCACGAGAGTGATCCTCGAGTTCTTTGTTCAATAATTTACTTATTGTCAGCATTGGATAGATCTTGCACAAGAGTGAGGATTGGTCCTTTGTATGATTGTATGCGCGAGAGCGAGATGATCCTTTTATGAAGTAAATTAAATCTTTATCATAATGAAATTTGATTGACAACCTTTATCTCTTTCTAGTCATTAGAATTAAGGTGGATGAACCCCGAGTCCCAGTTTCTCTCTGATATATTTATCCGAGCACTTTTCGATCATTTACTTTCATCATATTCGGTTCGCTTAGTTAGCGAGAAAACATCTATTTGGTACTTAACACGTAGGTCTCTATGGTTCGACATCTATTTTATTACTTCGAGTATCCGTGCACTTGCGAACACAACAAGTTTTTCGTGCCATTGCCGGGGATTAGTCCAACGTACACGCCAAACAACTTGGGATACAACAGTTTCAAAATTAGAGGATTCATCAAATAAATCATGAACATCATAAACAACATCATCTACTATATCGATACTACAACACGATCCAGAATATGAAAGTTTGTTCAAATAATCAGCAAGATCAAATTCAATTATTTTTTCACAAATATCAAAAGTGATTTTTCCTTTTTTAGCATCTATATGTGCTCCTGCTGTAGCCAAAAAGGGTCTACCAAGAATTATGGGATTTTTATGATTTTCTTCCATGTCAAGTACTACAAAATCTGCCGGTATGAAAAATCCCCCTACCTTGATTGGAACATTCTCTACAATACCTATAGGATACTTTACTGAGCTATTAGCGAGCTGTAAAGATATGGATGTTGGTTTAAGCATTCCAATGTCCAGCTTCCTACAAATGGATAAAGGCACTAGGCTTACATTGGCCCCTAAATCACATAAGGCTCGATTAAAATACATGCTTCCAATAGAACAAGGTATAGAGAAACTACATGGATCCTTCAGTTTTGGTGGCAAATTATTATGAATAATAGCACTGCAATCCTCAATTAAAGCCACAGTACCATAGTCCTCAAATTTTCTTTTGTTAGATAAGATCTCTTTCAAAAATTTTGCATATGATGACATTTGAGATATAGCTTCAGTAAAAGGAATATTAATGTAAAGCTTTTTCAACACTTCAAGATATTTGCCAAATTGTTTATCAAGTTTTGCTTGTACTAACCTTTGGGGAAGGGTATAGGTGGTCTATAAGGTGGAGGTAAATTAGGTTTAGAATCATTTTTCTCACATGGCACATCCCCTTTTGGTTCATCACCCTTGTGAGGTGGCAAACTAGCTTGGGTTTTCTCATGTGCAGAAGATTTTTCTAACTCTAATTCATCATCATGATCATCATTAGGCTCTTTTTCATTGATCACAACTTTCCCTTTTGGTTCTTCTAATTGTCTCCCACTTCTAGTGATGATAGCATTACAGTACTCCCTAGGATTCAACTCAGGTTTAGCAGGTAATTTTCCAAGGGGTCTGTAAGAACTACTAGCTTGTTGTGCTATTTAATTTTCCAAGATTTTGTTGTGGGCTACTAATGATCCTACTTGAGAAGCTAATTGACTAACCATTCCCTTAAGATCTTCAATTTCTTTGTTTTGATTTTGCATGAACTGATTTTGATTAGTCATAATCTTTTCTAGCATGGACTCAATATTTGAATTCTGATTTGGCTTATTTTGGAACCCTCTATTTTCAGTTTGTCCCCCTACATTGTTGTTGTTTTTCCAAGATAAGTTGGGGTGATTCCTCCATCTAGGGTTGTAGGAACTATAATAGGGATCATTGTTTCTTCCTTGATTGTAATTCCCTAATGCACTAACATGTTCACTATCCTGACTAGCAATGACCTTACAATCTTCAGAGATATGACCATTGTTACCACATATATCACAAACAAGAGATGAAGAAACAACAGCAGTTTGCATCTTAAATCTGTTGCATAAAAGTCTATCTTCTCTGCCAAGGTGCGTCAACCATCACTTTCATTCTTACCTTGGGAAGGTTTATAAAGCACTCCTCTCTCTGAAGTCCACTGGTTATGATTTAAGGTCATTTCTCCCAGCAACTTGAAAGCATCATCAATGGTTTTGCTCATCAGAGCTCCTCCTGCATCAGCATCAACAGTTAGTCTAGTATTATAAAGCAAACCATTGTAAAAAGTATGAATTAAAACCCAATTTTCAATGCCATGGTGAGGACACTTCCATTGTAAATCATTGAATCTCTCCCATGCCTCACTAAAAGATTCACCATCCCTCTGTGCTAAGCTTGAAATCTGGTTTCTCATTTGGATGGTCTTGCTTGGTGGAAAATATTTCATCAAGATGGCATTGGACAATTGCTCCCATGTGGTGAAGGTACCGGTAGGTTGTGCTTGAAGCCAAGATCACACTTGGTCCCTAAGAGAAAAAGGAAACAATCTCAGTTTTAATGCATCGTTAGAAACTCCATTAATCTTAATTGTATCACAAAGTTCAAGAAACAATGAAAGGTGTTGGTTAGCATCTTCAAGTGGAGATCTTCCAAACTAGTTCTGTTGAATCATGGATAAGAAAGCAGGCTTGATTTCAAAGTAGAGGAGATCTTCCAAACTGGTTCTATTGAATCATGGATAAGAAAGCAGGCTTGATTTCAAAGTTATTAGCCTCTATGACTGGTCTAGCAATGCTAGAATGAATCTCTCGTGGATCTGGGGTTGCATAGTCCCTAAGTGATCTTTGTTATGCCATGGTCACTTCTTCCTCTTCTTGTTGTCTTTCTTCAAATCTAAACTTCCTGCACAGTCTAAGAGTTTTATTTATCTCAGGATCAAAAGGTACAAGAGATCCTGATCTAAGATTCCTGCGCATGCAAAGTAGATAGATCAAATGATTTCTTTTTTTTGTTTTGTTTTGTTTTTTTTGGCATAGGCAAGTAATGAGAGCAGGATTTTACCCCAAGACCTTGTTATCAACAACAAAGGTCCTCACCAATTAAACTAACTGACACCCTCATAGATCAAATGATTTCAAGAGAGAGATTGAAGACAAATTCAGTTATAGTTGCTTTCAATAGTCTGCAGTTTGATTAAATCATGTGCAGCAAGAGGTTGAAGACAAATTAGGAATCTCATAAATTCAATGGTTCAAATACTGCAGAATTTATAAAATTGAGAGTGGAGTATCAGGAAAAAACATGTAGAATTTTAGGAGCTTTGTAAAATTTCATATGTAGGTTTTTTTTTGCAGAATTATTATCAGTGTAAGCAAACCTTTTTTTTTTGGCAAATAAACTAGCAAATAGCTTAACTAACATGCAAACTCAATACCAAGAAACATGAAAGCATGTAAAATTTTTTTTTTCTAGCAAATTAACAAACATGCAAAAGCAAAAACAACTAAACATGAGAGCTTAATTTAAATGCAAACAAACTACAACTAGCAAATAATATGCAAATAACTAAGCATGAATCACAAGCAAAAACTAAGAATGATTTTTTATTTTTTTATGCAAAGAGTGAAGCAAAGGATCGTGTGGGCAGACAAGAGTTGCCACTAACCTCCCTTTGATACAAACTGATGTAGGACGGAGGCGTGTGAAAATGCAACTAAAAAAAATTCAATTATTTATTTTTGTATTTTTCAAAAAAAACATCAGATTCATGAAAGTAGCCAGAATTCAGTGTTACAGAAAAATATTATTTAAGAAAATTAGCTATACGTTGCAATAGGATCCAATGATCCAAAATTTAGACTGTTAAAACCACATTGTAGAACTAAATTAGTTCTTTTCAAGCATGTCAAATATAGAGAGTGACGATCTGTCAGGCTTATAAAACATATGCGACAAAATGGTTAATCAAATCAGCAAATTAGACAACACAAAAAATTATCAGAGTTCAAAATTTGCAATGCTTCATAGGATGAACCATTCATTGTTTCATAGAGCCAACTCATCCGAGAGGTAGAACAAGATTTGTCCTTCCTAAGAGTGCCAAAGTTATAAACTTTTGCTCCACTTTGTGCTCAAAATACCTGCAACAAAAACACTAATCAGATTAGTTTTAAAAACAAGTGCAGGAGTAAATCAGTTATCAAAAGTTGAGGTGTCTCGTAGGTTGATCTGATCAATCTGGGTTTGGCTCGACTTGTCCACATGATAGAACAAAATGTGTTCTTCATAGTCGTGTTAAAGTTCTTGACTTTTGTTGCTCCGATTGCTTAAAGTACCTCCGATAACAAGCTTAATTAGATTAGCAAAGCAGAAAACTGTAGCAGGAAACATAAGGATATGTGGAACCAGGGTTTGCGCCGATCAATGACGCCGAAGCATGGGTTGCTCGTCAGAGGCATAGGAGACGAAGGAGGATGAGGTAGCGTTGATATCGTCGGAGCACCGACGACTGGTGGTGGAGCAAGGCGAGGCTGGCGACGGAATACAGGCGGAGGCGAAGACGCAGGTTGTCGAATGGAACAGGGGAGGCTGGCAAGCAAAGTAGGGGCGGTTGTCGTTCGGCCGGTAGGACATGAACCCCGAACCTGCTACAACTGGGGGTTGCTGTGATGAATGTGAAGAGTTGGCCAGAGTTTCAGGTCGAGCGGTGGCGGGTCAGAGGACGACAACGATGAAGGGCGTAACTAGGGCGGAATCTGGGCGGAAATAGGTGATCTAAATGAGGGCTTCGATTCTGATGATTGGAGCAATGGATGGGCGGATGCCGGTGGCTATAGCTTTGTCTTGGTGAGGAGGAGTGAAGACCAAAGTTTTATGAGGATCCGACTGTTGGATTGTCGGCGGCGTACTCACAAACGTTCAAACAAACCTGGAAACTATTGCGACTGGAAGGATGATCTTGGGAGGAAGAAGAGAATGGAGGAGATTAGAGAGGAGATGAGAGGAAGGGGCTCGGCCCTAGAAGGAGATGAGGGAGGAGAGCATCCGATAGAAGAGGAATTATACTAGAAAACTACTTCCTAAATTCAATTTCATCAAAATCTCTATCTGTTACAATCATTCTTGCAAGCGATACATATAGGCTGAAGGGAATAAGAAGAAGGGGAAGAAGGGCAAAAACCCTAACAAGAGCTACAACAAGGCTTTGAAACAAAAGGTGAAGCGATCAAAGGACAACAGATGCTTCCATTGTGGCCAGCTGGGTCACTGGAAGAAGGACTGTAGAGCGCTCCGAGGAGAGAAGAAGGGAAGCAAGCCTTCCACTTCTGGCTCAGGTATTTTCGTGACTGAAGTCATGGTTGCTTCTTCTATTTCATGGGTGTTGGACACTGCATGTGGAGTTCACATTTGTTCAAATGTGCAGGAACTCAACAGAAGAAGACAGGTGGGACAGCATGAGGTGAACCTACGAGTTGGAAACGGGGCACGAGTTGCTGCTGTTGCTGTAGGAGAATATCACATCTCTTTACCATCTGGACTTGTATTAGAACTTGACAATTGTTACTTTGTACCAAGCATAACAAAGAATATTATCTCTATTCCTGCTCTTGTCAGGAAAGGTTTTTCATTTGAATGCAAAACTTCACAGTGCTGTATTTCATTTGATGGTATTGTTTATGCAACTGGATCGATTAACAATGGGTTATACATGTTGGACATGGAATGTTCTGTACAACAAATTGATAATAAGAAAGCCAAGCATGCTGATGATAGCACCTTGTTATGGCATAGTCGTCTAGGCCATATTAACAAGAAGCGCATTAAGCGGTTGCATGACTATGGACTGCTGGGATCATTCTCCTATGAGGAGCTTGATACATGCAAAGCTTGTTTAATGGGTAAGATGACGAAGACTCCTTTTACAAATAAAGGTAAAAGGGCTTCAGGTTTACTTGACCTTATTCACAGTGATGTGTGTGGGCCATTTAGTAAACATGCCAGAGGTGGCTATTCATACTTCATTACATTTACTGATGATTTTAGTAGGTATGGATATGTCTACTTAATGAGACATAAGAGTGAATCTTTTGACAAGTTCAAAGAATTCAAAAATGAAGTACAAAATCAGTTAGGCCGAAATATCAAGGCACTTTGATCAGATCGAGGTGGAGAATACTTGAGTCATGAGTTTAATGACTATCTGAAGGAGTGTGGGATCATCTCACAGCTCACTCTGCCGGGGACACCGCAATGGAATGGTGTGTCCGAGAGGAGGAATCGAACCTTATTGGATATGGTTCGGTCTATGATGAGTCAAGCTACTCTACCTTACTCCTTTTGGGGATTTGCACTGGAAACAGCTGCAAAGGTGCTAAACCGAGTGCCATCCAAGGCCGTTTCAAAGACGCCATATGAGTTATGGTATGGGAAATAGCCGAGCTTGACATTTATCAAGATCTGGGGTTGCGAGGCTTATGTCAAAAAGCTCACCTCTGAGAAACTGGAAAGCAGATCTGATAAATGCATATTTATCGGATACCCTAAAGAAACTAAGGGTTATTATTTCTACAATCCCAAGGAGAATAAAGTATTTGTTGCTCGAACGGCTATTTTTCTTGAGAAGGAGTTTCTTCTGCAAGAGGCCAGTGGGAGAGAAATAAAGCTGGATGAAATTCCAGAAGAGGGACAAAGTAGTCAAGCACAGTTGGATGAGCCTGAGCCAATAGATCAGGTTAATGTTCAACCTGAGGCTCAGACATCACGGGAACCGCGTAGATCGGGAAGGATTCGTCGTCAGCCTGAGCACTATGACGGAGTCTACATCATTAATGATGAACCCCTCACTTATGCGGATGCGGTCAGTGGACCGGAGTCAGCAAGATGGCTTGAAGCTATGCGAGCCGAGATGGACTCCATGTCAGATAACCAAGTCTGGGATTTGGTTGATCCGCCTCCGGGAATAATCCCTATAGGCTGTAAGTGGATCTTCAGAAAGAAGAAAGACATGGATGGTAACGCAGTTACCTATAAGGGTAGGCTAGTTGCGAAAGGTTTCAAACAAATCTACGGGATAGATTATGATGAAACTTTCTCTCCTGTAGCCATGTTCAAGTCCATTCGAATTATTCTCGCGATAGCAGCATATTATGATTATGAGATCTGGCAAATGGATGTGAAAACCGCTTTCCTTAACGGAAAATTAGAAGAGGATGTGTACATGACACAACCTGAAGGTTTCATTAACTCAACAGAACGTCATAGAATATGCAAATTAAAGAAGTCCATTTATGGACTAAAACAAGCATCGAGAAGCTGGAATATTCGTTTTGATGAATCAGTTTCTGAATTTGGTTTCATCAAAAATGAAGATGACCCATGTGTATATAAAAGGTTTAGTGGGAGCGTGATTACTTTCCTAGTTCTCTACGTGGATGATATTTTAATCATTGGAAACGATATTCCTGAACTGCATGCAGTCAAAGCATGGTTAAGAAAATGTTTCCAGATGAAAGATTTAGGAGAAGCGACCTATATACTAGGTGTGAAGATCTTAAGAGATAGATCTAATAGGCTTCTCGGGCTATGCAAAGTACTTACATCGATAAGGTCCTGGAGAGATTCCATTTAGAAAATTCTAAAAGAGGATATCTTCCAGTCAGACATGGTCTGAATCTTTCAAAAGGCCAGTGTCCTCAAACACAGTCTGAGAAAGATGAGATGGACAATACGCCTTATGCTTCGGCTATTGGGTCCATCATGTATGCGATGTTGTGTACTCGCCCAGACGTCGCTTATGGGTTAAGCGTAACCAGTCGGTTCCAAGGTAATCCAGGGAAGGCACACTGGATTGCAGTCAAGAACATTTTAAAATATCCTCGGAGAACCAAAGATATGTTCTTGATTTATGGAGGTCAGGGAGAACTTAGTATTGAAGGATATACTGATGCTTCGTTCCAATCTGACCAAGACGATTTCCGATCGCAATCAGGCTATGTTTTTAGCTTGAATAGAGGAGTAGTGGTGTGGAAGAGTTTCAAACAATCAATTGTTGGTGATTCCACAACAGAAGCCGAGTATGTTGCAGCCTCAGAAGCATCAAAGGAGGCAGTATGGATTCGCAAGTTCATTCAGGAACTTGGTGTTGTTCCTTCAAGTGCAGATCCATTGGTTATCTTCTATGATAACACCGGAGCGATTACACAAGCGAAGGAACCACGGTCACACCAGAAGTCCAAGCACATACAGAGAAGGTTTCACTTGATCCGTGAAATCATTGATCGAGGAGACATCAAGATCTGCAAGATTCATACAGATGACAATCTAGCTGACCCGCTTACAAAGCCTCTGACGCAGCAGAAGCATGAGAAGCACTGTAAAAATATGGGTTTGAGATTTCTCAACCATTAGTTTAAGTGCAAGTGGGAGATTGTTAGGGTATGCCCTTAAGGCTAATGTTTGAGGCCTTGGGTTATTATCAGTATCATGTATAAACTAAATATATTTATTTCCAAGGCAATTGTTGTTATTCAGATTGTTACATTATCTGCTGTTATATGTATACTTCTGAGTAATGTCTCAATAATGTTCAGCTTAGCTGACATTCAGTATTGTCCTTAGTCGAGATATCTTGGTGAACGTGAGACAGCCTTGGTATGTTTGAGACTAATATGTGTTCTAATCTTATAGGATGCTTCGAGCATGGAATAAGATTTAGACACATAGGTGCATTGGATGTACTGGACTGACCCTTCTCAGGATATTCAATTGTTTGTCACAATGTGAATAATCCTTGTATGCAAGCAAGTGGTATATTCCCTCTAACTTGAGATCACTTGTGTTTCTAAGTGATGATTGGCATTATCTTGAGGTAGTTCCATATCGTTTGAAAGATAATGATTAAGGATTATCTTGGATAGTGGGCATGAGTCATGTTAGGGTACTTGTGATAGATATAGGTTTGCCTCTCCTGGTTGGAGTGAGATGTTCTAAGGGGGCCCTATGGATGAAATGGTTGAGAATGTGTATGGCCATACCCAGACGACTATGTTCATCTGATCTAACCATTTTCATCATGTTGGAATCACAGGCTTGACACGCTTGTCCGACGAGAACATCGAGTGGCAAAGGGAAACATATGTACCAAGTGAATGAGTTTCACACTTGTGCTGTGGTTTGGGAGTAGTCTTGGAAGACTCTTTCCTTCATATTGGAAGACAGTGATGTGTTGCTAGATACCTCTCTCTGGTCGTGATAATGTAAGTTATCATTACCGACATTGAAGGAAACCCTTAGGGTCGCACAATTTGATGATATGGCTTACTTATGTCAGATCGTGTGGACTGGAATTATTCTAGTTCAGTTTAAAGGAATTTAGCTCTGATTAAAAGTGAGATCTAGTCTAATCATGTTTGATTGATTAGGACATGTGATCGGTAAGCTTTGATCGGAGGATTGAAGCTTGATCGTAAAGATCAGGGGTTCAATGTGATGTGTGGTTAGATCTTGAGCCATTTGGTTCAAAGAAGATTATAACCAGGGCTGGTTTGATTTGGTGTTTGAACCAAATTGAAATTGAACCGGTTCACTTGTGAACGCATGGTTCAATTAAAAGGGGAGTTTTCGATCACTTAAAGGTAGTTATGGAGGGAGTTTCAAATTCGGTTCTTACCATAAGTGGTGGCCGAATTTTCCTTTGGTGATACACGGTTTTTGATTCCCCCTCTCGCTTCCTTCTCTCTTCACTCTCGTGTGTGGATCATCTTCACGCAAGGAAGAGAAGCTTGACCGGCCAAAGGGGACACACATCTTCCTTTCCTAGAGATGATCAAGACTCCTTGGTGTCTTTGCTAGCACAAGGAACACAAGGAAGAAAGCTATTCTCATCTTGTGTGTGACATCTTTGGAGAAGAGGCACTCGCCCCTTTCATCTTCCAAGTCGCCTCTCACATCATGGCACAGGTAATACTCTAACTTGTCCTATACAAGTTATAGAAGGTTGATCATGTGCTCAACTCATGCGATCCTAGATTATCCGCTGCGACAAGTTTTTTTTTTTGAATAATACTTGCGCACTAGGTTCTCTTTTAGTTGTTACTCCTCTGGAAATATATTGAACAAATTGTCTTGAGGTTGTACTCAAGTTTATTCCATTTGATATTGGATCCTGGGAAATTACATTGTATTAAATAAGAAAATATTTCTAGGGGTATGACATATTAATATTCAAATAATGTTAATTTATTCATAACTTAAGCCATGGGATCCACTTCTATATCTCAATATATAGGGGGCTAGAGGGCGCATACAGCATGCCCTATCTTGTTGCAACCCTAGTCGTCCAAGACATCTCCATCAAGAGCCGTCGGCTCGGGCCCTCAAACTTGTCTTTCATTGGAGCTGGTCACTCGAATGTGTGTTTTGTTCGACTGGTACCTCGACCTCATTGGAGCTTTGACTCGACTCTCCGCTGCTTTCGAAAGACGAGATGGACTTGATTAGATCGAGGATCTGCCATGAGTCGACAAATCCGCCTAAACTTGTGGACAGAAGAAACAAATGCAAGAAAAAGCCGACAAATTGGCGACAAGATTAACACAATCATAATACAAAAGAAAATCCGAACCAATGTGAATTTTCTGTTTTTCAACAGGTGCACCAATCACTACAATTTTTTTGTCAATTTTCAAACATTTTACACCCCTGCAATCATTTTTTTCTTCGGGTAAAACATCTCTGGGATAGGCTAAAGAGAGGATGGATGAGGTATGCTTCACCGACCCTTGCTTTGAATAGCAGAAATTCGTAAGTGGAAAGACCTTGCAAATGCCTTTTTTACACTATCTCTCATAGGCTGCTAGGAAGGAGGACTCTTCAGCCTATTATTAGTGAATTTTTGTTGTGTTTTCAACTCTATGATAGTGTAAAACTTTCTTTGGGATTTAGGGAGTAGTTTCTTTTTAATTTTGTAATAACTCGATATTTTTTACTTTATTAGTTACTATTTGAATGATAATTTTGCCTCGATGATTTATTTTCTTTGAAATTATTATTTTCATATTTTAGAGTGTGTCATATGGACCGAGAGGTGATTTATAGATTAGATCTAGAAACCTAAACTACGAGAGTAGCTAAGTCCTAGAACCCTAATTTATGATGCTTATTTTTACATGTGAGTATTGATTCCATTGTTTCAGACATGATAATATGGACCAAATGGTGATTTTGATTGTTATAACCCATTAGGTAAAACCTGTAAAATTAATATACGAGAGTATTTAATTTTGCTTGAGAAATAGACTTTGAGATTAAACCACGAGAGTGATTTTAATTTTCTTTGTCTGGTTAACTTTTATTTAACATTGAGCAGCAAGTCACGAGAGTGAAGGCTATTTTATCTAAATTGGATGTTCGAGAGTAGACAATTTCTTTTTTTAAGTAAACTTTTCTTTATCATGATTTGAATAACTAATAAAAACTTTATTATATCTAGTCATGAGAATTAAAAAGTGACGAAACCTTAGTCCCAATTTTCTCTCTCTAATGTCTGACGATAGATTTCATTATTTTGTTATTTCGTTTTTGCTTCATACCCATTGTACATCGATCACTTAGCTAGTAAGAATTTAATTTTTTGGTACTTAACATGTAGGTCTCTGTGGGTTCGATATCTTTTTATTACTTCGACGTATCAACAGTCTTCCTCGTGTTCAAGGTGTGTCATGCTCGAGCTCAAAATTCTTAATCCAATGCTTGTTCTTGTTCCTTGTAGTTTCGGCTACCATTCACCAAGCATGTGACCACCATGGTGCTCCAGAGCTCCTCCAGATATGATGTAAAAATAAAATAATGCTATTCTTAAAATTACATCTTTAAAATTATAAGAATACATAAAAATTTTTATATCGAGATATATAATAAAAGAAGTACAGCATGCATGCCATCTAAAAAATTATTTGATAAGCATTCATCATAGAACGGAAACATGCATCCACATACACACAGTCGGGGCTTACCAGATGCCTATTATCCAATGCTCACCACTAGGGTAAAATTGCCATTTCACATGAAACCTCAATTTTAGTTCATTAATGTCTCAAAAACTCTACAATGATTCATTGACAACATATAATAGAAATTTTAGGCTAATTTGGCAATGCAAGGGTTGAACATGACAACTTGTCAAATATGACAAGTTTCATATCGAGCCAAAAAATTCCATAAATTTGTCATGTAAAAATTAGAATTTTCACATGATAAATTTCTTGGCATACCTATGCTATTTTAGAAAATTTTTAATCAACCAAATATTTTCACATGAGGATGCAAATATCTAACAAAGTTGATAGGTGCATCCTTGAAGATGAGGGCATCAAAAAAAAATTTAAAATATGTAAGTAGTTTATCCCCAAAAATTCATACATTTCTCAAAAATTATTTAGAATTTTTTTTAGCAACATTCTAAAATTTTTTACTAATGACATAACATGTGAAATACTAAAAATGTCCTTAGGTTCTTGCAAGTGGCTCTAATACCGCCCAGCCCATGTCTACAATCGATACTACCTTATCTACAATCCCTCATCCTATAACTACCATCCCTCGGTCCATATGTAAGATATATCTTCCCATATCTATGATCCCTATTACCATATCTACAATCCACCAGCCCATATCCACAATCTCTATTTCCATGGCTATGATCCCCCAGCCCATATTTATGATCTCTGTTGTATCCCAACAAATAGGTAAACAAAACTTATTTCTGAAGTCGCAGCCAAGACCTAAGTGCTGGCGCAGAGGGACTTGTTACCCCCTGATACGACTCCAAAAACTTGTTGAGTCACCACACATATTGTTAACTCCGCAAGTGCACGGATACTCAAAGTAATAAAGAAGATATCGATCCCACAGAGACCTATGTTGTCAAGTACCAAATAATTGATTTCTTCCTATCTAGGCAATCGAATAGAAGTTAAGTAAAGATCGAAAACACGCGGAAAAATACTATCAGAGAGAAACTGGGACCAGGGTTTCGTTCACTTTAATTTTCATGACTAGATATGTAAGGATATTCATCAATCAAATTCAATTGTGATAAAGGCATAATTTACTTTGTAAAGGGATTATCTCACTTTCGTGCAGATAACTATGCAGGGACCAATCCTCGCTTTCGCGCAACATTTATCCCAAGATAATGATAAGTAAATCATCAAACAAAGAACTTGAGGATCACTTTCATGCATCCGAGTTCTAAGTCGATCACCTCGAGTGGAAACCCAAGGATCACTTTCGTGCATCTGAGTCTCAACACTAGTCTTACCAATGGTTCTCCAATGTTCCGATCCTCACTTTCGTGCAAGATCTACACGTTTGACACAATAACTCAATCCTAGGTTCATAATTATCATCATGGCAGTTCTACTTACTAAAATAAAGAAATAAGAACTTAACCTAATTTCTTACGGTGAATTCCTATTAATCAATTTTAGAGTTCCAAATTCTCTAGCAAGTAACCTTTCGGTACTTATTGCGAAAATTCTAAGTCATGATGACAAAAAGTAAACTAAAGATAATCTTAGAACAATAATCGCATAGGTAAAATTATCAAAGTAGAATAATCATGATGAAAGTAAAAACAGTATCTAGTCATTAAGAAAATCAAAGGGAATTACTCCCCCATGTCCCAAAGAGTGTTTAAGCTAGCATGGGGAAGTAGATACAATGTTCCATAATTTCAGAAGATCAAAAATCAAAGAGAAAAACGTGGTGAGGAAAATACACCATGCCTGTGAAAATAAACACAGCCGTATTTTGCAAGAAGGGTGATGAACAGTGGCAGTTCTCCTTCTTTCCTCGAAAGCTCTCCCGATTGGCCTCCTTTCATTCTGAAACTTCTGGTACGTTGTCTCCTTCTCCAGGTGAAGCTTCCGTATGAATTTCACGACCGGAGATGCTCTGAATTCGTCGTGGTGGCGGAACCCTAGGCAGCAGCTTGAAACGCGATTTCTCTCTATAGAGTGGATGACAATTAGGGCTTTTGGTGTCTTCCTCCTCCTCTCGTCGAAAGCTCCCTTTTTCCTTCTTACGGCTTCCTCTTTAAGGCCCTAGATCGCCCGCAATCGTATCCGCAAAAATTGGGCATCAAAATTGACCTGGGAGTCACGTTCAAAACATGAAATACGACAGTGTAATAGTTTACAGCACTGCCGTAAAATCGGTTGTGTTCTCTGTTCCGAAGTTGTCTGGAAAATACGATACCGTAATATAGTTCACAACACTGCCATAAAATCGGCTGAACTCCCTGGTCGAAATCATCTAGAAAATTCTTGTCTGGAAAATAGGGTACCGTAATATAGTTCACAGCACTACCGTAAAATCGGCTGAACTCTCTGGTCGAAATCGTCTGGAAAATACGGCCCGTGTCAAAATTTACGGTAGTGCCATAATTTCAGTAATCTTCTCTGTTATGAATGTGCTTCAAAATACGGCTTGTGTAATTTCTTACGGTGGTGCCGTATTTTACACAAGATCTTCTGTTCAAAAAATTCAGCAAATTACGGCAGTGCTCTGATATTATGGTAGCGTATAGAAATACGGTACCGTAATATAGAATACGGCACTACCGTATTTTGGTTCATTGCTTGAAAATGAACCAAAATACGGTAGTGCTGTAATATAGAATACGACACTACTACTTTTGTCAGGTGATCTCCTCTTGATGATGGTAACTCTTCCGTGTATTTGATTTTGCTTGAAAATGCCTCAAAGTAGTGCCTTTTTACCTGAAAATCATGAAAAGCCAAAATAGAATTAGACTTTGCAATATCTAGTAAATTTAGCATTAAAATAAGCAAAAGATCTTCAATTTAGCATGAAAAGATGCATAAAATGATACAAAATATACTATATATTTTGGTGTCATCAAAATACATAAGGCTCAAACTTTGCTTGTCCTCAAGCAAAAATCAAAATTTGATTAAAAGAATAACCTTTTCATGCTCAATAAATTTCTAAAAAACAATCATCATTGAAAAGAATTCATTAATTGATTCATAAGACTTCAAATAAATATATCACCCTTAGGACTCAACCCTCTGGATCCACAATTCAATTAAATAAAATTTTGCAACTTGTATAATAATTAGAATTTACAATCTCAAGATTTCACCAAATTTCAGCTCAAATCTATCATGCTTTTGTTTACAGGAATTAGGTTTCCAAGATCTTTTTCCACACAAAACTTTTCATGTATTTTGTTATTTTCTCATAGATGGCATGTACATACACACTTTTTATTTTGACTTCAACTCTTTTCTTCGGTACTCAATTTTGCATAGTGTCAAGTAGAGGAGTCTTATTCTTTTTATCTCTCATTATTATTGTTATTATTATTATTTTTTCATGCATAGACTTCAACCCATGTCTTAGGTACGGAGTCTTATTCTTTTTATCTCTCATTATTATTTTTATTATTATTATTTTTTCATGCATAGACTTCAACCCATGTCTTAGGTACCACTATCAATTTTACATAGTGCCAAGTAGGGGAGTCTCTCACTATTTTTATGGATCTTGGATTCTTATTTCCCAACAAATAGCAAAAATAGACTAAACATCACTAGGTTGATCAATTGATCTCAATTCTCAAATCATACTCATATACTCATCTTATTCAAAAGAATAGTTTCACTTTTAGATTTTATCCCTCAAATAATATATCTACCTAAAATTTCATGCATCAACCAATGTCGAATTTTAAAAAAATAGATATATATATTGAAGAAATAAATCTAACAAGATAAGGTTTGTCTCTAATCATGAATTTGAATTTATTCATCATCAATCAATTCATCAGCAATGTAAATCAAGAGTGTACTCATCATCATCATCATCAAATATCACAATATCATCAAATAAATAAAAACATGTCATCATGTATACTACAACCATATCAAAGATAAATCATCAGAATATCAAAATATCATAATACGACCCCATTGAAATAGTAAAAATCAGTATCATCACAACCATCATACAACCACATCGAAAAAAAAAATATCATGTGAAATAGAATAGCAGTGGCGGCGGGCATAGAGGTGTAGAAGCATCATCCTTCCCTTCATCACATGAAACATCAATAAGATATAGAAAATAAAGTATAGTAAAGAAATAAGGGAAGATAATACTCACAAAACATCTACTCCTCATCATCAGGTCGTCTCTCCTCGGTGTCCCTTGCAGCTTGATCACCGTAGCAATCATAATACCTCTGGTCTTCGTATCCGAATCGATCATAGAGGAAGTTCCCCATATCCTCCATGTGGTTGCTCAATCTCTCTACATCTTGATGGAGGTGCCCAAGAGATTCAGTCACCTTCCCCAAGGAATCAATCACTCTCTCCATGCGACGTTCCTGATTATACATCTGCTCATGTAAAGCCTAGAATCCAGGATTATGAGCACTGGCAAATCCTCCTCTAGGTGTGTGTGAAGAATCGCCAGCAGGGTGTGAAGAATCACGAGGGGGGGGGAGGGGACTGTTGGGGTATGCCCTTAAGGATAATGTTTGAGGCCTTGGGATTATATCAGTATCATGTATAAACTCAATGTTTATAAAGGCAATGGTTGTTATTCAGGTTGTTACATTATCTGCTGCTATATGTATACTACTGAATAATGTCTCAATGGTGTTCAGCTTGGCTGACATGCAGTATTGTCCTTAGTCGAGATATCTTGGTGAACATGAGACAGCCTTGATATGATTGAGACTAATATGTGTTCTAATCTTATAGGATGCTTCGAGCATGGAATAAGATGTAGACTCATGGGTACATTGGATGTACTGGACAGACCCTACTTAGGATATTCAATTGCTTGTCACAATGTGAATAATCCTTATATGCAAGCAAGTGGCATATTTCCTCTGACTTGAGATCACTTGTGTTTCTAAATGATGATTGGCATTGTCTTGAGGTAGTTCAATATCATTTGAAATACAATGGTTATAGACTATCTTGGATAATGGGCATGAGTCATGTTAGGGCATTAATGATAGATATAGGATTGCCTTCTCCTTGTTTGGAGTGTGATGTTCTAAAGGGGCCCCCTGGATGAGATGGTTGAGAAAGTGTATGGCCATACCAAGATGACTATGTTCATCTGATCTAACCACTCTCATCATATTGGAGTTACAGGCTTGACACGCTTGTCCAATAAGAACATCTAGTGGCAAAGGAAACATGTATGTCATGTGAATTGGATTCACACTTGTGCTGTGGTTTGGGTGTAGTATTGGAAGACTCTTTTATTTATATTGGGAGACAGTGATGTGTTGCTAGATACCCCTCTCTGTTCGTGATAACATAAGTTATCGTTACCGACATTTAAAGGAAACCCTTAGGGTCGCACAATTTGATGATATGGTTTACTTATGTCAGATCGTGTGGACTGAATTGTTTTGGTTCAGTTTAAAGGAGTTTAAACTCTGATTGTAAGTGAGATCTGGTCTGATCATGTTTGATTGATTAGGGCTTGAGATCGGTAAGCTTCGATCAAGAGAAATGATGCTAGATCGATGAGATCAAGAGCATCAAGAGATGAATGGTTAGATCTTGAACCTTTTGGTTTTATATGATCTAGACCAAGGCTTGGCTTAATTTGGTCTTTGAACCAAATGTAATTGAACCGGCTCATCATAGTGAGCGCATGGTTCAATGGGAGAGGAAAATGCGATGGTTCACTTGGAGTGAACGCATCACACGTTGAGGGCTTACTATTTTTGGAAGTCATGCTTTCCAAAATAGTTCACGCCTCTACGTTCGTGGGGTTGGGCGCTATTCTCGTCTCTGGCCTCTTCCTCTCGACGCCTCTTCTCTCGTGTGGTGAGTCTTCACGCCAAGGAGAGTTTGGACAAGGAAAAAGACATCATCTCTAATCACCTTCACGCAATCAGGAGACCTTGGATCTTTGCTAGCACAAGGAACACCAAGGAGAAGCCATCAATCACCTTGTGTGCGGTTCCTTTGGAGAAGAAGCACACGCTTCTTTGCTTCCAAGTCGCCATCCAAGAAATGGCATTGGTATGATCTCTCTTTTGATCTATACAAGTTGATCATATATTCATGCTAATCGATCCTTAGAAACCCTAGCTTCCGCTATGCAAAATTTTAATCTGCGCCTATTAGGGTTTCACCCCCTTTCAATTGGTATCAGAGCATAGGTTCTGTATGAATCATATGATTGCTTTGTGTGTGTTGGGGTATGCCCTTAAGCCTAATGTTTGAGGCCTTGGGAATGTATCAGTATCATGTAATAAACTGTTATGTTTATAAAGGCATGGTTATTATTCAGTTAGCTACATTGTCTGCTGCAATAGATGTTCTTCTGAATAATGTCTCAAAGCTGTTCAGCTAGGCTGACAGGCTATAATGTCCTTAGTCGATGTATCTTGGTGAACATGAGACAGCCTTGATATGGTTAAGACTAATATGTGTTCTAGTCTTATAGGATGCTTCGAGCATGGAATAAGATGTAGACTCATGGGTACATTGGATGTACTGGATAGACCCTACTAGGATGTTCAATTGTTTGTCGCAATGTGAATAATCTTTGAATATGACAAGTGGCACATTTCCTCTGACTTGAGATCACTTGTGTTTTCTAAATGATGATTGTCATTGTTTTGAGGTAGTTCAATATCATTTGAAACACAATGGTTATAGACTATCTTGGATAATGAGCTTGAGTCATGTTAGGGCACTAGTGATAGACATAGGATTGCCGTCTCCTTGTTTAAGGAGTGTGATGTTCTAAAGGGGCCCCCTGGATGAGATGATTGAGAAAAGTGTATGGCCATACCCAGGTGACTGTGTTCATCTGATCTAATCATGCTCATCATATTGGAGCTACAAGCTTGACACGCTTGTCCAATAAGAACATCTAGTGGCAAAGGAAACATGTATGCCTAGTGATCTGGATTCACACTTGTGCTGTGTTTTGGGTGTAGTCTTGGAAGACTCTTTCCTTTATATCGGGAGACAGTGATGTGTTGCTAGATACCCCTCACTGATCGTGATAACGTGAGTTATCGTTACCGACATTTAAAGGAAACCCTCAGGGTCGCACAATTTGATGATATGGCTTACTTAAGTCAGATCGAGTGGACTGAATTGTTCGGGTTCAGTTTAAAGGGATTTAATCTCTGATTGTGAGTGAGATCTGGTCTGATCATGTTTGATTGATTAGGGCTTGAGATCGGTAAGCTTCGATTGAGAGATTGGATGCTAGATCGATGAGATCAGGAGCATCAGGAGATCAACGGTCAGATCTGGAGCCTTAGGGTTTAATTTGATCTAGACCATATCACTTGGCTTAATTGGTCTCTGGACCAAACCAATTTGAACCGGCTCGTTTAATGAGCGCATGGTTCAAGGGGAGAGGAGTTAGCGACTTGTTCACTTGGCGTGAACGTTTGAGGGTGTGTGGGTTTCTATTTTTAGAAACCATGATCTCGACATGGACACCTCTCACGTTCGAATAGAAAAACACTATTCTCGCCTCTCGCCCATATTGTTATTCCTCTTGACGCCTCTCGTGTGTGGCGACGCCTTGAAGGTAGAGGAGGATTCGGCCAAGAGAAGGACACATCTCATCTTTCCCTTTCACTCGACAAGGACCTCTTGGAACCTTGCTAGCACAAGGAGCACCAAGGGAGGAAGCAACATCATCTTGTGTGTGACGATTTGGAGGAGAGCTCTCTTGTTCTCTTGCTTCCAAGGCGCCTTCCATAATATGGCTTCGGTATGAGTTCTTTTCATGCTTTAAAGTTGATCATAATACATGCTATGCGATATTTGAAAGCCCTAGATTCCGCTAGAATTTTATTGCGCCTCCTATTAGGGTTTTCGCCCCCCCCCCCCCTTGTCTAGGGGACCTTCAATTGGTATCAGAGCAGGTTTTCATGCATGTTTTATGATTGCTTGAAAATGATTGTGATCCATGTTTTGTGCAAATTCATAGATCTATAGTTACATGCTTTATGTTGGCGAAAATGCATGCTAGTAATAGATATGATTTTCTCCTTGGCGCATGTTAAGTTGGCGCATATATTATGTTGTAGTTTTTCTTAAAACTTAAACACTTGCGCATATACCACTAGATCTAAGGCCTTACATTAAATCCTTAGACGGGTTATTAGGGTTGAAGTCAGCCCCTAGGTTAGATCCAAAAGTCTGATCAGACCATCTGACAGCCTTGACGGGTTGACCAGGTAGCACCTGTGCGCAAGCACGTGGTGGCTACAGGTCGACTGCAGACAGGCATGTAGCGATGTCTGATTGAGACAACTAGTGAACACACATGAGTTAGGCCCGGGGTCACACCCGCTTGCCAGACCTCATTGTGGTTGTTCAGCCCTGGCGCATGCATTGTTGACCTTATGGTCGACTCAAGTCAGTTAGGACTTGGTGCATGCAAGGGCAATGGATCTGACTAGGATGGATGAGTGGATCCCTAGTAATGGACCGTTGTAAGGTTGTAGGGCAAATAAGGAAATTAAAATTGATGCCTATGGGTTTTCGAAATTTAAATTTTCTTGAATGGATCACATGTTGATTGATGCCATGTGTTTGTCTATTTACTCTTATGTGGGCTGCCCGTTTTTAATGTGTGCTGTGCTGGGGCCTGCGTGCCTGGGAATTAATTGTAAATTAATTTTTATTTTTGTGATCTGCGAATCACAGTTTAATTAATTTATAATGTGTAATTGACCTGCGTGTCAATCTTGTCTAGATAGTTAAATTTGTAATTTAATTAGACAAGAGCACAGAGCACACTTGGCAGAGGCGCTTGCAGCAGTGGCTGGACCAGGTGGGAGGTCTAGGGTTCGACCCTAGGACCTGGCGCAAATTCCTGGTGGGCGCACCAGAGCTGCAGATGGCGCTTGGGCCCAGGTTTGGGCCAGATGAGCAGCAAAAGCCCTATGAAGAAAAGCAAGTCAAGACTTAAGTTAAATTAAGGTCTTACTAGGGCTATGGGCTTTTACCACATAAGATTCATGCTTTCTTTTATTATTGTTTAAATATTAGAATTGCATGATTAGTTTATCTTCTGCTATCACCATAGGAATTGCATGATAGTGAAGAAGATAAAAAGACCGTTAAAATCCAACGCTAAAATATCAAGCTCGTAAGCCTTCTGACGCGAAACCTCACTGTTCTGATTATCGTTGGAGCCGTGTTGTACCCACTCAGTGGGCACGTCCATCTATCTTCAGACGGTGTGGGATTACACCTGTGTGTTACAGAGTAGGGATTTATCCCTTCTCGTTGCTCAGCATAGCACATGGTGGTCCAGGGAGTAGGTCGGGTCAGCTTGACCATGTAGGCTACATATGTGGCGCATATGGTAGCACATGGAGGCAGCCATCTGTGGGATCAGAGACTGTGTTGTACCAACTCAGTTGGCACAGTCTGCTGGATTGCCCAGATGAAGGGGAATCGCACGGGTTGGCGATCGGCAGGGACTGCCTACCGGAGATTAGTGCTTGTACTCTCTGTGCATCTTATCTCGCCTGAGCGGGACGCAGAGACCAAGTATGAAATCCGGATCCCATCTCACTAAAAGAGTGTCTACTCTTTCGGACTGTTTAATGGATTTTTCAGTCAGATAAAATAGTGAGAAAAAGAATCTTTCTTAAGTCCTGATTGATTCTTAACATTGATACTGACCTTGCTGTTCTTGCATTGTTGTAGATACCTGCAGCAACGAACACCATGAACTTCAATGTGCGATCCCTACTGGAAAGGGAGAAGTTTGCTGGGCCGAACTTCTCTGACTGGTTCGGACACCTTAAGATCGTTCTTAAGGCAGAGAGGAAACTGTATGTCCTCGAGACGGCGATACCGCCTCAGCCCGCTCCGAACGCCGCAAGGGCGGTTCGGGAAGCCTATGAAAAGCACGTCAATGATAGCATTGATGTCGCTTGCCTGATGCTAGCGTCTATGACGCCACCGCTGCAGCGTCAGCATGAGGATATGTCTGCCATAGACATGATAGCAAACCTCAAGATGTTGTATGCTGCACAGGCGAGGACTGAACGCTATAATTTGACGAAGCTCTTCTTTCAGAGCAAACTGGCTGAAGGGAGCCCAGTGGGAGCTCACGTGCTCAAGATGATTGGGCACAAGGAGGCTCTAGAGAAACTGGGGCATACCATCAACCAGGAGCTTGCTGTGGATATTATTCTGCAGTCTCTCCCGCCTTCATTCGACGCGTTCATTATTAATTTTAATATGAACAAAATCGATTGTACTCCGGCAGAGCTGCTGAATATGCTCCTCACTACTGAGGAGACTCTGAAGGGAAAGCCTTCGACCTCTGTCTTAATGGTTCCTTCCAGGAACAAGAAGAAGGGGAAGAAGGGCAAGACCCCTGCAAAGAGTTACAGCAAGGCTCTGAAGCAGAAGGTTAAGCGGTCCAAGGAATACAGGTGTTTCCACTGTGGCCAGCTGGGTCACTGGAAAAAGGACTGTAAAGCGCTCCAAGGAGATAAGAGGGGAAGCATCGCTTCTGGCTCAGGTATATTCGTGACTGAGGTCATGTTTTCTTCTTCTATATCATGGGTGTTGGACACTGCATGTGGAGTTCACATTTGTTCAAATGTGCAGGAACTCAAGAGAAGAAGGCAGGTGGGACAGCATGAGGTGGACCTACGAGTTGGAAACGGGGCACGGGTTGCTGCTGTTGCTGTAGGAGACTATTTCATTTCTTTACCATCTGGACTTGTATTGGAACTAAACAGTTGTTATTTTGTTCCCAGTATTACTAAAAATATTATCTCCATTCCTGCTCTTGTCAGGAAGGGTTTTTCCTTTGAATGCAATATTTCAAAGTGTGTTTTATCTTATGATAATATTGTTTATGCAACTGGTTCAATTAACAATGGGTTATACATGTTGGACATGGAATGTTCTATACAGAAAATTGATATTAAGAAAGCCAAGAATGCTGATGACAGCACCTTGCTATGGCATAGTCGTTTAGGCCATATTAACGAGAAACGCATTAAGCGGTTGCATGATCATGGACTGCTGGGATCATTCTCCTACAAGGAGATTGATACATGCAAAGCTTGTTTAATGGGCAAAATGACGAAGTCACCTTTTCCTAACAAAGGACAAAGGGCTTCAGGTTTACTTGACCTTATACACACTGATGTGTGTGGGCCATTTAGTAAACATGCCAGAGGTGGCTATCAGTACTTCATTACCTTTACTGATGATTTCAGTAGATATGGGTATGTCTTTTTAATGAGACATAAAAGTGAATCTTTTGACAAGTTCAAAGAGTTCAAGAATGAAGTACAAAATCAGCTAGGCCGAAATATCAAGGCACTTCGCTCAGATCGAGGTGGAGAATACCTAAGTCATGCGTTTACTGACTATCTGAAGGAGTGTGGGATTATCTCATAGCTCACTCCGCCAGGAACACCGCAATGGAATGGTGTGTCCGAGAGGAGAAATAGAACGTTACTTGATATGGTTCGTTCTATGATGAGTCAGGGTACTCTTCCATACTCCTTTTGGGGTTTTGCACTGGAAACAGCTGCAAAGGTACTAAACCGAGTGCCATCCAAGGCCGTTTCAAAAACTCCATATGAGTTATGCTATCGGAAACAGCCAAGCTTGACATTTATCAGGATCTGGGGCTGCGAGGCTTATGTCAAAAAGCTCGCCTCTGGGAAACTAGAGAGCAGATCTGACAAATGCATCTTTGTCGGTTACCCTAAGGAAACTAAGGGTTATTATTTCTACGATCCCAAAGAGAACAAGGTTTTTGTTGCTCGGACGGCCATATTTCTTGAGAAGGAGTTTCTTCTGCAAGAGGCAAATGGGAGAGAAATAAAACTGGATGAGAATCCAGAGGAAGGACAAAGTGCTCAAGCAGAATTGGATGAGCCTGAGCCAGTAGATCAGGTTATTGAACAACCTGAGGCTCAGATATCACGGGAACCGCGAAGATCGGGAAGGATTCGTCGACAGCCTGAGCGCTATGACGGAGTCTACATCATTGATCATGATGAACCCCTCACTTATGCGGATGCGGTCAGTGGACCGGAGTCAGCTAGATGGCTTGAAGCTATGCGAGCCGAGATGGACTCCATGTCAGATAACCAAGTTTGGGATTTGGTTGATCCGCCTCCGGGAGTTATCCCTATAGGCTGTAAGTGGATCTTCAAGAAGAAGATTGACATGGATGGTAACGTGGTTACCTATAAAGGCAGGCTAGTTGCGAAAGGTTTCAAACAAATCTACGGGATAGATTATGATGAAACTTTCTCACCTGTAGCTATGTTCAAGTCTATTCGGATTCTTTTCGCGATAGCTGCATATTATGATTATGAGATCTGGCAGATGGATGTGAAAACAGCTTTCCTTAATGGAAATCTGGATGAGGATGTGTATATGACACAACCTGAGGGTTTCACTAATCCATCAGATCGTCATAAGATATGCAAGTTAAAGAAGTCTATTTATGGACTCAAGCAAGCATCAAGAAGCTGGAACATTCGTTTTGATGAATCAGTCACGGAATTTGGTTTCATCAAGAACGAGGATGACCCGTGTGTATATAAGAGGTTTAGTGGGAGCGTAATTACTTTCCTAGTCCTCTACGTCGATGATATCTTGATCATTGGAAATGACATTCCTGAAATGCATGCTGTTAAAGCATGGTTAAGGAAATGTTTCCAGATGAAAGATTTAGGAGAAGCAGCCTATGTATTAGGTGTGAAGATCTACAGGGATAGATCTAAGAGGCTTCTCGGGTTGTGCCAGAGTACTTACATCGATAAAGTCCTGGAAAGATTTCATTTAGAGAATTCTAAACAAGGATATCTTCCAGTCAGACATGGTCTGAGTCTTTCGAAGAGTCAGTGTCCACAAACACAGACTGAGAAAGATGAAATGGACAATACGCCTTATGCTTCGGCTATTGGATCCATTATGTATGCGATGTTGTGTACTCGCCCAGACGTTGCTTACGGGTTAAGCGTGACCAGTCGTTTCCAAAGTAATCCAGGTCAGGCACACTGGATTGCAGTCAAGAACATTTTAAAATATCTGCGGAGGACCAAAGATATGTTCTTGATATATGGTGGTCAGGAAGAACTCAGTATTGAAGGATATACTGACGCTTCGTTCCAGTCAGACCAGGATGATTTTCGATCGCAATCAGGCTATGTTTTTAGCTTGAATGGAGGAGCAGTGGTGTGGAAGAGTTTCAAACAGTCAACTGTTGCTGATTCCACAACAGAAGCCGAGTATGTTGCAGCCTCGGAAGCATCCAAGGAGGCAGTGTGGATTCATAAGTTCGTGAGAGAACTTGGTGTTGTTCCTTCGAGTGCAGATCCTTTGGTTATCTTCTGTGATAACACTGGAGCAATCGCACAAGCAAAGGAACTACGGTCGCACCAGAAGTCCAAGCACATACAGAGAAGGTTTCATTTGATCAGGGAGATCATAGATCGTGGTGAGATCAAAATCTGCAAGGTTCATACAGATGACAATCTGGCAGACCCGCTTACCAAGCCTCTGGCGCAGCAGAAGCATGAGAAGCACTGTAATAATATGGGTTTGAGATTTCTCAACCATTAGATTAAGTGCAAGTGGGAGATTGTTGGGGTATGCCCTTAAGCCTAATGTTTGAGGCCTTGGGAATGTATCAGTATCATGTAATAAACTGTTATGTTTATAAAGGCATGGTTATTATTCAGTTAGCTACATTGTCTGCTGCAATAGATGTTCTTCTGAATAATGTCTCAAAGCTGTTCAGCTAGGCTGACAGGCTATAATGTCCTTAGTCGATGTATCTTGGTGAACATGAGACAGCCTTGATATGGTTAAGACTAATATGTGTTCTAGTCTTATAGGATGCTTCGAGCATGGAATAAGATGTAGACTCATGGGTACATTGGATGTACTGGACAGACCCTACTAGGATGTTCAATTGTTTGTCGCAATGTGAATAATCTTTGAATATGACAAGTGGCACATTTCCTCTGACTTGAGATCACTTGTGTTTTCTAAATGATGATTGTCATTGTTTTGAGGTAGTTCAATATCATTTGAAACACAATGGTTATAGACTATCTTGGATAATGAGCTTGAGTCATGTTAGGGCACTAGTGATAGACATAGGATTGCCGTCTCCTTGTTTAAGGAGTGTGATGTTCTAAAGGGGCCCCCTGGATGAGATGATTGAGAAAAGTGTATGGCCATACCCAGGTGACTGTGTTCATCTGATCTAATCATGCTCATCATATTGGAGCTACAAGCTTGACACGCTTGTCCAATAAGAACATCCAGTGGCAAAGGAAACATGTATGCCTAGTGATCTGGATTCACACTTGTGCTGTGTTTTGGGTGTAGTCTTGGAAGACTCTTTCCTTTATATCGGGAGACAGTGATGTGTTGCTAGATACCCCTCACTGATCGTGATAACGTGAGTTATCGTTACCGACATTTAAAGGAAACCCTCAGGGTCGCACAATTTGATGATATGGCTTACTTAAGTCAGATCGAGTGGACTGAATTGTTCGGGTTCAGTTTAAAGGGATTTAATCTCTGATTGTGAGTGAGATCTGGTCTGATCATGTTTGATTGATTAGGGCTTGAGATCGGTAAGCTTCGATTGAGAGATTGGATGCTAGATCGATGAGATCAGGAGCATCAGGAGATCAACGGTCAGATCTGGAGCCTTAGGGTTTAATTTGATCTAGACCATATCACTTGGCTTAATTGGTCTCTGGACCGAACCAATTTGAACCGGCTCGTTTAATGAGCGCATGGTTCAAGGGGAGAGGAGTTAGCGACTTGTTCACTTGGCGTGAACGTTTGAGGGTGTGTGGGTTTCTATTTTTAGAAACCATGATCTCGACATGGACACCTCTCACGTTCGAATAGAAAAACGCTATTCTCGCCTCTCGCCCATATTGTTATTCCTCTTGACGCCTCTCGTGTGTGGCGACGCCTTGAAGGTAGAGGAGGATTCGGCCAAGAGAAGGACACATCTCATCTTTCCCTTTCACTCGACAAGGACCTCTTGGAACCTTGCTAGCACAAGGAGCACCAAGGGAGGAAGCAACATCATCTTGTGTGTGACGATTTGGAGGAGAGCTCTCTTGTTCTCTTGCTTCCAAGGCGCCTTCCATAATATGGCTTCGGTATGAGTTCTTTTCATGCTTTAAAGTTGATCATAATACATGCTATGCGATATTTGAAAGCCCTAGATTCCGCTAGAATTTTATTGCGCCTCCTATTAGGGTTTTCGCCCCCCCCCCCTTGTCTAGGGGACCTTCAGTGTGATCCATGTTTGCGATAAGTAGATCTAAATTCATCATCATGGCGAAACTACATGTTAAACATTAGATGTTTGTTTTCTGATGTTGGCGCATGTATGATGTTTATTGTTGGCGCATGTTGAATGTTATTTTATCAAAACTTATAACAACTTGCGCGCATCCACTTAGATCTATAAGCACCTACTTGAAAAACTTAGACGGGTTATTAGGGTTGAAGTCATCAGTCTAGTCTAGACCCAACAGTCTGATCAGACCATCTGACAGCCTAGATGGGTTGACCAGATAGCACCTATGCGCAAGCATGAGGTGGCTATAGGTCGACTGCAGAAAGGCGTGTAGCGATGTCTGATCGAGGCGACCAATGAAAGATCATGATTAAGGCCCAGGGTCACACCCGCTTGCCAGAAATCATGAGGGACGTTCAGCCCTTAAGGCATGCATAGTTGACCACTAGGTCGACTCAAGTCGGTTATGACTTGGTGCATGCAAGGGCAGTGGGTCTGACTAGGTCTGATGAGTGGATCCCTATTAATGGACCGTTGTAAGGTAGTAGGGCACATAAGGAAATAAAATTGATGCCAATGGGATTTTCAAAAATTTTATTTTCTTGTTTGGATCACATGTTGCTTGTCTAACCATGATGGGTGTTTATTTCATCTTATGTGGGTTGCCCAATTTTTGTGTGCTGTGCTGGGGCCTGCGTGCCTGGATTAATAATTGTTATTGTGATCTGCGCATCACATTTTAAAATTATGATAAAGTGTAATTGACCTGCGTGTCAATCATGTCTAGATAGATTAAAATGTATTTTGATCAGACATGAGCACAGAGCACACATGGCAGAAGCGCTTGCAGCAAGTGGCTTCACCAGTGGGAGGTCTAGAGTTCGACTCTAGAACAGGCGCAACCAGTCTGGGAGTGCATTTGGGCTGCAGAGGGCTTGGGCCCGGGTTGGGCCAGATGAAATGCTAAAGACCCATGAAGAGCTCAAGTGAAGACTTAAGTTAATTTAAGGTCTAACTTAGGCTTAATGGGCTTTTACCACATAAGATCATCATGCTTTCTATTTACTGTTTAAGTAAATTTAATATCTGCATGATTTATTCTTCTGCTATCACCATAGGATTTGCATGATAGTTAAGAAGATAAAAGGACCGTTAAAATCCAACGATGAATATCAAGCGCGTAAGCCTTCTGACGTGAAACCTCACTGTTCTGACTATCGTTGGGGCCGTGTTGTACCCACTCAGTGGGCACGCCCATCTATCTTCAGACGGTGTGTGATTACACCTGCGTGTTACAGAGAAGGGATTTATCGCTTCTCGTTGCTCAGCATAGCACGTGGTGGTCCAGGGAGTAGGTCAGGTCAGCTTGACCATGTAGGCTACATATTGAGCATATGGTAGCCATATGGAGGCAGCCATCTGTGGGATCAGAGACTGTGTTGTACCAACTCAGTTGGCACGGTCTGCTGGATTGCCCAGATGAAGGGGAATCGCACGGGTTGGCGATTGGCAGGGATTGCCTACCAGAGATTAGTGCTTGTACTCTCTGTGCATCTTATCTCGCCTGAGCGGGACGCGGAGACCAAGTATGAAATCTGGATCCCATCTCACTAAAAGAGTTTTACTCTTTCGGACTGTTTTACTGGATTTTTCAGTCAGATAAAATAGTGAGAAAAGAATCATTCTTAAGTCCTGGATTGATTCTAACATTGATACTGACCTTGTTGTTCTTGCAATGTTGTAGATTACTGCAGCAACGAACACCACAGCGTTCAATGTGCGATCCTTACTGGAAAGGGAGAAGTTTGCTGGGCCAAACTTCTCAGACTGGTACGGACACCTTAAGATTGTTCTTAAGGCTGAGAGGAAACTGTATGTCCTTGAGATGGCAATACCGCCTCAACCCGCTGCGAACGCCGCAAGGGCGGTTCGGGATGCTTATGAGAAGCATGTCAATGATAGCATTGATGTCGCTTGCCTTATGCTTGCATCTATGACGCCAGAGCTTCAGCGTCAACATGAGGATTTATCTGCTATTGAAATTATAGCAAATCTCAAGATGCTGTAAGCTGCACAGGCAAGCACTGAACGCTATAACTTGACAAAACTTTTCTTTCAGAGCAAACTGACTGATGGGAGTCCAGTGGGAGCTCACGTACTCAAGATGATTGGGTACAAGGAGGCTCTAGAAAAACTGGGACACACCATCAATCAGGAGCTTGTTGTAGACATAATCCTGCAGTCTCTCCCGGCCTCTTTCGATCCGTTCATTATTAATTTTAATATGAACAAGATCGACTGCACCCCGGCAGAGTTACTGAACATGCTCTATACTACAGAGCAGACTCTTGAAAAGGGAAAGCCTTCATCCTCTGTCTTGATGTTTCCTTCCAGGAACAAGAAGAAGGGGAAGAAGGGCAAAGCCCCTGTCAAGAGCTACAACAAGGCTCTGAAACAAAAGATCAAGCGGTCGAAGGAATACAGATGTTTCCATTGTGGCCAGCTGGGTCACTGGAAGAAGGACTGTAAAGCGCTCCAAGGAGATAAGAAGGGAAGCAAGTCTTTCACTTCTGGCTCAGGTATTTTCTTGACTGAAGTCATGGTATCTTCTTCTTCTATTTCATGGGTGTTGGACACTGCATGTGGAGTTCACATTTGTTCAAATGTACAGGAACTCAAGAGAAGAAGACAGGTGGGACAGCATGAGGTGGACCTACGAGTAGGAAACGGGGCACGGGTTGCTGCTGTTGCTGTAGGAGAATATCACATCTCTTTACCATCTGGTCTTGTATTAGAACTGGACAATTGTTATTTTGTACCAAGCATAACTAAGAATATTATCTCTATTCCTGCTCTTGTCAGGAAAGGGTTTTCCTTTGAATGCAAAAATTCAAAGTGTTATATTTCTTTTGATAATATTGTTTATGCTACTGGGTCGATTAACAATGGGTTATTCATGTTGGACATGGAATGTTCTGTACAACAAATTGATAATAAGAAAGCCAAGTATGCTGATGACAGCACCTTGCTATGGCATAGTCGTTTAGGCCACATTAACAAGAAGCGCATTAAGCGGTTGCATGACCATGGACTGCTGGGATCATTCTCCTATGAGGAGCTTGATACATGCAAAGCTTGTTTAATGGGTAAAATGATGAAGTCTCCTTTTCCTAATAAAGGTCAAAGGGCTTCAGGTTTACTTGACCTCATTCACAGTGATGTGTGTGGGCCATTTAGTAAACATGCCAGAGGTGGCTATTCATACTTCATTACCTTTACTGATGATTTCAGTAGGTATGGTTATGTCTATCTTATGAGACATAAGAGTGAATCTTTTGACAAGTTCAAAGAGTTCAAAAATGAAGTACAAAATCAGCTAGGCCGAAATATCAAGGCACTTCGCTCAGATCGAGGTGGAGAATACTTGAGTCGAGAGTTTACTGACTATCTGAAGGAGTGTGGGATTATCTCACAGCTCACTCCGCCAGGAACACCGCAATGGAATGGTGTGTCCGAGAGGAGAAATAGAACCTTACTGGATATGGTTCGTTCAATGATGAGTCAGGCTACTCTACCTTACTCCTTTTGGGGATTTGCACTGGAAACAGCTGCAAAGGTACTAAACCGAGTGCCATCCAAGGCTGTTTCAAAGACTCCATATGAGTTATGGTATGGGAAACAGCCGAGCTTGACATTTATTAAAATCTGGGGTTGCGAGGCTTATGTCAAAAAGCTCGCCTCTGGGAAACTGGAGAGCAGATCTGATAAATGTATCTTTGTCAGTTACCCTAAAGAAACTAAGGGTTATTATTTCTATGATCCCAAAGAGAATAAAGTATTTGTTGCTCGAATGGCTATTTTTCTTGAGAAGGAATTTCTTCTGCAAGAGGCCAGTGGGAGAGAAAAGCTGGATGAAAATCCAGAGGAAGGACAAAGTAGTCAAGCACAGTTGGATGAGCCTGAGCCAATAGAACAGGTTACTGAACAACCTGAGGCTCAGATATCACGGGAACCGCGAAGATCGGGAAGGATCCGTTGACAGCCTGAGCGCTATGACGGAGTCTACATCATTGATGATGAACCCCTCACTTATGCGGATGCGGTCAGTGGACCGGAATCAGCGAGATGGCTTGAAGCTATGCGAGCCGAGATGGACTCCATGTCAGATAACCAAGTCTGGGATTTGGTTGATCCGCCTCCGGGAGTAATCCCTATAGGCTGTAAGTGGATCTTCAAGAAGAAGATTGACATGGATGGTAACGTGGTTACCTATAAAGGCAGGCTAGTTGCGAAAGGTTTCAAACAAATCTACGGGATAGATTATGATGAAACTTTCTCTCCTGTAGCCATGTTCAAGTCTATTCGGATTATTCTCGCGATAGTAGCATATTATGATTATCAGATCTGGCAAATGGATGTGAAGACCGCTTTCCTTAATGGAAAACTAGAAGAGGATGTGTATATGACCCAACCTGAAGGTTTCATCAATCCATCAGATCGTCATAAAATATGCAAATTAAAGAAGTCCATTTATGGACTTAAACAAGCATCGAGAAGCTGGAATATTCGTTTTGATGAATCAATCTGTAAGTTTGGTTTCATCAAGAATGAAGATGAGCCGTGTGTATATAAGAGGTTTAGTGGGAGCGTGATTACTTTCCTAGTCCTCTACGTCGATGATATCTTGATCATTGGAAACGATATTCCTGAACTGCATGCGGTTAA
Source organism: Costus lasius (assembly GCA_027563935.2). Lineage (NCBI taxonomy): Eukaryota > Viridiplantae > Streptophyta > Magnoliopsida > Zingiberales > Costaceae > Costus > Costus lasius. The sequence continues at coordinate 51,583,387 of CM050452.1, forward strand.
GGCATGGTTAAGAAAATGTTTCCAGATGAAAGATTTAGGAGAAGCAGCCTATGTATTAGGTGTGAAGATCTACAGAGATAGATCTAAGAGGCTTCTCGGGCTGTGCCAGAGTACTTACGTCGATAAAGTCCTGGAGAGATTCCATTTAGAAAATTCTAAAAGAGGATATCTTCCAGTCAGACATGGTCTGAATCTTTCAAAGAGTCAGTGTCCTCAAACACAATCTGAGAAAGATGAAATGGACAATACGCCTTATGCTTCGGCTATTGGGTCCATTATGTATGCGATGTTGTGTACTCGCCCAGACGTCGCTTACGGGTTAAGCGTGACCAGTCGATTCCAAAGTAATCCAGGAAAGGCACACTGGATTGCAGTCAAGAACATTTTGAAATATCTTCGGAGGACCAAAGATATGTTCTTGATTTATGGAGGTCAGGAAGAACTCAGTATTGAAGGATATACTGACGCTTCGTTCCAATCTGACCAGGATGATTTCCGATCGCAATCAGGCTATGTTTTTAGCTTGAATGGAGGAGCAGTGGTGTGGAAAAGTTTCAAACAATCTATTGTTGCTGATTCCACAACAGAAGCCGAGTATGTTGCAGCCTCAGAAGCATCCAAGGAGGCAGTGTGGATTCGTAAGTTCGTTCAGGAACTTGGTGTTGTTCCTTCGAGTGCAGATCCATTGGTTATCTTCTGTGATAACACTGGAGCAATAACACAAGCAAAGGAACCACGGTCGCACCAGAAGTCCAAGCACATACAGAGAAGGTTTCACTTGATCCGGGAGATCATTGATCGAGGAGAGATCAAGATCTGCAAGGTTCATACAGATGACAATCTAGCTGACCCGCTTATAAAGCCTTTGGCGCAGCAGAAGCATGAGAAGCACTGTAATAATATGGGTTTGAGATTTCTCAACCATTAGATTAAGTGCAAGTGGGAGATTGTTGGTGTATGCCCTTAAGGCTAATGTTTGAGGCCTTGGGATTATATCAGTATCATGTATAAACTCAATGTTTATAAAGGCAATGGTTGTTATTCAGGTTGTTACATTATCTGCTGCTATATGTATACTACTGAATAATGTCTCAATGGTGTTCAGCTTGGCTGACATGCAGTATTGTCCTTAGTCGAGATATCTTGGTGAACATGAGACAGCCTTGATATGATTGAGACTAATATGTGTTCTAATCTTATAGGATGCTTCGAGCATGGAATAAGATGTAGACTCATGGGTACATTGGATGTACTGGACAGACCCTACTTAGGATATTCAATTGCTTGTCACAATGTGAATAATCCTTATATGCAAGCAAGTGGCATATTTCCTCTGACTTGAGATCACTTGTGTTTCTAAATGATGATTGGCATTGTCTTGAGGTAGTTCAATATCATTTGAAATACAATGGTTATAGACTATCTTGGATAATGGGCATGAGTCATGTTAGGGCATTAATGATAGATATAGGATTGCCTTCTCCTTGTTTGGAGTGTGATGTTCTAAAGGGGCCCCCTGGATGAGATGGTTGAGAAAGTGTATGGCCATACCAAGATGACTATGTTCATCTGATCTAACCACTCTCATCATATTGGAGTTACAGGCTTGACACGCTTGTCCAATAAGAACATCCAGTGGCAAAGGAAACATGTATGTCATGTGAATTGGATTCACACTTGTGCTGTGGTTTGGGTGTAGTCTTGGAAGACTCTTTCCTTTATATTGGGAGACAGTGATGTGTTGCTAGATACCCCTCTCTGTTCGTGATAACATAAGTTATCGTTACCGACATTTAAAGGAAACCCTTAGGGTCGCACAATTTGATGATATGGCTTACTTATGTCAGATCGTGTGGACTGAATTGTTTTGGTTCAGTTTAAAGGAGTTTAAACTCTGATTGTAAGTGAGATCTAGTCTGATCATGTTTGATTGATTAGGGCTTGAGATCGGTAAGCTTCGATCAAGAGAAATGATGCTAGATCGATGAGATCAAGAGCATCAAGAGATGAATGGTTAGATCTTGAACCTTTTGGTTTTATATGATCTAGACCAAGGCTTGGCTTAATTTGGTCTTTGAACCAAATGTAATTGAACCGGCTCATCATAGTGAGCGCATGGTTCAATGGGAGAGGAAAATGCGATGGTTCACTTGGAGTGAACGCATCACACGTTGAGGGCTTACTATTTTTGGAAGTCATGCTTTCCAAAATAGTTCACGCCTCTACGTTCATGGGGTTGGGCGCTATTCTCGTCTCTGGCCTCTTCCTCTCGACGCCTCCTCTCTCGTGTGGTGAGTCTTCACGCCAAGGAGAGTTCGGACAAGGAAAAAGACATCATCTCTAATCACCTTCACGCGATCAGGAGACCTTGGATCTTTGCTAGCACAAGGAACGCCAAGGAGAAGCCATCAATCACCTTGTGTGCGGTTCCTTTGGAGAAGAAGCACACGCTTCTTTGCTTCCAAGTCGCCATCCAAGAAATGGCATTGGTATGATCTCTCTTTTGATCTATACAAGTTGATCATATATTCATGCTAATCGATCCTTAGAAACCCTAGCTTCCGCTATGCAAAATTTTAATCTGCGCCTATTAGGGTTTCACCCCCTTTCAGGGACTCCATGCCAAAGGGGTCACCTCTCCTACCCCATGTGGGTGGTGGTGGAACGGTGTCAAGTGGCAGTGTGGAAGCTGCTTTGGCGGCACTCGGAGATAACTTCCAATTCGCTCTGTCCCTGACTATGGTCTTCTCAATGTGGGGTAAAGGTAGAGTAGGGATATTTGGTCCAAGGACCAAACAAAAGGTATCTCCCTCTCTCACAATCATCTTCATAGCTATGCAAGATTCAAGGTCAAGCCTTGCATTTCCCCTTGCGAGTTCCACTCCATAGGGCTCTATTCCAAAATATTGGGCTATAGGAGTGATCAATCCTCCTGTCACCACAGCTCCCCTTTTCGCCCGAGCCGCCTTGTCCATATGTTTTACCATAAAGAAGGCTACATCTATAGCAAATCCATTCAGCATTCCCCACAGAAAATACAACTCATGTTGACGGACCATACCGTCCCTGTCTCCTCTACCAAACACAGTGTGTGCTAGCACTCTATGTGCATACTTGATACATGGGTTCATGATTTTTGAGGCTCTAGCAGAAACAACATAGTAATGGCCTTCATTAGTAATTTGGTTCCAAAAAATGCTCTCTATGAATCCAAGGGGTATCTCGGTGTACCCTCCTATACTCAAACCAAAGATATCTCTGACCTCCTGCAGTGTGAGTTTCCTTTCTTCATTGGCTAGTCTAAAAGTTATTTCCCCTTCAGCAGGTCCATTTGAGAACTCCCTCAAATCAATAACCAAACGACTCATAAACTCCAAAACCAATGGCAAACAAGTGGGTGGAGTCATCTGGAAAAACTTCCTTGCTTGGATCCTATCAAACATCCATAGCACGTCTTCGTACAACCCCAAAGCTTCCAAAGTCCTCTTATCAGCATATTTAGTGTTGATTATTTTCCTCTCCAAGATCTCATTTCTAAAGATTATTCCATATGGATTCTCAGGTTGAGAAGGTTCAGCTGGAGCCTTCCCTTTCCTTCTTGGATAGATGGACTTTGTTCTTGGTGCCATCCCAAACAAGCTGCAAACTACATATTCATTGCACCATATAGCAATACAATAACTCAATCTAAGCAATGTTAGCATGAATATCAGTTAAATCTTTTTAAAGTCTTTGAACAACTCATTTAAAATCAGAAGAGAGGAAAACAGGGCGGAAAATAGGGTAGAAAATATGCATGAGGGTTCAATCTAGCTCGATACACTTCACAAATCAGTCCAAGAACTCAGAATCGAACTAGGAATCGTCGCCTATCCTCTAAGAAGCAAATGTAAGCAAAAATCTCTTAAAATGATTAAGAAATGAGGAGGAACGAGCGAAAGGGGTGAAAATCATGTAAACTCGCCAAAGTGGAGAAATCAGTGAAAAGAGTACCCAATCGACGGTCGGAACTTCACTGGAAGAGTCGCCAGGATGCTTTGATGGTCGGAGAAGGTCGAAGACGTGAGAACGGTGTAAAAACAAGAGAGAACGAGTGGAAAAACCCTAAAAATGGCTCGTGAAACCCTAAAAACGGCACAGAACTCGCGTGCCAGAATTTAAAATACGGCAGTGTAATGTCTTACGGCAGTGCCGTAAAATCACAACTGCTCTCGGGTCAAAACTGGTTCAAGAATACGATACCGTATAACATCTTATGGTATAGCCGTAAAATCTCGGCAATCTTCTATTCAAAAACGTCTCAGAAATAAGGTACCGTGTAAGTCTTTACGGTACCGCCGTAAAACTCAATCAGCGATTTTTTTTATGAAAGCAAAATATGGCCCGTAAAATACTTTATGGTGGTGCCGTAAAAATGAGGAAACTCTCTGGTTGATTTTGGCCACAAACTACGGTACCATGTAAAAATTTACGGTGGTACCGTAATTTCATCACAACTCTCTGGTCAAAAGTGGACAGGAAATATGGTACCATGTTCCACTTTACGGCGATGCCGTATTTTGCACCAAATCTTGTTTTACCTACAAAAATAAAAGAAAAATTAGTCCTAAAAGTAAACTAAATCACAAGAAGACAAATAGAGGTTAGAAAGCTTGGGTTTCCTTGTTGGTGTATATGCCCTAGGACCTAGTTTTGGTCCATCTTTGTACTACTTGACTCTGATATTAATATATATCTTTCTGGCATTGTCGTTATCATTGTTTGTCTACACCTGCGATTGTGTACTTACATGATAATGTCCCTGGAGACAGATTGGATCTGTGCTCGAACTATAATCCCCAGTCGATGTGCCTGAGTGGATATGGGACAACTCTGGTACTTGAGAGACTTGTATGTGGGCTGGTTAGGCACGTGGTGCTAACGCAGACACATGGGTATATCATTGGAGGATATACTGGATAGACCCGCTGTGAGGCTATGACTTGGTGTCATAAGTTATCCTCACAAGTGACAGGAGATGCATTGATCCCTTGACTTGAGGTCATTGACCATTCTATATGGTTAGGGACTTGCTTTGATACAACCTAACACCTTGCCGTAGTTGGGAGGTCATAACGGTTGTCATTGAGCATGTCACGACCCATATGAGAAGGTCAATGGATAGACATAGGATTTGCCCCTTCCTTTGGGAAGTATGATATCCATGGAGCTCCCTTATGGTTCTATGACTGAGAGTGTATGGCCATACCCAGGTAAGAACCTGTTCTAGTCATAGCCATGTGATTGGATGAAAACAAGTGGTGACACACTTGTCCAATCGGATATCAGTTCGGCAAAGAGACTGTAATGCATCTGTACCTAGTTACGATAATGGGGATGTCGATGTCGATATCCATTCCAATAACCTGGGTAGCAGCGATGCACTGCTAGGTGCCACTCACTGCTTGTGATGACCTTTGGTCAGCACTGCCAGCGTTAGAGGAACCTACAGGGTCGCACACCTTGATACTCGAGTTTTCATATTGATCGGGTAGCCTTTAGATCGAGTTATTGGATAACTCTGATCTATTTGGGAGATTTCATCAGCGCCAATGGGCCTGATGAGATGGAAGAAACTTATTGGGGCCAACTTCCGTTTTTGGCATATTGATCAAATTAACCATGGTTAGCCTCATTTAGCCATGGGTTAAATTGGATTGGATCCAATAGCTTGGTTAACATGCATAATGGACTTTGGGCTTGGCCCATTGCTTAGTTGGGCTTGCTAATAAGTTGTATTGAAGGGCTATGAGGCTTGAAGGGTATAATGGGGATGAATTAATGGGATAGGCGCATATGGGGATTCTAGTTGGACTAGAATTGGCGCCTATGCCTTGTTTGGTATCTCCTAGGTGATTAAATCAAATTGGATTTGATTAAATCACACAAGATAATTGATTGGATTGTGTTTGACAATTGTGGGCTGATTATTAACATAATTAGAGTCCTAATTGGATTAGGACTTGCGCCCAAGCCACATTAGGTAATCCATCATATTGCCTTGACTAGGTCTAGGCACATGGATGGGATTAATGCCTCATATGGCATGATATGGGCGAATATGGCTGATGCTTGCTTTGGCAAGTCTTAGGCGCATATGGGAGTGGAGATTTAATCAATATACTTGATTGGATAATCTCCTAGAATCATGCCCTAATTGTCAACACTTGTCATTCTCCCCTAATCGCCTCTTGCTCCTATAAATAAGCCCTTACCGCCCCCTCTCTTCATGATGCTAATTCCTTGGAGGCGTGAAGCATTAGAGGGCGACGGCTTGGAGAGCTTAGAGCTCTTCTTCTTCCATCAAGGGCGCAAGCATTCTTCTTCTCTTCCTTTCCTTGGCGCAAAGGAACAAGAAGGCTTGCGGCGTTGTCTTCTCCTTCCATCTCCTTGGCGCATCACATCTTGGTGGTGGCGCAAGTTGCTTGGAGGATTCTCCTAAGGCATGGATCTTCTTCCTGAGGCTAGCACCGGGCGAGGAAGAAGAAAACTTGAGGAATCCGTGTGTGCGAGACTGCAGAGGGCGAACACTTGGGCGCCTTCATCGACATCGGCTTCCAATTGCTTAAAGGTACTTACTATCACATCGTGTCGACCCCCTCGCAAGAGATCTTCACTGGGTTTTTGGGACTAACCTGTTTCGGGGACATTCTTCCGCTGCGTAAAATGTATGCCCATGGCTCTGAAAAATTGTAAAATGTCCCCGGGGTTTCCCAACATTCCTCCCAATAAGCGCTAATTTAAAGGTCATTAGCTTGACCCTTTCGCACTAGGATTTGATTGTGAGTTCCCTAATTGCCCTTTTGATTTTCCTCTAGGTCGTGCACCACATTGAACCACATAAGGCTCAGCCTTGAAACAATCTTCAATTCTGCTCCAAATCTTCTTTCCTTTGTCAAACATTCTAGACTTTAATCTTCTTTTCCTCCTTCTTCCAGAAATTTTGTTTTTTTTTCCTGCAATACTTTATCAACATCCTTAGAAGAATTGTTAGTTTCAATGTTTGAGGATTCATCAAATAAATTGTAAACATCATAAACAACATCATCAATTACTTCAACACTACAACATGATCCTGAGTATGAAATTTTGTTCAAAGAATCATTAAGATCAAACTCAACAGTGTTTTCACAAATTTTAAAAGTGAATTTTCCTTCTTTAACATCAATATGTGCTCCTGCAGTCGCTAAGAGTGGTCTACCAAGAATTATAGGATTTTTACAGTTTTCTTCCATGTCTAAAATTACAAAATTTGCGGGTAAGAAAAATTCACCTATTGTTATTGGGACATTCTCTAATATACCTATAGGATACTTTACCGATGAATCCGCAAGCTGTAAAGATATGGACGTAGGCTTAAGCTCTCCAATGTTTAGTTTTCTGTAAATGGATAGAGGCATTAGACTTATACTTGCACCCAAATCACATAAGGCTCGGTCAAAAGCCATAGTGCCAATTGAACAAGGTATAGAAAAACTACCTGGATCCTTTAACTTAGGTGGTAATTTGTTTTGTATGATGGCACTATAATCTTCAATTAAAGTTACAATGCAAGTACCATAATCATCTAACTTCCTTTTACTAGACAATATTTCTTTCAGAAACTTAGCATAAGAAGGCATTTGAGTCAAAGCTTCAGTAAATGAAATATTAATATAAAGCTTCTTCAAAAATTCAAGGGACTTGCCAAATTGTTTGTCTAGTTTATTCTGAACTAACCTTTGTGGAAAATGTACCGGTGGTCTATAGGGTGGAGGTAAATTAAACTTAGAATCATCTTCTTTACATGGCACATCTCCTTTTGGTTCACCACCTTTTTGAGGTGTTAAACTAGGTAGGGTTTGTTCATGTTCAGAGGGCTTTTCTAATTCCAACTTATCATCATGTTCATCACAAGACTCTTTCTCATCAAGTTCTTCTTTACCTTTGGGTTCTCCTAGTTGTTTCCCACTTCTACTTATAATGGCATTATAGTTCTCCCTAGGGTTTTGTTCAGGTTTAGCAGGTAACTTTCCTGGGGCTCTGTATGAAGTGTTAGCTTGTTGTGTAATTTGATTTTCAAGAATTTTGGTGTGAGCATTCAAGGATCCTACTTGTGAAGCTAGTTGACTAACTATTTCTTTAAGGTCTTCAATTTTTTGATTCTGACTAGCTATCATAGATTCAATGTTCAAATTTTGATTTTGGTTCTGGTTTTGATTTTGATTTGGTCTTTGATATCCTTTATTCTCAGTGTTTACCCCTACATTGTTATTGTTCTTCCATGAAAGGTTGGGGTGATTTCTCCATCCAGGGTTATAAGTGCTAGAATAGGGATCATTAGATCTTCCTTGATTATAATTCCCAATAGCATTAACATGTTCAGTACCCCTATCAACAATTATTTTGCACTCTTCATCATTATGCCCATTATTCCCACAAATTTCACAAATGACAGAAGAAACAGCATGAGTTTGCATTTTAAATGTATCAAAACGATTGCACAAAGATTCAACTTTCTCAGCTAAAGTGCGAAAATCATTACCATCATTCTTACCCTGAGGAGGTCGATATATCACTCCTCTTTCTCTGGAATTCTGATCATTGTTCAAGGCCATCTCTTCAATCAGTTGATAGGCTTCCTCCAAAGTCTTGCTCATGAAAGCTCCTCCTGCAGCAGCATCAACTATGAGGCGTGTATTACTGAGCAATGCATAATAAAATGTTTCAATCAAAACCCATCTCTCCAAGCCATGGTGAGGACACTTCCTTTGCAATTCATTGTATCGCTCCCATGCTTTGCTAAGAGATTCTCCTTCCTTCTGAGCAAATCCCGTGATCTGGTTTCTTAAATGAATCGTCTTACTGGGAGGGAAGTATTTCATTAGAAAAGCATTAGACAGTTGCTCCCAGATTGTGAACGTTCCAGAAGGTTGAGAGTGTAGCCAATCACGTGCTCGATCCCTGAGGGAAAAAGGAAATAATCGCAATTTTAGTGCATAATCAGAAACTCCATTAATTATAATTGTATCACATAATTCATGAAAAAGAGAAAGATGAATATTAGGATCCTCAAGTGGTGATCCTCCAAACTGATGTTGTTCAAGCATAGATAGGAACGCTGGTTTAATCTCAAAATTGTTCGCATCAATGGCTAGTTTGGTGACACTAGAGTGAACTCCCTGTGAATTAGGGGCAGCATAGTTGCGCAAATATCTTCTCTCGTTATTCGCCATATCCGAAATTTCTTCTTCTATTTCCTATTGTGTCTCTTGTAAATCCTCTTAAAGTCTCAACTTCCTGCGCACTCTAAGGGTTTTGTTAATTTCAGGATCCAATGGAACAAGAGGTCCTAACCTAAGACTCCTGCGCATGCAAAGTAGGTAGATCAAGTGATTTCAAGAAAAGCAAAAAATAAACAGTAAAAAAAATAAAAATAGTAAATAAAAACCTAGTCCAGAAATACTCTCAATATCTTTAATATTGACAAAACTAAGGTCCCGGCAACGGCACCAAAAACTTGTTGTATCCCAACAAGTAGGTAAACAAAACTTATTTCTGAAGACACAGCCAAGACCTAAGTGCTGGCGCACAGGGACTTGTCACCCCCTGATACGGCTCCAAAAACTTGTTGAGTCACCACACTTGTTGTTGTCTCCGCAAGTGCACGGATACTCGAAGTAATAAAGAAGATATCGATCCCACAGAGTCCTGTGTTGTCAAGTACCAAATAATTGATTTCTTCCTATCTAGGCAATCGAATAGAAGTTATGCAAAGATCGAAAACATGCGAAAAAATACTATCAGAGAGAAACTGGGACCAGGGTTTCGTTTACTTTAATTTTCATGACTAGATATGTAAGGATATTCTTCAATCAAATTCTATTGTGATGAAGGCATAATTTACTTTGTAAAGGGATTATCTCACTTTCTTGCAGATAACCATGCAGGGACCAATCCTCGCTTTCGCGCAAGATTTATCCCAAGCTAATGATAAGTAAATCATCAAACAAAGAACTTGAGGATCACTTTCGTGCATCCTAGTTCTAAGTTGATCACCTCGAGTGGAAACCCAAGGATCACTTTCGTGCATCCGAGTCTCAACACCAGTCTTACCTATGGTTCTCCAATGTTCCGATCCTCACTTTCGTGCAAGATCTCCACGTTTGACACAATAACTCAATCCTAGGTTCATAATTATCATCATGGCAGTTCTACCTACTAAAATAAAGAAATAAGAACTTAACCTAATTTCTTACGGTGAGTTCCTATTAATCAATTTTAGAGTTCCAAATTATCAAGTAAGTCACCTTTCGGTCCTTATTGTGAAAATTCTAAGTCATGATGACAAAAAGTAAACTAAGGAGAATCTTAGAGCAATAATCGCATAGGTAAAATTATCAAAGTAGAATAATCATGATGAAAGTAAAAACAGTATCTAGTCATTAAGAAAATCAAAGGGAATTACTCCCCCTTGTCCCAAAGAGTGTTTAAGCTAGCATGGTGAAGTAGATACAATGTTCCATAATTTCAGAATATCGAAAATCAAAGAGAAAAATGGGGTGAGGAAAATACACCACGGCTGTGAAAATAAACACATGCGTATTTTGCAAGAAGGGTGCTGAATAGTGGCGGTTCTCCTTCTTTCCTCGAAAGCTCTCTCGATTGGCCTCCTTTCATTCTGAAACTTCTGGTACATTGTCTCCTTCTCCAGGTGAAGCTTCTGTATGAATTTCACGATCGGAGATGCTCTGAATTCGTCGCAGCGGCGAAACCCTAGGCGGCGGCCTGAAACGTGATTTCTCTCTGTAGAGTGGATGAAAATTAGGGCTTTTGGTGTCTTCCTCCTCCTCTCATCGAAAGCTCCCATTTTCCTTCTTACAGCTTCCTCTGTAAAGCCCTGGATCGCCCGCAATCGTATCCGCAAAAATCGGGCATCGAAATTGACCTGGGAGTCGCGTTCAAAACATGAAATACGATAGTGTAATTGTTTACGGCACTGCGGTAAAATCGGTTGTGTTCTCTGTTCTAAAGTTGTCTGGAAAATACGGCATCGTAATATAGTTCACGGCACTGCCATAAAATCAGCTGAACTCTCTGGTCAAAATCGTCTGTAAAATAATTGTCTCAAAAATACGACACCGTAATATAGTTAACGGCACTGCCGTAAAATCGGCTGAACTCTTTGGTCGAAATCGTTTGGAAAATACGGCCCGTGTCAAAATTTATGGCAGTGCCGAAATTTCAGCAATCTTCTCTGTTCTGAATGTGCTTCATAATACGTCTTGTGTAATTTCTTACGGTGGTGCCGTATTTTACACAAGATCTTCTGTTCGGAAAATTCACCAAATTACGGCAGTGCTCTGATATTACGGTAGCGTACGGAAATACGGTACCGTAATATAGAATACGACACTATTATATTTTAGTTCGTTGCTCCATTTTGCGTGAAATTTGTCGGGTGATCTCCTCCTGACGATGGTAACTCTTCCGTGTATTTGATTTTGCTTGAAAATGCCTCAAAGTAGTGCCTTTATACCTGAAAATCATGAAAAGCCAAAATAGAAGTAGACTTTGCAATATCTAATAAATTTAGCAGAAAAATAAGTAAAAGATCTTCAATTTAGCATGGAAAGATATATAAAATGATACAAAATATACTATATATTTTGGTGTCATCAATCTCTCATCCCATATCTACCATGCCCTTGTCCATATCTATGATTCCTCATCCCATATCTACCATCTCTCGACATTTATCTACAATCCCCTAGGCCATATCTGCCATCATTTATCCCATATCTACAATCCTCCAGCACGTATCTATTATTATCCCTTGTGTCATATCTATCATCCACCACCCCCTATCTATGATCCCTCATATCATATATACTATCCCCAGCCAATGTCTTCGATCCTCCATCCCATATCTACGATCTCTCATCCAATTTCTACCATCCCCTGGCCCATGTCTACGATCTCCTAGCCTAGGCTTATGATTTCCTAGCCCATATCTACGATGCTTAGTATTGGACCTCCGATCCCTCAGTCCATATCTACAATCCATAGTTCTTTATCTGTGATCCCCCAACCCATATCTACGATTCCTAGTTCTTTATTTACGATCCTCCAGCTCATATCTATGATCTATAATTCCTTATCTACAAAACTATATCTCATTTCTATGATACCTCTATTGTTTATGAACATGTACTCTCTCATCTATGATTATCAGCAATATGAAAAAAAATATATAAAAAAAATATACGCATAAGTTGGATTAGGTTTTATGTTGTACTGATATGAATGAAGAAAGTTGTGTTCTAATATTATGTTGCCGAAGTAGGTCGCCATAGAAGGTTGCTGGACGTGGCTGGAATGCAAACTCACCGAACTAAGAAATTAAACACATGTTTAAATGTAGAAAATTAACAGATACCAAATAGCAACTATTCCTTAATTGATATAACTTGTCGCGTTAGAGTTTGGCTAAAAGAGTTGAATCCGATGGCTGGTGGGAGAGTAGACGGGGAAGACGGCAAGCCAAGAATGATGATGAGACCTTCCTTCTCTGTACTTGCAAATCAGAGAAGGCAATGAGCGAACAATGATGCTGATGGGAGAGAAAGCGGGTAACAAGAGTCGAGAAGAAGTAGATAGCTTTGTCTTGGGCAGGGGTTTTGGTGAGAGACATCAGTAGGGGTAAACATTAGTCGGTAATTACCAAATTTTACCAATTTTACTAAAGGTGAAGGTAAAATCGGTTTGGTAAATCAGTAATTAGTAATTAATATGGTAAAAAAAATCAATGATATTCGATAATCGGTAATCAGTACGGTAAAAAAAATCCATGATATTTGATAGCCGCCCTTGACGCCACGCCCAATCACCCTCGCACCTCGTGGCCTCACCAAATTTCCACTCGATAGATGCCTCTCGCCCTCGACACTAGCTAGTCACCTCTCGCCCTCGCCAATCACCAGGCAGGTCGCAGGTGCCTCTCGGCTCTCGTCACCAGCAATATAGAGAAAGTGACATAGCGGCAGTCGACCCTCAACCTCAAGAGTCAAGACTCAAGTTACTCTCAATCTCTCACAAGTCATGGCTCCTTCATCATTTTAATCTAATGTAAGGTTTCTTTTTCAATTTAATACTATCTATTTACATAATTACATGAATACTTATATATTGTATATAATTTAGATGCCAGAAGAAGTGAATGAAGATAGACAAATGTCTCAAGAAACCCAAGATCCTACTCCTACACAAACTACAGTAGTTGCTTCAAAAATAAAAGTACAACAAAAATCTAGTGCAAGATCAGAGATATGGGATCACTTTACAGTACTACTGGTAAAAGCCAATATCATAATAAAGAAATTCGAGCTGATCCTAAAACAAATGGCACATCTAGGTTAAGATATCACATGAAAATATGTAAGAAGCACCCGTATAGCCAACAAATAGAACTCCATTTCAAGGCAGAGAATGAAAATGATAAATTATGCAATAGTAGTATTTGGAAGTTTGATCAAGAAGCAGTAAGAAATGCATTAGCTCAAATGGTTAATATAGATGAGCAACCATTTAGATTTGTTCATAGTGAAGGTTTTAAACATTTGTATCAGTTGCATACCCTAGGTTTAAAATTTCATCACGGTGTACACTTTCACATAATTGTTTGCAATTATATGCATATGAGAAGTTCAAACTTAAAATGCAATTTGCAAAATCATCTCAAAGATTTTCTTTAACAATAGATACATGGACATCCTTGCAAAGAGTTAACTATATGTGTCTCACAGCTCATTATATTGATGAGGAGTGGAGACTACACAAAAAAATATTTAACTTTTGCTCTATTGATGATCATAGTGGACAGGGTTTAGGATTGGCTATTGAAATGTGTCTTATTGACCGGGGCATTAACAAAGTCTTTTGCATAAAGGTTGATAATGCTTATAGTAACATGCCATTAACTATCTAAGAGAGAAAATTATCAATTCAGATTCTTCCATTGTAAAAGGAAAATATATTCACATGAGGTGCATTGCATATTTAATTAACCTTATTGTTAATGATGGTTTGAATGAGATAGGCACATCAATTACAAAAATTAGACAAGCTGCTCGTTATATCAGACAATCACCATCTAGGCTAATTAAAATCAAAGAATGTATTAAAATTGAAAAAAAAAAACAATCTAAGAGTTCATTGTGCTTAGATGTTAGCACTAGATGGAATTCCACTTATCTTATACTTGATGCTACTCAGAAATTTCAAAGAGCATTTGAAAGATACAAAGTGTTAGATTCAAGTTCTTGCTATGATCTAATGATGGATGACGGGACAGATGCATCTCCTAGTGGGAGAGATTGGGATGATGCTAGGAGGGCAATCAAAGTTTTGAAGCATTTTTATGACCTCGCAATTAAGGTTTCTGGCAATTTATATGTGACTTCTAATATTTTTTTTGGATGCAATTACCATTCTTGACAAAATGTTGGCTAAGTTACAAAGAAGTGAAGATTTTGATTTACGAATGATGGCTCATGCAATGCAATAGAAATTTGATAAGTACTAGGGTGATACATCAAAAACAAATAAATTAATTTACATGGCTGTTATACTTGATCCTTGATATCATGCATTTATATAGTATTTTTAGTATGCTTTTACTGTAAAATATCTCTTTTTTCTATCATGTTTTTACTCATTTTAACTTAAATTCTTATTATTATTCAGAATCTTCACCCCTCTTTGCTTTTGTCATATTTAAGGGGAAAATGACCAATTTTTGATGGACTTTGAAATATCCAAGTGCACAAATGGATTCCAAACATCGAGACGAAGTCACCCACCAAATTTCATGCGAATAGGAGCCAGCTTGTAAATTACAGCCCGCCCGTGATTTCCATCATGACCGTAATTATAATCATGGCTTGGCCATAATTTGTATCACAGCCATAATTCTTTCGGTGTGTTCCAACAAACTTGACCGACACGATTATGGCCTACCTATGATAATTATCACGGTTGTAATTTTGTCCATCAGTCTTGATTTTGGTTCCGTTTCTTGCACGATTTGGCTCATTTTCGAGCCAAAATTTGGGGGAAACTTAATTGGAAGATTCCTAAGGGGATGATCTAGCTATGGAAAGATTATTGGGACTTTTTGGCAAGTTTTGAAGGCAAATTTGGAGAAAGAGTAGAAAACTAGGGCGACATACGGCAGAAGAAGATTATCTCACGAGAAAAGCTTTATCTTTGGCCGGCTAGCTTTGATCTTCAGGGCTTTGATCTTCAGGAGGGAGCATCAAATTTCATCCTCCTTGTCGATTTCCTATTTTATTTGCCATTTTGTAATCAAGAACATGGATTATTATTGTGATACATTCATGAACATGTTAACATAAACCTTATTTTGGTATTTGGTTGTAGCCCTCTACGTTTTATGGTTTGAACATTGATTTTCATCTATTAAAGTCTTTACTTGTGCTTGATCTGATTATTGCTTTGTAATTTTGTGTTTATTACTAGCCATAATTTACATGCTTTAGACGTTGCATGATGTACTAAAAGGTGAAGTGCGATGTCAGATCTGCAATTTTTGGACAGGTTGATTCGATCACGAAAGTAGTTCGAATCGATCTAAGGGTTTTTATAGATTTGTCAAGAACTCATTGAATCTATCTTGAGTTAAAAACCACAAAAGTAGGAGATTTACTCGGGTAGATATTGGGATGTACTGCTGAAAGGAGGCAATCTGTACATTCAGACAGGTCCCCTTCAGCATGGTAAAACCCTTCTCTAGATGAACTTTGTTTGTAGAACTATTTGATACAGAGTGGTGAAATCCGAAATCCCAAAATTGGTCCCTGTCTAATGCAGGAGGAAGCAGGCCCATGAACACACTTGTGGGCGACCCAAATCCCCTGGAAGGCACTTGGGAAGACTCCCCAAGACGTGGGGAAGATACAGCGCGATTTTCAGCGCAATCCGAGCTCCCTAGACCCCGACACGGCCAGGCCATGCCCACCGTCATGCCCGTGACATGGTCCACCAGCCACGCGAACGCCAACACGCCCGTAGCCACGCCCGTGTCACCGCCTGTACCAGCCTCATCAAAAATTCCTGGAGCCCGGCACGCCCGTGCCGCCTGACACGGCCAAGTCATGTCCACACCGCTAAGAGACGCCGAGCTTGACAAGGCCACTGCCACGGCCGTGTCACCAACCGTGACTTCCTCGGCCAAAACTGAAGCAGCCCAGCACACCCGTGCTCATCGTCACGGCCAGGCCATGACCAAACACCCCAAAGCCGCCGAGCGCGACACGGCCACTACCACGGCCATGCGTGCCCCATCCGACCGAAGAAAATGCTTCCGAACATGGCCGTGTTCGTCCTTGGAGATACATTGCTGCCCCGACGACCGCACTTCGACGTGCACCGCCCTCCCTACCATGTTGCTCCATCCAATGATGATCCAAAGGAGCCCGACAACGTGGAAATCCGACGATCCCAACGCCAAAGTAAGCCCCCATATCGCTTGTTGGGAGTCATTAGTCCCCTTTCCATACACACCGGCATAGCGCAACCCAAGGACTCCAAGCCACCCCCCTGAGGATCCAACTCCAAGTGGGCCACTCAATCTCATTAGTAACACGGCCCAAGATCGAGCCGCGACGGTGGTAGCCCAGCCCACGTCACTGTTTTGTCGCGATGTTTTGCGGTTTTGTCGCGATGTGCTCGGAGTGTGTCTAAACCATCTCCGCTAAGACGCGTACGCTGAAGGACCAAGGACCTGCGCCCCTTGTAGGAATAGTTGGTAGTTGGTAGGATTTTATGCTTTCTTGTTTTGTGTGGTAGCTTGACCACTTTATGGTAGTTAGTTTGTTAGGATGCTGTCCCCTTATCTTATTCCCCCTCCTTATCTTATAAAAGAGAGGGGTTGGCTAGCATTTCTCCTTAGTTCTCTTTGGTGTAGAGAGTCCTCCTGGTGAGGTTAGAAGTCGCTAGCATAGTGTGAAGACGAGCCGGAGCCTCGCCTTCATCGTTGTTCGGGTTGAAGACGTCCCTTTGTCACATCCCGTTATCTTAACCCCAAACAAGCAACACAAATCATAGAGGAACAGGATGTTATCACACAGGATCGATGCACACGCTAAGTAAAACCAAGTCCAGGAAAAGTCGATCTGAAAATTTTCGAGAATCCACACATTGAAAATCCACGAAACACAATTTCACAAATGTACCTGCCACCACGCAATACTTGCACTAGACATATGCAAGTCAACAGTTATATCAAAACCGCATAAAATCGTAAATTTCATGTAAGAAATATCTTAAATTCCATGTTGCAAGATTTCGGTTTTCATGATAGGTCCACCTTAAGTTTCGGTTCTTAGCATGGTCCATGTTGCAAGATTTCGGTTTTCAGGAAAGATACACCTTGAGTTTCGGTTCTTAACATGGTAAAATTTCCAAGAAATCAAGTTTATCATCTAGCACAACCAAGTAGATAGATTTCGAATAAGACACCCCACTCACCCCTTATCTTGAACCGTGAACACCAAGATGAAGATCTCTCCACACAACTCGTCCAAGGCCTTGAAATGTTCCTAGGTAGACGCCACTAATGGAAGAGAAACGCCACCAAACGCCAAAGACGCCGGCCAAGGAAAAAAAAAAGAAGAAGAAGAGGTTCGTCCAAGCCTTCAAAGAATCGCCAAGGTTCATCCAAGCCTTCAAGAAATCGCCCAAGCCTTCAAGAAATCGCCAACTTCTTTGCCCTAGCCGTCCGCCCCCCTTGGATTTTCGGTTTTTAACTTTTAAACCCGCTAACTAATTAATTCGAATAGGGTTTATGAATTAACCCACTTACTGATTAATTCAAATTTTAAACCCACAATCCATCTAATTTAAGTGTAAACCCAATAACCCATAATTAATTATTCACTTAAGCGAAAATCCAATAAGGATTTAGTTAATATCCAATAAGCTCTAATTAATTAATTACTAGAGTCAAAATCCATTAAGACTTAAATTAATATCCACTAACCCTTTGCCACTAATTTATAAATAACCCCTAAAGGTTTTAGAGATAAAACTCTCCCCCATCCTAGAGTTTACAAAAACAAAACAAGGAAAAATTATCATAGCCAAAGATTTTATTTAAATCAAGAATTGTACTTACAAGGACTTAAGATCCTTGGATCTTACATTCCTCCCTCCTTATAAAGCTTTAGTCCTCTAAAGCTCAACATTCATATCATCAAAAAGATAAGCATACAGCCTCCTCATATCAGCTTCAGTCTCCCAGGTCGCCTCCTCAACCGACTGATTTCCCCAGATAACCTTTACCAAAGGTATAGACTTGTTCCTCAGAACTTTATCCTTTCTATCCACAATCCGGAGAGGTCTTTCCTCAAAGGTCAAATCACTCTGAATCTGAAGAGGTTCCAACTCCAATACATGAGATGGATCAGGATGATATTTCCTCAAAGCAGAAACATGGAATACATTATGCAAATGTTCCAAAGCAGGAGGTAAAGCTAACCTGTAAGCCACTGGACCAACTCTCTCAATAATGTCAAAAGGTCCAACAAACCTCGGGCTTAGCTTTCCTTTCTTGCCAAACCGCATAACACCCTTAGTAGGTGACACCTTTAAGAAAACATGATCCCCTACCATAAACTCTAGGGGACGACGACGGTCATCAGCATAACTCTTCTGTCTGTCCCGAGAAATCTTCAGTTTATCCTGAATCTCTTTGACCTTATCAGTAGTCTCCTGTACTGCATCAGATCTCAAAATCAATCTATCACCGGTTTCCTCCCAACACAAGGGAGTCCTACACCTTCTCCCATACAAAGCCTCATAAGGAGCCATCTGAATACTGGAGTGGAAGCTATTATTATAGGTGAACTCTATCAAAGATAGATCCCGGTTCCACTCAGAACTCCAATCAACCACATAAGCTCTCAACAGGTCTTCTAGAGTCTGGATAGTACGCTCCGTCTGACCATCAGACTGAGGATGGTATGCTGTACTAAAACTCAACTTAGTACCCAAACCCTCCTGTAAACTTTTCCAAAACCTGGACAGAAACCGAGAGTCCCTATCAGACACAATATCAACAGGCACTCCATGCAGTCTGACTATGTCATCAATGTACAACTTAGCCAGTCTCTCTAAAGGATAAGTCATCTTGATCGGGAGAAAGTGGGCTGATTTAGTGAGTCTATCAACAATCACCCAAATAGCATCATGACCCAATCTGGTTCTGGGCAAACCACACACAAAGTCCATACTGATGCATTCCCACTTCCACTCAGGAATAGGAAGGGGCTGCAACAAACCACCAGGCTTCTGGTGTTCAGCCTTTACAGTCTGACAGGTTAAACACCTAGAGACAAAATCAACTACCTCTTTCTTCATACCTGGCCACCAAAAGTTCTTCTTAAGGTCCTGATACATCTTAGTCACACCAGGGTGTAGAGAATATTTGGAGTTATGGCTATCCTCCAATATTTCTTTCCTCAAGCTCGGTTCCTCAGGGACACACACCCTTCCACGGAACCGAAGAACACCATCATCAGACAAGCTAAAATCCTGAACTGTGCCCGCAACCAAACTATCCCTGATCTGAGCTAATCTCGGATCCACAGACTGCTGATCTCTGATCTTCTGCAACAAAACAGACTGTACTCTGAGGAAAGCCACATAACCCGACTGAACTCTAGGAGAAACACTGATCCTGAGATCTCTGAACTCCTGCAATAACTGCCACTCACTGACCCGTAGTGCCGCTACTGAAGTAACTGGATGTCTGCTCAGTGCATCAGCCACTACATTGGCTTTTCCAGCCTGATACTGAATAGTGAAGTCATAGTCTTTGATCAACTCCATCCATCTTCTCTGTCTCATGTTCAACTCCTTCTGAGTGAAGATGTACTTGAGACTCTGGTGGTCAGTGAACAGATCAAACTCCTGACCCAACAAATAGTGGCGCCATATCTTCAGAGCAAAGACTACGGCCGCCAACTCTAGGTCATGAGTAGGGTAGTTCGACTCATACTCCTTCAGTTGTCTCGAAGCATAGGCTACCACAGAACCCTTCTGCATCAAGACACAACCCAACCCCTTGCCTGAAGCATCCGTATAGATAGTAAACCTTTCCCCATCACTAGGAATAATGAGGATCGGTGTACTAGTCAACCTTCTCTTCAGCTCTTGAAAGCTCTCCTCACACTTGTCATCCCAATTAAACTTGGCCTCCTTTCTGGTCAATTTAGTTAAAGGACCCGCCAGCTTGGAGAATCCCTCAACAAACCTCCGGTAGTAACCTGCTAGACCCAGGAAACTTCTAATCTCAGTAGCACTAGTCGGTCTTCCCCAATTAAGGATGGCTTGCACTTTGACTGGATCCACAGACACTCCCTGACCAGAAATCACATGCCCAAGGAAACTGATCTTTTCTAGCCAAAACTCACACTTACTGGCCTTGGCATATAATCGGTTTTTCCTCAGGATCTCCAGCACTCTGCGCAAGTCACTGACATGATCCGAAGTAGTCCGAGAGTACACCAAGATATCATCTATGAAGACTACCACACAAGAATCAAGCAATTCATGAAATACCCTGTTCATCAAATCCATGAAGACAGCAGGTGCATTCGTCAGTCCAAAAGGCATAACTAGAAATTCAAAATGCCCATACCTGGTCCTGAAAGCAGTCTTAAATATATCCTCATCCTTGACCCTAAGCTGGTAATACCCTGATCTCAGATCTATCTTAGAGAACACTGTAGCTCCCTGTAATTGATCAAATAGATCATCAATTCTGGGAAGAGGATACCTATTCTTGATAGTCACTTGGTTTAGTTGCCTGTAGTCTATACACATCCTCAGGGTTCCATCCTTTTTCTTTACGAACAGCACTGGTGCTCCCCAGGGAGAAGCACTAGGCCGGATGTAACCTTTCTCCAGCAATTCCTCCAATTGCTTCTTAAGCTCGGCCAACTCTGAGGTAGCCATGCGGTAAGGAGCTCTGGAGATAGGTGCAGTACCTGGCACCAACTCAATGCCAAACTCTACCTCTCGTATCGGTGGCAAGCCTAAAAATTCCTCAGAGAACACATCAGGAAACTCTTGCACCACCGCCATCTGAGTCAAATCAGGAGTAGAATCATCCTGCACCTTAACATGTGCAATATAACCCTTACACCCACTAGCAAGTAACTTTCTGGCCTGCAGGAAAGATATCACATGTGGTCCTTGGTCTGACACTAGACCTCTCACAAAAAGCCGACTCCCATCTAGTAGGTTCAAGGTGATTACTTTCTCAAAGCAATCCACAGTGGCATGATGCGAGGATAACTAATCCATACCTAGGATGACATCATAGTCTTGCATGTCTAAAATGATTAGATCTATAAGAAACTCATAACCCTCTACATGCACTACACAATCAGCACAAACAGTGTCTGTAGATGATGATTTTCCTAAGGGAGTACTTACAGACACAACATAATACAGCACCTTAGGTAATACAGGTAAACATGCAGCAAAACTAACAGATACAAAAGATAAATTTGCACCAGGGTCAAATAAGATGCGAGCTAACTGATCGAATACAAATAAAGTACCTTCCACGACAGATCGGGAAGCCCGTGTATCCTTCTCAGCCACTGCATAAACTCGGGTCTGGACTGTAGGCTTATCCGTCCCTCTCTGCTGCATCTCAGGCTCTTTGCAGTCCTTGATCATGTGTCCAGGTTTCTTACACCTGAAGCATACACCATTCTTCTTATAACAGTCCCTCATCAGATGTCCTTTGAGCCCACAATAATGACAATTCCGATCCTCAGTGTTACCGTTCTTTACATCCCTGGACTGCTGCGGTGCATCCCTGGACTGCTGCGGTGCCTTGTGAGAGTAAGGCTTATACCTGCCCTTCTTGTAGTCCTTATGCTTAGGGTACTTCCTACCCTTGCCGCCACCACCATACTGAGGAGCTGCCGCCTCAGCTGCAGGAATCACAGTCGTGGTAGCACTAGAACTCCTCTCAGATATGTATCTCTCTATGGTGCGTGCTCGCCCAACAGTCTCAACATAAGTCTCCAAGTGCTGAGCACCAACCTGTTCTCGAATGTCCCATCTGAGACCTCTGAGAAACTTGGTAGCCCTCCTCTTTTCAGTGTTTATCAGGTGAGAGGCATACTTTCCCAATTTAGTGAACTACAACTCATACTGGTCCACAGTCATATCACCCTGCTCCAGGTGAATAAATTCCACCTCTCGGTCCTCTACCAAGCTATCAGGGAAATACTTCTCGTTAAATTGAGACAAGAAGTAGGGCCAATTTACTGTTTCATGTTTTTCCGCAGCTAGCCTCACCACGCCCTTCCACCACTCATCTGCGTCACCACGCATCATATAGGTGGCCAGACACAGCTTGTCCTCATCGGAGCAACGCATGACTTGAAAAATCTTTTCCAAGCATAACTGCCAGTTCTCTGCAGTACTTGATTCTGAGCCCCCATAAAAAGAACTAGGACCCAGTTTCTGGAATTCACTCACAAGCGAGGCATAGCGCCTGTGAGCGCCTTCCTGAGAGTCATTCCCCACCACCCGAGTAGTAGTCTGGGATCTCTCCTGAGTCAATTGCTGCAAGAGCTACTGTTGCGCTTCTTGATGCTGAGTCTGTTGCTGCTGCAGCATCTGAGCTTGCCTCTCTATCATGGCACCCTGTTGCCGTACCATGCCTGTCAGAGCCTCAATGGTTCTCGTGAGATCTGAGGTCTGCTCACTCTCGCCGCTAGCATTTCCTCTGGATCGCACCATCTTAAATTCCTACACACACACACCATAGTAAGGAAAGCAAACATAAACCTATCAGGTGTCTAGCAATACACAAACATGTTTTCCCCCCGAACTAAGTTTTAGCTAGCCAACTCCTCTGATACCATTCGTTATAACCTGATTACTAAGCAAATTATTTATTAACTTGGTGAGCCGATTTGCAACGTGGCTCAATCTATTAAAAATGCTTAAGCCCAAGTTAACAATAGCAAGCCCACTAAGCCTTATATACCATATAATCTCTTCTCCCACTTCCAATATGGGACTAAACTCGGGGTATTACAATCTCCCCCACTTAAGACTTGACGTCCTCGTCAAGCCCACATCCCTTAGTCGGCAGCATGTGAGGTCAGCCCAATGGCGGCTCCACCATCCTCGGTAGCCCTTTCCTATTGGCCTCTCACCATGCTTAGGACTAAGTTTTCCTCTGATACCATTTAAATACAACCCACTTAGTAAACTCGGGGTATTACACCCTTCGATTCCAAGTTGTTTTCCTCTTTCGTTTTGAAGTAAATCCCACCCTTCCGGTGGGTCAGGTTCACCTGTTTTCTCTTTCTTGCTTTGATAACAAACTGGTTTTCCCCTTTCATCTTCAGCCACGCCAGTCCGCACGTCGGAGCGTGGTCGGTCCTCTTATTTCTTTGGTTTGTTTCAGCCCTCAAGGCGGGCGAGCTGAACCCCTGCGCACTCGCTGTCCCCCTCATGGCTGAGCTTAAAACGCGCTAAGAGAGCTGAAAGGAATGCTTTTAAATGTTGGGAAACCCCGGGGACATTTTACAATTTTATCAGAGCTATGGACATACATTTTTCGCAGCGGAAGAATGTCCCCGAAACAGGCCGGTCCCAAAAACCCAGTGAAGATCGCATGCAAGGGAGTCGACACGATGAGTTAGGAAATACCTTAAGAGCAATGTAGAGCGATGTCGATGAAGGCGCCCAAGTGTTCGCCCTCTGCAGTCTCGCACACACGGATCTCTTGAGTTCTCTTCTTCCACACCCGGTGCTAGCCTCGGGAAGAAGATCCAAGCCTTAGGGAGATACTCTACTTCACTTGCGCCACCAAGAGAGATGATGCGCCAAGAGAAGAAGGAAGACTATCCAAAAACGCCAAGCACTAATGTTCCTTGCGCCAAGAGGAAAGGAAGAAGTGGCTTGCGGTTATGGAAGAAGGAAGATGCGCCCTTGCTCCAAGCACTCGCCCCTCTCCTTGTGTTCACGCCTTCAAGGAATTAATTGCACACAAGAGGGGGCGACTAGGGTCATATTTATAGGGCAAGAGGCGGTTAGGGTAATGGCTAGGATCATGACAAGTGTAGGGCTAGGATGAGGAGGTTTGAGATAAGGAAAGTCTCCAAGACATTTCCATAATTCTCATTCAACCTTACCTTTTGTTCCCACGCCTTTCCTTGTGCGCCAAGGCCTTGCCTTGCGCCTCAAGCAATGCCATAGAGGCATGCATTCCATCCTAGGAAGAGAGGGGGAGGCGCCCTTTACTTCCATAATGAAGCAAAGGCGCCAACATGACCCCATTATGCCCCTAGGCGCCTAATGGTTCATGTTTCTCCCCATTATACCCTTTTAGCCTCTCATCTCTTCATGAGAACTTGTTATTGGGCCTCATTGGATAATGAGCTAGCCCAAACATCATTGCATAGGTTGATTAAGCACTTGGATCCAATCCAATGCAACCCTAATCCAAATGTGACCAACCATGGTCAAATACGGGTCAACCTGCCAAAAATGAAGTTTGGCTCCAATAACATTCTTCCATCTCATCAGGCCCATTGGCGCTGATGAAATCTCCCAATTAGATCCGAGTTATCCAATAACTCGATCATAAGGCTTCCCGATCAATACGAGAACTCAAGTATCAAGGTGTGCGACCCTGTAGGTTCCTCTGACGCTGGCAGTGCTGACCAAAGGTCATCACAAGCAGTGAGTGGCACCTAGCAGTGCATCGCTGCTACCCAGGTCGTTGGAATGGATATCGACATCGACACCCCCATCATCGCAACTAGGTACAGATGCATTACAGTCTCTTTGCCGTACTGATATCCGATTGGACAAGTGTGTCACCACTTGTTTTCATCCAATCACATGGCTATGACTAAAACAGGTTCTTACCTGGGTATGGCCATACACTATCAGTCATAGAACCATAAAGGAGCTCCATGGATATCATACTTCCTTAGGGAAGGGGCAAATCCTATGTCTGTCCATTGATCTTCTCATATGGGTCGTGACATGCTCAATAACAACCGTTATGACCTCCCAGCTACGGCAAGGTGTTAGGTTGTATCAAAGCAAGTCCCTAACCATATAGAATGATCAATGACCTCAAGTCAAGGGATCAATGCATCTCCTGTCACTTATGAGGATAACTCATGACACCAAGTCATAGCCTCATAGCGGGTCTATCCAGTATATCCCCAATGATATACTCATGTGTCTGCGTTAGCACCACGTGCCTAACCAGCCCACATACCAGTCTCACAAGTACCATAGCTGTCCCATATCCACTAAGGTACATCGACTGGGGATTATAATTCGAGCACAGATCCAATCTATCTCCAGGGACATTATCATGTAAGTACACAATCGCAAGTGTAGTCAAACAATGATAACGACAATGCCAGAATGATATATAAATATCAGTGTCAAGTAGTACATAAGTTGACCAAAACTAGGTCCTAGGGCATATACACCAACAATCTCCCACTTGCACTAAGACCTAGAAGTTGAGGAATCTCAACCCCATATCTCTAGCGTGACCATCATGCTTCTGCTGCGCCAAAGCCTTGGTCAATGGGTCTGCCAGATTGTTCTCTGTGTCTACTCTGCTAATCTTGACATCACCTCTGTCAATGATCTCTCTGATCAGGTGAAATCTTCTGAGTATGTGTTTGGATCTTTGATGAGACCGTGGTTCCTTGGCTTGTGCAATTGCTCCATTGTTGTCACAGTAGAGTTCAATGGGATCTATTGCACTAGGTACCACTTGAAGATCACATAAGAACTTCCTTATCCAAACAGCTTCCTTGGCTGCCTCAGAAGCAGCCACTTACTCAGCTTCGGTTGTAGAATCTGCTATGGTGGATTGCTTGAAGCTCTTCCAACATACAGCGCCTCCATTTATCTTGAACACATAGCCGGCCTGCGATCTAAAGTCATCAGGGTCAGACTGGAACGATTCGTCAGTATAGCCCTGCATACTGAGCTCTTCCTTGAATGGTCCCCACAAGGGGGCGAAACCCTAAATCATAGGCGCATATGGGAATGAAAGCAGTGGAAAGGGGGTTTCTAGATCTTGCATGCTGTATGATTAACAAAAATGACCCAATTGCATATAGAGAAGGATCATACCATAGCCATTTGTAGATGGCGCCTTGGAAGCAAAGACCGAACTGGATCTTCTCCAGAGGTGACGCACACAATTGATGTCGCCTACTCCTCCTTGCGATCCTTGTGCTAGCAAAGCCCAAAGATGTCCTTGTCGAGTGGAAGGGAAGAGATGTCTTGGCTTGGCGATTTTTCCTCATCTTGTTACATCCCGTTATCTTAACTCCAAACAAATGGCACAATTCATGAATGATACAGGATGTTTCATATAAGATCGATTCATATGCTAGGTAAAACCGAGTTCAAGAAAACACGATCTGAAAATTTCGAAATTCCATACATATAAATATCCACAAAACACAAATCTCATAAATCACATAAGGGTACCTGCCACCACGCAATCCTTGCACTAGACATATGCAAGGCAACAGTTATATCAAATCCGATGGCATAAATACAATTCGATTCGAAATTCAAAGCAAAGCCACAAAGTCGATTTTATAAACTCATACCAAACACCGAAACCAGGCTGAAGCCCGCGGTGACACAAAAATCAAACTCATTAATTTGGCATCACAAGTTCACATAGTTCACATGGTTCACATAGCTCATATCATTCATATTAAGGCCACAACCGACCCCAGATAATTAAGCACAAAAGTTCTTAACCAAACTAGCATAATGTCCACGCCAATGCTAACTCAAGAAATGCGCCCCTGCTCTATGCCTGAAAATAGTGAGGGGTGAGCTACACAGCCCAGTGAGTGGATAGTCTAAATCGACCATCCATAACATACACTCAAAAATATAGGCAGGTTATTTTAAAAATCTGTAACAGAACATTATGTCAACATATAACAAAATAAAGGAAACAGAAGTCATATAAACAGCCAGATGTACACACCAACATATAACAAACTCAGGTTCTATACAAACTCAGGTTCTATACGAACTCAGGTTCTAGAGTTATACTCTAAACCAACTAAACACATCCATACTTAGTTAACCTAGTTGTCCAGCATATTCAGTAGTGACCAATATGGTCTAACCCGGCTTTGGCCTAAGCACTGGGAGCTGCAAAATCTCGTGCAACACATAAACATGGACAGTGAGTAGAATCAAGAGGTGGCCCCCGCCAGGTCACGACGTGGCACTTTGCTCTAAAACACCCCATAAACACATCGATGGCTTGTGTGTAGATTCAAGAGGTGGCCCCCGCCGGGTCACGGCGTGGCACTTTGCGTCAAAACCCGTTCTCCCAAAAGGTTCCTACTGGACAACAAACACATCTTATATCATATTTCATAAAGGTGGACTCCTAAGTGTCAACTAGACTCTAGGATAGTCATCACAAAAATCATATCGGGCAGGCTGAACATCAACCCCCATCACAATAATCATAGTAGGCAGGCTGAACATCAACCCCCTCACATATCAAATACAGGGCTGAAATTCAAACCCTTAACATATCACATAACGACTACCCCTTGAGTACACAGTTACACTTAGCCTTAGTCCTAACATCACATAACACATAATATCCGAAATCACATAACCACATAATTTCCAAAAATTACATAACCACATAATGTTCAAAGATCACATAATCCCATAATATTCAAAAATCACATAATTACATAATATTAATAATCACATGATGTAGTGTAGTCCTTAGGTTTCATGCTGATTAGTTCAGTCTTAACCTTGCTATGTTATCACCCAATTTTTCTCAAACAAGGAATACATGCTACACTCATAAAGAAACATAAAATTACAATAAGCATCCATAAAATCAACATAAAATGTAAAACATGTATTCTTACTAACGGGATAAAATCACTGATTTAATACTCAAAATTCATACTAAAAAAAAATATCTAGATAACAAGAATTTCATACTCAAAATTCAATGATTTAATGCTACCAAAATTCCCTATAAAAACACCTTAAATTTTATACAAATTTTCGGTTAAATAATCATCAAAATTTCGGTTTTCATAATTAAATCAAAATTTCAGTTTTCATAACAATTATCAAGATTATTTCGGTTTTTAATTAACATCAAAATTCGGTTTTCATAACAACTATCAAGATCATTTCGGTTTACATGGAAATTTAGGTTTTCATGGAGAAATACAATTCGGTTCTCATGAATAACAATGCCCTAAATTCGGTTTTCATACCTTACATACACTTTGCATAATTACGGTTTTAACATGGTAAAATTTCCAAAATTTCCAATCCATTCAATATATCAATTAACACAACTAAGTTGATAGAACTCGATTAAGTCACCCCACTCACCTCTTAACCGTGAACGCAAGGTGAAAATTCTCCAAAAATTGTCTAAAGCCTTGCCACCACCAATGGAAGAAAACGCCACCCAAACCAAAGATGCCGGCCAATGGAAGAAAGGAAGAGGAAGAAAAGATTTTCGCCTCCAAGCCTCCAAGCCGTCGCCCAAGATTTCTTCCAAGCAAAAATATCGCCAACTCTCCTACCCTAACCGAAATTACCACTTAAACTTTGGGTTTTTAAATTTTAAACCCATTAAGCAATTTATTCAAATAGGGTTTAACCCATTTAACTAAAATTTCGAATTTTTAAACCCACTAACCCAAAGTTAACTAATTAATTTAATTAACTGACAAATAACCAATCACTTAACCGAAATCCAATAAGGACTTAATTAATATCCACTAAGGTCTAATTAACCAATAAGGTCTAATTAATTAACTAACAACTTACAACCCATAAATCCTAATTAATTTATCATGAACAACCAATAGTAATTTATCATAAATTAACAGCCAATAATCAAACAAATAATCTCTAATTAATTTACAATAAATTAACAACCAAAAATCTCTAGTTAATTAACTATTAACAACCAATACATAAAAAATATCACAGTCAATAATTTTAGACAAAATCAAAATAATGCTTACCAGGACTTAAGATCCTTGGATCTTACATCCCTCCCTCCTTATAAAGCTTTAGTCCTCTAAAGCTCAGCATCCATATCATCAAAAAGATAAGCATAAAACTTCCTCATATCAGCTTCAGTCTCCCATGTCGCCTCCTCAACTGACTGATTTCCCCAGATAACCTTTACCAAAGGTATAGTCTTGTTCCTCAGAACTTTATCCTTTCTATCCACAATCCGAAGAGGTCTTTCCTCAAATGTCAAGTCACTCTGAATCTGAAGAGGTTCTAACTCCAACACATGAGATGGATCAGGATGATATTTCCTCAAAGTAGAGACATGGAATACATTATGCACATGATCCAAAGCAGGAGGTAAAGCTAACCGGTAAGCCACTGGACCAATTCTCTCCATAATGTCAAAAGGGCCTACAAACCTAGGGCTCAACTTGCCCTTTTTGCCTAACCTCATAACACCCTTAGTAGGTGACACCTTCAAGAACACATGATCCCCTACCATAAACTCCAAGGAACGACGACGGTCATCAGCATAACTCTTCTGTCTGTCCCGAGAAATCTTCAGTTTATTCTGTATCTCTCTGACCTTATCAGTAGTCTCCTGTACTGCATCAGATCTCAAAATCATTCTGTCACCAGTTTCTTCCCAACACAAGGGAGTCCTACACCTTCTTCCATACTGTTGGGGTATGCCCTTAAGGCTAATGTTTGAGGCCTTGGGATTGTATTAGTATCATGTAATAAACTCTTAAGTTTATAAAGGCATGGTTATTATTCAGGTTGTTACCTTGTCTGCTGTAATAAGTGTACTTCTGAATACTGTCTCAAAGCTGTTCAGCTAGGCTGACAGGCTATATGTCCTTAGTCGAGATATCTTGGTGAACATGAGACAGCCTTGATATGATTGAGACTAATATGAGTGCTAATCTTATAGGATGCTTCGAGCATGGAATAAGACGTAGACTCATGGGTACATTGGATGTACTGGACAGACCCTACTGGGATATTCCATTGCTTGTCACAATGTGAATGATCCTTGTAAGCAGCAAGTGGCACATGTCCTCTGACTTGAGATCACTTGTGTTTCTGAATGATGATTGTCATTGTCTTGAGGTAGTTCAATATCATTTGAAACATAATGATTATAGACTATCTTGGATGGTGAGCTTGAATCAGGTTAGGGCACTAGTGATAGACATAGGATTGCCGTCTCCTTGTTTAAGGAGTGTAGTGTTCTAAGGGCCCCCCTATATGAGATGATTGAGATAGTGTATGGCCATACCCAGATGACTATGTGCATCTGATCTAATCATGCTCATCGTATTGGAGTTACAAGCTTGACCCGCTTGTCCAATAAGAACATCCAGTGGCAAAGGACACATGTATGCCTTGTGAATTGAGTCACACTTGTGCTATGGTTTGGGAGTAGTCTTGGAAGACTCTTTCCTTTATATCGGGAGACAGTGATGTGTTGCTAGATACCCCTCACTGATCGTGATAACGTAAGTTATCGTTACCGACATTTAAAGGAAACCCTCAGGGTCGCACAATTTGGTGATATGGCTTCCTTAAGTCAGATCGTGTGGACTGAATTGTTTTGGTTCAGTTTAAAGAGATTTAATCTCTGATTGTAAGTGAGATCTGGTCTGATCATGTTTGATTGATTAGAGCTTTAGATCGGTAAGCTTCGATCGAGAGAGATGATGCTAGATCGATGCGATCAGAAGCGTCAGATGATGAATGGTCAGATCTAGGACCTTGGGGTCTAATTTGATCTAGACTTAATTTATGGGCTGATTTGGTTTCGCTATTGAACCAAGGATATTGAACCGGCTCATGGGTTGAGCGCTTGGTTCAAGAGGGAGAAGAGGTTGCGTTTGGTTCATGGAAACGTGAACGCCAACTCTTAATCGTTGCCAATTTTGGAAAGTTCCAAAAGCATAACGCATATGCGTTCATGGCTTGATGTCTCTCTAATGTTTTTCGGTTTTGCTTCTGGGACGTGGTTTTGGAACGGCTTGCTCGTGTGGAAGGCATCGTTCTTGCGCCAAGGAAGAAGAGCTCTCGAAAAGAAGGAAGCCCTTTTCATCTAATCTCCTACACACGGTTGGAAAAGCTTGGCAATCTTGCTAGCACAAGAGTTGCGCAAGGAGGAAGCTTTCATCCCTTGTGTGTGATTTCTTTGGAGAAGATCCCTTCGATCTTTCTTCTTCCAAGCCGCACCTTCCCATGGCCATGGTAATGAATCTCTCACTTGTTATTCAAGTTGATTATATGAAAGTATAGAATGCGATCTTATGTGGAAACCCTAATTCCGCTGCTATGAGAAAGAAACATATGACTTGCGCCCCCCTCATGAAAGGGGTTCTTCTCACAATAGGTTTTGCGCTCCCCTCCTGAAAGGGTTCCATCAATTGGTATCAGAGCCAATCTATACTTTTTCATATGATTGCTTGCGGTTCTAATGAGTAGATCATCATGTTTGATCCATGAATATGTTGGTGAATAGATCTAAAGGTGATTGCTCACATGCCGAAACCTACATGCTAGTTTAGAACTTAGATGTATGTTTCTTCATGAGTTGCGCAAGATGTATGTTTCTTCATGAGTTGCGCATGTTGTTGTGTTGGCGCATGATAAGTATGTTGAATGGTTGAATGATATTTCATCAAATCTTATACCTACTTGCGCGCAAACATTTAGATCTATATGCATCTACTATAAACCCTTAGATGGGTTGATGGGGCTGAAGTCACCTCTAGGTTAGATCCATTAGTCTGATCAGACCATCTGACAGCTCAGATGGGTTAACCTGATAGCACCTATGCGCAAGCACAAGGTGGCTATAGGTTGACTGCATCTAGGGCGTGTAGCGAGGTCTGGTTGAGACACTACTGAACACACTTGAGTTAGGCCCGGGGTCACACCCGCTTGCCAAAACTCATGGGGGTAGTTCAGCCCTTGGCGCATGCATGGTTGACCATTAGGTCAACTCGGGTCAGTTAGGACTCGGTGCATGCAAGGGCAAAGGATCTAACTAGATGGATGAGTGGATCCCCATCAATGCACCATTGTAAGGTTGTAGGGCTCATAAGGAAATTAAAATTGATGCCATGGGGTTTTCAAAACTTTTAATTTCAAGATGATTGGATCACATGTTGATTGAACCATATGCTTGTCTATTTAGTCTTATGTGGGTTGCCCAATTGTGTGCTGTGCTGGGGCCTGCGTGCCTGGACTTAAAAAAAAATTGTAAATTAATTTGTGATCTGCGAATCACATTGTACTTAATTTATAATATGTTGTTGACCTGCGAGTCAATCTTGTCTAGATAGATCAAATGTACTTTGATTAGACAAGAACAAAGGCACACATCCAAGAGGGGCATTCACCTGGTGGTGCACCTGTGGTGCTCTTGGCGCTAGGGCACTGGGTTGGACCAGATGAGATGCAATGAAGCTCAAGTGAAGACTTAAGTAATATTAAGGTCTTACTAGGGTTCATGGGCTTTTACCACATAAGATCATGCTTTCTACTTATTGCTAATAATTAGAATTGCATATTTATGTTTATCTTCTGCTATAGCCATAGGACATGCCTGATAGTAAGAAGATAAAAGACCGTTAAAATCCAACGCTAACATATCAAGCTCGTAAGCCTTCTGACGCGAAACCTCACCTTTCTGACTATCGTTGGAGCCGTGTTGAACCCACTCAGTGGGCACGTCCATCTATCTTCAGACGGTGCTGGATTTCACCTGCGTGTTACAGAGTTGGGATTTATCCCCTCTCGTTGCTCAGCATAGCACGTGGTGGTCCAGGGAGTAGGTCAGGTCAGCTTGACCATGTAGACTACATATGTGGCGCATATGGTAGCACATGGAGGCAGCCATCTCTGGGATCAGAGACTGTGTTGTACCAACTCAGTTGGCACAGTCTGCTGGATTGCCAAGATGAAGGGGAATCGCACGGGTTGGCGATTGGCTGGGAGAGCCTACCAGAAACTAGTGCTTGTCATCTCTGTGCATCTTATCTCGCCTGAGCGGGACGCGGAGACCAAGTATGAAATCTGGATCCCATCTCACTAAAAGAGTGTTACTCTTTCGGACTGTTTACTGGATTTTTCAGTCAGACAAAATAGTGAGAAAAGAATCTTTCTTAAAGTCCTGGATTGATTCTGAAACATTGATACTAACCTTGCTGTTCTTGCTTGTTGTAGATTCCTGCAGCAACGAACACCATGAGCTTCAATGTGCGATCCCTACTGGAAAGGGAGAAGTTTGCTGGGCCGAACTTCTCTGACTGGTTCGGACACCTTAAGATCGTTCTTAAGGCAGAGAGGAAACTGTATGTCCTCGAGACGGCGATACCGCCGCAGCCCGCTCCGAACGCCGCAAGGGCGGTTCGGGATGCCTATGAAAAGCACGTCAATGATAGCATTGATGTCGCTTGCCTGATGCTAGCGTCTATGACGCCACCGCTGCAGCGTCAGCATGAGGATATGTCGGCTATAGAAATTATAGCGAACCTCAAGATGCTGTATGCTGCACAGGCGAGGACAGAACGCTATAATCTGACAAAGCTCTTCTTTCAGAGCAAACTGGCTGAGGGGAGCCCAGTGGGAGCTCACGTGCTCAAGATGATTGGGCACAAGGAGGCTCTGGAGAAACTGGGGCATACCGTCAACCAGGAGCTTGCTGTAGATATTATTCTGCAGTCTCTTCCGCCTTCTTTCGATGCGTTCATCATTAACTTTAATATGAACAAAATCGATTGTACGCCGGCAGAGCTGCTGAATATGCTCTTGACTACTGAGGAAACTCTGAAGGGCAAGCCTTCAACCTCTGTCTTAATGGTTCCTTTTAGGAACAAGAAGAAGGGGAAGAAGGGCAAGGCCCCTGTCAAGAATTACAGCAAGGCCCTGAAACAGAAGGTGAAGCGGTCGAAGGACAACAGGTGTTTCCACTGTGGCCAGCTGGGTCACTGGAAAAAGGACTGTAAAGCGCTCCAAGGAGATAAGAGGGGAAGCATCGCTTCTGGCTCAGGTATATACGTGACGGAAGTCATGGTTTCATCTTCTTCTATATCATGGGTGTTGGACACTGCATGTGGAGTTCACATTTGTTCAAATGTGCAGGAACTCAAGAGAAGAAGGCAGGTGGGACAGCATGAGGTAGACCTACGCGTTGGAAACGGGGCACGGGTTGCTGCGGTTGCTGTAGGAGACTATTTCATTACTTTACCATCTGGCATTGTATTAGAATTAAACAATTGTTATTTTGTACCCAGTATTACCAAGAATATTATCTCTATTCCTGCTCTTGTCAGGAAAGGATTTGCCTTTGAATGCAAGATATCAAAGTGTATTTTGACTTATGATAATATTGTGTATGCCACTGGTTCAATTAACAATGGGTTATTCATGTTGGACATGGAATATTCTATACAAAACATTGATAATAAGAAAGCCAAGTATGCTGATGACAGCACCTTGCTATGGCATAGTCGTTTAGGCCATATAAACGAGAAGCGCATTAAGCGGTTGCATGAACATGGACTGCTGGGATCATTCTCCTATGAGGAGATTGATACATGCAAAGCTTGTTTGATGGGTAAAATGACGAAGTCTCCTTTTCCTCACAAAGGTCAGAGGACTTCAGGTTTACTTGACCTTATACACAGTGATGTGTGTGGGCCATTTAGTAAACATGCCAGAGGTGGCTATCAGTACTTCATTACCTTTACTGATGATTTCAGTAGGTATGGGTATGTCTATTTGATGAGACATAAAAGTGAATCTTTTGACAAGTTCAAAGAGTTCAAAAATGAAGTACAAAATCAGTTAGGCAGAAATATCAAGGCACTTCGTTCTGATCGAGGTGGTGAATACCTAAGTCATGCATTTACTGACTATCTGAAAGAGTGTGGGATTATCTCACAGCTCACTCCGCCAGGAACACCGCAATGGAATGGTGTGTCCGAGAGGAGAAATAGAACGTTACTTGATATGGTTCGTTCTATGATGAGTCAGGCTACTCTTCCATACTCCTTTTGGGGTTTTGCACTGGAAACAGCTGCAAAGGTACTAAACCGAGTGCCATCCAAGGCAGTTTCAAAGACGCCATATGAGTTATGGTACGGGAAACAGCCTAGCTTGACGTTTATCAGGATCTGGGGTTGCGAGGCTTATGTCAAAAAGCTCGCCTCTGGGAAACTAGAGAGCAGATCTGATAAATGTATCTTTGTCGGTTACCCTAAGGAAACTAAGGGTTATTATTTCTACGATCCCAAAGAGAACAAGATATTTGTTGCTCGGACGGCCATATTTCTTGAGAAGGAGTTTCTTCTGCAAGAGGCCAGTGGGAGAGAAATAAAGCTGGATGAGATTCCAGAGGAAGGACAAAGTAGTCAGGCAGAGTTGGATGTGCCTGAGCCAGTAGATCAGGTTACTGAACAACCTGAGGCTCAGATATCACGGGAACCGCGAAGATCGGGTAGGATCCGTCGACAGCCTGAGCGCTATGACGGAGTCTACATCATTGATAATGATGAACCCCTAACTTATGCGGATGCGGTCAGTGGACCGGAGTCAGCTAGATGGCTTGATGCTATGCGAGCCGAGATGGACTCCATGTCAGATAACCAAGTCTGGGATTTGGTTGATCCGCCTCCGGGAGTAATCCCTATAGGCTGTAAATGGATCTTCAAGAAGAAGATTGACATGGATGGTAACGTGGTTACCTATAAAGGCAGGCTAGTTGCGAAAGGTTTCAAACAAATCTACGGGATAGATTATGATGAAACTTTCTCTCCTGTAGCCATGTTTAAGTCTATTCGGATTCTTTTCGCGATAGCTGCATATTACGATTATGAGATCTGGCAGATGGATGTGAAAACAGCTTTCCTTAATGGAAATCTGGATGAGGATGTGTATATGACACAACCGGAAGGTTTCAACAATCCAGCAGATCGTCATAAAATATGCAAGTTAAAGAAGTCCATATATGGACTTAAACAAGCATCAAGAAGCTGGAATATTCGTTTTGATGAATCAATCTCTGAGTTTGGTTTCATCAAGAACGAAGATGACCCGTGTGTATATAAGAGGTTTAGTGGGAGCGTAATTACATTCCTAATCCTCTACGTCGATGATATCTTAATCATTGGAAATGATATTCCTGAATTGCATGCTGTTAAGGCATGGTTAGGAAAATGTTTCCAGATGAAAGATTTAGGAGAAGCAGCCTATGTACTAGGTGTGAAGATCTACAGGGATAGATCTAAAAGGCTTCTCGGGCTGTGCCAGAGTACTTACATCGATAAGGTCCTGGAGAGATTCCATTTAGAGAATTCTAAACGTGGATATCTTCCAGTCAGACATGGTCTGAATCTTTCGAAGAGTCAGTGTCCACAAACACAGACTGAGAAAGATGAAATGGACAATACGCCTTATGCTTCGGCTATTGGGTCCATTATGTATGCGATGTTGTGTACTCGCCCAGACGTCGCTTACGGGTTAAGCGTGACCAGTCGATTCCAAAGTAATCCAGGTTTGGCGCACTGGATTGCGGTCAAGAACATTTTAAAATATCTGCGGAGGACCAAAGATATGTTCTTGATATATGGTGGTCAGGAAGAACTCAGTATAGAGGGATATACTGACGCTTCGTTCCAGTCGGACCAGGATGATTTCCGATCGCAATCAGGCTATGTTTTTAGCTTGAATGGTGGAGCAGTGGTGTGGAAGAGTTTCAAACAGTCAACTGTTGCTGATTCCACAACAGAAGCCGAGTATGTTGCAGCCTCGGAAGCATCTAAGGAGGCAGTGTGGATTCGTAAGTTCGTGAGAGAACTTGGTGTCGTTCCTTCGAGTGCAGATCCTTTGGTTATCTTCTGTGATAACACTGGAGCCATCGCACAAGCAAAGGAACCGCGGTCGCACCAGAAGTCCAAGCACATACAGAGACGGTTTCACTTGATCCGGGAGATCATTGATCGAGGCGAGATCAAAATATGCAAGGTTCATACAGATGACAATCTGGCAGACCCACTTACCAAGCCTCTGGCGCAGCAGAAGCATGTGAAGCACTGTAATAATATGGGTTTGAGATTTCTCAACCATTAGATTAAGTGCAAGTGGGAGATTGTTGGGGTATGCCCTTAAGGCTAATGTTTGAGGCCTTGGGATTGTATTAGTATCATGTAATAAACTCTTAAGTTTATAAAGGCATGGTTATTATTCAGGTTGTTACCTTGTCTGCTGTAATAAGTGTACTTCTGAATACTGTCTCAAAGCTGTTCAGCTAGGCTGACAGGCTATATGTCCTTAGTCGAGATATCTTGGTGAACATGAGACAGCCTTGATATGATTGAGACTAATATGAGTGCTAATCTTATAGGATGCTTCGAGCATGGAATAAGACGTAGACTCATGGGTACATTGGATGTACTGGACAGACCCTACTGGGATATTCCATTGCTTGTCACAATGTGAATGATCCTTGTAA
Source organism: Costus lasius (assembly GCA_027563935.2). Lineage (NCBI taxonomy): Eukaryota > Viridiplantae > Streptophyta > Magnoliopsida > Zingiberales > Costaceae > Costus > Costus lasius. The sequence goes on from CM050452.1 coordinate 51,621,062, forward strand.
GCAGCAAGTGGCACATGTCCTCTGACTTGAGATCACTTGTGTTTCTGAATGATGATTGTCATTGTCTTGAGGTAGTTCAATATCATTTGAAACATAATGATTATAGACTATCTTGGATGGTGAGCTTGAATCAGGTTAGGGCACTAGTGATAGACATAGGATTGCCGTCTCCTTGTTTAAGGAGTGTAGTGTTCTAAGGGCCCCCCTATATGAGATGATTGAGATAGTGTATGGCCATACCCAGATGACTATGTGCATCTGATCTAATCATGCTCATCGTATTGGAGTTACAAGCTTGACCCGCTTGTCCAATAAGAACATCCAGTGGCAAAGGACACATGTATGCCTTGTGAATTGAGTCACACTTGTGCTATGGTTTGGGAGTAGTCTTGGAAGACTCTTTCCTTTATATCGGGAGACAGTGATGTGTTGCTAGATACCCCTCACTGATCGTGATAACGTAAGTTATCGTTACCGACATTTAAAGGAAACCCTCAGGGTCGCACAATTTGGTGATATGGCTTCCTTAAGTCAGATCGTGTGGACTGAATTGTTTTGGTTCAGTTTAAAGAGATTTAATCTCTGATTGTAAGTGAGATCTGGTCTGATCATGTTTGATTGATTAGAGCTTTAGATCGGTAAGCTTCGATCGAGAGAGATGATGCTAGATCGATGCGATCAGAAGCGTCAGATGATGAATGGTCAGATCTAGGACCTTGGGGTCTAATTTGATCTAGACTTAATTTATGGGCTGATTTGGTTTCGCTATTGAACCAAGGATATTGAACCGGCTCATGGGTTGAGCGCTTGGTTCAAGAGGGAGAAGAGGTTGCGTTTGGTTCATGGAAACGTGAACGCCAACTCTTAATCGTTGCCAATTTTGGAAAGTTCCAAAAGCATAACGCATATGCGTTCATGGCTTGATGTCTCTCTAATGTTTTTCGGTTTTGCTTCTGGGACGTGGTTTTGGAACGGCTTGCTCGTGTGGAAGGCATCGTTCTTGCGCCAAGGAAGAAGAGCTCTCGAAAAGAAGGAAGCCCTTTTCATCTAATCTCCTACACACGGTTGGAAAAGCTTGGCAATCTTGCTAGCACAAGAGTTGCGCAAGGAGGAAGCTTTCATCCCTTGTGTGTGATTTCTTTGGAGAAGATCCCTTCGATCTTTCTTCTTCCAAGCCGCACCTTCCCATGGCCATGGTAATGAATCTCTCACTTGTTATTCAAGTTGATTATATGAAAGTATAGAATGCGATCTTATGTGGAAACCCTAATTCCGCTGCTATGAGAAAGAAACATATGACTTGCGCCCCCCTCATGAAAGGGGTTCTTCTCACAATAGGTTTTGCGCTCCCCTCCTGAAAGGGTTCCATCACATACAAAGCCTCATAAGGAGCCATCTGAATACTTGAGTGGAAACTATTATTATAAGTGAACTCTATCAAAGATAGATCCCGGTTCCACTCAGAACTCCAATCAACCACATAAGCTCTCAACAAGTATTCTAGAGTCTGTATAGTACGTTCCGTCTGGCCATCAGACTGAGGATGGTATGCTGTACTAAAACTCAACTTAGTACCCAAACCCTCCTGTAAACTCTTCCAAAACCTGGACAAAAATTGAGAGTCCCTATCAGACACAATATCAATAGGCACTCCATGCAGTCTGACTATCTCATCAATATACAATCTAGCCAGTCTCTCTAAAGGATAAGTCATCTTGATCGGGAGAAAATGGGCTGATTTAGTGAGTCTATCAACGATCACCCAAATAGCATCATGACCCAATCTGGTTCTTGGCAAACCACACACAAAGTCCATACTGATGCATTCCCACTTCCACTCAGGAATAGGAAGGGGCTGCAACAAACCACCAGGCTTCTGGTGTTCAGCCTTTACAGTCTGACAGGTTAAACACCTAGAGACAAAATCATATACCTCTTTCTTCATGCCCGGCCACCAAAAGCTCTTCTTGAGGTCCTGATACATCTTAGTTACACCAGGATGTAGAGAATATTTGGAGTTATGGCTATCCTCCAATATTTCTTTCCTCAAGCTCGGTTCCTCAGGGACACATACCCTTCCACGAAACCGAAGAATACCATCATCAGACAGGCTAAAATCCTGAACTGCGCCATCAACCAGACTATCCCTGATCTGAACTAATCTCGGATCCACAGACTGCTGATCTCTGATCTTCTGCAACAAAGCAGACTGTACTCTGAGAAAAGCCACATAACCCGACTGAACTCTAGGAGAAACACTGATCCTGAGATCGCTGAACTCCTGCAGTAACCGCCACTCACTGACTCGTAAAGCAGCTACTGAAGTAACTGGATGTCTGCTCAGCGCATCCGCCACTACATTGGCCTTTCCAGCCTGATACTGAATAGAGAAGTCATAGTCTTTGATCAACTCCATCCATCTTCTCTGTCTCATGTTCAACTCCTTCTGAGTGAAGATATACTTGAGACTCTGGTGATCAGTGAACAGATCAAACTCCTGACCCAACAAATAGTGACGCCATATCTTCAAAGCAAAGACTACGGCCGCCAACTCTAAATCATGAGTAGGGTAGTTCAACTCATACTCTTTCAGTTGTCTTGAAGCATAGGCTACCACAGAACCCTTCTGCATCAAGACACAACCCAACCCTTTGCCAGAAGCATCCGTATAAACAGTAAACCTTTCCCCATCACTAGGAATAATGAGGATTGGTGTACTAGTCAACCTTCTCTTCAGCTCTTGAAAGCTTTCTTCACACTTGTCATCCCAAATAAATTTAACCTCTTTTCTGGTTAATTTAGTTAAAGGACCCGCCAGCTTGGAGAATCCCTCAACAAATCTCCGGTAGTAACCTGCTAAACCCAGGAAACTCCTGATCTCAGTAGCACTAGTCGGTCTTCCCCAATCCAGAATGGCTTGCACTTTAACTAGATCCACAGACACCCCTTGACCAGAAATCACATGCCTAAGGAAACTGATCTTCTCTAGCCAGAACTCACACTTACTAGCCTTGGCATATAATCGGTTCTTCCTCAGAACCTCCAGCACTCTGCGCAAGTCACTGACATGATCTGAAGTAGTCCGTGAGTATACCAAAATATCGTCTATAAAGACTACCACACAAGAGTCAAGCAATTCATGGAATACCCTGTTCATCAAATCCATGAAGACAGCAGGTGCATTCGTCAGTCCAAAAGGCATAACTAAAAATTCAAAATGCCCATACCTGGTCCTGAAAGCAGTCTTAAATATATCCTCATCCTTGACCCTCAGCTGGTAATACCCTGATCTCAGATCAATCTTAGAGAACACTGTAGCTCCCTGTAATTGATCAAATAGATCATCAATTCTGGGAAGAGGATACTTATTCTTGATAGTCACTTGATTCAACTGCCTGTAGTCTATACACATCCTCAGGGTTCCATCTTTCTTCTTTACAAAAAGTACTGGCGCTCCCCAGGGAGAAGCACTAGGCCGAATATACCCTTTCTCTAGCAATTCCTCCAGTTGTTTCTTAAGCTCGGCCAACTCTGAAGTAGCCATACGATAAGGAGCTCTGGAGATAGGTGCCGTACCTGGCGCTAACTCAATGCCAAACTCTACCTCTCGAATTGGTGGCAAGCCTGAAAATTCTTCAGAGAACACATCAGGAAATTCTTTCACCACCGCCATCTGAGTCAAATCAGAAGTAGAATCATCCTGCACCTTAACATGCGCAAGATAACCCTTGCATCCACTAGCAAGTAACTTCCTGGCCTGCAGGAAAGATATCACATGCGGTCCTTGGTTTGACACTAGACCTCTCACAAAAATCCTACTCCCATCTAGCAGATTTAAAGTGATTACTTTCTCAAAGCAATCCACAGAGGCATGATGTGAGGACAACCAATCCATACCTAGAATGACATCATAGTCTTGCATGTCTAGGAGGATTAAATCCACTAGAAACTCATAACCCTCTACATGTACCACACAATCAGCACACACAGTGTCTGTAGATAATGACTTTCCTAAGGGAGTACTCAAAAACACAACATAATTCATCACCTTAGGTAACACAGGTAAACATGCAGCAAACTTAACAGATACAAAAGACAAATTTGCACCAGGATCAAATAAAATGCGAGCTAACTGATCAAATACAAATAAAGTACCTTCCACAACGGATCGGGAAGCTCGTGTATCCTTCTCAGCCACAGCATAAACTCTAGTCTGGACTGTAGGCTTATCTGCGCCTCTAGGCTGTATCTCAGGCTCTTTGCAGTCCCTGACCATGTGCCCCGGTTTCTTACACCTGAAGCACACGCCATTCTTCTTATAACAGTCTTTCACTAGATATCCCTTGAGCCCACAATAATTGCAAGTCCAGTTCTCATTGTTACTGATCTTTGCCTCCCTGGCATCCCTGAACTGCTGCGGTGCATCCTGGACTGCTGCGGTGCCTTGTAAGAGTAAGGCTTATACCTGCTCTTCTTGTAGTCCTTATGTTTAGGGTACTTCTTACCCTTGCCGCCACTACCATACTGAGGAACCGCCGCCTCAGCTGCAGGAACCACTGTCACGGCAACATGAGAACTCCTCTCAGCTATGTATCTCTCAATGGTGCGTGCTCGCCCAACAGTCTCAACATAGGTCTCCAAATGCTGAGCACCAACCTGCTCTCTAATGTCCCATCTGAGACCTCTGAGAAACTTGGTAGCTCTCCTCTTTTCAGTGTTTATCAGGTGAGGAGCATACTTTCCCAACTTAGTGAACTGCAACTCATACTGGTCCACAGTCATATCACCTTGCTCCAGGTGAATAAATGCCACCTCTCGGTCCTCCACCAAACTATCTGGGAAGTACTTCTCGTTAAATCGAGACAAGAAGTAAGGCCAATCTACAGTCTCATGTCTTTCTTCGGCAAGTCTCACCACGCCCTTCCACCACTCATCTGCGTCAGCACGCATCATATAGGTGGTCAGACATAACTTGTCTTCGTCCGAGCAACGCATAACTTGGAAAATCTTTTCCAAGCACAACTGCCAGTTCTCGGCAGTACTGGATTCTGAGCCCCCATAAAAAGAACTAGGACCCAGTTTCTGGAATTCACTCACAAGTGAAGCATAGCGCCTGTGAGCGCCCTCCTGAGAGTCATCCCCCACCGCTCGAGTAGTAGTCTGGGGTCTCTCTTGAGTCAGCTGCTGCAAGAGCTGCTGTTGCGCCTCTTGATGCTGAGTCTGTTGCTGCTGCAGCATCTGAGCTTGCCTCTCTATCATGGCACCTTGTTGCTGTACCATGCCAGTCAGAGCCTCAATAGTTCTCATGAGATTCGGGGTCTGCTCGCCCTCATCACTAACATTTCCTCTGGTTCGCACCATCTTAAATGCATACACACACATATCATAGTCAGGAAAACAATCATAAACCTAACAGGTGTCTAGCAATACACAAACATGTTTTCCCCCAAACTAAGTTTTAGCTAGCCAACTGCCTCTGATACCATTCTGTTACATCCCGTTATCTTAACCCCAAACAAATGGCACAATTCATGAATGATACAGGATGTTTCATATAAGATCGATTCATATGCTAGGTAAAACCGAGTTCAAGAAAACACGATCTGAAAATTTCGAAATTCCATACATATAAATATCCACAAAACACAAATCTCATAAATCACATAAGGGTACCTGCCACCACGCAATCCTTGCACTAGACATATGCAAGGCAACAGTTATATCAAATCCGATGGCATAAATACAATTCGATTCGAAATTCAAAGCAAAGCCACAAAGTCGATTTTATAAACTCATACCAAACACCGAAACCAGGCTGAAGCCCGCGGTGACACAAAAATCAAACTCATTAATTTGGCATCACAAGTTCACATAGTTCACATGGTTCACATAGCTCATATCATTCATATTAAGGCCACAACCGGCCCCAGATAATTAAGCACAAAAGTTCTTAACCAAACTAGCATAATGTCCACGCCAATGCTAACTCAAGAAATGCGCCCCTGCTCTATGCCTGAAAATAGTGAGGGGTGAGCTACACAGCCCAGTGAGTGGATAGTCTAAATCGACCATCCATAACATACACTCAAAAATATAGGCAGGTTATTTTAAAAATCTGTAACAGAACATTATGTCAACATATAACAAAATAAAGGAAACAGAAGTCATATAAACAGCCAGATGTACACACCAACATATAACAAACTCAGGTTCTATACAAACTCAGGTTCTATACGAACTCAGGTTCTAGAGTTATACTCTAAACCAACTAAACACATCCATACTTAGTTAACCTAGTTGTCCAGCATATTCAGTAGTGACCAATATGGTCTAACCCGGCTTTGGCCTAAGCACTGGGAGCTGCAAAATCTCGTGCAACACATAAACATGGACAGTGAGTAGAATCAAGAGGTGGCCCCCGCCAGGTCACGACGTGGCACTTTGCTCTAAAACACCCCATAAACACATCGATGGCTTGTGTGTAGATTCAAGAGGTGGCCCCCGCCGGGTCACGGCGTGGCACTTTGCATCAAAACCCGTTCTCCCAAAAGGTTCCTACTGGACAACAAACACATCTTATATCATATTTCATAAAGGTGGACTCCTAAGTGTCAACTAGACTCTAGGATAGTCATCACAAAAATCATATCGGGCAGGCTGAACATCAACCCCCATCACAATAATCATAGTAGGCAGGCTGAACATCAACCCCCTCACATATCAAATACAGGGCTGAAATTCAAACCCTTAACATATCACATAACGACTACCCCTTGAGTACACAGTTACACTTAGCCTTAGTCCTAACATCACATAACACATAATATCCGAAATCACATAACCACATAATTTCCAAAAATTACATAACCACATAATGTTCAAAGATCACATAATCCCATAATATTCAAAAATCACATAATTACATAATATTAATAATCACATGATGTAGTGTAGTCCTTAGGTTTCATGCTGATTAGTTCAGTCTTAACCTTGCTATGTTATCACCCAATTTTTCTCAAACAAGGAATACATGCTACACTCATAAAGAAACATAAAATTACAATAAGCATCCATAAAATCAACATAAAATGTAAAACATGTATTCTTACTAACGGGATAAAATCACTGATTTAATACTCAAAATTCATACTAAAAAAAAATATCTAGATAACAAGAATTTCATACTCAAAATTCAATGATTTAATGCTACCAAAATTCCCTATAAAAACACCTTAAATTTTATACAAATTTTCGGTTAAATAATCATCAAAATTTCGGTTTTCATAATTAAATCAAAATTTCAGTTTTCATAACAATTATCAAGATTATTTCGGTTTTTAATTAACATCAAAATTCGGTTTTCATAACAACTATCAAGATCATTTCGGTTTACATGGAAATTTAGGTTTTCATGGAGAAATACAATTCGGTTCTCATGAATAACAATGCCCTAAATTCGGTTTTCATACCTTACATACACTTTGCATAATTACGGTTTTAACATGGTAAAATTTCCAAAATTTCCAATCCATTCAATATATCAATTAACACAACTAAGTTGATAGAACTCGATTAAGTCACCCCACTCACCTCTTAACCGTGAACGCAAGGTGAAAATTCTCCAAAAATTGTCTAAAGCCTTGCCACCACCAATGGAAGAAAACGCCACCCAAACCAAAGATGCCGGCCAATGGAAGAAAGGAAGAGGAAGAAAAGATTTTCGCCTCCAAGCCTCCAAGCCGTCGCCCAAGATTTCTTCCAAGCAAAAATATCGCCAACTCTCCTACCCTAACCGAAATTACCACTTAAACTTTGGGTTTTTAAATTTTAAACCCATTAAGCAATTTATTCAAATAGGGTTTAACCCATTTAACTAAAATTTCGAATTTTTAATCCCACTAACCCAAAGTTAACTAATTAATTTAATTAACTCACAAATAACCAATCACTTAACCGAAATCCAATAAGGACTTAATTAATATCCACTAAGGTCTAATTAACCAATAAGGTCTAATTAATTAACTAACAACTTACAACCCATAAATCCTAATTAATTTATCATGAACAACCAATAATAATTTATCATAAATTAACAGCCAATAATCAAACAAATAATCTCTAATTAATTTACAATAAATTAACAACCAAAAATCTCTAGTTAATTAACTATTAACAACCAATACATAAAAAATATCACAGTCAATAATTTTAGACAAAATCAAAATAATGCTTACCAGGACTTAAGATCCTTGGATCTTACACCTCTTCTCGTCAAACTCTTCACCACCCGAATGTTCTCTCGTCAAAAGCAAGAGACAAGGCGACGAACGAAGAAAGGAGAGGCGTGAACGTGAGATGTGGTCACGTAAGAGAAGTGCTATCTAAAAATAGCATGCCACTTCTCTTCATGCGATCATGGGTTTACCCATTCGCAAAACCACTTCACTTTTGAACCATGCGCTCATTCATGAGCCGGTTCATGTTGGTCTGGTTCAAAGACCAAATAAGCCAAGCGACATGGTCTAGATCAAATTAAACCCTAAGGCTCCAGATCTAACCGTTGATCTCCTGATGCTCTTGATCTCACCGATCCAGCATCCATTCTCTCAATCGAAGCTTACCGATCTTAAGCCCTAATCAATCAAACATGATCAGACCAGATCTCACTTACAATCAGAGATTAAATCCCTTTAAACTGAACCTGAACAATTCAGTCCACACGATCTGACTTAAGTAAGCCATATCATCAAATTGTGCGACCCTGAGGGTTTCCTTTAAATGTCGGTAACGATAACTCACATTATCACGATCAGTGAGGGGTATCTAGCAACACATCACTGTCTCCCGATATAAAGAAAAAGAGTCTTCCAAGACTACACCCAAAAACAGCACAAGTGTGAATCAACTTCACTAAGCATACATATTTCCTTTGCCACTAGATGTTCTTATTGGACAAGCGTGTCAAGCTTGTAACTTCCAATATGACGAACATGATTAGATCAGATGAACATAGTCATCTGGGTATGGCCATACACTTTCTCAATCATCTCATCCAGGGGGGGGGCCCTTTAGAACATCATACTCCTTAAACAAGGAGACGGCAATCCTATGTCTATCACTAGTGCCCTAACCTGACTCAAGCTCACCATCCAAGATAGTCTATAATCACTATGTTTCAAATGATATTGAACTATCTCAAAACAATGACAATCATCATTTAGAAAACACAAGTGATCTCAAGTCAGAGGAAATGTGCCACTTGTCGCAATCAAGGAATATTCACATTGTGACAAGCAATTGAATATCCTAGTAGGGTCTGTCCAGTACATCCAATGTACCCATGAGTCTACATCTTATTCCATGCTCGAAGCATCCTATAAGATTAGAACACATATTAGTCTTAACCATATCAAGGCTGTCTCATGTTCACCAAGATATATCGACTAAGGACTTTACTGCATGTCAGCCGAGCTGAACAGCTTTGAGACATTATTCAGAAGTACACTTATTACAGCAGACAAGGTAACAAACTGAATAATAACCATGCCTTTATAAACATAAAAGTTTATTACATGATACTGATACAATCCCAAGGCCTCAAACATTAGGCTTAAGGGCATACCCCAACAATCTCCCACTTGCACTTAATCTAATGGTTGAGAAATCTCAAACCCATATTATTACAGTGCTTCTCATGCTTCTGCTGCGCCAGAGGCTTGGTAAGCGGGTCTGCCAGATTGTCATCTGTATGTACCTTGCAGACTTTGATCTCGCCACGATCTATGATCTCCCTGATCAAATGAAACCGTCTCTGTATGTGCTTGGACTTCTGGTGCGACCGTGGTTCCTTTGCTTGAGCGATTGCTCCAATGTTATCACAGAAGATAACCAAAGGATCTGCACTCGAAGGAACGACACCAAGTTCTTGAACGAACTTACGAATCCACACTGCCTCCTTGGATGCTTCCGAGGCTGCAACATACTCGGCTTCTGTTGTGGAATCAGCAACGATTGACTGTTTGAAACTTTTCCACACCACTGCTCCTCCATTCAAGCTAAAAACATAGCCTGATTGCGATCGGAAATCATCCTGGTCAGACTGGAACGAAGCGTCAGTATATCCTTCAATACTGAGTTCTTCCTGACCACCATATATCAAGAACATATCTTTGGTCCTCCGCAGATATTTTAAGATGTTCTTGACTGCAATCCAGTGTGCCTAACCTGGATTACTTTGGAACCGACTGGTCACGCTTAACCCGTAAGCGACGTCTGGGCGAGTACACAACATCGCATACATAATGGATCCAATAGCCGAAGCATAAGGCGTATTGTCCATTTCATCTTTCTCAGTCTGTGTTTGTGGACACTGACTCTTCGAAAGATTCAGACCATGTCTGACTGGAAGATATCCTCTTTTAGAATTTTCTAAATGAAATCTCTCCAGGACTTTATCGATGTAAGTACTCTGGCACAGCCCGAGAAGCCTCTTAGATCTATCCCTGTAGATCTTCACACCTAATACATAGGCTGCTTCTCCTAAATCTTTCATTTGGAAACATTTCCTTAACCATGCCTTAACCGCATGCATTTCAGGAATGTCATTTCCAATGATCAAGATGTCATCGACGTAGAGGACTAGGAAAGTAATCACGCTCCCACTAAACCTCTTATATACACACGGGTCATCTTCGTTCTTGATGAAACCAAATTCAATGACTGATTCATCAAAACGAATATTCCAGCTTCTTGATGCTTGTTTAAGTCCATAAATAGACTTCTTTAACTTGCATATCTTATGACGATCTGATGGATTAGTGAAACCTTCTGGTTGTGTCATATAGACATCCTCTTCCAGATTTCCATTAAGGAAAGTGGTCTTCACATCCATTTGCCAAATCTCATAATCGTAATATGCTGCTATCGCGAATAGAATCCGAATAGACTTAAACATGGCTACAGGTGAGAAAGTTTCATCATAATCTATCCCGTAGATTTGTTTGAAACCTTTCGCAACTAGCCTGCCTTTATAGGTAACTACGTTACCATCCATGTCAATCTTCTTCTTGAAGATCCATTTACAGCCTATAGGGATTACTCCCGGAGGCGGATCAACCAAATCCCAGACTTGGTTATCTGACATGGAGTCCATCTCGGCTCGCATAGCTTCAAGCCATCTAGCTGACTCCGGTCCACTGACCGCATCCGCATAAGTGAGGGGTTCATCATTATCAATGATGTAGACTCCGTCATAGCGCTCAGGCTGTCGACGGATCCTTCCCGATCTTCGCGGTTCCCGTGATATCTGAGCCTCAGGTTGTTCAATAACCTGTTCTACCGGCTCAGTCTCATCCAACTGTGCTTGATCACTTTGTCCTACTTCTGGATTCTCATCCAACTTTATTTCTCTCCCACTGGCCTCTTGTAGAAGAAACTCCTTCTCAAGAAATATGGCCGTCCGAGCAACAAACACCTTGTTCTCTTTGGGATCGTAGAAATAATAACCCTTAGTTTCCTTAGGGTAACCGACAAAGATACATCTGTCAGATCTGCTCTCTAGTTTCCCAGAGGCGAGCTTTTTGACATAAGCCTCGCAGCCCCAGATCCTGATAAATGTCAAGCTTGGCTGTTTCCCATACCATAACTCATATGGCGTCTTTGAAACGGCCTTGGATGGCACTCGGTTTAGTACCTTTGCAGCTGTTTCCAGTGCAAATCCCCAAAAGGAGTAAGGTAGAGTAGCCTGACTCATCATAGAACGAACCATATCAAGTAACGTTCTATTTCTCCTCTCGGATACACCATTCCATTGGGGTGTTCCTGGTGGAGTGAGCTGTGAGATAATCCCACACTCCTTCAGATAGTCAGTAAATTCTAGACTTAGGTATTCTCCACCTCGATCAGAACGAAGTGCCTTGATATTTCGGCCTAGCTGATTTTGTACTTCATTCTTGAACTCTTTGAACTTGTCAAAAGATTCACTTTTATGTCTCATCAGATAGACATATCCATATCTACTGAAATCATCAGTAAAGGTAATGAAGTACTGATAGCCACCTCTGGCATGTTTATTAAATGGCCCACACACATCACTGTGTATAAGGTCAAGTAAACATGAAGCCCTTTGACCTTTATGAGGAAAAGGCGACTTCGTCATTTTACCCATCAAACAAGCTTTGCATGTATCAATCTCCTCAAAAGAGAATGATCCCAGCAGTCCATGATCATGCAACCGCTTAATGCGTTTCTTGTTAATATGGCCTAAACGACTATGCCATAGCAAGGTGCTGTCATCAGCATACTTGGCTTTCTTAATATCAATATTTTGTATAGAACATTCCATGTCCAACATGAATAACCCATTGTTAATTGAACCAGTTGCATAAACAATATTATCTAGAGACAAAACACACTTTGAAATATTGCATTCAAAGGAAAACCCCTTCCTGACAAGAGCAGGAATAGAGATAATATTTTTAGTAATACTGGGAACAAAGTAACAATTGTCTAGTTCCAATACAAGTCCAGATGGTAAAGAAATGAAATAGTTTCCTACAGCAACAGCAGCAACCCGTGCCCCGTTTCCAACGCGTAGGTCCACCTCATGCTGTCCCACCTGTCTTCTTCTCTTGAGTTCCTGTACATTTGAACAAATGTGAACTCCACATGCAGTGTCCAACACCCATGATATAGAAGAAGAAAACATGACCTCAGTCACATATATACCTGAGCCAGAAGCGATGCTTCCCCTCTTATCTCCTTGGAGCGCTTTATAGTCCTTTTTCCAGTGACCCAGCTGGCCACAGTGGAAACATCTGTATTCCTTCGACCGCTTCACTTTTTGCTTCAGAGCCTTGCTGTAACTCTTGACAGGGGTCTTGCCCTTCTTCCCCTTCTTCTTGTTCCTCGAAGGAACCATCAAGACAGAGGTTGAAGGCTTTCCCTTCAGAGTCTCCTCAGTAGTCAAGAGCATATTCAGCAGCTCTGCCGGAGTACAATCGATTTTGTTCATATTAAAGTTAATAATGAACGCATCGAAAGAGGGCGGGAGAGACTGCAGAATAATGTCTACAGCAAGCTCCTGGTTGATGGTATGCCCCAGTTTCTCTAGAGCCTCCTTGTGCCCAATCATCTTGAGCACGTGAGCTCCCACTGGGCTCCCTTCAGCCAGTTTGCTCTGAAAGAAAAGCTTGGTCAAATTATAGCGTTCAGTCCTCGCCTATGCAGCATACAGCATCTTGAGGTTTGCTATCATGTCTATAGCAGACATATCCTCATGCTGACGCTGCAGCGGTGGCGTCATAGACGCTAGCATCAGGCAAGCGACATCAATGCTATCATTGACGTGCTTTTCATAAGCTTCCCGAACCGCCCTTGCGGCGTTCGGAGCGGGCTGAGGCGGTATCGCCGTCTCGAGGACATACAGTTTCCTCTCTGCCTTAAGAACGATCTTAAGGTGTCCGTACCAGTCTGAGAAGTTTAGCCCAGCAAACTTTTCCCTTTCCAGTAGGGATCGCACATTGAAGTTCATGGTGTTCGTTGCTGCAGGTATCTACAACAATGCAAGAACAGCAAGGTCAGTATCAATGTTAAGAATCAATCAGGACTTAAGAAAGATTCTTTTTCTCACTATTTTATCTGGCTGAAAAATCCAGCAAAACAGCCCGAAAGAGTAGAACTCTTTTAGTGAGATGGGATCCAGATTTCATACTAGGTCTCCGCGTCCCGCTCAGGCGAGATAAGATGCACAGAGAGTACAAGCACTAATCTCTGGTAGGCTGCCCTAGCCAATCGCCAACCCGTGCGATTCCCCTTCATCTGGGCAATCCAGCAGTCTGTGCCAACTGAGTTGGTACAACACAGTCTCTGACCCCACAGATGGCTGCCTCCATGTGCTACCATATGCGCCACATATGTAGCCTATGTTGGGGTATGCCCTTAAGCCTAATGTTTGAGGCCTTGGGATTGTAACAGTATCGTGTAATAAACGTTTATGTTTATAAAGGCATGGTTATTATTCAGTTAGCTACATTGTCTGCTGCAATATATGTTCTTCTGAATAATGTCTCAATGCTGTTCAGCTGGGCTGACATGCAGTTAAGTCCTTAGTCGATGTATCTTGGTGAACATGAGACAGCCTTGATATGGTTAAGACTAATATGTGTTCTAGTCTTATAGGATGCTTCGAGCATGGAATAAGATGTAGACTCATGGGTACATTGGATGTACTGGACAGACCCTACTAGGATATTCAATTGTTTGTCACAATGTGAATAATCCTTGAATATGACAAGTGGCACATTTCCTCTGACTTGAGATCACTTGTGTTTTCTAAATGATGATTGTCATTGTTTTGAGGTAGTTCAATATCATTTGAAACATAATGATTATAGACTATCTTGGATAATGAGCTTGAGTCAGGTTAGGGCACTAGTGATAGACATAGGATTGCCGTCTCCTTGTTTAAGGAGTGTGATGTTCTAAAGGGGCCCCCTGGATGAGATGATTGAGAAAAGAGTATGACGATACCCAGGTGACTGTGCTCATCTGATCTAATCATGCTCATCATATTGGAGCTACAAGCTTGACACGCTTGTCCAATAAGAACATCCAGTGGCAAAGGAAACATATATGCCTAGTGATGTGGATTCACACTTGTGCTATGGTTTGGGTGTAGTCTTGGAAGACTATTTCCTTTATATCGGGAGACAGTGATGTGTTGCTAGATACCCCTCACTGATCGTGATAAACGTGAGTTATCGTTACCGACATTTAAAGGAAACCCTCAGGGTCGCACAATTTGATGATATGGCTTACTTAAGTCAGATCGTGTGGACTGAATTGTTCGGGTTCAGTTTAAAGGGATTTAATCTCTGATTGTGAGTGAGATCTGGTCTGATCATGTTTGATTGATTAGGGCTTGAGATCGGTAAGCTTCGATCGAGAGAATGGATGCTAGATTGGTCAGATCAGAAGCATCTAGAGATCGACGGTCAGATTATGAGCCTTAAGGTTTTATTATGGTCTGGACTGATTGCTTGGTTTATTTGGTTATTGAACCAAATGGATTTGAACCAGCTCATTGGTTGAGCGCATGGTTCAAGTGATAAGAGGCATTGGCGATTGGGGTGATACATGGTCGCAAGTGAAGAAATGGGATGCTATTTTTAGATAGCACATCTCTTAACGTGACCACATCTCACGTTCACGCCAAGAGAATACTATTCTCGTCTCTTGCTCTCTTGACGCCGCTTGAGCATTCGTCTCTTGCACTCTCGTGGGTGAAGGAGTGGACGACAAGAGGAAACATTCGACCAAGCAAGGATCTCTCTTTTCCTTTCCATTCGGCAAGACAACCTTGGAACCTTGCTAGCACAAGGAGCACCAAGGACGAAGCGCATTGATCATCTTGTGTGCGAGACTTAGGAGAAGGTTCGCTTGCGCCTTTGTCTCCAAGACACCATCCAAGTGATGGCAATGGTGAGTATCGCTTCTCATTGAAAGTTGATCATATTATATGCTATGCGATCTATTAGAAACCCTAGATTCCGCTAGAAGTTTTTGTTGCGCCTCCTATTAGGGTTTCGCCCCCTTGTCTAGGGGACCTTCAATTGGTATCAGAGCGAAGGTTTATCATGCATGATAATATGTTTGCTTTCTTTGTGATCCTTTAACATGATCTATATGTTACATGCGATAGTACAAGTTTGTGAAAGTTTTTCATGCTTGCGCATGTTTTCAAGTTGGTGCATATCATATGTTTATGTCTTCAGTTGGCGCATATTGTATGTTTTCTTAAAAACCAACATCACATGCGCGACTCACTATAGATCTAAAGCCTTGCATTAAACCCTTAGACGGGTTATTAGGGTTGAAGTCACCCCCCTAGGTTAGATCCAAAAGTCTGATCAGATCATCTGACAGCCTTGATGGGTTGACCAGGTAGCACCTGTGCGCAAGCACGTGGTGGCTACAGGTCGACTGCAGACAGGCGTGTAGCGATGTCTGATTGAGACAACTAGTGAACACACATGAGTTAGGCCCGGGGTCACACCCGCTTGCCAGACCTCATTGTGGTTGTTCAGCCCTCGCGTATGCATGGTTGACCTTATGGTCGACTCAAGTCAGTTAGGACTTGGTGCATGCAAGGGCAGTGGATCTGACTAGGATGGATGAGTGGATCCCTAGTAATGGACCGTTGTAAGGTTGTAGGGCAAATAAGGAAATTAAAATTGATGCCTATGGGTTTTCGAAATTTAAATTTTCTTGAGTGGATCACATGTTGATTGATGCCATGTGTTTGTCTATTTATTCTTATGTGGGCTGCCCGTTCTTAATGTGTGCTGTGCTGGGGCCTGCGTGCCTGGGAATTAATTGTAAATTAATTTTTATTTTTGTGATCTGCGAATCACAGTTTAATTAATTTATAATGTGTAATTGACCTGCGTGTCAATCTTGTCTAGATAGTTAAATTTGTAATTTAATTAGACAAGAGCACAGAGCACACTTGGCAGAGGCGCATGCAGCAGTGGCTTGACCAGGTGGGAGGTCCAGGGTTCAACTCTGGGACCAGGCGCATTTTCCCTGGTGGGCGCACCTCAGCTGCAAATGGCGCTTGGGCCCTGGTTGGGCCAGATGAGCAGCTTAAAGCCCTATGAAGAAAAGCAAGTCAAGACTTAAGTTAAATTAAGGTCTTACTAGGGCTATGGGCTTTTACCACATAAGATTCATGCTTTCTTTTATTTATTGTTTAAATATTAGAATTGCATGATTAGTTTATCTTCTGCTATCACCATAGGAATTGCATGATAGTGAAGAAGATAAAAAGACCGTTAAAATCCAACGCTGAAATATCAAGCTCGTAAGCCTTCTGACGCGAAACCTCACTGTTCTGATTATCGTTGGAGCCGTGTTGTACCCACTCAGTGGGCACGTCCATCTATCTTCAGACGGTGTGGGATTACAGCTGTGTGTTACAGAGTAGGGATTTATCCCTTCTCGTTGCTCAGCATAGCACATGGTGGTCCAGGGAGTAGGTCGGGTCAGCTTGACCATGTAGGCTACATATGTGGCGCATATGGTAGCACATGGAGGCAGCCATCTGTGGGATCAGAGACTGTGTTGTACCAACTCAGTTGGCACAGTCTGCTGGATTGCCCAGATGAAGGGGAATCGCACGGGTTGGCGATCGGCAGGGACTGCCTACCGGAGATTAGTGCTTGTACTCTCTGTGCATCTTATCTCGCCTGAGCGGGACGCGGAGACCAAGTATGAAATCCGGATCCCATCTCACTAAAAGAGTGTCTACTCTTTCGGACTGTTTAATGGATTTTTCAGTCAGATAAAATAGTGGGAAAAAGAATCTTTCTTAAGTCCTGATTGATTCTTAACATTGATACTGACCTTGCTGTTCTTGCATTGTTGTAGATACCTGCAGCAACGAACACCATGAACTTCAATGTGCGATCCCTACTGGAAAGGGAGAAGTTTGCTGGGCCGAACTTCTCTGACTGGTTCGGACACCTTAAGATCGTTCTTAAGGCAGAGAGGAAACTGTATGTCCTCGAGACGGCGATACCGCCTCAGCCCGCTCCGAACGCCGCAAGGGCGGTTCGGGAAGCCTATGAAAAGCACGTCAATGATAGCATTGATGTCGCTTGCCTGATGTTAGCGTCTATGACGCCACCGCTGCAGCGTCAGCATGAGGATATGTCGGCTATAGATATTATAGCGAACCTCAAGATGCTGTATGCTGCACAGGCAAGGACTGAGCGCTACAATTTGACAAAGCTTTTCTTTCAGAGCAAACTGGCTGAAGGGAGCCCAGTGGGAGCTCACGTGCTCAAGATGATTGGGCACAAGGAGGCTCTAGAGAAACTAGGGCATACCATCAACCAGGAGCTTGCTGTGGATATTATTCTGCAGTCTCTCCCGCCTTCATTCGACGCGTTCATTATTAACTTTAATATGAACAAAATCGATTGTACTCCGGCAGAGCTGCTGAATATGCTCTTGACTACTGAGGAGACTCTGAAGGGAAAGCCTTCGACCTCTGTCTTAATGGTTCCTTCAAGGAACAAGAAGAAGGGGAAGAAGGGCAAGACCCCTGTCAAGAGTTACAGCAAGGCTCTGAAGCAGAAGGTTAAGCGGTCCAAGGAATACAGGTGTTTCCACTGTGGCCAGCTGGGTCACTGGAAAAAGGACTGTAAAGCGCTCCAAGGAGATAAGAGGGGAAGCATCGCTTCTGGCTCAGGTATATTCGTGACTGAGGTCATGTTTTCTTCTTCTATATCATGGGTGTTGGACACTGCATGTGGAGTTCACATTTGTTCAAATGTGCAGGAACTCAAGAGAAGAAGGCAGGTGGGACAGCATGAGGTGGACCTACGAGTTGGAAACGGGGCACGGGTTGCTGCTGTTGCTGTAGGAGACTATTTCATTTCTTTACCATCTGGACTTGTATTGGAACTAAACAGTTGTTTGTTCCCAGTATTACTAAAAATATTATCTCCATTCCTGCTCTTGTCAGGAAGGGTTTTTCCTTTGAATGCAATATTTCAAAGTGTGTTTTATCTTATGATAATATTGTTTATGCAACTGGTTCAATTAGCAATGGATTATTCATGTTGGACATGGAGCGTTCTATACAAAATGTTGATATTAAGAAAGCCAAGTATGCTGATGACAGCACCTTGCTATGGCATAGTCGTTTAGGCCATATTAACGAGAAATGCATTAAGCGGTTGCATGATCATGGACTGCTGGGATCATTCTCTTACAAGGAGATTGATACATGCAAAGCTTGTTTGATGGGCAAAATGACGAAGTCACCTTTTCTTAACAAAGGTCAAAGGGCTTCAGGTTTACTTGACCTTATACACAGTGATGTGTGTGGGCCATTTAGTAAACATGTCAGAGTTGGCTATCAGTACTTCATTACCTTTACTGATGATTTCAGTAGGTATGGCTATGTCTATCTGATGAGACATAAGAGTGAATCTTTTGACAAGTTCAAAGAGTTCAAGAATGAAGTACAGAATCAGCTAGGCCGAAATATCAAGGCACTTCGCTCAGATCGAGGTGGAGAATACTTGAGTCATACGTTTACTGACTATCTGAAGGAGTGTGGGATTATCTCACAGCTCACTCCGCCAGGAACACCGCAATGGAATGGTGTGTCCGAGAGGAGAAACAGAACGTTACTTGATATGGTTCGTTCTATGACGAGTCAGGCTACTCTTCCTTACTCCTTTTGGGGATTTGCACTGGAGACAGCTGCAAAGGTACTAAACCGAGTGCCATCCAAGGCCGTTTTAAAAACTCCATATGAGTTATGGTATGGGAAACAGCCGAGCTTGACATTTATCAGGATCTGGGGCTGCGAGGCTTATGTCAAAAAGCTCACCTCTGGGAAACTAGAGAGCATATCTGACAAATGTATCTTTGTCGGTTACCCTAAGGAAACTAAGGGTTATTATTTCTACGATCCCAAAGAGAACAACGTATTTGTTGCTCGGACGGCCATTTTTCTTGAGAAGGAGTTTCTTCTGCAAGAGGCCAGTGGGAGAGAAATAAAACTGGATGAGAATCCAGAGGAAGGACAAAGTGCTCAAGCACAGTTGGATGAGCCTGAGCCAGTAGATCAGGTTATTGAACAACCTGAGGCTCAGATATCACGGGAACCGCGAAGATCGGGAAGGATTCGTCGACAGCCTGAGCGCTATGACGGAGTCTACATCATTCATAATGATGAACCCCTCACTTATGCGGATGCGGTCAGTGGACCGGAGTCAGCGAGATGGCTTGAAGCTATGCGCGCCGAGATGGACTCCATGTCAGATAACCAAGTTTGGGATTTGGTTGATCCGCCTCCGGGAGTTATCCCTATAGGCTGTAAGTGGATCTTCAAGAAGAAGATTGACATGGATGGTAACGTGGTTACCTATAAAGGCAGGCTAGTTGCGAAAGGTTTCAAACAAATCTACGGGATAGATTATGATGAAACTTTCTCACCTGTAGCTATGTTCAAGTCTATTCGGATTCTTTTCGCGATAGCTGCATATTACGATTATGAGATTTGGCAGATGGATGTGAAAACAGCTTTCCTTAATGGAAATCTGGATGAGGATGTCTATATGACACAACCAGAAGGTTTCACTAATCCATCAGATCGTCATAAGATATGCAAGTTAAAGAAGTCTATTTATGGACTTAAACAAGCATCAAGAAGCTGGAATATTCGTTTTGATGAATCAGTCATTGAATTTGGTTTCATCAAGAACGAAGATGACCCGTGTGTATATAAGAGGTTTAGTGGGAGCGTGATTACTTTCCTAGTCCTCTACGTCGATGACATCTTGATCATTGGAAATGACATTCCTGAAATGCATGCGGTTAAGGCATGGTTAAGGAAATGTTTCCAAATGAAAGATTTAGGAGAAGCAGCCTATGTATTAGGTGTGAAGATCTACAGGGATAGATCTAAGAGGCTTCTCGGGCTGTGCCAGAGTACTTACATCAATAAAGTCCTGGAAAGATTTCATTTAGAGAATTCTAAACGAGGATATCTTCCAGTCAGACATGGTCTGAGTCTTTCGAAGAGTCAGTGTCCACAAACACAGACTGAGAAAGATGAAATGGACAATACGCCTTATGCTTCGGCTATTGGATCCATTATGTATGCGATGTTGTGTACTCGCCCAGACGTTGCTTACGGGTTAAGCGTGACCAGTCGTTTCCAAAGTAATCCAGGTCAGGCACACTGGATTGCAGTCAAGAACATCTTAAAATATCTGCGGAGGACCAAAGATATGTTCTTGATATATGGTGGTCAGGAAGAACTCAGTATAGAAGGATATACTGACGCTTCGTTCCAGTCAGACCAGGATGATTTCCGATCGCAATCAGGCTATGTTTTTAGCTTGAATGGAGGAGCAGTGGTGTGGAAGAGTTTCAAACAGTCAACTGTTGCTGATTCCACAACAGAAGCCGAGTATGTTGCAGCCTCGGAAGCATCCAAGGAGGCAGTGTGGATTCGTAAGTTCGTGAAAGAACTTGGTGTTGTTCCTTCGAGTGCAGATCCTTTGGTTATCTTCTGTGATAACACTGGAGCAATCGCACAAGCAAAGGAACCACGGTCGCACCAGAAGTCCAAGCACATACAGAGACGGTTTCATTTGATCAGGGAGATCATAGATCGTGGCGAGATCAAAATATGCAAGGTTCATACAGATGACAATTTGGCAGACCCGCTTACCAAGCCTCTGGCGCAGCAGAAGCATGAGAAGCACTGTAATAATATGGGTTTGAGAGTTCTCAACCATTAGATTAAGTGCAAGTGGGAGATTGTTGGGGTATGCCCTTAAGCCTAATGTTTGAGGCCTTGGGATTGTAACAGTATCGTGTAATAAATGTTTATGTTTATAAAGGCATGGTTATTATTCAGTTAGCTACATTGTCTGCTGCAATATATGTTCTTCTGAATAATGTCTCAATGCTGTTCAGCTGGGCTGACATGCAGTTAAGTCCTTAGTCGATGTATCTTGGTGAACATGAGACAGCCTTGATATGGTTAAGACTAATATGTGTTCTAGTCTTATAGGATGCTTCGAGCATGGAATAAGATGTAGACTCATGGGTACATTGGATGTACTGGACAGACCCTACTAGGATATTCAATTGTTTGTCACAATGTGAATAATGCTTGAATATGACAAGTGGCACATTTCCTCTGACTTGAGATCACTTGTGTTTTCTAAATGATGATTGTCATTGTTTTGAGGTAGTTCAATATCATTTGAAACATAATGATTATAGACTATCTTGGATAATGAGCTTGAGTCAGGTTAGGGCACTAGTGATAGACATAGGATTGCCGTCTCCTTGTTTAAGGAGTGTGATGTTCTAAAGGGGCCCCCTGGATGAGATGATTGAGAAAAGAGTATGGCCATACCCAGGTGACTGTGTTCATCTGATCTAATCATGCTCATCATATTGGAGCTACAAGCTTGACACGCTTGTCCAATAAGAACATCCAGTGGCAAAGGAAACATATATGCCTAGTGATGTGGATTCACACTTGTGCTATGGTTTGGGTGTAGTCTTGGAAGACTATTTCCTTTATATCGGGAGACAGTGATGTGTTGCTAGATACCCCTCACTGATCATGATAAACGTGAGTTATCGTTACCGACATTTAAAGGAAACCCTCAGGGTCGCACAATTTGATGATATGGCTTACTTAAGTCAGATCGTGTGGACTGAATTGTTCGGGTTCAGTTTAAAGGGATTTAATCTCTGATTGTGAGTGAGATCTGGTCTGATCATGTTTGATTGATTAGGGCTTGAGATCGGTAAGCTTCGATCGAGAGAATGGATGCTAGATTGGTCAGATCAGAAGCATCAAGAGATCGACGGTCAGATTAAGAGCCTTAAGGTTTTATTATGGTCTGGACTGATTGCTTGGTTTATTTGGTTGTTGAACCAAATGGATTTGAACCAGCTCATTGGTTGAGCGCATGGTTCAAGTGATAAGAGGCATTGGCGATTGGGGTGATACATGGTCGCAAGTGAAGAAATGGGATGCTATTTTTAGATAGCACATCTCTTAACGTGACCACATCTCACGTTCACGCCAAGAGAATACTATTCTCTTCTCTTGCTCTCTTGACGCCGCTTGAGCATTCGTCTCTTGCACTCTCGTGGGTGAAGGAGTGGACGACAAGAGGAAACATTCGACCAAGCAAGGATCTCTCTTTTCCTTTCCATTCGGCAAGACAACCTTGGAACCTTGCTAGCACAAGGAGCACCAAGGAAGAAGCGCATTGATCATCTTGTGTGCGAGACTTAGGAGAAGGTTCGCTTGCGCCTTTGTCTCCAAGACACCATCCAAGTGATGGCAATGGTGAGTATCGCTTCTCATTGAAAGTTGATCATATTATATGCTATGTGATCTATTAGAAACCCTAGATTCCGCTAGAAGTTTTTGTTGCGCCTCCTATTAGGGTTTCGCCCCCTTGTCTAGGGGACCTTCAGCCTACATGGTCAAGCTGACCCGACCTACTCCCTGGACCACCACGTGCTATGCTGAGCAATGAGAAGCGATAAATCCCTTCTCTGTAACACGCAGGTGTAATCCCGCACCGTCTGAAGATAGATGGACGTGCCCACTGAGTGGGTACAACACGGCTCCAACGATAATCAGAACAGTGAGGTTTCGCGTCAGAAGGCTTACGAGCTTGATATTTTAGCGTTGGATTTTAACGGTCTTTTATCTTCTTCTCTATCATGCAATTCCTATGGTGATAGCAGAAGATAAATTAATCATGCTGTTCTACTTATTTAAACAATAAAGAAAGCATGGATCTTATGTGGTAAAAGCCCATAGCCCTAGTAAGACCTTAAGAACTTAAGTCTTCACTTGCTTTTCTTCATGGGGCTTTCGCTGCTCATCTGGCCCAAACCAGGGCCCAAGCGCCATCTGCAGCTCAGGTGCGCCCACCAGGTAAGTGCGCCTGGTCCCAGAGTCGAACCCTGGACCTCCCACCTGGTCAAGCCTCAAGCTGCATGCGCCTCTGCCAAGTGTGATCTGTGCTCTTGTCTGATTAACTTACAAATTAATCTATCTAGACAAGATTGACACGCAGGTCAATTACATTTTATAAATTAAGTACAAGGTGATGCGCAGATCACAATTAAAAATTAATTTACAAAATAATTTCCAGGCACGCAGGCCCCAGTACAGCACACATTTAACATGGGCAGCCCACATAAGAATAAATAAACATGCATATGGCATCATACATCATTTGATCCAATCATGAAAAATAAAATTTTGAAAAACCCCATTGAGATCAATTTTATTTTTCCTTATGTGCCCTACAACCTTACAACGGTCCATTGATAGGGATCCACTCATCATGTCTAGTCAGATCCACTGCCCTTGCATGCACCAAGTCCTAACTGACTTGAGTCGACCCAGTGGTCAACTATGCATGCGCCAAGGGCTGAACAACCATCATGAGTACTGGCAAACGGGTGTGAACCCGGGCCTAACTCATATGCGTTCATCAGTTGTCTCAACCAGACCTCGCTACACGCCTGTGATGCAGTCGACCTATAGCCACCTCATGCTTGCGCATGGGTGCCATCTGGTCGACCCATCTAGGCTGTCAGACGATCTAATCAGACTATTGGATCTTATCCTAGAGGATGACTTCAACCCCATCAACCCGTCTAAGGGTTTATAGCAGGGACAGCTTAGATCTAGTGTGAATCGCGCATGTAATATGGTTTTGAGAAAAATATTAGATGCGCCACATACATGCGCAAAGGAGAAACTATGCAATGCATTTTCACCAACTAACATATACAAGATGTTTCGCATGTAACCTTAGATCTAATCATGAGTTCGCAAACAAGGATCACAAAATGGCTTAAGCAATCATACAGCATGCAAGATCTAGAAACCCCCTTTCCGCTGCTTTCATTCCCATATGCGCCTAGATTTAGGGTTTCGCCCCCTTGTGGGGACCATTCAATTGGTATCAGAGCCATGACCAATTGAAGGTCCCCACAAGGGGGCGAAACCCTAAATCATAGGCGCATATGGGAATGAAAGCAGCGGAAAGGGGGTTTCTAGATCTTGCATGCTGTATGATTAACAAAAATGACCCAATTGCATATAGAGAAGGATCATACCATAGCCATTTCTAGATGGCGCCTTGGAAGCAAAGACCGAACTGGATCTTCTCCAGAGGTGACGCACACAATTGATGTCGCCTACTCCTCCTTGCGATCCTTGTGCTAGCAAGGCCCAAAGATGTCCTTGTCGAGTGGAAGGGAAGAGATGTCTTGGCTTGGCGATTTTTCCTCCTCTTCTCGTCAAACTCTTCACCACCCAAATGTTCTCTCGTCAAGAGCAAGAGACAAGGCGACGAACGAAGAAAGGAGAGGCGTGAACGTGAGATGTGGTCACGTAAGAGAAGTGCTATCTAAAAATAGAATGCCACTTCTCTTCATGCGATCATGGGTTTACCCATTCGCAAAACCACTTCACTTTTGAACCATGCGCTCATTCATGAGCCGGTTCATGTTGGTCTGGTTCAAAGACCAAATAAGCCAAGCGACATGGTCTAGATCAAATTAAACCCTAAGGCTCCAGATCTAACCGTTGATCTCCTGATGCTCTTGATCTCACCGATCCAGCATCCATTCTCTCAATCGAAGCTTACCGATCTTAAGCCCTAATCAATCAAACATGATCAGACCAGATCTCACTTACAATCAGAGATTAAATCCCTTTAAACTGAACCTGAACAATTCAGTCCACACGATCTGACTTAAGTAAGCCATATCATCAAATTGTGCGACCCTGAGGGTTTCCTTTAAATGTCGGTAACGATAACTCACATTATCACGATCAGTGAGGGGTATCTAGCAACACATCACTATCTCCCGATATAAAGAAAAAGAGTCTTCCAAGACTACACCCAAAAACAGCACAAGTGTGAATCAACTTCACTAAGCATACATATTTCCTTTGCCACTAGATGTTCTTATTGGACAAGCGTGTCAAGCTTGTAACTTCCAATATGACGAACATGATTAGATCAGATGAACATAGTCATCTGGGTATGGCCATACACTTTCTCAATCATCTCATCCAGGGGGGCCCCTTTAGAACATCATACTCCTTAAACAAGGAGACGGCAATCCTATGTCTATCACTAGTGCCCTAACCTGACTCAAGCTCACCATCCAAGATAGTCTATAATCACTATGTTTCAAATGATATTGAACTATCTCAAAACAATGACAATCATCATTTAGAAAACACAAGTGATCTCAAGTCAGAGGAAATGTGCCACTTGTCGCAATCAAGGAATATTCACATTGTGACAAGCAATTGAATATCCTAGTAGGGTCTGTCCAGTACATCCAATGTACCCATGAGTCTACATCTTATTCCATGCTCGAAGCATCCAATAAGATTAGAACACATATTAGTCTTAACCATATCAAGGCTGTCTCATGTTCACCAAGATATATCGACTAAGGACTTTACTGCATGTCAGCCTAGCTGAATAGCTTTGAGACATTATTCAGAAGTACACTTATTACAGCAGACAAGGTAACAAACTGAATAATAACCATGTCTTTATAAACATAAAAGTTTATTACATGATACTGATACAATCCCAAGGCCTCAAACATTAGGCTTAAGGGCATACCCCAACAATCTCCCACTTGCACTTAATCTAATGGTTGAGAAATCTCAAACCCATATTATTACAGTGCTTCTCATGCTTCTGCTGCGCCAGAGGCTTGGTAAGCGGGTCTGCCAAATTGTCATCTGTATGTACCTTACAGACTTTGATCTCGCCACGATCTATGATCTCCCTGATCAAATGAAACCATCTCTGTATGTGCTTGGACTTCTGGTGTGACCGTGGTTCCTTTGCTTGAGCGATTGCTCCAGTGTTATCAGAGAAGATAACCAAAGGATCTGCACTCGAAGGAACGACACCAAGTTCTTGAACGAACTTACGAATCCACACTGCCTCCTTGGATGCTTCCGAGGCTGCAACATACTCGGCTTCTGTTGTGGAATCAGCAACGATTGACTGTTTGAAACTTTTCCACACCACTGCTCCTCCATTCAAGCTAAAAACATAGCCTGATTGCGATCGGAAATCATCCTGGTCAGACTGGAACGAAGCGTCAGTATATCCTTCAATACTGAGTTCTTCCTGACCACCATATATCAAGAACATATCTTTGGTCCTCTGCAGATATTTTAAGATATTCTTGACTGCAATCCAGTGTGCCTGACCTGGATTACTTTGGAACCGACTGGTCACGCTTAACCCGTAAGCGACGTCTGGGCGAGTACACAACATCGCATACATAATGGATCCAATAGCCGAAGCATAAGGCGTATTGTCCATTTCATCTTTCTCAGTCTGTGTTTGTGGACACTGACTCTTCGAAAGATTCAGACCATGTCTGACTGGAAGATATCCTCTTTTAGAATTTTCTAAATGAAATCTCTCCAGGACTTTATCGATGTAAGTACTCTGGCACAGCCCGAGAAGCCTCTTAGATCTATCCCTGTAGATCTTCACACCTAATACATAGGCTGCTTCTCCTAGATCTTTCATTTGGAAACATTTCCTTAACCATGCCTTAACGGCATGCATTTCAGGAATGTCATTTCCAATGATCAAGATGTCATCGACGTAGAGGACTAGGAAAGTAATCACGCTCCCACTAAACCTCTTATATACACACGGGTCATCTTCATTCTTGATGAAACCAAATTCAATGACTGATTCATCAAAACGAATATTCCAGCTTCTTGATGCTTGTTTAAGTCCATAAATAGACTTCTTTAACTTGCATATCTTATGACGATCTGATGGATTAGTGAAACCTTCTGGTTGTGTCATATAGACATCCTCTTCCAGATTTCCATTAAGGAAAGCGGTCTTCACATCCATTTGCCAAATCTCATAATCGTAATATGCTGCTATCGCGAATAGAATCCGAATAGACTTAAACATGGCTACTGGTGAGAAAGTTTCATCATAATCTATCCCGTAGATTTGTTTGAAACCTTTCGCAACTAGCCTGCCTTTATAGGTAACTACGTTACCATCCATGTCAATCTTCTTCTTGAAGATCCATTTACAGCCTATAGGGATTACTCCCGGAGGCGGATCAACCAAATCCCAGACTTGGTTATCTGACATGGAGTCCATCTCGGCTCGCATAGCTTCAAGCCATCTAGCTGACTCCGGTCCACTGACCGCATCCGCATAAGTGAGGGGTTCATCATTATCAATGATGTAGACTCCGTCATAGCGCTCAGGCTGTCGACGGATCCTTCCCGATCTTCGCGGTTCCCGTGATATCTGAGCCTCAGGTTGTTCAATAACCTGTTCTACCGGCTCAGTCTCATCCAACTGTGCTTGATCACTTTGTCCTACTTCTGGATTCTCATCCAACTTTATTTCTCTCCCACTGGCCTCTTGTAGAAGAAACTCCTTCTCAAGAAATATGGCCGTCCGAGCAACAAACACCTTGTTCTCTTTGGGATCGTAGAAATAATAACCCTTAGTTTCCTTAGGGTAACCGACAAAGATACATCTGTCAGATCTGCTCTCTAGTTTCCCAGAGGCGAGCTTTTTGACATAAGCCTCGCAGCCCCAGATCCTGATAAATGTCAAGCTTGGCTGTTTCCCATACCATAACTCATATGGCATCTTTGAAACGGCCTTGGATGGCACTCGGTTTAGTACCTTTGCAGCTGTTTCCAGTGCAAATCCCCAAAAGGAGTAAGGTAGAGTAGCCTGACTCATCATAGAACGAACCATATCAAGTAACGTTCTATTTCTCCTCTCGGATACACCATTCCATTGGGGTGTTCCTGGTGGAGTGAGCTGTGAGATAATCCCACACTCCTTCAGATAGTCAGTAAATTCTCGACTTAGGTATTCTCCACCTCGATCAGAACGAAGTGCCTTGATATTTCGGCCTAGCTGATTTTGTACTTCATTCTTGAACTCTTTGAACTTGTCAAAAGATTCACTTTTATGTCTCATCAGATAGACATACCCATATCTACTGAAATCATCAGTAAAGGTAATGAAGTACTGATAGCCACCTCTGGCATGTTTATTAAATGGCCCACACACATCACTGTGTATAAGGTCAAGTAAACATGAAGCCCTTTGACCTTTATGAGGAAAAGGCGACTTCGTCATTTTACCCATCAAACAAGCTTTGCATGTATCAATCTCCTCAAAAGAGAATGATCCCAGCAGTCCATGATCATGCAACCGCTTAATGCGTTTCTTGTTAATATGGCCTAAACGACTATGCCATAGCAAGGTGCTGTCATCAGCATACTTGGCTTTCTTAATATCAATATTTTGTATAGAACATTCCATGTCCAACATGAATAACCCATTGTTAATTGAACCAGTTGCATAAACAATATTATCTAGAGACAAAACACACTTTGAAATATTGCATTCAAAGGAAAACCCCTTCCTGACAAGAGCAGGAATAGAGATAATATTTTTAGTAATACTGGGAACAAAGTAACAATTGTCTAGTTCCAATACAAGTCCAGATGGTAAAGAAATGAAATAGTTTCCTACAGCAACAGCAGCAACCCGTGCCCCGTTTCCAACGCGTAGGTCCACCTCATGCTGTCCCACCTGTCTTCTTCTCTTGAGTTCCTGTACATTTGAACAAATGTGAACTCCACATGCAGTGTCCAACACCCATGATATAGAAGAAGAAAACATGACCTCAGTCACATATATACCTGAGCCAGAAGCAAAGCTTCCCCTCTTATCTCCTTGGAGCGCTTTACAGTCCTTTTTCCAATGACCCAGCTGGCCACAGTGGAAACATCTGTATTCCTTTGACCGCTTCACTTTTTGCTTCAGAGCCTTGCTGTAACTCTTGACAGGGGTCTTGCCCTTCTTCCCCTTCTTCTTGTTCCTCGAAGGAACCATCAAGACAGAGGTTGAAGGCTTTCCCTTCAGAATCTCCTCAGTAGTCAAGAGCATATTTAGCAGCTCTGCCGGAGTACAATCGATTTTGTTCATATTAAAGTTAATAATGAACGCATCGAAAGAGGGCGGGAGAGACTGCAGAATAATGTCTACAGTAAGCTCCTGGTTGATGGTATGCCCCAGTTTCTCTAGAGCCTCCTTGTGCCCAATCATCTTGAGCACGTGAGCTCCCACTGGGCTCCCTTCAGCCAGTTTGCTCTGAAAGAAAAGCTTGGTCAAATTATAGCGTTCAGTCCTCGCCTGTGCAGCATACAGCATCTTGAGGTTTGCTATCATGTCTATAGCAGACATATCCTCATGTTGACGCTGCAGCGGTGGCGTCATAGACGCTAGCATCAGGCAAGCGACATCAATGCTATCATTGACGTGCTTTTCATAAGCTTCCCGAACCGCCCTTGCGGCGTTCGGAGCGGGCTGAGGCGGTATCGCCGTCTCGAGGACATACAGTTTCCTCTCTGCCTTAAGAACGATCTTAAGGTGTCCGTACCAGTCTGAGAAGTTCGGCCCAGCAAACTTCTCCCTTTCCAGTAGGGATCGCACATTGAAGTTCATGGTGTTCGTTGCTGCAGGTATCTACAATAATGCAAGAACAGCAAGGTCAGTATCAATGTTAAGAATCAATCAGGACTTAAGAAAGATTCTTTTTCTCACTATTTTATCTGGCTAAAAAATCCAGCAAAACAGCCCGAAAGAGTAGAACTCTTTTAGTGAGATGGGATCCAGATTTCATACTAGGTCTCCGCGTCCCGCTCAGGCGAGATAAGATGCACAGAGAGTACAAGCACTAATCTCTGGTAGGCTGCCCTAGCCAATCGCCAACCCGTGCGATTCCCCTTCATCTGGGCAATCCAGCAGACTGTGCCAACTGAGTTGGTACAACACAGTCTCTGACCCCACAGATGGCTGCCTCCATGTTCTACCATATGCGCTACATATGTAGCCTACATGGTCAAGCTGACCCGACCTACTCCCTGGACCACCACGTGCTATGCTGAGCAACGAGAAGCGATAAATCCCTTCTCTGTAACACGCAGGTGTAATCCCGCACCGTCTGAAGATAGATGGACGTGCCCACTGAGTGGGTACAAGACGGCTCCAACGATAATCAGAACAGTGAGGTTTCGCGTCAGAAGGCTTACGAGCTTGATATTTTAGCGTTGGATTTTAACGGTCTTTTATCTTCTTCTCTATCATGCAATTCCTATGGTGATAGCAGAAGATAAATTAATCATGCTGTTCTACTTATTTAAACAATAAAGAAAGCATGGATCTTATGTGGTAAAAGCCCATAGCCCTAGTAAGACCTTAAGAACTTAAGTCTTCACTTGCTTTTCTTCATGGGGCTTTTGCTGCTCATCTGGCCCAAACCAGGGCCCAAGCGCCATCTGCAGCTCAGGTGCGCCCACCAGGTAAGTGCGCCTGGTCCCAGAGTCGAACCCTGGACCTCCCACCTGGTCAAGCCTCAAGCTGCATGCGCCTCTGCCAAGTGTGATCTGTGCTCTTGTCTGATTAACTTACAAATTAATCTATCTAGACAAGATTGACACGCAGGTCAATTACATTTTATAAATTAAGTACAAGGTGATGCGCAGATCACAATTAAAAATTAATTTACAAAATAATTTCCAGGCACGCAGGCCCCAGCACAGCACACATTTAACATGGGCAGCCCACATAAGAATAAATAAACATGCATATGGCATCATACATCATTTGATCCAATCATGAAAAATAAAATTTTGAAAAACCCCATTGAGATCAATTTTATTTTTCCTTATGTGCCCTACAACCTTACAACGGTCCATTGATAGGGATCCACTCATCATGTCTAGTCAGATCCACTGCCCTTGCATGCACCAAGTCCTAACTGACTTGAGTTGACCCAGTGGTCAACTATGCATGCGCCAAGGGCTGAACAACCATCATGAGTACTGGCAAACGGGTGTGAACCCGGGCCTAACTCATATGCGTTCACCAGTTGTCTCAACCAGACCTCGCTACACGCCTGTGATGCAGTCGACCTATAGCCACCTCATGCTTGCGCATGGGTGCCATCTGGTCGACCCATCTAGGCTGTCAGACGATCTAATCAGACTATTGGATCTTATCCTAGAGGATGACTTCAACCCCATCAACCCGTCTAAGGGTTTATAGCAGGGACAGCTTAGATCTAGTGTGAATCGCGCATGTAATATGGTTTTGAGAAAAACATTAGATGCGCCACATACATGCGCAAAGGAGAAACTATGCAATGCATTTTCGCCAACTAACATATACAAGATGTTTCGCATGTAACCTTAGATCTAATCATGAGTTCGCAAACAAGGATCACAAAATGGCTTAAGCAATCATAAAACATGCGTTAACCTCGCTCTGATACCAATTGAAGGTCCCCACAAGGGGGCGAAACCCTAAATCATAGGCGCATATGGGAATGAAAGCAGCGGAAAGGGGGTTTCTAGATCTTGCATGCTGTATGATTAACAAAAATGACCCAATTGCATATAGAGAAGGATCATACCATAGCCATTTCTAGATGGCGCCTTGGAAGCAAAGACCGAACTGGATCTTCTCCAGAGGTGACGCACACAATTGATGTCGCCTACTCCTCCTTGCGATCCTTGTGCTAGCAAGGCCCAAAGATGTCCTTGTCGAGTGGAAGGGAAGAGATGTCTTGGCTTGGCGATTTTTCCTCCTCTTCTCGTCAAACTCTTCACCACCCAAATGTTCTCTCATCAAGAGCAAGAGACAAGGCGACGAACGAAGAAAGGAGAGGCGTGAATGTGAGATGTGGTCACGTAAGAGAAGTGCTATCTAAAAATAGCATGCCACTTCTCTTCATGCGATCATGGGTTTACCCATTCGCAAAACCACTTCACTTTTGAACCATGCGCTCATTCATGAGCCGGTTCATGTTGGTCTGGTTCAAAGACCAAATAAGCTAAGCGACATGGTCTAGATCAAATTAAACCCTAAGGCTCCAGATCTAACCGTTGATCTCCTGATGCTCTTGATCTCACCGATCCAGCATCCATTCTCTCAATCGAAGCTTACCGATCTTAAGCCCTAATCAATCAAACATGATCAGACCAGATCTCACTTACAATCAGAGATTAAATCCCTTTAAACTGAACCTGAACAATTCAGTCCACACGATCTGACTTAAGTAAGCCATATCATCAAATTGTGCGACCCTGAGGGTTTCCTTTAAATGTCGGTAACGATAACTCACGTTATCACGATCAGTGAGGGGTATCTAGCAACACATCACTGTCTCCCGATATAAAGAAAAAGAGTCTTCCAAGACTACACCCAAAAACAGCACAAGTGTGAATCAACTTCACTAAGCATACATATTTCCTTTGCCACTAGATGTTCTTATTGGACAAGCGTGTCAAGCTTGTAACTTCCAATATGACGAACATGATTAGATCAGATGAACATAGTCATCTGGGTATGGCCATACACTTTCTCAATCATCTCATCCAGGGGGGCCCCTTTAGAACATCATACTCCTTAAACAAGGAGACGGCAATCCTATGTCTATCACTAGTGCCCTAACCTGACTCAAGCTCACCATCCAAGATAGTCTATAATCACTATGTTTCAAATGATATTGAACTATCTCAAAACAATGACAATCATCATTTAGAAAACACAAGTGATCTCAAGTCAGAGGAAATGTGCCACTTGTCGCAATCAAGGAATATTCACATTGTGACAAGCAATTGAATATCCTAGTAGGGTCTGTCCAGTACATCCAATGTACCCATGAGTCTACATCTTATTCCATGCTCGAAGCATCCTATAAGATTAGAACACATATTAGTCTTAACCATATCAAGGCTGTCTCATGTTCACCAAGATATATCGACTAAGGACTTTACTGCATGTCAGCCTAGCTGAACAGCTTTGAGACATTATTCAGAAGTACACTTATTACAGCAGACAAGGTAACAAACTGAATAATAACCATGCCTTTATAAACATAAAAGTTTATTACATGATACTGATACAATCCCAAGGCCTCAAACATTAGGCTTAAGGGCATACCCCAACAATGATAACCCATAGGTCCGAGGATCGAAACCTCGCTCCGATACCAATTGAATGGTCCCCACAAGGGGGCGAAACCCTAAATCATAGGCGCATATGGGAATGAAAGTAGCGGAAAGGGGGTTTCTAGATCTTGCATGCTGTATGATTAACAAAAATGACCCAATTGCATATAGAGAAGGATCATACCATAGCCATTTGTAGATGGCGCCTTGGAAGCAAAGACCGAACTGGATCTTCTCTAGAGGTGACGCACACAATTGATGTCGCCTACTCCTCCTTGCGATCCTTGTGCTAGCAAAGCCCAAAGATGTCCTTGTCGAGTGGAAGGGAAGAGATGTCTTGGCTTGGCGATTTTTCCTCCTCTTCTCGTCAAACTCTTCACCACCCGAATGTTCTCTCGTCAAAAGCAAGAGACAAGGCGACAAACGAAGAAAGGAGAGGCGTGAACGTGAGATGTGGTCACGTAAGAGAAGTGCTATCTAAAAATAGCATGCCACTTCTCTTCATGCGATCATGGGTTTACCCATTCGCAAAACCACTTCACTTTTGAACCATGCGCTCATTCATGAGCCGGTTCATGTTGGTCTGGTTCAAAGACCAAATAAGCCAAGCGACATGGTCTAGATCAAATTAAACCCTAAGGCTCCAGATCTAACCGTTGATCTCCTGATGCTCTTGATCTCACCGATCCAGCATCCATTCTCTCAATCGAAGCTTACCGATCTTAAGCCCTAATCAATCAAACATGATCAGACCAGATCTCACTTACAATCAGAGATTAAATCCCTTTAAACTGAACCTGAACAATTCAGTCCACACGATCTGACTTAAGTAAGCCATATCATCAAATTGTGCGACCCTGAGGGTTTCCTTTAAATGTCGGTAACGATAACTCCCGTTATCACGATCAGTGAGGGGTATCTAGCAACACATCACTGTCTCCCGATATAAAGAAAAAGAGTCTTCCAAGACTACACCCAAAAACAGCACAAGTGTGAATCAACTTCACTAAGCATACATATTTCCTTTGCCACTAGATGTTCTTATTGGACAAGCGTGTCAAGCTTGTAACTTCCAATATGACGAACATGATTAGATCAGATGAACATAGTCATCTGGGTATGGCCATACACTTTCTCAATCATCTCATCTAGGGGGGGGCCCTTGAGAACATCATACTCCTTAAACAAGGAGACGGCAATCCTATGTCTATCACTAGTGCCCTAACCTGACTCAAGCTCACCATCCAAGATAGTCTATAATCACTATGTTTCAAATGATATTGAACTATCTCAAAACAATGACAATCATCATTTAGAAAACACAAGTGATCTCAAGTCAGAGGAAATGTGCCACTTGTCGCAATCAAGGAATATTCACATTGTGACAAGCAATTGAATATCCTAGTAGGGTCTGTCCAGTACATCCAATGTACCCATGAGTCTACATCTTATTCCATGCTTGAAGCATCCTATAAGATTAGAACACATATTAGTCTTAACTATATCAAGGCTGTCTCATGTTCACCAAGATATATCGACTAAGGACTTTACTACATGTCAGCCTAGCTGAACAGCTTTGAGACATTATTCAGAAGTACACTTATTACAGCAGACAAGGTAACAAACTGAATAATAACCATGCCTTTATAAACATAAAAGTTTATTACATGATACTGATACAATCCCAAGGCCTCAAACATTAGGCTTAAGGGCATACCCCAACAATCTCCCACTTGCACTTAATCTAATGGTTGAGAAATCTCAAACCCATATTATTACAGTGCTTCTCATGCTTCTGCTGCGCCAGAGGCTTGGTAAGCGGGTCTGCCAGATTGTCATCTGTATGTACCTTGCAGACTTTGATCTCGCCACGATCTATGATCTCCCTGATCAAATGAAACCGTCTCTGTATGTGCTTGGACTTCTGGTGCGACCGTGGTTCCTTTGCTTGAGCGATTGCTCCAGTGTTATCACAGAAGATAACCAAAGGATCTGCACTCGAAGGAACGACACCAAGTTCTTGAACGAACTTACGAATCCACACTGCCTCCTTGGATGCTTCCGAGGCTGCAACATACTCGGCTTCTGTTGTGGAATCAGCAACGATTGACTGTTTGAAACTTTTCCACACCACTGCTCCTCCATTCAAGCTAAAAACATAGCCTGATTGCGATCGGAAATCATCCTGGTCAGACTGGAACTAAGCGTTAGTATATCCTTCAATACTGAGTTCTTCCTGACCAC
Source organism: Costus lasius (assembly GCA_027563935.2). Lineage (NCBI taxonomy): Eukaryota > Viridiplantae > Streptophyta > Magnoliopsida > Zingiberales > Costaceae > Costus > Costus lasius. The sequence continues at coordinate 51,656,955 of CM050452.1, forward strand.
CATATATCAAGAACATATCTTTGGTCCTCCGCAGATATTTTAAGATGTTCTTGACTGCAATCTAGTGTGCCTAACCTGGATTACTTTGGAACCGACTGGTCACGCTTAACCCGTAAGCGACGTCTGGGCGAGTACACAACATCGCATACATAATGGATCCAATAGCCGAAGCATAAGGCGTATTGTCCATTTCATCTTTCTCAGTCTGTGTTTGTGGACACTGACTCTTCGAAAGATTCAGACCATGTCTGACTGGAAGATATCCTCTTTTAGAATTTTCTAAATGAAATCTCTCTAGGACTTTATCGATGTAAGTACTCTGGCACAGCCCGAGAAGCCTCTTAGATCTATCCCTGTAGATCTTCACACCTAATACATAGGCTGCTTCTCCTAAATCTTTTATTTGGAAACATTTCCTTAACCATGCCTTAACCTGACTCAAGCTCACCATCCAAGATAGTCTATAATCACTATGTTTCAAATGATATTGAACTATCTCAAAACAATGACAATCATCATTTAGAAAACACAAGTGATCTCAAGTCAGAGGAAATGTGCCACTTGTCGCAATCAAGGAATATTCACATTGTGACAAGCAATTGAATATCCTAGTAGGGTCTGTCCAGTACATCCAATGTACCCATGAGTCTACATCTTATTCCATGCTCGAAGCATCCTATAAGATTAGAACACATATTAGTCTTAACCATATCAAGGCTGTCTCATGTTCACCAAGATATATCGACTAAGGACTTTACTACATGTCAGCCTAGCTGAACAGCTTTGAGACATTATTCAGAAGTACACTTATTACAGCAGACAAGGTAACAAACTGAATAATAACCATGCCTTTATAAACATAAAAGTTTATTACATGATACTGATACAATCCCAAGGCCTCAAACATTAGGCTTAAGGGCATACCCCAACAATCTCCCACTTGCACTTAATCTAATGGTTGAGAAATCTCAAACCCATATTATTACAGTGCTTCTCATGCTTCTGCTGCGCCAGAGGCTTGGTAAGCGGGTCTGCCAGATTGTCATCTGTATGTACCTTGCAGACTTTGATCTCGCCACGATCTATGATCTCCCTGATCAAATGAAACCGTCTCTGTATGTGCTTGGACTTCTGGTGTGACCGTGGTTCCTTTGCTTGAGCGATTGCTCCAGTGTTATCACAGAAGATAACCAAAGGATCTGCACTCGAAGGAACGACACCAAGTTCTTGAACGAACTTACGAATCCACACTGCCTCCTTGGATGCTTCCGAGGCTATAACATACTCGGCTTCTGTTGTGGAATCAGCAACGATTGACTGTTTGAAACTTTTCCACACCACTGCTCCTCCATTCAAGCTAAAAACATAGCCTGATTGCGATCGGAAATCATCCTGGTCAGACTGGAACGAAGCGTTAGTATATCCTTCAATACTGAGTTCTTCCTGACCACCATATATCAAGAACATATCTTTGGTCCTCCGCAGATATTTTAAGATGTTCTTGACTGCAATCTAGTGTGCCTAACCTGGATTACTTTGGAACCGACTGGTCACGCTTAACCCGTAAGCGACGTCTGGGCGAGTACACAACATCGCATACATAATGGATCCAATAGCCGAAGCATAAGGCGTATTGTCCATTTCATCTTTCTCAGTCTGTGTTTGTGGACACTGACTCTTCGAAAGATTCAGACCATGTCTGACTGGAAGATATCCTCTTTTAGAATTTTCTAAATGAAATCTCTCCAGGACTTTATCGATGTAAGTACTCTGGCACAGCCCGAGAAGCCTCTTAGATCTATCCCTGTAGATCTTCACACCTAATACATAGGCTGCTTCTCCTAAATCTTTCATTTGGAAACATTTCCTTAACCATGCCTTAACCTAACTCAAGCTCACCATCCAAGATAGTCTATAATCACTATGTTTCAAATGATATTGAACTATCTCAAAACAATGACAATCATCATTTAGAAAACACAAGTGATCTCAAGTCAGAGGAAATGTGCCACTTGTCGCAATCAAGGAATATTCACATTGTGACAAGCAATTGAATATCCTAGTAGGGTCTGTCCAGTACATCCAATGTACCCATGAGTCTACATCTTATTCCATGCTCGAAGCATCCTATAAGATTAGAACACATATTAGTCTTAACCATATCAAGGCTGTCTCATGTTCACCAAGATATATCGACTAAGGACTTTACTGCATGTCAGCCTAGCTGAACAGCTTTGAGACATTATTCAGAAGTACACTTATTACAGCAGACAAGGTAACAAACTGAATAATAACCATGCCTTTATAAACATAAAAGTTTATTACATGATACTGATACAATCCCAAGGCCTCAAACATTAGGCTTAAGGGCATACCCCAACATTCCTGTCCCCCATAGACCATGAACAAATCCTTAGTTCTTCTCAGATACTTTAGGATGTTCTTTACAGCCACCCAGTGCTGTAGACCTGGATTGGATTGGTATCGGCTGGTAATGCTCACAGCATATGCCACATCTGGTCTAGTACATAACATTGCATACATGATCGATCCTACTGCCGAAGCATAAGGAATTCGACTCATGTCATCCCTCTCAGCCTGTGTTGTAGGACACTGGCTCTTTGAGAGAGTAAGGCCATGTCTCACTGGAAGGTATCCTTTCTTGGATTGCTCCATGTAGAACCTCTCCAGTACCTTATCAATGTAAGTACTTTGACTAAGGGCCAAGAGCCTCTTGGATCTATCCCGGTAGATCCTCACGCCTAGAATATAGGCGGCCTCCCCTAAGTCTTTCATCTCGAAACACTTCCCCAACCATGTCTTCACAGCTTGAAGACTAGGGATGTCGTTTCCGATGAGCAGTATGTCATCAACATACAAGACCAGAAAAATTACCAAGCTCCCACTGAATTTTCTGTATACACAGGCGTCATCTTCGCTTTTGATAAAACCATAATCTCTCACGGCCTCATCAAATCAAAGATTCCAACTTCGAGATGCTTGCTTTAATCCATAGATGGACCTCTTTAGCCTGCAGACCTTATTAGCCTCTGCAGGATGGATGAAGCCATCAGGTTGTGTCATATACACATCCTCAGTCAGCTTCCCGTTAAGGAACGCTGTTTTCACATCCATCTGCCATATCTCATAATCATGATATGCAGCTATAGCAAGCAGAATCCGAATGGATTTAATCATGGCAACTGGCGAGAAGGTTTCATCATAGTCCACCCCGTCGACTTGTTTAAATACTTTAGCCACTAGTCTACCCTTATAGGTAACTATTTTGCCATCCATGTCTGTCTTCTTCTTGAAGACCCATTTACACCCTATGGGTTTTACCCCATCAGGCAGCTCAACCAAATCCCAGACTTGGTTAGCTGACATGGAATCCATCTCAGATCTCATGGCATCAAGCCATTTCTCGGAGTCCAGTCCACTGACCGCCTCATCATAGGTTCTAGGTTCATCCTCAATGATGAAGATCCCATCGTGTTGGGTCGGTAGTGACCCATACCTCTCAGGTGCACGACGAATTCTCCCAGACCTATGTGGGACCTGTGTCTGAGCCTCAGGTTGCCTAGCAACCGGTGCAGGTGGCTCAGATTCCATCTCTTTGTCTTGTGTTTGCACTTGGACCTCATCCAAGTCAAACTTCCTCCCACTAACTTCTTTCATAAGAAATTCTTTCTCTAGAAAGACAGCACCCCGAGCAACAAAAACTTTGTTCTCGGTTGGGACATAGAAGTAGTATCCTTTAGTTTCCTTAGGATACCCCACAAACACACACTTATCAGATCTAGGTTCTAGCTGTTGGTGTATATGCCCTAGGACCTAGTTTTGGTCCACTTATGTACTACTTGACTTTGATATTTATATATATCATTCTGGCATTGTCATTATCAATGTTTGTTTACATCTGCGCACATGTACTGACATGATAATGTCCCTGGAGATAGATTGGATCTGTGCTCAAACTATTGTCCCCAGTCGATGTACCTTAGTGGATATGGGACAGCTATGGTACTTGTGAGACTGGTTTGTGAGCTGGTTAGGCACGTGGTGCTAACGCAGACACATGGGTATATCATTGGAGGTTATACTGGAAAGACCCGCTGTGAGGCTATGACTTGGTGTCATAAGTTATCCTCACAAGTGACAGGAGATGCATTGATCCCTTGACTTGAGGTCATTGATCGTTCTATATGGTTAGCGACTTGCTTTGATACAACCTAACACCTCGCCGTAGTTGGGAGGTCATAACGGTTGTCATTGAGCATGTCACGACCCATATGAGAAGGTCAATGGACAGACATAGGATTTGCCCCTTCCTTAGGGAAGTATGATATTCATGGAGCTCCTCTATGGTTCTATGACTGAGAGTGTATGGCCATACCCAGGTAAGAACCTGTTTTAGTCATAGCCATGTGATTGGGTGAAAACAAGTGGTGACACACTTGTCCAATCGGATATCAGTCCGGCAAAGAGACTGTAATGCATCTGTACCTAGTTGCGATGATGGGGATGTCGATGTCGATATCCATTCCAATGACCTGGGTAGCAGCGATGCACTGCTAGGTGCCACTCACTGCTTGTGGTGACCTTTGGTCAGCACTGCCAGCGTTAGAAGAACCTACAGGGTCGCACACCTTGATACTTGAGTTCTCGTATTGATCGAGAAGCCTTATGATCAAGTTATTGGATAACTCGGATCTAATTGGGAGATTTCATCAGCACCAATGGGCCTGATGAGATGGAAGAATGTTATTGGAGCCAAACTTCATTTTTGGCAGGTTGACCCATATTTGACCATGGTTGGTCACACTTGGATTAGGGTTGCATTGGATTGGATCCAAATGCTTAATCAACCCATAGGATGAAGTTTGGGCTAGCTCATTATCCAATGAAGCCCAATAACAAGTTCTCATGAAGAGAAGAGAGGCTAAAAGGGTATAATGGGGAGAAACCCAACCCCATTGGCGCCTAAGGGGCATAATGGGGTTAGGGTGGCAAAATTGCTTCATTAAGGAAGCAATTTGCGCCTAGCCCTTCTCCCTTGATGGTATGAATGCCTTTAAGGCATGTCTTGGGCTGATATAGTACTTGGGCAATTATGGAAAGGTTGAATGAAGTTTATGGTAAAGTCTTGGAGACTTTCCTTACATCAAACCTCCTCATCCTAGCCCTACACTTGTCATGATCCTAGCCCTTGCCCTAATCGCCTCTTGCCCTATATATGTGACCCTAGCCGACCCCTCTTGATGATGATTCATCCTTGGAGGCGTGAACTTAAGAAGGGAGCGAGAGTGATGGGGTCACCAAGCATGCGACATTCAAACAACGTGCTTCGAAAACATTTTGCTAATTAGGTATAGCTTAATAAACCCCTTAAGCTAACGTAGTTTGAAATTAGTTTGTTTTGGTATATAATAGTCAAAACCGAAACTACTTATCAAGAGAATCCTAGTATGCACTTCTAGATAAGATGAATTGTGACAAAGCTTAGCATGCGATTCTACAACATCAAATAGATCTAGGCATGCAATTCTACCATAAGTAATAGAGCTACTCTAAGGGAGGAACTCACCTTGCACCCTTTGAGAATAGAAAGGGTGACCTTCCCGTTCTTCACCGGTCCAATGGTGGAATCTCACGAAGTAGGGCCCTATGAGCTTACACACATGGCATTGCAGCATTCCCACACATGCGTGGGTGAGTAGTGACAAATATTAAGAGGCCTTTTACAATCACAACCAAGGGGGAGACTAGTTCTCCAAGTTCCCTTGCTAACAATCTAGAGACTAGCTATTAGAGGGGGAGAGGGGGGGGGAAAGGACGCCTTGCATATCTTCTGAGCCTTGCGCAACCTTCATGGAATAGATGTATATAAGTGTAGATGGATGCTCAAGAACATCAAGACAAACAACAACCAAAGAAGAAGGGAGGAACTTAGCTAACTCGGGTGGATGTTTGCTCTTGACATGGTGGTTGACACCTTCTTGAGTCTCGGTTGTGTCCTGCACCTCTTCTTGGCTGAGAACTCTCCAAGGCTAAAGGGAGGAAGTGGCGTGAGCTCCCAACTGAAGGCACCCCTAAACCTAAGGGGGGCGAAACCCTAATAGGAGGCGCAACAAAAATTCTAGCGGAATCTAGGGTTTCTAAAAGATCGCATAGCATGTAATATATTCAACTTTCAAAGTGAAACGATTCTCACCATTGCCATCACTTAGATGATGTCTTGGAAGGAAAGGCGCAAGCGAACCTTCTCCTTAGTTTCGCACACAAGGTGATCAATGCACCTACTCCCTTGATGCTCCTTGTGCTAGCAAGGCTTCAAGGTTGTCTTGTCGAAATGGAAGGGAAAAGAGAGATCGCCTTGCTTAGTCGAATGGTCCCTCTTGTCATCCACAATGCTCCACACGAGAATGCCTTTCGAACGAAAAACCAAAAGGGCGACAAAGGCGTGAAGAGGCAAGTGAGATGCAACGTGAGATCAGCCACGTTTGAGGAGATGCTATCTAAAAATAGCCAAGTCCAAACGTTCATGCGACCATGTATTAACCCACTCGCAAATGCCTTATCAATTGAACCATGCGCTCAACCAATGAGCCGGTTCAAATCAATTTTGGTTTAATAACCAAATAAACCAAGCAATCAGTCCAGACCATAATAAACCCTAAGGCTCTTGATCTGACCGTCGATCTCTTAATGCTTCTGATCTGACCGATCTAGCATCTATTCTCTCGATCGAAGCTTACCGATCTCAAGCCCTAATCAATCAAACATGATCAGACCAGATCTCACTCACAATCAGAGATTAAATCCCTTTATACTGAACCCGAACAATTCAGTCCATACGATCTGACTTAAGTAAGCCATATCATCAAATTGTGCGACCCTGAGGGTTTCCTTTAAATGTCGGTAACGATAACTCACATTATCACGATCAGTGAGGGGTATCTAGCAACACATCACTGTCTCCCGATATAAAGGAAAGAGTCTTCCAAGACTATACCCAAATTACAGCACAAGTGTGAATCAACTCACAATGCATGCAAATTTCCTTTGCCACTGGATGTTCTTATTGGACAAGCGTGTCAAGCTTGTAGCTCCAATATGATGAGCATGATTAGATCAGATGAACACTGTCACCTGGGTATGGCCATACTCTTTTCTCAATCATCTCATCCAGGGGGCCCCTTTAGAACATCACACTCCTTAAACAAGGAGACGGCAATCCTATGTCTATCACTAGTGCCCTAACCTGATTCAAGTTCACCATCCAAGATAGTCTATAATCATTATGTTTCAAATGATATTGAACTACCCCAAAACAATGACAATCATCATTTAGAAAACACAAGTGATCTCAAGTCAGAGGAAATGTGCCACTTGTCTCATTCAAGGAATATTCACATTGTGACAAACAATTGAACATCCTAGTAGGGTCTGTCCAGTACATCCAATGTACCCATGAGTCTACATCTTATTCCATGCTCGAAGCATCCTATAAGACTAGAACACATATTAGTCTTAATCATATCAAGGCTGTCTCATGTTCACCAAGATACATCGACTAAGGACTTAACTGCATGTCAGCCCAGCTGAGCAGCATTGAGACATTATTCAGAAGAACATATATTGCAGCAGACAATGTAGCTAACTGAATAATAACCATGCCTTTATAAACATAAACGTTTATTACACGATACTGTTACAATCCCAAGGCCTCAAACATTAGGCTTAAGGGCATACCCCAACAATCTCCCACTTGCACTTAATCTAATGGTTGAGAAATCTCAAACCCATATTATTACAGTGCTTCTCATGCTTCTGCTGCGCCAGAGGCTTAGTAAGCGGGTCTGCCAGATTGTCATCTGTATGAACCTTGCAGATTTTGATCTCGCCTCGATCTATGATCTCCCTGATCAAATGAAACCGTCTCTGTATGTGCTTGGACTTCTGGTGCGACCGTGGTTCCTTTGCTTGTGCGATTGCTCCAGTGTTATCACAGAAGATAACCAAAGGATCTGCACTCGAAGGAACAACACCAAGTTCTCCCACGAACTTACGAATCCACACTGCCTCCTTGGATGCTTCCGAGGCTGCAACATACTCGGCTTCTGTTGTGGAATCAGCAACAGTTGACTGTTTGAAACTCTTCCACACCACTGCTCCTCCGTTCAAGCTAAAAACATAGCCTGATTGCGATCGGAAATCATCCTGGTCAGACTGGAACGAAGCGTCAGTATATCCTTCAATACTGAGTTCTTCCTGACCACCATATATCAAGAACATATCTTTGGTCCTCCGCAGATATTTTAAGATGTTCTTGACTGCAATCCAGTGCGCCACACCTGGATTACTTTGGAAACGACTGGTCACACTTAACCCGTAAGCGACGTCAGGGCGAGTACACAACATCGCATACATAATGGAACCAATAGCCGAAGCATAAGGCGTATTGTCCATTTCATCTTTCTCAGTCTGTGTTTGTGGACACTGACTCTTTGAAAGACTCAGACCATGTCTGACTGGAAGATATCCTCGTTTAGAATTCTCTAAATGAAATCTTTCCAGGACTTTATCGATGTAAGTACTCTGGCACAGCCCGAGAAGCCTCTTAGATCTATCCCTGTAGATCTTCACACCTAATACATAGGCTGCTTCTCCTAAATCTTTCATCTGGAAACATTTCCTTAACCATGCCTTCACAGCATGCATTTCAGGAATGTCATTTCCAATGATCAAGATATCATCGACGTAGAGGACTAGGAAAGTAATCACGCTCCCACTAAACCTCTTATATACACACGGGTCATCCTCGTTCTTGATGAAACCAAATTCCGTGACTGATTCATCAAAACGAATATTCCAGCTTCTTGATGCTTGCTTAAGTCCATAAATGGACTTCTTTAACTTGCATATCTTATGACGATCTGATGGATTAGTGAAACCCTCAGGTTGTGTCATGTACACATCCTCATCCAGATTTCCATTAAGGAAAGCTGTTTTCACATCCATCTGCCAAATCTCATAATCATAATATGCAGCTATCGCGAAAAGAATCCGAATAGACTTAAACATAGCTACAGGTGAGAAAGTTTCATCATAATCTATCCCGTAGATTTGTTTGAAACCTTTCGCAACTAGCCTGCCTTTATAGGTAACCACGTTACCATCCATGTCAATCTTCTTCTTGAAGATCCATTTACAGCCTATAGGGATAACTCCCGGAGGCGGATCAACCAAATCCCAAACTTGGTTATCTGACATGGAGTCCATCTCGGCTCGCATAGCTTCAAGCCATCTAGCTGACTCCGGTCCACTGACCGCATCCGCATAAGTGAGGGGTTCATCATGATCAATGATGTAGATTCCGTCATAGCGCTCAGGCTGTCGATGAATCCTTCCCGATCTTCGCGGTTCCCGTGATATCTGAGCCTCAGGTTGTTCAATAACCTGATCTACTGGCTCAGGCTCATCCAATTTTGCTTGAGCACTTTGTCCTTCCTCTGGATTCTCATCCAGCTTTATTTCTCTCCCACTGGCCTCTTGCAGAAGAAACTCCTTCTCAAGAAATATGGCCGTCCGAGCAACAAAAACCTTGTTCTCTTTGGGATCGTAGAAATAATAACCCTTAGTTTCCTTAGGGTAACCGACAAAGATACATTTGTCAGATCTGCTCTCTAGTTTCCCAGAGGCGAGCTTTTTGACATAAGCCTCGCAGCCCCAGATCCTGATAAATGTCAAGCTCGGCTGTTTCCCATACCATAACTCATATGGAGTTTTTGAAACGGCCTTGGATGGCACTCGGTTCAGTACCTTTGCAGCTGTCTCCAGTGCAAATCCCCAAAAGGAGTATGGAAGAGTAGCCTGACTCATCATAGAACGAACCATATCGAGTAACGTTCTATTTCTCCTTTCGGACACACCATTCCATTGCGGTGTTCCTGGCGGAGTGAGCTGTGAGATAATCCCACACTCCTTCAGATAGTCAGTAAACGTATGACTCAAGTATTCACCACCTCGATCTGAGCGAAGTGCCTTGATATTTCGGCCTAGCTGATTCTGTACTTCATTCTTGAACTCTTTGAACTTGTCAAAAGATTCACTCTTATGTCTCATCAGATAGACATAGCCATACCTACTGAAATCATCAGTAAAGGTAATGAAGTACTGATAGCCACCTCTGGCATGTTTACTAAATGGCCCACACACATCACTGTGTATAAGGTCAAGTAAACCTGAAGCCCTTTGACCTTTGTGAGGAAAAGGTGACTTCGTCATTTTACCCATCAAACAAGCTGTGCATGTATCAATCTCCTTGTAGGAGAATGATCCCAGCAGTCCATGATCTTGCAACCGCTTAATGCGTTTCTCGTTAATATGGCCTAAACGACTATGCCATAGCAAGGTGCTGTCATCAGCATACTTGGCTTTCTTAATATCAATATTTTGTATAGAACGCTCCATGTCCAACATGAATAATCCATTGCTAATTGAACCAGTTGCATAAACAATATTATCATAAGATAAAACACACTTTGAAATATTGCATTCAAAGGAAAATCCTTTCCTGACAAGAGCAGGAATGGAGATAATATTTTTAGTAATACTGGGAACAAAATAACAATTGTCAAGTTCCAATACAATTCCAGATGGTAAACAAATGAAATAGTCTCCTACAGCAACAGCAGCAACCCGTGCCCCGTTTCCAACGCGTAGGTCCACCTCATGCTGTCCCACCTGTCTTCTTCTCTTGAGTTCCTGCACATTTGAACAAATGTGAACTCCACATGCAGTGTCCAACACCCATGATATAGAAGAAGAAAACATGACCTCAGTCACGAATATACCTGAGCCAGAAGCGATGCTTCCCCTCTTATCTCCTTGGAGCGCTTTACAGTCCTTTTTCCAGTGACCCAGCTGGCCACAATGGAAACACCTGTATTCCTTAGACCGCTTCACCTTCTGCTTCAGAGCCTTGCTGTAGCTCTTGACAGGGGTCTTGCCCTTCTTTCCCTTCTTCTTGTTCCTTGAAGGAACCATTAAGACAGAGGTCGAAGGCTTTCCCTTCAGAGTCTCCTCAGTAGTGAGGAGCATATTCAGCAGCTCTGCCGGAGTACAATCGATTTTGTTCATATTAAAGTTAATAATGAACGCGTCGAATGAAGGCGGGAGAGACTGCAGAATAATATCCACAGCAAGCTCCTGGTTGATGGTATGCCCCAGTTTCTCTAGAGCCTCCTTGTGCCCAATCATCTTGAGCACGTGAGCTCCCACTGGGCTCCCTTCAGCCAGTTTGCTCTGAAAGAAGAGCTTCGTCAAATTATAGCGTTCAGTCCTCGCCTGTGCAGCATACAACATCTTGAGGTTTGCTATCATGTCTATAGCAGACATATCCTCATGCTGACGCTGTAGCGGTGGCGTCATAGACGCTAACATCAGGCAAGCGACATCAATGCTATCATTGACGTGCTTTTCATAGGCTTCCCGAACCGCCCTTGCGGCGTTCGGAGCGGGCTGAGGCGGTATCGCCGTCTCGAGGACATACAGTTTCCTCTCTGCCTTAAGAACAATCTTAAGGTGTCCAAACCAGTCAGAGAAGTTCGGCCCAGCAAACTTCTCCCTTTCCAGTAGGGATCGCACATTGAAGTTCATGGTGTTCGTTGCTGCAGGTATCTACAACAATGCAAGAACAGCAAGGTCAGTATCAATGTTAAGAATCAATCAGGACTTAAGAAAGATTCCTTTTTCTCACTATTTTATCTGGCTGAAAAATCCAGCAAAACAGCCCGAAAGAGTAGACACTCTTTTAGTGAGATGGGATCCGGATTTCATACTTGGTCTCCGCGTCCCGCTCAGGCGAGATAAGATGCACAGAGAGTACAAGCACTAATCTCCGGTAGGCAGTCCCTGCCGATCGCCAACCCGTGCGATTCCCCTTCATCTGGGCAATCCAGCAGACTGTGCCAACTGAGTTGGTACAACACAGTCTCTGATCCCACAGATGGCTGCCTCCATGTGCTACCATATGCGCCACATATGTAGCCTACATGGTCAAGCTGACCCGACCTACTCCCTGGACCACCATGTGCTATGCTGAGCAACGAGAAGGGATAAATCCCTACTCTGTAACACACAGGTGTAATCCCACACCGTCTGAAGATAGATGGACGTGCCCACTGAGTGGGTACAACATGGCTCCAACGATAATCAGAACAGTGAGGTTTCGCGTCAGAAGGCTTACGAGCTTGATATTTTAGCGTTGGATTTTAACGGTCTTTTATCTTCTTCACTATCATACAATTCCTCTGGTGATAGCAGAAGATAAACTAATCATGCAATTCTAATATTTTAAACAATAATAAAAGAAAGCATGAATCTTATGTGGTAAAAGCCCAAAGCCTAAGTAAGACCTTAACCTAACTCAAGTCTTCACTTGCTTTTCTTCATAGGGCTTTTGCTGCTCATCTGGCCCAAACCTGGGCCCAAGCGCCATCTGCAGCTCTGGTGCGCCCACCAGGAATATGATTAATTAAACTGTGATTCGCAGATCACAAAAATAAAAATTAAATTACAATTAATTCCCAGGCACGCAGGCCCCAACACAGCACTCATTAAACACGGGTAGCCCACATAAGATTAAATAGACAAACATATGCATCAACTAACATGTGATCCTTTCAAGAAAATTAAATTTCGAAAACCCCTTGGGATCAATTTTAATTTTCCTTATTTGCCCTACTACCTTACAATGGTCCATTACTAGGGATCCACTCATCAGACCTAGTCAGATCCACTGCCCTTGCATGCACCAAGTCCTAACTGACTTGAGTCGACCAAAAGGCCAACCATGCATGCGCCAAGGGCTGAACGACCACACTGAGGTCTGGCAAGCGGGAGTGACCCCGGGCCTAACTCATGTGCGTTCATAGGTTGTCTCAATCAGACACCGCTACACGCCTGTCTGCAGTCGACCTACAGCCACCTCTGGCTTGCGCCAAGGTGCTATCTGGTCGACCCATCTAGGCTGTCAGATGGTCTGATCAGACTAATTGGATCTAGACTAGATTGAGATTTCAACCCTAATAACCCATCTAAGGATTTAAAGTAGGCGCCTTAGATCTAAGGTGAATCGCGCATATAATACAGGTTTTGAAAAACATACATATGCGCCAAGAACAAGCGCCAACATAAAATGTAACATGAAACATTTCGCATGAAACATCTAAGATGCGCAAGTTATAGATCTAAGCATGTAATGAGTAACAAGGATCACAAAGAAAGCAAACATATTATCATGCATGAAAAACTTTGCTCTGATACCAATTGAAGGCACCCCTAAACCTAAGGGGGGCGAAACCCTAATAGGAGGCGCAACAAAAATTCTAGCGGAATCTAGGGTTTCTAAAAGATCGCATAGCATGTAATATATTCAACTTTCAAAGTGAAACGATTCTCACCATTGCCATCACTTAGATGATGTCTTGGAAGGAAAGGCGCAAGCGAACCTTCTCCTTAGTTTCGCACACAAGGTGATCAATGCACCTACTCCCTTGATGCTCCTTGTGCTAGCAAGGCTTCAAGGTTGTCTTGTCGAAATGGAAGGGAAAAGAGAGATCGCCTTGCTTAGTCGAATGGTCCCTCTTGTCGTCCACAATGCTCCACACGAGAATGCCTTTCGAACGAAAAACCAAAAGGGCGACAAAGGCATGAAGAGGCAAGTGAGATGCAACGTGAGATCATGGCCACGTTTGAGGAGATGCTATCTAAAAATAGCCAAGTCCAAACGTTCATGCGACCATGTATTAACCCACTCGCAAATGCCTTATCAATTGAACCATGCGCTCAACCAATGAGCCGGTTCAAATCAATTTGGTTTAATAACCAAATAAACCAAGCAATCAGTCCAGACCATAATAAACCCTAAGGCTCTTGATCTGACCGTCGATCTCTTAATGCTTCTGATCTGACCGATCTAGCATCTATTCTCTCGATCGAAGCTTACCGATCTCAAGCCCTAATCAATCAAACATGATCAGACCAGATCTCACTCACAATCAGAGATTAAATCCCTTTATACTGAACCCGAACAATTCAGTCCATACGATCTGACTTAAGTAAGCCATATCATCAAATTGTGCGACCCTGAGGGTTTCCTTTAAATGTCGGTAACGATAACTCACATTATCACGATCAGTGAGGGGTATCTAGCAACACATCACTGTCTCCCGATATAAAGGAAAGAGTCTTCCAAGACTATACCCAAATTACAGCACAAGTGTGAATCAACTCACAATGCATGCAAATTTCCTTTGCCACTGGATGTTCTTATTGGACAAGCGTGTCAAGCTTGTAGCTCCAATATGATGAGCATGATTAGATCAGATGAACACTGTCACCTGGGTATGGCCATACTCTTTTCTCAATCATCTCATCCAGGGGGCCCCTTTAGAACATCACACTCCTTAAACAAGGAGACCGCAATCCTATGTCTATCACTAGTGCCCTAACCTGATTCAAGTTCACCATCCAAGATAGTCTATAATCATTATGTTTCAAATGATATTGAACTACCCCAAAACAATGACAATCATCATTTAGAAAACACAAGTGATCTCAAGTCAGAGGAAATGTGCCACTTGTCTCATTCAAGGAATATTCACATTGTGACAAACAATTGAACATCCTAGTAGGGTCTGTCCAGTACATCCAATGTACCCATGAGTCTACATCTTATTCCATGCTCGAAGCATCCTATAAGACTAGAACACATATTAGTCTTAATCATATCAAGGCTGTCTCATGTTCACCAAGATACATCGACTAAGGACTTAACTGCATGTCAGCCCAGCTGAGCAGCATTGAGACATTATTCAGAAGAACATATATTGCAGCAGACAATGTAGCTAACTGAATAATAACCATGCCTTTATAAACATAAATGTTTATTACACGATACTGTTACAATCCCAAGGCCTCAAACATTAGGCTTAAGGGCATACCCCAACACCAACTTCATGACAAGCGCAAATGGTGGAGGAAGGTTGAAGAGCATGAGGGATGGAAGGGAACTCTCGGCAATGAGGGGAGGGAAAGGTGACACACACCTTGAGAAGACTAACTTCTGAAATTTGAAATTGTATTCAACTCTAACTTGAGGTTTACAAGAGGTTACAACATATAGGAGACTTCCAACGGTTGTCTCCCTTCTCTAAGCGCAAAGACAAGTCACAAAAGTCAGCAGGATGTAGACAACTCAATGGGCTGATTTCTTTCCTCAAATGGGCAGATTGCTTTGAGGTTTAGCTTGAAGTTTTCTTCAGGATGGCAGGTTCAAACGCTGAGGTGATGATGGACTGAAGAGGCTGCAAAAGGCTGGCATTGTGCAGGCTGCAGATTGGTATGGGCGGCTGGCACTTGAAGGGACTGAAGTTGCTGCAAAGGCTGACATGGTTCAGCTGCTCCTTGACCTTGGTGGCTGGCGCATGGTGGACTGAAATGGGACATTGTGCAGCTGCCTCTTGACTTTGGTGGCTGGCGCATGATGGGCTGAAGTAGGACTTTGTGCAGGCTGCTTCTTGTCTTGGTTGGAGATGAAGGCAAACTCCACATGGCTGCCAACTAGGATGGTGGAAGTTGAGGTACTTGTGGTGTTGCTCCATTAGGTTGGGGTGGGCTGATTTCCTCATGAGTTGGGCTGATGGCCCATGGCATCTCTTGGAGTTGTCTTGACCTGATTTTGACTTGCATCCCAAAAATGGAGTTGACCTATACTATTACATCAATTTCATGAACTAACCTACTATACATAAGTGGCGGATCCTAGGCATGTAACTACATGGTGTAATTGGTGGGTGGATCTAACCTACCATATGATGCAAGTTATGCTAGAAAATCTAACTTAAAGATGCATGCAATGCAAGAGATGGAAATAACTTAAAGGATGTATGCAATGCAAGGAATGAAAATCTAACTTAAAGATGCATGCAATGCAAGAGATGGGAATTTAGGTGCCCTAGCTAGGGTAACCTTAAACTCCATTGGTATTTCCGTGGGTCATGTCGCCTCCCCACATCAGAGAGCAAGGAGCATTGGCGCAATCTCTTCCTCTTCCATCAAGTGGCCGCAAGCTTCTCCTTCCTTATCACTTGGCGCATCTTTCTCTCTTGGTGGCGCAAGGTGGTTGGATCATCTCCCTAAGGCTTGGATCTTCTTCCCGAGGCTAGCACCGGGCGTGGAAGAAGAGGACTCGAGGCATCCGTGTGTGTGAGACTGCAGAGGGCGCACGCTTGGGCGCCTATCACGACATCGACCTCATCTTGCTCTGAGGTATTTTCTAACTCATCGTGTCGACCCCCTTGCATGCGATCTTCACTGGGTTTTTGGGACCGGCCTATTTCGGGGACATTCTTCCGCTGTGCAATGTATGTATGTGTCTCTGAAAAATTGTAAAATGTCCCCGGGGTTTCCCAACAGTGGTATCAGAGGACTTGCAAGACTCGAACGAAGTTTTATGCTTTTCTTTCATGCTCACATGCCATATTTCTATTTTCGAAAATAGCATAATGCATGGCAAATGATTTTTTCTAAGTAGGAAAAATTAGGGTTTCTTGTTTCTATCATCCTCTCAATCTCTTTTGGATTTTTGGACTATTTTTCTTGTCTGATTTAAAGATCAAAGGCGCACGTAGTTTTGTCAAGTAGGACGGGCATTGTGACTTCGGACTGGCCAAGTCTCTTGATCTGACAAAATTGCCAGCCGAAAGGATCTCTGAAATCACATTGAAAAATAAATCGCAATTAACCAAAAGATTTGTGAGAAGAAGATGAGAAAAAGAGACTAGTTTTAATGAAAAAGTAAAATTTCAGATTTTATGTTTTTCATGAGCATGTAGAATTGCATGAGTAAATACCTTGATTGTGCATAATGTTGTGATCATTAGTCAAGCCCCCCTTTGCATGCCTGTGATGTTTCCTCGTGAGGCCTGCGTGCCGCTTTTCTTTTTGCTTTTAAGAAGACTAGGGTAGCGCATGTACTTGGAGCTTGGCGCATGCATGGAGTTGGCGCACCTTGGATGGTGGCGCAACAAGCATCAAGGAAAAGGCGCAACCTTGCTTGATGGCACAAGTTAGGCATGGCCGAACCCTTGGGTTTGAGAGCTAGCTAACTTGGCATCTTTCATTGTGGCGCATTCTCCTTGGAGGAAGACCATGGCATTGGCCGAACCTTTGAGGTCTACCCTTAAGGTTTGAGAGCTAAGCCATGAAGGAAGGACCTTGGAGCCAACCATGAAGACCAAGATAGAGGGCGGCTAGGATAGGTCTTTCTTAGGGGCTTGAGTCCTATGTCAAGAGTTGAACCTCCTTTGGCATGGGTTGATTCAATGTCTTGAAAGGGCTTTGATCACATCATCTTTTACTGCTTTCCTTATCTGCTAAAAGCATGCCTGTGATGTTTTATCATTATGTTATCACTATAGGATTGCATACCTGTATTGTTAGACATAAGATAAAACTGATGAGACCTTAAAAACCCTCATAAAATATCAAGTCTAGAAGCCTTCTAACGCGTAGCCCTCACTAAGCTATCGATCAGTGGAGTTGTGAACTGGTTCCCACCCTCGTGGGACACACCCACTTATCTTTAGAAAGTGTGTGGTGACAATGGTTTCCCCAGTCCAGTTTTAACCTGGGCGTGCCTTCGCAAGGAAACTCATTGGCCCTGGGCATAAACGGTTAGGAATGGACTTGACTAGAAATTCACATGTACTAGGCACATAGTGAAAGTCTAGAGGCATCGTTGAGAGGTTAGGGTTTCATGTTATATCCAGCCCTCGCTGGACATGAAATGCCCGAGACTGTCTCAACAAGGGGAGTTGCTTGGAGCAACCGGCTGGCGCGCCCACCTTAGGAAACATGGGTTACTTTGTGCATCTCATCCCACCCTCGTGGGACGCGAAGCCTCATGTGAAATAAGGATCCCATCTCACTAGGAAGTCTTAAACTTCCCGATTGACTTTGTGGGTTGTCAATTCGAATTTAAAATAGTGGGAGCAGTAATCATTTAAAACAAGTCCAGTTTAAATGATTCGAAGTAGTACTAATCTGTTTTTCTTGGGTGTTGTAGAACAATGGCTACGAACACTGGCGGATTATCACTGCGATCACTCCTTGATAAGGATAAGTTAGTTGGAACTAACTTTATAGACTGGCATCGGAACTTGAGGATAGTCCTCAAGCTCGAGAAGAAGCTGTATGTCCTTGAACAGGCTCTTCCTGCGGCTCCTGCGCCTAATGCCCGAACGGCAGATAGAGATGCTTATAGAAAGCATCAGGATGACTCTTTGGAGGTTGCATGTCTTATGCTAGCCAGCATGGCACCTAAACTGCAGGTGCAATATGAGGAGCAGAACGCTTTTCAGATGATCACTCATCTGAAACAGATGTTCGAGGCTCAGGCTAGAACTGAAAGATTTGACACCGCCAAAGCAGTCTTTCGGTGTAAGTTGTCTGAGGGTGCACCAGTGAGACCCCATGTTCTCAAGCTCATTGGGAATGTGGATCATCTCAGGAGAGTGGGTCATGCCATAGACAACGAGCTGGTTGTGGATCTTATTCTGCATTCCCTGCCCCCTAGCTTCAGTCCGTTTATTATTAACTTCAACATGAACCGGATTGAGTGCACACGGGAGGAATTAATGAATATGCTCCAAACAGCCGAGCGTGAAATGGGTAAGACCAAACCAAATTCTGTTCTTTTGGTCCCTGCGACCAAGAAGATAAAGAAGAAGGGTAAGGCACGTGCTAAGGGCAGTGCCAAAGGTCCTACCAAGGCACTGAAGAAAAAGGCAAAGAAGTCAAAGGACCAGAGGTGTTTTCACTGTGGCGAGCAGGGTCACTAGAGAAGGGACTGCAAGCAGCTTCAGAATGAGGAGAAGAAGGGCTTGGCCTTAACTTCTAGCTCAGGTATTTATGTTACAGAAGTCAATCTTTCTACTTCTATGTCATGGGTATTAGATACCGCATGTGGAGCTCATATTTGTACAAATATACAGGGGCTCAAGAAAAGTAGATCGGTGCGACCTGGAGAGATTGACCTACGCGTTGGAAATGGGGCACAGGTTGCTGCCGTTGCTGTAGGCGTCTTGACTCTCTTCTTACCGTCTGGACTTCTATTAGAACTAGATAATTGCTTTTGTGTACCTTCACTTACTAAGAACATTGTATCCATTCCTTGCTTAGCAAAGAAGGGATTTAAGTTTGAAATAAATAAGAACTCATGTTCTTTTTCATTTGCAAATATGTTCTATGGGAAGGGTACTTTGTGCAATGGTCTGTATATCTTGGATATGGAAAGTTCTATCTGTAACATAAGTAATAAAAGGACCAAACTGAGTGGTTCAGTTGGTGCTTTCCTATGGCACTGTCGATTAGCCCATATAAACAAAAATCGCATCCAACAACTCCATGCAAATGGATTGTTAGATTCAAGTTCCTTGGAGGAATTTGATACCTGTGAACCTTGTTTATTAGGGAAAATGACAAAGGCACCCTCCACCAAGATTGGTGAGAGGGCAGGAGGTTTATTGGATCTCATACATACTGATGTGTGTGGGCCTTTCAATAAACAAGCCAGAGGAGGGTACAACTACTTCATTACCTTCACTGATGACTTCAGTAGGTATGGATATGTCTACCTAATGAGACATAAATCTGAGTCCTTTGAGAAATTCAAAGAGTTCAAGAATGAAGTAGAGAACCAGCTTGGAAGATCCATTAAAGCTCTTCGATCTGATCGAGGTGGAGAATACCTGAGTGGAGAGTTCTTTGACTATCTGAGAGAGTCTGGGATCATATCCCAACTCACTCCTCCTGGAACACCTCAATGGAATGGTGTGTCTGAAAGGAGAAATCGAACTTTATTGGATATGGTTCGATCTATGATGAGTCATGCAACTCTACCTCCCTCATTCTGGGGGCATGCACTAGAGACAGCTTCTCTGATACTGAATAATGTTCCATCTAAGAGTGTCTCCAAAATACCATACGAGGTATGGAGTGGGAGACGCCCTAATCTCACGTTTATCAGAATCTGGGATGTGAGGCTTATGTCAAACGTCAGGATTCTAGCAAGCTAGAACCTAGATCTGATAAGTGTGTATTTGTGGGGTATCCTAAGGAAACTAAAGGATACTACTTCTATGTCCCAACCGAGAACAAAGTTTTTGTTGCTCGGGGTGCTGTCTTTCTAGAGAAAGAATTTCTTATGAAAGAAGTAAGTGGGAGGGAGTTTGACTTGGATGAGGTCCAAGTGCAACCACAAGACAAAGAGATGGAATCTGAGCCATCTGCACCGGTTGTTATACAACCTGAGGCTCAGACACAGGTCCCACGTAGGTCTGGGAGGATTCGCCGTGCACCTGAGAGGTACGGGTCGCTGCCGACTCAACACGATGGAATTTTCATCATTGAGGATGAACCCAGAACCTATGATGAGGCGGTCAGTGGACCGGACTCCGAGAGATGGCTTGACGCCATGCGATCCGAGATGGATTCCATGTCGGCTAACCAAGTCTGGGATTTGGTTGAGCTGCCTGATGGGGTAAAACCCATAGGGTGTAAATGGGTCTTCAAGAAGAAGACAGACATGGATGGCAATATAGTTACCTATAAGGGTAGACTAGTGGCTAAAGGTTTTAAACAAGTCCACGGGGTGGACTATGATGAAACCTTCTCGCCAGTTGCCATGATCAAGTCCATTCGGATTCTGCTTGCTATAGCTGCATATCATGACTATGAGATATGGCAGATGGATGTGAAGACAGCGTTCCTTAACGGGAAGCTGACTGAGGATGTGTACATGACACAACCTGATGGTTTCATCCATCCTGCAGAGGCTAATAAGGTCTGCAGGCTAAAGAGATCCATTTATGGATTAAAGCAAGCATCTCGAAGTTGGAATCTTCAATTTGATGAAGCTGTGAGAGATTATGGCTTTATCAAAAGCGAAGATGACGCCTGTGTATATAGAAAATTCAGTGGGAGCTTGGTGATTTTTCTGGTCTTGTATGTCGATGACATACTGCTCATCGGAAACGACATCCCTAGTCTTCAAGCTGTGAAGACATGGTTGGGGAAGTGTTTTGAGATGAAAGACTTAGGGGAGGCCGCCTATATTCTAGGCGTGAGGATCTACCGGGAAAGATCCAAGAGGCTCCTGGCCCTTAGTCAGAGTACCTACATTGATAAGGTCCTGGAGAGGTTTAACTTGGAGCAATCCAAGAAAGGATACCTTCCAGTAAGACATGGCCTTATTCTCTCAAAGAGCCAGTGTCCTACAACACAGGCTGAGAGGGATAACATGAGTCGAATTCCTTATGCTTCGGCAGTAGGATCGATCATGTATGCAATGTTGTGTACTAGACCAGACGTGGCATATGCTGTAAGCATAACCAGCCGATACCAATCCAATCCAGGTCTGCAGCACTGGGTGGCTGTAAAGAACATCCTAAAGTATCTGAGGAGAACTAAGGATTTGTTCTTGGTCTATGGGGGACAGGAAGAGCTCAGTATGCAGGGCTATACTGATGCATCATTCCAGTCTGACCCTGACGACTTTAGATCGCAGGCCGGCTATGTGTTCAAGATAAATGGAGGCGCTGTATGCTGGAAGAGCTTCAAGCAATCCACCATAGCAGATTCTACAACCGAGGCAGAGTATGTGGCCGCTTCTAAGGCAGCCAAGGAAGCCGTTTGGATAAGGAAGTTCATATCTGATCTTCAGGTGGTTCCTAGTGCAGTGGATCCCATTGAACTCTATTGTGACAACAATGGAGCAATTGCACAAGCCAAGGAACCACGGTCTCATCAAAGATCCAAACACATGTTGGGGTATGCCCTTAAGGCTAATGTTTGAGGCCTGTGGGAATGTATCTGTATCATGTAATAAACTGTTATGTTTATAAAGGCATGGTTGTTATTCAGTTAGCTACATTGTCTGCTGCAATATATGTTCTTCTGAATAATGTCTCAAAGCTGTTCAGCTGGGCTGACAAGCTATTATGTCCTTAGTCGATATATCTTGGTGAACATGAGACAGCCTTGATATGGTTAAGACTAATATGTGTTCTAATCTTATAGGATGCTTCGAGCATGGAATAAGATGTAGACTCATGGGTACATGGGATGTACTGGACAGACCCTACTAGGATGTTCAATTGTTTGTCACAATGTGAATATTCCTTGGATATGACAAGTGGCACATTTCCTCTGACTTGAGATCACTTGTGTTTTCTAAATGATGATTGTCATTGTTTTGAGATAGTTCAATATCATTTGAAACATAATGATTATAGACTATCTTGGATGGTGAGCTTGAGTCAGGTTAGAGCACTAGTGATAGACATAGGATTGCCGTCTCCTTGTTTAAGGAGTGTGATGTTCTAAAGGGGCCCCCTGGATGAGATGATTGAGAAAGTGTATGGCCATACCCAGGTGACTGTGTTCATCTGTTCTAATCATGCTCATCATATTGGAATTACGAGCTTGACATGTTTGTCCAATAAGAACATCCAGTGGCAAAGGAAATATGCATGCCTAGTGATTTGAGTCACACTTGTGCTATGGTTTGGGTGTAGTCTTGGAAGACTCTTTCCTTTCTATCGGGAGACAGTGATGTGTTGCTAGATACCCCTCACTGATCGTGATAACGTGAGTTATCGTTACCGACATTTAAAGGAAACCCTTAGGGTCGCACAATTTGATGATATGGCTTACTTAAGTCAGATCGTGTGGACTGAATTGTTTGGGTTCAGTTTAAAGGGATCTAATCTCTGATTGTGAGTGAGATCTGGTCTGATCATGTTTGATTGATTAGGGCTTGAGATCGGTAAGCTTCGATCGAGAGAATGTATGCCAGATCGGTCAGATCAGGGGCATCGTTGAGATCGACGGTTAGATCGTGAACCTTAGGGTTTATTTAAGATCTAGACTAGATCATTGGCTTGATTGGTTCTTAAACCGAACCAAAGTGAACCGGCTCACTAAATGAGCGCTTGGTTCATAGGGAGAGGAGTAGGCGACAAGTTCACTTGGCGTGAACGTTGTGGTGAGGAGTGGTTACTATTTTTAGTAACCATGATCTCCATTTGGAGAGTGCGCTCATCAAAATAGAATATACTCTATTTTCGCTCGGAGATATTCCTCTCGCCCATATTCCTCTCGTCTCTCTCGTGAGTGGGGCGACGCTTTGAAGGTTGAGGAGGATTCGGCCAAGAAGAAAGAGATCTCATTTTCCCTTCACTCGACAAGGACCTCTTGGAACCTTGCTAGCACAAGGGGCACCAAGAGAGATAGCGACATCATCTTGTGTGTGACGACAAGGAGAAGATCTACTTTGATCTTTGCTTCCAAGGAAACATCTTCCCATGGCGATGGTATGATTGTTTTCTTATTATCAAGTTGATCTTTTAGCATGCATATCGATCCTATAACCCTAGTTCCGCAAGAAGAAAATTTTATGCGCCATATGCTTTAGGGTTATGCTCCCCCTAGAAGGGGACCCCCCTTATCTTAAGGGGTACTTACAATTGGTATCAGAGGTTTGGTTGAATGCATGTTCGTTATGATTGCTTTGGCCTTGTGATTCCATATGCTTAGATCTATATAACATGCGAAAGTTGCATGATAGGTTTTATCATCTTGCGAAACTTCATGTATGAAATATGTTTCCATCTATTGGCGCATGTATGTTGTAAGTTGGCGCATCTTGTTTTTGTTTTACAAAACTTGAATACTTGCGCGACTCATTATAGATCTAAGGCTTTACTATAAACCCTTAGACGGGTTATTAGGGTTGAAGTCAACCCCTAGGTTAGATCCAGAATGTCTGATCAGATCATCTGACAGCCTGAATGGGTCGATCAAATAGCACCTTGGCGCAAGCCTATGGTGGCTATAGGTCGACTGCAGACAGGTGTGTAGCGATGTCTGCTTGAGACGACTTATGAACGCACCTGAGTTAGGCCCGGGGTCACGCCCGTTTGCCAGAACTCTGTGTGGTCGTTCAGCCCTTGCGCATGCATGGTTGACCCTATGGTCGACTCAAGTCAGTTAGGACTTGGTGCATGCAAGGGCAGTGGATCTGACTAGGTTGGATGAGTGGATCCCTAGTGATGGACCGTTGTAAGGTTGTAGGGCAAATAAGGAAAAATTAAAATTGATCCCATGGGGTTTTCAAAAATTTTAATTTTTATGATTGGATCACATGGTTATTGATTGATGCATATGCTTGGTTATTTAGTCTTATGTGGGCTGCCCATATTAATTGTGTGCTGTGCTGGGGCCTGCGAGCCTGTATTAAACAATTGTAAATTAATTATTGTGATCTGCGCATCACTGTGTTTTAATTTATAAATGTAAGTGACCTGCGTGTCACTCTTGTCTAGATAGTTAAATTTGTAATTTAATTAGACAAGAGCACAAAGCACACTTGGCAGAGGCGCATGCAGCAGTGGCTTGACCAGGTGGGAGGTCCAGGGTTCGACTCTGGGACCAGGCGCATTTTCCCTGGTAGGTGCACCTGAGCTGCAGATGGCGCTTGGGCCCTGGTTTGGGCCAGATAAGCAGCTAAAGACCCATGAAGAGCAAATGAAGACTTAAGTTAGGTTAAGGTCTTCTAGGGCTATGGGCTTTTACCACATAAGATACATGCTTTCTTTTATTGCTTAATATTAGAATTGCATGATTAAATTATCTTCTGCTATCACCATAGGAATTGCATGATAGGCAAGAAGATAAAAGACCGTTAAAATCCAACGCTTAAATATCAAGCTCGTAAGCCTTCTGACGCGAAACCTCACTGTTCTGATTATCGTTGGAGCCGTGTTGTACCCACTCAGTGGGCACGTCCATCTATCTTCAGATGGTGCGGGATTACACCTGCGTGTTACAGAGTAGGGATTTATCCCTTCTCGTTGCACAGCATAGCACGTGGTGGTCCAGGGAGTAGGTCGGGTCAGCTTGACCATGTAGGCTACATATGTGGCGCATATGGTAGCACATGGAGGCAGCCATCTGTGGGGTCAGAGATTGTGTTGTACCAACTCAGTTGGCACAGTCTGCTGGACTGCCCGGATGAAGGGGAATCGCACGGGTTGGCGATCGGCAGGGACTGCCTACCAGAAACTAGTGCTTGTACTCTCTGTGCATCTTATCTCGCCTGAGCGGGACGCGGAGACCAAGTATGAAATCTGGATCCCATCTCACTAAAAGAGTTCTACTCTTTCGGGCTGTTTTGCTGGATTTTTCACGCCTGATAAAATAGTGAGAAAAGGAATCTTTCTTAAGTCCTGATTGATTCTTATACATTGATACTGACCTTGCTGTTCTTGCATTGTTGTAGATACCTGCAGCAACGAACACCATGAACTTCAATGTGCGATCCCTACTGGAAAGGGAGAAGTTTGCTGGGCCGAACTTCTCTGACTGGTTTGGACACCTTAAGATCGTTCTTAAGGCAGAGAGGAAACTGTATGTCCTCGAGACGGCGATACCGCCGCAGCCCACTCCGAACGCCGCAAGGGTGGTTCGGGAAGCCTATGAAAAGCACGTCAATGATAGCATTGATGTCGCTTGCCTGATGCTAGCGTCTATGACGCCACCGCTGCAGCGTCAGCATGAGGATATGTCGGCTATACAGATTATAGCAAACCTCAAGATGCTGTATGCTGCACAGGCGAGGACTGAACGCTATAATTTGACAAAGCTCTTCTTTCAGAGCAAACTGGCTGAAGGGAGCCCAGTGGGAGCTCACGTGCTCAAGATGATTGGGCACAAGGAGGCTCTAGAGAAACTGGGGCATACCATCAACCAGGAGCTTGCTGTGGATATTATTCTGCAGTCTCTCCCGCCGTCATTCGACGCGTTCATTATTAATTTTAATATGAACAAAATCGATTGTACTCCGGCAGAGCTGCTGAATATGCTCTTGACCACTGAGGAGACTCTGAAGGGTAAGCCTTCAACCTCTGTCTTGATGGTTCCTTCTAGGAACAAAAAGAAGGGGAAGAAGGGCAAGGCCCCTGTCAAGAGTTACAGCAAGGCTCTGAAGCAGAAGGTCAAGCGGTCTAAGGAATACAGGTGTTTCCACTGTGGCCAGCTGGGTCACTGGAAAAAGGACTGTAAAGCGCTCCAAGGAGATAAGAGGGGAAGCTTTGCTTCTAGCTCAGGTATATTCGTGACTGAGGTCATGTTTTCTTCTTCTGTATCATGGGTGTTGGACACTGCATGTGGAGTTCACATTTGTTCAAATGTACAGGAACTCAAGAGAAGAAGGCAGGTGGGACAGCATGAGGTGGACCTACGAGTTGGAAACGGGGCACGGGTTGCTGCTGTTGCTGTAGGAGACTACTTTATTTCTTTACCATCTGGACTTGTATTGGAACTAAACAGTTGTTACTTTGTTCCCAGTATAACTAAAAATATTATCTCCATTCCTGCTCTTGTCAGGAAGGGGTTTTCCTTTGAATGCAATATTTCAAAGTGTATTTTGTCTTATGATAATATTGTTTATGCAACTGGTTCAATTAACAATGGGTTATTCATGTTGGACATGGAATGTTCAATACAGCAAATTAATATTAAGAAAGCCAAGTATGCTGATGACAGCACCTTGCTATGGCATAGTCGTTTAGGCCATATTAACGAGAAACGCATTAAGCGGTTGCATGAAAATGGACTGCTGGGATCATTCTCCTATAAGGAGATTGATACATGCAAAGCTTGTTTGATGGGTAAAATGACGAAGTCACCTTTTCCTCACAAAGGTCAAAGGGCTTCAGGTTTACTTGACCTTATACACAGTGATGTGTGTGGGCCATTTAGTAAACATGCCAGAGGTGGCTATCAGTACTTCATTACCTTTACTGATGATTTCAGTAGATATGGTTATGTCTATCTGATGAGACATAAAAGTGAATCTTTTGACAAGTTCAAAGAGTTCAAAAATGAAGTACAGAATCAGCTAGGCCGTAATATCAAGGCACTTCGCTCAGATCGAGGTGGTGAATACCTAAGTCATGCATTTACTGACTATCTAAAGGAGTGTGGGATTATCTCACAGCTCACTCCACCAGGAACACCGCAATGGAATGGTGTGTCCGAGAGGAGAAATAGAACGCTACTTGATATGGTTCGTTCTATGATGAGTCAGGCTACTCTTCCTTACTCTTTTTGGGGTTTTGCACTGGAAACAGCTGCAAAGGTACTAAACCGAGTGCCATCCAAGGCAGTTTCAAAGACACCATATGAATTATGGTATGGGAAACAGCCAAGCTTGACATTTATCAGGATCTGGGGTTGCGAGGCTTATGTCAAAAAGCTCGCCTCTGGGAAACTAGAGAGTAGATCTGACAAATGTATCTTTGTCGGTTACCCTAAGGAAACTAAGGGTTATTATTTCTTCGATCCCAAGGAGAACAAGGTTTTTGTTGCTCGGACGGCCATATTTCTTGAGAAGGAGTTTCTTCTGCAAGAGGCCAGTGGGAGAGAAATAAAACTGGATGAGAATCCAGAGGAAGGACAAAGTGCTCAAGCAGAGTTGGATGTGCCTGAGCTGGTAGAACAGGTTATTGAACAACCTGAGGCTCAGATATCACGGGAACCGCGAAGATCGGGTAGGATCCGTCGACAGCCTGAGCGCTATGATGGAGTCTACATCATTGACAATGATGAACCCCTCACTTATGCGGATGCGGTCAGTGGACCGGAGTCAGCGAGATGGCTTGAAGCTATGCGCGCCGAGATGGACTCCATGTCAGATAACCAAGTTTGGGATTTGGTTGATCCGCCTCCGGGAGTTATCCCTATAGGCTGTAAGTGGATCTTCAAGAAGAAGATTGACATGGATGGTAACGTGGTTACCTATAAAGGCAGGCTAGTTGCGAAAGGTTTCAAACAAATCTACGGGATAGATTATGATGAAACTTTCTCTCCTGTAGCCATGTTTAAGTCTATTCGGATTCTTTTCGCGATAGCTGCATATTATGATTATGAGATTTGGCAGATGGATGTGAAAACAGCTTTCCTTAATGGAAATCTGGATGAGGATGTGTACATGACACAACCAGAAGGTTTCACTAATCCAGCAGATCGTCATAAGATATGCAAGTTAAAGAAGTCTATTTATGGACTTAAACAAGCATCTAGAAGCTGGAATATTCGTTTTGATGACTCAGTTACCGAATTTGGTTTCATCAAGAACGAGGATGACCCGTGTGTATATAAGAGGTTTAGTGGGAGCGTGATTACTTTCCTAGTCCTCTACGTCGATGACATCTTGATCATTGGAAACGATATTCCTGAAATGCATACTGTAAAAGCATGGCTGAGGAAATGTTTCCAGATGAAAGATCTAGGAGAAGCAGCCTATGTGTTAGGTGTGAAGATCTACAGGGATAGATCTAAGAGGCTTCTCGGGCTGTGCCAGAGTACTTACATCGAAAAGGTCCTGGAGAGATTTCATTTAGAGAATTCTAAACGAGGATATCTTCCAGTCAGACATGGTCTGAATCTTTCGAAGAGTCAGTGTCCACAAACACAGACTGAGAAAGATGAAATGGACAATACGCCTTATGCTTCGGCTATTGGATCCATTATGTATGCGATGTTGTGTACTCGCCCAGACGTCGCTTACGGGTTAAGCGTGACCAGTCGTTACCAGAGTAATCCAGGTATGGCGCACTGGATTGCAGTCAAGAACATTTTAAAATATCTGCGGAGGACCAAAGATATGTTCTTGATATATGGTGGTCAGGAAGAACTCAGTATTGAAGGATATACTGACGCTTCGTTCCAGTCTGACCAGGATGATTTCCGATCGCAATCAGGCTATGTTTTTAGCTTGAATGGAGGTGCAGTGGTGTGGAAAAGTTTCAAACAGTCAACTGTTGCTGATTCCACAACAGAAGCCGAGTATGTTGCAGCCTCGGAAGCATCCAAGGAGGCAGTGTGGATTCGTAAGTTCGTGAGAGAACTTGGTGTTGTTCCTTCGAGTGCAGATCCTTTGGTTATCTTTTGTGATAACACTGGAGCAATCGCACAAGTAAAGGAACCACGGTCGCACCAGAAGTCCAAGCACATACAGAGACGGTTTCATTTGATCAGGGAGATCATAGATCGTGGCGAGATCAAAATCTGCAAGGTTCATACAGATGACAATCTGGCAGACCCGCTTACCAAGCCTCTGGCGCAGCAGAAGCATGAGAAGCACTGTAATAATATGGGTTTGAGATTTCTCAACCATTAGATTAAGTGCAAGTGGGAGATTGTTGGGGTATGCCCTTAAGGCTAATGTTTGAGGCCTGTGGGAATGTATCTGTATCATGTAATAAACTGTTATGTTTATAAAGGCATGGTTGTTATTCAGTTAGCTACATTGTCTGCTGCAATATATGTTCTTCTGAATAATGTCTCAAAGCTGTTCAGCTGGGCTGACAAGCTATTATGTCCTTAGTCGATATATCTTGGTGAACATGAGACAGCCTTGATATGGTTAAGACTAATATGTGTTCTAATCTTATAGGATGCTTCGAGCATGGAATAAGATGTAGACTCATGGGTACATGGGATGTACTGGACAGACCCTACTAGGATGTTCAATTGTTTGTCACAATGTGAATATTCCTTGGATATGACAAGTGGCACATTTCCTCTGACTTGAGATCACTTGTGTTTTCTAAATGATGATTGTCATTGTTTTGAGATAGTTCAATATCATTTGAAACATAATGATTATAGACTATCTTGGATGGTGAGCTTGAGTCAGGTTAGAGCACTAGTGATAGACATAGGATTGCCGTCTCCTTGTTTAAGGAGTGTGATGTTCTAAAGGGGCCCCCTGGATGAGATGATTGAGAAAGTGTATGGCCATACCCAGGTGACTGTGTTCATCTGTTCTAATCATGCTCATCATATTGGAATTACGAGCTTGACAGGTTTGTCCAATAAGAACATCCAGTGGCAAAGGAAATATGCATGCCTAGTGATTTGAGTCACACTTGTGCTATGGTTTGGGTGTAGTCTTGGAAGACTCTTTCCTTTCTATCGGGAGACAGTGATGTGTTGCTAGATACCCCTCACTGATCGTGATAACGTGAGTTATCGTTACCGACATTTAAAGGAAACCCTTAGGGTCGCACAATTTGATGATATGGCTTACTTAAGTCAGATCGTGTGGACTGAATTGTTTGGGTTCAGTTTAAAGGGATCTAATCTCTGATTGTGAGTGAGATCTGGTCTGATCATGTTTGATTGATTAGGGCTTGAGATCGGTAAGCTTCGATCGAGAGAATGTATGCCAGATCGGTCAGATCAGGGGCATCGTTGAGATCGACGGTTAGATCGTGAACCTTAGGGTTTATTTAAGATCTAGACTAGATCATTGGCTTGATTGGTTCTTAAACCGAACCAAAGTGAACCGGCTCACTAAATGAGCGCTTGGTTCATAGGGAGAGGAGTAGGCGACAAGTTCACTTGGCGTGAACGTTGTGGTGAGGAGTGGTTACTATTTTTAGTAACCATGATCTCCATTTGGAGAGTGCGCTCATCAAAATAGAATATACTCTATTTTCGCTCGGAGATATTCCTCTCGCCCATATTCCTCTCGTCTCTCTCGTGAGTGGGGCGACGCTTTGAAGGTTGAGGAGGATTCGGCCAAGAAGAAAGAGATCTCATTTTCCCTTCACTCGACAAGGACCTCTTGGAACCTTGCTAGCACAAGGGGCACCAAGAGAGATAGCGACATCATCTTGTGTGTGACGACAAGGAGAAGATCTACTTTGATCTTTGCTTCCAAGGAAACATCTTCCCATGGCGATGGTATGATTGTTTTCTTATTATCAAGTTGATCTTTTAGCATGCATATCGATCCTATAACCCTAGTTCCGCAAGAAGAAAATTTTATGCGCCATATGCTTTAGGGTTATGCGCCATATGTACTACTTGACTTTGATATTTATATATATCATTCTGGCATTGTCATTATCAATGTTTGTTTACATCTGTGCACATGTACTGACATGATAATGTCCCTGGAGATAGATTGGATCTGTGCTCAAACTATTGTCCCCAGTCGATGTACCTTAGTGGATATGGGACAGCTATGGTACTTGTGAGACTGGTTTGTGAGCTGGTTAGGCACGTGGTGCTAACGCAGACACATGGGTATATCATTGGAGGTTATACTGGAAAGACCCGCTGTGAGGCTATGACTTGGTGTCATAACTTATCCTCACAAGTGACAGGAGATGCATTGATCCCTTGACTTGAGGTCATTGATCGTTCTATATGGTTAGCGACTTGCTTTGATACAACCTAACACCTCGCCGTAGTTGGGAGGTCATAACGGTTGTCATTGAGCATGTCACGACCCATATGAGAAGGTCAATGGACAGACATAGGATTTGCCCCTTCCTTAGGGAAGTATGATATCCATGGAGCTCCTCTATGGTTCTATGACTGAGAGTGTATGGCCATACCCAGGTAAGAACCTGTTTTAGTCATAGCCATGTGATTGGGTGCAAAACAAGTGGTGACACACTTGTCCAATCGGATATCAGTCCGGCAAAGAGACTGTAATGCATCTGTACCTAGTTGCGATGATGGGGATGTCGATGTCGATATCCATTCCAATGACCTGGGTAGCAGCGATGCACTGCTAGGTGCCACTCACTGCTTGTGGTGACCTTTGGTCAGCACTGCCAGCGTTAGAAGAACCTACAGGGTCGCACACCTTGATACTTGAGTTCTCGTATTGATCGAGAAGCCTTATGATCAAGTTATTGGATAACTCGGATCTAATTGGGAGATTTCATCAGCACCAATGGGCCTGATGAGATGGAAGAATGTTATTGGAGCCAAACTTCATTTTTGGCAGGTTGACCCATATTTGACCATGGTTGGTCACACTTGGATTAGGGTTGCATTGGATTGGATCCAAATGCTTAATCAACCCATAGGATGAAGTTTGGGCTAGCTCATTATCCAATGAAGCCCAATAACAAGTTCTCATGAAGAGAAGAGAGGCTAAAAGGGTATAATGGGGAGAAACCCAACCCCATTGGCGCCTAAGGGGCATAATGGGGTTAGGGTGGCAAAATTGCTTCATTAAGGAAGCAATTTGCGCCTAGCCCTTCTCCCTTGATGGTATGAATGCCTTTAAGGCATGTCTTGGGCTGATATATGAAGAGTCCCCTTCAAGGGGGAGCAAAACCCTAAAGTGATTAGCGCATACTATATTCATCTTGCGGAAGCTAGGGTTATAGGATCAACTCGCATGTTAAATGATCAACTCGAAAAGGGGCTAGTAAAGATTAATGAAAAACATTCATACCATCGCAATAGCCTAGATGTTGCCTTGGAAGCAAAGAGTCGATTGCCTCTTCTCCAAAGGGAATCGCACACAAGAGGATGATGGCAAACTCTTTGTCGCTCCTTGTGCTAGCAAGGGTCCAAAGTGTCTTTGATCGAATTGTGAGGGATGAAGACCTTGATCTCTCTTGGCCGAATCCTCCTCTAAACTCCAAGCGTCGCCACACACCACAAGAGACTAGAGAGGAAGAGATGGATAGGCGAGAATAGAAAGCCCTATTCGAACGTGAGAGTGGTCTCCAAGTGGAGATCATGGTTACTAAAAATAGTCACCACTCTCGCTTCAATGTTCACGTCAAGTGAACAATTCGCCAAGCCTTGAACCATGCGCTCATTTCATGAGCCGGTTCACATTGGTTCGGTTTAAGAACCAATCAAGCCAATGATCTAGTCTAGATCTTAAATAAACCCTAAGGTTCCCGATCTAACCGTCGATCTCTTGGTGCTTCTGATCTGTCCGATCTAGCAACCATTCTCTCGATCGAAGCTTACCGATCTCAAGCCCTAATCAATCAAACATGATCAGACTAGATCTCACTCACAATCAGAAATTAAATCCCATTAAACTGAACCCAAACAATTCAGTCCACACGATCTGACTTAAGTAAGCCATATCATCAAATTGTGCGACCCTAAGGGTTTCCTTTAAATGTCGGTAACGATAACTGATGTCATCACGATCAGTGAGGGGTATCTAGCAACACATCACTGTCTCCCGATATAAAGGAAAGAGTCTTCCAAGACTACACCCAAACCATAGCACAAGTGTGAATCAAATCACAAGGCATGCATATTTCCTTTGCCAGTGGATGTTCTTATTGGACAAGCGTGTCAAGCTTGTAGCTCCAATATGATGAACATGATTAGATCAGATGAACACTGTCACCTGGGTATGGCCATACTCTTTTCTCAATCATCTCATCCAGGGGGCCCCTTTAGAACATCACACTCCTTAAACAAGGAGACGGCAATCCTATGTCTATCACTAGTGCCCTAACCTGACTCAAGCTCATCATCCAAGATAGTCTATAATCATTATGTTTCAAATGATATTGAACTACCTCAAAATAATGACAATCATCATTTAGAAAACATAAGTGATCTCAAGTCAGAGGAAATGTGCCACTTGTCATATACAAGGAATATTCACATTGTGACAAACAATTGAACATCCTAGTAGGGTCTGTCCAGTACATCCAATGTACCCATGAGTCTACATCTTATTCCATGCTCGAAGCATCCTATAAGATTAGAACACATATTAGTCTTAACCATATCAAGGCTGTCTCATGTTCACCAAGATACATCGACTAAGGACTTAACTGCATGTCAGCCTAGCTGAACAGCTTTGAGACATTATTCAGAAGAACATATATTGCAGTAGACAATGTAGCTAACTGAATAACAACCATGCCTTTATAAACATAACAGTTTATTACATGATACAGATACATTCCCACAGGCCTCAAACATTAGCCTTAAGGGCATACCCCAACAATCTCCCACTTGCACTTAATCTAATGGTTGAGAAATCTCAAACCCATATTATTACAGTGCTTCTCATGCTTCTGCTGCGCCAGAGGCTTGGTAAGCGGGTCTGCCAGATTGTCATCTGTATGAACCTTGCAGATTTTGATCTCGCCACGATCTATGATCTCCCTGATCAAATGAAACCTTCTCTGTATGTGCTTGGACTTCTGGTGCGACCGTGGTTCCTTTGCTTGTGCGATTGCTCCAGTGTTATCACAGAAGATAACCAAAGGATCTGCACTCGAAGGAACGACACCAAGTTCTCTCACGAACTTACGAATCCACACTGCCTCCTTGGATGCTTCCGAGGCTGCAACATACTCGGCTTCTGTTGTGGAATCAACAACAGTTGACTGTTTGAAACTCTTCCACACCACTGCACCTCCATTCAAGCTAAAAACATAGCCTGATTGCGATCGGAAATCATCCTGGTCTGACTGGAACGAAGCGTCAGTATATCCCTCTATACTGAGTTCTTCCTGACCACCATATATCAAGAACATATCTTTGGTTCTCCGCAGATATTTTAAAATGTTCTTGACTGCAATCCAGTGCGCCATACCTGGATTACTTTGGAAACGACTGGTCACGCTTAACCCGTAAGCGACGTCTGGGCGAGTACACAACATCGCATACATAATGGACCCAATAGCCGAAGCATAAGGCGTATTGTCCATTTCATCTTTCTCAGTCTGTGTTTGTGGACACTGACTCTTCGAAAGATTCAGACCATGTCTGACTGGAAGATATCCTCGTTTAGAATTCTCTAAATGAAATCTCTCCAGGACCTTTTCGATGTAAGTACTCTGGCACAGCCCGAGAAGCCTCTTCGATCTATCCCTGTAGATCTTCACACCTAACACATAGGCTGCTTCTCCTAGATCTTTCATCTGGAAATATTTCCTCAGCCATGCCTTAACAGCATGCATTTCAGGAATGTCATTTCCAATGATCAAGATATCATCGACGTAGAGGACTAGGAAAGTAATCACGCTCCCACTAAACCTCTTATATACACACGGGTCATCCTCGTTCTTGATGAAACCAAATTCACTGATTGATTCATAAAAATGAATATTCCAGCTTCTAGATGCTTGCTTAAGTCCATAAATGGACTTCTTTAACTTGCATATCTTATGACGATCTGCTGGATTAGTGAAACCCTCAGGTTGTGTCATATACACATCCTCATCCAGATTTCCATTAAGGAAAGCTGTTTTCACATCCATCTGCCAGATCTCATAATCATAATATGCAGCTATCGCGAAAAGAATCCGAATAGACTTAAACATAGCTACAGGTGAGAAAGTTTCATCATAATCTATCCCGTAGATTTGTTTGAAACCTTTCGCAACTAGCCTGCCTTTATAGGTAACTACGTTACCATCCATGTCAATCTTCTTCTTGAAGATCCATTTACAGCCTATAGGGATAACTCCCGGAGGCGGATCAACCAAATCCCAAACTTGGTTATCTGACATGGAGTCCATCTCGGCGCGCATAGCTTCAAGCCATCTCGCTGACTCCGGTCCATTGACCGCATCCGCATAAGTGAGGGGTTCATCATTATCAATGATGTAGACTCCGTCATAACGCTCAGGTTGTCGACGGATCCTTCCCGATCTTCGCGGTTCCCGTGATATCTGAGCCTCAGGTTGTTCAATAACCTGATCTACCGGCTCAGGCTCATCCAATTCTGCTTGAGCACTTTGTCCTACCTCTGGATTCTCATCCAGCTTTATTTCTCTCCCACTGGCCTCTTGCAGAAGAAACTCCTTCTCAAGAAATATGGCCGTCCGAGCAACAAAAACCTTGTTCTCCTTGGGGTCGTAGAAATAATAACCCTTAGTTTCCTTAGGGTAACCGACAAAGATACATTTGTCAGATCTGCTCTCTAGTTTCCCAGAGGCGAGCTTTTTGACATAAGCCTCGCAACCCCAGATCCTGATAAATGTCAAGCTTGGCTGTTTCCCATACCATAACTCATATGGCGTCTTTGAAACGGCCTTGGATGGCACTCGGTTTAGTACCTTTGCAGCTGTTTCCAGTGCAAAACCCCAAAAGGAGTTGGGTAAAGAAGCCTGACTCATCATAGAACGAACCATATCAAGTAACGTTCTATTTCTCCTCTCGGACACACCATTCCATTGCGGTGTTCCTGGCGGAGTGAGCTGTGAGATAATCCCACACTCCTTCAGATTGTCAGTAAACGTATGACTCAAGTATTCACCACCTCGATCTGAGCGAAGTGCCTTGATATTTCGGCCTAGCTGATTCTGTACTTCATTTTTGAACTCTTTGAACTTGTCAAAAGATTCACTCTTATGTCTCATTAAAAAGACATAGCCATACCTACTGAAATCATCAGTAAAGGTAATGAAGTACTGATAGCCACCTCTGGCATGTTTACTAAATGGCCCACACACATCACTGTGTATAAGGTCAAGTAAACCTGAAGCCCTTTGACCTTTGTGAGGAAAAGGTGACTTCGTCATTTTACCCATCAAACAAGCCTTGCATGTATCAATCTCCTTGTAGGAGAATGATCCCAGCAGTCCATGATCATGCAACCGCTTAATGCGTTTCTCGTTTATATGGCCTAAACGACTATGCCATAGCAAGGTGCTGTCATCAGCATACTTGGCTTTCTTAATATCAATATTTTGTATAGAACGCTCCATGTCCAACATGTATAACCCATTGCTAATTGAACCAGTTGCATAAACAATATTATCAAAAGACAAAATACACTTTGAAATATTGCATTCAAAGGAAAATCCCTTCCTGACAAGAGCAGGAATGGAGATAATATTTTTAGTAATACTGGGAACAAAATAACAATTGTTTAGTTCCAATACAATTCCAGATGGTAAAGAAATGAAGTAGTCTCCTACAGCAACAGCAGCAACCCGTGCCCCGTTTCCAACGCGTAGGTCCACCTCATGCTGTCCCACCTGCCTTCTTCTCTTGAGTTCCTGTACATTTGAACAAATGTGAACTCCACATGCAGTGTCCAACACCCATGATATAGAAGAAGAAAACATGACCTCAGTCACGAATATACCTGAGCCAGAAGCGAAGCTTCCCCTCTTATCTCCTTGGAGCGCTTTACAGTCCTTTTTCCAGTGACCCAGCTGGCCACAGTGGAAACACCTGTATTCCTTGGACCGCTTCACCTTCTGCTTCAGAGCCTTGCTGTAGCTCTTGACAGGGGTCTTGCCCTTCTTCCCCTTCTTCTTGTTCCTGGAAGGAACCATTAAGACAAAGGTCGAAGGCTTTCCCTTCAGAGTCTCCTCAGTAGTGAGGAGCATATTCAGCAGCTCTGCCGGAGTACAATCGATTTTGTTCATATTAAAGTTAATAATGAACGCGTCGAATGAAGGCGGGAGAGACTGCAGAATAATATCCACAGCAAGCTCCTGGTTGATGGTATGCCCCAGTTTCTCTAGAGCCTCCTTGTGCCCAATCATCTTGAGCACGTGAGCTCCCACTGGGCTCCCTTCAGCCAGTTTGCTCTGAAAGAAGAGCTTCGTCAAATTATAGCGTTCAGTCCTCGCCTGTGCAGCATACAACATCTTGAGGTTTGCTATCATGTCTATAGCAGACATATCCTCATGCTGACGCTGCAGCGGTGGCGTCATAGACGCTAGCATCAGGCAAGCGACATCAATGCTATCATTGACGTGCTTTTCATAGGCTTCCCGAACCGCCCTTGCAGCGTTCGGAGCGGGCTGAGGCGGTATCGCCGTCTCGAGGACATACAGTTTCCTCTCTGCCTTAAGAACGATCTTAAGGTGTCCAAACCAGTCAGAGAAGTTCGGCCCACCAAACTTCTCCCTTTCCAGTAGGGATCGCACATTGAAGTTCATGGTGTTCGTTGCTGCAGGTATCTACAACAATGCAAGAACAGCAAGGTCAGTATCAATGTTAAGAATCAATCAGGACTTAAGAAAGATTCTTTTTCTCACTATTTTATCTGGCTTGAAAAATCCAACAAAACAGCCCGAAAGAGTAGAACTCTTTTAGTGAGATGGGATCCAGATTTCGTACTTAGTCTCCGCGTCCCGCTCAGGCGAGATAAGATGCACAGAGAGTACAAGCACTAATCTCCGGTAGGCAGTCCCTGCTGATCGCCAACCCGTGCGATTCCCCTTCATCTGGGCAGTCCAGCAGACTGTGCCAACTGAGTTGGTACAACACAGTCTCTGACCCCACAGATGGCTGCCTCCATGTGCTACCATATGCGCCACATATGTAGCCTACATGGTCAAGCTGACCCGACCTACTCCCTGGACCACCATGTGCTATGCTGAGCAACGAGAAGGGATAAATCCCTACTCTGTAACACACAGGTGTAATCCCGCACCGTCTGAAGATAGATGGACGTGCCCACTGAGTGGGTACAACACGGCTCCAACGATAATCAGAACAGTGAGGTTTCGCGTCAGAAGGCTTACGAGCTTGATATTTTAGCGTTGGATTTTAACGGCCTTTTATCTTCTTCACTATCATACAATTCCTATGGTGATAGCAGAAGATAAATTAAAACATGCTGTTCTATTTATATAAGCAATAAAAGAAAGCATGGTTCTTATGTGGTAAAAGCCCATAGCCCTAGAAGACCTTAACCTAGTTTAAGTCTTCACTTGCTCTTCATGGGTCTTTTGCTGCTCATCTGGCCCATACCAGGGCCCAAGCGCCAATTGCAGCTCTGGTGCGCCCACCAGGAAAATGCGCCAGGTCCTAGGGTCGAACCCTAGACCTCCCACCTGGTCAAGCC
The DNA here is from genome assembly GCA_027563935.2 of Costus lasius. NCBI lineage: Eukaryota > Viridiplantae > Streptophyta > Magnoliopsida > Zingiberales > Costaceae > Costus > Costus lasius. Next base: position 51,695,701 of record CM050452.1, read on the forward strand.
ACTGCTGCATGCGCCTCTGCCAAGTGTGCTCTGTGCTCTTGTCTAATTAAATTACAAATTTAACTATCTAGACAAGATTGACACGCAGGTCAATTACATTTTATAAATTAAAGCAATGTGATGCGCAGATCACAATAATTAATTTACAACATTTTTAAATCCCAGGCACGCAGGCCCCAGCACAGCACACAATTAATATGGGCAGCCCACATAAGACTAAATAGACAAACATATGCATCCAATCAGCAATCATGTGATCCATCATAAAAATTAAAATTTTCGAAAAACCCCATGGGATCAATTTTAATTTTTTCCTTATTTGCCCTACAACCTTACAACGGTCCATTACTAGGGATCCACTCATCCAACCTAGTCAGATCCACTGCCCTTGCATGCACCAAGTCATAACTGACTTGCGTCGACCAAAAGGTCAACCATGCATGCGCCAGGGCTGAACTACCACACTGAGGTCTGGCAAGCGGGTGTGACCCCGGGCCTAACTCAGGTGCGTTCATTAGTCGTCTCAATCAGACATCGCTACACGCCTGTCTGCAGTCGACCTTTAGCCACCTCTGGCTTGCGCCAAGGTGCTATGTGGTCGACCCATCCAGGCTGTCAGATGATCTGATCAAACCTTTTGGATCTAACTTAGGGGTGACTTCAACCCTAATAACCCGTCTAAGGGTTTAATGCAAGGCTTTAGATCTATAGTTAGTCGCGCAAGTATTCAAGTTTTTATAAAAACTAAGATGCGCCAACATACAACATACATGCGCAAATGAAACAAAAACAAGTTTCGGCATGATATAATTTAACATGTGAATTTACGCATGTTATAGATCTAAGCATACATCGGCATTCATGGATCACAAATCAAAGCAATCATTTAAACATGCGTTCAACTGGCCTCTGATACCAATTGAAGAGTCCCCTTCAAGGGGGAGCAAAACCCTAAAGTGATTAGCGCATACTATATTCATCTTGCGGAAGCTAGGGTTATAGGATCAACTCGCATGTTAAATGATCAACTCGAAAAGGGGCTAGTAAAGATTAATGAAAAACATTCATACCATCGCAATAGCCTAGATGTTGCCTTGGAAGCAAAGAGTCGATTGCCTCTTCTCCAAAGGGAATCACACACAAGAGGATGATGGCAAACTCTTTGTCGCTCCTTGTGCTAGCAAGGGTCCAAAGTGTCTTTGATCGAATTGTGAGGGATGAAGACCTTGATCTCTCTTGGCCGAATCCTCCTCTAAACTCCAAGCGTCGCCACACACCACAAGAGACTAGAGAGGAAGAGATGGATAGGCGAGAATAGAAAGCCCTATTCGAACGTGAGAGTGGTCTCCAAGTGGAGATCATGGTTACTAAAAATAGTCACCACTCTCGCTTCAATGTTCACGTCAAGTGAACAATTCGCCAAGCCTTGAACCATGCGCTCATTTCATGAGCCGGTTCACATTGGTTCGGTTTAAGAACCAATCAAGCCAATGATCTAGTCTAGATCTTAAATAAACCCTAAGGTTCCCGATCTAACCGTCGATCTCTTGGTGCTTCTGATCTGTCCGATCTAGCAACCATTCTCTCGATCGAAGCTTACCGATCTCAAGCCCTAATCAATCAAACATGATCAGACTAGATCTCACTCACAATTAGAAATTAAATCCCATTAAACTGAACCCAAACAATTCAGTCCACACGATCTGACTTAAGTAAGCCATATCATCAAATTGTGCGACCCTAAGGGTTTCCTTTAAATGTCGGTAACGATAACTGACGTCAACACGATCAGTGAGGGGTATCTAGCAACACATCACTGTCTCCCGATATAAAGGAAAGAGTCTTCCAAGACTACACCCAAACCATAGCACAAGTGTGAATCAAATCACAAGGCATGCATATTTCCTTTGCCACTGGATGTTCTTATTGGACAAGCGTGTCAAGCTTGTAGCTCCAATATGATGAACATGATTAGATCAGATGAACACTGTCACCTGGGTATGGCCATACTCTTTTCTCAATCATCTCATCCAGGGGGCCCCTTTAGAACATCACACTCCTTAAACAAGGAGACGGCAATCCTATGTCTATCACTAGTGCCCTAACCTGACTCAAGCTCATCATCCAAGATAGTCTATAATCATTATGTTTCAAATGATATTGAACTACCTCAAAATAATGACAATCATCATTTAGAAAACATAAGTGATCTCAAGTCAGAGGAAATGTGCCACTTGTCATATACAAGGAATATTCACATTGTGACAAACAATTGAACATCCTAGTAGGGTCTGTCCAGTACATCCAATGTACCCATGAGTCTACATCTTATTCCATGCTCGAAGCATCCTATAAGATTAGAACACATATTAGTCTTAACCATATCAAGGCTGTCTCATGTTCACCAAGATACATCGACTAAGGACTTAACTGCATGTCAGCCTAGCTGAACAGCTTTGAGACATTATTCAGAAGAACATATATTGCAGCAGACAATGTAGCTAACTGAATAACAACCATGCCTTTATAAACATAACAGTTTATTACATGATACAGATACATTCCCACAGGCCTCAAACATTAGCCTTAAGGGCATACCCCAACAATATAGTACTTGGGCAATTATGGAAAGGTTGAATGAAGTTTATGGTAAAGTCTTGGAGACTTTCCTTACATCAAACCTCCTCATCCTAGCCCTACACTTGTCATGATCCTAGCCCTTGCCCTAATCGCCTCTTGCCCTATATATGTGACCCTAGCCGACCCCTCTTGATGATGATTCATCCTTGGAGGCGTGAACTTAAGAAGGGAGCGAGAGCAAGGAGCATTGGCGCAATCTCTTCCTCTTCCATCAAGTGGCCGCAAGCTTCTCCTTCCTTATCACTTGGCGCATCTTTCTCTCTTGGTGGCGCAAGGTGGTTGGATCATCTCCCTAAGGCTTGGATCTTCTTCCCGAGGCTAGCACCGGGCGTGGAAGAAGAGGACTCGAGGCATCCGTGTGTGTGAGACTGCAGAGGGCGCATGCTTGGGCGCCTATCACGACATCGACCTCATCTTGCTCTGAGGTATTTTCTAACTCATCGTGTCGACCCCCTTGCATGCGATCTTCACTGGGTTTTTGGGACCGGCCTGTTTCGGGGACATTCTTCCGCTGTGCAATGTATGTATGTGTCTCTGAAAAATTGTAAAATGTCCCCGGGGTTTCCCAACACTAGCTTGCTAGAATCCTGACGTTTGACATAAGCCTCACATCCCCAGATCCTGATAAACGTGAGATTAGGGCGTCTTCCACTCCATACCTCGTATGGTATTTTGGAGACACTCTTAGATGGAACATTATTCTGTATTAGAGAAGCTGTTTCTTGTGCATGCCCCCAGAATGATGAAGGTAGAGTTGCATGACACATCATGGATCGAACCATATCCAATAAAGTTCGATTTCTCCTTTCAGACACACCATTCCATTGAGGTGTTCCAGGAGGAGTGAGTTGGGATATGATCCCACACTCTCTCAGATAGTCAAAGAACTCACCACTCAGGTATTCTCCACCTCGATCTGATCGAAGAGCTTTAATGGATCTTCCAAGCTGGTTCTCTACTTCATTCTTGAACTCCTTGAATTTCTCAAAGGATTCAGATTTATGTCTCATTAAGTAGATATAACCATACCTACTGAAGTCATCAGTAAAGGTAATGAAGTAGCTGTACCCTCCTCTGGCTTGTTTATTGAAGGGCCCACACACATCAGTATGTATGAGATCCAATAAACCTTCTGCCCTTTCACCAATCTTGGTGAAGGGCGCCTTTGTCATCTTCCCTAATAAACAAGGTTCACAAGTATCAAATTCCTCCAAGGAACTTGAATCTAACAATCCATTTGCATGGAGTTGTTGGATGCGATTCTTGTTTATATGGGCTAATCGACAGTGCCATAGGAAAGCACCAACTGAACCACTCAGTTTGGTCTTCTTATTGCTTATGTTACAAATAGAACTTTCCATATCCAAGATATATAGACCATTGCACAAAGTGCCCTTACCATAGAACATATTTGCAAATGAAAAAGAACAGGAGTTCTTATTTATTTCAAATTTAAATCCTTTCCTTGCCAAGCAAGGAATGGATACAATATTCTTTGTTAGCGAAGGTACACAAAAGCAATTGTCTAGTTCTAATTGAAGTCCAGAAGGCAAGGAGAGAGTTAGAACGCCTACAGCAACAGCAGCAACCTGTGCCCCGTTTCCAACGCGTAGGTCAATCTCTCCAGGCAACACAGATCTACTTTTCTTGAGCCCCTGCATATTTGTACAAATATGAGCTCCACATGCGGTATCCAATTCCCATGACATAGAAGTAGAAAGGTTGACTTCTGTAACATAAATACCTGAGCTAGAAGTTAAGGCCAAGCCTTTCTTCTCCTCATTCTGAATCTACCTGCAGTCCCTTCTCCAGTGGCCCTGCTCGCCACAGTGAAAACACCTCTGTTCCTTTGACTTCCTCGCCCTTTTCTTCAGTGCTTTGGTAGGACCTCTGGCACTGCTCTTAGCACGTGCCTTACCCTTCTTCTTTATCTTCTTGGTCGCAGGGACCAAAAGAACAGAATTGGGTTTGGTCTTACCCATCTCTCGCTCGGCTGTTTGGAGCATATTCATCAATTCCTCCCGTGTGCACTCAATCCGGTTCATGTTGAAGTTAATGATAAACGGACTGAAGCTAGGGGGCAGGGAATGAAGAATAAGATCCACAACCAGCTCGTTGTCTATGGTGTGTCCCAGTCTCCTGAGATGATCCACATTCCCAATGAGTTTGAGAACATGGGGTCTCACTGGTGCACCTTCAGACAACTTGCACCGAAAGACTGCTTTGGCGGTGTCAAATCTCTCAGTTCTAGCCTGAGCCTCGAACATCTGTTTCAGACGAGTAATCATCTGAAAAGCGTTCTGCTCCTCATATTGCACCTGTAGTTCAGGTGCCATACTGGCTAGCATAAGACATGCAACCTCCAAAGAGTCATCCTGATGCTTTCTAAAAGCATCTCTGTCTGCCGTTCGGGCATTAGGCGGAGGAGCCGCAGGAAGAGGCTGTTCAAGGACATACAGCTTCTTCTCGAGCTTGAGGACTATCCTCAAATTCCAATGCCAGTCCATAAAGTTAGTTCCAACTAACTTATCCTTATCAAGGAGTGATCGCAGTGATAATCCGCCAGTGTTCGTAGCCATTGTTCTACAACACCCAAGAAGAACAGATTAGTACTACTTCGAATCATTTAAACTGGACTTGTTTTAAATGACCATGGCTCCCACTATTTTATATTTGAATTGACAACCCACAAAGTCAATCGGGAAGTTTAAAACTTCCTAGTGAGATGGGATCCTTATTTCACATGAGGCTTCGCGTCCCACGAGGGTGGGATGAGATGCACAAAGTAACCCATGCTTCCTAAGGTGGGCACGCCGGCCGGTTGCTCCAAGCAACTCCCCTTGTTGAGACAGTCTGGGCATTTCATGTCCAGCGAGGGCCGGATACAACATGAAACCTTTACCTCTCAACGATGCCTCTAGATTTTCACCATGTGCCCAACACATGTGAACTTCTAGTCAAGTCTGTAAGTACCCCTTAAGATAAGGGGGGTCCCCTTCTAGGGGGAGCATAACCCTAAAGCATATGGCGCATAAAATTTTCTTCTTGCGGAACTAGGGTTATAGGATCGATATGCATGCTAAAAGATCAACTTGATAATAAGAAAACAATCATACCATCGCCATGGGAAGATGTTTCCTTGGAAGCAAAGATCAAAGTAGATCTTCTCCTTGTCGTCACACACAAGATGATGTCGCTATCTCTCTTGGTGCCCCTTGTGCTAGCAAGGTTCCAAGAGGTCCTTGTCGAGTGAAGGGAAAATGAGATCTCTTTCTTCTTGGCCGAATCCTCCTCAACCTTCAAAGCGTCGCCCCACTCACGAGAGAGACGAGAGGAATATGGGCGAGAGGAATATCTCCGAGCGAAAATAGAGTATATTCTATTTTGATGAGCGCACTCTCCAAATGGAGATCATGGTTACTAAAAATAGTAACCACTCCTCACCACAACGTTCACGCCAAGTGAACTTGTCGCCTACACCTCTCCCTATGAACCAAGCGCTCATTTAGTGAGCCGGTTCACTTTGGTTCGGTTTAAGAACCAATCAAGCCAATGATCTAGTCTAGATCTTAAATAAACCCTAAGGTTCACGATCTAACCGTCGATCTCAACGATGCCCCTGATCTGACCGATCTGGCATACATTCTCTCGATCGAAGCTTACCGATCTCAAGCCCTAATCAATCAAACATGATCAGACCAGATCTCACTCACAATCAGAGATTAGATCCCTTTAAACTGAACCCAAACAATTCAGTCCACACGATCTGACTTAAGTAAGCCATATCATCAAATTGTGCGACCCTAAGGGTTTCCTTTAAATGTCGGTAACGATAACTCACGTTATCACGATCAGTGAGGGGTATCTAGCAACACATCACTGTCTCCCGATAGAAAGGAAAGAGTCTTCCAAGACTACACCCAAACCATAGCACAAGTGTGACTCAAATCACTAGGCATGCATATTTCCTTTGCCACTGGATGTTCTTATTGGACAAACCTGTCAAGCTCGTAATTCCAATATGATGAGCATGATTAGAACAGATGAACACAGTCACCTGGGTATGGCCATACACTTTCTCAATCATCTCATCCAGGGGGCCCCTTTAGAACATCACACTCCTTAAACAAGGAGACGGCAATCCTATGTCTATCACTAGTGCTCTAACCTGACTCAAGCTCACCATCCAAGATAGTCTATAATCATTATGTTTCAAATGATATTGAACTATCTCAAAACAATGACAATCATCATTTAGAAAACACAAGTGATCTCAAGTCAGAGGAAATGTGCCACTTGTCATATCCAAGGAATATTCACATTGTGACAAACAATTGAACATCCTAGTAGGGTCTGTCCAGTACATCCCATGTACCCATGAGTCTACATCTTATTCCATGCTCGAAGCATCCTATAAGATTAGAACACATATTAGTCTTAACCATATCAAGGCTGTCTCATGTTCACCAAGATATATCGACTAAGGACATAATAGCTTGTCAGCCCAGCTGAACAGCTTTGAGACATTATTCAGAAGAACATATATTGCAGCAGACAATGTAGCTAACTGAATAACAACCATGCCTTTATAAACATAACAGTTTATTACATGATACAGATACATTCCCACAGGCCTCAAACATTAGCCTTAAGGGCATACCCCAACAATCTCCCACTTGCACTTAATCTAATGGTTGAGAAATCTCAAACCCATATTATTACAGTGCTTCTCATGCTTCTGCTGCGCCAGAGGCTTGGTAAGCGGGTCTGCCAGATTGTCATCTGTATGAACCTTGCAGATTTTGATCTAGCCACGATCTATGATCTCCCTGATCAAATGAAACCGTCTCTGTATGTGCTTGGACTTCTGGTGCGACCGTGGTTCCTTTGCTTGTGCGATTGCTCCAGTGTTATCACAAAAGATAACCAAAGGATCTGCACTCGAAGGAACAACACCAAGTTCTCTCACGAACTTACGAATCCACACTGCCTCCTTGGATGCTTCCGAGGCTGCAACATACTCGGCTTCTGTTGTGGAATCAGCAACAGTTGACTGTTTGAAACTTTTCCACACCACTGCACCTCCATTCAAGCTAAAAACATAGCCTGATTGCGATCGGAAATCATCCTGGTCAGACTGGAACGAAGCGTCAGTATAACCTTCAATACTGAGTTCTTCCTGACCACCATATATCAAGAACATATCTTTGGTCCTCCGCAGATATTTTAAAATGTTCTTGACTGCAATCCAGTGCGCCATACCTGGATTACTCTGGTAACGACTGGTCACGCTTAACCCGTAAGCAACGTCTGGGCGAGTACACAACATCGCATACATAATGGATCCAATAGCCGAAGCATAAGGCGTATTGTCCATTTCATCTTTCTCAGTCTGTGTTTGTGGACACTGACTCTTCGAAAGATTCAGACCATGTCTGACTGGAAGATATCCTCGTTTAGAATTCTCTAAATGAAATCTCTCCAGGACCTTTTCGATGTAAGTACTCTGGCACAGCCCGAGAAGCCTCTTAGATCTATCCCTGTAGATCTTCACACCTAACACATAGGCTGCTTCTCCTAGATCTTTCATCTGGAAACATTTCCTCAGCCATGCTTTTACAGCATGCATTTCAGGAATATCGTTTCCAATGATCAAGATGTCATCGACGTAGAGGACTAGGAAAGTAATCACGCTCCCACTAAACCTCTTATATACACACGGGTCATCCTCGTTCTTGATGAAACCAAATTCGGTAACTGAGTCATCAAAACGAATATTCCAGCTTCTAGATGCTTGTTTAAGTCCATAAATAGACTTCTTTAACTTGCATATCTTATGACGATCTGCTGGATTAGTGAAACCTTCTGGTTGTGTCATGTACACATCCTCATCCAGATTTCCATTAAGGAAAGCTGTTTTCACATCCATCTGCCAAATCTCATAATCATAATATGCAGCTATCGCGAAAAGAATCCGAATAGACTTAAACATGGCTACAGGAGAGAAAGTTTCATCATAATCTATCCCGTAGATTTGTTTGAAACCTTTCGCAACTAGCCTGCCTTTATAGGTAACCACGTTACCATCCATGTCAATCTTCTTCTTGAAGATCCACTTACAGCCTATAGGGATAACTCCCGGAGGCGGATCAACCAAATCCCAAACTTGGTTATCTGACATGGAGTCCATCTCGGCGCGCATAGCTTCAAGCCATCTCGCTGACTCCGGTCCACTGACCGCATCCGCATAAGTGAGGGGTTCATCATTGTCAATGATGTAGACTCCATCATAGCGCTCAGGCTGTCGACGGATCCTACCCGATCTTCGCGGTTCCCGTGATATCTGAGCCTCAGGTTGTTCAATAACCTGTTCTACCAGCTCAGGCACATCCAACTCTGCTTGAGCACTTTGTCCTTCCTCTGGATTCTCATCCAGTTTTATTTCTCTCCCACTGGCCTCTTGCAGAAGAAACTCCTTCTCAAGAAATATGGCCGTCCGAGCAACAAAAACCTTGTTCTCCTTGGGATCGAAGAAATAATAACCCTTAGTTTCCTTAGGGTAACCGACAAAGATACATTTGTCAGATCTACTCTCTAGTTTCCCAGAGGCGAGCTTTTTGACATAAGCCTCGCAACCCCAGATCCTGATAAATGTCAAGCTTGGCTGTTTCCCATACCATAATTCATATGGCGTCTTTGAAACTGCCTTGGATGGCACTCGGTTTAGTACCTTTGCAGCTGTTTCCAGTGCAAAACCCCAAAAGGAGTAAGGAAGAGTAGCCTGACTCATCATAGAACGAACCATATCAAGTAGCGTTCTATTTCTCCTCTCGGACACACCATTCCATTGCGGTGTTCCTGGTGGAGTGAGCTATGAGATAATCCCACACTCCTTTAGATAGTCAGTAAATGCATGACTTAGGTATTCACCACCTCGATCTGAGCGAAGTGCCTTGATATTACGGCCTAGCTGATTCTGTACTTCATTTTTGAACTCTTTGAACTTGTCAAAAGATTCACTTTTATGTCTCATCAGATAGACATAACCATATCTACTGAAATCATCAGTAAAGGTAATGAAGTACTGATAGCCACCTCTGGCATGTTTACTAAATGGCCCACACACATCACTGTGTATAAGGTCAAGTAAACCTGAAGCCCTTTGACCTTTGTGAGGAAAAGGTGACTTCGTCATTTTACCCATCAAACAAGCTTTGCATGTATCAATTTCCTTATAGGAGAATGATCCCAGCAGTCCATTTTCATGCAACCGCTTAATGCGTTTCTCGTTAATATGGCCTAAACGACTATGCCATAGCAAGGTGCTGTCATCAGCATACTTGGCTTTCTTAATATCAATTTGCTGTATTGAACATTCCATGTCCAACATGAATAACCCATTGTTAATTGAACCAGTTGCATAAACAATATTATCATAAGACAAAATACACTTTGAAATATTGCATTCAAAGGAAAACCCCTTCCTGACAAGAGCAGGAATGGAGATAATATTTTTAGTTATACTGGGAACAAAGTAACAACTGTTTAGTTCCAATACAAGTCCAGATGGTAAAGAAATAAAGTAGTCTCCTACAGCAACAGCAGCAACCCGTGCCCCGTTTCCAACTCGTAGGTCCACCTCATGCTGTCCCACCTGCCTTCTTCTCTTGAGTTCCTGTACATTTGAACAAATGTGAACTCCACATGCAGTGTCCAACACCCATGATACAGAAGAAGAAAACATGACCTTAGTCACGAATATACCTGAGCCAGAAGCAAAGCTTCCCCTCTTATCTCCTTGGAGCGCTTTACAGTCCTTTTTCCAGTGACCCAGCTGGCCACAGTGGAAACACCTGTATTCCTTAGACCGCTTGACCTTCTGCTTCAGAGCCTTGCTGTAACTCTTGACAGGGGCCTTGCCCTTCTTCCCCTTCTTTTTGTTCCTAGAAGGAACCATCAAGACAGAGGTTGAAGGCTTACCCTTCAGAGTCTCCTCAGTGGTCAAGAGCATATTCAGCAGCTCTGCCGGAGTACAATCGATTTTGTTCATATTAAAATTAATAATGAACGCGTCGAATAACGGCGGGAGAGACTGCAGAATAATATCCACAGCAAGCTCCTGGTTGATGGTATGCCCCAGTTTCTCTAGAGCCTCCTTGTGCCCAATCATCTTGAGCACGTGAGCTCCCACTGGGCTCCCTTCAGCCAGTTTGCTCTGAAAGAAGAGCTTTGTCAAATTATAGCGTTCAGTCCTCGCCTGTGCAGCATACAGCATCTTGAGGTTTGCTATAATCTGTATAGCCGACATATCCTCATGCTGACGCTGCAGCGGTGGCGTCATAGACGCTAGCATCAGGCAAGCGACATCAATGCTATCATTGACGTGCTTTTCATAGGCTTCCCGAACCGCCCTTGCGGCGTTCGGAGCGGGCTGCGGCGGTATCGCCGTCTCGAGGACATACAGTTTCCTCTCTGCCTTAAGAACGATCTTAAGGTGTCCAAACCAGTCAGAGAAGTTCGGCCCAGCAAACTTCTCCCTTTCCAGTAGGGATCGCACATTGAAGTTCATGGTGTTCGTTGCTGCAGGTATCTACAACAATGCAAGAACAGCAAGGTCAGTATCAATGTATAAGAATCAATCAGGACTTAAGAAAGATTCTTTTTCTCACTATTTTATCAGGCGTGAAAAATCCAGCAAAACAGCCCGAAAGAGTAGAACTCTTTTAGTGAGATGGGATCCAGATTTCATACTTGGTCTCCGCGTCCCGCTCAGGCGAGATAAGATGCACAGAGAGTACAAGCACTAGTTTCTGGTAGGCAGTCCCTGCCGATCGCCAACCCGTGCGATTCCCCTTCATCCGGGCAGTCCAGCAGACTGTGCCAACTGAGTTGGTACAACACAATCTCTGACCCCACAGATGGCTGCCTCCATGTGCTACCATATGCGCCACATATGTAGCCTACATGGTCAAGCTGACCCGACCTACTCCCTGGACCACCACGTGCTATGCTGAGCAACGAGAAGGGATAAATCCCTACTCTGTAACACGCAGGTGTAATCCCGCACCATCTGAAGATAGATGGACGTGCCCACTGAGTGGGTACAACACGGCTCCAACGATAATCAGAACAGTGAGGTTTCGCGTCAGAAGGCTTACGAGCTTGATATTTAAGCGTTGGATTTTAACGGTCTTTTATCTTCTTGCCTATCATGCAATTCCTATGGTGATAGCAGAAGATAATTTAATCATGCAATTCTAATATTAAGCAATAAAAGAAAGCATGTATCTTATGTGGTAAAAGCCCATAGCCCTAGAAGACCTTAACCTAACTTAAGTCTTCATTTGCTCTTCATGGGTCTTTAGCTGCTTATCTGGCCCAAACCTGGGCCCAAGCGCCAATTACAGCACAGGTGCGCCCACCAGGGAAAATGCGCCTGGTCCTAGGGTCGAACCCTAGACCTCCCACCTGGTCCAGCCACTTGCTGTATGCGCCTCTGCCAAGTGTGCTCTGTGCTCTTGTCTAATTAAATTACAAATTTAACTATCTAGACAAGAGTGACACGCAGGTCACTTACATTTATAAATTAAAACACAGTGATGCGCAGATCACAATAATTAATTTACAATTGTTTAATACAGGCTCGCAGGCCCCAGCACAGCACACAATTAATATGGGCAGCCCACATAAGACTAAATAACCAAGCATATGCATCAATCAATAACCATGTGATCCAATCATAAAAATTAAAATTTTTGAAAACCCCATGGGATCAATTTTAATTTTTCCTTATTTGCCCTACAACCTTACAACGGTCCATCACTAGGGATCCACTCATCCAACCTAGTCAGATCCACTGCCCTTGCATGCACCAAGTCCTAACTGACTTGAGTCGACCATAGGGTCAACCATGCATGCGCAAGGGCTGAACGACCACACAGAGTTCTGGCAAACGGGCGTGACCCCGGGCCTAACTCAGGTGCGTTCATAAGTCGTCTCAAGCAGACATCGCTACACACCTGTCTGCAGTCGACCTATAGCCACCATAGGCTTGCGCCAAGGTGCTATTTGATCGACCCATTCAGGCTGTCAGATGATCTGATCAGACATTCTGGATCTAACCTAGGGGTTGACTTCAACCCTAATAACCCGTCTAAGGGTTTATAGTAAAGCCTTAGATCTATAATGAGTCGCGCAAGTATTCAAGTTTTGTAAAACAAAAACAAGATGCGCCAACTTACAACATACATGCGCCAATAGATGGAAACATATTTCATACATGAAGTTTCGCAAGATGATAAAACCTATCATGCAACTTTCGCATGTAATATAGATCTAAGCATATGGAATCACAAGGCCAAAGCAATCATAACGAACATGCATTCAACCAAAGCTCTGATACCAATTGTAAGTACCCCTTAAGATAAGGGGGGTCCCCTTCTAGGGGGAGCATAACCCTAAAGCATATGGCGCATAAAATTTTCTTCTTGCGGAACTAGGGTTATAGGATCGATATGCATGCTAAAAGATCAACTTGATAATAAGAAAACAATCATACCATCGCCATGGGAAGATGTTTCCTTGGAAGCAAAGATCAAAGTAGATCTTCTCCTTGTCGTCACACACAAGATGATGTCGCTATCTCTCTTGGTGCCCCTTGTGCTAGCAAGGTTCCAAGAGGTCCTTGTCGAGTGAAGGGAAAATGAGATCTCTTTCTTCTTGGCCGAATCCTCCTCAACCTTCAAAGCGTCGCCCCACTCACGAGAGAGACGAGAGGAATATGGGCGAGAGGAATATCTCCGAGCGAAAATAGAGTATATTCTATTTTGATGAGCGCACTCTCCAAATGGAGATCATGGTTACTAAAAATAGTAACCACTCCTCACCACAACGTTCACGCCAAGTGAACTTGTCGCCTACACCTCTCCCTATGAACCAAGCGCTCATTTAGTGAGCCGGTTCACTTTGGTTCGGTTTAAGAACCAATCAAGCCAATGATCTAGTCTAGATCTTAAATAAACCCTAAGGTTCACGATCTAACCGTCGATCTCAACGATGCCCCTGATCTGACCGATCTGGCATACATTCTCTCGATCGAAGCTTACCGATCTCAAGCCCTAATCAATCAAACATGATCAGACCAGATCTCACTCACAATCAGAGATTAGATCCCTTTAAACTGAACCCAAACAATTCAGTCCACACGATCTGACTTAAGTAAGCCATATCATCAAATTGTGCGACCCTAAGGGTTTCCTTTAAATGTCGGTAACGATAACTCACGTTATCACGATCAGTGAGGGGTATCTAGCAACACATCACTGTCTCCCGATAGAAAGGAAAGAGTCTTCCAAGACTACACCCAAACCATAGCACAAGTGTGACTCAAATCACTAGGCATGCATATTTCCTTTGCCACTGGATGTTCTTATTGGACAAACCTGTCAAGCTCGTAATTCCAATATGATGAGCATGATTAGAACAGATGAACACAGTCACCTGGGTATGGCCATACACTTTCTCAATCATCTCATCCAGGGGGCCCCTTTAGAACATCACACTCCTTAAACAAGGAGACGGCAATCCTATGTCTATCACTAGTGCTCTAACCTGACTCAAGCTCACCATCCAAGATAGTCTATAATCATTATGTTTCAAATGATATTGAACTATCTCAAAACAATGACAATCATCATTTAGAAAACACAAGTGATCTCAAGTCAGAGGAAATGTGCCACTTGTCATATCCAAGGAATATTCACATTGTGACAAACAATTGAACATCCTAGTAGGGTCTGTCCAGTACATCCCATGTACCCATGAGTCTACATCTTATTCCATGCTCGAAGCATCCTATAAGATTAGAACACATATTAGTCTTAACCATATCAAGGCTGTCTCATGTTCACCAAGATATATCGACTAAGGACATAATAGCTTGTCAGCCCAGCTGAACAGCTTTGAGACATTATTCAGAAGAACATATATTGCAGCAGACAATGTAGCTAACTGAATAACAACCATGCCTTTATAAACATAACAGTTTATTACATGATACAGATACATTCCCACAGGCCTCAAACATTAGCCTTAAGGGCATACCCCAACAAAGTCCATTCCTAACCGTTATGCCCAGGGCCAACGAGTTTCCTTGCGAAGGCACGCCCAGGTTAAAACTGGACTGGGGAAACCATTACCACCACGCACTTTCTAAAGATAAGTGGGTGTGTCCCACGAGGGTGGGAAACAATTCACAACTCCACTAATCGATAGCTTAGTGAGGGCTACGCGTTAGAAGGCTACCAGACTTGATATTTTAATTGAGGGTTTTTGTTTAAGGTCTCATCATCTCAGTTTTATCTTATGTCTATCATTACAGGCATGCAATCCTATAGTGATAACATAACGGTAAAACATTTCAGGCATGCTTCTGCAGATAATAATAAAGGCAGTAAAGGATGATGTGATCATATCCTATACAAGACATTGAACCAATCCATGCCATGAAATAGGTTCAACTCTTGTCCTAGAACTCAAGCCCCAAAACTAGACCTAGCCTAGCCGACCTCTAGCTTGAACTTCAAGGTTGGCTCCAAGGTCCTTCTCTCATGGTTTAGCTCTCAAACCCTAGAGGTACACTTTAAAAGTTCCCCATAGGTTCGGCCAATGCCATGGTCTTCCTCCAAGGAAAGTGCGCCACCATGCAAGGGGACAAAACCTTTTTCGCCACCAAGCAACCAAGCACCAGCTTGCATGCGCCACCTTGCATGCTTGCGCCATCAAGTAAGATGCGAGCATCAAGGTCCAAGAAGGATGCGCCTTAGCCCTTAATCTTCCTCTTAATTTTTACAAAAATATTGAAAAAGATGGCACGCAGGCCACACAAGGATACATCGCAGGCATGCAAGAGGGGGGGCTTGACTAATGATCACAACACCATGCACAATCAAGGTATTTACTCATGCAATTCTACATGCTCATGAAAAACATAAAATCTGAAATTTTACTTTTTCACAAAACCAGTTTCTTTTTCTCATCTTCTTCTCACAAGTCTTTTGGTTTATTGCGATTTATTTTTCATGATGATTTCAGAGATCCATTCGGCTGGCAATTTTGTCAGATCAAGAGACTTGGCCTGTAAGATCCAAGGATCTTAAGTCCTGGTAAGCATTATTTTTGATTTAAATAAAATTATTGATTGTGATATTTTCTATGTATTGGTTGTTAATAGTTAATTAACCAGAGATTTGTGGTTGATAAAGTATAGTTAATTAACTAGAGATTTTTGGTTATTAATTTATTGTAAATTAATTAGAAATTATTTGTTTGATTATTGGCTGTTAATTTATGATAAATTATTATTGGTTGTTCATGTCAAATTAATTAGGATTTATGGGTTGTAAATTATTGGTTAATTAATTAGACCTTATTGGTTAATTAATTAGACCTTATTGGTTAATTAAATCCTTAATGGATTTCGTTTAAGTGAATGGTTAATGGTTAAGTTAATTAAATTAATTGGTTATTTATGAGATATTGGGTTATTGGGTTTAAAATTCGAAATTATGAGTTAAATGGGTTAAGCCTATTTGAATTAATTGGTTAATGGGTTTAAAATTTAAAAACCCAAAGTTTAAGTGGTAATATCGGCTAGGGTGGGATTATTGGCGATTTTGGAGTCTTGAGAAAATTAAGGTGGCGGCTTGAAAGAACTTGGCGACTCTTGGAAAGCTTGGAGGCGATTTTTGGTGTTCTTTCTTCATATTCTTCCCCTTAGCGAATTTTCCTTGAGGTGAAACTTTCTTGGCGATTTCTTGGAGGCCTTTGGGTGACTTCAAAGGCTTTGGACGATTTTGTTGTGGAGTTTCATCTTGTTGTTCACGGTTTAAGAGGTGAGTGGGGTGTCTTAATTCCTTCCATATGTGTCCTATTCGAACTCTATCAAATAGTTGTGGTAAATAATAAATTTGATTGCATAAAAAAATTACTATGTGTAAAACCGAAACCTTGATGTTTCTTCATGAGAAAAACCGAAAATTTCAAGGATGTATATATCTTGTGAAAAATCGAAAATTGCAAGAAAATTATGATGATTGTTATGAAAACCAAATTTTGGTATTAACTATGAGAACCGAAATAATCTTGAAAATTTGTTGTAAAAACCGAATTAATCTTGAGGATTGTTTAACCGAAATTTGTATGATATTTAGGGATTTTTTGGTAACACTAAATCATGGAATTTTGAGTATGAAAATTCTTGTTAACTAGGTATTTTATAGGGAATTTTGGTAACATAAAATCAAGGATTTTTATAGCATGTATGAAAACCGAAACCTTGATAATTGTAGTTAAACCGAAATCTTTATAATTGTAGTTAACATGTTTACTTGTGGTAATTTGTGGTAATTTGTAAAGTAATTTATAAGAATACATGTTTTATATTTTATGTTAATTTTATGATTGCTTGTTTTAATTTTATGTTTCTTTATGGGTGTAGCATGTATTCTTGTTTGAGAAAAATTGGGTGATAACATAGTAAGATTACACTGAACTAATCAGCATGAAATATAAGGACTACACTATATGATCTTCATTATGTGATTATGTGATTTTTGATCATTATGTGATTATGTGATTTCGGATATTATGTGGTTATGTGATGGTTAGGACTAAGGCTAGGTGTAACTATGAACTCAAGGGGATAGTCCTTATGTGATATGTTAAGGGTTTGAATTTCAGCCCTGTTATGTGATATGTTAAGGGTTTGAATTTCAGCCCTGTATTGTGATATGTGAGGGGGTTGATGTTCAGCCTGCCTATTATGATTATTGTGATGGGGGTTGATGTTCAGCCTGCCCGATATGATTTTTGTGATGACTATCCTAGAGTCTAGTTGACACTTAGGAGTCCACCTTTGTGAAATATGAAATAAGATATGTCTGTTGTCCAGTAGGAACCTTTTGGGAGAACGGGTTTTGACCCAAAGTGCCATGTCTTGGTCGGACAGGGGCCACCTCTTGATGTCATTACTCTTTTATGTGTTGGGAATGATATAAGACCCAAAGTGCCATGTCTTGATCAGACAGGGGCCACCTCTTGATGTCATCATTCTCGTTTTGTGTTATGGCGTGATAGACCAACGTGCCACGTCGTGACCTGGCGGGGGCCACCTCTTGATTCTATTCACTGTCCATGTTTGTGTTGCTTGTGATTTGCAGCTCCCAGTGCTTTGGCCAAGCCGGGTTAGACCATATTGGTCACTACTGAATATGCTGGACAACTAGGTTAAATATGTGTTGGTATGTTTAGTTGGGTTAGAATATGTGTGTTCGGTTGGTTTAGAGTATAACTCTAGAATCTGAGGTTATTATATGTTAGTGTGTACTTTTGACTGCTTATATGACTTTTGCATTGAATTGTTGTTATATGTTGACATGATATCCTGTTAAAGATTTTTAAAAATAATTTGCCTATATTTTTGAGTGTATGTTCTGGATGGTCAATTAGACTATCCACTCACTGGGCTGTGTAGCTCACCCCTCACTATTTTCAGGTGTAGAGCAGGGGCGCTGTTAGCATTATATGGATGCTGTGAATTATGCTTAATGAATTTATGATGCCGGTTGTGGCCTTAATGTGTTTATGCTTATGATGCCGGTTGTGGCTAAACCCTATGAGTTATATGAACTTTGTGAGTCATGTGAATTGTGTGAATTTGTGTTGCCAGACTGTGGCAGTTAAATGATTTTGATTTTTGTGTCACCGCGGGCTTCAGCCTGGTTTCGGTGTTTGGTATGAATTTGTAAAAATCGATTTTGTGATTTTGTTTTGATTTCGGCTTGATGTGTATTCTGTGTAATCGGTTTTGATATACCCTGTAACTTGCATATGTCTAGTGCAAGTATTGCGTGGTGGCAGGTACCCTTACGTGATTTATGAGTTTTGTGTTTTGTGGATAGTTTATGAATTTTGAAAATTTTCAGATCGTGTTTTTCTTGAACTCGGTTTTACCTAGCATATGATCGATCTTATATGAGACATCCTGGTTCTTTTATGAATTGTATAGCTTGATTTGGGGTTAAGAATGTGGGATGTTACAGAACCAGTCCGAAGACACAATGCCCGTCCTACTTGACAAAATTACTTGCGCCTTTGATCTTTAAATCAAACAAGAAAAATAGTCCAAATATTCAAAAGAGATTGAGAGGATGATAGAAACAAGAAACCCTAATTTTTCTACTTTTAGAAAAATCGATTGCCATGCCTCATGCTATTTACGAAAATAGAGATATGGCATGTGAGCATGGAAGAAAAGCATAAAACATCGTTCGAGTCTTGCAAGTCCCTCTGATACCACTGTAGGGAAACCCCGGGGACATTTTACAATTTTATCAGAGCTATGGACATACATTTTTCGCAGCGGAAGAATGTCCCCGAAACAGGCCGGTCCCAAAAACCCAGTGAAGATCGCATGCAAGGGAGTCGACATGATGAGTTAGGAAATACCTTAAGAGCAATGTAGAGCGATGTCGATGAAGGCGCCCAAGTGTTCGCCCTCTGCAGTCTCGCACACACGGATCTCTTGAGTTCTCTTCTTCCACGCCCGGTGCTAGCCTCGGGAAGAAGATCCAAGCCTTAGGGAGATACTCTACTTCACTTGTGCCACCAAGAGAGATGATGCGCCAAGAGAAGAAGGAAGACTATCCAAAAACGCCAAGCACTAATGTTCCTTGCGCCAAGAGGAAAGGAAGAAGTGGCTTGCGGTTATGGAAGAAGGAAGATGCGCCCTTGCTCGAAGCACTCGCCCCTCTCCTTGTGTTCACGCCTTCAAGGAATTAATTGCACACAAGAGGGGGCGACTAGGGTCATATTTATAGGGCAAGAGGCGGTTAGGGTAATGGCTAGGATCATGACAAGTGTAGGGCTAGGATGAGGAGGTTTGAGATAAGGAAAGTCTCCAAGACATTTCCATAATTCTCATTCAACCTTACCTTTTGTTCCCACGCCTTTCCTTGTGCGCCAAGGCCTTGCCTTGCGCCTCAAGCAATGCCATAGAGGCATGCATTCCATCCTAGGAAGAGAGGGGGAGGCGCCCTTTACTTCCATAATGAAGCAAAGGCACCAACATGACCCCATTATGCCCCTAGGCGCCTAATGGTTCATGTTTCTCCCCATTATACCCTTTTAGCCTCTCATCTCTTCATGAGAACTTGTTATTGGGCCTCATTGGATAATGAGCTAGCCCAAACATCATTGCATAGGTTTATTAAGCACTTGGATCCAATCCAATGCAACCCTAATCCAAATGTGACCAACCATGGTCAAATACGGGTCAACCTGCCAAAAATGAAGTTTGGCTCCAATAACATTCTTCCATCTCATCAGGCCCATTGGCGCTGATGAAATCTCCCAATTAGATCCGAGTTATCCAATAACTCGATCATAAGGCTTCCCGATCAATACGAGAACTCAAGTATCAAGGTGTGCGACCCTGTAGGTTCCTCTGACGCTGGCAGTGCTGACCAAAGGTCATCACAAGCAGTGAGTGGCACCTAGCAGTGCATCGCTGCTACCCAGGTCGTTGGAATGGATATCGACATTGACACCCCCATTATCGCAACTAGGTACAGATGCATTACAGTCTCTTTGCCGTACTGATATCCGATTGGACAAGTTCGTCACCACTTGTTTTCATCCAATCACATGGCTATGACTAAAACAGGTTCTTACCTGGGTATGGCCATACATTATCAGTCATAGAACCATAAAGGAGCTCCATGGATATCATACTTCCTTAGGAAAGGGGCAAATCCTATGTCTGTCCATTGATCTTCTCATATGGGTCGTGACATGCTCAATAACAACCGTTATGACCTCCCAGCTACGGCAAGGTGTTAGGTTGTATCAAAGCAAGTCCCTAACCATATAGAATGATCAATGACCTCAAGTCAAGGGATCAATGCATCACCTGTCACTTATGAGGATAACTCATGACACCAAGTCATAGCCTCATAGCGGGTCTATCCAGTATATCCCCAATGATATACTCATGTGTCTGCGTTAGCACCACGTGCCTAACCAGCCCACATACCAGTCTCATAAGTACCATAGCTGTCCCATATCCACTAAGGTACATCGACTGGGGATTATAATTCGAGCACAGATCCAATCTGTCTCCAGGGACATTATCATGTAAGTACACAATCGCAGGTGTAGTCAAACAATGATAACGACAATGCCAGAATGATATATAAATATCAGTGTCAAGTAGTACATAAGTTGACCAAAACTAGGTCCTAGGGCATATACACCAACATTAAATTGCTGTGAGGTTAGTTTGTTGCGTTAAATAGTTGGGTGTCGTCACTTCT
This sequence comes from Costus lasius, assembly GCA_027563935.2. Taxonomy (NCBI): domain Eukaryota; kingdom Viridiplantae; phylum Streptophyta; class Magnoliopsida; order Zingiberales; family Costaceae; genus Costus; species Costus lasius. Next base: position 51,716,712 of record CM050452.1, read on the forward strand.
CATTCGCATTAGTGTTGCCCCGATCAAATTCGCCACTGTTTCGTCGTGTTTTCTATCGGTTTTCCTGCACTATCCGAAGCATTTCTTCTTCCCTCGTCTCATGACCCTCTCCCATTTTACGTGCATTGTGTAAAAACCCTAGAGTACGGCATCAGGACCCTCCCTCCTATTAGACGCTACATCAGGTCTGGTATCAGAGAGCATTACGTGATCGATTCTTATCGTCGCACGATCTGCCCCATTGCATTGCATATTTCGGCATTTCCCCAGTTTTTCGCATTTCGCATTAGTCGTGTCTCCCTTGTTTGTGTATGGTGACTACACGGTCATAAATCATGTCATCCCAATACCCCAAAACCAATCCTGAAACGCAAGAGTCGGTCCAACCTTCGGAAGGGGCTAATTCTCGTCTAGAGTCTATGGCTGCGCTTGAGGCGCGAATCGATGACAAGCTTGAGGCGCTATCCGCACGCGTGGAAGCCCAACAAGCTAGCACCAAAGCCACGGTCTAGCAGATCTTGGCCAGAATCCAACACCTCCTTAGTCGCTCTGGACCCGCAGAGCATGAGTGCCCAAGCTCAGTGAACCCTCTGGTGTCCGCAAACCCAGTGAAAGTTCCCTAAGGGGGAGGGAAACCCTAGACATGCGCATATAAAACTTGCATGGGCGGAAGCAAGGGTTTCTAAAAGAATCGCATGCATGTCATATGATCAACTTCTTAAAAACTTGTATACAGAAGAAAATTCATACCGATGCCATTTCTTGGATGGCGTCTTGGAAGCAGAGAACAAAGTGGTTCTCCTCCAAAGCGTGCGCACACAAGGTGATAGATCGCCTACTTTCTTGTTGCTCCTTGTGCTAGCAAGGATCCAAGATCTCCTGATCGAATGAAGGGAGAAGAGATGATCTTTCTTGCTTGGTCGAATCCTTCTCTTGTCGTCAACACTCACCACACGAGAGTGAGTCGTCGTGAGCAAAGGGGCGAGAGGCGAGAATAGGGAGACCTATTCGAACGTGAGGCGTGGTCTCATTTTGAGATCATGGCTTCTAAAAATAGCAAGACACCACATGCGATCATGTGTTCACACCAAGTGAACGATCGCAATTTCCTCTCCCCTTGAACCATGCGCTCACTTGATGAGCAGGTTCATTTCATTTGGTTCAAGGACCAAATTAAGCCAAGCCTTGATCCAGATCACATTAAACCAAAAGGCTCAAGATCTGACCATTCATCTCTTGATGCTCTTGATCTCACCGATCTAGCATCCAATCTCTCGATCGAAGCTTACCGATCTCAAGCCCTAATCAATCAAACATGATCAGACCAGATCTCACTTACAATCAGAGTTTAAATCCCATTAAACTGAACCAAAACAATTCAGTCCACACGATCTGACTCAAGTAAGCTATATCATCAAATTGTGCGACCCTAAGGGTTTCCTTTAAATGTCGGTAACGATAACTTACGTTATCACGATCAGTGAGGGGTATCTAGCAACACATCACTGTCTCCCGATATAAAGGAAAGAGTCTTCCAAGACTACACCCAAACCACAGCACAAGTGTGAACCCAAGTCACTTGACATATGTGTTTCCTTTGCCACTGGATGTTCTTATCGGACAAGCGTGTCAAGCCTGTAATTCCAATATGATGAGAATGATTAGATCAGATGAACATAGTCATCTGGGTATGGCCATACACTTTCTCAATCATCTCATCCAGGGGGCCCCTATAGAACATCACACTCCAATCAAGGAGACGGCAATCCTATATCTATCACTAGTGCCCTAACATGACTCATGCTCACTATCCAAGATAGTCTATAACCATTATGTTTCAAATGATATTGAACTACCTCAAAACAATGCCAATCATCATTTAGAAACACAAGTGATCTCAAGTCAGAGGAAATATGCCACTTGTTTGCATATAAGGATTATTCACATTGTGACAAGCAATTGAATATCCTAAGTAGGGTCTGTCCAGTACATCCAATGTACCCATGAGTTTACATCTTATTCCATGCTCGAAGCATCCTATAAGATTAGAACACATATTAGTCTCAATCATATCAAGGCTGTCTCATGTTCACCAAGATATCTCGACTAAGGACAAAACTGCATGTCAGCCAAGTTGAACAGCATTGAGACATTATTCAGAAGTATACATATTGCAGCAGATGATGTAACAACCTGAATAACAACCATTGCCTTTATAAACATAGAGTTTATACATGATACTGATATAATCCCAAGGCCTCAAACATTAGCCTTAAGGGCATACCCCAACAATCTCCCACTTGCACTTAATCTAATGGTTGAGAAATCTCAAACCCATATTATTACAGTGCTTCACATGCTTCTGCTGCGCCAGAGGCTTTGTAAGCGGGTCAGCTAGATTGTCATCTGTATGAACCTTGCAGACTTTGATCTCGCCACGATCAATGATCTCCCGGATCAAGTGAAACCTTCTCTGTATGTGCTTGGACTTCTGGTGCGACCGTGGTTCCTTTGCTTGTGCTATTGCTCCAGTGTTATCACAGAAGATAACCAAAGGATCTGCACTCGAAGGAACAACACCAAGTTCCTGAACGAACTTACGAATCCATACTGCCTCCTTGGATGCTTCTGAGGCTGCAACATGTTAGGGAATGCCGGGTGTAATTTAAAATTTTGCAGTCCCAGGACGCAGCGGAAGTAGCATTACACCCGAAACACATTCCGGTCCCAAGGATCCATGCGAGGGAGATAACACAAGGATGTGTTAGAGATGTACCTCTTTTGCTTGTTTATTCGTCGATGCCATGTTGAAGGCGCCCACGTGTTCGCCCTCTACAAGTATCCACGCGTCGACTCCTTGATCGTTGCTCCCTTCCACGCTTGGTGCTAGCCTCGGGAAGAGAATCAGGCCTTAGGGTTCTTCTTCACTCTTCTTGCGCCACCTCCAAGGTTCATGCGCCAAGAGGAAAGGAAGATGCCGCCAACTTCTTATTCTCTTTACTCCAAGTGAAGAGGAAGAAGAAGAGCTTCGGCTTTGAGGAAGATGAAGTGGAGCTCACGCCACCAAGTCCTTCTCCAAGTCACGCCAAGAGGAGAGGAAGGAGAAAACTTGCGGCCACTAGAAGAAGAGTTGCACCACTTTGATGTTGTCGCCCTTTGCTTTGCTCTTGCCCCTCTATTTGTGCTCACGTCTCCAAGCATTCATCATTATGAGAGGGCAACAATGAGTCCTATAAATAGGACTAGAGGCGGCAATAGCAATGGCTAGGATCATGCCAAGTGGGCGGCTAGGATAAAGAAGTCTTGAGATAAGGAAAGTCTCAAAGACTTTACCATAAATCTCATTCAACCTATCCTAATTTGCCCAATGGCCATATCAGCCCAAGGCATACCTTATAGGCACGCATTCCATCCAAGGAAGACGGGCTAGGCGCAACATCCATGAAGAATTCGGCTAGGGTGGTTTCTTGGGAGAAATTAGGGTTTGAGGTAAGGTAAGTCTCCAAGACATTACCATATTCCTCACTCTACTATCCATATGCGCCCAAGAACTTCCCATAAAAGTTCTCAAGCCATATCAGCCCCAAGACTTGCCTTAGAGGCAAGTATTCCATCCAAGGAGCAAAGGGGGAGGCGCCTAATGCTTCCTTATGAAGCAACATGCGCCCACTTTGTTGGGGTATGCCCTTAAGGCTAATGTTTGAGGCCTTGGGATTGTAATAGTATCATTGTATAAACTCTTAAGTTTATAAAGGCAATGGTTGTTATTCAGGTTGTTACCTTGTCTACTGTAATAAGTGTACTACTGAATAATGTCTCAAAGCTGTTCAGCTAGGCTGACATGCACTAATGTCCTTAGTCGATATATCTTGGTGAACATGAGACAGCCTTGATATGGTTAAAGACTAATATGTGTTCTAATCTTATAGGATGCTTCGAGCATGGAATAAGATGTAGACTCATGGGTACATTGGATGTACTGGACAGACCCTACTAGGATATTCCATTGCTTGTCACAATGTGAATGATCCTTGTAAGCACCAAGTGGCACATGTCCTCTGACTTGAGATCACTTGTGTTTCTAAATGATGATTGTCATTGTTTTGAGGTAGTTCAATATCATTTGAAATATAATGGTTATAGACTATCTTGGATAATGATCATGAGTCAGGTTAGGACACTAGTGATAGATAAAGGATTGCCGTCTCCTTGTTTAAGGAGTGTGATGTTCTAAGGCCCCCCTATATGAGATGATTGAGAAAGTGTATGGCCATACCCAGATGACTATGTTCATCTGGTCTAATCATGCTCATCGTATTGGAGTTACAGGCTTGACATGCTTGTCCAATAAGAACATCCAGTGGCAAAGGAAACATGTATGCCTCGTGAAATGGATTCACTCTTGTGCTGTGATTTGGGTGTAGTCTTGGAAGACTCTTTCCTTTATATCGGGAGACAATGATGTGTTGCTAGATACCCCTCACTGATCGTGATAACGTAAGTTGTCGTTACCGACATTTAAAGGAAACCCTTAGGGTCGCACAATTTGATGACATGGCTTACTCAAGTCAGATCGTGTGGACTGAATTGTTTGGATTCAGTTTAAAGGAGTTTAGACTCTGATTGTAAGTGAGATCTGGTCTGATCATGTTTGATTGATTAGGGCTTGAGATCGGTAAGCTTCGATCGAGAGTGTGGATGCTAGATCGGAGAGATCAAGAGTATCCAGAGATGAACGGTTGGATCTTGAACCATTTGGTTCAAAGAGATCTAGACCATGGCTTGGGCTGGTTTGAACCGAATTGAGTTGAACCTAATTGGCTTGAACCGGTTCACATGGGTGAACGTATGGTTCAAGGATTGAAGGCATTTTGGGCGGTTTTTCTTCAAGTGGTCGCATGGCTTCATAACCTTCCATATATGGAAGTGTAACGCCATCACTTGAATGAAAGCCTTAACGCCATTTGCCCAATTACTCTCTTGTCATCTTCATTCGACAAGGAAGAGGGGAACTCTTGTACAACGAAGCTCTCGGCCAAGCACCTCTCTTCATCTACACACGACAAGGACATTTTGGAGATCGCTTGCTAGCACAAGGAACATCCGAAAGGGTAGCCATCTCTCATCTAGTGTGCGTTATCTTTGGAGGAGTGCTTACTTGCTCTCTTGCTTCCAAGTCGCCACCCTTTATCATGGCTTTGGTAAGAGATCTTCTCTTGATCTTTATAAGCAAACAAAGTTAATCTTATAGATATACTACATGCGATCTATGGAAACCCTAATTCCGCCCATGCAATTGAGATTTGTGCATGCTTAGGGTTTGCGCTCCCCCTTGAAGGGGACTTACAATTGGTATCAGAGCATAGGGTTTTTCAGTATTATCTATATGATTGCTTTGCTGAGATTGTGATCCATTCATGATGCCATATTGCGCTCACTTCATGCTTTGTTTTCTTGCGCTTACATGATGTTGTGTGCCCATAAGTTTGTTTGCGCTTGTATCATTGCTTGGAGAAGTTTGCGCTTATGCCTAGATCTTTGGTTTATCAACATGCAAAGAATGACATGCTAGATATTTGATGTATCTTGTTTATCAAAGTGGCGCATGTTACTTGTTTGCGCTTGTTGTAGTTGTTTTTCAAAGAAAAACTATACATCTTGCGCGCCTATCACCATAGATCTAAGGGGCGCCTGCTATAATCCCTTAGACGGGTTAGTAGGGTTGAAGGCATCCTCTAGGGAAGATCCAACTAGTCTGATCAGACCATCTGACAGCCTAGATGGGTTGACCTGATAGCACCTGTGCGCAAGCACGAGGTGGCTATAGGTTGACTGCATCAAGGGCGTGTAGCGAGGTCTGGTTGAGACGACTAATGAACACACATGAGTTAGGCCCGGGGTCACACCCGCTTGCCAAAACTCATGAGGGTTGTTCAGCCCTTGTAGCATGCATGGTTGACCATTAGGTCAACTCGAGTCAGTTAGGACTTGGTGCATGCAAGGGCAGAGGATCTGACTAGCTGGATGAGTGGATCCCTATTAATGGACCGTTGTAAGGTAGTAGGGCTCATAAGAAAATTAAAATTGATGCCAATGGGGTTTTCAAAATTTTATTTTCTTTGTAATGGATCACATGTTGATTGAATGATGCCATGATGCTTGTTTATTTATTCTTATGTGGGCTGCCCATGTTAAATGTGTGCTGTGCTGGGGCCTGCGTGCCTGGACTTAAACTTGTAAATTAATTTTTATCGTGATCTGCGAATCACTTTTTAATTAATTTATTGTATATTTGACCTGCGAGTCAAACTTGTCTAGATAGATCAAAATGTATTTGATTAGACAAGAGCACAAAAGCACACATTAAAGAGGCGCATTCAGCTGGTGGGCGCACCTGAGCTGAACTTGGCGCAAGGGCCCTGGGATGGACCTGATGAGATAAAAGACCCATGAAAAGAAAGTGAAGACTTAAGTAAAATTTAAGGTCTTACTTAGGCTATGGGCTCTTACCACATAAGATCAGCATGCTTTCTATTTATTGCTTTTATAATTAGAATTGCATGAGTTTATCTTCTGCTATCACCATAGGACTTGCATGATAGGTATGAAGATAAAAGACCGTTAAAATCCAAACGCTAACATATCAAGCTCGTAAGCCTTCTGACGCGAAACCTCACTGTTCTGACTATCGTTGGAGCCGTGTTGTACCCACTCAGTGGGCACGTCCATCTATCTTCAGACGGTGCGGGATTACACCTGCATGTTACAGAGTAGGGATTTATCCCTTCTCGTTGCTCAGCATAGCACGTGGTGGTCCAGGGAGTAGGTCGGGTCAGCTTGACCATGTAGACTACATATGTGGCGCATATGGTAGCACATGGAGGCAGCCATCTGTGGGGTCAGAGACTGTGTTGTACCAACTCAGTTGGCACAGTCTGCTGGATTGCCCAGATGAAGGGGAATCGCACGGGTTGGCGATTGGCAGGGACTGCCTACCAGAAATTAGTGCTTGTACTCTCTGTGCATCTTATCTCGCCTGAGCGGGACGCGGAGACCAAGTATGAAATCTGGATCCCATCTCACTAAAAGAGTGTTACTCTTTCGGACTGTTTTATGGATTTTACAGTCAGCTAAAATAGTGAGAAAAGGAATCATTCTTAAGTCCTGATTGATTCTTAACATTGATACTGACCTTGCTGTTCTTGCATTGTTGTAGATTCCTGCAGCAACGAACACCATGAGCTTCAATGTGCGATCCCTACTGGAAAGGGAGAAGTTTGCTGGGCCAAACTTCTCAGACTGGTTCGGACACCTTAAGATCGTTCTTAAGGCAGAGAGGAAACTGTATGTCCTCGAGACGGCTGTGCCGCCTCAACCCGCTGCGAACGCCGCAAGGGCGGTTCGTGATGCCTATGAAAAGCACGTCAATGATAGCATTGATGTCGCTTGCCTGATGCTAGCGTCTATGACGCCACCGCTGCAGCGTCAGCATGAGGATATGTCGGCTATAGAGATTATAGCGAACCTCAAGATGCTGTATGCTGCACAGGCGAGGACAGAACGCTATAATCTGACAAAGCTTTTCTTTCAGAGCAAACTGGCTGAAGGGAGCCCAGTGGGAGCTCACGTGCTCAAGATGATTGGGCACAAGGAGGCTCTGGAGAAACTGGTGAAGAGTCCCCTTCGAGGGGGAGCAAAACCCTAAAATGGCGCAATCAAAGTAGGGGGCAGCGGATAAAGGGTTTCATAGATCGAAGAGCATGTATCATATGATCAACTTAACAAAAAAAAGATTGTAAAAGAAGTGATTCAATCCATACCATTGCCATTTCTAGATGGCGCCTTGGAAGAAAGAGAGCAATGAAGATCTCCTCCAAATCGTCACACACAAGATGAGTCTTGGTTCCTTCTTGTCGTCCCTTGTGCTAGCAAGAGTCGTCCAAGGTGTCTCTGATCGAATGCAAAAGGGAAAAGAGAGCTTTTTCTTTCTTGGCGTTTTTCTCTTGTCGCCTTAGACTTCCTCACACGAGAATGCCGCTCGATGACAACCCAAGGAGGCGTCAATTGCGTGAAGAGGCAAGAGAGGGGCGACGTGAGTTCATGGCCACGTTTGAGAAGTGCTAAAAATAGCATCCCACTTCTCCATATGCGATCTTGGGTTTACCCCAATCGCAAATGCCACATCACCATTGAACCATGCGCTCATCCATGAGCTGGTTCAAACCGATTTGGTCCACTAACCAAATAAACCAAGAAATAAGTCCAGATCAAAATAAACCCAAAGGCTCTCGATCTGACCGTCAATCTCTCAATGCTTCTGATCTGACTGATCTAGCATTCATTCTCTCGATCGAAGCTTACCGATCTCAAGCCCTAATCAATCAAACATGATCAGACCAGATCTCACTTTCAATCAGAGATTAAATCCCTTTAAACTGAACCCAAACAATTCAGTCCACACGATCTGACTTAAGTAAGCCATATCATCAAATTGTGCGACCCTGAGGGTTTCCTTTAAATGTCGGTAACGATAACTCACGTTATCACGATCAGTGAGGGGTATCTAGCAACACATCACTGTCTCTCGATATAAAGGAAAGAGTCTTCCAAGACTACACCCAAAAACAGCACAAGTGTGAATCAACCTCACTAGGCATGCATATTTCCTTTGCCACTGGATGTTCTTATTGGACAAGCCTGTCAAGCCTGTAACTCCAATATGATAAGCATGATTAGATCAGATGAACATAGTCATCAGGGTATGGCCATACACTTTCTCAATCATCTCATCCGGGGGGGCCCCTTTAGAACATCACACTCCTTAAACAAGGAGACGGCAATCCTATGTCTATCACTAGTGCCCTAACCTGATTCAAGTTCACCATCCAAGATAGTCTATAATCATTATGTTTCAAATGATATTGAACTATCTCAAAACAATGACAATCATCATTTAGAAAACACAAGTGATCTCAAGTCAAAGGAAATGTGCCACTTGTCTCACTCAAGGAATATTCACATTGTGACAAACAATTGAACATCCTAGTAGGGTCTGTCCAGTACATCCAATGTACCCATGAGTCTACACCTTATTCCATGCTCGAAGCATCCTATAAGATTAGAACACATATTAGTCTCAATCATATCAAGGCTGTCTCATGTTCACCAAGATATCTCGACTAAGGACTTATAGCACGTCAGCCTAGCTGAACAGCTTTGAGACATTATTCAGAAGAACATATATTGCAGCAGACAATGTAAACAACTGAATAATAACCATGCCTTTATAAACATAACAGTTTATTACATGATACAGATACATTCCCACAGGCCTCAAACATTAGCCTTAAGGGCATACCCCAACAATCTCCCACTTGCACTTAATCTAATGGTTGAGAAATCTCAAACCCATATTATTACAGTGCTTCTCATGCTTCTGCTGCGCCAGAGGCTTAGTAAGCGGGTCTGCTAGATTGTCATCTGTATGAACCTTGCAGATTTTGATCTCGCCACGATCTATGATCTCCCTGATCAAATGAAACCGTCTCTGTATGTGCTTGGACTTCTGGTGCGACCGTGGTTCCTTTGCTTGTGCGATTGCTCCAGTGTTATCACAAAAGATAACCGAAGGATCTGCACTCGAAGGAACGACACCAAGTTCTCTCACGAACTTACGAATCCATACTGCCTCCTTGGATGCTTCCGAGGCTGCAACATACTCGGCTTCTGTTGTGGAATCAGCAACAGTTGACTGTTTGAAACTTTTCCACACCACTGCACCTCCATTCAAGCTAAAAACATAGCCTGATTGCGATCGGAAATCATCCTGGTCAGACTGGAACGAAGCGTCAGTATATCCCTCAATACTGAGTTCTTCCTGACCACCATATATCAAGAACATATCTTTGGTCCTCCGCAGATATTTTAAAATGTTCTTGACTGCAATCCAGTGCGCCACACCTGGATTACTTTGGAAACGACTGGTCACGCTTAACCCGTAAGCGACGTCTGGGCGAGTACACAACATCGCATACATAATGGATCCAATAGCCGAAGCATAAGGCGTATTGTCCATTTCATCTTTCTCAGTCTGTGTTTGTGGACACTGACTCTTCGAAAGACTCAGACCATGTCTGACTGGAAGATATCCTCGTTTAGAATTCTCTAAATGAAATCTCTCCAGGACCTTTTCGATGTAAGTACTCTGGCACAGCCCGAGAAGCCTCTTAGATCTATCCCTGTAGATCTTCACACCTAATACATAGGCTGCTTCTCCTAGATCTTTCATCTGGAAACATTTCCTTAACCATGCCTTAACAGCATGCATTTCAGGAATGTCATTTCCAATGATCAAGATGTCATCGACGTAGAGGACTAGGAAAGTTATCACGCTCCCACTAAACCTCTTATATACACACGGGTCATCCTCGTTCTTGATGAAACCAAAATCAGTGACTGATTCATCAAAACGAATATTCCAGCTTCTTGATGCTTGCTTAAGTCCATAAATAGACTTCTTTAACTTGCATATCTTATGACGATCTGCTGGATTAGTGAAACCCTCAGGTTGTGTCATGTACACATCCTCATCCAGATTTCCATTTAGGAAAGCTGTTTTCACATCCATCTGCCAAATCTCATAATCATAATATGCAGCTATCACGAAAAGAATCCGAATAGACTTAAACATAGCTACAGGTGAGAAAGTTTCATCATAATCTATCCCGTAGATTTGTTTGAAACCTTTCGCAACTAGCCTGCCTTTATAGGTAACCACGTTACCACCCATGTCAATCTTCTTCTTGAAGATCCATTTACAGCCTATAGGGATAACTCCCGGAGGCGGATCAACCAAATCCCAAACTTGGTTATCTGACATGGAGTCCATCTCGGCGCGCATAGCTTCAAGCCATCTCGCTGACTCCGGTCCACTGACCGCATCTGCATAAGTGAGGGGTTCATCATTATCAATGATGTAGACTCCGTCATAGCGCTCAGGCTGTCGACGAATCCTTCCCGATCTTCGCAGTTCCCGTGATATCTGAGCCTCAGGTTGTTCAATAACCTGATCTACTGGCTCAGGCTCATCCAACTGTGCTTGAGCACTTTGTCCTTCCTCTGGATTCTCATCCAGCTTTATTTCTCTCCCACTGGCCTCTTGCAGAAGAAACTCCTTCTCAAGAAATATGGCCGTCCGAGCAACAAAAACCTTGTTCTCCTTGGGATCGAAGAAATAATAACCCTTAGTTTCCTTAGGGTAACCGACAAAGATACATTTCTCTGATCTGCTCTCTAGTTTCCCAGAGGCGAGCTTTTTGACATAAGCCTCGCAGCCCCAGATCCTGATAAATGTTAAGCTCGGCTGTTTCCCATACCATAACTCATATGGCGTCTTTGAAACGGCCTTGGATGGCACTCGGTTTAGTACTTTTGCAGCTGTTTCCAGCGCAAAACCCCAAAAGGAGTTGGGTAAAGAAGCCTGACTCATCATAGAACGAACCATATCAAGTAACGTTCTATTTCTCCTCTCGGACACACCATTCCATTGCGGTGTTCCTGGCGGAGTGAGCTGTGAGATAATCCCACACTCCTTCAGATAGTCAGTAAACGTATGACTCAAGTATTCTCCACCTCGATCTGAGCGAAGTGCCTTGATATTTCGGCCTAGCTGATTCTGTACTTCATTCTTGAACTCTTTGAACTTGTCAAAAGATTCACTCTTATGTCTCATCAGATAGACATAGCCATACCTACTGAAATCATCAGTAAAGGTAATGAAGTACTGATAGCCACCTCTGGCATGTTTACTAAATGGCCCACACACATCACTGTGTATAAGGTCAAGTAAACCTGAAGCCCTTTGACCTTTGTGAGGAAAAGGTGACTTCGTCATTTTACCCATTAAACAAGCCTTGCATGTATCAATCTCCTTGTAGGAGAATGATCCCAGCAGTCCATAATCATGCAACCGCTTAATGCGTTTCTCGTTTATGTGGCCTAAACGACTATGCCATAGCAAGGTGCTGTCATCAGCATACTTGGCTTTCTTAATATCAATATTTTGTATCGAACTTTCCATGTCCAACACGAATAACCCATTGTTAATTGAACCAGTTGCATAAACAATATTATCAAAAGACAAAATACACTTTGAAATATTGCATTCAAAGGAAAATCCCTTCCTGACAAGAGCAGGAATGGAGATAATATTTTTAGTAATACTGGGAACAAAGTAACAATTGTTTAGTTCCAATACAAGTCCAGATGGTAAAGAAATGAAGTAGTCTCCTACAGCAACAGCAGCAACCCGTGCCCCGTTTCCAACGCGTCGGTCCACCTCATGCTGTCCCACCTGTCTTCTTCTCTTGAGTTCCTGTACATTTGAACAAATGTGAACTCCACATGCAGTGTCCAACACCCATGATATAGAAGAAGAAAACATGACCTCAGTCACGAATATACCTGAGCCAGAAGCGAAGCTTCCCCTCTTATCTCCTTGGAGCGCTTTACAGTCCTTTTTCCAGTGACCCAACTGGCCACAGTGGAAACATCTGTATTCCTTGGACCGCTTGACCTTTTGCTTCAGAGCCTTGCTGTAACTCTTGACGGGGGCCTTGCCCTTCTTCCCCTTCTTCTTGTTCCTAGAAGGAACCATTAAGACAGAGGTCGAAGGCTTACCCTTCAGAGTCTCCTCAGTGGTCAAGAGCATATTCAGCAGCTCTGCCGGAGTACAATCGATTTTGTTCATATTAAAATTAATAATGAACGCGTCGAATGAAGGCGGGAGAGACTGCAGAATAATATCCACAGCAAGCTCCTGGTTAATGGTATGCCCCAGTTTCTCTAGAGCCTCCTTGTGCCCAATCATCTTGAGCACGTGAGCTCCCACTGGGCTCCCTTCAGCCAGTTTGCTCTGAAAGAAGAGCTTCGTCAAGTTATAGCGTTCAGTCCTCGCCTGTGCAGCATACAGCATCTTGAGGTTCGCTATAATCTCTATAGCCGACATATCCTCATGCTGACGCTGCAGCGGTGGCGTCATAGACGCTAGCATCAGGCAAGCGACATCAATGCTATCATTGACGTGCTTTTCATAGGCTTCCCGAACCGCCCTTGCGGCGTTCGGAGCGGGCTGCGGCGGTATCGCCGTCTCGAGGACATACAGTTTCCTCTCTGCCTTAAGAACGATCTTAAGGTGTCCAAACCAGTCAGAGAAGTTCGGCCCAGCAAACTTCTCCCTTTCCAGTAGGGATCGCACATTGAAGTTCATGGTGTTCGTTGCTGCAGGTATCTACAACAATGCAAGAACAGCAAGGTCAGTATCAATGTATAAGAATCAATCAGGACTTAAGAATGATTCTTTTTCTCACTATTTTATCTGGCTTGAAAAATCCAACAAAACAGCCCGAAAGAGTAGAACTCTTTTAGTGAGATGGGATCCAGATTTCATACTTGGTCTCCGCGTCCCGCTCAGGCGAGATAAGATGCACAGAGAGTACAAGCACTAATCTCTGGTAGGCAGTCCCTGCCGATCGCCAACCCGTGCGATTCCCCTTCATCTGGGCAGTCCAGCAGACTGTGCCAACTGAGTTGGTACAACACAGTCTCTGACCCCACAGATGGCTGCCTCCATGTGCTACCATATGCGCCACATATGTAGCCTACACGGTCAAGCTGACCCGACCTACTCCCTGGACCACCATGTGCTATGCTGAGCAACGAGAAGGGATAAATCCCTACTCTGTAACACACAGGTGTAATCCCGCACCGTCTGAAGATAGATGGACGTGCCCACTGAGTGGGTACAACACGGCTCCAACGATAATCAGAACAGTGATGTTTCGCGTCAGAAGGCTTACGAGCTTGATATTTCAGCGTTGGATTTTAACGGTCTTTTATCTTCTTCACTATCATGCAATTCCTATGGTGATAGCAGAAGATAAACTTAATCATGCAATTCTAATATTCAAACATTAAATAAAAGAAAGCATGAATCTTATGTGGTAAAAGCCCATAGCCCTAGTGAGACCTTAACCTAACTTAAGTCTACACTTGCTCTTCATGGGTCTTTAGCTGCTCATCTAGCCCAAACCAGGGCCCAAGCGCCATCTGCAGCTGTGGTGCGCCCACCAGGAATTTGCGCCTGGTCCCAGAGTCGAACCCTGGACCTCCCACCTGGTCAAGCCACTGCTGCATGCGCCTCTGCCAAGTGTGCTCTGTGCTCTTGTCTAATTAAATTACAAATTTAACTATCTAGACAAGATTGACACGCAGGTCAATTTCACATTATAAATCAATTGAACTGTGATACGCAGATCACAAAACTAAAAATTAATTTACAATTAATTCCAGGCACGCAGGCCCCAGCACAGCACACATTAAAATGGGCAGCCCACATAAGATTAAATAAACATACATATGCATCAATCAACAATCATGTGATCCATCATAAAAATTAAAATTTTCGAAAACCCATGGGATCAATTTTAATTTTCCTTATTTGCCCTACAACCTTACAACGGTCCATTACTAGGGATCCACTCATCCATCCTAGTCAGATCCACTGCCCTTGCATGCACCAAGTCCTAACTGACTTGAGTCGACCAAAAGGTCAACCATGCATGCGCCAAGGGCTGAACGACCACACTGAGGTCTGGCAAGCGGGTGTGACCCCAGGCCTAACTCAGGTGCGTTCATGGGTCGTCTCAATCAGACATCGCTACACGCCTGTCTGCAGTCGACCTATAGCCACCTCAAGCTTGCGCCAAGGTGCTATCCAGTCGACCCATCAAGGCTGTCAGATAGTCTGATCAGACTGATTGGATCTAACCTAGGGGATAACTTCAACCCTAATAACCCGTTTAAGGGTTTAATGCAGGCGCATCTTAGATCTACAATGAGTCGCGCAAGTGATATATTTTTTTTTTTTTTTGAGAAAAACTACATCATGCGCCAACATACATGCGCAAAGAAAACAAACACAAGTTTCGCTTATGACATGTAAACATGTATTTTTGCATGTATGAAAGATCTAAGCATTTTCGCAAGCATGGATCACAAAATGGCTTAAGCAATCATACAAAAACATGCGTTAACCTGCCTTTGATATCAATTGAAGAGTCCCCTTCGAGGGGGAGCAAAACCCTAAAATGGCGCAATCAAAGTAGGGGGCAGCGGATAAAGGGTTTCATAGATCGAAGAGCATGTATCATATGATCAACTTAACAAAAAAACGATTGTAAAAGAAGTGATTCGATCCATACCATTGCCATTTCTAGATGGCGCCTTGGAAGAAAGAGAGCAATGAAGATCTCCTCCAAATCGTCACACACAAGATGAGTCTTGGCTCCTTCTTGTCGTCCCTTGTGCTAGCAAGAGTCGTCCAAGGTGTCTCTGATCGAATGCAAAAGGGAAAAGAGAGCTTTTTCTTTCTTGGCGTTTTTCTCTTGTCGCCTTAGACTTCCTCACACGAGAATGCCGCTCGATGACAACCCAAGGAGGCGTCAATTGCGTGAAGAGGCAAGAGAGGGGCGACGTGAGTTCATGGCCACGTTTGAGAAGTGCTAAAAATAGCATCCCACTTCTCCATATGCGATCTTGGGTTTACCCCAATCGCAAATGCCACATCACCATTGAACCATGCGCTCATCCATGAGCTGGTTCAAACCGATTTGGTCCACTAACCAAATAAACCAAGAAATAAGTCCAGATCAAAATAAACCCAAAGGCTCTCGATCTGACCGTCAATCTCTCAATGCTTCTGATCTGACTGATCTAGCATTCATTCTCTCGATCGAAGCTTACCGATCTCAAGCCCTAATCAATCAAACATGATCAGACCAGATCTCACTTTCAATCAGAGATTAAATCCCTTTAAACTGAACCCAAACAATTCAGTCCACACGATCTGACTTAAGTAAGCCATATCATCAAATTGTGCGACCCTGAGGGTTTCCTTTAAATGTCGGTAACGATAACTCACGTTATCACGATCAGTGAGGGGTATCTAGCAACACATCACTGTCTCCCGATATAAAGGAAAGAGTCTTCCAAGACTACACCCAAAAATAGCACAAGTGTGAATCAACCTCACTAGGCATGCATATTTCCTTTGCCACTGGATGTTCTTATTGGACAAGCCTGTCAAGCCTGTAACTCCAATATGATAAGCATGATTAGATCAGATGAACATAGTCATCTGGGTATGGCCATACACTTTCTCAATCATCTCATCCGGGGGGGCCCCTTTAGAACATCACACTCCTTAAACAAGGAGACGGCAATCCTATGTCTATCACTAGTGCCCTAACCTGATTCAAGTTCACCATCCAAGATAGTCTATAATCATTATGTTTCAAATGATATTGAACTATCTCAAAACAATGACAATAATTATTTAGAAAACACAAGTGATCTCAAGTCAAAGGAAATGTGCCACTTGTCTCACTCAAGGAATATTCACATTGTGACAAACAATTGAACATCCTAGTAGGGTCTGTCCAGTACATCCAATGTACCCATGAGTCTACACCTTATTCCATGCTCGAAGCATCCTATAAGATTAGAACACATATTAGTCTCAATCATATCAAGGCTGTCTCATGTTCACCAAGATATCTCGACTAAGGACTTATAGCACGTCAGCCTAGCTGAACAGCTTTGAGACATTATTCAGAAGAACATATATTGCAGCAGACAATGTAAACAACTGAATAATAACCATGCCTTTATAAACATAACAGTTTATTACATGATACAGATACATTCCCACAGGCCTCAAACATTAGCCTTAAGGGCATACCCCAACAACTGGGGCATACCATCAACCAGGAGCTTGCTGTAGACATTATTCTGCAGTCTCTCCCGCCCTCTTTCGATGCGTTCATTATTAATTTTAATATGAACAAGATCGATTGTACTCCGGCAGAGCTGCTGAATATGCTCTTGACAACTGAGGAGACTCTGAAGGGAAAGCCTTCAACCTCTGTCTTAATGGTTCCTTCTAGGAACAAGAAGAAGGGGAAGAAGGGCAAAGCCCCTGTCAAGAACTACAGTAAGGCTCTGAAACAAAAGGTTAAGCGGTCAAAGGACAACAGGTGTTTCCACTGTGGCCAGCTGGGTCACTGGAAAAAGGACTGTAAAGCGCTCCAAGGAGATAAGAGGGGAAGCATCGCTTCTGGCTCAGGTATATATGTGACTGAGGTCATGTTATCTTCTTCTTCTATTTCATGGGTGTTGGACACTGCGTGTGGAGTTCACATTTGTTCAAATGTGCAGGAACTCAAGAGAAGAAGGCAGGTGGGACAGCATGAGGTAGACCTACGCGTTGGAAACGGGGCACGGGTTGCTGCTGTTGCTGTAGGAGACTATTTCATTTCTTTACCATCTGGCATTGTATTGGAATTAAACAATTGTTATTTTGTACCCAGTATAACCAAGAATATTATCTCTATTCCTGCTCTTGTCAGGAAAGGATTTGCCTTTGAATGCAATATTTCAAAGTGTGTACTTTCTCTTGATAATATTGTTTATGCTACTGGTTCAATTAACAATGGGTTATTCATGTTGGACATGGAATATTCTATACAAAACATTGATAATAAGAAAGCCAAGTATGCTGAAGACAGCACCTTGTTATGGCATAGTCGTTTAGGCCATATTAACAAGAAGCGCATTAAGCGGTTGCATGATCATGGACTGCTGGGATCATTCTCCTATGAGGAGATTGATACATGCAAAGCTTGTTTGATGGGTAAAATGACGAAGTCTCCTTTTCCTAACAAAGGTCAAAGGGCTTCAGGTTTACTTGACCTTATACACAGTGATGTGTGTGGGCCATTTAGTAAACATGCCAGAGGTGGCTATCAGTACTTCATTACCTTTACTGATGATTTCAGTAGGTATGGTTATGTCTATCTTATGAGACATAAGAGTGAATCTTTTGACAAGTTCAAAGAATTCAAAAATGAAGTACAGAATCAGCTAGGCCGAAATATCAAGGCACTTCGTTCTGATCGAGGTGGAGAATACTTGAGTCATGCGTTTACTGACTATCTGAAGGAGTGTGGGATTATCTCACAGCTCACTCCTCTAGGAACACCGCAATGGAATGGTGTGTCCGAGAGGAGAAATAGAACGTTACTTGATATGGTTCGTTCTATGATGAGTCAGGCCACTCTTCCTTACTCCTTTTGGGGTTTTGCACTGGAAACAGCTGCAAAGGTACTAAACCGAGTGCCATCCAAGGCCGTTTCAAAGACGCCATATGAATTATGGTATGGGAAACAGCCGAGCTTGACATTTATCAGGATCTGGGGTTGCGAGGCTTATGTCAAAAAGCTCGCCTCTGGGAAACTGGAGAGCAGATCTGAGAAATGTATCTTTGTCGGTTACCCTAAGGAAACTAAGGGTTATTATTTCTACGATCCCAAAGAGAACAAAGTATTTGTTGCTCGGACGGCCATATTTCTTGAGAAGGAGTTTCTTCTGCAAGAGGCTAGTGGGAGAGAAATAAAGCTGGATGAGAATCCACAGGAAGGACAAAGTAGTCAAGCGCAGTTGGATGAGCCTGAGCTGGTAGATCAGGTTATTGAACAACCTGAGGCTCAGATATCACGGGAACCGCGAAGATCGGGAAGGATCCGTCGACAGCCTGAGCGCTATGACGGAGTCTACATCATTGATAATGATGAACCCCTCACTTATGCGGATGCGGTCAGTGGATCGGAGTCAGCTAGATGGCTTGAAGCTATGCGAGCCGAGATGGACTCCATGTCAGATAACCAAGTCTGGGATTTGGTTGATCCGCCTCCGGGAGTAATCCCTATAGGCTATAAATGGATCTTCAAGAAGAAGATTGACATGGATGGTAACGTGGTTACCTATAAAGGCAGGCTAGTAGCGAAAGGTTTCAAACAAATCTACGGGATAGATTATGATGAAACTTTCTCTCCTGTAGCCATGTTTAAGTCTATTCGGATTCTTTTCGCGATAGCTGCATATTATGATTATGAGATCTGGCAGATGGATGTGAAAACAGCTTTCCTTAATGGAAATCTGGATGAGGATGTGTATATGACACAACCTGAAGGTTTCACTAATCCAACAGATCGTCATAAAATATGCAAGTTAAAGAAGTCTATTTATGGACTGAAACAAGCATCTAGAAGCTGGAATATTCGTTTTGATGAATCAATCTCTGAGTTTGGTTTCATCAAGAACGAAGATGACCCGTGTGTATATAAGAGGTTTAGTGGGAGCGTGATTACATTCCTAATCCTCTACGTCGATGATATCTTAATCATTGGAAACGATATTCCTGAACTTCATGCTGTTAAAGCATGGCTAAGGAAATGTTTCCAGATGAAAGATTTAGGAGAAGCAGCCTATGTATTAGGTGTGAAGATCTATAGGGATAGATCTAAGAGGCTTCTCGGGCTGTGCCAGAGTACTTACATCGATAAAGTCCTGGAGAGATTCCATTTAGAGAATTCTAAAAGAGGATATCTTCCAGTCAGACATGGTCTGAATCTTTCGAAGAGTCAGTGTCCGCAAACACAGACTGAGAAAGATGAAATGGACAATACGCCTTATGCTTCGGCTATTGGGTCCATTATGTATGCGATGTTGTGTACTCGCCCAGACGTCGCTTACGGGTTAAGCGTGACCAGTCGATTCCAAAGTAATCCAGGTCAGGCACACTGGATTGCGGTCAAGAACATTTTAAAATATCTGCGGAGGACCAAAGATATGTTCTTGATATATGGTGGTCAGGAAGAACTCAGTATTGAAGGATATACTGACGCTTCGTTCCAGTCTGACCAGGATGATTTCCGATCGCAATCAGGCTATGTTTTTAGCTTGAATGGTGGAGCAGTGGTGTGGAAGAGTTTCAAACAGTCAACTGTTGCTGATTCCACAATAGAAGCCGAGTATGTTGCAGCCTCGGAAGCATCCAAGGAGGCAGTGTGGATTCGTAAGTTCGTGAGAGAACTTGGTGTTGTTCCTTCGAGTGTCGATCCTTTGGTTATCTTCTGTGATAACACTGGAGCTATCGCACAAGCAAAGGAACCACGGTCGCACCAGAAGTCCAAGCACATACAGAGACGGTTTCACTTGATCCGGGAGATCATAGATCGTGGCGAGATCAAAATATGCAAGGTTCATACAGATGACAATCTGGCAGACCCGCTTACCAAGCCTCTGGCGCAGCAGAAGCATGAGAAGCACTGTAATAATATGGGTTTGAGGTTTCTCAACCATTAGATTAAGTGCAAGTGGGAGATTGTTGGGGTATGCCCTTAAGGCTAATGTTTGAGGCCTTGGGATTGTAATAGTATCATTGTATAAACTCTTAAGTTTATAAAGGCAATGGTTGTTATTCAGGTTGTTACCTTGTCTGCTGTAATAAGTGTACTACTGAATAATGTCTCAAA
The DNA here is from genome assembly GCA_027563935.2 of Costus lasius. Lineage (NCBI taxonomy): Eukaryota > Viridiplantae > Streptophyta > Magnoliopsida > Zingiberales > Costaceae > Costus > Costus lasius. The sequence continues at coordinate 51,737,144 of CM050452.1, forward strand.
GCTGTTCAGCTAGGCTGACATGCACTGATGTCCTTAGTCGATATATCTTGGTGAACATGAGACAGCCTTGATATGGTTAAAGACTAATATGTGTTCTAATCTTATAGGATGCTTCGAGCATGGAATAAGATGTAGACTCATGGGTACATTGGATGTACTGGACAGACCCTACTAGGATATTCCATTGCTTGTCACAATGTGAATGATCCTTGTAAGCACCAAGTGGCACATGTCCTCTGACTTGAGATCACTTGTGTTTCTAAATGATGATTGTCATTGTTTTGAGGTAGTTCAATATCATTTGAAATATAATGGTTATAGACTATCTTGGATAATGATCATGAGTCAGGTTAGGACACTAGTGATAGATAAAGGATTGCCGTCTCCTTGTTTAAGGAGTGTGATGTTCTAAGGCCCCCCTATATGAGATGATTGAGAAAGTGTATGGCCATACCCAGATGACTATGTTCATCTGGTCTAATCATGCTCATCGTATTGGAGTTACAGGCTTGACATGCTTGTCCAATAAGAACATCCAGTGGCAAAGGAAACATGTATGCCTCGTGAAATGGATTCACTCTTGTGCTGTGATTTGGGTGTAGTCTTGGAAGACTCTTTCTTTTATATCGGGAGACAGTGATGTGTTGCTAGATACCCCTCACTGATCGTGATAACGTAAGTTGTCGTTACCGACATTTAAAGGAAACCCTTAGGGTCGCACAATTTGATGACATGGCTTACTCAAGTCAGATCGTGTGGACTGAATTGTTTGGATTCAGTTTAAAGGAGTTTAGACTCTGATTGTAAGTGAGATCTGGTCTGATCATGTTTGATTGATTAGGGCTTGAGATCGGTAAGCTTCGATCGAGAGTGTGGATGCTAGATCGGAGAGATCAAGAGTATCCAGAGATGAACGGTTGGATCTTGAACCATTTGGTTCAAAGAGATCTAGGCCATGGCTTGGGCTGGTTTGAACCGAATTGAGTTGAACCTAATTGGCTTGAACCGGTTCACATGGGTGAACGTATGGTTCAAGGATTGAAGGCATTTTGGGTGGTTTTTCTTCAAGTGGTCGCATGGCTTCATAACCTTCCATATATGGAAGTGTAACGCCATCACTTGAATGAAAGCCTTAACGCCATTTGCCCAATTACTCTCTTGTCATCTTCATTCGACAAGGAAGAGGGGAACTCTTGTACAACGAAGCTCTCGGCCAAGCACCTCTCTTCATCTACACACGACAAGGACATTTTGGAGATCGCTTGCTAGCACAAGGAACATCCGAAAGGGTAGCCATCTCTCATCTAGTGTGCGTTATCTTTGGAGGAGTGCTTACTTGCTCTCTTGCTTCCAAGTCGCCACCCTTTATCATGGCTTTGGTAAGAGATCTTCTCTTGATCTTTATAAGCAAACAAAGTTAATCTTATAGATATACTACATGCGATCTATGGAAACCCTAATTCCGCCCATGCAATTGAGATTTGTGCATGCTTAGGGTTTGCGCTCCCCCTTGAAGGGGACTTACACACTTCACCCCATTATGCCCTTGGCGCCAATGGGGTATAATTCTTCCCCATTATACCCTTATTTGCTTATACTTCTTCATGATAACTAATTATTGGGCCTCATTGGATAATGAGCTAGCCCAAACTTCATGGCATGAGTTGATTAAGCCATTGGATCCAATCCAATGCAACCCTAATCCAAATGTGACCAATCTAGGTCAATTTCGGGTCAACCTACCAAAAATGAAGTTTGGCTCCAATAACTTTCTTCCAACTCATTAGGCCCATTGGCGCTGATGAAATCTTCCAAATTGATCCAAGTTATCCAATAACTTGATCATAAGGCTTCTGATTAAAGCAACGTCAAGAGTCTATTGCGTGTGACCCCGTAGGATCCATATGACGATGGCAATGATGTAAACATCATAAGTAGTGAGGGGTATCTAGCAACACATCACTACTACCCATGTCATAGGACTTAAGTTATTATGGCAACAACTCCTAACAAGCAACGAGGATTCCCATTGCATTATAGATCCCTTTGCCTAAACTGATATCCTGCCATTGGATTAGTCTCAAGTTTATTATCCAATGCACTGGTCATGACTCAACAAGTGTGGCCACACTTTCCCGTCATGCACCAATAAGGTGGGGCGCCCCGAGGTGGATATCATGCTTCCAATATGGAAGGGGCAAATCCTACTATTGGTCATCCATGTCTCTATATGACTTATGACATGCCCAATGACAGCCGTTTTGATCTCCCAATTACGGAGAGACGTAAGACTGTATTAAAGCATACCCATCATCAAATCTAGACATGAACACCTCAAGTCTAAGGATCAATGCAAAACCTCTTGCATGTGAGATTGACTTGTTGACTAGACAAGTCAATCCTCACGGTGGATCACTCCAGTGCATCCAATGCACCTGTATGTCTGCGTTACTGTGCCCCGCACCTAACCAGCCCATACACCAGTCTCACATGTACCGAAGCTATCCCATATCTGCTAAGGTACCTTGTCTGGGGATAGCTTATGAGAATGGATCCAATCCAAACTCCTGGGACATTATTTATGCAACTCAATACATCAACGCAGGTAGCGAAGTCTGCATAATAACGACCATGCCTATATAAAGAGTAATAGTTCTATCAAAGTACATTCAAACAATGCCTGACCATGTCCATACATTGGTCTTTAGGGCATATACACCAACACAACATACTCGGCTTCTGTTGTGGAATCAGCAACAATTGACTGTTTGAAACTTTTCCACACCACTGCACCTCCATTCAAGCTAAAAACATAGCCTGATTGCGATCGGAAATCATCCTGGTCAGATTGGAACGAAGCGTCAGTATATCCTTCAATACGGAGTTCTTCCTGACCTCCATATATCAAGAACATATCTTTGGTCCTCCGAAGATATTTCAAAATGTTCTTGACTGCAATCCAGTGTGCCTTCCCTGGATTACTTTGGAATCGACTGGTCACGCTTAACCCGTAAGCAACGTCTGGGCGAGTACACAACATCGCATACATAATGGACACAATAGCCGAAGCATAAGGCGTATTGTCCATTTCATCTTTCTCAGTCTGTGTTTGTGGACACTGACTCTTTGAAAGATTCAGACCATGTCTGACTGGAAGATATCCTCTTTTAGAATTTTCTAAATGGAATCTCTCCAGGACTTTATCGATGTAAGTACTCTGGCACAGCCCGAGAAGCCTCTTTGATCTATCTCTGTAGATCTTCACACCTAATACATAGGCTGCTTCTCCTAAATCTTTCATCTGGAAACATTTTCTTAACCATGCCTTGACGGCATGCAGTTCAGGAATATCGTTTCCAATGATTAAGATATCATCGACGTAGAGGACTAGGAAAGTAATCACGCTCCCACTAAACCTCTTATATACACACGGGTCATCTTCATTCTTGATGAAACCAAACTTACAGATTGATTCATCAAAACGAATATTCCAGCTTCTTGATGCTTGTTTAAGTCCATAAATGGACTTCTTTAATTTGCATATTTTATGACGATCTGATGGATTAGTGAAACCTTCAGGTTGTGTCATATACACATCCTCTTCTAATTTTCCATTAAGGAAAGCAGTCTTCACGTCCATTTGCCAGATCTCATAATCATAATATGCCGCTATCGCGAGAATAATCCGAATAGACTTGAACATGGCTACAGGAGAGAAAGTTTCATCATAATCTATCCCGTAGATTTGTTTGAAACCTTTCGCAACTAGCCTGCCTTTATAGGTAACCACATTACCATCCATGTCAATCTTCTTCTTGAAGATCCACTTACAGCCTATAGGGATTACTCCCGGAGGCGGATCAACCAAATGTTGGAGTATGCCCTTAAGGCTAATGTTTGAGGCCTATGGGAATGTATCTGTATCATGTAATAAACTGTTATGTTTATAAAGGCATGGTTATTATTCAGTTGTCTACATTGTCTGCTGCAATATATGTTCTTCTGAATAATGTCTCAAAGCTGTTCAGCTGGGCTGACATGCTATATGTCCTTAGTCGAGATATCTTGGTGAACATGAGACAGCCTTGATATGATTGAGACTAATATGTGTTCTAATCTTATAGGATGCTTCGAGCATGGAATAAGATGTAGACTCATGGGTACATTGGATGTACTGGACAGACCCTACTAGGTTATTCAATTGTTTGTCACAATGTGAATAATCCTTGAGTGCAACAAGTGGCACATTTCCTTTGACTTGAGATCACTTGTGTTTTCTAAATGATGATTGTCATTGTTTTGAGGTAGTTCAATATCATTTGAAACATAATGATTATAGACTATCTTGGATGGTGAGCTTGAGTCAGGTTAGGGCACTAGTGATAGACATAGGATTGCCGTCTCCTTGTTTAAGGAGTGTGATGTTCTAAAGGGGCCCCCTGGATGAGATGATTGAGAAAAGAGTATGGCCATACCCAGGTGACAGTGTTCATCTGTTCTAATCATGCTCGTCATATTGGAGTTACAAGCTTGACACGCTTGTCCAATAAGAACATCCAGTGGCAAAGGACATATGTATGCCTAGTGAAGTTGATTCACACTTGTGCTGTTTTTGGGTGTAGTCTTGGAAGACTCTTTTCTTTATATCGGGAGACAGTGATGTGTTGCTAGATACCCCTCACTGATCGTGATGACGTGAGTTATCGTTACCGACATTTAAAGGAAACCCTTAGGGTCGCACAATTTGATGATATGGCTTACTTAAGTCAGATCGTGTGGACTGAATTGTTTAGGTTCAGTTTAAAGGGATTTAATCTCTGATTGTAAGTGAGATCTGGTCTGATCATGTTTGATTGATTAGGGCTTGAGATCGGTAAGCTTCGATCGAGAGAATGGATGCTAGATCGGTCAGATCAGAAGCATTAAGAGATCAACGGTCAGATCAAAAGCCTTATGGTTTAATTATGATTTGGGCTAGTTGCTTGGCTTGATTGGTTCTTAAATTGAACCAAAATGAACCGGCTCACTAAATGAGCGCATGGTTCAAGGGGAGAGGAGTTGACGACATGTTCACTTGGTGTGAACGTTGGGGCGATGAGTGGTTACTATTTTTAGTAACCATGATCTCCACTTGGAGAGCGCTCTCGTCCAAATAGAGTATGCTCTATTTTCGCCTCTACGATTTTTTCCCTCTCGCCCATATTCCTCTCGACACCTTGTGTGAGTGTGGCGACGCTTGAAGGATAGAGGAGGATTCGGCCAAGAGAGATCGAGATCTCATCATTCCCTTTCACTCGACAAGGACCTCTTAGAACCTTGCTAGCACAAGGAGCACCAAGGGAGATAGCGTCATCATCCTGTGTGTGACGACAAGGAGAAGATCTCATTTGATCTTTGCTTCCAAGGCGCCATCTTGAAATGGCCATGGTATGAATTCTTTTTCATATTTTAAAGTTGATCATAATACATGCTATGCGATCTTAGAAACCCTCTTCCGCTGTTTTAAATCCCTTACTTGCGCCTATTAGGGTTTCCTTCCCTCTTTAGGGGACTTTCACCAAATCCCAAACTTGGTTATCTGACATGGAGTCCATCTCGGCTCGCATAGCTTCAAGCCATCTCGCTGATTCCGGTCCACTGACCGCATCCGCATAAGTGAGGGGTTCATCATCAATGATGTAGACTCCATCATAGCGCTCAGGCTGTCGACGGATCCTTCCCGATCTTCGCGGTTCCCGTGATATCTGAGCTTCAGGTTGTTCAGTAACCTGATCTACTGGCTCAGGCTCATCCAACTGTGCTTGACTACTTTGTCCTTCTTCTGGATTCTCATCCAGCTTTATTTCTCTCCCACTGGCTTCTTGCAGAAGAAATTCTTTCTCAAGAAAAATAGCCGTCCGAGCAACAAATACTTTGTTCTCTTTGGGATCGTAGAAATAATAACCCTTAGTTTCCTTAGGGTAACCGACAAAGATACATTTCTCAGATCTGCTCTCCAGTTTCCCAGAGGTGAGCTTTTTGACATAAGCCTCGCAACCCCAGATCTTAATAAATGTCAAGCTCAGCTGTTTCCCATACCATAACTCATATGGAGTCTTTGAAACGGCCTTGGATGGCACTCGGTTTAGTACCTTTGCAGCTGTTTCCAGTGCAAATCCCCAAAAGGAGTAAGGTAGAGTAGCCTGACTCATCATAGAACGAACCATATCCAGTAAGGTTCTATTTCTCCTCTCGGACACACCATTCCATTGCGGTGTTCCTGGCGGAGTGAGCTGTGAGATAATCCCACACTCCTTCAGATAGTCAGTAAACTCATGACTCAAGTATTCTCCACCTCGATCTGAACGAAGTGCCTTGATATTTCGGCCTAACTGATTCTGTACTTCATTTTTGAACTCTTTGAACTTGTCAAAAGATTCACTCTTATGTCTCATTAGATAGACATAACCATACCTACTGAAATCATCAGTAAAGGTAATGAAGTATGAATAGCCACCTCTGGCATGTTTACTAAATGGCCCAAACACATCACTGTGAATGAGATCAAGTAAACCTGAAGCCCTTTGACCTTTGTTGGAAAAAGGAGACTTCGTCATTTTACCCATTAAACAAGCTTTGCATGTATCAAGCTCCTCATAGGAGAATGATCCCAGCAGTCCATGGTCATGCAACCGCTTAATGCGCTTCTTGTTAATATGGCCTAAACGACTATGCCATAGCAAGGTGCTGTCATCAGCATACTTGGCTTTCTTAATATCAATCTACTGTATAGAACATTCCATGTCCAACATGAATAACCCATTGTTAATTGACCCAGTAGCATAAACAATATTATCAAAAGAAATATAACACTTTGAAATCTTGCATTCAAAGGAAAACCCTTTCCTGACAAGAGCAGGAATAGAGATAATATTCTTAGTTATGCTTGGTACAAAATAACAATTGTCCAGTTCTAATACAAGACCAGATGGTAAAGAGATGTGATAAACTCCTACAGCAACAGCAGCAACCCGTGCCCCGTTTCCTACTCGTAGGTCCACCTCATGCTGTCCCACCTGTCTTCTTCTCTTGAGTTCCTGTACATTTGAACAAATGTGAACTCCACATGCAGTGTCCAACACCCATGAAATAGAAGAAGAAACCATGACTTCAGTCACGAAAATACCTGAGCCAGAAGCGAAAGAGTTGCTTCCCTTCTTCTCTCCTTGGAGCGCTTTACAGTCCTTTTTCCAGTGACCCAGCTGGCCACAATGGAAACATCTGTATTCCTTTGACCGCTTTACCTTTTGTTTCAGAGCCTTGTTGTAGCTCTTGACAGGGGCTTTGCCCTTCTTCCCCTTCTTCTTGTTCCTAGAAGGAACGATTAGGACAGAGGATGAAGGCGTTCCCTTCTCACGAGACTGAGTCTGCTCAGTAGTCAAGAGCATGTTCAGTAACTCTGCAGGCGTACAGTCGATCTTGTTCATATTAAAATTAATGATGAACGGATCGAAAGAGGCCGGGAGAGACTGGAGGATAATATCTACAACAAGCTCCTGATTGATGGTGTGTCCCAGTTTCTCTAGAGCCTCCTTATACCCAATCATCTTGAGTACGTGAGCTCCAACTGGACTCCCTTCAGTCAGTTTGCTCTGAAAGAAAAGTTTAGTCAAGTTATAGCGTTCAGTCCTTGCCTGTGCTGCATACAGCATCTTGAGGTTTGCTATAATTTCTATAGCAGATAAATCCTCATGCTGACGCTGCAGCTGTGGCGTCATAGACGCTAGCATAAGGCAAGCGACGTCAATGCTATCATTGACATGCTTTTCATAAGCTTCCCGAACCGCCCTTGCGGCGTTCGGAGCGGGTTGAGGCGGTATAGCCGTCTCGAGGACATACAGTTTCCTCTCAGCCTTAAGAACAATCTTAAGGTGTCCGTACCAGTCTGAGAAGTTTGGCCCAGCAAACTTCTCCCTTTCCAGTAGGGATCGCACATTGAACGCTGTGGTGTTCGTTGCTGCAGTAATCTACAACAATGCAAGAACAGCAAGGTCAGTATCAATGTTAGAATCAATTCAGGACTTAAGAATGATTCTTTTCTCACTATTTTATCTGGCTGAAAAATCCAGCAAAACAGCCCGAAAGAGTAAAACTCTTTTAGTGAGATGGGATCCAGATTTCATACTTGGTCTCCGCGTCCCGCTCAGGCGAGATAAGATGCACAGAGAGTACAAGCACTAATCTCTGGTAGGCAATCCCTGCCAATCGCCAACCCGTGCGATTCCCCTTCATCTGGGCAATCCAGCAGACTGTGCCAACTAAGTTGGTACAACACAGTCTCTGATCCCACAGATGGCTGCCTCCATATAGCTACCATATGCTCAATATGTAGCCTACATGGTCAAGCTGACCCGACCTACTCCCTGGACCACCACGTGCTATGCTGAGCAACGAGAAGCGATAAATCCCTTCTCTGTAACACGCAGGTGTAATCACACACCGTCTGAAGATAGATGGGCGTGCCCACTGAGTGGGTACAACACGGCCCCAACGATAGTCAGAACAGTGAGGTTTCGCGTCAGAAGGCTTACGTGCTTGATATTTAACGTTGGATTTTAACGGTCCTTTTATCTTCTTACTATCATTCAAATCCTATGGTGATAGCAGAAGAATAAATCATGCAGTTATAAAATTACTTAAACAGTAAATTAAAAGCATGATGATCTTATGTGGTAAAAGCCCATTAAGCCTAAGTAAGACCTTAATTCACTTAAGTCTTCACTTGAGCTCTTCATGGGTCTTTAGCATTTCATCTGGCCCAACCCGGGCCCAAGCGCCTACTGCAGCTCAGATGCACCCACCAGGTAAAATGCGCCTGTCCTAGAGTCGAACCCTAGACCTCCCACTGGTGAAGCCACTTGCTACATGTGCCTCTGCCAAGTGTGCTCTGTGCTCATGTCTGATTAAATTACAATTTAATCTATCTAGACATGATTGACACGCAGGTCAATTACACTTTATAAATTAATTAAAATGTGATGCGCAGATCACAATAATAATTTACAATAATAATCCAGGCACGCAGGCCCCAGCACAGCACACATTAAATTGGGCAGCCCACATAAGATTAAATAAACAATCATTCCTCATGTTATACAAACATCATGTGATCCATTCAAGAAAATAAAATTTTTTGAAAAACCCATTGGCTTCATTTTATTTCCTTATGTGCCCTACTACCTTACAACGGTCCATTACTAGGGATCCACTCATCAGACCTAGTCAGACCCACTGCCCTTGCATGCACCAAGTCATAACCGACTTGTGTCGACCTCATGGTCAACAATGCATGCGTGAAGGGCTGAACGTCCCTCATGAGTTCTGGCAAGCGGGTGTGACCCCGGGCCTTAATCATGAGCGTTCATCGGTTGTCTCAATCAGACATCGCTACACGCCTTTCAGCAGTCGACCAATAGCCACCTCATGCTTGCGCATAGGTGCCATCTGGTCGACCCATCTAGGCTGTCAGATAGTCTGATCAGACTGTTGGGTCTATACTAGATGATGACTTCAACCCTAATAACCCGTCTAAGGTTTTACAGCAGGCGCTTAGATCTAATGAGGGGCGCGCAAGTCATGTTTTGAGAAAAACCATACAACAAGCGCCAATCATAGAGACATGTGCCAACATACATCTAATGTTAAAAAGAGCATGTAGTTTCGCATGAAGATAACCATTAGATCTAATCTTAGAAGCAAACAAGGATCACAAAAAGCAATCATATGAAACATACAAGGAACCATGGCTCTGATACCAATTGAAAGTTCCCTAAGGGGGAGGGAAACCCTAGACATGCGCATATAAAACTTGCATGGGCGGAAGCAAGGGTTTCTAAAAGAATCGCATGCATGTCATATGATCAACTTCTTAAAAACTTGTATACAGAAGAAAATTCATACCGATGCCATTTCTTGGATGGCGTCTTGGAAGCAGAGAACAAAGTGGTTCTCCTCCAAAGCGTGCGCACACAAGGTGATAGATCGCCTACTTTCTTGTTGCTCCTTGTGCTAGCAAGGATCCAAGATCTCCTGATCGAATGAAGGGAGAAGAGATGATCTTTCTTGCTTGGTCGAATCCTTCTCTTGTCGTCAACACTCACCGCACGAGAGTGAGTCATCGTGAGCAAAGGGGCGAGAGGCGAGAATAGGGAGACCTATTCGAACGTGAGGCGTGGTCTCATTTTGAGATCATGGCTTCTAAAAATAGCAAGCCACCACATGCGATCATGTGTTCACACCAAGTGAACGATCGCAATTTCCTCTCCCCTTGAACCATGCGCTCACTTGATGGGCCGGTTCATTTCATTTGGTTCAAGGACCAAATTAAGCCAAGCCTTGATCCAGATCACATTAAACCAAAAGGCTCAAGATCTGACCATTCATCTCTTGATTCTCTTGATCTCACCGATCTAGCATCCAATCTCTCGATCGAAGCTTACCGATCTCAAGCCCTAATCAATCAAACATGATCAGACTAGATCTCACTTACAATCAGAGTTTAAATCCCATTAAACTGAACCAAAACAATTCAGTCCACACGATCTGACTCAAGTAAGCTATATCATCAAATTGTGCGACCCTAAGGGTTTCCTTTAAATGTCGGTAACGATAACTTACGTTATCACGATCAGTGAGGGGTATCTAGCAACACATCACTGTCTCCCGATATAAAGGAAAGAGTCTTCCAAGACTACACCCAAACCACAGCACAAGTGTGAACCCAAGTCACTTGACAAATGTGTTTCCTTTGCCACTGGATGTTCTTATCGGACAAGCGTGTCAAGCCTATAATTCCAATATGATGAGAATGATTAGATCAGATGAACATAGTCATCTGGGTATGGCCATACACTTTCTCAATCATCTCATCCAGGGGGCCCCTATAGAACATCACACTCCAATCAAGGAGACGGCAATCCTATATCTATCACTAGTGCCCTAACATGACTCATGCTCACTATCCAAGATAGTCTATAACCATTATGTTTCAAATGATATTGAACTACCTCAAAACAATGCCAATCATCATTTAGAAACACAAGTGATCTCAAGTCAGAGGAAATATGCCACTTGTTTGCATATAAGGATTATTCACATTGTGACAAGCAATTGAATATCCTAAGTAGGGTCTGTCTAGTACATCCAATGTACCCATGAGTCTACATCTTATTCCATGCTCGAAGCATCCTATAAGATTAGAACACATATTAGTCTCAATCATATCAAGGCTGTCTCATGTTCACCAAGATATCTCGACTAAGGACAAAACTGCATGTCAGCCAAGCTGAACAGCATTGAGACATTATTCAGAAGTATACATATTGCAGCAGATGATGTAACAACCTGAATAACAACCATTGCCTTTATAAACATAGAGTTTATACATGATACTGATATAATCCCAAGGCCTCAAACATTAGCCTTAAGGGCATACCCCAACACCTAGCCCCCACTAGAGAATTACCCCCGATGGCCGAACCCGCGCGGCGGCACGTCCACAAGGATGAATGGGGTCACCTGCGACCTCATGAAGTCCCTCGGAACCCAAGTTATGGTGATGATCCCCTTGATGAGGATGACGTTTGGGCTGCACAAGGGTCTCAGCCCTGTTGGGGTATGCCCTTAAGGCTAATGTTTGAGGCCTTGGGATTATATCAGTATCATGTATAAACTTTATGTTTATAAAGGCAATGGTTGTTATTTAGGTTGTTACAGTATCTGCTGCAATATGTATACTTCTGAATAATGTCTCAATGCTGTTCTGCTTGGCTGACATGCAGTTTTGTCCTTAGTCGAGATATCTTGGTGAACATGAGACAGCCTTGATATGATTGAGACTAATATGTGTTCTAATCTTATAGGATACTTCGAGCATGGAATAAGATGTAGACTCATGGGTACATTGGATGTACTGGACAGACCCTACTTAGGATATTCGATTGCTTGTCACAATGTGAATAATCCTTATATGCAAACAAGTGGCATATTTCCTCTGACTTGAGATCACTTGTGTTTCTAAATGATGATTGGCATTGTTTTGAGGTAGTTCAATATCATTTGAAACATAATGGTTATAGACTATCTTGGATAATGAGCATGAGTCATGTTAGGGCACTAGTGATAGATATAGGATTGCCTTCTCCTTGTTTGGAGTGTGATGTTCTATAGGGGCCCCCTCGATGAGATGGTTGAGAAAGTGTATGGCCATACCCAGATGACTATGTTCATCTGATCTAACCACTCTAATCATATTGGAATTACAGGCTTGACACGCTTGTCCAATAAGAACATCCAGTGGCAAAGGAAACACATATGTCAAGTGACTTGAGTTCACACTTGTGCTGTGGTTTGGGTGTAGTCTTGGAAGACTCTTTCCTTTATATCGGGAGACAGTGATGTGTTGCTAGATACCCCTCACTGATCGTGATAACGTAAGTTATCGTTACCGACATTTAAAGGAAACCCTTAGGGTCGCACAATTTGATGATATGGCTTACTTAAGTCAGATCGTGTGGACTGAATTGTTTTGGTTCAGTTTAAAGGGATTTAAACTCTGATTGTAAGTGAGGTCTGGTCTGATCATGTTTGATTGATTAGAGCTTGAGATCGGTAAGCTTCGATCGAGAGATTTGATGCTAGATCGGTGAGATCAAGAGCATTAAGAGGTGAACGGTTAGATCTTGAGCCTTATGGTTTAATTTGATCTAGACCAATGCTTGGTTTAAATTTGGTCTTTGAACTAAATGAAATTGAACCGGTTCACTTAGTGTGAGCGCATGGTTCAAGTCAAGGGAGAAAAATGCGATCGTTCACTTGAAGTGAACGCATGAACGCATGATGTTAGTGGCTTGCTATTTTTGGAAGTCATGCTTTCCAAAGTAGAAAGCACGCCTCACGTTCGAGAGGATTGCCCTATTCTCGCCTCTTCACCTCTTGTCGCCTCTCCTCTCTCGTGTAGAGTGTGTCTTCACGCCTTGGAGAGAGTTTGGCCAAGAAAAGAGATCATCTCAATTCCCTTCAAGCGATCAAGGAGACTTGGAGATCCTTGCTAGCACAAGGAACGACAAGGAGTAGCCAACTCTCATCTTGTGTGCGATTGCCTTTGGAGAAGAAGCACACGCCTCTTTCCTTCCAAGTCATCATCCAAAGCAATGGCATTGGTATGATCTCTCACATGATCTATACATGTTATTAATGTTGATCATATGTTCATACATGCGATCCTAGGAGACCCTAGATTCCGCCTTGAGAAAATTTTATATATGCGCCTATTAGGGTTTCGCCTCCCCTTATTAGGGACTTTCAATTGGTATCAGAGCCATGGTTAATGAATGAATCATATGATTGCTTGTTGTGATCCTTGTTTGCGCTTATGAATAGATCTAAGGATATCATCATGCGTGCGAAACTACATGCTAGTTTGCGAAAATAGATGTATGTTTATTACTTGTTGGCTCATGTATGATGTTTGGCGCATGTTGTTGTTTTTGTCAAAAACAAAACTTATCTTGCGCGCCCCTCATTAGATCTAAGCGCCTGCTTTAAAATCTTAAACGGGTTATTAGGGTTGAAGTCATCGTCCAGTATAGACCCAACAGTCTGATCAGACCATCTGACAGCCTAGATGGGTCGACCAGATGGCACCTATGCGCAAGCATGAGGTGGCTATAGGTCGACTGCAGAAAGGCGTGTAGCGATGTCTGATTGAGACAACCGATGAACGCTCATGATTAAGGCCCGGGGTCACACCCGCTTGCCAGAACTCATGAGGGACGTTCAGCCCTTAACGCATGCATTGTTGACCATGAGGTTGACTCAAGTCGGTTATGACTTGGTGCATGCAAGGGCAGGGGGTCTGACTAGGTCTGATGAGTGGATCCCTATTAATGGACCGTTGTAAGGTAGTAGGGCACATAAGGAAATAAAATTGAAACCAATGGGATTTTCAAAAATTTTATTTTCTTGATTGGATCACTTGATGTTTGTATAACATGATGAGTGTTTATTTCATCTTATGTGGGCTGCCCAAATTTAATGTGTGCTGTGCTGGGGCCTACGTGCCTGGATGTATATTGTAAATTATTTATTGTGATCTGCGCATCAAATTTTTAATTAATTTATAAAGTGTAATTGACCTGCGTGTCAATCATGTCTAGATAGATTAAATTGTAATTTAATCAGACATGAGCACAGAGCACACATGGCAGAGGCGCTTGCAGCAAGTGGTTTCACCAGTGGGAGGTCTAGGGTTCGACTCTAGGACAGGCGCATTTTACCTGGTGGGCGCATCTGAGCTGTAGTGAGCGCTTGGGTCCGGGTTGGGCCAGATGAAATGCTAAAGACCCATGAAGAGCTCAAGTGAAGACTTAAGTTAATTAGGGTCTTACTTAGGCTCAATGGGCTTTTACCACATAAGATCATCATGCGTTTAATTTACTGTTTAAGTAATTTGATAACTGCATGATCTATTCTTCTGCTATCACCATAGGATTTGCATGATAGTAAGAAGATAAAGGACCGTTAAAATCCAACGTTAAATATCAAGCGCGTAAGCCTTCTGACGCGAAACCTCACTGTTCTGACTATCGTTGGGGCCGTGTTGTACCCACTCAGTGGGCACGCCCATCTATCTTCAGACGGTGTGTGATTACACCTACGTGTTACAGAGAAGGGATTTATCGCTTCTCGTTGCTCAGCATAGCACGTGGTGGTCCAGGGAGTAGGTCGGGTCAGCTTGACCATGTAGGCTACATATTGAGCATATGGTAGCTATATGGAGGCACCCATCTGTGGGATCAGAGACTGTGTTGTACCAACTCAGTTGGCACAGTCTGCTGGATTGCCCAGATGAAGGGGAATCGCACGGGTTGGCGATTGGCAGGGATTGCCTACCAGAGATTAATGCTTGTACTCTCTGTGCATCTTATCTCGCCTGAGTGGGACGCGGAGACCAAGTATGAAATTTGGATCCCATCTCACAAAAAGAGTTTTACTCTTTCGGGCTGTTTTGCTGGATTTTTCAGCCAGATAAAATAGTGAGAAAAGAATCATTCTTAAGTCCTGAATTGATTCTAACATTGATACTGACCTTGCTGTTCTTGCATTGTTGTAGATTACTGCAGCAACGAACACCACAGTGTTCAATGTACGATCCCTACTGGAAAGGGAGAAGTTTGCTGGGCCAAACTTCTCAGACTGGTACGGACACCTTAAGATTGTTCTTAAGGCTGAGAGGAAGCTGTATGTCCTCGAGACGGCTATACCGCCTCAACCCGCTGCGAACGCCGCAAGGGCGGTTCGGGAAGCTTATGAGAAGCATGTCAATGATAGCATTGATGTCGCTTGCCTTATGCTAGCATCTATGACGCCACAGCTGCAGCGTCAGCATGATTATTTATCTGCTATAGAAATTATAGCAAACCTCAAGATGCTGTATGCTGCACAGGCAAGGACTGAACGCTATAATTTGACTAAGCTTTTCTTGAAGAGTCCCCTTCAAGGGGGAGCATAACCCTAAAGTGATGGCGCATATAAAACTTTGTCTTGCGGAAATTAGGGTTATAGGATCAACTTGCATGTTAAATGATCAACTCGATAAAAGGCTAATAAAGATTAATGAAAACGATCATACCATCGCCATAGCCTAGATGTTGCCTTGGAAGCAAAGAGTCAATTGCTTCTTCTCCAAAGGGATTCGCACACAAGAGGATGATGGCAAACTCTTTGTCGCTCCTTGTGCTAGCAAGGCTCCAAAGTGTCCTTGATCGAATGGAAAGGGATGAAAACTTCTTGGCAAATTTTTCTTTACCTTCTTCGTCCACCTTCTTCACGACACAAGAGAAAACTTGTTTCGACTAGTGGAGAGGCGAGGCGAGAAGAGGCGTCAAAAAGAGAAGCGTGGAGCGTGGTCACGTTTAGAGAGTTGCTATCTAAAAATAGCATACCACCTCTCAACGTTCACATGCGCACACCAAGTCGCAAATCTCTCTTCACCCTTTTGAACCATGCGCTCATTCGAGCTGGTTCACTTTGGTTCGGTTCACAAACCAAATAAGCCAAGCAACTAGTCCAAATCATAATTAAACCACAAGGTTCTTGATCTGACCGTTGATCTCTTAATGCTTCTGATCTGACCGATCTAGCATCCAATCTCTCAATCGAAGCTTACCGATCTGAAGCCCTAATCAATCAAACATGATCAGACCAGATCTCACTTACAATTAGAGATTAAATCCCTTCAAACTGAACTCAAACAATTCAGTCCACACGATCTGACTTAAGTAAGCCATATCATCAAATTGTGCGACCCTGAGGGTTTCCTTTAAATGTCGGTAACGATAACTCACATTATCACGATCAGTGAGGGGTATCTAGCAACACATCACTGTCTCCCGATATAAAGGAAAGAGTCTTCCAAGACTACACCCATACCACAGCACAAGTGTGAATCAAATCAAAAGGCATGCATATTTCCTTTACCACTGGACGTTCTTATTGGACAAGCGTGTCAAGCTTGTAACTCCAATATGATGAGCATGATTAGATCAGATGAACATAGTCACCTGGGTATGGCCATACTCTTTTCTCAATCATCTCATCCAGGGGGCCCCTTTAGAACATCACACTCCTTAAACAAGGAGACGGCAATCCTATGTCTATCACTAGTGCCCTAACCTGACTCAAGCTCATCATCCAAGATAGTCTATAATCATTATGTTTCAAATGATATTGAACTACCTCAAAACAATGACAATCATCATTTAGAAAACACAAGTGATCTCAAGTCAGAGGAAATGTGCCACTTGTCTCATTCAAGGAATATTCACATTGTGACAAACAATTGAACATCCTAGTAGGGTCTGTCCAGTACATCCAATGTACCCATGAGTCTACATCTTATTCCATGCTCGAAGCATCCTATAAGATTAGAACACATATTAGTCTCAATCATATCAAGGCTGTCTCATGTTCACCAAGATATATCGACTAAGGACACAACAGCATGTCAGCCCAGCTGAACAGCTTTGAGACATTATTCAGAAGAACATATATTGCAGCAGACAATGTAACAACCTGAATAATAACCATGCCTTTATAAACATAAAAGTTTATTACATGATACTGATACAATCCCAAGGCCTCAAACATTAGGCTTAAGGGCATACCCCAACAATCTCCCACTTGCACTTAATCTAATGGTTGAGAAATCTCAAACCCATATTATTACAGTGCTTCTCATGCTTCTGCTGTGCCAGAGGCTTGGTAAGCGGGTCTGCCAGATTGTCATCTGTATGTACCTTGCAAACTTTGATCTCGCCACGATCAATGATCTCCCTGATCAAATGAAACCGTCTCTGTATGTGCTTGGACTTCTGGTGCGACCGTGGTTCCTTTGCTTGTGCGATTGCTCCAGTGTTATCACAGAAGATAACCAAAGGATATGCACTCGAAGGAACAACACCAAGTTCTCTCACGAACTTACGAATCCAAACTGCCTCCTTGGATGCTTCCGAGGCTGCAACATACTCGGCTTCTGTTGTGGAATCAGCAACAGTTGACTGTTTGAAACTCTTCCACACCACTGCTCCTCCATTCAAGCTAAAAACATAGCCTGATTGCGATCGGAAATCATCCTGGTCTGACTGGAATGAAGCGTCAGTATATCCTTCTATACTGAGTTCTTCCTGACCACCATATATCAAGAACATATCTTTGGTCCTCCGCAGATATTTTAAGATGTTCTTGACTGCAATCCAGTGCGCCACACCTGGATTACTTTGGAAACGACTGGTCACGCTTAACCCGTAAGCGACGTCTGGGCGAGTACACAACATCGCATACATAATGGATCCAATAGCCGAAGCATAAGGCGTATTGTCCATTTCATCTTTCTCAGTCTGTGTTTGTGGACACTGACTCTTCGAAAGATTCAGACCATGTCTGACTGGAAGATATCCTCGTTTAGAATTTTCTAAATGAAATCTCTCCAGGACCTTTTCGATGTAAGTACTCTGGCACAGCCCGAGAAGCCTCTTAGATCTATCCCTGTAGATCTTCACACCTAATACATAGGCTGCTTCTCCTAAATCTTTCATCTGGAAACATTTCCTCAGCCATGCCTTCACAGCATGCATTTCAGGAATGTCATTTCCAATGATCAAGATATCATCGACGTAGAGGACTAGGAAAGTAATCACGCTCCCACTAAACCTCTTATATAAACACGGGTCATCCTCGTTCTTGATGAAACCAAATTCAGTGACTGATTCATCAAAACGAATATTCCAGCTTCTTGATGCTTGCTTAAGTCCATAAATGGACTTCTTTAACTTGCATATCTTATGACGATCTGATGGATTAGTGAAACCCTCAGGTTGTGTCATATACACATCCTCATCCAGATTTCCATTAAGGAAAGCTGTTTTCACATCCATCTGCCAGATCTCATAATCATAATATGCTGCTATCGCGAAAAGAATTCGAATAGACTTAAACATAGCTACAGGTGAGAAAGTTTCATCATAATCTATCCCGTAGATTTGTTTGAAACCTTTCGCAACTAGCCTGCCTTTATAGGTAACCACGTTACCATCCATGTCAATCTTCTTCTTGAAGATCCATTTACAGCCTATAGGGATAACTCCCAGAGGCGGATCAACCAAATCCCAGACTTGGTTATCTGACATGGAGTCCATCTCGGCGCGCATAGCTTCAAGCCATCTCGCTGATTCCGGTCCACTGACCGCTTCCGCATAAGTGAGGGGTTCATCATTATCAATGATGTAGACTCCGTCATAGCGCTCAGGCTGTCGACGAATCCTTCCCGATCTTCGCGGTTCCCGTGATATCTGAGCCTCAGGTTGTTCAATAACCTGATCTACTGGCTCAGGCTCATCCAACTGTGCTTGAGCACTTTGTCCTTCCTCTGGATTCTCATCCAGCTTTATTTCTCTCCCACTGGCCTCTTGCAGAAGAAACTCCTTCTCAAGAAATATGGCCGTCCGAGCAACAAATACCTTGTTCTCTTTGGGATCGTAGAAATAATAACCCTTAGTTTCCTTAGGGTAACCGACAAAGATACATTTGTCAGATCTGCTCTCTAGTTTCCCAGAGGCGAGCTTTTTGACATAAGCCTCGCAGCCCCAGATCCTGATAAATGTCAAGCTCGGCTGTTTCCCATACCATAACTCATATGGCGTCTTTGAAACGGCCTTGGATGGCACTCGGTTTAGTACCTTTGCAGCTGTTTCCAGTGCAAAACCCCAAAAGGAGTTGGGTAAAGAAGCTTGACTCATCATAGAACGAACCATATCAAGTAACGTTCTATTTCTCCTCTCGGACACACCATTCCATTGCGGTGTTCCTGGTGGAGTGAGCTGTGAGATGATCCCACACTCCTTTAGATAGTCAGTAAACGCATGACTTAGGTATTCACCACCTCGATCTGAGCGAAGTGCCTTGATATTTCGGCCTAGCTGATTCTGTACTTCATTTTTGAACTCTTTGAACTTGTCAAAAGATTCACTCTTATGTCTCATCAGATAGACATACCCATACCTACTGAAATCATCAGTAAAGGTAATGAAGTACTGATAGCCACCTCTGGCATGTTTACTAAATGGCCCACACACATCACTGTGTATAAGGTCAAGTAAACCTGAAGCCCTTTGACCTTTGTGAGGAAAAGGTGACTTCGTCATTTTACCCATTAAACAAGCCTTGCATGTATCAATCTCCTTGTAGGAGAATGATCCCAGCAGTCCATGATCATGCAACCGCTTAATGCGTTTCTCGTTAATATGTCCTAAACGACTATGCCATAGCAAGGTGCTGTCATCAGCATACTTGGCTTTCTTAATATCAATATTTTGTATCGAACTTTCCATGTCCAACACGAATAACCCATTGTTAATTGAACCAGTTGCATAAACAATATTATCAAAAGACAAAATACACTTTGAAATATTGCATTCAAAGGAAAATCCCTTCCTGACAAGAGCAGGAATGGAGATAATATTTTTAGTAATACTGGGAACAAAATAACAATTGTTTAGTTCCAATACAATTCCAGATGGTAAAGAAATGAAGTAGTCTCCTACAGCAACAGCAGCAACCCGTGCCCCGTTTCCAACGCGTAGGTCCACCTCATGCTGTCCCACCTGCCTTCTTCTCTTGAGTTCCTGTACATTTGAACAAATGTGAACTCCACATGCAGTGTCCAACACCCATGATATAGAAGAAGAAAACATGACCTCAGTCACGAATATACCTGAGCCAGAAGCGAAGCTTCCCCTCTTATCTCCTTGGAGCGCTTTACAGTCCTTTTTCCAGTGACCCAGCTGGCCACAGTGGAAACACCTGTATTCCTTGGACCGCTTCACCTTCTGCTTCAGAGCCTTGCTGTAGCTCTTGACAGGGGTCTTGCCCTTCTTCCCCTTCTTCTTGTTCCTGGAAGGAACCATTAAGACAGAGGTCGAAGGCTTTCCCTTCAGAGTCTCCTCAGTAGTGAGGAGCATATTCAGCAGCTCTGCCGGAGTACAATCGATTTTGTTCATATTAAAGTTAATAATGAACGCGTCGAATGAAGGCGGGAGAGACTGCAGAATAATATCCACAGCAAGCTCCTGGTTGATGGTATGCCCCAGTTTCTCTAGAGCCTCCTTGTGCCCAATCATCTTGAGCACATGAGCTCCCACTGGGCTCCCTTCAGCCAGTTTGCTCTGAAAGAAGAGCTTCGTCAAATTATAGCGTTCAGTCCTCGCCTGTGCAGCATACAGCATCTTGAGGTTCGCTATCATGTCTATAGCAGACATATCCTCATGCTGACGCTGCAGCGGTGGCGTCATAGACGCTAACATCAGGCAAGCGACATCAATGCTATCATTGACATGCTTTTCATAGGCTTCCCGAACCGCCCTTGCGGCGTTCGGAGCGGGCTGCGGCGGTATCGCCGTCTCGAGGACATACAGTTTCCTCTCTGCCTTAAGAACGATCTTAAGGTGTCCAAACCAGTCAGAGAAGTTCGGCCCAGCAAACTTCTCCCTTTCCAGTAGGGATCGCACATTGAAGTTCATGGTGTTCGTTGCTGCAGGTATCTACAACAATGAAAGAACAGCAAGGTCAGTATCAATGTATAAGAATCGATCAGGACTTAAGAAAGATTCCTTTTTCTCACTATTTTATCTGGCTTGAAAAATCCAACAAAACAGCCCGAAAGAGTAGACACTCTTTTAGTGAGATGGGATCCGGATTTCATACTTGGTCTCCGCGTCCCGCTCAGGCGAGATAAGATGCACAGAGAGTACAAGCACTAATCTCCGGTAGGCAGTCCCTGCCGATCGCCAACCCGTGCGATTCCCCTTCATCTGGGCAATCCAGCAGACTGTGCCAACTGAGTTGGTACAACACAGTCTCTGATCCCACAGATGGTTGCCTCCATGTGCTACCATATGCGCCACATATGTAGCCTACATGGTCAAGCTAACCCGACCTACTCCCTGGACCACCATGTGCTATGCTGAGCAACGAGAAGGGATAAATCCCTACTCTGTAACACACAGGTGTAATCCCGCACCGTCTGAAGATAGATGGACGTGCCCACTGAGTGGGTACAACACGGCTCCAACGATAATCAGAACAGTGAGGTTTCGCGTCAGAAGGCTTACGAGCTTGATATTTTAGCGTTGGATTTTAACGGTCTTTTATCTTCTTCACTATCATACAATTCCTATGGTGATAGCAGAAGATAAACTTAATCATGCAATTCTAATATTCAAACATTAAAAGAAAGCATGGATCTTATGTGGTAAAAGCCCATAGCCCTAGTAAGACCTTAACCTAAATTAAGTCTTTACTTGCTCTTCATGGGTCTTTTGCTGCTCATCTGGCCCAAACCTGGGCCCAAGCGCCATCTGCAGCTCTGGTGCGCCCACCAGGAATTTGCGCCAGGTCCTAGGGTCGAACCCTAGACCTCCCACCTGGTCCAGCCACTGCTGCAAGCGCCTCTGCCAAGTGTGCTCTGTGCTCTTGTCTAATTAAATTACAAATTTAACTATCTAGACAAGATTGACACGCAGGTCAATAACATTTTATAAATTAAAAACAATGTGATGCGCAGATCACAGTAATTAATTTACAACAATAAATCCAGGCTCGCAGGCCCCAGCACAGCACACAGTTAATATGGGCAGCCCACATAAGATTAAATAAACATACATATGCATCAATCAACAATCATGTGATCCAAAATTAAAATTTTCGAAAACCCCATGGGATCAATTTTAATTTTCCTTATTTGCCCTACAACCTTACAACGGTCCATTACTAGGGATCCACTCATCCATCCTAGTCAGATCCACTGCCCTTGCATGCACCAAGTCCTAACTGACTTGAGTCGACCATAAGGTCAACCATGCATGCACTAGGGCTGAACAACCACAATGAGGTCTAGCAAGCGGGTGTGACCCCGGGCCTAACTCATGTGCGTTCACTAGTTGTCTCAATCAGACATCGCTACACGCCTGTCTGCAGTCGACCTGTAGCCACCAGGTGCTAGCGCACAGGTGCTACCTGGTCAACCCATCAAGGCTGTCAGATGATCTGATCAGACTTTTGGATCCAACCTAGGGGGTGACTTCAACCCTAATAACCCATCTAAGGGTTTACTGTAAGGCCTTGATCTAATGATATACGCGCAAGTGTTTAAGTTTTAAAGAAACAAAACTATTACCAGCGCATACTATGTACATGCGTCAAAATACAACAAATGTTCTACAACAAGTATGTAGTTACGCATGTCATGAAAACATTAGATCTATTGACTAGCACATTTATGGATCACGTAAAGCATCAAGCAATCAACATAACATACATTAAGAACCTGCTCTGATACCAATTGAAGAGTCCCCTTCAAGGGGGAGCATAACCCTAAAGTGATGGCGCATATAAAACTTTGTCTTGCGGAAATTAGGGTTATAGGATCAACTTGCATGTTAAATGATCAACTCGATAAAAGGCTAATAAAGATTAATGAAAACAATCATACCATCGCCATAGCCTAGATGTTGCCTTGGAAGCAAAGAGTCAATTGCTTCTTCTCCAAAGGGATTCGCACACAAGAGGATGATGGCAAACTCTTTGTCGCTCCTTGTGCTAGCAAGGCTCCAAAGTGTCCTTGATCGAATGGAAAGGGATGAAAACTTCTTGGCAAATTTTTCTTTACCTTCTTCGTCCACCTTCTTCACGACACAAGAGAAAACTTGTTTCGACTAGTGGAGAGGCGAGGCGAGAAGAGGCGTCAAAAAGAGAAGCGTGGAGCGTGGTCACGTTTAGAGAGTTGCTATCTAAAAATAGCATACCACCTCTCAACGTTCACATGCGCACACCAAGTCGCAAATCTCTCTTCACCCTTTTGAACCATGCGCTCATTCGAGCTGGTTCACTTTGGTTCGGTTCACAAACCAAATAAGCCAAGCAACTAGTCCAAATCATAATTAAACCACAAGGTTCTTGATCTGACCGTTGATCTCTTAATGCTTCTGATCTGACCGATCTAGCATCCAATCTCTCAATCGAAGCTTACCGATCTGAAGCCCTAATCAATCAAACATGATCAGACCAGATCTCACTTACAATTAGAGATTAAATCCCTTCAAACTGAACTCAAACAATTCAGTCCACACGATCTGACTTAAGTAAGCCATATCATCAAATTGTGCGACCCTGAGGGTTTCCTTTAAATGTCGGTAACGATAACTCACATTATCACGATCAGTGAGGGGTATCTAGCAACACATCACTGTCTCCCGATATAAAGGAAAGAGTCTTCCAAGACTACACCCATACCACAGCACAAGTGTGAATCAAATCACAAGGCATGCATATTTCCTTTACCACTGGACGTTCTTATTGGACAAGCGTGTCAAGCTTGTAACTCCAATATGATGAGCATGATTAGATCAGATGAACATAGTCACCTGGGTATGTCCATACTCTTTTCTCAATCATCTCATCCAGGGGGCCCCTTTAGAACATCACACTCCTTAAACAAGGAGACGGCAATCCTATGTCTATCACTAGTGCCCTAACCTGACTCAAGCTCATCATCCAAGATAGTCTATAATCATTATGTTTCAAATGATATTGAACTACCTCAAAACAATGACAATCATCATTTAGAAAACACAAGTGATCTCAAGTCAGAGGAAATGTGCCACTTGTCTCATTCAAGGAATATTCACATTGTGACAAACAATTGAACATCCTAGTAGGGTCTGTCCAGTACATCCAATGTACCCATGAGTCTACATCTTATTCCATGCTCGAAGCATCCTATAAGATTAGAACACATATTAGTCTCAATCATATCAAGGCTGTCTCATGTTCACCAAGATATATCGACTAAGGACACAACAGCATGTCAGCCCAGCTGAACAGCTTTGAGACATTATTCAGAAGAACATATATTGCAGCAGACAATGTAACAACCTGAATAATAACCATGCCTTTATAAACATAAAAGTTTATTACATGATACTGATACAATCCCAAGGCCTCAAACATTAGGCTTAAGGGCATACCCCAACATTTCTTTCAGAGCAAACTGACTGAAGGGAGTCCAGTGGGAGCTCACGTACTCAAGATGATTGGGTACAAGGAGGCTCTAGAGAAACTGGGACACACCATCAATCAGGAGCTTGTTGTAGACATCATTATGCAGTCTCTCCCGGCTTCTTTTGATCCGTTCATTATTAATTTTAATATGAACAAGATCGACTGTACGCCGGCAGAGTTACTGAACATGCTCTTGACTACAGAGCAGACTCAGTCTCGTGAGAAGGGAAAGCCTTCATCCTCTGTCCTAATTGTTCCTTCAAGGAACAAGAAGAAGGGGAAGAAGGGCAAAGCCCCTATCAAGAGCTACAACAAGGATCTAAAGCAAAAGATAAAGCGGTCAAAGGAATACAGATGTTTCCATTGTGGCCAGTTGGGTCACTGGAAAAAGGAAAGCGCTCCAAGGAGATAAGAAGGGAAGCAACCCTTTCGCTTCTGGCTCAGGTATTTACATGACTGAAGTCATGGTATCTTCTTCTTCTATTTCATGGGTGTTGGACACTGCATGTGGAGTTCACATTTGTTCAAATGTACAGGAACTCAAGAGAAGAAGACAGGTGGGACAGCATGAGGTGGACCTACGAGTAGGAAACGGGGCACGGGTTGCTGCTGTTGCTGTAGGAGTTTATCACATCTCTTTGCCATCTGGTCTTGTATTAGAACTGGACAATTGTTATTTTGTACCGAGCATAACTAAGAATATTATCTCTATTCCTGCTCTTGTCAGGAAAGGGTTTTCCTTTGAATGCAAGATTTTAAAGTGTTATATTTCTTTTGATAATATTGTTTATGCTACTGGGTCAATTAACAATGGGTTATTCATGTTGGACATGGAATGTTCAATACAACAGATTGATATTAAGAAAGCCAAGTATGCTGATGATAGCACCTTGTTATGGCATAGTCGTTTAGGCCATATTAACAAGAAGCGCATTAAGCGGTTGCATGACCATGGACTGCTGGGATCATTCTCCTATGAGGAGCTTGATACATGCAAAGCTTGTTTAATGGGTAAAATGACGAAGTCTCCTTTTTCTAATAAAGGTCAAAGGCTTCAGGTTTACTTGACCTCATTCACAGTGATGTGTGTGGGCCATTTAGTAAACATGCCAGAGGTGGCTATTCATACTTCATTACCTTTACTGATGATTTCAGTAGGTATGGTTATGTCTATCTAATGAGACATAAAAGTGAATCTTTTGACAAGTTCAAAGAGTTCAAAAATGAAGTACAAAATCAGCTAGGCCGAAATATCAAGGCACTTCGTTCAGATCGAGGTGGAGAATACTTGAGTCGAGAGTTTACTGACTATCTGAAGGAGTGTGGGATTATCTCACAGCTCACTCCGCCAGGAACACCGCAATGGAATGGTGTGTCCGAGAGGAGAAATAGAACCTTACTGGATATGGTTCGTTCTATGATGAGTCAGGCTACTCTACCTTACTCTTTTTGGGGATTTGCACTGGAAACAGCTGCTAAGGTACAAAACCGAGTGCCATCCAAGGCAGTTTCAAAGACGCCATATGAGTTATGGTATGGGAAACAGCCGAGCTTGACATTTATTAAGATCTGGGGTTGCGAGGCGTATGTCAAAAAGCTCGCCTCTAGGAAACTAGAGAGCAGATCTGAGAAATGTATCTTTATCGGTTACCCTAAAGAAACTAAGGGTTATTATTTCTACGATCCCAAAGAGAACAAAGTATTTGTTGCTCGAACGGCTATTTTTCTTGAGAAGGAATTTCTTCTGCAACAGGCCAGTGGGAGAGAAATAAAGCTGGATGAGAATCCAGAAGATGGACAAAGTAGTCAAGCACAGTTGGATGAGCCTGAGCCAGTAGATCAGGTTACTGTACAACCTGAGGCTCAGATATCACGGGAACCGCGTAGATCGGGAAGGATCCGTCGACAGCCTGAGCGCTATGACGGAGTCTACATCATTAATGATGAACCCCTCACTTATGCGGATGCGGTCAGTGGACCGGAATCAGCGAGATGGCTTGAAGCTATGCGAGCTGAGATGGACTCCATGTCAGATAACCAAGTCTGGGATTTGGTTGATCCGCCTCCGGGAGTAATCCCTATAGGCTGTAAGTGGATCTTCAAGAAGAAGATTGACATGGATGGTAACGTGGTTACCTATAAAGGCAGGCTAGTTGCGAAAGGTTTCAAACAAATCTACGGGATAGATTATGATGAAACTTTCTCTCTTGTAGCCATGTTCAAGTCTATTCGAATTATTCTCGCGATAGTAGCATATTATGATTATCAGATCTGGCAAATGGATGTGAAGACCGCTTTCCTTAATGGAAAACTAGAAGAGGATGTGTATATGACACAACCTGAAGGTTTCATAGATCCATCAGATCGTCATAAAATATGCAAATTAAAGAAGTCCATTTATGGACTTAAACAAGCATCGAGAAGCTGGAATATTCATTTTGATGAATCAATCTGTGAATTTGGTTTCATCAAGAATGAAGATGACCCGTGTGTATACAAGAGGTTTAGTGGGAGCGTGATTACTTTCCTAGTCCTCTACGTCGATGATATCTTGATCATTGGAAACGATATTCCTGAACTACATGCGGTTAAGGCATGGTTAAGAAAATGTTTCCAGATGAAAGATTTAGGAGAAGCAGCCTATGTATTAGGTGTGAAGATCTACAGAGATATATCTAAGAGGCTTCTCGGGCTGTGCCAGAGTACTTACATCGATAAAGTCCTGGAGAGATTCCATTTAGAAAATTCTAAAAGAGGATATCTTCCAGTCAGACATGGTCTGAATCTTTCAAAGAGTCAGTGTCCACAAACACAGACTGAGAAAGATGAAATGGACAATACGCCTTATGCTTCGGCTATTGGGTCCATTATGTATGCGATGTTGTGTACTCGCCCAGACGTCGCTTACAGGTTAAGCGTGACCAGTCGGTTCCAAAGTAATCCAGGGAAGACACACTGGATTGCGGTCAAGAACATTTTGAAATATCATCGGAGGACCAAAGATATGTTCTTGATTTATGGAGGTCAGGAAGAACTTAGTATTGAAGGATATACTGACGCTTCGTTCCAGTCTGACCAGGATGATTTCTGATCGCAATCAGGCTATGTTTTTAGCTTGAATGGAGGAGCAGTGGTGTGGAAAAGTTTCAAACAATCAATTGTTGCTGATTCCACAACAGAAGCCGAGTATGTTGCAGCCTCAGAAGCATCTAAGGAGGTAGTGTGGATTCGTAAGTTCGTTCAGGAACTTGGTGTTGTTCCTTCGAGTGCAGATCCTTTGGTTATCTTCTGTGATAACACTAGAGCAATAGCACAGGCAAAGGAACCACGGTCGCACCAGAAGTCCAAGCACATACAGAGAAGGTTTCACTTGATCCGGGAGATCATTGATCGTGGCGAGATCAAAGTTTGCAAGGTTCATACAGATGACAATCTAGCTGACCCGCTTACAAAGCCTCTGGCGCAGCAGAAGCATGAGAAGCACTGTAATAATATGGGTTTGAGATTTCTCAACCATTAGATTAAGTGCAAGTGGGAGATTGTTGGGGTATGCCCTTAAGGCTAATGTTTGAGGCCTTGGGATTATATCAGTATCATGTATAAACTTTATGTTTATAAAGGCAATGGTTGTTATTCAGGTTGTTACAGTATCTGCTGCAATATGTATACTTCTGAATAATGTCTCAATGCTGTTCTGCTTGGCTGACATGCAGTTTTGTCCTTAGTTGAGATATCTTGGTGAACATGAGACAGCCTTGATATGATTGAGACTAATATGTGTTCTAATCTTATAGGATGCTTCGAGCATGGAATAAGATGTAGACTCATGGGTACATTGGATGTACTGGACAGACCCTACTTAGGATATTCGATTGCTTGTCACAATGTGAATAATCCTTATATGCAAACAAGTGGCATATTTCCTCTGACTTGAGATCACTTGTGTTTCTAAATGATGATTGGCATTGTTTTGAGGTAGTTCAATATCATTTGAAACATAATGGTTATAGACTATCTTGGATAATGAGCATGAGTCATGTTAGGGCACTAGTGATAGATATAGGATTGCCGTCTCCTTATTTGGAGTGTGATGTTCTATAGGGGCCCCCTCGATGAGATGGTTGAGAAAGTGTATGGCCATACCCAGATGACTATGTTCATCTGATCTAACCACTCTCATCATATTGGAATTACAGGCTTGACATGCTTGTCCAATAAGAACATCCAGTGGCAAAGGAAACACATATGTCAAGTGACTTGAGTTCACACTTGTGCTGTGGTTTGGGTGTAGTCTTGGAAGACTCTTTCCTTTATATCGGGAGACAGTGATGTGTTGCTAGATACCCCTCACTGATCGTGATAACGTAAGTTATCGTTACCGACATTTAAAGGAAACCCTTAGGGTCGCACAATTTGATGATATGGCTTACTTAAGTCAGATCGTGTGGACTGAATTGTTTTGGTTCAGTTTAAAGGGATTTAAACTCTGATTGTAAGTGAGGTCTGGTCTGATCATGTTTGATTGATTAGAGCTTGAGATCGGTAAGCTTCGATCGAGAGATTTGATGCTAGATCGGTGAGATCAAGAGCATTAAGAGGTGAACGGTTAGATCTTGAGCCTTATGGTTTAATTTGATCTAGACCAATGCTTGGTTTAAATTTGGTCTTTGAACTAAATGAAATTGAACCGGTTCACTTAGTGTGAGCGCATGGTTCAAGTCAAGGGAGAAAAATGCGATCGTTCACTTGAAGTGAACGCATGATGTTAGTGGCTTGCTATTTTTGGAAGTCATGCTTTCCAAAGTAGAAAGCACGCCTCACGTTCGAGAGGATTGCCCTATTCTCGCCTCTTCACCTCTTGTCGCCTCTCCTCTCTCGTGTAGAGTGTGTCTTCACGCCTTGGAGAGAGTTTGGCCAAGAAAAGAGATCATCTCAATTCCCTTCAAGCGATCAAGGAGACTTGGAGATCCTTGCTAGCACAAGGAACGACAAGGAGTAGCCAACTCTCATCTTGTGTGCGATTGCCTTTGGAGAAGAAGCACACGCCTCTTTCCTTCCAAGTCATCATCCAAAGCAATGGCATTGGTATGATCTCTCACATGATCTATACATGTTATTAATGTTGATCATATGTTCATACATGCGATCCTAGGAGACCCTAGATTCCGCCTTGAGAAAATTTTATATATGCGCCTATTAGCGTTTCGCCTCCCCTTATTAGGGACTTTCAAGCCCGGTGGTTGTTTTGGTCACGCTTGGGCCGCGCCTCGAACCCCCGCCCAAACCCACATCGAGCGCCCTCGGGTGGATGAAGATTTTCGTCGTTTCATTCATAACACCCCTGCACTATTCACGGGTGGTCTTGACCCCACACAGTTCTTAGATTGGGTCGCGTCCGTTGACGCATATTTTGACCTTAGCAATTGGCCTCCGCACTCACGGGTTTGGTATGTGCGCACCTTACTTGAGGGGCCTGCACGTTTGTATTGGGAAAACGTGGAGCACCAAAACGCGGAGCAGGCTCTTCCCCCGATCACTGAGTGGGCGGAGATGCGGTATCTCCTTCACGAGCGTTGTGTGCCCCCTTCGTATAGGCAGCGCCTTCTTGATCGGTATAGTAGTCTACACCAAGGGTCGGGTACTGTCGAGGAGTACCGTCTCACCTTCGAGACGTTGCAACTCTGTTGCAATTTGCAGGAGGACCCCGAGTTAGTTTTGTCGAAATTCAAGAATGGGCTCCATGCGGATATCTGCCGAGCCTTACCCACGTATGGATCGGATACCCTTGACCAAACTTTTCCGCGCGCTTGAGACATCGAGCAAGACCTTCACGTCACTGCAAGGCGCAATGACCTTGGCCCACATAGGCGTCCTCATACGGGCGTTCCCCCGCAACCCCACCCATGACCTGAGCGTCCGGAGCCTCGTCCAGACCTGTAAAACCCCTAAAGCAAAGGGGGCCGAAACCCTAATAGGAGGCGCATATAAACTTTGATAGCGGAAGCAAGGATTTCTAGGGTTTCATAAGATCGCATGTGGTATAACCATATGATCAACTTAATTTAACTTAAGATCAAGATGTGATCTTACCATTGCCATGGATGGATGGCGACTTGGAAGAAGAGGGCGATGTGGCTCTCCTCCAAAGGTGACGCACACAAGGTGAAGATGGCTACTCCCTTATCACCTTTGTGCTAGCAAAGCTTTAAGGGGTCTTGTCGTATGGAGGAGATGATAGAGACTTCTTTGCTCGGCCGAATCCCTTCCTTTTCGTCAACACACCTTTCACACGAGAGTGCAAGCGGTCACATGAGAAAAGAGGAGCGTTGAGGCGTTTTGGCGTTATTGCGAAGTGGCATTGATGACATTCCAAAAATAGAATGACATGAAGCCATGTGCCCATGATTTCAAAACCGACCAAAACCGCTTACAAGCATTGAACCATGCGTTCACTCATGTGAACCGGTTCAAGCTAAATCGATCCAATTGTATTTGGTTCAAAAACCAAATCAAATCAGCCCAAGCCATGGTCTAGATCTCATTGAACCAAATGGGTCAAGATCTAACCGTTCATCTCTTGATCCTTTTGATCTCACCGATCCAGCATCAATACTCTCGATCGAAGCTTACCGATCTCAAGCCCTAATCAATCAAACATGATCAGACCAGATCTCACTTACAATCAGAGTTTAAATCTCCTTAAACTGAACAAAAACAATTCAGTCCACACGATCTGACTTAAGTAAGCCATATCATCAAATTGTGCGACCCTGAGGGTTTCCTTTAAATGTCGGTAACGATAACTTACGTTATCACGATCAGTGAGGGGTATCTAGCAACACATCACTGTCTCCCGATATAAAGGAAAGAGTCTTCCAAGACTACACCCAAACCATAGCACAAGTGTGAATCCACTTCACAAGGCATACATGTTTCCTTTGCCACTGGATGTTCTTATTCGACAAGCGTGTCAAGCCTGTAGCTCCAATATGATGAGCATGATTAGATCAGATGAACATAGTTATCTGGGTATGGCCATACACTTTCTCAATCATCTCATCCAGGGGGGCCCCTTTAGAACATCACACTCCTTAAACAAGGAGACGGCAATCCTATATCTATCACTAGTGTCCTAACCTGACTCATGATCATTATCCAAGATAGTCTATAACCATTATGTTTCAAATGATATTGAACTACCTCAAAACAATGACAATCATCATTTAGAAACACAAGTGATCTCAAGTCAGAGGACATGTGCCACTTGTTGCAAACAAGGATTATTCACATTGTGACAAGCAATTGAATATCCTAGTAGGGTCTGTCCAGTACATCCAATTTACCCATGAGTCTACATCTTATTCCATGCTCGAAGCATCCTATAAGATTAGAACACATATTAGTCTCAATCATATCAAGGCTGTCTCATGTTCACCAAGATATCTCGACTAAGGACATATAGCATGTCAGCCTAGCTGAATAGCATTGAGACATTATTCAGAAGTACACTTATTGCAGCAGACAATGTAACAAACTGAATAACAACCATTGCCTTTATAAACATAAGAGTTTATACATGATACTGGAAGAATCCCAAGGCCTCAAACATTAGCCTTAAGGGCATACCCCAACAATCTCCCACTTGCACTTAATCTAATGGTTGAGAAATCTCAAACCCATATTATTACAGTGCTTCTCATGCTTCTGCTGCGCCAGAGGCTTGGTAAGCGTGTCAGCCAGATTGTCATCTGTATGAACCTTGCAGATTTTGATCTCACCACAATCAATGATCTCCCGGATCAAGTGAAACCGTCTCTGTATGTGCTTGGACTTCTGGTGCGACCGTGGTTCCTTTGCTTGTGCGATTGCTCCAGTGTTATCGCAGAAGATAACCAAAGGATCTGCACTCGAAGGAACAACACCAAGTTCCTGAATGAACTTACGAATCCACACTGCCTCCTTGGATGCTTCCGAGGCTGCAACATACTCGGCTTCTGTTGTGGAATCAGCAACGATAGACTGTTTGAAACTTTTCCACACCACTACTCCACCATTCAAGCTAAAAACATAGCCTGATTGCGATCGAAAATCATCCTGGTCCGATTGGAACGAAGCATCAGTATATCCTTCTATACTGAGTTCTTCCTGACCTCCATAAATCAAGAACATATCTTTGGTCCTCCGAAGATATTTCAAAATGTTCTTGACTGCAATCCAGTGTGCCTGACCTGGATTACTTTGGAATCGACTGGTCACGCTTAACCCGTAAGCGACGTCTGGGCGAGTACACAACATCGCATACATAATGGATCCAATAGCCGAAGCATAAGGCGTATTGTCCATTTCATCTTTCTCAGTCTGTGTTAGTGGACACTGACTCTTTGAAAGATTCAGACCATGTCTGACTGGAAGATATCCTCTTTCAGAAATCTCTAAATGGAATCTCTCAAGGACTTTATCGATGTAAGTACTCTGGCACAGCCCGAGAAGCTTCTTAGATCTATCCCTGTAGATCTTCACACCTAATATATAGGCTGCTTCTCCTAGATCTTTCATATGGAAACATTTTCTTAACCATGCTTTAACATCATGCAGTTCAGGAATATCGTTTCCAATGATTAAGATATCATCGACGTAGAGGACTAGGAAAGTAATCACGCTCCCACTAAACCTCTTATATACTCACGGGTCATCTTCATTCTTGATGAAACCAAATTCACATATTGATTCATCAAAACGAATATTCCAGCTTCTAGATGCTTGCTTAAGTCCATAAATGGACTTCTTTAACTTGCATATTTTATGACGATCTGATGGATTAGTGAAACCTTCTGGTTGTGTCATATACACATCCTCATCCAGTTTTCCATTAAGGAAAGCGGTCTTCACATCCATCTGCCAGATCTCATAATCGTAATATGCTGCTATCGCAAGAATAATCCGAATAGACTTGAACATAGCTACAGGAGAGAAAGTTTCATCATAATCTATCCCGTAGATTTGTTTGAAACCTTTCGCAACAAGCCTGCCTTTATAGGTAACTACGTTACCATCCATGTCTATCTTCTTCTTGAAGATCCATTTACAGCCTATAGGGATAACTCCCGGAGGCGGATCAACCAAATCCCAGACTTGGTTATCTGACATGGAGTCCATCTCGGCTCGCATAGCTTCAAGCCATCTAGCTGATTCCGGTCCACTGACCGCATCCGCATAAGTAAGGGGTTCATCATTATCAATGATGTAGACTCCGTCATAGCGCTCAGGCTGTCGACGGATCCTTCCAGATCTTCGCGGTTCCCGTGATATCTGAGCCTCAAGTTGTTCAATAACCTGTTCTACCGGCTCAGGCTCATCCAACTGTGCTTGACTACTTTGTCCTTCTCCTGGATTCTCATCCAGCTTTATTTCTCTCCCACTGGCTTCTTGCAGAAGAAACTCCTTCTCAAGAAAAATAGCCGTCCGAGCAACAAATACTTTGTTCTCTTTGGGATCGTAGAAATAATATCCCTTAGTTTCCTTAGGGTAACCGACAAAGATGCATTTCTCAGATCTGCTCTCCAGTTTCCCAGAGGCGAGCTTTTTGACATAAGCCTCGCAACCCCAGATCTTAATAAATGTCAAGCTAGGCTGTTTCCCATACCATAACTCATATGGAGTCTTTGAAACTGCCTTGGATGGCACTCGGTTTAGTACTTTTGCAGCTGTTTCCAGTGCAAATCCCCAAAAGGAGTAAGGTAGAGTAGCCTGACTCATCATCGAACGAACCATATCCTGTAAGGTTCTATTTCTCCTCTCGGACACACCATTCCATTGCGGTGTTCCTGGCGGAGTGAGCTGTGAGATAATCCCACACTCCTTCAGATAGTCAGTAAACTCTCGACTTAGGTATTCACCACCTCGATCTGAACGAAGTGCCTTGATATTTCGGCCTAGCTGATTCTGTACTTCATTTTTGAACTCTTTGAACTTGTCAAAAGATTCACTCTTATGTCTCATTAGATAGACATACCCATATCTACTGAAATCATCAGTAAAGGTAATGAAGTACTGATAGCCACCTCTGGCATGTTTACTAAATGGCCCACACACATCACTGTGTATAAGGTCAAGTAAACCTGAAGCCCTTTGACCTTTGTGGGAAAAAGGTGACTTCGTCATTTTACCCATTAAACAAGCTTTGCATGTATCAATCTCCTCGCAGGAGAATGATCCCAGCAGTCCATGATCATGCAACCGCTTAATGCGTTTCTCGTTAATATGGCCTAAACGATTATGCCATAGCAAGGTGCTGTCACCAGCATACTTGGCCCTTTTATTATCAATATTTTGTATCGAACATCCCATGTCCAACATGAATAACCCATTGTTAATTGAACCAGTTGCATAAACAATATTATCATGAGATAAAACACACTTTGAAATATTGCATTCAAAGGAAAAACCCTTCCTGACAAGAGCAGGAATGGAGATAATATTTTTAGTAATACTGGGAACAAAAAAACAACTGTTTAGTTCCAATACAAGTCCAGATGGTAAAGAGATGAAATAGTCTCCTACAGCAACAGCAGCAACCCGTGCCCCGTTTCCAACGCGTAGGTCCACCTCATGTTGTCCCACCTGTCTTCTTCTCTTGAGTTCCTGTACATTTGAACAAATGTGAACTCCACATGCAGTGTCCAACACCCATGATATAGAAGAAGATGAAAACATGACTTCAGTCACGTAAATACCTGAGCCAGAAGCGATGCTTCCCCTCTTATCTCCTTGGAGCGCTTTACAGTCCTTTTTCCAGTGACCTAGCTGGCCACAGTGGAAACACCTGTATTCCTTGGACCGCTTAACCTTCTGCTTCAGAGCCTTGCTGTAGTTCTTGACAGGGGCCTTGCCCTTCTTCCCCTTCTTCTTGTTCCTTGAAGGAACCATTAAGACAGAGGTCGAAGGCTTACCCTTCAGAGTTTCCTCAGTAGTCAAGAGCATATTCAGCAGCTCTGCCGGAGTACAATCGATTTTGTTCATATTAAAGTTAATAATGAACGCGTCGAATGAAGGCGGGAGAGACTGCAGAATAATGTCGACAGCAAGCTCCTGATTGATGGTATGCCCCAGTTTCTCTAGAGCCTCCTTGTGCCCAATCATCTTGAGCACATGAGCTCCCACTGGGCTCCCTTCAGCCAGTTTGCTCTGAAAGAAAAGCTTTGTCAGATTATAGCGTTCTGTCCTCGCCTGTGCAGCATACAGCATCTTGAGGTTTGCTATCATGTCTATAGCAGACATATCCTCATGCTGACGCTGCAGCGGTGGCGTCATAGACGCTAGCATCAGGCAAGCGACATCAATGCTATCATTGACGTGCTTTTCATAGGCATCCCGAACCGCCCTTGCGGCGTTCGGAGCGGGCTGCGGCGGTATCGCCGTCTCGAGGACATACAGTTTCCTCTCTGCCTTAAGAACAATCTTAAGGTGTCCGTACCAGTCCGAGAAGTTCGGCCCAGCAAACTTCTCCCTTTCCAGTAGGGATCGCACATTGAAGCTCATGGTGTTCGTTGCTGCAGGTATCTACAACAATGCAAGAACAGCAAGGTCAGTATCAATGTTAAGAATCAATCAGGAGTTAAGAAAGATTCTTTTTCTCACTATTTTATCTGGCTGAAAAATCCAGCAAAACAGCCCGAAAGAGTAGAACTCTTTTAGTGAGATGGGATCCAGATTTCATACTTGGTCTCCACGTCCCGCTCAGGCGAGATAAGATGCACAGAGAGTACAAGCACTAATCTCTGGTAGGCTGTCCCAGCCAATCGCCAACCCGTGCGATTCCCCTTCATCTGGGCAATCCAGCAGACTGTGCCAACTGAGTTGGTACAACACAGTCTCTGACCCCACAGATGGCTGCCTCCATGTGCTACCATATGCGCCACATATGTAGCCTACATGGTCAAGCTGACCCGACCTACTCCCTGGACCACCACGTGCTATGCTGAGCAACGAGAAGGGATAAATCCCTACTCTGTAACACGCAGGTGTAATCCCGCACCGTCTGAAGATAGATGGACGTGCCCACTGAGTGGGTACAACACGGCTCCAACGATAGTCAGAACAGTGAGGTTTCGCGTCAGAAGGCTTACGAGCTTGATATTTAGCGTTGGATTTTAACGGTCTTTTATCTTCTTATCTATCATGCAAACCCTATGGTGATAGCAGAAGATAAATTCATGCATTTCTAATTATATAAGCAATAAAAAGAAAGCATGGTTCTTATGTGGTAAAAGCCCATAGCCTAAGTAAGACCTTAATAGCACTTAAGTCTTCACTTGCTTTTTTTTCATGGGACTTTTGCTGCTCATCTGGCCCAAGCCAGGGCCCAAGCGCCATCTGCAGCTCAGGTGCGCCTACCAGGGAAAATGCGCCTGGTCCCAGAGTCGAACCCTGGACCTCCCACCTGGTCCAGCCACTGCTGCATGCGCCTCTGCCAAGTGTGCTCTGTGCTCTTGTCTGATTAATTTACAAATTAATCTATCTAGACAAGATTGACTCGCAGGTCAATTACATTTTATAAATTAAAAACAATGTGATGCACAGATCACAATAATCAATTTACATTTTAATACAGGCACGCAGGCCCCAGCACAGCACACATTTAACATGGGCAGCCCACATAAGAATAAATAAACGGGCATATGCTTCAATCAAACATGTGATCCAACATAGGAAGATAAAAATTCGAAAACCCCATTGGTATCAATTTTAATTTTCCTTATGTGCCCTACTACCTTACAACGGTCCATTACTAGGGATCCACTCATCGAACCCAGTCAGATCCACTGCCCACGCATGCACCAAGTCCTAACTGACTCGAGTCGACCCAATGGTCAACTATGCATGCGCTAGGGCTGAACAACCACAATGAGGTCTGGCAAGCGGGCGTGACCCCGGGCCTAACTCATGTGTGTTCACTAGTCGTCTCAACCAGACATCGCTACACGCCTGTCTGCAGTCGACCTATAGCCACCAAGTGCTTGCGCACAGGTGCTATCTAGTCAACCCATCAAGGCTGTCAGATGGTCTGATTAGACTGTCTGGATCTAACCTAGGGGATGATTTCAACCCTAATAACCCGTCTAAGGGTTTAAAGTAGAGCCTTAGATCTAGAGTGAGTCGCGCATGTCAAGTAGGTTTTTTAATAAAAACATGAAGCATGCGCCAACAACATGCGCCAAGAAAATATACATCAAGTTTTGCATGTACAACAACTCAAATGAAATTTTCGCATGTAACCCTAGATCTAGAGATATGCGTAAGCATGGATCATGAATCACAAAGCAAAGCAATCATAATAACAATGCATAGAACCTCGCTCTGATACCAATTGTTGGGTCCCCTTCAAGGGGGAGCGCAAGGGGGTGAAACCCTAAAGGTGGCGCATGTAATTCTTTTGCAGCGGAAGTAGGGTTTCATGAAGATCAGATGCTATACATTCATATGATCAACTTTTGACAAACAAGTATAGAAGACAAAGATCCATACCGTCGCCATCTCTTGGATGGTGTCTTGAAAGAGAGAGCAAGAGAGATCTCCTCCAAAGGAGTCGCACACAAGAAGAGGATGCGCTCACTTCCTTGGTGCTCCTTGTGCTAGCAAGGTTCCAAGGGGTGTCCTTGATCGAGTAAAGGGAAGAGATGAAGACTTCTTTTGCTTGGCGGTTCCTCCTCTCCTCGTCAACACCTTCACACGCTAGAGAGCAAGCATTCAATCCCCAAGAGGTGACGAGAGGTGTGTAATCGAAAGGAACGTGAGGGAGGCGTCAAGCCATGAACGCATATGCGTTTCTATTTTGGAACTTTCCAAAAATAGCAACCATAAAGATCATGCGCTCATGCGTTCATGTCTCCATGAACCAAACGCATTTTTATCTCCCTCTTGAACCAAGCGCTCACCCCATGAGCCGGTTCAATGACTAAACCAAATTAGCCCAAGCAATTGGTCCAGAAAAAATCAAACCCTAAGATTCAAAATCTGACCGTTCATCTCTCGATGCTCCTGATCGCACCGATCTAGCATCAACTCTCTCGATCGAAGCTTACCGATCTAAAGCCTTAATCAATCAAACATGATCAGACCAGATCTCACTCACAATCAGAGATTAAATCCCTTTAAACTGAACCAAAACAATTCAGTCCACACGATCTAACTTAAGTAAGCCATATCATCAAATTGTGCGACCCTGAGGGTTTCCTTTAAATGTCGGTAACGATAACTTTCGTTATCACGGTCAGTGAGGGGTATCTAGCAACACATCACTGTCTCCCGATATAAAGGAAAGAGTCTTTCAAGACTACACCCAAAACACAGCACAAGTGTGAATCCACTTCACTAGGCATACATGTTTCCTTTGCCACTGGATGTTCTTATTGGATAAGCATGTCAAGCCTATAACTCCAATATGATGAGCATGATTAGATCAGATGAACATAGTCATCTGGGTATGGCCATACTCTTTTCTCAATCATCCCATCCAGGGGGCCCCTTTAGAACATCACACTCCTTAAACAAGGAGACGGCAATCCTTTATCTATCACAAGTGCCCTAACCTGACTCAAGATCATTGTCCAAGATAGTCTATAATCATTATGTTTCAAATGATATTGAACTACCTCAAAACAATGACAATCATCATTTAGAAAACACAAGTGATCTCAAGTCAAAGGAAATGTGCCACTTGTTGCAATCAAGGAATATTCACATTGTGACAAACAATTGAATATCCTAGTAGGGTCTGTCCAGTACATCCAATGTACCCATGAGTCTACATCTTATTCCATGCTCGAAGCATCCTATAAGATTAGAATACATATTAGTCTCAATCATATCAAGGCTGTCTCAAGTTCACCAAGATATCTCGACTAAGGACATAATAGCATGTCAGCCCAGCTAAACAGCTTTGAGACATTATTCAGTAGTACACTTATTACAGCAGACAAGGTAACAACCTGAATAATAACCATGCCTTTATAAACACAAGAGTTTATTACATGATACTGTTACAATCCCAAGGCCTCAAACATTAGGCTTAAGGGCATACCCCAACAATAAATCCCTTCTCTGTAACACGCAGGTGAAATCACACACCGTCTGAAGATAGATGGGCGTGCCCACTGAGTGGGTACAACACGGCCCCAACGATAGTCAGAACAGTGAGGTTTCGCGTCAGAAGGCTTACGTGCTTGATATTTAACGTTGGATTTTAACGGTCTTTTATCTTCTTAACTATCATGCAAACCCTATGGCGATAGCAGAAGATAAATAAATCATGCAATTCTACTTATTTAAACAATAAAAGAAAGCATGATGATCTTATGTGGTAAACGCCCATTAAGCCTAGGTAAGACCTTAAGATAACTTAAGTCTTCACTTGAGCTCTTCATGAGTCATTCGCATCTCATCTGGCCCAACCCAGGGCCCGAGCGCCCACTGCAGCTCAGGTGCGCCCACCAGGTAAATGCGCCTGTCCCAGAGTCGAACCCTGGACCTCCCACCTGGTTAAGCCTCAAGCTGCATGCGCCTCTGCCATGTGTGCTCTGTGCTCTTGTCTGATTAAAAGTACATTTTAATCTATCTAGACAAGATTGACACGCAGGTCAATTAGACAATAAATTAATTAAAATGTGATGCGCAGATCACAAATATAATAATTTACAATTAACCAGGCTCGCAGGCCCCAGCACAGCACACATTAAAAGGGCAACCCACATAAGATGAAATAGACATACATCATGGTATTCATTCATCATGTGATCCAATAACAAAATAAAATTTTTGAAAACCCCTTGGCATCAATTTTATTTTTCTTATGTGCCCTACTACCTTACAACGGTCCATTAATAGGGATCCACTCATCATGTCTAGTCAGATCCACTGCCCTTGCATGCACCAAGTCCTCACTGACTTGAGTCGACCCAATGGTCAACCATGCATGCGCTGGGCTGAACAACCCTCATGAGTTCTAGCAAGCGGGTGTGACCCCGGGCCTAACTCATGTGTGTTCACTGATTGTCTCAACCAGACATCGCTACACGCCTGTCTGCAGTCGACCTATAGCCACCTCATGCTTGCGCATAGGTGCCATCTGGTCGACCCATCTAGGCTGTCAGATGGTCTGATCAGACTATTTGGATCTAGACTTGACTGTGACTTCAACCCTATCAACCCATCTAAGGGTTTATAGTAGGCGCTTAGATCTAAGTGAGTCGCGCAAGATAACAAGGTTTTGTCAAAAACATCAACATGCGCCAACTAGCATAAATTTCATACATGCGCCACTATGAGATAAACATACAAGTAATCTTGTCGCATGTAGACAACTCTTAGATCATTGCCATAAGCGCAAGCGCAAACACCATGTAACAATGATACATGCGCAAACATAGCATCAAGCATGGATCACATTCACATCAAAGCAATCATATGAAGTATACCGAAACTGCCCTGATACCAATTGTAAAACCCCTAAAGCAAAGGGGGCCAAAACCCTAATAGGAGGCGCATATAAACTTTGATAGCGGAAGCAAGGATTTCTAGGGTTTCATAAGATCGCATGTGGTATAACCATATGATCAACTTAATTTAACTTAAGATCAAGATGTGATCTTACCATTGCCATGGATGGATGGCGACTTGGAAGAAGAGGGCGATGTGGCTCTCCTCCAAAGGTGACGCACACAAGGTGAAGATGGCTACTCCCTTATCACCTTTGTGCTAGCAAAGCTTCAAGGGGTCTTGTCGTATGGAGGAGATGATAGAGACTTCTTTGCTCGGCCGAATCCCTTCCTTTTCGTCAACACACCTTTCACACGAGAGTGCAAGCGGTCACACGAGAAAAGAGGAGCGTTGAGGCATTTTGGCGTTATTGCGAAGTGGCATTGATGACATTCCAAAAATAGAATGACATGAAGCCATG
Organism: Costus lasius; assembly: GCA_027563935.2. Taxonomy (NCBI): domain Eukaryota; kingdom Viridiplantae; phylum Streptophyta; class Magnoliopsida; order Zingiberales; family Costaceae; genus Costus; species Costus lasius. Next base: position 51,778,749 of record CM050452.1, read on the forward strand.
CGCCCATGATCTCAAAACCGACCAAAACCGCTTACAAGCATTGAACCATGCGTTCACTCATGTGAACCGGTTCAAGCTAAATCGATCCAATTGTATTTGGTTCAAAAACCAAATCAAATCAGCCCAAGCCATGGTCTAGATCTCATTGAACCAAATGGGTCAAGATCTAACTGTTCATCTCTTGATCCTTTTGATCTCACCGATCCAGCATCAATACTCTCGATCGAAGCTTACCGATCTCAAGCCCTAATCAATCAAACATGATCAGACCAGATCTCACTTACAATCAGAGTTTAAATCTCCTTAAACTGAACAAAAATAATTCAGTCCACACGATCTAACTTAAGTAAGCCATATCATCAAATTGTGCGACCCTGAGGGTTTCCTTTAAATGTCGGTAACGATAACTTACGTTATCACGATCAGTGAGGGGTATCTAGCAACACATCACTGTCTCCCGATATAAAGGAAAGAGTCTTCCAAGACTACACCCAAACCATAGCACAAGTGTGAATCCACTTCACAAGGCATACATGTTTCCTTTGCCACTGGATGTTCTTATTGGACAAGCGTGTCAAGCCTGTAGCTCCAATATGATGAGCATGATTAGATCAGATGAACATAGTCATCTGGGTATGGCCATACACTTTCTCAATCATCTCATCCAGGGGGGCCCCTTTAGAACATCACACTCCTTAAACAAGGAGACGGCAATCCTATATCTATCACTAGTGTCCTAACCTGACTCATGATCATTATCCAAGATAGTCTATAACCATTATGTTTCAAATGATATTGAACTACCTCAAAACAATGACAATCATCATTTAGAAACACAAGTGATCTCAAGTCAGAGGACATGTGCCACTTGTTGCAAACAAGCATTATTCACATTGTGACAAGCAATTGAATATCCTAGTAGGGTCTGTCCAGTACATCCAATGTACCCATGAGTCTACATCTTATTCCATGCTCGAAGCATCCTATAAGATTAGAACACATATTAGTCTCAATCATATCAAGGCTGTCTCATGTTCACCAAGATATCTCGACTAAGGACATATAGCATGTCAGCCTAGCTGAATAGCATTGAGACATTATTCAGAAGTACACTTATTGCAGCAGACAATGTAACAAACTGAATAACAACCATTGCCTTTATAAACATAAGAGTTTATACATGATACTGGAAGAATCCCAAGGCCTCAAACATTAGCCTTAAGGGTATACCCCAACAAGACCCTCGACCCACACCCCCAGCCCATCAGCCCCCTCGATGCCCACCCCATGAGGTTTCTCCTTCTCGGCCCACTTGGGAGGAGAAGGGCAAGGCCCCGGTCGGAGCCTCTAGCCGTATTACCTGCTACAACTATTTGCAGCCGGGTCACATGTCGCGTGAATGTCCCAAGCGACCCGCTCGAGCCGACACGGATCCGGCTCGCGTCGCCACCATAACCCCCGTGGCGAGGAATCAGGTCCGTCCACACTTGTCGTTCGCTGCAACCTTGTGTAGCCGATGCCCTCCAAGGATTTGCTCGCTCGGGCATTTTCATGACTTACATTAAGTGCAACGGGCACTCGTGTAAGATCGTCATTGACGGTGGTAGTAGCTTGAACGTAGTCTCCCGGACCGCGGTCACGCGTTTCGGCCTTCCCCTTGAACCACACCCGAGGCCTTACTCTATCACATGGGTCGATGCTATGAGTCTGCCGGTCACACACCAGTGTCACGTTCCCATTGCGTTTGGGACCTACCATGAGAAGGTCCTGTGCGACGTGGCGACCATGGACATCGCCCATGTCCTCCTTGGCCGCCCATGCCTGTACAATAGAGACATCGTCCGCTATGGCCGGTCGAACACTTATGTGTTCGGCCACGACGAGCAGAAGATCCGCCTGATTCCAGCTCCTCCTAAGGAGCTTCGTGCGTCCACCTCCAAGGGCCTAATCACACCCTCGGCACCTGCCCCGCCACCTTCCCCCATGGTCTCCCTCATGCGCACCCCCGCTTTGGTTCGCGAGGCTCATGCGGCCAAGACCGTCTACGCGCTCATGGTGCGCGAAGTGCATGACCCTGTCCCTTGCCCTGATCCGGCACCTCCTGCTGAGGTGTCCACCCTCCTGTTTAGTGATATCAGCCCCAAGGATTTGCCTCATGGCCTTCCCCCGGAGAGGGAAATTCAGCACGCAATTGACCTCCTCCCGGGAGCTCCCCTACCTAACTTGCCCCACCATCGCCTTAACCCCGCGGTGTTGGGGTATGCCCTTAAGGCTAATGTTTGAGGCCTTGGGATTGTATAAGTATCATGTAATAAACTCTTAAGTTTATAAAAGGCATGGTTATTATTCAGGTTGTTATCTTGTCTGCTGTAATAAGTGTACTTCTGAATAATGTCTCAAAGCTGTTCAGCTAGGCTGACAGGCTCTATGTCCTTAGTCGAGATATCTTGGTGAACATGAGACAGCCTTGATATGATTGAGACTAATATGAGTGCTAATCTTATAGGATGCTTCGAGCATGGAATAAGATGTAGACTCATGAGTACATTGGATGTACTGGACAGACCCTACTCGGATATTCCATTGCTTGTCACAATGTGAATGATCCTTGTAAGCACTAAGTGGCACATGTCCTTTGACTTGAGATCACTTGTGTTTCTAAATGATGATTGTCATTGTTTTGAGGTAGTTCAATATCATTTGAAACATAATGATTATAGACTATCTTGGATGGTGAGCTTGAGTCAGGTTAGGGCACTTGTGATAGATAAAGGATTGCCGTCTCCTTGTTTAAGGAGTGTGATGTTCTAGAGGGCCCCCCTATATGAGATGATTGAGGAAGTGTATGGCCATACCCAGATGACTATGTTCATCTGATCTAATCATGCTCATCGTATTGGAGTTACAGGCTTGACATGCTTGTCCAATAAGAACATCCAGTGGCAAAGGAATCATGTATGCCAAGTGAGTTGATTCACACTTATGCTATGGTTTGGGTGGAGTCTTGGAAGACTCTTTCCTTTATATCGGGAGACAGTGATGTGTTGCTAGATACCCCTCACTGATCGTGATAACGTAAGTTATCGTTACCGACGTTTAAAGGAAACCCTCAGGGTCACACAATTTGGTGATATGGCTTTCTTTGAGTCAGATCGTGTGGACTGAATTATTTGGGTTCAGTTTAAAGGGATATAGACTCTGATTGTAAGTGAGATCTAGCTTGATCATGTTTGATTGATTAGGGCTTGAGATCGGTAAGCTTCGATCGAGAGTATTGATGCTAGATCGGTGAGATCAAGAGCATCATAAGATGAACGGTTGGATTGGAAACCTTAGGGTTTGGTTGATCTAGACCGATTGCTTTGGTTTGGACCAATTTGGATTGAACCGGTTTACATGGGTGAACCCATGGTTCGATCCATAAGCGTTTTGGGCGGTTTGCTTGAAGAGGAGAACGCATGGCTTAATGGAGTTTCCAAATTTGGAAAGTCATTGAGCGCATGGCTCCTTGAAACGCCAAAACGGCTTGAGCTCATTCATCCCTTGTCTCCTTGCGTTTTGCTCTTGCTCGGCGAGACTTGAGAGAAGCTTGGAGTGGACGACAAGAGGAGAACCGGAAAAAGCATCATCTTCATCCCTACCACTCGAGAAGGACAACTTGGCATTTTGCTAGCACAAAGTTGCGCAAGTTGGAAGCCTTCATCACTTGGTGTGTGTATTCTTTGGAGGAGATCTCGCTTGCTCTCTCTCATTCCAAGCCGCCATCCAATCCATGGCATTGGTAAGATCAAAACTTGATCTTAAGTTGAATTAAGTTAACATATAGTTCATATGCGATCTACTTGAAGCCCTCTTTCCGCTATGCATGCTAGATGCGCATGTTTAGGGTTTCTTCCCCCCTTTAGATTAGGGGTTCCATCAATTGGTATCAGAGCCTTGGCTCTCCATATGATCTATATGATTGCTTTACGATTTTGTGATCCATGTTGGTTGCGCTTACTTTGGTTACATGTTGGTTGCGCTTACTTTGGTTACATGATGGTTGCGCTTGTATCATGGTTGCATGAAGGTTGCGCTTGTATCATATGTTGACATGTAGTTTGCGCTCCCCCTTGAAGGGGACCCCCTAAAGTATGCGCTCCCCCTTGAAGGGGACCCCCTTAGATCTAAGGGTTATCAAGCATGTTGTTTGTTTATTTGCGCTCGTTCTAAAAGTTTTCTAAAACTTACATCTTGCGCGCTTGATTAGATCTAAGGTGCCACTACATTAAACCCTTAGATGGATTGATGGGGTTGAAGTCACCACTAGGTTAGATCCAAGTCTGATCAGACCATCTGACAGCTCAGATGGGTTAACCTGATAGCACCTATGCGCAAGCACAAGGTGGCTATAGGTTGACTGCATCTAGGGCGTGTAGCGAGGTCTGGTTGAGACACTACTGAACACACTTGAGTTGGGCCCGGGGTCACACCCGCTTGCCAAAACTCATGAGGGTAGTTCAGCCCTTGGCGCATGCATGGTTGACCATTAGGTCAACTCGGGTCAGTTAGGACTCGGTGCATGTAAGGGCAATGGATCTAACTAGATGGTTGAGTGGATCCCTATCAATGGACCATTGTAAGGTTGTAGGGCTCATAAGGAAATTAAAATTGATGCCATGGGGTTTTCAAAACTTTTAATTTCAAGATGATTGGATCACATTTGATTGAACCATATGCTTGTTTATTTAGTCTTATGTGGGTTGCCCATATTGTGTGCTGTGCTGGGGCCTGCGTGCCTGGTAAATTATAAGTTAATTTTTGTGATCTGCGAATCACATTGTTTTAATTTATGAAATGTAGTTGACCTGCGAGTCAACCTTGTCTAGATAGATCAAATGTACTTTGATTAGACAAGAGTACAAAGGCACACATCCAAGAGGGGCATTCACCTGGTGGTGCACCTGAGGTGCTCTTGGCGCTAGGGCACTGGGTTGGACCAGATGAGATGCAATGAAGCTCAAGTGAAGACTTAAGTAACATTAAGGTCTTACTAGGGTTCATGGGCTTTTACCACATAAGATCATGCTTTCTACTTATTGCTAATAATTAGAATTGCATGTTTATGTTTATCTTCTGCTATAGCCATAGGCATGCCTGATAGTAAGAAGATAAAAGACCGTTAAAATCCAACGCTAATATATCAAGCTCGTAAGCCTTCTGACGCGAAACCTCACCTTTCTGATTATCGTTGGAGCCGTGTTGAACCCACTCAGTGGGCACGTCCATCTATCTTCAGACGGTGCTGGATTTCACCTGCGTGTTACAGAGTTGGGATTTATCCCCTCTCGTTGCTCAGCATAGCACGTGGTGGTCCAGGGAGTAGGTCGGGTCAGCTTGACCATGTAGGCTACATATGTGGCGCATATGGTAGCACATGGAGGCAGCCATCTCTGGGATCAGAGACTGTGTTGTACCAACTCAGTTGGCACAGTCTGCTGGATTGCCAAGATGAAGGGGAATCGCACGGGTTGGCGATTGGCTGGGACAGCCTACCAGAAACTAGTGCTTGTCATCTCTGTGCATCTTATCTCGCCTGAGCGGGACGCGGAGACCAAGTATGAAATCTGGATCCCATCTCACTAAAAGAGTGTTTACTCTTTCGGACTGTTTATTGGATTTTTCAGTCAGACAAAATAGTGAGAAAAGAATCTTTCTTAAGTCCTGGATTGATTCTGAAACATTGATACTGACCTTGCTGTTCTTGCTTGTTGTAGATTCCTGCAGCAACGAACACCATGAGCTTCAATGTGCGATCCCTACTGGAAAGGGAGAAGTTTGCTGGGCCGAACTTCTCTGACTGGTTCGGACACCTTAAGATTGTTCTTAAGGCAGAGAGGAAACTGTATGTCCTCGAGACGGCGATACCGCCGCAGCCCGCTCCGAACGCCGCAAGGGCGGTTCGGGATGCCTACGAAAAGCACGTCAATGATAGCATTGATGTCGCTTGCCTGATGCTAGCGTCTATGACGCCACCGCTGCAGCGTCAGCATGAGGATATGTCGGCTATAGAAATTATAGCGAACCTCAAGATGCTGTATGCTGCACAGGCGAGGACTGAGCGCTATAATCTGACGAAGCTCTTCTTTCAGAGCAAACTGGCTGAGGGGAGCCCAGTGGGAGCTCACGTGCTCAAGATGATTGGGCACAAGGAGGCTCTGGAGAAACTGGGGCATACCATCAACCAGGAGCTTGCTGTGGATATTATTCTGCAGTCTCTCCCGCCTTCTTTCGATGCGTTCATTATTAATTTTAATATGAACAAGATCGATTGTACGCCGGCAGAGCTGTTGAATATGCTCTTGACTACTGAGGAAACTCTGAAGGGTAAGCCTTCAACCTCTGTCTTGATGGTTCCTTCAAGGAACAAGAAGAAGGGGAAGAAGGGCAAGGCCCCTGTCAAGAATTACAGCAAGGCCCTGAAACAGAAGGTCAAGCGGTCGAAGGACAACAGGTGTTTCCACTGTGGCCAGCTGGGTCACTGGAAAAAGGACTGTAAAGCGCTCCAAGGAGATAAGAGGGGAAGCATCGCTTCTGGCTCAGGTATATATGTGACTGAGGTCATGTTATCTTCTTCTTCTATTTCATGGGTGTTGGACACTGCATGTGGAGTTCACATTTGTTCAAATGTGCAGGAACTCAAGAGAAGAAGGCAGGTGGGGCAGCATGAGGTAGACCTACGAGTTGGAAACGGGGCACGGGTTGCTGCTGTTGCTGTAGGAGACTATTTCATTTCTTTACCATCTGGCATTGTATTAGAATTGAACAATTGTTATTTTGTACCCAGTATTACCAAGAATATTATCTCTATTCCTGCTCTTGTCAGGAAAGGATTTGCCTTTGAATGCAAGATTTCAAAGTGTGTTTTATCTCATGATAATATTGTGTATGCAACTGGTTCAATTAACAATGGGTTATACATGTTGGACATGGAAAATTCTATACAAAACATTGATAATAAGAAAGCCAAGTATGCTGATGACAGCACCTTGCTATGGCATAGTCGTTTAGGCCATATAAACGAGAAGCGCATTAAGCGGTTGCATGAACATGGATTGCTGGGATCATTCTCCTATGAGGAGATTGATACATGCAAAGCTTGTTTGATGGGTAAAATGACGAAGTCTCCTTTTCTTAACAAAGGTCAAAGGACTTCAGGTTTACTTGACCTTATACACAGTGATGTGTGTGGGCCTTTCAGTAAACATGCCAGAGGTGGCTATCAGTACTTCATTACCTTTACTGATGATTTCAGTAGGTATGGATATGTCTATTTAATGAGACATAAAAGTGAATCTTTTGACAAGTTCAAAGAGTTCAAAAATGAAGTACAAAATCAGTTAGGCCGAAATATCAAGGCACTTCGTTCTGATCGAGGTGGTGAATACCTGAGTCATACGTTTACTGACTATCTGAAGGAGTGTGGGATTATCTCACAGCTCACTCCGCCAGGAACACCGCAGTGGAATGGTGTGTCCGAGAGGAGAAATAGAACGTTACTTGATATGGTTCGTTCTATGATGAGTCAGGCTACTCTTCCATATTCCTTTTGGGGTTTTGCACTGGAAACAGCTGCAAAGGTACTAAACCGAGTGCCATCCAAGGCAGTTTTAAAGACGCCATATGAGTTATGGTATGGGAAACAGCCTAGCTTGACATTTATCAGGATCTGGGGTTGCGAGGCTTATGTCAAAAAGCTCGCCTCTGGGAAACTAGAGAGCAGATCTGAGAAATGTGTCTTTGTCGGTTACCCTAAGGAAACTAAGGGTTATTATTTCTACGATCCCAAAGAGAACAAGGTTTTTGTTGCTCGGACGGCCATATTTCTTGAGAAGGAGTTTCTTCTGCAAGAGGCTAGTGGGAGAGAAATAAAGCTGGATGAGAATCCAGAGGAAGGACAAAGTAGTCAAGCACAGTTGGATGAGCCTGAGCCGGTAGATCAGGTTATTGAGCAACCTGAGGCTCAAATATCACGGGAACCGCGAAGATCGGGTAGGATCCGTCGTCAGCCTGAGCGCTATGACGGAGTCTACATCATTGATAATGATGAACCCCTCACTTATGCGGATGCGGTCAGTGGACCGGAGTCAGCTAGATGGCTTGAAGCTATGCGAGCCGAGATGGACTCCATGTCAGATAATCAAGTCTGGGATTTGATTGATCCGCCTCCGGGAGTAATCCCTATAGGCTGTAAATGGATCTTCAAGAAGAAGATTGACATGGATGGTAACGTAGTTACCTATAAAGGCAGGCTAGTAGCGAAAGGTTTCAAACAAATCTACGGGTTAGATTATGATGAAACTTTCTCTCCTGTAGCCATGTTTAAATCTATTCGGATTCTTTTCGCGATAGCAGCATATTACGACTATGAGATCTGGCAGATGGATGTGAAAACAGCTTTCCTTAATGGAAATCTGGATGAGGATGTGTATATGACACAACCTGAGGGTTTCACTAATCCATCAGATCGTCATAAAATATGCAAGTTAAAGAAGTCCATTTATGGACTGAAACAAGCATCAAGAAGCTGGAACATTCGTTTTGATGAATCTATCTCTGAGTTTGGTTTCATCAAGAACGAGGATGACCCGTGTGTATATAAGAGGTTTAGTGGGAGCGTGATTACATTCCTAATCCTCTACGTCGATGATATCTTAATCATTGGAAATGATATTCCTGAACTGCATGCTGTTAAGGCATGGTTAGGAAAATGTTTCCAGATGAAAGATTTAGGAGAAGCAGCCTATGTACTAGGTGTGAAGATCTACCGGGATAGATCTAAGAGGCTTCTCGGGCTGTGCCAGAGTACTTACATCGATAAAGTCCTGGAAAGATTCCATTTAGAGAATTCTAAACGTGGATATCTTCCAGTCAGACATGGTCTAAATCTTTCGAAGAGTCAGTGTCCACAAACACAGACTGAGAAAGATGAAATGGACAATACGCCTTATGCTTCGGCTATTGGATCCATTATGTATGCGATGTTGTGTACTCGCCCAGACGTCGCTTACGGGTTAAGCGTAACCAGTCGATTCCAAAGTAATCCAGGTTTGGCGCACTGGATTGCGGTCAAGAACATTTTAAAATATCTGCGGAGGACCAAAGATATGTTCTTGATATATGGTGGTCAGGAAGAACTCAGTATAGAGGGATATACTGACGCTTCGTTCCAGTCGGACCAGGATGATTTCCGATCGCAATCAGGCTATGTTTTTAGCTTGAATGGTGGAGCAGTGGTGTGGAAAAGTTTCAAACAGTCAACTGTTGCTGATTCCACAACAGAAGCCGAGTATGTTGCAGCCTCGGAAGCATCCAAGGAGGCAGTGTGGATTCGTAAGTTCGTGAGAGAACTTGGTGTCGTTCCTTCAAGTGCAGATCCTTTGGTTATCTTCTGTGATAACACTGGAGCCATCGCACAAGCAAAGGAACCGCGGTCGCACCAGAAGTCCAAGCACATACAGAGACGGTTTCACTTGATCCGGGAGATCATTGATCGTGGCGAGATCAAGATTTGCAAGGTTCATACAGATGACAATCTGGCAGACCCGCTTACCAAGCCTCTGGCGCAGCAGAAGCATGAGAAGCACTGTAATAATATGGGTTTGAGATTTCTCAACCATTAGATTAAGTGCAAGTGGGAGATTGTTGGGGTATGCCCTTAAGGCTAATGTTTGAGGCCTTGGGATTGTATAAGTATCATGTAATAAACTCTTAAGTTTATAAAAGGCATGGTTATTATTCAGGTTGTTATCTTGTCTGCTGTAATAAGTGTACTTCTGAATAATGTCTCAAAGCTGTTCAGCTAGGCTGACAGGCTCTATGTCCTTAGTCGAGATATCTTGGTGAACATGAGACAGCCTTGATATGATTGAGACTAATATGAGTGCTAATCTTATAGGATGCTTCGAGCATGGAATAAGATGTAGACTCATGAGTACATTGGATGTACTGGACAGACCCTACTCGGATATTCCATTGCTTGTCACAATGTGAATGATCCTTGTAAGCACTAAGTGGCACATGTCCTTTGACTTGAGATCACTTGTGTTTCTAAATGATGATTGTCATTGTTTTGAGGTAGTTCAATATCATTTGAAACATAATGATTATAGACTATCTTGGATGGTGAGCTTGAGTCAGGTTAGGGCACTTGTGATAGATAAAGGATTGCCGTCTCCTTGTTTAAGGAGTGTGATGTTCTAGAGGGCCCCCCTATATGAGATGATTGAGGAAGTGTATGGCCATACCCAGATGACTATGTTCATCTGATCTAATTATGCTCATCGTATTGGAGTTACAGGCTTGACATGCTTGTCCAATAAGAACATCCAGTGGCAAAGGAATCATGTATGCCAAGTGAGTTGATTCACACTTATGCTATGGTTTGGGTGGAGTCTTGGAAGACTCTTTCCTTTATATCGGGAGATAGTGATGTGTTGCTAGATACCCCTCACTGATCGTGATAACGTAAGTTATCGTTACCGACGTTTAAAGGAAACCCTCAGGGTCACACAATTTGGTGATATGGCTTTCTTTGAGTCAGATCGTGTGGACTGAATTATTTGGGTTCAGTTTAAAGGGATATAGACTCTGATTGTAAGTGAGATCTAGCTTGATCATGTTTGATTGATTAGGGCTTGAGATCGGTAAGCTTCGATCGAGAGTATTGATGCTAGATCGGTGAGATCAAGAGCATCATAAGATGAACGGTTGGATTGGAAACCTTAGGGTTTGGTTGATCTAGACCGATTGCTTTGGTTTGGACCAATTTGGATTGAACCGGTTTACATGGGTGAACCCATGGTTCGATCCATAAGCGTTTTGGGCGGTTTGCTTGAAGAGGAGAACGCATGGCTTAATGGAGTTTCCAAATTTGGAAAGTCATTGAGCGCATGGCTCCTTGAAACGCCAAAACGGCTTGAGCTCATTCATCCCTTGTCTCCTTGCGTTTTGCTCTTGCTCGGCGAGACTTGAGAGAAGCTTGGAGTGGACGACAAGAGGAGAACCGAAAAAAGCATCATCTTCATCCCTACCACTCGAGAAGGACAACTTGGCATTTTGCTAGCACAAAGTTGCGCAAGTTGGAAGCCTTCATCACTTGGTGTGTGTATTCTTTGGAGGAGATCTCGCTTGCTCTCTCTCATTCCAAGCCGCCATCCAATCCATGGCATTGGTAAGATCAAAACTTGATCTTAAGTTGAATTAAGTTAACATATAGTTCATATGCGATCTACTTGAAGCCCTCTTTCCGCTATGCATGCTAGATGCGCATGTTTAGGGTTTCTTCCCCCCTTTAGATTAGGGGTTCCATCAATTATCCGCCTGATTCCAGCTCCTCCTAAGGAGCTTCGTGCGTCCACCTCCAAGGGCCTAATCACACCCTCGGCACCTGCCCCGCCACCTTCCCCCATGGTCTCCCTCATGCGCACCCCCGCTTTGGTTCGCGAGGCTCATGCGGCCAAGACCGTCTACGCGCTCATGGTGCGCGAAGTGCATGACCCTGTCCCTTGCCCTGATCCGGCACCTCCTGCTGAGGTGTCCACCCTCCTGTTTAGTGATATCAGCCCCAAGGATTTGCCTCATGGCCTTCCCCCGGAGAGGGAAATTCAGCACGCAATTGACCTCCTCCCGGGAGCTCCCCTACCTAACTTGCCCCACCATCGCCTTAACCCCGCGGAACACGCTGAATTGCAGCGTCAGGTGGATGATCTCCTCACCAAGGGGTACATCCATGAAAGTCTCAGCCCATGCGCTGTTCCCGTGCTCCTCATGCCCAAGAAGGATGGGTCGTGGTGCATGTGTGTCGATAGCCGCGCTATCAATAAGATCACTGTCAAGTATCGCTTTCCCATTCCTCGGCTTGACGACATGTTAGATTTGATTTCTGGCACATCTTGGTTTTCCAAGCTCGACCTCCGAGGCGGGTACCACCAGGTCCGCATTCGTGAGGGCGATGAGTGGAAGACCGCGTTTAAGACCAAGGACGGTCTTTACGAGTGGCTTGTCATGCCATTCGGGTTGTCCAATGCCCCGTCTACATTTATGCGCTTGATAAGTCAGGTCCTCCGGCCCTACATGGGCAAGTTTTTGGTCGTCTACTTCGACAACATTTTGATCTTTAGTCGGACCTGGGATGAACACCTGGAGCATCTCCGCTCCACTTTTGACCTCCTGTGCAAGGAGCACCTCTTCCTTAACACGAAGATGTGCTCCTTCCTAACCAACAGTGTGTATTTCCTTGGGTATATCGTCTCCGACCAAGGGCTGTCTGTTGACCCTGCGAAGGTCGAGGCCATCCGGCACTGGCCCGAACCTCGCACCGTGACTGAGGTTCGCAGTTTCTTGGGCCTTGTGGGATTCTACTGCCGGTTCATCCGTGGGTTCAGCACCATTGCTACCCCCTTAACTCAGCGCCTTTCTAAGGATGAGTTTGAGTGGACCCCTGCCACTCAATGAACTTTTGACGCGCTTAAGGACGCCTTGACCACTGCGCCTGTTTGCGCCTCCCTGACTTTTCGAAGGTCTTCGAGGTCGTGTGCGATGCCTCCGATTCTGGCATCGGTGGTTCCCTTAGTTAGGAGGGCCATCCCGTGGCCTTCTTCAGCGAGAAATTGAACGCTGTTCGCCAACGTTATTCCACGTATGACAAGGAATTCTATGCGATTGTTCAGTCCCTTTGGCAATGGAGGCATTACCTCCTCCATCACGAGTTCGTCTTATACAGTAATCATCAGGCCCTTTCTTTCCTTAATGCCCAAAAGAAGTTGGGCGCCCGCCATGCCAAGTGGGTTGAGTACCTCCAACAGTACTCCTTCATGATCCACCACAAGGCGGGTAAGGAGAACGTCGTCGCGGATGCCATGAGCCGTGTCTGAACCCTCTTATGTGTGATGCGCGCTCGCGTCAATACTTTTGACCATGTCAAAGCAGAGTATGCCACTTGCTCTGATTTTGGCACCATTGGTAGCCCGAAAGGGAACACAACAAATCTGGCACGCGTGTACCTTGGACTAATCCTTGGTAACGGCACCAAAAACTTGTTGTTAAACTGCAAGTGCACGGGTATACGAAGTAATAAAAAAAAGTATCGAATCCATAGGGACCTACGTTGTCGAATACTAAATAGTTGATTTCTTACTAACTAGGCAAGTCGAGATCGTGAGAATAGCAATCGGTAACAAAAAGCGGGATTATCAGAGAGAAAAGCTGGGACTAGGGTTTCGTTCACTTAAACTTTTATGACTAGACATGAATAAGGATTTCGTTGATTTAATTTCATCATGAAGAAGATATTATCAAAGGATGAACTCAAGGATCACTTTCGTGCATCCGAGTCTCACAACTAGTTTTGTTCAAGGACCTCCAACGTTCCGATCTTTGCTTTCGCACAAGATCTCCACGTTTGACAAATAGACTCGATCTATAGACTCATGTTATAATCATGACAATTATTTTACTAGAAAAGATCAAGATGGATCTAACCTAAGGAAGGGATCATAACATGCAATTCTATGGTTCCAAATTCTCAAGCAATTACCTTTCAGTCTCAAGCGAAAATTCTAAGAACATAATTAATAATATGAACATAAAGAGAGTCTAAGCACAATTATCACATGAGCAAAATCATCATGCTGAAATCAAACTCAACGAAATATTGAAAAAGAAGTTATCTAATTATTAAAAGTCAAGTGAATTACTCCCTCATGTCCCAAGAGTAGTTTAAGCTAGCATGGCGAAGGAAATACAATATTCCATAATTTTAGAAAATCAAAAATAAACAAAAAGAAGAGTTTTTTGAAAATACAGCACGACTGTGAAGTATTTCACAGCCGTATTTTACAAAGGAAGGCGTGAACAGTGGTGGCGATCCTTCTTCCTCTGATTTCTCCTCCAATTTGTCTCCTTTCGATCTGAAACTTCTGGCACGTTGTCTCCTTCACCAGGCGATGCGTCGGTAGAAAAATCACGGCCGGAGGTTGTCTGGATCGAGCGCGGCGGTGAAACCCTCGGCGACGACATGGATCAAGATTTCTCCCTCGACGATGTACGAAATTTAGGGCTTTTGGTCTCTCTCTAATCCTCCTGTCCAAAGCTCCCTTTTGCTTCTTACGGCATCGAATATAAACTTCTGGATCGTCCGCAATCATCTCCGCAAAAATCGGGCGTTGAAATTGACCTGGGAGTCTCGTTCAAAAACTGAAATACGGTAGTGTAATATCTTACGATACTGCCGTAAAATCCATCGATCATTCTGTTCTGAAATTGCTGAAACATACGGCACCGTAATTTGGATTACGGCAGTGCCGTAAAATCGGCTGAACTCTCTGGTCGAATTCGTCTGGAAAATACGGCCCGTGTAAATGTTTACGGCAGTGCTATAATTTCAAGGCAACTTTCTGTTCTAAAGACATCTAGAAAATACGGCCCGTAAATCGGTTTACGGCAGTGACGTAAAATCGGCTAAGGTTTCTGTTCCGAAAGCGCCCCAAAATACCGCCGTGTAAATTCTTACGGCAGTACCATATTTTCGTGAAAACCTTCTGTTTGGAAAATCACCAAAATACGGCCGTGATCTCGATAATACGGTAGCCGTGAAAAATACGGTAGCCGTGAAAAATACGGTGCCGTAAAATCCTTTATGGCCCTGCCGTATTTTTGGTTCTTTGCCTCGATTTGCGTGAAATTTCTTGGGTGCCTTCTTCTTGGTGATGAGAACTCTTCCATGTATTTGATTTTGCTTGAAAATGCCTAAAATAGAGTCTTTTTGCCTGAAAAACATGAAAAACCAAAACAGAAGTAGACTTTGCAATATTTGATGGGTTTAGCATGGAAACAAGTAAAAGATCCTCAATTTAGCTTGAAAAGGTATCTAAAATGATGCAAAATATACTACATATTTTGGTATCATCAAACACATAAGGCTCAAACCTTGCTTATCCTCAAGCAAAAATCAAATTTTGATTTCAAATTTAAAGAATAACCTTTTCATGCTCAAATAAATTTCTAAAATACAACTTATCAATGAAAAATTCTATTAATTGATTTACAAAATTTCAAGTAAACATATCATCCTCAGAACTCAATTTTCTAGATTCACAACTCAATCAAATAAAATTTTGCAACCGTATGATAAATAGAAATTTCAATCTCATGATTTCACCCAGTATCGATTTAAATCTATCATGGCTTTTGTTTACAGGAATTAGGTCTCCAGGATCTTTTTCCACACATAGTTTTTTTTTATGCATTTTGTTTGTTTTTGTAAAGATGGCATGTACCCACATAGACACATACTTTTTATTTTTGACTTCAACTCTTTCTTCGGTACCACTGTCAATTTTACACAGTGCCAAGTAGAGGAGTCTTATTCTTTTTCTCTCTCATTATTTTTCATGTATAGACTTCAACCCATGTTCTTAGGTATCACTATCAATTTTACATAGTGCCAAGTAGGGGAGTCTCTCACTATTTTCAGGGATCTTGGATTCTTCTTTCCCAACAAATAGCAAAAATAGACTAAGCCTCAACTAGGTTGATCAATCGATCTAAATTCTCAAATCATACTAATATACTCATTTTATTCAAAAGAGAAGTTTCACCTTTAAATCTTACTCTTCAAATAATATATCTACCCAAAATTTTATGCATCAATCAATGTCATATCTCAATAGACAAATATGTATTGAAGAAATAAATTTAACATGACAGGGCTATATCTTCAATCATGCATCGTGGAAGATATTTATCAATGAAAATCTTTTTCAAAAAAAAAAAAATAGGATCACACCACAAGATGGTAGAAAGTGGATCGTATGCATCCAATTATTTTTCAAAAGATCGAGGAAAATAGAATGCAAAGTAGTAAGGAAAGTGATGCTCACAAAATTCAATTTTTCACCACCGTTGGATTCAACTTTCTTCATAACTCCCTCTTTATTCTATTCCCCTAAAAAAAGGAAATTTTAATTCTAAAAACAACTAAAATAGAAGTGATTAAACTAAGCAAGAGTGCTTGGGTTGCCTCCCAAGAAGCGCTAGTTTAAAAAGTCATTAGCTTGACCGTTCGACACTCGGATTTGATCGTGGCTTATCAAGGTAAGAACTTTCCTTTTCCCCAATCTGCTCTTCCTGATAATAATGCTTCAATCTTTAACCATTAACTTTGAATTCTCCCGTTCCCTCGCTCCATACGTCTATAGCTCCATAGGGATAGGCTTTCTTTACCTGAAAAGGACCAGACCATCGAGACTTAAGCTTTCCTGGAAAAAGTCTCAATCTAGAATTGAATAATAGAACAAAGTCACCTGGTTGGAAGTCTTTTCTGAAAATTTGTCAATCATGCCATCTCTTAGTCCTCTCTTTGTAGATTCTTGCATTCTCATATGCAGAGAGTCTAATCTCATCTAGCTCATTTAATTGCAACCTCCGTTTTTCAGCCGCATTTTTCAAGTCAAAATTCAGCTTATTGATTGCCCAGAACGCCTTATGCTCGAGCTCTACGGGAAGGTGACATGATTTTCCATAAATCAATTGAAAGGGGGACATACCTATGGGTGTTTTGAAAGCAGTCCTGTAAGCCCACAATGTATCATCAAGTTTGAATGCCTAGTCTTTTCTAGTGCGCGACACTGTTTTCTCTAGAATTCCTTTGAACTCTCTGTTTGATATCTCAACCTGTCCACTTGTTTGGGGGTGATAGGGTGTTGCAACTTTATGATTAACTCCATACTTCCTGAGTAAGGCTGAAAACTTATGTTCTATTAAATGCGCGCCTCCATCACTGATCACTACTCGGGGTGTTCCATATCGTGGAAAGATAATCTTCTTGAACAGTTTAATAACAACTCTCGAATCATTGGTTGGTGAAGCAAGAGCTTCAACCCATTTTGAGACATAATCAACTACTACAAGAATGTACTTGTTACCTCCAGAAGATGGGAAAGGTCCCATGAAGTCAATCCCCCAAACATCAAATATCTCAACTTCAAGAATATTGGACAGTGGCATTTCATGTCTTATGTTAATATTCCCAGTCTTTTGACATCTATCACAGGATGATACAAAGTTTCTAGAATCTTTGAAAATTGTGGGCCAATAAAAACCTGATTGTAGCACCTTAAAAGCAGTTTTTTTCAGTACCGGCATGACCACCATAGGGAGGATCCATGGCATTGAAGCAAAATATCTGCAATTTCTTCTTCAGGTACACATCTTCTAAAAATGCCATCAGCACATCTTCTAAACACATAAGGCTCATCCCAAAAATAGTGTTTCACCTCAGCCAAAAATCTTTTTCCTCTGATTTCTCCTCCAATTTGTCTCCTTTCGATCTGAAACTTCTGGCACGTTGTCTCCATCACCAGGCGATGCTTCGGTAGAAAAATCACGGCCGGAGGTTGTCTGGATCGAGCGCGGCGGTGAAACCCTCGGCGACGGCGTGGATCAAGATTTCTCCCTCGACGGTGTACGAGATTTAGGGCTTTTGGTCTCTCTCTAATCCTCCTGTCCAAAGCTCCCTTTTGCTTCTTACGGCATCGAATATAAACTTCTGGATTGTCCGCAATCAACTCCACAAAAATCGGGCGTTGAAATTGACCTGGGAGTCGCGTTCAAAAACTGAAATACGGCAGTGTAATATCTTACGATACTGCCGTAAAATCCATCGATCATTCTATTCTGAAATTGCTGAAACATACGGCACCGTAATTTGCATTATGGCAGTGCCGTAAAATCGGCTGAACTCTCGGGTCGAATTCGTCTGGAAAATACGGCCCGTGTAAATGTTTACGGCAGTGCCGTAATTTCAGGGCAACTTTCTGTTCTGAAGACATCTGGAAAATACGGCCTGTAAACTGGTTTACGGCAGTGCCGTAAAATTGGCTAAGGTTTCTATTCCGAAAGCGCCCCAAAATATGGCCGTGATCTCGATAATACGGTAGCCGTGAAAAATACGGTGCCGTAAAATCTTTTATGGCCCTACCGTATTTTTGGTTCTTTGCCTCGATTAGGGTGAAATTTCTTGGGTGCCTTCTTCTTGATGATGAGAACTCTTCCATGTATTTGATTTTGCTTGAAAATGCCTAAAATAGCATCTTTTTGCCTGAAAAACATGAAAAACCAAAACAGAAGTAGACTTTGCAATATTTGATGGGTTTAGCATGGAAACAAGTAAAAGATCCTCAATTTAGCTTGAAAAGGTATCTAAAATGATACAAAATATACTACATATTTTGGTGTCATCAACCATCTACGCCACTTTGACCGAGTCCACTGACCCCGACTCCCCCTACCAATTGTGTGAGGGTTACCTCTTCTTGGGGAATCGCTTGTGCATTCCCCGTTCTTCACTTCGAGATCATCTTTTACTCGAGCTTCATGCGGGTGGTGTCGCCGGCCATCATGGCCGCGACAAGAGCCTTGAATTGGCAGAAGAGCACCTCTTTTGGCCTTCCCTCCGTAAGGATGTTGAGCGCATTGTGCACCATTGCAGTACGTGCTAGTTGTCCAAACCCCGCCCTTCGAACACGAGTTTCTATACCCCTTTGCCAGTGGCCAGCGGCCCGTGGCGCGACCTGAGCATGGACTTCGTCCTTGGGTTGATTCGGACCGCCTCCCGCTTCGACTCGATCTACGTCGTTGTTGATCGCTTTTTGAAGATGGCCCATTTTATCCCTTGTTCGAGCACAGCGGATGCTTCTCACGTCGCCCATCTCTTTGTCCGAGAGATCGTGCGTCTCCATGGCCTTCCCTCCACCATCGTGTCCGATCGTGACACGCGTTTTGTGAGCCACTTCTGGCGCTCACTGTGGGCCCTCTTGGGCACCACTCTAAAATTCTCCACGGCCTATCATCCCCAAATCGATGGGCAAACTGAGGTCGTTAACCGAAGTTTGCAAAATCTTCTCCGTTGTCTTATCGGCGACCATCCGAGCTCTTGGGATTCCATCCTACCCATGGTCGAGTTCCCGTACAATAGTGCTTCTAATAGGTCTACGGGTCTTAGTCCCTTCCAGATTGTCACGGGCCACCAGCCGTGTAAACTATAGACCTGCATGACCTCCCCATGGAGTCCCACCTCTCCTCGGATGCATACTCCTTCGCCCAGCATATTGCTAGTTTGCATGATGAGGTTCGGCATCGTATCTTTCTGGGCAACACTCGCAATGCAATGAAGGACAACAAGCATCGTAGGCCACGCCACTTTTTTGTAGGTGAGCTGGTAAGGGTGTGTTGGGGTATGCCCTTAAGGCTAATGTTTGAGGCCTTGGGAATGTATCAGTATCATGTAATAAACTCTTATGTTTATAAAGGCATGGTTGTTATTCAGTTTGTTACATTGTCTGCTGCAATAATTGTACTTCTGAATAATGTCTCAAAGCTGTTCAGCTGGGCTGACATGCTATAAAGTCCTTAGTCGAGATATCTTGGTGAACATGAGACAGCCTTGATATGGTTAAGACTAATATGTGTTCTAATCTTATAGGATGCTTCGAGCATGGAATAAGATGTAGACTCATGGGTACATTGGATGTACTGGACAGACCCTACTAGGTTATTCAATTGCTTGTCACAATGTGAATAATCCTTGATTGCAACAAGTGGCACATGTCCTCTGACTTGAGATCACTTGTGTTTCTAAATGATGATTGTCATTGTTTTGAGGTAGTTCAATATCATTTGAAACATAATGATTATAGACTATCTTGGATGGTGAGCTTGAGTCAGGTTAGGGCACTAGTGATAGACATAGGATTGCCGTCTCCTTAATTGGAGTGTGATGTTCTAAAGGGCCCCCTGGATGAGATGATTGAGAAAAGAGTATGGCCATACCCAGGTGACTATGTTCATCTGATCTAATCATGCTCATCATATTGGAGTTACAAGCTTGACACGCTTGTCCAATAAGAACATCCAGTGGCAAAGGAAACATGTATGCCTTGTGAGTTGATTCACACTTGTGCTGTGGTTTGGGTGTAGTCTTGGAAGACTCTTTCCTTTATATCGGGAGACAGTGATGTGTTGCTAGATACCCCTCACTGATTGTGATAACGTGAGTTATCGTTACCGACATTTAAAGGAAACCCTCAGGGTCGCACAATTTGATGATATGGCTTACTTAAGTCAGATCGTGTGGACTGAATTATTCAGGTTCAGTTTAAAGGGATTTAATCTCTGATTGTAAGTGAGATCTGGTCTGATCATGTTTGATTGATTAGGGCTTGAGATCGGTAAGCTTCGATCGAGAGAATGGATGCTAGATCAGTGAGATCAGCAGCATCAAGAGATCGACGGTCAGATCAAGAGCCTTAGGGTTTAATAGGATCTGGACTAATGGCTTGGGTTGATTGGTCTTTGAACCAAACCAAATTGAACCGGCTCATTGAGTGAGCGCATGGTTCAAGAGAAGATGAGTTTCCGCATGGGGTGAACCCATGATCACATGAACGTTTGGGGTTTACTAAATTTAGAAGCCATGACTTCTAAACGTGGGAACACCTCACGTTCACGCCAAAGACGCTTTCATCTCTCGTCTCTCCTCATCTCTGGTTGCCAACAAGCTCTCTTGAGAGTGGTAAAGAGGTTGACGAAAAAGGAGAAGGAAGAAATCGCCAAGCAAAGGATTCTCTTCCCTTCCATACGACAAGGACCTCTTGGAGCCTTGCTAGCACAAGGAGCACCAAGAGAAGAGTAGGCGACATCAATTGTGTGCGTCACCTTAGGAGAAGGAGCATTTGCGCCTTTCCTTCCAAGACACCATCTAAGCGATGGCAATGGTAAGAATCGTTTTTCCATTGAAAGTTGAATATATTACATGCTATGCGATCCTGTTAGAAACCCTTGATTCCGCTAGAGTTTTGTTGCGCCTCCTATTAGGGTTTCGCCCCCCTTATTATAGGGGACTTTCAATTGGTATCAGAGCCAGTTATTGCATGATAATATGTTTGCTTTCTTTGTGATCCTATGCAATGATCTATATGTTACATGCGCTAGTTTTGATAAGCGAAGTTTACATGCTGTTTTTCTCCTAGGCGCATGTTTTCTTGTTGGCGCATATGTATGTGTTTTCTCAAAAACTTATGATACATGCGCGACTCATTATAGATCTAAGGCCCTGCTTTAAACCCTTAGACGGGTTATTAGGGTTGAAGTCATCCCCTAGGTGAGATCCAGACAGTCTGATCAGATCATCTGACAGCCTTGATGGGTTGACCAGATAGCACCTGTGCGAAAGCACCTGGTGGCTATAGGTCGACTGCAGACAGGCGTGTAGCGATGTCTGATTGAGACGACTAGCGAACACACATGAGTTAGGCCCGGGGTCACACCCACTTGCCAGATCTCATGAGGGTTGTTCGGCCCTGGCGCATGCATGGTTGACCTTTTGGTCGACTCAAGTCAGTTAGGACTTGGTGCATGCAAGGGCAGTGGATCTGACTAGGTTGGATGAGTGGATCCCTAGTAATGGACCATTGTAAGGTTGTAGGGCAAATAAGGAAATTAAAATTGATGCCTATGGGGTTTTTCAAAATTTACTTTTCATGATTGGATCACATGTTGATTGATGCCTATGTTTGTTTATTTATTCTTATGTGGGCTGCCCATGTTTAATGTGTGCTGTGCTGGGGCCTGCGTGCCTGGAATTTAAAGTTGTAAATTAATTATTGTGATCTGCGTATCACATTGTATTTAATTTATAAAGTGTAATTGACCTGCGTGTCAATCTTGTCTAGATAGATTAATTTGTAAGTTAATCAGACAAGAGCACAGAGCACACTTGGCAGAGGCGCATGCAGCAGTGGCTTGACCAGGAGGGAGGTCCAGGGTTCGACTCTGGGACCAGGCGCATTTTCCCTGGTAGGCGCACCTGAGCTGCAAATGGCGCTTGGGCCCTGGTTTGGGCCAAATGAGCAGCTACAAGACCCATGAAGAAAAGCAAGTGAAGACTTAAGTTAATTAAGGTCTTACTTAGGCTATGGGCTTTTACCACATAAGATCCATGCTTTCATTTATTGTTTAAATAAGTAGAATAGCATGATTTATTTATCTTCTGCTATCACCATAGGAATTGCATGTTAGTGAAGAAGATAAAAGACCGTTAAAATCCAACGCTAAAATATCAAGCTCGTATGCCTTCTGACGCGAAACCTCACTGTTCTGATTATCGTTGGAGCCGTGTTGTACCCACTCAGTGGGCACGTCCATCTATCTTCAGACGGTGCGGGATTACACCTGCGTGTTACAGAGAAGGAATTTATCGCTTCTCGTTGCTCAGCATAGCACGTGGTGGTCCAGGGAGTAGGTCGGGTCAGCTTGACCATGTAGGCTACATATGTGGCGCATATGGTAGCACATGGAGGCAGCCATCTGTGGGGTCAGAGATTGTGTTGTACCAACTCAGTTGGCATTGCCCAGATGAAGGGGAATCGCACGGGTTGGCGATTGGCAGGGACTGCCTACCAGAAATTAGTGCTTGTACTCTCTGTGCATCTTATCTCGCCTGAGCGGGACGCGGATGAAAGGTCCCCAGATAAGGGGGGGCGAAACCCAAGTGAGGCGCATATTAAGGGAGAACGCAGCGGAGAGGGTTTCTTAGGATCTTTCATGTTATATGATTAACAAAACCGATTGCATAGATGAGATAGAACCATACCATAGCCATTTCTAGATGGCGCCTTGGAAGCAGAGAGTGATGCCGCTCTCCTCCTGAAGATGCGCACACAAGATGAAAGATGTGCCTACTCCTTGATGCTCCTTGTGCTAGCAAGGCGTCAAGGTGTTCTTCTCGAATGGAAGGGAAGGAGATCTTCTTTGCTTGGCGATTTTCTTCCTCCTTCTTTTCATCAACCTCTCTCTTTCTCGAATGCAAAAACCCCCGAGAGATGGATGCTCTAGAGCGAGAGATGAGCGTCAAACGACAAGAGAGAAAGGCGTGAATCGTGAGTCGTGGTCACGTAGGGAAGTGCTATCTAAAAATAGCATACCACTTCACCACTTGCGGTCATGGGTTTACCCCAATCGCAACTCACTTCACCCTTGAACCATGCGCTCATCCATGAGCCGGTTCATGTTGGTTCGGTCCAAAAACCAAATAAGCCAAGCAACAAGGCTTAGATCAAATTAAACCCTAAGGCTCCAGATCTAACCGTCGATCTCTTTGATGCTCCTGATCTGACCAATCTAGCATCCATTCTCTCGATCAAAGCTTACCGATCTAATGCCCTAATCAATCAAACATGATCAGACCAGATCTCACTTACGATCAGAGATTAAATCCCTTTAAACTGAACCCAAACAATTCAGTCCACACGATCTAACTTAAGTAAGCCATATCATCAAATTGTGCGACCCTGAGGGTTTTCTTTAAATGTCGGTAACGATAATTCTCATTATCACGATCAGTGAGGGGTATCTAGCAACACGTCACTGTCTCCCGATATAAAGAAAAGAGTCTTCCAAGACTACACCCAAAATACAGCACAAGTGTGAATCAACTCACAAAGCATACATATTTCCTTTGCCACTGGATGTTCTTATTGGACAAGCCTGTCAAGCTTGTAACTCCAATATGATGAGCATGATTAGAACAGATGAACACTGTCACCTGGGTATGGCCATACACTCTCTCAATCATCTCATCCAGGGGGCCCCTTTAGAACATCACACTCCTTAAACAAGGAGACGGCAATCCTATGTCTATCACTAGTGCCCTAACCTGATTCAAGCTCACCATCCAAGATAGTCTATAACCATTATGTTTCAAATGATATTGAACTACCTCAAAATGATGACAATCATCATTCAGAAAACACAAGCGATCTCAAGTCAGAGGAAATGTGCCACTTGTCATATTCAAGGAATATTCACATTGTGACAAACAATTGAACATCCTAGTAGGGTCTGTCCAGTACATCCAATGTACCCATGAGTCTACATCTTATTCCATGCTCGAAGCATCCTATAAGATTAGAACACATATTAGTCTCAACCATATCAAGGCTGTCTCATGTTCACCAAGATATCTCGACTAAGGACTTATAGCATGTCAGCCTAGCTGAACAGCTTTGAGACATTATTCAGAAGAACATATATTGCAGCAGACAATGTAAACAACTGAATAATAACCATGCCTTTATAAACATAACAGTTTATTACATGATACTGATACATTCCCATGGCCTCAAACATTAGCCTTAAGGGCATACCCCAACAATCTCCCACTTGCACTTAATCTAATGGTTGAGAAATCTCAAACCCATGTTATTACAGTGCTTCTCATGCTTCTGCTGCGCCAGAGGCTTGGTAAGCGGGTCTGCCAGATTGTCATCTGTATGAACCTTGCAGATTTTGATCTCGCCACGATCTATGATCTCCCTGATCAAATGAAACCGTCTCTGTATGTGCTTGGACTTCTGGTGCGACCGTGGTTCCTTTGCTTGTGCGATTGCTCCAGTGTTATCACAGAAGATAACCAAAGGATCTGCACTCAAAGGAACAACACCAAGTTCTCTCACGAACTTACGAATCCACACTGCCTCCTTGGATGCTTCCGAGGCTGCAACATACTCGGCTTCTGTTGTGGAATCAGCAACAGTTGACTGTTTGAAACTCTTCCACACCACTGCTCCTCCATTCAAGCTAAAAACATAGCCTGATTGCGATCGGAAATCATCCTGGTCAGACTGGAACGAAGCGTCAGTATATCCCTCTATACTGAGTTCTTCCTGACCACCATATATCAAGAACATATCTTTGGTCCTCCGCAGATATTTTAGGATGTTCTTGACTGCAATCCAGTGCGCCAAACCTGGATTACTTTGAAAACGACTGGTCACGCTTAACCCGTAAGCGACGTCTGGGCGAGTACACAACATCGCATACATAATGGAACCAATAGCCGAAGCATAAGGCGTATTGTCCATTTCATCTTTCTCAGTCTGTGTTTGTGGACACTGACTCTTTGAAAGATTCAGACCATGTCTGACTGGAAGATATCCTCGTTTAGAATTCTCTAAATGAAATCTCTCCAGGACTTTATCGATGTAAGTACTCTGGCACAGCCCGAGAAGCCTCTTAGATCTATCCCTGTAGATCTTCACACCTAACACATAGGCAGCTTCTCCTAGATCTTTCATCTGGAAACATTTCCTTAGCCATGCCTTCACAGCATGCATTTCAGGAATGTCATTTCCAATGATCAAGATGTCATCGACGTAGAGGACTAGGAAAGTAATCACGCTCCCACTAAACCTCTTATATACACACGGGTCATCCTCGTTCTTGATGAAACCAAATTCGGTGACTGATTCATCAAAACGAATATTCCAGCTTCTTGATGCTTGCTTAAGTCCATAAATGGACTTCTTTAACTTGCATATCTTATGACGATCTGCTGGATTAGTGAAACCTTCCGGTTGTGTCATGTACACATCCTCATCCAGATTTCCATTCAGGAAAGCTGTTTTCACATCCATCTGCCAGATCTCATAATCATAATATGCAGCTATCGCGAAAAGAATCAGAATAGACTTAAACATGGCTACAGGTGAGAAAGTTTCATCATAATCTATCCCGTAGATTTGTTTGAAACCTTTCGCAACAAGCCTGCCTTTATAGGTAACTACGTTACCATCCATGTCAATCTTCTTCTTGAAGATCCATTTACAGCCTATAGGGATAACTCCCGAAGGCGGATCAACCAAATCCCAAACTTGGTTATCTGACATGGAGTCCATCTCGGCGCGCATAGCTTCAAGCCATCTCGCTGACTCCGGTCCACTGACCGCATCCGCATAAGTGAGGGGTTCATCAATATCAATGATGTAGACTCCGTCATAGCGCTCAGGCTGTCGACGGATCCTTCCCGATCTTCGCGGTTCCCGTGATATTTGAGCCTCAGGTTGTTCAATAACCTGTTCTACCGGCTCAGGCTCATCCAACTGTGCTTGGTCACTTTGTCCTTCCTCTGGATTCTCATCCAGCTTTATTTCTCTCCCACTAGCCTCTTGCAGAAGAAACTCCTTCTCAAGAAATATGGCCGTCCGAGCAACAAAAACCTTGTTCTCATTGGGATCGTAGAAATAATAACCCTTAGTTTCCTTAGGGTAACCGACAAAGATACATTTGTCAGATATGCTCTCTAGTTTCCCAGAGGCGAGCTTTTTGACATAAGCCTCGCAGCCCCAGATCCTGATAAATGTCAAGCTCGGCTGTTTTCCATACCATAACTCATATGGAGTCTTAGAAACTGCCTTGGATGGCACTCGGTTTAGTACCTTTGCAGCTGTTTCCAGCGCAAAACCCCAAAAGGAGTAAGGTAGATTAGCCTGACTCATCATAGAACGAACCATATCAAGTAACGTTCTATTTCTCCTCTCGGACACACCATTCCATTGCGGTGTTCCTGGCGGAGTGAGCTGTGAGATGATCCCACACTCCTTCAGATAATCAGTAAACGCATGACTTAGGTATTCTCCACCTCGATCTGAGCGAAGTGCCTTGATATTTCGGCCTAACTGATTTTGTACTTCATTCTTGAACTCTTTGAACTTGTCAAAAGATTCACTCTTATGTCTCATTAAAAAGACATAGCCATACCTACTGAAATCATCAGTAAAGGTAATGAAGTACTGATAGCCACCTCTGGCATGTTTACTAAATGGCCCACACACATCACTGTGTATTAGGTCAAGTAAACCTGAAGCCCTTTGACCTTTATGAGGAAAAGGTGACTTCGTCATTTTACCCATTAAACAAGCCTTGCATGTATCAATCTCCTTATAGGAGAATGATCCCAGCAGTCCATTATCATGCAACCGCTTAATGCGTTTCTCGTTTATATGGCCTAAACGACTATGCCATAGCAAGGTGCTGTCATCAGCATACTTGGCTTTCTTAATATCGATTTGCTGTATCGAACATTCCATGTCCAACATGAATAACCCATTGCTAATTGAACCAGTTGCATAAACAATATTATCTAAAGACAAAATACACTTTGAAATATTGCATTCAAAGGAAAATCCCTTCCTGACAAGAGCAGGAATGGAGATAATATTTTTAGTAATACTGGGAACAAAATAACAACTGTTTAGTTCCAATACAAGTCCAGATGGTAAGGAAATGAAATAGTCTCCTACAGCAACAGCAGCAACCCGTGCCCCGTTTCCAACTCGTAGGTCCACTTCATGCTGTCCCACCTGCCTTCTTCTCTTGAGTTCCTGTACATTTGAACAAATGTGAACTCCACATGCAGTGTCCAACACCCATGATATAGAAGAAGAAAACATGACCTGCGTGCTGGGGCCTGCGTGCCTGGAATTAATTGTAAATTAATTTTTAGTTTTGTGATCTGCGTATCACAGTTCAATTGATTTATAATGTGAAATTGACCTGCGTGTCAATCTTGTCTAGATAGTTAAATTTGTAATTTAATTAGACAAGAGCACAGAGCACACTTGGCAGAGGCGCATGCAGCAGTGGCTTGACCAGGTGGGAGGTCCAGGGTTCGACTCTGGGACCAGGCGCAAATTCCTGGTGGGCGCACCACAGCTGCAGATGGCGCTTGGGCCCTGGTTTGGGCCAGATGAGCAGCTAAAGACCCATGAAGAGCAAGTGTAGACTTAAGTTAGGTTAAGGTCTCACTAGGGCTATGGGCTTTTACCACATAAGATTCATGCTTTCTTTTATTTAATGTTTGAATATTAGAATTGCATGATTAAGTTTATCTTCTGCTATCACCATAGGAATTGCATGATAGTGAAGAAGATAAAAGACCGTTAAAATCCAACGCTGAAATATCAAGCTCGTAAGCCTTCTGACGCGAAACCTCACTGTTCTGATTATCGTTGGAGCCGTGTTGTACCCACTCAGTGGGCACGTCCATCTATCTTCAGACGGTGCGGGATTACACCTGTGTGTTACAGAGTAGGGATTTATCCCTTCTCGTTGCTCAGCATAGCACATGGTGGTCCAGGGAGTAGGTCGGGTCAGCTTGACCGTGTAGGCTACATATGTGGCGCATATGGTAGCACATGGAGGCAGCCATCTGTGGGGTCAGAGACTGTGTTGTACCAACTCAGTTGGCACAGTCTGCTGGACTGCCCAGATGAAGGGGAATCGCACGGGTTGGCGATCGGCAGGGACTGCCTACCAGAGATTAGTGCTTGTACTCTCTGTGCATCTTATCTCGCCTGAGCGGGACGCGGAGACCAAGTATGAAATCTGGATCCCATCTCACTAAAAGAGTTCTACTCTTTCGGGCTGTTTTGTTGGATTTTTCAAGCCAGATAAAATAGTGAGAAAAAGAATCTTTCTTAAGTCCTGATTGATTCTTATACATTGATACTAACCTTGCTATTCTTGCATTGTTGTAGATACCTGCAGCAACGAACACCATGAACTTCAATGTGCGATCCCTACTGGAAAGGGAGAAGTTTGCTGGGCCGAACTTCTCTGACTGGTTTGGACACCTTAAGATCGTTCTTAAGGCAGAGAGGAAACTGTATGTCCTCGAGACGGCAATACCGCCGCAGCCCGCTCCGAACGCCGCAAGGGCGGTTCGGGAAGCCTATGAAAAGCACGTCAATGATAGCATTGATGTCGCTTGCCTGATGCTAGCGTCTATGACGCCACCGCTGCAGCGTCAGCATGAGGATATGTCGGCTATAGAGATTATAGCGAACCTCAAGATGCTGTATGCTGCACAGGCGAGGACTGAACGCTATAACTTGACGAAGCTCTTCTTTCAGAGCAAACTGGCTGAAGGGAGCCCAGTGGGAGCTCACGTGCTCAAGATGATTGGGCACAAGGAGGCTCTAGAGAAACTGGGGCATACCATTAACCAGGAGCTTGCTGTGGATATTATTCTGCAGTCTCTCCCGCCTTCATTCGATGCGTTCATTATTAATTTTAATATGAACAAAATCGATTGTACTCCGGCAGAGCTGCTGAATATGCTCTTGACCACTGAGGAGACTCTGAAGGGTAAGCCTTCGACCTCTGTCTTAATGGTTCCTTCTAGGAACAAGAAGAAGGGGAAGAAGGGCAAGGCCCCCGTCAAGAGTTACAGCAAGGCTCTGAAGCAAAAGGTCAAGCGGTCCAAGGAATACAGATGTTTCCACTGTGGCTAGCTGGGTCACTGGAAAAAGGACTGTAAAGCGCTCCAAGGAGATAAGAGGGGAAGCTTCGCTTCTGGCTCAGGTATATTCGTGACTGAGGTCATGTTTTTGTTGGGGTATGCCCTTAAGGCTAATGTTTGAGGCCTGTGGGAATGTATCTGTATCATGTAATAAACTGTTATGTTTATAAAGGCATGGTTGTTATTCAGTTAGCTACATTGTCTGCTGCAATATATGTTCTTCTGAATAATGTCTCAAAGCTGTTCAGCTGGGCTGACAAGCTATTATGTCCTTAGTCGATATATCTTGGTGAACATGAGACAGCCTTGATATGGTTAAGACTAATATGTGTTCTAATCTTATAGGATGCTTCGAGCATGGAATAAGATGTAGACTCATGGGTACATGGGATGTACTGGACAGACCCTACTAGGATGTTCAATTGTTTGTCACAATGTGAATATTCCTTGGATATGACAAGTGGCACATTTCCTCTGACTTGAGATCACTTGTGTTTTCTAAATGATGATTGTCATTGTTTTGAGATAGTTCAATATCATTTGAAACATAATGATTATAGACTATCTTGGATGGTGAGCTTGAGTCAGGTTAGAGCACTAGTGATAGACATAGGATTGCCGTCTCCTTGTTTAAGGAGTGTGATGTTCTAAAGGGGCCCCCTGGATGAGATGATTGAGAAAGTGTATGGCCATACCCAGGTGACTGTGTTCATCTGTTCTAATCATGCTCATCATATTGGAATTACGAGCTTGACAGGTTTGTCCAATAAGAACATCCAGTGGCAAAGGAAATATGCATGCCTAGTGATTTGAGTCACACTTGTGCTATGGTTTGGGTGTAGTCTTGGAAGACTCTTTCCTTTCTATCGGGAGACAGTGATGTGTTGCTAGATACCCCTCACTGATCGTGATAACGTGAGTTATCGTTACCGACATTTAAAGGAAACCCTTAGGGTCGCACAATTTGATGATATGGCTTACTTAAGTCAGATCGTGTGGACTGAATTGTTTGGGTTCAGTTTAAAGGGATCTAATCTCTGATTGTGAGTGAGATCTGGTCTGATCATGTTTGATTGATTAGGGCTTGAGATCGGTAAGCTTCGATCGAGAGAATGTATGCCAGATCGGTCAGATCAGGGGCATCGTTGAGATCGACGGTTAGATCGTGAACCTTAGGGTTTATTTAAGATCTAGACTAGATCATTGGCTTGATTGGTTCTTAAACCGAACCAAAGTGAACCGGCTCACTAAATGAGCGCTTGGTTCATAGGGAGAGGAGTAGGCGACAAGTTCACTTGGCGTGAACGTTGTGGTGAGGAGTGGTTACTATTTTTAGTAACCATGATCTCCATTTGGAGAGTGCGCTCATCAAAATATAATATACTCTATTTTCGCTCGGAGATATTCCTCTCGCCCATATTCCTCTCGTCTCTCTCGTGAGTGGGGCGACGCTTTGAAGGTTGAGGAGGATTCGGCCAAGAAGAAAGAGATCTAATTTTCCCTTCACTCGACAAGGACCTCTTGGAACCTTGCTAGCACAAGGGGCACCAAGAGAGATAGCGACATCATCTTGTGTGTGACGACAAGGAGAAGATCTACTTTGATCTTTGCTTCCAAGGAAACATCTTCCCATGGCGATGGTATGATTGTTTTCTTATTATCAAGTTGATCTTTTAGCATGCATATCGATCCTATAACCCTAGTTCCGCAAGAAGAAAATTTTATGCGCCATATGCTTTAGGGTTATGCTCCCCCTAGAAGGGGACCCCCCTTATCTTAAGGGGTACTTACAATTGGTATCAGAGCGAGGTTGAATGCATGTTCGTTATGATTGCTTTGGCCTTGTGATTCCATATGCTTAGATCTATATAACATGCGAAAGTTGCATGATAGGTTTTATCATCTTGCGAAACTTCATGTATGAAATATGTTTCCATCTATTGGCGCATGTATGTTGTAAGTTGGCGCATCTTGTTTTTGTTTTACAAAACTTGAATACTTGCGCGACTCATTATAGATCTAAGGCTTTACTATAAACCCTTAGACGGGTTATTAGGGTTGAAGTCAACCCCTAGGTTAGATCCAGAATGTCTGATCAGATCATCTGACAGCCTGAATGGGTCGATCAAATAGCACCTTGGCGCAAGCCTATGGTGGCTATAGGTCGACTGCAGACAGGTGTGTAGCGATGTCTGCTTGAGACGACTTATGAACGCACCTGAGTTAGGCCCGGGGTCACGCCCGTTTGCCAGAACTCTGTGTGGTCGTTCACCCCTTGCGCATGCATGGTTGACCCTATGGTCGACTCAAGTCAGTTAGGACTTGGTGCATGCAAGGGCAGTGGATCTGACTAGGTTGGATGAGTGGATCCCTAGTGATGGACCGTTGTAAGGTTGTAGGGCAAATAAGGAAAAATTAAAATTGATCCCATGGGGTTTTCAAAAATTTTAATTTTTATGATTGGATCACATGGTTATTGATTGATGCATATGCTTGGTTATTTAGTCTTATGTGGGCTGCCCATATTAATTGTGTGCTGTGCTGGGGCCTGCGAGCCTGTATTAATCAATTGTAAATTAATTATTGTGATCTGCGCATCACTGTGTTTTAATTTATAAATGTAAGTGACCTGCGTGTCACTCTTGTCTAGATAGTTAAATTTGTAATTTAATTAGACAAGAGCACAGAGCACACTTGGCAGAGGCGCATACAGCAAGTGGCTGGACCAGGTGGGAGGTCTAGGGTTCGACCCTAGGACCAGGTGCATTTTCCCTGGTGGGCGCACCTGTGCTGTAATTGGCGCTTGGGCCCAGGTTTGGGCCAGATAAGCAGCTAAAGACCCATGAAGAGCAAATGAAGACTTAAGTTAGGTTAAGGTCTTCTAGGGCTATGGGCTTTTACCACATAAGATACATGCTTTCTTTTATTGCTTAATATTAGAATTGCATGATTAAATTATCTTCTGCTATCACCATAGGAATTGCATGATAGGCAAGAAGATAAAAGACCGTTAAAATCCAACGCTTAAATATCAAGCTCGTAAGCCTTCTGACGCGAAACCTCACTGTTCTGATTATCGTTGGAGCCGTGTTGTACCCACTCAGTGGGCACGTCCATCTATCTTCAGATGGTGCGGGATTACACCTGCGTGTTACAGAGTAGGGATTTATCCCTTCTCGTTGCTCAGCATAGCACGTGGTGGTCCAGGGAGTAGGTCGGGTCAGCTTGACCATGTAGGCTACATATGTGGCGCATATGGTAGCACATGGAGGCAGCCATCTGTGGGGTCAGAGATTGTGTTGTACCAACTCAGTTGGCACAGTCTGCTGGACTGCCCGGATGAAGGGGAATCGCACGGGTTGGCGATCGGCAGGGACTGCCTACCAGAAACTAGTGCTTGTACTCTCTGTGCATCTTATCTCGCCTGAGCGGGACGCGGAGACCAAGTATGAAATCTGGATCCCATCTCACTAAAAGAGTTCTACTCTTTCGGGCTGTTTTGCTGGATTTTTCACGCCTGATAAAATAGTGAGAAAAAGAATCTTTCTTAAGTCCTGATTGATTCTTATACATTGATACTGACCTTGCTGTTCTTGCATTGTTGTAGATACCTGCAGCAACGAACACCATGAACTTCAATGTGCGATCCCTACTGGAAAGGGAGAAGTTTGCTGGGCCGAACTTCTCTGACTGGTTTGGACACCTTAAGATCGTTCTTAAGGCAGAGAGGAAACTGTATGTCCTCGAGACGGCGATACCGCCGCAGCCCGCTCCGAACGCCGCAAGGGCGGTTCGGGAAGCCTATGAAAAGCACGTCAATGATAGCATTGATGTCGCTTGCCTGATGCTAGCGTCTATGACGCCACCGCTGCAGCGTCAGCATGAGCATATGTCGGCTATACAGATTATAGCAAACCTCAAGATGCTGTATGCTGCACAGGCGAGGACTGAACGCTATAATTTGACAAAGCTCTTCTTTCAGAGCAAACTGGCTGAAGGGAGCCCAGTGGGAGCTCACGTGCTCAAGATGATTGGGCACAAGGAGGCTCTAGAGAAACTGGGGCATACCATCAACCAGGAGCTTGCTGTGGATATTATTCTGCAGTCTCTCCCGCCGTCATTCGACGCGTTCATTATTAATTTTAATATGAACAAAATCGATTGTACTCCGGCAGAGCTGCTGAATATGCTCTTGACCACTGAGGAGACTCTGAAGGGTAAGCCTTCAACCTCTGTCTTGATGGTTCCTTCTAGGAACAAAAAGAAGGGGAAGAAGGGCAAGGCCCCTGTCAAGAGTTACAGCAAGGCTCTAAAGCAGAAGGTCAAGCGGTCTAAGGAATACAGGTGTTTCCACTGTGGCCAGCTGGGTCACTGGAAAAAGGACTGTAAAGCGCTCCAAGGAGATAAGAGGGGAAGCTTTGCTTCTGGCTCAGGTATATTCGTGACTGAGGTCATGTTTTCTTCTTCTGTATCATGGGTGTTGGACACTGCATGTGGAGTTCACATTTGTTCAAATGTACAGGAACTCAAGAGAAGAAGGCAGGTGGGACAGCATGAGGTGGACCTACGAGTTGGAAACGGGGCACGGGTTGCTGCTGTTGCTGTAGGAGACTACTTTATTTCTTTACCATCTGGACTTGTATTGGAACTAAACAGTTGTTACTTTGTTCCCAGTATAACTAAAAATATTATCTCCATTCCTGCTCTTGTCAGGAAGGGGTTTTCCTTTGAATGCAATATTTCAAAGTGTATTTTGTCTTATGATAATATTGTTTATGCAACTGGTTCAATTAACAATGGGTTATTCATGTTGGACATGGAATGTTCAATACAGCAAATTGATATTAAGAAAGCCAAGTATGCTGATGACAGCACCTTGCTATGGCATAGTCGTTTAGGCCATATTAACGAGAAACGCATTAAGCGGTTGCATGAAAATGGACTGCTGGGATCATTCTCCTATAAGGAGATTGATACATGCAAAGCTTGTTTGATGGGTAAAATGACGAAGTCACCTTTTCCTCACAAAGGTCAAAGGGCTTCAGGTTTACTTGACCTTATACACAGTGATGTGTGTGGGCCATTTAGTAAACATGCCAGAGGTGGCTATCAGTACTTCATTACCTTTACTGATGATTTCAGTAGATATGGTTATGTCTATCTGATGAGACATAAAAGTGAATCTTTTGACAAGTTCAAAGAGTTCAAAAATGAAGTACAGAATCAGCTAGGCCGTAATATCAAGGCACTTCGCTCAGATCGAGGTGGTGAATACCTAAGTCATGCATTTACTGACTATCTAAAGGAGTGTGGGATTATCTCACAGCTCACTCCACCAGGAACACCGCAATGGAATGGTGTGTCCGAGAGGAGAAATAGAACGCTACTTGATATGGTTCGTTCTATGATGAGTCAGGCTACTCTTCCTTACTCCTTTTGGGGTTTTGCACTGGAAACAGCTGCAAAGGTACTAAACCGAGTGCCATCCAAGGCAGTTTCAAAGACGCCATATGAATTATGGTATGGGAAACAGCCAAGCTTGACATTTATCAGGATCTGGGGTTGCGAGGCTTATGTCAAAAAGCTCGCCTCTGGGAAACTAGAGAGTAGATCTGACAAATGTATCTTTGTCGGTTACCCTAAGGAAACTAAGGGTTATTATTTCTTCGATCCCAAGGAGAACAAGGTTTTTGTTGCTCGGACGGCCATATTTCTTGAGAAGGAGTTTCTTCTGCAAGAGGCCAGTGGGAGAGAAATAAAACTGGATGAGAATCCAGAGGAAGGACAAAGTGCTCAAGCAGAGTTGGATGTGCCTGAGCTGGTAGAACAGGTTATTGAACAACCTGAGGCTCAGATATCACGGGAACCGCGAAGATCGGGTAGGATCCGTCGACAGCCTGAGCGCTATGATGGAGTCTACATCATTGACAATGATGAACCCCTCACTTATGCGGATGCGGTCAGTGGACCGGAGTCAGCGAGATGGCTTGAAGCTATGCGCGCCGAGATGGACTCCATGTCAGATAACCAAGTTTGGGATTTGGTTGATCCGCCTCCGGGAGTTATCCCTATAGGCTGTAAGTGGATCTTCAAGAAGAAGATTGACATGGATGGTAACGTGGTTACCTATAAAGGCAGGCTAGTTGCGAAAGGTTTCAAACAAATCTACGGGATAGATTATGATGAAACTTTCTCTCCTGTAGCCATGTTTAAGTCTATTCGGATTCTTTTCGCGATAGCTGCATATTATGATTATGAGATTTGGCAGATGGATGTGAAAACAGCTTTCCTTAATGGAAATCTGGATGAGGATGTGTACATGACACAACCAGAAGGTTTCACTAATCTAGCAGATCGTCATAAGATATGCAAGTTAAAGAAGTCTATTTATGGACTTAAACAAGCATCTAGAAGCTGGAATATTCGTTTTGATGACTCAGTTACCGAATTTGGTTTCATCAAGAACGAGGATGACCCGTGTGTATATAAGAGGTTTAGTGGGAGCGTGATTACTTTCCTAGTCCTCTACGTCGATGACATCTTGATCATTGGAAACGATATTCCTGAAATGCATGCTGTAAAAGCATGGCTGAGGAAATGTTTCCAGATGAAAGATCTAGGAGAAGCAGCCTATGTGTTAGGTGTGAAGATCTACAGGGATAGATCTAAGAGGCTTCTCGGGCTGTGCCAGAGTACTTACATCGAAAAGGTCCTGGAGAGATTTCATTTAGAGAATTCTAAACGAGGATATCTTCCAGTCAGACATGGTCTGAATCTTTCGAAGAGTCAGTGTCCACAAACACAGACTGAGAAAGATGAAATGGACAATACGCCTTATGCTTCGGCTATTGGATCCATTATGTATGCGATGTTGTGTACTCGCCCAGACGTCGCTTACGGGTTAAGCGTGACCAGTCGTTACCAGAGTAATCCAGGTATGGCGCACTGGATTGCAGTCAAGAACATTTTAAAATATCTGCGGAGGACCAAAGATATGTTCTTGATATATGGTGGTCAGGAAGAACTCAGTATTGAAGGATATACTGACGCTTCGTTCCAGTCTGACCAGGATGATTTCCGATCGCAATCAGGCTATGTTTTTAGCTTGAATGGAGGTGCAGTGGTGTGGAAAAGTTTCAAACAGTCAACTGTTGCTGATTCCACAACAGAAGCCGAGTATGTTGCAGCCTCGGAAGCATCCAAGGAGGCAGTGTGGATTCGTAAGTTCGTGAGAGAACTTGGTGTTGTTCCTTCGAGTGCAGATCCTTTGGTTATCTTTTGTGATAACACTGGAGCAATCGCACAAGCAAAGGAACCACGGTCGCACCAGAAGTCCAAGCACATACAGAGACGGTTTCATTTGATCAGGGAGATCATAGATCGTGGCGAGATCAAAATCTGCAAGGTTCATACAGATGACAATCTGGCAGACCCGCTTACCAAGCCTCTGGCGCAGCAGAAGCATGAGAAGCACTGTAATAATATGGGTTTGAGATTTCTCAACCATTAGATTAAGTGCAAGTGGGAGATTGTTGGGGTATGCCCTTAAGGCTAATGTTTGAGGCCTGTGGGAATGTATCTGTATCATGTAATAAACTGTTATGTTTATAAAGGCATGGTTGTTATTCAGTTAGCTACATTGTCTGCTGCAATATATGTTCTTCTGAATAATGTCTCAAAGCTGTTCAGCTGGGCTGACAAGCTATTATGTCCTTAGTCGATATATCTTGGTGAACATGAGACAGCCTTGATATGGTTAAGACTAATATGTGTTCTAATCTTATAGGATGCTTCGAGCATGGAATAAGATGTAGACTCATGGGTACATGGGATGTACTGGACAGACCCTACTAGGATGTTCAATTGTTTGTCACAATGTGAATATTCCTTGGATATGACAAGTGGCACATTTCCTCTGACTTGAGATCACTTGTGTTTTCTAAATGATGATTGTCATTGTTTTGAGATAGTTCAATATCATTTGAAACATAATGATTATAGACTATCTTGGATGGTGAGCTTGAGTCAGGTTAGAGCACTAGTGATAGACATAGGATTGCCGTCTCCTTGTTTAAGGAGTGTGATGTTCTAAAGGGGCCCCCTGGATGAGATGATTGAGAAAATGTATGGCCATACCCAGGTGACTGTGTTCATCTGTTCTAATCATGCTCATCATATTGGAATTACGAGCTTGACAGGTTTGTCCAATAAGAACATCCAGTGGCAAAGGAAATATGCATGCCTAGTGATTTGAGTCACACTTGTGCTATGGTTTGGGTGTAGTCTTGGAAGACTCTTTCCTTTCTATCGGGAGACAGTGATGTGTTGCTAGATACCCCTCACTGATCGTGATAACGTGAGTTATCGTTACCGACATTTAAAGGAAACCCTTAGGGTCGCACAATTTGATGATATGGCTTACTTAAGTCAGATCGTGTGGACTGAATTGTTTGGGTTCAGTTTAAAGGGATCTAATCTCTGATTGTGAGTGAGATCTGGTCTGATCATGTTTGATTGATTAGGGCTTGAGATCGGTAAGCTTCGATCGAGAGAATGTATGCCAGATCGGTCAGATCAGGGGCATCGTTGAGATCGACGGTTAGATCGTGAACCTTAGGGTTTATTTAAGATCTAGACTAGATCATTGGCTTGATTGGTTCTTAAACCGAACCAAAGTGAACCGGCTCACTAAATGAGCGCTTGGTTCATAGGGAGAGGAGTAGGCGACAAGTTCACTTGGCGTGAACGTTGTGGTGAGGAGTGGTTACTATTTTTAGTAACCATGATCTCCATTTGGAGAGTGCGCTCATCAAAATAGAATATACTCTATTTTCGCTCGGAGATATTCCTCTCGCCCATATTCCTCTCGTCTCTCTCGTGAGTGGGGCGACGCTTTGAAGGTTGAGGAGGATTCGGCCAAGAAGAAAGAGATCTAATTTTCCCTTCACTCGACAAGGACCTCTTGGAACCTTGCTAGCACAAGGGGCACCAAGAGAGATAGCGACATCATCTTGTGTGTGACGACAAGGAGAAGATCTACTTTGATCTTTGCTTCCAAGGAAACATCTTCCCATGGCGATGGTATGATTGTTTTCTTATTATCAAGTTGATCTTTTAGCATGCATATCGATCCTATAACCCTAGTTCCGCAAGAAGAAAATTTTATGCGCCATATGCTTTAGGGTTATGCTCCCCCTAGAAGGGGACCCCCCTTATCTTAAGGGGTACTTACAGTTTTCTTCTTCTATATCATGGGTGTTGGACACTGCATGTGGAGTTCACATTTGTTCAAATGTACAGGAACTCAAGAGAAGAAGACAGGTGGGACAGCATGAGGTGGACCTACGAGTTGGAAACGGGGCACGGGTTGCTGCTGTTGCTGTAGGAGACTACTTCATTTCTTTACCATCTGGACTTGTATTGGAACTAAACAATTGTTACTTTGTTCCCAGTATTACTAAAAATATTATCTCCATTCCTGCTCTTGTCAGGAAGGGATTTTCCTTTGAATGCAATATTTCAAAGTGTATTTTGTCTTTTGATAATATTGTTTATGCAACTGGTTCAATTAACAATGGGTTATTCGTGTTGGACATGGAAAGTTCGATACAAAATATTGATATTAAGAAAGCCAAGTATGCTGATGACAGCACCTTGCTATGGCATAGTCGTTTAGGCCACATAAACGAGAAACGCATTAAGCGGTTGCATGATTATGGACTGCTGGGATCATTCTCCTACAAGGAAATTGATACATGCAAGGCTTGTTTAATGGGTAAAATGACGAAGTCACCTTTTCCTCACAAAGGTCAAAGGGCTTCAGGTTTACTTGACCTTATACACAGTGATGTGTGTGGGCCATTTAGTAAACATGCCAGAGGTGGCTATCAGTACTTCATTACCTTTACTGATGATTTCAGTAGGTATGGCTATGTCTATCTGATGAGACATAAGAGTGAATCTTTTGACAAGTTCAAAGAGTTCAAGAATGAAGTACAGAATCAGCTAGGCCGAAATATCAAGGCACTTCGCTCAGATCGAGGTGGAGAATACTTGAGTCATACGTTTACTGACTATCTGAAGGAGTGTGGGATTATCTCACAGCTCACTCCGCCAGGAACACCGCAATGGAATGGTGTGTCCGAGAGGAGAAATAGAACGTTACTTGATATGGTTCGTTCTATGATGAGTCAGGCTTCTTTACCCAACTCCTTTTGGGGTTTTGCGCTGGAAACAGCTGCAAAAGTACTAAACCGAGTGCCATCCAAGGCCGTTTTAAAGACGCCATATGAGTTATGGTATGGGAAACAGCCGAGCTTAACATTTATCAGGATCTGGGGCTGCGAGGCTTATGTCAAAAAGCTCGCCTCTGGGAAACTAGAGAGCAGATCAGACAAATGTATCTTTGTCGGTTACCCTAAGGAAACTAAGGGTTATTATTTCTTCGATCCCAAGGGGAACAAGGTTTTTGTTGCTCGGACGGCCATATTTCTTGAGAAGGAGTTTCTTCTGCAAGAGGCCAGTGGGAGAGAAATAAAGCTGGATGAGAATCCAGAGGAAGGACAAAGTGCTCAAGCACAGTTGGATGAGCCTGAGCCAGTAGATCAGGTTATTGAACAACCTGAGGCTCAGATATCACGGGAACTGCGAAGATCGGGAAGGATTCGTCGACAGCCTGAGCGCTATGACGGAGTCTACATCATTGATAATGATGAACCCCTCACTTATGCAGATGCGGTCAGTGGACCGGAGTCAGCGAGATGGCTTGAAGCTATGCGCGCCGAGATGGACTCCATGTCAGATAACCAAGTTTGGGATTTGGTTGATCCGCCTCCGGGAGTTATCCCTATAGGCTGTAAATGGATCTTCAAGAAGAAGATTGACATGGATGGTAACGTGGTTACCTATAAAGGCAGGCTAGTTGCGAAAGGTTTCAAACAAATCTACGGGATAGATTATGATGAAACTTTCTCACCTGTAGCTATGTTTAAGTCTATTCGGATTCTTTTCGCGATAGCTGCATATTATGATTATGAGATTTGGCAGATGGATGTGAAAACAGCTTTCCTAAATAGAAATCTGGATGAGGATGTGTACATGACACAACCTGAGGGTTTCACTAATCCAGCAGATCGTCATAAGATATGCAAGTTAAAGAAGTCTATTTATGGACTTAAGCAAGCATCAAGAAGCTGGAATATTCGTTTTGATGAATCAGTCACTGATTTTGGTTTCATCAAGAACGAGGATGACCCGTGTGTATATAAGAGGTTTAGTGGGAGCGTGATAACTTTCCTAGTCCTCTACGTCGATGACATCTTGATCATTGGAAATGACATTCCTGAAATGCATGCTGTTAAGGCATGGTTAAGGAAATGTTTCCAGATGAAAGATCTAGGAGAAGCAGCCTATGTATTAGGTGTGAAGATCTACAGGGATAGATCTAAGAGGCTTCTCGGGCTGTGCCAGAGTACTTACATCGAAAAGGTCCTGGAGAGATTTCATTTAGAGAATTCTAAACGAGGATATCTTCCAGTCAGACATGGTCTGAGTCTTTCGAAGAGTCAGTGTCCACAAACACAGACTGAGAAAGATGAAATGGACAATACGCCTTATGCTTCGGCTATTGGATCCATTATGTATGCGATGTTGTGTACTCGCCCAGACGTCGCTTACGGGTTAAGCGTGACCAGTCGTTTCCAAAGTAATCCAGGTGTGGCGCACTGGATTGCAGTCAAGAACATTTTAAAATATCTGCGGAGGACCAAAGATATGTTCTTGATATATGGTGGTCAGGAAGAACTCAGTATTGAGGGATATACTGACGCTTCGTTCCAGTCTGACCAGGATGATTTCCGATCGCAATCAGGCTATGTTTTTAGCTTGAATGGAGGTGCAGTGGTGTGGAAAAGTTTCAAACAGTCAACTGTTGCTGATTCCACAACAGAAGCCGAGTATGTTGCAGCCTCGGAAGCATCCAAGGAGGCAGTATGGATTCGTAAGTTCGTGAGAGAACTTGGTGTCGTTCCTTCGAGTGCAGATCCTTTGGTTATCTTTTGTGATAACACTGGAGCAATCGCACAAGCAAAGGAACCACGGTCGCACCAGAAGTCCAAGCACATACAGAGACGGTTTCATTTGATCAGGGAGATCATAGATCGTGGCGAGATCAAAATCTGCAAGGTTCATACAGATGACAATCTAGCAGACCCGCTTACTAATCCTCTGGCGCAGCAGAAGCATGAGAAGCACTGTAATAATATGGGTTTGAGATTTCTCAACCATTAGATTAAGTGCAAGTGGGAGATTGTTGGGGTATGCCCTTAAGGCTAATGTTTGAGGCCTGTGGGAATGTATCTGTATCATGTAATAAACTGTTATGTTTATAAAGGCATGGTTATTATTCAGTTGTTTACATTGTCTGCTGCAATATATGTTCTTCTGAATAATGTCTCAAAGCTGTTCAGCTAGGCTGACGTGCTATAAGTCCTTAGTCGAGATATCTTGGTGAACATGAGACAGCCTTGATATGATTGAGACTAATATGTGTTCTAATCTTATAGGATGCTTCGAGCATGGAATAAGGTGTAGACTCATGGGTACATTGGATGTACTGGACAGACCCTACTAGGATGTTCAATTGTTTGTCACAATGTGAATATTCCTTGAGTGAGACAAGTGGCACATTTCCTTTGACTTGAGATCACTTGTGTTTTCTAAATGATGATTGTCATTGTTTTGAGATAGTTCAATATCATTTGAAACATAATGATTATAGACTATCTTGGATGGTGAACTTGAATCAGGTTAGGGCACTAGTGATAGACATAGGATTGCCGTCTCCTTGTTTAAGGAGTGTGATGTTCTAAAGGGGCCCCCCCGGATGAGATGATTGAGAAAGTGTATGGCCATACCCAGATGACTATGTTCGTCTGATCTAATCATGCTTATCATATTGGAGTTACAAGCTTGACAGGCTTGTCCAATAAGAACATCCAGTGGCAAAGGAAATATGCATGCCTAGTGATGTTGATTCACACTTGTGCTGTTTTTGGGTGTAGTCTTGGAAGACTCTTTCCTTTATATCGGGAGACAGTGATGTGTTGCTAGATACCCCTCACTGATCGTGATAACGTGAGTTATCGTTACCGACATTTAAAGGAAACCCTCAGGGTCGCACAATTTGATGATATGGCTTACTTAAGTCAGATCGTGTGGACTGAATTGTTTGGGTTCAGTTTAAAGGGATTTAATCTCTGATTGAAAGTGAGATCTGGTCTGATCATGTTTGATTGATTAGGGCTTGAGATCGGTAAGCTTCGATCGAGAGAATGAATGCTAGATCAGTCAGATCAGAAGCATTGAGAGATTGACGGTCAGATCGAGAGCCTTTGGGTTTATTTTGATCTGGACTTATTTCTTGGTTTATTTGGTTAGTGGACCAAATCGGTTTGAACCAGCTCATGGATGAGCGCATGGTTCAATGGTGATGTGGCATTTGCGATTGGGGTAAACCCAAGATCGCATATGGAGAAGTGGGATGCTATTTTTAGCACTTCTCAAACGTGGCCATGAACTCACGTCGCCCCTCTCTTGCCTCTTCACGCAATTGACGCCTCCTTGGGTTGTCATCGAGCGGCATTCTCGTGTGAGGAAGTCTAAGGCGACAAGAGAAAAACGCCAAGAAAGAAAAAGCTCTCTTTTCCCTTTTGCATTCGATCAGAGACACCTTGGACGACTCTTGCTAGCACAAGGGACGACAAGAAGGAGCCAAGACTCATCTTGTGTGTGACGATTTGGAGGAGATCTTCATTGCTCTCTTTCTTCCAAGGCGCCATCTAGAAATGGCAATGGTATGGATCGAATCACTTCTTTTACAATCGTTTTTTTTGTTAAGTTGATCATATGATACATGCTCTTCGATCTATGAAACCCTTTATCCGCTGCCCCCTACTTTGATTGCGCCACTTTAGGGTTTTGCTCCCCCTCGAAGGGGACTCTTCAATTGGTATCAGAGCGGGAGTTAACGCATGTTTTTGTATGATTGCTTAAGCCATTTTGTGATCCATGCTTGCGAAAATGCTTAGATCTTTCATACATGCAAAAATACATGTTTACATGTCATAAGCGAAACTTGTGTTTGTTTTCTTTGCGCATGTATGTTGGCGCATGATGTAGTTTTTCTCAAA
Source organism: Costus lasius (assembly GCA_027563935.2). NCBI lineage: Eukaryota > Viridiplantae > Streptophyta > Magnoliopsida > Zingiberales > Costaceae > Costus > Costus lasius. The sequence goes on from CM050452.1 coordinate 51,822,114, forward strand.
AAAAAAAATATATCACTTGCGCGACTCATTGTAGATCTAAGCAAGTGAAATGGTTTTTAAAAACATAACAGCATGCGCCAACAACATGCGCCAAGGAAACATACATAAAGTTTCGGATATGCAAACTTAACATGTAATTTTTCGCATGGTGAAGATCTAAGCATACAAATGAATACATGGATCACACAGCAATCATATGAACATATAACACTGCCTCTGATACCAATTGAAGGTCCCCTAGATAAGGGGGGGCGAAACCCTAGTAGGAGGCGCAACAATGTCTCTAGCGGAATCTAGGGCTTCTAAAGGATCTTTATATGTCATATAATCAACTTTAGTATGATTGAATAGAAGAAACGAATTCATACCGTGGCCATTTCAAGATGGCGCCTTGGAAGCAAAAGTTGCAAGCGCCTCTTCTCCAAAGTCTCGCACACAAGATGAACAATGTGCTTCTTCCTTGGTGCTCCTTGTGCTAGCAAGGTTCCAAGGTTGTCTTGCCGAATGGAAGGGAGAGGAGATGATGATTTCTTTTCTTGGCCGAATCCTCCTCAACGTCAAGGCGTCGCCACACACGAAAAACGTTAAGAGGAATAATGCGGAGTGGCGAGAATAGAGAGCACTCTATTCGGTCGTGTACCATCTCCAAGTGGAGATCATGGTTACTAAAAATAGCAACCACTCTTCGCTCCAACGTTCACGCCAAGTGAACATGTCGCCACACCTTGAACCATGCGCTCATTTCATGAGCCGGTTCTATTTGGTTCGGTTTAAGAACCAATCAAGCCAAGCAATCAAGTCCAGATCTCAAATAAACCCTAAGGCTCCAGATCTGACCGTTCATCTCTTGATGCTCTTGATCTCACCGATCTAGCATCTATTCTCTCGATCGAAGCTTACCGATCTCAAGCCCTAATCAATCAAACATGATCAGACTAGATCTCACTTACAATCAGAGATAAAAACCCTTTAAACTGAACCTAACCAATTCAGTCCACACGATCTGACTTAAGTAAGCCATATCATCAAATTGTGCGACCCTGAGGGTTTCCTTTAAATGTCGGTAACGATAACTCACGTTATCACGATCAGTGAGGGGTATCTAGCAACACATCACTGTCTCCCGATATAAAAGAAATGAGTCTTCCAAGACTACACCCAAAAACAGCACAAGTGTGAATCAACTCACAAGGCATGCATAATTCCTTTGCCACTGGATGTTCTTATTGGACAAGCGTGTCAAGCTTGTAACTCCAATATGATGAGCATGATTAGATCAGATGAACACTGTCATCTGGGTATGGCCATACACTTTCTCAATCATCTCATCCAGGGGGCCCCTTTAGAACATCACACTCCTTAAACAAGGAGACGGCAATCCTATGTCTATCACTAGTGCCCTAACCTGACTCAAGATCATTATCCAAGATAGTCTATAATCATTATGTTTCAAATGATATTGAACTACCTCAAAACAATGACAATCATCATTTAGAAAACACAAGTGATCTCAAGTCAGAGGAAATGTGCCACTTGTCATATTCAAGGATTATTCACATTGTGACAAACAATTGAATATCCTAGTAGGGTCTGTCCAGCACATCCAATGTACCCATTGAAGGGTCCCCTTCAAGGGGGAGCGCATGCATATGAAACCCCTTTCAAGAGGGGGGCGAAAAACCCTTTAGGGTGGCGCATCAAAACTTTCAAGCGGAAGCTAGGGTTTTCATGGATCTTAGCAAGATAATATGATCAACGAGATGGAGTTTAGATCTTTACCAAAGCCATGAAGAAGATGGCGACTTGGAAGAGAAAGATCGAAAGGGATCTTCTCCCTAGTTGACGCACACAAGATGATGTGCTTGCTCCTTGGAGATCCTTGTGCTAGCAAGGTCCTTCAAGGGTTGTCGTATGCAAGGGATGAGATGATCCTTTGGCCGAGAGCTCCTTGTCCAAAACCACCTTCTCGTCGATCACCCTCAAGCGAAAGATGCAAGGCGTTGAGACCAGCCTTCCACGTTACCACATGGAAGCGTTTTTCTTTCATTATCGAAAACCGCCTTCCAAAATAGGTAAGTCTCAATGGCTTAAGCGTTCACTCCAAGTGAACGTTCGAAACTTCCTTGCATTGAACCTCTCATTGAACCAAGCGATCACATAGTGAACCGGTTCAATTAGAGTTGGTTCAAAACGCAAATTGAGCCAAGCCACTTGGTCTAGACCATATCAAACCCTAAGGTTCCAGATCCAACCGTCCATCTCCTGATGCTCTTGATCTCACCGATCTAGCATCAACTCTCTCGATCGAAGCTTACCGATCTCAAGCCCTAATCAATCAAACATGATCAGACCAGATCTCACTTACAATCAGAGTTTATTTCCCTTTAAACTGAACCCAAAGAATTCAGTCCACACGATCTGACTTAAGTAAGCCATATCATCACATTGTGCGACCCTAAGGGTTTCCTTTAAATGTCGGTAACGATAACTTACGTTATCACGATCAGTGAGGGGTATCTAGCAACACATCACTGTCTCCCGATATAAAGGAAAGAGTCTTCCAAGACTACACCCAAAACACAGCTCAAGTGTGAATCAAACTCACGAGGCATGCATGTTTCCTTTGCCACTGGATGTTCTTATTGGACAAGCATGTCAAGCCTGTAACTCCAATACGATGAGCATGATTAGATCAGATGATCATAGTCATCTGGGTATGGCCATACACTATCTCAATCATCTCATATAGGGGGGCCCTTTAGAACATCACACTCCTTGAACAAGGAGACGGCAATCCTATATCTATCACTAGTGTCCTAACCTGACTCATGATCATTATCCAAGATAGTCTATAATCATTATCTTTCAAATGATATTGAACTACCTCAAAATAATGACATTCATCATTTAGAAACACAAGTGATCTCAAGTCAAAGGACATGTGCCACTTGATGCATACAAGGAATATTCACATTGTGACAACCAACTGAATATCCTAGTAGGGTCTGTCCAGTACATCCAATGTACCCATGAGTCTACATCTTATTCCATGCTCGAAGCATCCTATAAGATTAGAACACATATTAGTCTTAACCATATCAAGGCTGTCTCATGTTCACCAAGATATCTCGACTAAGGACTTATAGCCTGTCAGCCTAGCTGAACAGCTTTGAGACATTATTCAGAAGTACTCTCATTACAGCAGACAAGATAACAACCTGAATAATAACCATGCCTTTTATAAACACAAGAGTTTATTACATGATACTTATACAATCCCAAGGCCTCAAACATTAGCCTTAAGGGCATACCCCAACAATCTCCCACTTGCACTTAATCTAATGGTTGAGAAATCTCAAACCCATATTATTACAGTGCTTCTCATGCTTCTGCTGCGCCAGAGGCTTGGTAAGCGGGTCTGCCAGATTGTCATCTGTATGAACCTTGCATATTTTGATCTCGCCTCGATCAATGATCTCCCGGATCAAGTGAAACCGTCTCTGTATGTGCTTGGACTTCTGGTGCGACCGTGGTTCCTTTGCTTGTGCGATTGCTCCAGTGTTATCACAGAAGATAACCAAAGGATCTGCACTCGAAGGAACAACACCAAGTTCTCTCACGAACTTACGAATCCACACTGCCTCCTTGGATGCTTCCGAGGCTGCAACATACTCGGCTTCTGTTGTGGAATCAGCAACAGTTGACTGTTTGAAACTCTTCCACACCACTGCTCCACCATTCAAGCTAAAGACATAGCCTGATTGCGATCGGAAATCATCCTGGTCTGACTGGAATGAAGCGTCAGTATATCCCTCTATACTGAGTTCTTCCTGACCACCTTATATCAAGAACATATCTTTGGTCCTCCGCAGATATTTTATAATGTTCTTGACCGCAATCCAGTGTGCCAAACCTGGATTACTTTGGAATCGACTGGTCACGCTTAACCCGTAAGCGACGTCTGGGCGAGTACACAACATCGCATACATAATGGACCCAATAGCCGAAGCATAAGGCGTATTGTCCATTTCATCTTTCTCAGTCTGTGTTTGTGGACACTGACTCTTCGAAAGATTCAGACCATGTCTGACTGGAAGATATCCACGCTTAGACTTCTCTAAATGGAATCTCTCCAGGACTTTATCGATGTAAGTACTTTGGCACAGCCCGAGAAGCCTCTTAGATCTATCCCGGTAGATCTTCACACCTAACACATAGGCTACTTCTCCTAGATCTTTCATCTGGAAACATTTTCCTAACCATGCTTTAACCGCATGCAGTTCAGGAATATCGTTTCCAATGATTAAGATATCATCGACGTAGAGGATTAGGAATGTAATTACGCTCCCACTAAACCTCTTATATACACACGGGTCATCTTCGTTCTTGATGAAACCAAACTCAGAGATTGATTCATCGAAACGAATATTCCAGCTTCTAGATGCTTGTTTCAATCCATAAATGGATTTCTTTAACTTGCATATTTTATGACGATCTGCTGGATTAGTGAAACCCTCAGGTTGTGTCATATACACATCCTCATCCAGATTTCCATTAAGGAAAGCTGTTTTCACATCCATCTGCCAGATCTCATAATCGTAATACGCAGCTATCGCGAAAAGAATCCGAATAGACTTAAACATGGCTACAGGTGAGAAAGTTTCATCATAATCTATCCCGTAGATTTGTTTGAAACCTTTCGCAACTAGCCTGCCTTTATAGGTAACCACGTTACCATCCATGTCAATCTTCTTCTTGAAGATCCATTTACAGCCTATAGGGATTACTCCCGGAGGCGGATCAACCAAATCCCAGACTTGGTTATCTGACATGGAGTCCATCTCGGCTCGCATAGCATCAAGCCATCTAGCTGACTCCGGTCCACTGACCGCATCCGCATAAGTGAGGGGTTCATCATTATCAATGATGTAGACTCCGTCATAGCGCTCAGGCTGTCGACGGATCCTTCCCGATCTTCGCGGTTCCCGTGTTATCTGAGCCTCAGGTTGTTCAATAACCTGATCCACTGGCTCTGGCTCATCCAACTGCACTTGACTACTTTGTCCTTCCTCTGGATTCTCATCCAGCTTTATTTCTCTCCCACTGGCCTCTTGCAGAAGAAATTCCTTCTCAAGAAATATGGCCGTCCGAGCAACAAAAACCTTGTTCTCTTTGGGATCGTAGAAATAATAACCCTTAGTTTCCTTAGGGTAACCGACAAAGATGCATTTCTCAGATCTGCTCTCCAGTTTCCCAGAGGCGAGCTTTTTGACATAAGCCTCGCAACCCCAGATCCTGATAAATGTCAAGCTAGGCTGTTTCCCATACCATAACTCATATGGCGTCTTTGAAACTGCCTTGGATGGCACTCGGTTTAGTACCTTTGCAGCTGTTTCCAGTGCAAAACCCCAAAAGGAGTATGGAAGAGTAGCCTGACTCATCATAGAACGAACCATGTCAAGTAACGTTCTATTTCTCCTCTCGGACACACCATTCCATTGCGGTGTTCCTGGCGGAGTGAGCTGTGAGATAATCCCACACTCTTTCAGATAGTCAGTAAATTCTCGACTTAGGTATTCTCCACCTCGATCAGAACGAAGTGCCTTGATATTTCGGCCTAACTGATTTTGTACTTCATTTTTGAACTCTTTGAACTTGTCAAAAGATTCACTTTTATGTCTCATTAGATAGACATACCCATACCTACTGAAATCATCAGTAAAGGTAATGAAGTACTGATAGCCACCTCTGGCATGTTTACTAAATGGCCCACACACATCACTGTGTATGAATTCAAGTAAACCTGAAGCCCTTTGACCTTTGTTAGGAAAAGGAGACTTCGTCATTTTACCCATCAAACAAGCTTTGCATGTATCAAACTCCTCATAGGAGAAAGATCCCAGCAGTCCATGATCATGCAACCGCTTAATGCGTTTCTCGTTTATATGGCCTAAACGACTATGCCATAGCAAGGTGCCGTCATCAGCATACTTGGCTTTCTTATTATCAATGTTTTGTATAGAATTTTCCATGTCCAACATGTATAACCCATTGTTAATTGAACCAGTTGCATACACAATATTATCTACAGATAAAACACACTTTGAAATATTGCATTCAAAGGCAAATCCTTTCCTGACAAGAGCAGGAATAGAGATAATATTCTTGGTGATACTCGGTACAAAATAACAATTGTTTAATTCCAATATAATGCCAGATGGTAAAGAAATGAAATAGTCTCCTACAGCAACAGCAGCAACCCGTGCCCCGTTTCCAACGCGTAGGTCTACCTCATGCTGTCCCACCTGCCTTCTTCTCTTGAGTTCCTGTACATTTGAACAAATGTGAACTCCACATGCAGTGTCCAACACCCATGAAATAGAAGAAGATGAAACCATGACTTCCGTCACGTATATACCTGAGCCAGAAGCGATGCTTCCCCTCTTATCTCCTTGGAGCGCTTTACAGTCCTTTTTCCAGTGACCCAGCTGGCCACAGTGGAAACACCTGTTGTCCTTGGACCGCTTGACCTTCTGTTTCAGAGCCTTACTATAGTTCTTGACAGGGGCCTTGCCCTTCTTCCCCTTCTTCTTGTTCCTAAAAGGAACCATTAAGACAGAGGTTGAAGGCTTGCCCTTCAGAGTTTCCTCAGTAGTCAAGAGCATATTCAGCAGCTCTGCCGGCGTACAATCGATTTTGTTCATATTAAAGTTAATGATGAACGCATCGAAAGAAGGCGGAAGAGACTGCAGAATAATATCTACAGCAAGCTCCTGGTTGACGGTATGCCCCAGTTTCTCCAGAGCCTCCTTGTGCCCAATCATCTTGAGCACGTGAGCTCCCACTGGGCTCCCCTCAGCCAGTTTGCTCTGAAAGAAGAGCTTCGTCAGATTATAGCGTTCTGTCCTCGCCTGTGCAGCATACAGCATCTTGAGGTTCGCTATAATCTCTATAGCCGACATATCCTCATGCTGACGCTGCAGCGGTGGCGTCATAGACGCTAGCATCAGGCAAGCGACATCAATGCTATCATTGACGTGCTTTTCATAGGCATCACGAACCGCCCTTGCGGCGTTCGCAGCGGGCTGCGGCGGTATCGCCGTCTCGAGGACATACAGTTTCCTCTCTGCCTTAAGAACGATCTTAAGGTGTCCGAACCAGTCAGAGAAGTTCGGCCCAGCAAACTTCTCCCTTTCCAGTAGGGATCGCACATTGAAGCTCATGGTGTTCGTTGCTGCAGGAATCTACAACAATGCAAGAACAGCAAGGTCAGTATCAATGTTCAGAATCAATCCAGGACTTTAAGAAAGATTCTTTTTCTCACTATTTTGTCTGACTGAAAAATCCAGAAAACAGTCCGAAAGAGTAACACTCTTTTAGTGAGATGGGATCCAGATTTCATACTTGGTCTCCGCGTCCCGCTCAGGCGAGATAAGATGCACAGAGATGACAAGCATTAATTTCTGGTAGGCTGTCCCAGCCAATCGCCAACCCGTGCGATTCCCCTTCATCTGGGCAATCCAGCAGACTGTGCCAACTGAGTTGGTACAACACAGTCTCTGACCCCACAGATGGCTGCCTCCATGCACTACCATATGCGCCACATATGTAGTCTACATGGTCAAGCTGACCTGACCTACTCCCTGGACCACCACGTGCTATGCTGAGCAACGAGAAGGGATAAATCCCTACTCTGTAACACGCAGGTGTAATCCTGCACTGTCTGAAGATAGATGGACGTGCCCACTGAGTGGGTTCAACACGGCTCCAACGATAGTCAGAACAGTGAGGTTTCGCGCCAGAAGGCATTACGTGCTTGATATATTAGCGTTGGATTTTAACGGTCTTTTATCTTCTTAACTATCATACAAGGCCTATGGTGATAGCAGAAGATAAACACATGCAATTCTAATTATTTAAGCAATAAATAGAAAGCATGATCTTATGTGGTAAAAGCCCATGAACCCTAGTAAGACCTTAATTTTACTTAAGTCTTCACTTGAGCTCATTTGCATCTCATCTGGTCCAACCCAGGGCCCTAGCGCCAAGAGCACCTCAGGTGCGCCACCAGGTGAATGCTCCTCTGATGTGTGCCTTTGTGCTCTTGTCTAATCAAATACAATTTGATCTATCTAGACAAGTTTGACTCGCAGGTCATTTATACATTATAAATTAAGTACAAATGTGATTCGCAGATCACAAAATAATTTACAAGTTTGATTCCAGGCACGCAGGCCCCAGCACAGCACACATTTAACATGGGCAGTCCACATAAGAATAAATAGACAAGCATCATGGCATCAATCATCATGTGATCCAATCAAGAAATTAAATTTTTGAAAACCCCATAGGCATCAATATTAATTTCCTTATGTGCCCTACAACCTTACAATGGTCCATTGATAGGGATCCACTCATCCATCTAGTTAGATCCTGTGCCCTTGCATGCACCGAGTCCTAACTGACCCGAGTTGACCTAATGGTCAACCATGCATGCGCCAAGGGCTGAACCACCTTCAAGAGTTTTGGCAAGCGGGTGTGACCCCGGGCCTAACTCAAGAGTGTTCATTGGTTGTCTCAACCAGACCTCGCTACACACCTTTGATGCAGTCAACCTATAGCCACCTCATGCTTGCGCACAGGTGCTATCTGGTCAACCCATCTAGGCTGTCAGATGGTCTGATCAGACTAGTTTGATCCATTCTAGATGAAGCTTTCAACCCTATCAACCCATCTAAGGGTTTATTATAGGTGCATCTTAGATCTAGTTGGGCGCGCATGTCATTTAGGGTTTTGTGAAAAACAACAACAACATGCTATAACCGCAACCTACATACATGCGCAAATAGAAACATACTATCATCTAGTATACACGCATGAAGAGTTAACATATGTCAAACAAGATCAACATACATGTAGATGCGCAACCAAGGATCACAAAAATTATCTCACGCAATCATATTACCAAGCTTCAACATCGCTCTGATACCAATTGAAGGGTCCCCTTCAAGGGGGAGCGCATGCATATGAAACCCCTTTCAAGAGGGGGGCGAAAAACCCTTTAGGGTGGCGCATCAAAACTTTCAAGCGGAAGCTAGGGTTTTCATGGATCTTAGCAAGATAATATGATCAACGAGATGGAGTTTAGATCTTTACCAAAGCCATGAAGAAGATGGCGACTTGGAAGAGAAAGATCGAAAGGGATCTTCTCCCTAGTTGACGCACACAAGATGATGTGCTTGCTCCTTGGAGATCCTTGTGCTAGCAAGGTCCTTCAAGGGTTGTCGTATGCAAGGGATGAGATGATCCTTTGGCCGAGAGCTCCTTGTCCAAAACCACCTTCTCGTCGATCACCCTCAAGCGAAAGATGCAAGGCGTTGAGACCAGCCTTCCACGTTACCACATGGAAGCGTTTTTCTTTCATTATCGAAAACCGCCTTCCAAAATAGGTAAGTCTCAATGGCTTAAGCGTTCACTCCAAGTGAACGTTCGAAACTTCCTTGCATTGAACCTCTCATTGAACCAAGCGATCACATAGTGAACCGGTTCAATTAGAGTTGGTTCAAAACGCAAATTGAGCCAAGCCACTTGGTCTAGACCATATCAAACCCTAAGGTTCCAGATCCAACCGTCCATCTCCTGATGCTCTTGATCTCACCGATCTAGCATCAACTCTCTCGATCGAAGCTTACCGATCTCAAGCCCTAATCAATCAAACATGATCAGACCAGATCTCACTTACAATCAGAGTTTATTTCCCTTTAAACTGAACCCAAAGAATTCAGTCCACACGATCTGACTTAAGTAAGCCATATCATCACATTGTGCGACCCTAAGGGTTTCCTTTAAATGTCGGTAACGATAACTTACGTTATCACGATCAGTGAGGGGTATCTAGCAACACATCACTGTCTCCCGATATAAAGGAAAGAGTCTTCCAAGACTACACCCAAAACACAGCTCAAGTGTGAATCAAACTCACGAGGCATGCATGTTTCCTTTGCCACTGGATGTTCTTATTGGACAAGCATGTCAAGCCTGTAACTCCAATACGATGAGCATGATTAGATCAGATGATCATAGTCATCTGGGTATGGCCATACACTATCTCAATCATCTCATATAGGGGGGCCCTTTAGAACATCACACTCCTTGAACAAGGAGACGGCAATCCTATATCTATCACTAGTGTCCTAACCTGACTCATGATCATTATCCAAGATAGTCTATAATCATTATCTTTCAAATGATATTGAACTACCTCAAAATAATGACATTCATCATTTAGAAACACAAGTGATCTCAAGTCAAAGGACATGTGCCACTTGATGCATACAAGGAATATTCACATTGTGACAACCAACTGAATATCCTAGTAGGGTCTGTCCAGTACATCCAATGTACCCATGAGTCTACATCTTATTCCATGCTCGAAGCATCCTATAAGATTAGAACACATATTAGTCTTAACCATATCAAGGCTGTCTCATGTTCACCAAGATATCTCGACTAAGGACTTATAGCCTGTCAGCCTAGCTGAACAGCTTTGAGACATTATTCAGAAGTACTCTCATTACAGCAGACAAGATAACAACCTGAATAATAACCATGCCTTTTATAAACACAAGAGTTTATTACATGATACTTATACAATCCCAAGGCCTCAAACATTAGCCTTAAGGGCATACCCCAACACCCATGAGTCTACATCTTATTCCATGCTCGAAGCATCCTATAAGACTAGAACACATATTAGTCTTAACCATATCAAGGCTGTCTCATGTTCACCAAGATATATCGACTAAGGACATTATAGCCTGTCAGCCTAGCTGAACAGCTTTGAGACATTATTCAGAAGAACATATATTGCAGCAGACAATGTAGCTAACTGAATAATAACCATGCCTTTATAAACATAAACGTTTATTACATGATACTGTTACAATCCCAAGGCCTCAAACATTAGGCTTAAGGGCATACCCCAACATCTCATTCGCATTAGTATTGCCCCGATCGAATTCGCCACTGTTTCGTCATGTTTTCTATCGGTTTTCCTACACTTTCCGAAGCATTTTTTTCTTCCCTCGTCTCACGACCCTCTCCCATTTTACGTGCATCATGTAAAAACCCTAGAGTACGGCATAAGGACCCTCCCTCCTATTAGACGCTACATTATTGTGGGAACGATATTATTATATTACTTCAATAGGACGGACACTTGCGGCAAGTCCATCAAGTTTTTGGCTCTATTGCCGGGAACCAATTTCGCTAATACTGACTCAATCGAAGGATTGCTAGACTAGATACTTTACAGCATTTTTATTTTTGTTCTTTTTCATTGCATTTTTTTCTAGTTTCTTTTATCTTTTGTTTTGTTTGAAAAGTTTATGTTATCTCTGCTTTAATCTCACTTGGTTTATTTCTAGAATTCAATAGAAGCTTGATTCAATCATGCAAGGATAAATTTAATTTTTTATGAGGATAATGGATGTTACAATCACTATTCTACTTAATATCAATCAGAGATCCATACTTGCTTAAAACCTGTTGGGAAACCCAGGGATATTTTAAAATTTTTCAGAGATAGACATTACAAATTACATTGCACAGCGGAAGAATATCCCCAAAATAAGCCAGTCCCAAAAACCCAGTGAAGATCGTCATGCGAGGGGGTCGACACGATAGGATAGTAAGTACCTAGAGCAAGCGAGGAAGTTGATGTCGAGGTAGGCGCCCAAGTGTTCGCCCTCTGCTGTCTCACACTCACGGATGCCTCGAGCTCTCTTCTTCTACGCTTGGCGTTAGCCTCGGGAAGAAGATCCAGGCCTTTGTTCCTCCTTCTTCAAGCCTTGCGCCACCTTAAAGAGAAGTTGCGCCAATAGAAGAGAAGGAAGAGGAAAAGCTGCAAAGTCCAAGAGTTCCTTGCGCCAAGAGGGAAGGAAGGGAAGAAGACTTGCGGCCACTAGGAGGGAAGAGATGCGCTACACCTTGCTCTCGCCCTCTTACTTGCTCACGCCTTCAAGAGATTTAGTATCTCAAGAGGGGGCGACAAGGGGTCTATTTTATAAGAGCAAGAGGCGGTTTGGGAAGGGCACAGATCATGACAAGTGTGCGGCTGGGAAGAAGGGGTTGACAATTAGGGTTTGAGGTATGGAAAGTCTCCAAGATTTTACCATAAACCTCTCCCACTAATCCATATGCGACCCAAGAGTTTCCTTAGAAGCTCTCAAGCCATATCAGCCCCAAGACTTGCCTTAGAGGCAAGCATACCATCAAAGGCACAAGGGCTAGGCGCATAATGCTTCCAAATGAAGCAAAAGGCGCCTCCTTCAGCCCATTATACCCATTAGGCGCCAATGGGGATGATTTCTCCCCATTATACCCTTTTAGCTCATCACCTCTTTATGACAACTTATTATTGGGCCTCATTGGGTAATGAGCTAGCCCAAACTTCATTATATGGGTTGATTAAGCAATTGGATCCAATCCAATGCAACCCTAATCCAAATGTGACCAACCATGGTCAAATTTGGGTCAACCTGCCAAAAATAAAGTTTGGCTCCAATAACATTCTTCCATCTCGTCAGGCCCATTGGGGCTGATGAAATCTCCCAAATAGATACGAGTTATCCAATAACTCGATCTAAAGGCTTCCCGATCAATACAAGAACTCGAGTATCTTGGTGTGCGACCCTGTAGGTTCCTTTGATGTTGGCAGTGCTGACCTAAGGTCACCACAAGCAGTGAGTGGCACCTAGTAGTGCATCGCTGCTACCCAAGTCATCAGAATGGATATCGACATCGACATCCCCATTATTGCGACTAGGTACAGATACATTATAGTCCCTTTGCTGAACTGATATTCGATAGGACAAGTGTGTCATCACTTTGTTTTCACTCAATCACATGGTCATGACTAAATCAGGTCTTCACCTGGGTATGGCCATACACTTTCAGTCATAGAACCATAGAGGAGCTCCATAGAAATCAAGCTTCCCTTAGGAAGGGGCAAATCCTTTATCTATACATTGACCTTCATATATGGGTTGTGACAATGTCAGCCTTTAGAACCTCCCAACTACAGCGAAGTGTTGGGTTGCATCAAAGCATGTCCCTAACCATATAGAAGAGTCAATGACCTCAAGTCTAAGGAACAATGCATCTCCTATCACTTGTGAGGATGACTCATGACACCAAGTCATTGCCTCACAGCGGGTCTGTCCAGTATATCTACCACTGATATACCCACATGACTGCGTTAGCACCTCGTGCATAACAAGCTCATATACCAGTCTCACAAGTACCAAAGCTGTCCCATATCCACTCAGGTACATTGACTGGGGACAATCATTTGAGTACAGATCTAATCTGTCTCTAGGGCCATTATCATGTAAGTACATAATCGCAGATGTAGACAAACAACGATAACGACAATGCCAGAATGATATATAAGTATTAAAGTCATGTAATACATAGGTTGACCAAATATAGGTCTCAGGGCATATACACCAACAAAACCATCATTAGGGCATGCCTACATAAATGGTAACTTGATGCGTCCGCAAGTACACGGATTTATCAAAGTAATAAAAATATTATCGTTCCTAACGAGGATCTGGCAATCAAGTACCGATTACATGGTCAAACTATAGCTAAACGATTCAAAGTGTGGTTTTTGTTTAGAAACTTCTAGTATGAGAAAAAAAAAGCAAGCGTTTAGGGTAAAAATCAATAAGTAGAGAGTTGGGACTCAGGGTTTCACCATGTTGATGTCTATGAATTTAATAAAAATAAACCTTTGAACAAAAAATTAAAGCGTTGAAAGGGATTTTTCCAAAGGTACAGGTTACCTCCTCCCGAAGCGTAATCTGATTCCTAATTAAGTTAATTCCCTTCTCTCGTGACAATTAACGCAATTAGATCATTTAAGTTCTGTGAAAAATCATGTAAATCCTTCAAACGAATCTGAACTAATCTCGTGATCGGATTCGTAGGTTTGAAAAGAATAGATCCGACATCGCGATTCACCTCCCGGTCCTTCTCGCGACGATCCTTCTCATGACATCTGAAACACGATAAAACTTGTCCTGAGTATTAAAGGAGAGTATGTATATTTCTAATCAAATCAACCCAGTAAAATTCTTAACAAAGATTCATGCAAAAGATTTAATTCATAAAACAATCAACGGACTACTTCCCAAATCCCGAAAAGAAGTTTACACGTTCATGTTTAGAGAAAACAACATGTATATTGATGAACTCGACATAATCTCTGAAAAATAATATAAAAAGACACTAGTATAGTAATTAGAACTCTTCCCCTTGATCTGGAGATGAAGATGAAGCATTCAATTCCCTTATTTGTGTGATTTTTCACCGAAATTTTGCCTAGAAATTAATTTTCACCCTAGCCGCCACCTCTGTTCATGTTCATCTGTAAAAGCCCCCTAAAACCTTCCAAAATCCTTCCTTTTATAGTTTAATCAGTGTAGAACCCATCTATGAAGGCTTCTGTAAAGTTTGGTTAAGTTTCAACTCGGTTCGGGGTCGAATTGAGTGAAAAACTAAGGGGATGAAAAAACTCACGGGTGGTGAATTGTTTACATCCACGGCCCTGAGTTTTTCTGTTTACTGCACAAAGTGTATTCATAGCCCATGAATATATTCACAAACATGGCCATGAAGGTTGTGTTTGACCTCTGTTTTGCTCCAAATTTGACGTATGGCCTCGTCATTTCATCATGAATCATCCTGTGGCATCAAAACTCATAAAATCCATCATTTTGAGTGATATTCACAGCCCATGAAAGATTCACGGGTGCAACCGTGAATATTGCGTCTGGCCTCCATTACACTCCAAATTTGATGCGCGACCTCATAATTTCCTCGGGAACCATGTTATGGCCTTAAAACTCACAAAACTCGTCATTTTTATGTCATTTTACCTGCATTTTCATAAAAACCAAGAAAAGTGAAGATTTCATATAAAGTGAAGTAAAAACAGTAAAAATTGGTATAAAATCATAAAATAAGCCCAAAATATCATATAAAATACAGGCAAAAATATGATGTAAATGCAACTCATCAAAATACCCTAAACTTAAAGTTTTACTTGTCCTCAAGCAATATTTTCATATGTATGGAGATTGTAAAGATAAGGGGCACTCATTTTTTCCCCTTAATAATGTCTTTAGTCCACAATTTAAGCAATTAATCTTTCATAACTCAAGTAATTTAAGAAAAATCAAAATAAAAATTAATTCTCAAGAGTTCTCAATCCAAGAAGGATGAAATTCATAATTCATGTCATAACATTCAATCTTCACTTACTAAGTATCAAGTACTCTCATCTTAATAAATACAATTCACTTAACAGATAAAATTTCTACTTCAAGAATTTCAGTGATGTTAAAGATAAGAGACTTTTAATGTAATTTGGTCTTTAAACGGTTATGCGCCCTTTCCTATTAGCATCATAACATTGTTTAAAGTATATCGCAGCGCAGTATAATTTAACTCATAGTCTCAATCTTAAAGTCAGTGGAGTTGTCCACTTGACCTACAGCTCCCTCTTTTTCTATGCTTTTTATTATTTTCTCCTTTTTTTTTCTTTTATTTATTTTTTTTATTTCTGGAGAGAGCCGGTCAAGGGCAAGGTACTTAAATTGTTATTGATCATTCTACATGATGGGATAAATATTTACTTTTAAGATTTTTCCTCTGTTACTTGATCGTAACAGACTTAAAGTATACCAATTTATGGTATAATATAACTCATGACTTTAGATTCCTCAACTAGAGGAGTTGGAGCAAGTCTCAGTTATAGAAATATCACTAATTTTCTATTCATAAAAAGTTCTCCATCAAGCAAAGTTAGATAAATTAAAGTTCAAGTAAATTCTACTATGCACGTGTCTCATGAATGTATAACAATTCACATATGTATTTTATCAATACCAAAATTGAATTTACTCAATAATTTATGTCTACATAAAATTTCAAAAATTCTCTAAGTCATCAAATCAAATACTCAAAATGTTTCCTAAGTTCAGAATTAAGGATAAAATAAACTTGTATATCCTTAAAATCATAAACATTCAAAATACACCGATAAAGCTCGAATACAATCAAAATACATGAAGACACCCTAGACTTAAATTGTTGCATATACTATATCATTTAATCCACAATTATCAATGAAAACCAAACATGCATCATCCCACAAAGAAAAGTATGCATCGTCCTTGATGTATATATAAAAAAAATAAAACAATAAAATACTCACAAAGATTAATTAATTTCAGTGTCCTCAGAGTCCTCTGGTATATCCGCGGGTAAGTCTAGTAGAATATATGATGGCAAATCAGCAAAAGCCTCAGCTTGCTTTGGTGAAGGTGTATCCTCTAGAAGCTTTGGTGTAGTAGCTAGTAAATCTGGTAAAATGTCTGACGGAAAATCAGTATGAGTCTCAGTCTGAGCTGACGGTGGAGTAGACATCACTAGCATCTGAGCTGACTGTGATGCTAATGTGTCCTCTGGAATATCCTCCGCAGGCTGTGAATCAATATGCATATCAGAAGTCTATGGAATCTCATGGATCATCCCTTTTGCAAAATAAAACTCAGGGCCCATGAGTGACTCATGACCATGACCGTGAAAGTTTCTGTGGACATTTTGCCTTCTCGTGTTTCCTTTAAATGCAGCATTCATGGCCCATGAGGGACTCACGGCCACACCTGTGAATGTCTCGTTTGGCACCTGTTCTTCAAGTAAAAATTTTCTAAAAATTTTCGCATATAAAACAACTTATTAAAAGATTTTCTATCAATAAAAATTCATCAAATCATGCTGCAAAAATTTATAAAAAATTAAAGAAAATCAAAAACTAAAACTATGAGTATCTTGTTTAAGGTCATTAGCTCGACCATAGCTTCATGTCATGGCAGAGTTGATGAATTAGTGGCATAGTAGAGAGCATATACGAGGAGGCGGTGAGGATTCCGGCAAAATAGTGGTAGCGAGAGGGATCTTTGGTAGGGGTCGCGGATTGATCCTGCCAGGAACGCCAATCCCTGGAGGTGTTCCACTGTAGGTTGCACGCAACTCCATTTGTTGAGGCGAGTCGGGTCGGATCCTTCAATATTAGGTCGGGTTGGATCTATTAGATATCGGGCTGAAGCTCCATCTTAAACGAAGTTCCATCGTGACTAGGGTTCCGGAGCTGTTAGGGTTCAGTCTTCCAGCCTCCTTTACCGGCTATAGCTGAAACCCGACGGTCAAGTGAGGCTCTATTTTGTTCTTCTTTGTGCTCGGGTGATTCCCGCCACAGCAGGGTCTATTCGTGAATTTCCGTAGGAAATTTCTTTGCTTCTTCTTTTTTGCAGCATTCCTTCCGAAGGTTTTGATTCCTTCTTTTATAGTTTCCATCGCCTTTCTTGCAGTGGCATGGGATAATCAAGTTCAGATTATCGTATTTCCCGCAATGATGAAGTCTCATCGTCGGTATGTATTTATCATTATTACTATTTTTGCAGTATTCGATTTGTTCTTCTGTAGTGCCGAGGGAAATCAACTTCGGCCGCATTCTTTGCAGTGATGTGGGAGACGTATAGAGCCAGGCCCGGACCTCGATTGAACATTTTTGTCACATGTACCGTGGTAGTTTTCTTCGAGCCGGGGGAAGCGAGAGAAAAAAAAAGGGGGGTGAACCTTCATCAGCTACGCCTCAGGTTTAGCAATCTTCGCGCTGACTCCCCGAGACTGAACAATCGAAGGAAAAAGGGACCAGAAGACAGGTACTTCCCCTCTTCCTCTTTTGATCCGGACGCGGGCTTTCGTCGCTTCTGTTTATGTATTTCTGATCTTACTAGCTTCCTCACATTCTACTTTTATTTTGTTCTCACATTCTTTTATTTTGCCAGTTTCTTCGCATCCTTTTGTTAGCTTCCCTCTTTGCTACCTCTCAGTTTTGTTGCGTGAGTTCTTCCCCTCTTTTTTATTTTATTTACAACAAACTTCTCTGATTTTTTTTTTTTTGCATAGTTTTACCAACTTCTCTGCATGTCTTTTCTAGCTTATGGGTTCTTCTGTTTCTTTTATTTATTTTTTGATTTTTTTTTTTACTCTCTTGTTTTTGCATGGCTTTGTTGTCTGATCTTCAGCTTTCCATTTTTTTGTTTTTAACGAATCTTATCGATATCCTCTTGATGGATTCTCACTCTCTTTCGCATGACGATTTTTGTTTCCGAACATACCAGCTTTTCTCTTCTTTTAGTTCCCAGCCATCTCGGCTTCCTCTCTTTTCTTCGTTTCTCTTCTCTTTTTTTTTTTACATGATTTTATCACCTCCCGGTATTTTTAGTATCTTCTTTCTTCCTCTTTCTTTTCCTTCCTTCCTCTTTTTTACAGCATCACTCTCTCTTTTTAAGCAGCATCACTCTTTTTTTTTACGCAGCACCAGCACCTCCTCCTTATTAGTTTTCAATCTCCCGTACCTCTCCTCACCTCTTACTTTCACACTCTCTTCATCTTCTTATCTCTTCGCCCCGCATTCTCTTCATATCTTCACTCATAAATGCCACCGGTGCTTAATGCACCTCAGGCCTAAATGCCACCGGTGCTTAGTGCACCTCAGGCCTACATAAATAAAATGAGGGAACGGTGCGTGTGTGCCTCCATGGTGGTGCTATCCAGCACTCTGTGATGCCACCGGTGCTTAGTGCACCTCAGGCCTACTTAAACAAGAGGAACTTCCCTTTCTTACCTAGATGTTTTTTTTTTCTTCTTGCAGCTCCCTGATGATCCTTTTATCTCAGCGTCTTCTCTGTCGCAGCGTTTCCTCTGTCTCTTCCCTTTCTGTTTGGCCGAACCCTCTTTATATAGGCCACCAGCGGTAAAAAATGAGCCGATGCTTAACCTCTATCCCTTTGTCTTATTAAGCTTTTCTTTTGTCAGCTGGCGAGACCACCTTTCATTTCTTTTCTCTATCAGCTCTACTCACTTCTTCTTTCTGGCTGTTTTGTCCTTATTTTCAATAATGGCTACTGCAATCGTCTCTTTCGAAGTTTCCTTCTGGACGTTTGCCATTATACTTTCGGCGTCATTAATTGCACAAGTCAGTTTTTTTTTACTTTCCTTTTTGCTTCGCGCTTCTTCTATTCCTGTGGCGGCCACTTTTCTTTTCTGCCAACCGTGGCAGGCTCCTTTCTTTCTTGCCTTTTCACCGGCCCCGACTGCTTCCGCTTTGTCGGCTATCTTCCCTTTTTTTCTTTTTTTTTTTGCTTGCTGCGATCAGCGCCGACCGGTCCAACTCCAGCGACTTCCATTTATCGACTATCTTCCCTTTTTTTCTCTTTTTTTTAGCTGCTGCGACTAGCGTTTTTTATCGGCTCTGACTATCTTTTTATTTTGGCAGCAGCTTTGGGGAAAATCGTCATATTTTCTTCTTTGATTTTGATTTTTTTTTTACTTGTCTTGTCTACAGAGCATTTGGCAGGATTTGGTGATCTCTTCCTTCTATTTTGAGCATTTGGCAGGATTTGGTGATCTCTTCCTTCTATCTTCTACAGATTTTCTTTGTTTATCCTGAAGTCTATCCCATTGCGAATTCTATCTCTCTTTTTGCTTGCTATTGACACATGAGTTAAAATGAAATTTGACTTTATCTTCCTATGCATGATTCCAACCTGTCAAGATAAGTTTTGAATTAGCTTGGCCACGTGTGCATTGTTTGGCGATCTGGTATGTTCATTCTATGGGGCTCCATTATGAACTTTAAGTGATGAGTTATCTCATAGCTCGGCAGGACTTGTTGTCCATGAACACCAGGACCCTATTATTCATTCGGTTTCTCATAATTCTTCCCCAAACATCTCTAGTGTTATGTCTTGAAGAATAACCCCTCCTTGCTTTCATTTGCAAGCAGGGTATGCGTCCTTTCGATGGGCGGTGAACCGGGAATAATTGGACACAGATGCTGAGATTTGGGAGGTGATCCAATTTTTATCTCATCAGGTGCTCTAGGATGTTGATGAAGTTCATATGTGCTGGTATTCTAATGTAATATACATGGTTTGTACTCTAGTGGGGATGCCCAGATTGTAGAGAAATCTCACCATTCACGGTCGTGAAATTTTATATGTTGGTTTGTCTTCTAGTGGAAACGTTTTGTATCTAATATGATACTATTTTCTATTAAGTAGAATGTGGACCTTTTTCTTCTTCAGTCATCACATGGTGCTTGAACTTTTTTTTGCCTTGTTCTTGTTACCTGCTCACTGAGAATAGTAAATCCTATGTTTGCTGGATATTTGGCTATTTATGATCAACTTGTGCGATGACTTGATCACTTAGAATTATAAAGTAGCAGAATTGTGTTGCTTTGTGATCTCCGCTTGATTAATATGTCTTCAGCATCGGTTATAAGAGACCACTTTCTTCTTCTATGCTTGCCGTGTGATATCATCTGTGCTGCTTTTGATGCTTTACAGCAAGAAAGCACAACAAGAACCTGTCAATAACTATCTTGGCTATATAATCTCATGCAACTTGGTTGTAAGCATAGCCCAGTCAATGGATAGTACAGTAGACAGACAAGGAGCAGAGTTGGTGGTCGTAGATTTTTAGGCATTTAAAAAAAATTTTTTTTTTTACAGGTAATTCAGTAACCTTTCTCAGATCTATTTCACTAGTTCAATTTGCTGCATAGAGGTGAAAAAAGACACAGCATAGAAAGAGCCAAGCATGTGTTCACTGAATGAAGATTTGTAATATTGTCATGCTTGGATTCCGAGTTCCCCTCTCTACAGCATTTGGAACCCTTATGGTTCATCAGGATAAAGCCCATGTGCAATCTGGTACGCCGGCAGGAACCTTCAAGCAATAAAACTTATTCCAGAACTCATAAAATATTATGGTTCAACAAATGCCCCTCGACGGATTTTGTATAAGCCACAAGCGTGTACAAATCCGTCGAAAAATGTCTGTTTCCTATATCCTTTGTACTGGGCTTTTATTACCATTTCTTATCTTGTTATTCATATTGATGCTGGGTTGTGATTGGTCTGTTGTTTTTGTTTCACTTGGCTGGGAGCGTCGTCGCTTCAGTGATTATGATTCATGTGGTAATTGGTGTGATGATTCTTGGCGAATTATTATGATTTGCTTGATCTCATATTTGCGTTGCCAAACTGCTGTTCAATAGGATTGCACATGTGGTATTGAGGAAGATTTTTGCGCCGACATAAGTGAATTTACGCCCTTGTCATCCAACAGGGACAAATGTCCGGATGAGGAACTTTACACAGTTTTAACAAAAGATTAGATGGAGATGGCTTGATATTTTCGATTCTAATATTGCCTGATCGGGATCAGATCTATGGCCTAAGCATGGTATTTCTTTAAGAAACGGCCATTGATGGGCGGCATCGGGTGTGCCCCCTCCTGATCTGTCAACTGATAGGCTCCCCCTTCATAGACTTTTCCTATCACATAGGGTCCCTCCCAGTTAGGATTGAACTTTCCTTTTGTCATCTTGTTGGACATGATGGGCCGTCTTACTGCCAGGACAAGGTCCCCTTTCTTGAAAGTGCGTTCTCTGGCTAACTTATCGTACGCCCTTGCCATTTGCGCTTGGTATAGTTCTAAGTTTTGCTGTGCAACCAACCTTTGCTCATCAAGTGTGTCCAGCTCATCGAGACGTAGCTGAATATTTTCATCCATCGTCATGTCACATTGCATTGCCATTCTTAGCGAAGGTATTTCGACCTCGAGTGGAAGCACTGCCTCGACACCGAAAACTAAGGAATAAGGTGTCGATTGTGTGGGTGTACGATACGTGGTTCGATAATCCCACAACGCTTCCACTAGCTTTTGGTGCCACTCCTTTTTGTTCTTCGAAACGCTCTTCTTGAGCAGCTTGCATAGAGTTTTATTGAATGCTTCAGCTAATCCATTCGCTCTTGGATTGTATATCGAGGAGTACCGCCAATCAATCTTGTGACGCTCTGCAAATTTGTAGATCAAGGCATTTTTGAAGGCCAAACCGTTGTCAGATATGATCCTTCTGGGGGTTCCAAAATGACTCAATACATTCCCGCGAAAGAAATTGACGACGTTGGTGGCCTTGACTTCTTTTAATGGGATGGCCTCCGCCCATTTGGAGAAGTAGTCTGTTGCTGCGAGTATGAATCGATGCCCCATAGAAGAAGGAGGTTCTATTGGCCCTACTATATCCGTCCCCCATATTTCGAACGGCCATGATGAAACCGTCGGATGAAGAGGGTTAGGGTGCTTATGAATTAAATCTCCATGCACTTGGCACAAATGGCAAGTCTTTGCACAGTTTATGCAATCTCGTACCATGCTTGGCCAGTAGTACCCCAACCTCTTAATCTTAAGGTACATTTTGGGTCCTGATTGGTGGGCACCACAAAGGCCGGAATAGACTTCATGTAATACGTGAGCGATCTCATCCATTGCGATGCACCTGAGCCAAAGTTGTTCATACGATCGACGATACAGCGTGTCATTCACGAATGTATACCAAAGGGCTCATTTTTTCAATTGTACTCTCTGAGTCTTATCTTCGGGTAGAATACCACTTTTGAGATAGTTGACGAATGGCTCCCTCCAGTCATGTTCTTGCGTGAGGGAGATTGTCATAGCATCTGTTACTTCTTTCTTGTCGACGTTATCATTTTCGGCTGGTGCGATCAGCTTCCTGTCCCTGATCATAATATTGATTTGGTCAATGGATGGTCCAGCTAACTCTTTGGCAAACTTTGCTAGTGCGTCTGCTCTACCATTAGCAGCCCTAGCAACGCAAGTCAAAGTGACATGCGGTACTTTTTCCATGAGTTCCACAGCCTTCGTATGATATTTGTGCAATTCCATTTTCTTGACTTGGTACTTACCCGTCACCTGCTTGACAATGAGCTGGGAATCGCCATATATATGCATTTTTTCAATTTTCATCTCCAGCGCGAGCTCGAGTCCGGCAATTAAAGCTTCGTACTCAGCTTCGTTGTTGGTACAGGGACTAGTGAGGGCTAAGGAGTAATGCAATATTCCTTTTTCTGGGGTGATGAATACCAGGCCGATCCCTGACTTTACTTTCGGGATATTCGGGGGAATAGCTGGTTGAATTGAAGACGCCCCATCGAAGTAGAGTTCCCAATATCCATGGTCGATTTCTGTATTTAATATTTCCTCGTCTGGAAAGTCATAATTCAGGGGAGAGTCATCAGGGACAGGATGAGCTGCTAAGAAATCAGTGAGAATTTGCCCTTTTATTGCTTTTTGCGACACGTACGTGATGTCGAATTCTTGGAGTAGGACGGCCCATTTAGCCAATCGTCCTGTCAAAGTAGGCCTCGTCATCAGGTATCTTAAGGGGTCGACTCTTGATATGAGACGAATTTCATGTTCAAGGAGATAGTGTCTTAATTTCTTAATGGCAAATATTAATGCCAAACATTGTTTTTCAATCGGAGAGTAGGAATGCTCTGCCCCTACGAACATTCGGCTAAGATAATACAAGGCGGTCTCCTTCCCATCATCATTATTCTGGACCAATAGTGCCCCCAAGGATGCCTCCAATGCCGTGGTGTATAAGAAGAGTGGTTTTCCGGTGATAGGTGCCCCAAGGACTGGTGGATATGAAAGATATTCTTTGATATTTTCGAAAGCGCTTTGACACGTGTCGTCCCAAATGAATGGAGCACTCTTCTTTGTTAGTTTCGAAAAGGGGTGGATTTGCCCGGATAAGTTGGAAATTAACCTCCTAATATAAGCCAGTCGTCCTTGAAGGGATCTAAGCTCCTTAAGATTCTTTGGGGGCGGCATGTCTTTGATTGAGCTTATCTTCGCGGGATCAATTTCAATTTTTTTGTGTCTGACCACGAAACCCAGGAATTTTCCAGATGATACTCCAAACGCGCATTTGAATGGGTTCATCTTGAGGTTGTACTTGCGGATGTGGGTGAACACGGTCCTCAAGTCCTGACAGTGCTCTGCTTTAGATCGCGACTTAACCACCAAATCATCCACGTAGCATTCGACGAGTTTATGGATTAAATCGTCAAAGGTCTTAGTCATTGCGCGTTGATACGTTGCCCCAGCGTTCTTTAACCCAAACGGCATGACGGTATAGCAAAAAATGCCGACAGGCGTGCGAAATGCAGTGTGCTTCTCGTCTTCGGGTGCCATTTTAATTTGATTGTAACCAGATGACCCATCCATAAATGAGAACACTTCAAAATTTGACACCGAATCGATCATCATTTCTGTCACAGGGAGTGGAAAATCGTCCTTGGGACATGCATTATTCAAATCTCTGAAATCCACGCAGATCCGGATTTGCCCATTTTTCTTCTTCACAGGGACGATACTTGCTATCCAGTCTGCGTATTTCTCCTCTCTTATAAAACCCGCCTCGATTAATTTCTTTATTTCGAGGGTGATTTGCTCCTCGAGCTCTATCCTCATTCTTCTCGGTGCTTGCTTCACCGGAGTGATATCAGGACTAATCGATAAATTATGGACGGCGACCTCGTGGCTTAGGCCCGACATCTCTTTATATGTCCATGCAAAGCAATCATTAAACTCGTGGAGGAGTGCCTCCAGCTGATCCTTTTCATGTTGAGAGAGTTGTGCACTTATGTAGGTGGGCTTAACATCCTCTTCCGACCCAAGGTTGATCTCAATCAACTCATCGCAGGTGGTCTGCCCCCCATCTTCCAATTCTTTTGGTGCCCTTTTGAATTCTTCATTTCCTTGTTCTATTACGTGTGCTTCGCCTATCGTCACCGTATTGCAAGTATATGGACGAAACATAAGAGCTTCTTCATTTGGTTCTGTATACCCTAAACCACGGGTATTGGAGATCTTCCCATTTGGTAACGTAATATTTCGTGAACCTGGGTTCCATAACCTTTCAAATTGGCGTAACTCACTCTTTAAACGAGGCTTCAAACAACCGTACTTTTTTACGAGATTCTTTAAGCTCGGAGGGTAATAGGCAAATGAGGGGACTTCGATAAGTCGCGTTAACTCTGGGTCGTTCTCTTTGTTTGTCATGACGTGATGAATTTCGTCTGACTGATAGAAGTGTATTGGTTTATGGACAAAGAGCCTTCCTCTTGTGCATTCCCTCTTGCTAGGGACAATAAAAGTCTTCATCTCTACGACTTGTGATGCATTCAGGGGAGTGAAACCCTTAAGATAGCCTTGAGGAACTCTTAATATTCCTACCTCGTAGTCCGTCATATTTTGTCGTGTCGTCAATCTTTGTGACCATCCTTCTTTCTCATGAGTTTCAACCACATCGCATGCGGAGGCTGAACAGTCACTTGCTTCTGACTCGGAGTCACTTCCGAAATGGGGACATGCGGACAGAGTTGTCTTCTTTAGTTTAGAGATGATCGAGTTCTGTAGTGTTGGTTTCGTAGGTTGCGCGGTCGCTCCAATGAAATAGTGTGCGTCTTCGTATTTAACTTCATGCACTGAGAAGGGTTGGATATCCCCATCGATACGCTCCTCCCTACCTTCTCTTAGGTATTTCAAGCACTGATGTAAGGTAGAGGGGACTATGTGATTCTCATGTAGCCAAGGCCTCCCGAGCAACGCCTTGTATGATGTATCAGTGTCGATAACATGGAATTTAACTTTGGTCTTCAAGTCATCGAGCTGCAACGGTAAACATATAGAGCCTAAAGCCTTCTGGCTGTTCTTATTGAATCCTTGGATAACAACTTTTTCGGACGTTAAATTATGGACGCCTAAAGAAAGGCTTTTTAAGGTCCGCAAAGTTATGAGGTTAACTGATGACCCTAGATCAACTAAGATCCTGCTTATCTTCATTCCTTCCACGTCCCCAGTCACATACAGCGGTCGATTATGCTGCGACGTTCCTAATAGCATGTCGTCATCGTTGAAAGTAATGGACGATGTAGCATACGTACTCAACGCTTCTTTTATATCGGCCTCCACGAAGAATGCTTGGAATTTTTGAGGATTTTGCAGGGCGTAAATAAGAACATCCCTCAGTTCTTGTGACATCATCAAGGCATCATATATGCTGAGGAGGGCGGGGACCTTCCTCAAATGTGACAGTATATTATATTCAGAGGAGGACAGCTTCAGTGGGAGTACTGCATCGTCGCCCACTTCCTGCGTTTCGATTTGCTTTCCTTTGAGTTTTTTCTTTTCTTTGTCTATCGTACGTCCTATTACGACCTTGCCGCTCCTAAGATTCATTTGGCAGGATTCATTTGTTTGTTTACTGCTTCTAACGGCAGGTGCTTCCTCATATAAATAGGCAGGTAAGAT
The DNA here is from genome assembly GCA_027563935.2 of Costus lasius. Lineage (NCBI taxonomy): Eukaryota > Viridiplantae > Streptophyta > Magnoliopsida > Zingiberales > Costaceae > Costus > Costus lasius. Next base: position 51,848,442 of record CM050452.1, read on the forward strand.
CTCATCTTCAGAGTCACTTCCCAGGTTAATCGCGTTACAGATATCCATCCTTGCGGTAGCGACGGTTTTAACATTGTCAGTTTTATTTTCCTTTGAGGGTTCCGGGATCACCGATATCATCCTGCAGGACTCCACCTCGTACTCTTCATCTTCCGAGTCATCTTCCAGGAGTCCTTCCCACACCTCTTCAGTGATGTAGTGATGAAGTTTTACAGGCTCAGGCATTTCTTGCACATACTCTTCAAGCGAGTCGATGTATCTTTTGAGATCACTCTTTTCTTGCGCCTTAGTTGAAAAGGCTACTTTCTTGTTTTTGTTCTTCAATTGAAGGCTCTTTTTCTTTTTCCCTTGACTTTCCCTTGTTGGTGGACGAGGTCTTGGCGATACGTATCGTGGGGACAAAGAGTCTTTCCACACTATGCCTGGTATCTGTTGTAATTTTTGGAGGAGTCGCAACGTCCTTTTTGACACCACGGTATTCCACTCCTGGTCTTCTATAGGCGCCGGATCTATTCTTGTTTGAATAACATCAACCTCCTCGGTTTGGATTTCATTCAATACCTGTTTCGATAGGGTTATCTTCCCTGCCTTATATTGTTTCTCCACCCAATCTTTGAAAATATAACAATCTTCTATTGTGTGCCCCAGTACGCGATGGTAAGGGCAAAAGTTGGGATCGTCAGTCTTATTGCTTTCTTCAGGGCGTTTCGGCTCTAGTAATTGTAAACCATTCTTCAGAGCGTCCCTAAAAATCTTCATCGTCTTTTCTCTTTTGAACGAATAGATTTTATTCTTTCTCTCTTCAAGGGTCAATGGCTTGCCCCGGCTATTTTCGCCAAGCGTTAGCGCGTTCTCGATTCGAGGTATGTTTGTATTATGAACTTCCACCCTTTTGCCTCTGCTAGTAGTGTTTGTATAGGTGATCTTGGGTTCATTCCTTCTTGGTTCTTCCCTTTTGAATGTTGGATTCTGTGTATTTACATAGGGCTGATGATTCATTCGTTCCAGCTTTGCCACTTGGGTGATCAATTCTGTGTATTGGTGAACTAACAACTCAGGACATAGATCAAAATTATAGTTAATAAGACAAATTTTTCACATGGAAAAGTTTCAAGTAGACAAACTTGTGGGTTTGCTTATCAAAACCCCTGCTTAATTGGATTAGATAAATGATGTAGGGTCATTCAAGGACTCATTCAAACAACGAAAGTGAGAAAATATTTTTATTGGGAAAAAACCGACCTCCATATCATAAAAGGACAATATGTTCCCCTTTCATGTGAAACCAAAAAAAAAAGTCTAATTTTAGTGGAGATAGCAAAGCTCAAAACCCAGTACTGGAACCTGCTAAATAGGCTACGACAGGGAATGCATCAATTAAAAGGATAACTAAATAGATCATGAGAGGGAATGCATCAACTAAAAGGTTAATGCAAGATGTATTCCTCTTATACTCCAATTTTATTCTTATTGTCCACCCCGAATTCAGAGTACTCAACAGTGGCCCATTCTTGTATTCCTATTGTCTGTTATTGCGAAATCAAGTTACAAATTTTCACATAATAGCTATACATTACAACTTAATCTTTTATGCCTAAAAAGTGAAGTTCATCAAAATAAATGTTATAAAGTAAAATTAATTAGGTTCATGAATGATGGATTTTTTTTGGCAATGAAGATGTGTGAACTAAACTCTAAAGCCAGTAGTACCATGAAACACTAATTAAATCTACCATTGTTAATAAAAATATCCAACCATAGCAATCAATGATTCCCGAAATCATCCGTACAAAGAAGAAATACAACCAGCAACTAGAAAACATTCCGTATTATCTTGGATGTTCTCACGAAGGTTCTTGACGGAATATTTCACAGCTCATGTCAGCAAAAGATGTTTTCCCATACCATTAGATCAACGGCACATTCACAATAGCACAATGACAGTCGCACGCTTAATTTAATTTACAAGATTATAATTATACAGTAAGAAACTGAACGTTGCAATTACTTCTTGCTACAGCATCAGCATGGAGAAATATTGTTCAAACTCCTTATCGATAGTTGGCTTTCTTGCAGTCGATCCATTTTCTGCAAGAAAAAAATTGTTTTCTTTGAGGATCATTAAAAAATAAGTAGCATACTTAAGTTTTACAGAAAGAGAAAAGAGAGAAGCAGTAATTTACCTTGTTGAGCTTCCAGCATCCACCTTTTCGATGGAAGAAAGAATGGCATACCATTCGAATACAACAACTCTTCACTTCCAGCATCAAATTTTTCCATGTCCTCCAGTTCTGGATATTTCTCTTCTATGCTATTTCCACCTGACTCAAATTGCAGAGGCTCTGCAATATCTTGTTTTTTGTTGCATTCCTTGACAGTTTCAGTGTCAAAGTAATCAATGTTGCCTACACAGACACCATTTTTCAAATTACTACAAGATACAGAAGCAGAATCGCTTTTAGCAGATGACTTCTCAGCTTCATCATCCAGGTCTAGTGTCATGGTGGTATCATAACCTTCACTTACACTGTTACTGTCATTGTAAGATTCTCCTCTCTCTCCTGACTCATCTCTAAGTCCTCCAGTAGCCATTTCTTCGTTCCAGTTCTGCATGTCATCAGTCTCTTCCACAAGTACGTGACTACTGGTTCTAAATCGATCTCGAAACTTGTGCTTAGACAATGGCAAAGCCAGATTCTCAAGATCATATTGAAGCTTCCTTTTCTTGTTCTGCTCAACAGTATCAGCTATATTGTCCTTGCTAAAGGGGTAGTAGAATCACAAGGAACAAAATATCAAAAACCAAAATCACCACAAGTCAAAAGACTTTAGCTGTAATGAACCTTAACATTTAATTAAATATTGACTGAGAATTATGATATAATCATGCCATTTAGGGAGGACAAATGTTCTTCTCTGATATATACTGTTTGGCTTAAATACCAAGTTAATATTTTGCCAAGAGACCCAACTGGAAACAAATGATAACAAGCTAATACCTTATTCTCTTAGTTACTATGCTACTTCCGCTTACAACAGCATCCCAAGTATAAAACTTACGAGCTTCTATTTTGCTATTAAAACTCATATTATCATGTTGATGGTTGCACATGAAATAAACAGCCCTATTAATATGTTTTCACTAGAGGAATAAAACTTCCGTGGTTGTAAAGAAGAAAAGCCAAAAATTGAGGATAACGAGAATGCAATTTATACTATTAATAATTTAGATACTAAGATAACGGCAGAAAAGTGAAAAATAAGTCAAATTAACATGAAACATCTATATGTGGAAAACAATTTAGAAGAAAGAGCAATTTGTTCCTGAAATTCAGAGTGAAAGCAGAAGCACGTGATTCTAGTAAAGTAAACCAAGATAACATAAAGAATCTTCTTTGTGAATAAGAAGACCCTTCTATCCCTAATGGCCCAATAAATGAACATGACATTATTATTTTGCATGCACAAGGATGAAAGAATAAGTTTGAAATCAAATGCATAATAAGTTCAAAATCACTGCATAAATCTCCCGATATAACTCATTGGATAAGCTAACTTTTTATTTTTTCTGAAAATAAGTTGGCATAGAATGTTTAGTAGGTGACAGCAATACAGTCACTTAAATATACGCTAGCATCATTTGTGGATATGAATGCTCCATATGACTATAGCAATGCATGCTTTTTAGGCATTAATTGCATCATATTATCTGCTACTCTGAGTAGAATCATTAGCAATTGCTGGAGTAGTTAAAAATATGAAAAATAGGTAAAAAAGGCTTTCTTGACTAAATCAAAGGCAGCATAGCCCATAGTTGAAGATTATAAAATAAACATAATAACAAAATTGTTCCAAGAATTATCAGAGAAAGCAATAACCAACCATCACAGACTATAAACAGATTATACTTACCTAATTATTATATACTAAAATAAAATTTTCACTTGAAGATATATCATCGTGAGAATCTAACAAGAAGCCTCAAATTCAAAGAAGTGATATCTAGAACACTGTTTGAAAGCATCAACAAACCTCTAACTCTGTTCCTTCTTTGACGAAGCTTAAATTAAAGAAAAGAAAATAGAGATGGATCCAGTAGAACAAAGCTTTGACTTATTTTCACAGATTGTGTAGTGTGATCTACAGAAGGCTGATAGAGACTAATTCAAACTCTCTTTAAAGGCAAGAGATCCTTTTAGGTGGTTAATAATAAAGGAAAAAAAATGAAAGGAAAACATGAAAGGAGTATATGAAATGACACAATGAAGTTCTGTTGAAAGAAAATTTCATAACATCAGTGAGATTTTGGTATAATTGACAACATTAGTTTGATAGGGTTTATTATGATCATATGATTCAGCAAGATGATGCAGCACTGAGGATTCCTTATATGTCTGGAACTAAGATTACCACATTCATATATTTCAATAATATCATTATTAAAGCATCAAAAGACAAAAATAATAGATAATAGAATACAAAATATAAAGATAGGGTGAAGAATGTGATGTAGGTAGGAGACACGACTCAAGGAGATATAAGTGGAGCTTGAGATTACCTTAGCCAAGGGGAGCCAAGGTTCCATTTCCCTTGTATTGCATGCATCATTTTAGGTTAGATTCCTATGCATACCATGAATTCATATAGTTGTTAAATTTGGTAGGTTATTTTGCACATTGTAATCATGTATCCACCCCTCTCATATTTCATCTATGCATTACATAAGTAGAACTAGTGCACATTTAGGGTCAAAGATAAGTCAGCTCAAGTTCAAGCCAAAGCATCTTCAACAAATCAGCCCAACGCATGTAATCACCCAAATTTTTGAAAAATAATTTTAGAAAATCAAAATTAATGTTTTTGATTTTTGGTGAATTTTTTGGAATTTTTGGGATTTTCATGATTTTATAGATGTTAAAAGAAATAAATTAAATTAAGATTTAATTTAAAAGCTTAATTCGCGTGCTGCGGGGTCTTGAACCCGCGACGCGCTTGAAATCAAGTTCAGCTGAGCTACTTAGCCAAGTCATAGTTTCAGATTAAACCACGCTCGGGTTTTAGTTATGGTTTTTTTAGATTCGGGCGACAAGCAAACTCATTGTTTTCCCCGAGTTTTTCGGCAACTGAGTCGTGGCCGCCGACTTGATATTATGGGATGCGTTTGCGTCTATTTTAGAGGGCTTTTGTACGCCCTGATATTCCTACAAATCTGAAGTGTCTTCAAGCCGCAACGCGCCACCAGAGGAAGAATTCAGAGCAAGCAGGAGTTCGCCGAAGTTGATGCCGCTTTAGCTTCCAGTGTAGCCGGCAACAACAGTTTCTCCTCTGTAGGCTACGATAAAGCTTCATAACAAGGTATTTTTCCTTCTCAGTTGTTTTGGTGAAGTTTGGCTAAGTTTAGGCTAGGTTAAGGTATGGACGATGGTGGCGCCACCGAAGATAAATGTCAGCCACTGTGAGTGCTTCTACTATGCCTTGAAAGCTCACTGCAGCCATTTCTGGAGCTTACTTTCATCGTCAGGAGTCCCTTGACGAAGATTAACGATGAACGGATGCTCAATGCGCCCTCGGAAGCCTGCTGGCGCAAGTGGTGAATGCAAATCCGACAACCTTGCGCAGCGGTGGCGTGCTGAGTAGTTGGCTCGGGTCTAGTTTTCTGGATGTGGTTCAGTTTATTTTGGAATAACCCGGCCCAATCTCGGGCTGAGTTTCAAAATTGATTTAAACCGGCTCAACAGATTGAGCGGTTCAATTTTAATTTCAGCCCAGCATTATTTTTGGACCGATTCATGATGATTTCTTTCGAATCTAGGCCGGTCTAGGTATTTGTTGGAAAGCTTATGAAATTATCTATCTAATGGTACCCAATGTGTCACTAGATAGCTTATAGATTATGTGTAATTGTGGTTTAAAGTATCGGTTTGACTTGGTTCAAGGTGGTTGTGATCGGTTCAGTGCAATTCTATCCAGTTCAATGGTTTTTGGGTCTAGTTCACTGGATCCAAGGCTGGTTTCCTAGGTTTTGTGATGTTTTTTACATGTTGGTAGTCTCAGTTTTCAAGGTAGAATATTTATTAATAGAGTTAATGTACAAATCTATGATACAGAGTAATTGATCCATTGGCTTGCATCGTTTGATAATCGATTTTGTTGACTTCTCAAAGATAAGACCTCAAACCAGATTTTTGTAAATAAGATTTACTAATCTTTATTCCAATTGACTCAGTTAGTATGGTATTCTATGCATCGGTTTTCAGTTTGTAGTTGCATGTATTTCTGGCATGTCATTACTAGTATCTATGTTGTGGCCAGCTATATTTTTGTATTGAGCACATACCCAGTTCCCTTCGGGGTAGTATCCACTTTGTGGACAAATTGGGGTCCCAAGTTAGCATGCATCGGGATTCATGATGCATGGTAGCACGTGTGTTCACCATATAAGGTGCGTGATTCACCACCTTATCATGCGTATTCGGGTGATGATCCCAAAAGCCAGTAGATATTGCTGACAGTGATTTTCAAGTATGACATCAATTTCAACATTTTACATCAGTATGGATTTGATCCACAGATAACTTAGTTAAACCAGTTTATGCAGTTGCATTACTGTTTTCATTTATAATCTGATATTCAGTCTTTGATTTATAGTTTTCTGTTCTAATTTTATTGTTCATGTTTACTGCTAGTTTCCCTCATTTGGATCTAAAGGACTACCTTTTCTTATCAGGAGAGGTTTGTCATTCATTTGCTAACCCATGAGAGATGTTGTACAGTTGCAGTGAGTCAAATCATTCAGCAAATCCCCACAAGCGCAGTTACGCTTGAAGTGATTCAGGTGGCAAGAGAATCCATGAGATAGTTAATAGAGCATAGTTGATAGTTGCATTTGTCTATTTGATTATTTTATAGAAGCTAACGTGTTAGCTAGTTGAGACAGTTGTACACCTTCTTGGTATTAGTATTGTCACTCATAGACTTGATTTTAAAAAAATATATTTCCTTCTACCCTTCTCTGTTTTAGATTATTTATTTTAAATTGCTTTTAAGGAGGTGTAACAATATATATGGTATCAAAGGAAAATTATGACAAATTAGGAAACTTAAAGTCCTTTATTTAAAACCTAAGGATTAGGATTATGACTATGGTGAAATTTTTGGATGTTTAAAATAACTCTATTTTAATTTTCTAGATCATGGATTCTTGTCGGGGAAGAAGACCTACTGATACCTCTTCTTTAGCCAATACTGAGCAATTAGCAATAGTCATAGCCTAGGCTATTCACATATTAGCAGCAAATGCTAAATTGACTGAACTACAAAAGTTTGGTCCAGGACCCTTTAGGGGTAAGCCGGAGGAAGTTGAGGCCGAGGAATGGCTAAGACTAGTTGAAAAGGCCTTTGAGCTTATTTGTATGCAATGATAAGAATAAAGTTCATTATGTCATTTATATGCTTTAGGGCGAGGTAAATGCTTGGTGGAGAATCTCAGAGGGCAGCTTGTCTATTGGTGGTGCTATGATTTCTTGGGCCCAATTTGTGAAAGCTTTTAATGCTTAATACTTTCCTGCTAATGTGCGTTCTGATAAGTTACTGGAGCTTTTATCTTTGTTGTAGGGTAATATGTCTGTCAAAGAGTATAATAGGAAATTTATTAGCCTTAGTCGTTTTGCTCCTATGAGTGGTAGCCACTCAAGTTTAGAAGATTGCTTTGTTTATTAAAGGTTTAAACCCAGAACTAAGGAGTTAGTTATCCATGTTTGAACTTAACACTTATGCTGAGGTAGTAGGTAAAGCCTTATTGGCCGACCAGGCAATGAATGAGGTAGGTCAATTACCTATTGATTTTAAGTCTGCAAGTGGTTCTAAGCCTGCTGATAAGGAGCATGTGCCTATCAAGAGGTTTAAGAATTCTTTAGGAAAAGTTAGACCACATCAATCAACCTCTAGGACTTCAAATTCTCCTAGTCTTGTGTTTTGCAAGTTTTGTAGCGACAGTAGCCATCTTTCTTTTATGTGTCCAAAGGGGCAATATGTTTGCTTTTATTGTAAACAATTGGGTCACCACATAATTGATCGCCCAAAGAGGAACAAATTAGAAGCTAAATTTTTACTGTGTGAGGGCAGGAAACTCAAGACCCTGAAGTGGTGATTCTAGGTAATATAGTTAATTTTGATATTGTTTATGTTAACCTCTTGGTCATAGTTGTTGAAAATAAGTCTATTTCTTTTTGTAAAATTAATTCTTTTTAATAGTAGGATTAAGTAAAAACAAATTTGGAGGACCAAATTTCCTTTAAGGGGTAGTATTGTAATAACCCAAAATTTTGGAAAATAATTCAGAAAATCAGAATTAATATTTTAGATTTTTGGTGAATTTTCTGAATTTTTTGGGATTTTCCTGAAATTTTATGATTCTATAGATGTTCAAAAAAATAAATTAAATTAAGATTTAATTTAAAAGGTTAATTGCACTCATGGGGGTTTGAACCCACAACACCCTTAAAATAGAGTTCAACCAAACTGTTGGGCTAAGTCGTGGTTTCAGATTAAACCACGCTTGGGTTTTAGTTATAGTTTTTTTAGATTCGGGCGACGAGCGAACTAGTCATCCCCGAGTTTTTCGGCGACTGAGTCGTGGCTACCAACTTGCTATTCTGAAACACGTTTACATCTATTTTAGAGGGCTTTTGTATGCCCTGAGATTCCTACAAATCTGAAGTGTCTTCAAGCCGCAACGCGCTGCCAAGAAGAAGAATTCGGAGCAAGGAGTTCACCGGGGGTGATGCCGCTTTAGCTTCCAGTGCAACCGATGATGACAGTTTCTCCTCCCTGGGCTATTATGATAAAGCTTCATAGTAAGGTATTTTTGCTTCTCAATTGTTTTGGTGAAATTCTGTGAAGTTTAGGCTAGGTTTTGTGTATCGACAACGGCAGCGCCACCGAAGATACATGTCGGCCGCTGTGAGTGCTTTGAATGTGCGTCGAAAGCTGACCATAGCCATTTCTGGAGCTTACCTTCGTCGTCAGGAGTCGCCTGGCGAAGATTGGCAACAAACAGATGCTCGATGTGCCCTCAAAAGCATGTCGGCGCAAGCAGCAGATGCAAGTCTGACAACCTTACATGGTGGTGATTGGGCAGCGCGGCGAGTGGTTGGCTTGGGTCTGGTTTTCCAGATTTGGTTCGATTTATTTTAGAATAAACCCGGCCCAATCTCGGGCCAAGTTTTGAAATTAATTTGAACCGGCTGAACAGATTGAGAGGTTCAATTTCAATTTTGGCTCATCATTGTTTTTTGACCGGTTCCTGATGATTTTGATCGAATTTGGGGTGGTTTAGGTACTCATTGGAAAACATATGAAATTTCCTATCCAATGGTACCTAGTGTTTCACTAGATAGCTTATAGATTGTATGTAATTGTGATTTAAAGTGTCGGTCTAACGTGGTTCAAGGTGGTTGTAATCGATTCAGTGCAATTATGTCAGTTTCAGTGCTTTTTGGGTCTAGTTCACTGGATCGAAGGCTGGTTTTCTAGGTTTTGGGATATTTTCTACCTGTTGGTAGTCTTAATTTTTAAGTTATAATATTTATTGATAGAGTTTATGTATAAATTTATGTTACAGATTAATTAGTCTACTAATTGACTTACATTGTTTGATAATCAGTTTTGTTGGCTTCTCTGAGAGGTAAGACCTTAAACAAGATTTCTGTAAATAAGATTTGCTAATCTTTATTCCAATTGAGTCAGTTAGTATAGTATTCTGTGCATCGGTTTTCAAGTTGTAGTTGCATGTATTTCTGGCATGTCATTACCAATATCCAGGTTGTGGAATACTGTATTTTTGCAGTGAGCATGTACCTAGTTCCCTTTAGGGTAGTATCCACTATATGAACAGATTGGGGTCCCAAGTTAGCATGCATCGGGATTCATGACGTATGGTTATGCGTGTGTTCACCATGTAAGGTACGTGATTCACCACCTTATCATGCGTATTCAAGGTGACGACCCCACAAGCCCGTAGATATTGCTCATAGTGGTTTTCAAGTATGGTATCAATTTTAGCATTTTACATTAGTATGGATTTGATCCAGATAACTCAGTTAAACTAGTTTATACAGTTGCATTATAGGTTTCATTTACGGTCTCATATTTTGTCTTTCATTTATAGTTTTTTATTTTGGTTTTATTGTTCATGTTTATTGCTAATTTCCATCATTTGGATCTAAGAGACTACCTTTTCTTCTATAGAAAGGCTTATTTGGCATTTATTTGCTAACCTGTGAGGGATGTAGTACAGTTGCAGTGCAAGTCAGATCATTCAGCAAATCCACGTAAGCACAGTTACGTTTGAAGTGATTCAGGTGGCACGAGAATCCATCAGATCGTTAATAGAGCTTAGTTGATAGTTGCATTTGTCTTTTTGATTATTTTATCAAAGCTAAAGTGTTAGCTAGTTGAGACAGTTGTACACTTTGGTATTAGTATTGTCACTCATAGATTTGATTTTAAAAAGATATGTTTTTTTCCGCCCTTCTCTGTTTTAGATTATTTGTTTTAAATTGCTTTTAAGGAGGTGTAACAGTGCAAGAACTCTCAAACCAATTAATTGCTCACTTTCAAGACTATCAATGGGGGAAATTGTTCAGCTTCTTTGGATCAAATCTAAGGCGGAGAAATCAACCAACCAAGGAAGAGAACTTTGGAACAACCAAGAGAAAAAGACCAAAGCTAGTAGCCCAAGATGTATTCATTCTATAAGGGAAAAACAACAAAAGAAGGAGCTGCCCATTGTTGCTCGCATGAAGGAATAATGGAAGAGCTGCTCTAATGGAAGGAGAAGACAAACAACGGCTAGCTTAGGGATTTCTTGCTACTATAAAGATGTGTCTTTCCCATCTAATTAACGACATTGAAGTCCAATGAAAACTTGTCTTCCAACTTACTCATGGTGTTTGTATCGCCAATCTCCCCCTCTAGTGCGAGAGTCGCCCAGTTCCCTGTTCTCGCCTATCTCTCATTGTCGCCGCTTCTTCGCCGTTATGCAGTAGATCTAGTAGGCCAATCGAGCTGAAATTTTGGCCACTCCTCTTCATCCGAGTGAGCTCACAGCCGAAAGGATCTTCCAATCCTGTGGTTGGATTATCAGAATCGAAAGAATCTTTAGGACGCCCTAGTTTTCGCCTAATCCTTGTCACGGGTCATTCTCCTTTGACTAGCCACCAAACACCTCCAACTTCCAGCTACAACTTCAATGTGATCAGAGGGACCTCCAGCTAGAGTAGGTCCAGCGATCATGCCTTGTATGGTGATCGGCAGCAACCCTTGTTCCATTTGCGACATTTGATGCTTTGCATTCAGAGTAACTCCTTGACCGATTGCATACCCTTCCCCTCATCTTCATTACCATTATTGATGTCAAAGTTGCTATTACGATGATTCCTTGCTAGCCAATGGGAGCCATATCTGTGGAGGTAACCACGCTAACGCAACTGACTCTCCTAGTCCTCGGTTCTGCTAAGTTTAGCAAGTTCTTTCAAACCTTTGACTTATTTTCCTTCATGATTGAACTCTTTTCTATGCTCATGTGAAGATTGACAGGAATATTGGCGCGCGAAGGGTTTCAAGAACGATGTTGAAGCATGCAATCACATCTCTCTCTTCTCTTATAGTTAGCCTTGGTTATGTTAGTAAGGGAATTTGGAAGCTTAACCTCCCCCTTGACCTTTTGTTTGTAATAGTCTCTTAACTTATAACTCACTCATGCCTATGTGGAATGCTGAATTGCCCTAATGTAATGCTCATAGGGCCTTACTTGCATGCCATTAGACTAGTGAAGCATGAGAAGGACGCTCTTTCAATTCTCAAAGGGTACAAGGTGAGTATCCTTCTTGTAATTTCAATTTTCAAATATAGCTTTCGTAATTTTGATTTTATTATTTAATTCTCAATTTTATAGGATAAAATTATATAAAAAACTAGCTTCAAATGACGATAGCTAGTTTGGATTTCCTACTTAGCTATATATTATCAAATCTTTTTCAAATACGTTGTTTGCATGCCTAGTACCCCATCCTACATCTTTTGGTATCAAAGCATGCTAGAACCCCCTCCTACATCAGAATGGCTAGAAACTAATTACAACCAAAGAATTCCTAATGAGAACATAAATAAGAAATATCCAAGAGTTAAAATATGCATGACAAGATGATATCTATCTACCCTTTTGAAGCAACAATGTGATAACATGATCCAAAAGATTTGATGGAGTATAAGAGTAGTGTGATGAGGAAAAAGCAAAAATGTGATACATGATCCAAAAGATTTGATGGACTATAAGAGTAGTGTGATAAAGAAATGACTAACTAAAATGTGAAACCCAATAGATGTTCGTGTAATGCAACAAACTGATAGTGATTAATGAACAGATTGATGCATGGCAGCATTCATCAACTAGTGCTTAGGGAATTTAACATAATCCCTAGGTCCTTAAGAGGACCATCTATGTACATATTGTAGTTCATTTAACCTTTGATATAAAAAGAGAAGCCATCCAAAGATAATATATGATAGCCATTCCAATCTATCATCTAATTTCATAACCCAGTTAAATGTTGCGCCCGGATAACTTAGGCCGTGTTTGGCCTAAAAAGGAAAAATCTGTGAGAACCTTCTCCAGCTTCTATAGCAGCACTACGTTATAATTTGTGCCTCCACTTTCATGTCGAGGTGGGGCCAAACAGGCCCTTAGTGCACTTATAAATTATGGGCCTCTCATTAAGAACCATAATACTGCAAGAGATCATCAAAGCACTCCTATATTTTTATTGTTTACCTTTTATAGTGAAAACACGTGTCAAAGGAGGGACAGGCCATTTCAAATGGTCTAAACATAACATAACTAAGTTTGTAATCAATTGATCACCATTTGATTGACCAAATTGGATAGAGATAAGTAAGGTACAAGGCAATTTTGATTTATTTATGATCCCAATAATTCAAATAAGAATCTTACTTGAGGTGAGCATAGTGTTTGTAGTGCTTACTATCATCCAGCATTTTTGTTTGCTCATTGTCTCTGTTTTTTTTTTTTTTTTTTTTTTTGCCAAGGGCAAGAATAGATGTTACTAATCCAAAAGATAGTATCTACAATGTTTATACAGTCACTCGCACCCCTTTCTGCCTTCCCTCAATTTCTAGAAAATTTCGGCAGATTCCCCTCAGTATTTCCTTGTGCGCACCCTGTGCTACAACATGTAACTTCTCCAAAAAAAAGAAAAAGAAAACCCAACAGAAGAAGAAGACGTCACCAAAACACAGGTCACCAAAACACAGGATAACAAGTATAGTCCTCCACAACTTTACAAAACACGCACATAGAGACATCGCCAAGGCACAGGATAACATTTGTTTCTGGCTGGATCTGCACGCTATAAATTGTGGGCGTTGAATGAAGGCAGCAGCAGCATAGGGAATATCAGTGAGATCATGCGGCCTCCAAGTCACATAGAGGGTTTGCGGCAGCATTGGGGGAGGCCGGCCACTAAGAGAGGCATCGGCAAAGCTCATCTGGTCATTAGAACCATAAAGAATATAGCATAAACTGAAAGGAGAGAACAGGAAAACCCGAAACAAGAGAACAGAAAGATAAGAGCATTGGAATATCATAGTCGCACATGAAGGATGATAGTAACAGAGAGCCCAAGCAAGATCAAGACTGAAAGGGGCGGGGGCGCAACTCCTCATGAAGAGTTATCCCAGGGGCGTAGGTAATTTAGGATCTCCATAGTTAATTTCTCCCCCATAAACCTACTCCTTATTTTGGCCTTGACATCCGATACCAAGAGCTTGTAGACCTCCATAATTCCTCCAACCTGGTGCCGAAGAGTGATTTATTTCTAAATCTCCAAATATAATATGCTGCTCCGGTAAAGAATAACTTTTTGATATCCGCTTGCCTCCATAGCTGCGTCAGCCTGTTAAGGGTGTTGGCCCAAGTGCCCCCCGGAATGTAATGCCACAGCCTCTTTTGGTGCTCTCCCAGAGGTTAGCAATAGCTTCACAGTTGAAGAAGAGATGGTTTATGGTTTCAGGGTGTGATTTGCAGAGTATGCAGGTTGGATCCGGCACAATTCCCCAATTAAATAGCCATTGGCAAGTGCTTAACCGCTCCAGACAAAGCATCCACATGAAGAAGGAATAGCGTGGGATCCTACCTTTGAACTAGACTATGTCATTCCACGGTATAGCTTGTGCATGAATTAGCCCTTCATATGCTGATTTTATTGTGAATGCCCCATGATTTGACATCCTCTAGTAAACTCGATCTTCTCCTTGGCCCCGGTGTATGGGGACTTGCGGGATGGCTCCAAATATATCAAGCAATCTGTGAGATCTCGGAACAGGGATTTCCCATCTACCATTGACAATCAAAGAGTCCAGGCGTGTATCCTTTCCGGGCGGGTTCTCGAATCTGGTGTCTTCAACTAGGTCGAGCAAAATCCTAGACTCAAACCATGGGTCAAGCCAAAGATGAATGGATGAACCATTCGCTATTTTAAAGCCCACCATCCTTTTACACAGGTCCCTTGCTGAAAGAATGTTCCGAATGGCCCAAGGAGCTTGACCCATCAGCTTAACCGACCAAATGGTGTCGGAGTGCAAATACCGTTCATGGATCCATTTAACCTAGAGTGAGGTCTTGTTGGTCACAATTCTCCATAAATGGCGCATGAGGAAAGCCAGGCTCAGCTTCCCCGAGTCTGGTAGGCCAATCCCGCCAAGGTGAGTTGGTTTAGTAACATTGTTCCAGGCTACTTTTGCAATGTCTTTGTTATGCCCTCTAGACCAGAGAAAATGTGCGAGGATGGAGTTAATTTTTGTGATCACCCTTGCGGGCAATTTGAGGGCACTACACCAGAAATTTAGGTTGCCATAGCATATGGATTTCATCAGCTCGATTCGCCCCGCATAAGACAATTTTTGCGCCTGCCAAGCAATGAGATATTTGGTCAATTTCTCAATTAGGGGCATGCAGTCAGTAGCCTTAATTTGCTCACTAGTGATCGGTATGCCTAGATACCGGAAGGGAAGGCTACCTTTTGGTATTCCAAAAGTAGAGAGGATCTTATCCTGCATATGGGGTGTGCATGTAGCTGAGAAGAAGACTTATGATTTGGCCTTGTTAATTCTCAATCCCGTATTATGGTGGAAGGTCTCCAAAGCATTAACTAAAGCACGAGCGGATTTTAAAGAGGGCTCACAAAAGATGATCATGTCATCGGCAAATTGGAAGTGGGTGATTCCCAACTTTCTGCAAGTGGCATGGGGTTGGAGATGACCCCCCTGGAGTTGATCACGGAGCAGGTCAGTGAAATACTACATAACGAGGAGGAAGAGGTAAGGAGACATGGGGCAGCCCTGTCTCAACCCTCTGGTGCTTTCGAAGAAACCCACGTCTTGCCATTTAAGCTGATGGTGAAGGTGGGAGACGTCACACAAGCCATAATCCTTTCAATAAACCAGGTTGGGAATAAATAAGCACGGAGGACTGTTTCCAAGAAATCCCAGCGAACCGAATCAAAGGCTTTGTGGATATCCACTTTGATGGTCATACGTGGGGCGCCGGTTTTTCTATGGTAGTTATGCATAATCTCTTGGCACAGAAGGATGTTTTCCTGGATAGGTCTGCCTTGTATAAAAGCATGTTGGGTTTCTTCAATAATATCCGAAAGCGAGTTGCGTAAGCGATCCGCAAGCGCTTTGGAGATAAACCTATATATCAATTGGCATACTGAGATGGGCCGGAATTCTGCAAAACAGGAGGGATTAGGGATCTTTGGAACAAGAGTAAGAGAGGTGATATTTACCCTTTTAAGGAGTTGTCCTCGCTCCAAAAAGTCCATTATAGCTGCAAGAGTATCGTCTTTGATAATTCCCCAGCAAGACTTGTAGAAAAAAGCATTGAAGCCATCCACCCCCGGGGCTTTAGTGGTGTTTGCCGACATAATAATCTTCTCCACAGTATCCTTCGTGAACCTCGCGTTGAGGGAAAGGATAGTTTCGGATTTGAGGGTTCTCGTGACAGGGATGCAGGTTCGCCGATGCTCCATTGTGGGGGCCAAAATCCCTTAAAATAAGCAACTGCCTCTTGAACTAGCTTGTCCCTAGAAATAAGCTCTCCATGGGAGTTTTTGAGGGTAAGGATGGAATTTCTAGTGCGCCGGGCCTTCATAAGGTTGTAGAAGTAGGTGGTATTAGAGTCTCCAAGCGAGATCCGTTGGTCCCTCGCCTTCTGCTTGAGGGCCGACTCTTCATTCACCCAGTACATCCGAACTGCTTCCCTGTACTTTCGCTCCAAGACATATAGGTCTTCATCATTTTGATTTGTTTGGAGGTTGAGCTGTACAACTGCCAGTCTTAATTGATTTTCTCTTAGAGAGGCATCTTTCTCTTTTTTGATTTCAAACGCCCAACGTTTGAGAGCATTTTTGACCATGGTTAACTTGTGGCAAAAAAGAAACATTGGTATGCCTCTGGTAAGGCTGGACCTCCACGTGTTCTCGACTACCTGGAGCATGCTTGGATAGTTGGCCCAATAGTTGAAGAAGCGAAAACGAGCCCCTTTACGCATGCCCCTTTGCGCGGGCCCAATAAACAACAGAGCTGGGGAATGGTCAGATGGTCCCGGGTGTAGGAAGAGTGCCTCAGCGTGAGGGAACTTCCTTGTCCAATCCGGAGTAGCCATGACGTGTTCCAGCTTACAAGAAATCCTGTGCTGGCCATGCTGAGAGTTTGACCATGTGAAATAGTGTTAGAGAATACCGGATGTAATTTAAAATTTTTGCAGTCCTAGGACGCAGCGGAAGCATTACACCCGAAACATATTCCTTTTCCCAAGGATCCATGCGAGGGATAACACAAGGATGTGACAAGGATAATACCTCTATTGCTTGCTCGGTTCTTGAAGCCATGTTCGAAGACGATCAAGTGCTCGCCCTCTACAAGTATCCACGCGTCGACTCCTTGATCGTTGCTCCCTTCCACGCTTGGTGCTAGCCTCGGGAAGAGAATCAAGCCTTAGGGTTCCTTCACTTCTCTTGCGCCACCTCCAAGATGAAAGCGCCAAGAAGAGATAAGGAGGAAGATGATGCCGCCAAGCTCTTCTTGTTCTTGCGCCAAGACAAGGAAATGATGATGCTTGCGGCTATGGAAGAATATGAAGACACCATGCACTCCTCCTTCTTACACCAAAGAGAGAGGAAGAAGAGGATGCTTGCGGCTTCAAGGAGGAAGAAGGTTGCGCCACCTCTATGCACTCTCGCCCTTATGCTTGCGCCTCCTCTTGATGTGCTCACGCCTCCAAGGATTGAACACGAACCAACCACCCAAGAGGGGGCGGCAAGGGTCCTATTAATAGGACAAGGGGCGGCTAGGGCAATGGCTAGGATCATGCCAAGTGGGAGGCTAGGATAAAAAAGTTTGTGACAAGGAAAGTCTCCAAGACATTTCCTTAAACCCATTCAACCCTTCCTTATGCGCCAAGACCTTGTCTTGCGCCCCAAGCAATATATCAGCCCATGACATGCCTTAGAGGCATACATTCCATCCAAGGAAGAAGGGCTAGGTGCAATATGCAAGAGGTATTCGGCTAGGGTAAGGGTTTGGGTGCATGTAGGGTTTATGAGGTAAGGAAAGTCTCCAAAACCTTACCATAATCCTCATTCAACCTAACCATATGCGCCCAAGGACTTTCCTGAAAGTTCTCAAGCCATATCAGCCCCAACACTTACCATAGAGGCAAGATACCATCAAAGGATGAAGAGGGAGGCGCCACTTCCTTCCAAAGGAAGCAATTTATGCCACCCACACCCCATTATGCCCCTAGGCGCCAATGGGGTTGGGTTTCTCCCCATTGTACCCTTTTAAGCCAATTCCTTCTTCATGATAACTTATTATTGGGCCTCATTGGATAATGAGCTAACCCAAACTTCATGGCATGGGTTGATTAAGCCATTAGATCCAATTCAATGCAACCCTAATCCAAATGTGACCAATCTAGGTCAATTTCGGGTCAACCTGCCAAAAATGAAGTTTGGCTCCAATAACTTTCTTCTAGGCCCATTGGCGCTGATGAAATTTTCCAAATGGATCCAAGTTATCCAATAACTTGATACTAAGGCTTCTGATTAAAGCAACGTCAAAAGTCTATTGCGTGTGACCCCGTAGGATCCTAATGACGATGGCAATGATGTAAATATCATAAGTAGTGAGAGGTATCTAGCAACACATCACTACTATCCATGTCATAGGACTTAAGTCATATGGCAACAACTCCTAACCAAACAACGAGGATTCCCATTCATTATAGATCCCTTTGCCTAAACTGATATCCTGCCATTGGATTAGTCTCAAGTTTATCAATCCAATGCATTGGTCATGACTCAACTAGTGTGGCCACACATTCCTGTCATGCACCAATAAGGTGGGGCGCCCCCGAGTGGATATCATGCTTCCAATAAGGAAGGGGCAAATTCTACTATTGGTCATCCATGTTTCTACATGACTTATGACATGCCCAATGATAGTCGTTTTGGTCTCCCAATTACGGAGAGACGTAAGACTGTATCAAAGCATATCCATCATCAAATCTAGACATGAATACCTCAAGTATAAGGATCAATGCAAACCTCTTGCATGTGAGATTGACTTGTTGACTAGACAAGTCAATCCTCACGGTGGATCACTCCAGTGCATCCAATGCACCTGTATGTCTGCGTTACTGTGCCCCGCACCTAACCAGCCCATACACCAGTCTTACATGTACCAAAGCTGTCCCATATTTGCTATGGTACCTTGTCTGGGGATAGCTTATGAGAATGGATCCAATCCAAACTCCTGGGACATTATATATGCAACTCAATACATCAACGCAGGTAGAGAAGTCTGCATAATAACGACCATGCCTCTATAA
Organism: Costus lasius; assembly: GCA_027563935.2. Classification (NCBI taxonomy): domain Eukaryota; kingdom Viridiplantae; phylum Streptophyta; class Magnoliopsida; order Zingiberales; family Costaceae; genus Costus; species Costus lasius. The sequence continues at coordinate 51,867,412 of CM050452.1, forward strand.
AGAATAACAATTCCATCAAAGTACATTCAAACAATACCCGACCATGTCCAAACATTGGTCTGCAGGGCATAAACACCAACAAATAGTCCCCTCGCTAGTTGATGTCCGATATACCCAGATTGCCTCCAACCTCTAAGTTGCTAAGAATCTCCTGCTCATTGTGGGTGGAGCCCCCCAATTTTTCCCCTATAGAGAAGAGCATATTGAAGTGCCCCATCAGGACCAAAGGGCCTTGGTTGTACCAGTTGTCAATCGTCTGCCAAATCTGCCTACGTTCATTAGCAGAATACAGCCCATAGATGATTCCCAAGAGAAATAAAAAGTTGCCTTTGGCATTATGAACCCTACCTATTAGCACCTGCTCGGTAACCTCCATGATGTCAACACCATACACAAGCGGGTCCCAACTCAGCCAGATCCTACCACCAGGGATGCAAGCATAGTTAGTAAGGAGCGGCCAACCCGGGAAGACTGATTCTATGATGCCAGCACTTTTATTCTCACTAACGCGGGTCTCAAGGAGAGCTATCATCTTTACATGGATTCCCTTGACCAACATTTCTACCTCCTTCCTCTTCAATAGTGTTGAAACCCCTCACGTTCCAACACACAATAGGATCCAGGGGTGGATTCATGGGATATCTGACGACGAGGGACACTGGCTCTTAGGGTCCGAACGAGTGGGAGGGGGGCAGCTTTGGCCTTCTTCTTTTTTTTCCTCCTCCTAGAGCTGTGAGGACAAAGTCTTGTGAGGAAGAGGAGCATCCCGCCTCAGTCCAAGCATCCAAAGGGTGTATGCTGTCTAGGTCCTCCATACATAGCTCATCGTCATCATCGTCCTCTTCAAATCCATGACTTGAAGGAGTAGAGGGGGCAGCTTGGGATTGGGGCTTCTCTGACGCCATACCCGCAGGCATAATTTGTGTGTCAACAAGCCTACATACTTCATCATCTATGTTAAGGTCCCTTTGCGAAAACTCTGGCTGACTCGCAGCTGTAACGGACTGAGGGCTCGTCATTGGATTTTCATTTGGTTCTGATTCATTAACCTTCCCCAGCTTTTTATTTGATCTCTCCCTCCATACTTGTTGGCGAACATTTCCATTCTCTTCACCAGTCACATGATCCTCCATACTTGTTGTCACTGTTGAGTATGAGATAAGCGAATAGTCCTAACTTGCTGAGTATCAAACACTTGAAGCTTCATTTTAAGCCTTTAAGTTAAACCTATTAGGTTTGTTTATTAATACCCACAACTTATATAAACTAAAAAAATATTTTAACCGGGTATGCATATATTTGCATGCTAAATATTTTAGTATAAATGTCTAACAATAATCATAATCTAACGATGTTATCTCAAATCATCTACTAAAGTAATTTAAAGTATGAAATAAGTAAATAAATCATTGCAATTAGATATCTAATTTTCTTATTATAGCTAAGTATTATAGTTGCAGAATATTAACTGAAATATTGTTAAAATAAAAATAGTATTCAATTAATTAGATTTAAGTAAGCTATTGTGTAACAAATAAACGCAGTTTAGGAATGATAAAGAGGGGATACCAAATGCTAATATTCTCATAGCGAGAAGATCAAGAAGCTATTAAAGGAAGATGTAGTTTGTTGTTGTAGGGTAAAGAAAAAAAAATCACGGGACTTTATTAATTTCATAAGAATGGCATTGTTTTGTTTTATAACTAATCAATTCATCCAGTATTCATCAATCGTCCATGAATGCACATATTAAATCACTCCAAAATTTATTATTAACAATGAGACAACCTGCATATGCAATAAACGTGTACCGCACAAAATACTGTTTTCGTTTACTTAGTAAACGAAAGCCCAAAACAACCATCTCCAAACTCGATTGACCACAATTTAGTTCATTTCATATTCTAGGCCGCAAACATAAAGCTTACATTTTCCACAAACTTGCATTTCTGCCTTAAAAGTGAGGGTTAATTAAGTTGTCGAAATACTGTTCAAATAATCACAATTCCAAAGGTTCTACTGTCAATGGGAAAGGAGGGAAGCAGATCCACGAACAAGGATCAATACAGGAAAAAGTAGGAACTAAAAGATTACCAGAAATACAAGTAAAATCCAAGAGGGAAGTTGGGAAACATCATGGAGTTAACCAATAATAGCTGAACCAGAAAATAGAAAGGAAATCGAAGGAGCACCTGTGGAACGGCGATTGATTCGGCGATGCCGACATCGCGTCGCTCGGCCGAGACAGTAAAAAGTGATTCGAGGACTTTAAGAGAGAGATGGGGAAGAAAGACTGAAAGAGTGCGCTTACTGTCTCTGCTTGAAGCAGACAACGTCACGTGTGCAGGATGAGGTTGCTGACAAGGATAAGTAACGCACAAACAACCACGAAAAATTTTATAGACAGTCATGATCGCTTAAAAAATTATGCTTCCCTGCATCCACACCGTCCACCTCCAAAAATATTATGCAGGGATTCGAACTGTGCACAAAAAAAAAATTACATCACAATTTGTTTTACTTTAAGATTCCCTGTCATCACCATTGGACAATGATGTGCAGAAAATATAGAATTATAGGCAGTTGATGACCGCTTAAAAAATTTGCTCAAACAACCATGCACAAGAGAAAATATCTACATGGGCGTGCAAGAGAAACAACTGTTAACAATTATTAAAAATAATAAAATAATGGATAAATTTACTAAAATTAATACCAAAATATTCTTCACTATTTTCATTAGTTCTATATAAATTTGGGTCAAATTTTAGACAAGCTAGATGATATATAATAAAATACAATAATAAAATCATAAGTTTTAGAAAAAGTTCAACCATAAAATTATAAATATAAAAAAAGTTTGATAATAAAATTCTAAAATTCAAAAAAAATTTAACGATATATGACAAAATACAATGATAAAATCATATGTTTCAGAAAAAGTTCAACGTTATATGAGAAAGTTTGACCATAAAATTATAAGTTTTAGAAAAAGTTCGATAATATATGACAAATTTTGACAATAAAATTAGAAATTTTAGATAAGTTTGACGATAAAATCATAAGTTTTAGAAAAAGTTTAACGATAAAATTATAAGTTTCATAAAAAGTTTGATGATATATGATAAAATTCGACGACAAAATCATATGCTTTAGAAAAAAAATTCAACAATAATAAAGTTCGATCATAAAATCATAAGTTTTAGAAAAAGTTCAATGATATATGATAAAGTTTGACGTTAAAATTATAAATTTTAGATAAGTTCGATGATAAAATTATAAGTTCACCGATATATGATGGAATGACCGTAGAAACACTTATTGTCGAACTCTATAATATATCAACGATTTTTTTTTAAACTTAATCGAAATTTTCAAAGAACCAACTTCGTGAGTAGTATTGGGATGGGCACTAGTTAAACCGCAAATTAGCCACTATGCCAAAATATTATAAGCACGCCCCTAGTACATTTTCTCTATGAACCATGTACAAGCTTAGTCATTTCTATACTTCCCCTAGTACATTTTCTCTATGAACCATGTACATGCTTAGTCATTTCTATAATTCTAGGATGACAGTGGGTCCCACCAATGTATTTGATTCCATCCGTTTGTATGCTGTCGTCGGGTATAGATAGATCTCCGGATAACTTTTTTTTTCTGATCTAGTCAAAACTCAAAAACGTGATAATTTAAGAAAATTTAACAAAATTATTTAAATTTAGTTAAACTAATAAAAAGATCCTGTCATCATTATGCCACATCAGCAATAATGCCAAGTCATCATCCAATCACCAAACAATATGTAACATGTTACCACCACATGGCGACATTGTTAAGAGGAATCATGCCTTGAATGCACGTTGAAGGCTTAAGAAGATTCTCCACCGTTGACCCATGAAGAAGCTCCATTAAACCCCTCAACATTTATTAAATGACTAGAGCATCATTTTAAAGAAGATCTCAACGTTTAAGAAGGCATACAATCAATACAAAAATGTCTTCAACATTCAAAAAACACAAAGAGATAAAACAATGATTCCAAGCAAAAAGTTGGCTATATTGAAAAATCCAAGACAAACAAGTTTTTGTTGAAAAACACAAAATAATTTTAAAATTTTAAAAAACACGGTGGAAGCAATGCCCGAAATGAGTTTTTTAATTCAATAGGACTAGCTTACGAGGGAGCCACCAGATATGATAGAATATGTACCTTTTAAATGATGTTAGAAGTGGCCGATGATGATGTTGAGATGCGCAAGTGTCTGTCTTCTATACTTGTGCACATATGGGCTCCTCAAGATCTCTTCTTCCTCGCTTGGTGCTAGTCTCGGGAAGAAGATCCACGCCTATAGGTTGCTCTTGCTTGCGCCACCTCCAAGATGCACCAAGGGAAGGGAGTCACCTTCTATAACTTGCACTACTCTCCAAGAAGAAAGTGCCAAGGGAAGATGATGAGAGGAGATTGGTGGCAATGAGAGAGAAGCTCTACAACTTGTGCCAATCTAGAACCAATCCTCTTCTTCAAAGCTTGGGCTACCATGAAGATGCTCCCATAAAGAAGATCAATTCCTCCTTCATTTATGACAAGCACCAATCTCCAAGAGAATGCGCCAAGGAAAGAGAAGAAGCCTTCAAGCTCTCTTGTTGCCCCTAGAGAGGAAGTCTTGCCACCCCTTTGTGGATAGGTGTTAGATCTGGAATACAGAAGGCCGGACCCAAGGAGAAAGGCTGGGCGGCGGCCCAAGCCCAAGTGGAGATTGCCAAGGTGAAGCCTAAAATTGGGATGAAATCCCTCGGTCAACAGGAACGTCTTCCTATTTGGACCAAGATCTGTGTCAGCTGCGTCTCCTTCACCGAGTTGTTCGGACACGGAGACGTGAGGCGGAGCGGCTTTGACGGAAGTAGAGCTCACGGAGGTGGGATCTTCGGGCGACGCAACGGCGTGGAGCATGGCAACGTGGTCCACACGAAGGAGTCGGGCATGGATGACGAAGCTTCCCCTTTGTCTTTAAATCACCAAGTGGGTGATTAGAGGCACTAGGGGGGCAAGAGAGCGACACCAAGAGGGAGCACTGGGGGGCACCACCACCGGCAACGGTGAGGGCACCGTCGTCCTTTCCAGAGCAGGGGCTCTGATGCCAATGCTAGGGGGAGTTGATGCCGATACCTGAGGGCATTGATGCCGGCACTAGGGGGCGTTGATGGCGACGCCAGGGGGTGTCGAGGGAGTATTCAGTGAGGAAGAACGTTGTAAGTTGACGGCGGCTGTTGCCATCGATGAGAGGGACGAGAGGGACAGGGGCGGGTGACGAGGGTCGTCGGCTTTGAGAGGTTTTGTAGCTTGGTCGAAGGAATAATAAAAGATTTCCTCTCTAAACCTTCCCTTGTTTCCGGCAGAAGCTTTACCATCCCAGCGATGAAGTTTCCCAATAACGGGTGGCTTCCGGTGGTGCAAGGCTGAGGGCAGAGAAGGGTCTCCACCCTACCGGCACGTCCTAGCTTCGCCGGCGACGAGGCTCGAACGTAGGTGAAGCAAGCGAACGTGGCGAACATTTGCGTCAGGAAGGCAATGCAACGAGGCGACGAACACGTTCAGCGTTCGATTCAAGGTGGCTAACGTAAGGGTGACGTCAGCAGGACAAATTTGAGTTTGGTCTTTGATTGGCGAACGATGCAATTTTGACTCTGCTGGTCAAAATTAAACATTGGGGGGCTAAATCTAGGGATTTGGCACACAGTCTGAGGTTCGCTGAAGAACGATTCATCCGGGCATGACAATAGGTGACAACCTCCAAACTTAGGCAGCTCCAAGAGGGGCTATGGGGGACTAGGGTTTAGAGGAGAGAGTTCTATTCTAGGCAACTAGGGTTTCTCCAAGAGAAGGCATTGTCGTTTGTGCCCCTCTAGCCTCTTGTATATATAGAGTTTAAGCATGGGTCCCACTACTTAAGTCGCAATTTAATCTAAAAAAATTATTCTATTATTTAAACATAAATATTTAATTATGCGCTTAAGCTGTGGATCCCTCTAGATTATGTTTAAATCAAGTCAACAAGCCTCTGAATATATCCAACATTTTTTATGACACCTGACCTGTTGACTAGACCTAGTCAACAGAGGTTAAATATGGCCACCTAAAGGTCAACCAAGGTCAACTAATGTTAAAATATAACCTGATGACTCTATATGAATGTCTCCAACTCACTAGACTCCCAAAATGATCCAAATCAACCAAATGACTTAGTCATAGGCTACTCGATTAATACGAGATCTCAAGTGTCTAGGTGTATGACCTTGTAGGTTCTTCAGATGTTCGCAGTGATAACATCATGTCATTCATGCAATGAATGACACCTAGCAGTACATCATTGCTACCCAAGTCATCGAAATAGAGTCATCATCGACATCCCATGAAACTACAACAAAGTACTTGTGCATTATAGTCCCTTTGCCAGGTTGATGTCCAGATTGGACAAGTGTGTCACACTTCTTTAATCCAATCTAATGGTCATGACTAAATTAGGCTTTTACCTAGGTATGGTCATATACTTTCAGTCATGCATCCATATGTGGGGTGTTAGTGTATATGCCCTTGGACCTGTTGTTGGTCTAGACATTTGTGCTATATTTACTTATTTATGATATTTATATATCCTAGAATTGTCATTATCATTGTTTTCTATACATCTGCGCATATGTGTATTTACATGATAGTGTCCCTAGAGATATTTTGTATCTCAAATGTTATGTCTCTAGTCGAGTACCATAGTGGATAGGGGGCAGTTATGGCGCAGTTGACACTAGTTTATGCACTAGTTAAGCACGAGGTGCTAAACGCAGACATATGAGTATATCGAGGTAGATATACTAGACTGACCTGCTGTGAAGTTTTGACTTGGTGTCTCAAGTTAAAATTCATAGTGATAGAGGTGCATTGGTCCTTCAACTTAACAGAGATTGTGTCTCTATATGGTAAGAGGTATGCTTTGATACAACCTAATGCCTCGTTATAGCAGAGAGGTAATAACGGTTGTCATTGGGCGTATCATAAACCATATGAGAGATGCATCTTGCAAATAGAGGATTTGCCCCTTCCTTAAATGGAAGCTTGACCTCCTTGGGCCTCCCATATGGATGTATGACTGAAAGCATATGGTCACACCCAGGTTTAGCCTGATTTAGTCATGACCATGAGATTAGATTAAATAAGTGTGGCATCTTGCCAATCAGGATGTCAGTTTAGTAATGAGACTCATATGCACACGTAGTTTATTGTGGTTTAGAGGTTGTCGATGATGATATCCATTCTAATAACTTGGGTTGCAGCGATGCACTACTAGGTGTCACTCATTGCTTTTGATAATTAGGTCATCACTACCAATGTCAAAGGAACCTATAGGGTCACATACCTTGATACTTGAGAGTTTGTACTGATCAGATACCCTTAGATCGAATCTCTAGATGGTTCGGATATATTTGAGAGTCTTATGCATCTTAGATGCATGCAAAGAGTTTGGAAATGACATTATAGAGTTGGATGATGCTTTGGGATCAGTTGACCTTGGTTGACTTTTGGGTGACCCCATTTAATCTTGGTTGACTAGATTTAGTCAACGGGTAAATTGTCATAAAAGTCGACAGATTTATTTGGAGACCCATCAATTGATTTTAGCCAAATCATGAGGGGTCCACAACTTAAGCGCATAATTGATTATTTGTATTATATTTATTTGCATCTTAAGCAGTGGGGCCTGCTACTTAACTCTTTATATAGAGGGTCTTGGGGGCACATACATGATGCACTTCTCTTGGGGAACCCTAGCCGCCTAGGACTTGTCTCTACCCACTCTTGTCCTAGTTGCCAAGCCCTTCTTGCAGCCGCCTCATCAAGCTTGTCACCTCCTTCTCCCTTATGGTGACAAGGCTTCTCTTTTGTGGTATAAGGAAGCTTTAATGCCTCCTCCTTTCTTGGTGCATCTTCCTTCGAGATCAGTGTTTAAGAATGGTACCATCTTCATTAGTGTTGGTGTATATGCCCTAGGACCTAGTTTTGGTCCATCTTTATACTACTTGACTCTGATATTCATATATCTTTCTGGCATTGTCGTTATCATTGTTTGTCTACACCTGCGATTGTGTACTTACATGATAATGTCCCTGGAGACAGATTGAATCTGTGCTCGAACTATAATCCCTAGTCGATGTACCTTAGTGGATATGGGACAGCTATGGTACTTGTGAGACTGATATGTGGGCTGGTTAGGCACGTGGTGCTAACGCAGACACATGGGTATATCATTGGAGGATATACTGGATAGACCCGCTGTGAGGCTATGACTTGGTGTCATGAGTTATCCTCACAAGTGATAGGAGATGCATTGATCCTTGACTTGAGGTCATTGACCATTCTATATGGTTAGGGACTTGCTTTGATGTAACCTAACACCTCGCCGTAGTTGGGAGGTCATAACGGTTGTCATTGAGCATGTCACGACCCATATGAGAAGGTCAATGGATAGACATAGGATTTGCCCCTTCCTTAGGGAAGCATGATATCCATGGAGCTCCTCTATGGTTCTATGACTGAGAGTGTATGGCCATACCCAGGTGAGAACCTGTTTTAGTCATAGCCATGTGATTGGATGAAAACAAGTGGTGACACACTTGTCCACTCGGATATCAGTCCGGCAAAGAGACTGTAATGCATCTATACCTAGTTGCGATGATGGGGATGTCGATGTCGATATCCATTCCGATGACTTGGGTAGCAGCGATGCACTGCTAGGTGCCACTCACTGCTTGTGGTGACATTTGGTCATCACTGCCAACGTCAGAGGGACCTACAGGGTCTCACACCTTGATACTCGAGTTCTCGTATTGATCGGGAAGCCTTATGATCGAGTTATTAGATAACTCGGATCTAATTAGGAGATTTCATCAGCGCCAATGGGCCTGATGAGATGGAAGAATGTTATTGGAGCCAAACTTTATTTTTGGCAGGTTGACCCGTATTTGACCATGGTTGGTCACATTTGGATTAGGGTTGCATTGGATTGGATCCAAATGCTTAATCAACTCATGTAATGAAGTTTGGGCTAGCTCATTATCCAATGAGGCCCAATAATAAGTTGTCATGAAGAGGCAATAGGCTAAAAGGGTATAATGGGGAGGAAGCCAAGCCCACTGGCGCCTAAGGGGCATAATGGGGTTTGGATGGCAAATTTGCTTCATTAAGGAAGCTTTATGCGCCTAGCCCTCTCCCATTGATAGTGTGAATGCATTAAGGCATTGCTTGGGGTGCAAGGCTAGGCCTTGGCGCACAAGGCAAGGCTTGGTAGCTTATGGAAAGGTTGAATGAGGTTTATGGTAAAGTCTTGGAGACTTTCCTTACCTCAAACCTTCTCATCCAAGCCATACACTTGTCATGATCTCAACCCTTGCCCTAACCGCCTCTAGCTCTTTATAAGTGACCCTAGCCGCCCCCTCTTATAGGTTACAATCCTTAGAGGCATGACAACAAGAGGAGGGGCGAAAGCAAGGGCTTGAAGGGCGACAACACCAAGAAGTGGCGCATCTTCTTCTTCCTTCCAAACCCTAGCCGCAAGCTTCTTCCTTCTCTCTTGACGCAAGGAACTTGATGCTTGGCGGTTTCCCTCTCCTTCATCCTTCTTCATCTTTGGCGCATCTACCTTGGAGGTGGCGCATACTTTGAAGAAGGAGCACAAGGCTTGGATCTTCTTCCCGAGGCTAGCACCGGGTGTGGAAGAAGAGGACTCGAGGGATCCGTGTGTGTGAGACTGTAGAGGGCGCACGCTTGGGCGCCTATCACGACATCGACCTCATCTTGCTCTAAGGTATTTCCTAACTCATCGTGTCGACTCTCTTGCTTGCGATCTTCACTGGGTTTTTGGGACCGGCCTATTTCGGGGACATTCTTCCGCTGTGTAAAATGTATGTCCATGACTCTGAAAATTGTAAAATGTCCCCGGGGTTTCCCAACAGTGGTATCAAAGCGACTTGCAAGACTCGAATGATGTTTTATGCTTTTCTTTCATGCTTACATGCCATATCTCTATTTTCGTAAATAGCATGATGCATGGCAAACGATTTTTCTAAAAGTAGAAAAATTAGGGTTTTTTTGTTTCTATCATCCTCTCAATCTCTTTTGGATTTTTGGACTATTTTTCTTGTCTGATTTAAAGATCAAAGGCGCACGTAATTTTGTCAAGTAGGATGGGCATTGTGTCTTCGGACTGGCCAAGTCTCTTGATCTGACAAAATTGCCAGCCGAAAGGATCTCTGAAATCATCATGAACAATAGATCGCAATAAACCAAAAGATTTGTGAGAAGAAGATGAGAAAAAGAGACTAGTTTTATGAAAAAGTAAAATTTCAGATTTTATGTTTTTCATGAGCATGTAGAATTGCATGAGTAAATACCTTGATTGTGCATGGTGTTGTGATCATTAGTCAAGCCCCCTTTGCATGCCTGCGATGTATCCTCGTGAGGCCTGCGTGCCGCTTTTCTTTTTGCTTTTGACTAAGAAGAAGATTAGGGTGGCGCATGTACTTGGAGCTTAGTGCATGTATACCTTGGGTGGTGGTGCAACAAGCAAGAGGCGCAAGCCTGCTTAGTGGCGCAAGACCATGGCATTGGCCGAACCTATGGGAACTTTGAAAGTATTCCTCTATGGTTTGAGAGCTAAGCCATGAGAGAAGGACCTTGGAGCCAACCTTGAAGTTCAAGCTAGAGGTCGGCTAGGCTAGGTCTAGTTTTTGGGGCTTGAGTTCTAGGACAAGAGTTGAACCTCTTTCATGGCATGGATTGGTTCAATGTCTTGAATAGGATATGATCAGATCATTCTTTACTGCTTTTATTATTATCTGCAGAAGCATGCCTGTAATGTTTTATCGTTATGTTATCACCATAGGATTGCATGCCTGTAATGATAGACATAAGATAAAACTGAGATGATGAGACCTTAAACAAAAACCCTCAATTAAAATATCAAGTCTGCTAGCCTTCTAACGCGTAGCCCTCACTAAGCTATCGATCAGTGGAGTTGTGAATTGTTTCCCACCCTCGTGGGACACACCCACTTATCTTTAGAAAGTGCGTGGTGACAATGGTTTCCCCAGTCCAGTTTTAACCTGGGCGTGCCTTCGCAAGGAAACTCGTTGGCCCTGGGCATAACGGTTAGGAATGGACTTGACTAGATTTTCATGTGTGCTAGGCACATGGTGAAAGTCTAGAGGCATCGTTGAGAGTTAAGGGTTTCATGTTGTATCCAGCCCTCGCTGGACATGAAATGCCTGGACTGTCTCAATAAGGGGAATTGCTTGGAGCAATCGGCCGGCGCGCCCACCTTAGGAAACATGGGTCACTTTGTGCATCTCATCCCACCCTCGTGGGACGCGAAGCCCTGTTTGGAATGAGGATCTCATCTCACTAGGAAATCTTGGATTTCTCGATTGACTTTGTGGGTTGTCAATTCGATTAAAAATAGTGGGAGCCATGGTCATTTAAAACAAGTCCAGTTTAAATGACTCGAAGTAGTACTAATCTACTGTTTCTTGGTTGTTGTAGAACAATGGCTATGAACAATAGTAGTTAGTCACTGAGATCTACCCTGGAAAGGGATAAGTTGGTTGGATCCAACTTACTGGATTGGTATATGAACTTGAGAATCGTGCTCAAGCTCAAAAGGAAGCTTTGTGTCCTTGAGCGTCCTTTTCCTGAGCCACTTCCATGCTCGGCCTCAGCGGCTGAGAGGGATGCTTATGATAAGCATCAGGTTGATACTTTGGAGGTTGCTAACCAACATGTCACCTGAATTTAAAGGGTGATATGAATCGAAGAGTGCCTCTGAGATTATTTTTAATCTTAGGCAACTCTTTGATGAATTGGTTGAGCTCAATCCTCCTAAAGTTGATATTCAGTGTGTTGAGCCGAAAGACTTGACCAAGGAACTGAAATTAAAGATGGATATGATGAGGAATAATAGGTGCTATTCATGTGGAGGGCCACCTCACATGTTGAAGGACATGATTGCAACTTCAGAATGATGAGAAGAAAGGCAATGCCTTGTCTTCATGCTCAGGTATTTATGTTACCAAAGTCAACCTTTCTACTCCTATGACATGGGTATTGGATACCGCATGTGGAGCTCATATTTGTACAAATATGCAAAGGCTCAGAAAGGATAGATCAATAAGGCCTAGAGAGATTGACCTACGGATAGGTAACAGGGCACAAGTTGCTGCTGTTGCTGTAGGAGTTTCTCTCCCTGCCTTCTGGACTTCAGTTAAAGCTAGACAATTGCTATTATGTACCTTCCCTTATCAAAACATTGTATCCACTCCTTGCTCCTGGCAAAGAAAGGATTTAAGTTTGAAATAAAGGAGAACTTATGTTCTTTTTCTTTTGCAAACATGTTTTATGGAAAGGGTACTTTGTGCAATGGTCAGCATGTCTTGGACATGGATAGCTCTATTTGTAACATAAATAATAAAAGGACCAAACTGAGTGGTTCAGTTGGTGCTTTCCTACGGCATTGTCGATTAGCCCATATAAACAAGAATCGCATTCGACAACTCCATGAAAATGGGTTGTTAGATTCGAGTTCCTTGGAGGAACTTGATACATGTGAGACTTGTTTATTAGGGAAAATGACAAAGGAACCCTTCACCAAAACTGGTGAGAGGGCAGGAGGTTTATTAGATATCATACATACTGATGTGTGTGGGCCTTTCAATAAACAAGCCAGAGGAGGGTACAACTACTTCATCGCGTTTACTGATGACTTCAGTAGATATGGTTATGTCTATCTGATGAGACATAAGTCTGAATCCTTTGAGAAATTTAAGGAGTTTAGACATGAAGTAGAGAACCAGCTTGGTAGATCCATTAAGGCTCTTCGATCAGATCGTGGTGGAGAGTACCTGAGCGGTGAGTTCTTTGACTATCTGAGAGAGTGTGGGATCATATCCCAACTCACTCCTCCTGGAACACCTCAATGGAATGGTGTGTCTGAAAGGAGAAATCGGACTTTGTTGGACATGGTTCGATCTATGATGAGTCATGCAACTCTACCTCCCTCATTCTGGGGACATGCACTTGAGACAGCTTCTCTAATACTGAATAATGTTCCATCTAAGAGTGTCTCAAAGATTCCATACGAGGTATGGAGTGGGAGACGCCCTAATCTCACTTTTATCAGGTTTTGGGGATGTAAGGCTTATGTCAAACGTCAGGATTCTAGCAAGCTAGAACCTAGATCTGATAAGTGTATGTTTGTGGGGTACCCTAAGGAGACTAAGGGTTACTACTTCTATGTTCCCACCGAGAACAAAGTTTTTGTTACTCGGGGTGCTGTCTTTCTAGAGAAAGAATTTCTCATGAAAGAAGTTAGTGGGAGGAAGTTTGACTTGGATGAGAACCAAGTGCAACCACAAGACAAAGAGATGGAATCTGAGCCGCCTGCACCGGTTGCTAGGCAACCTGAGGCTCAGACACAGGCCCCATGTAGGTCTGGGAGGTTTCGTCGTGCACCTGAGAGGTATGGGTCGCTACCGACCCAACACGACGGGATCTTCATCATTGAGGATGAACCCAGGACTTATGATGAGGCGGTCAGTGGACCAGACTCCGAGAGATGGATTGAGGCCATGCGATCCGAGATGGATTCCATGTCGGCTAACCAAGTCTGGGATTTGGTTGAGCTGCCTGATGGGGTAAAACCCATAGGATGTAAATGGGTCTTCAAGAGGAAGACAGACATGGATGGCAAAATAGTTACCTATAAGGGTAGACTAGTGGCTAAAGGATTTAAACAAGTCCACGGGGTGGACTATGATGAAACCTTTTCGCCAGTTGCCATGATTAAATCCATTCGGATTCTGCTTGCTATAGCTACATATCATGACTATGAGATATGGCAGATGGATGTGAAGACAACGTTCCTTAACGGGAAGCTGACTGAGGATGTGTATATGTCATAACCTGATGGCTTCATCCATCCTGCAGAGACTAATAAGGTCTGCAGGCTAAAGAAATCCATTTATGGATTAAAGCAAGCATCTCGAAGTTGGAATCTTCGATTTGATGAAGCCGTGAGAGATTATGGCTTTATCAAAAGCGAAGATGACGCCTGTGTATGCAGAAAATTCAGTGGGAGCTTGGTGACTTTTCTGGTCATGTATGTCAATGACATACTGCTCATCGGAAACGACATCCCTAGTCTTCAAGCTATGAAGACATGGTTAGGGAAGTGTTTCGAGATGAAGGGCTTAGGGGAGGCCGCCTACATTCTAGGCGTGAGGATCTACCGGGATAGATCCAAGAGGCTCTTGGCCCTTAGTCAGAATACCCACATTGATAAGGTCCTGGAGAGGTTCAACTTGGAGCAATCCAAGAAAGGATACCTTTCAGTGAGAGATGGCCTTACTCTCTCAAAGAGCCAGTGTCCTACAACACAGGCTTAGAGGGATAACATGAGTCAAATTCCCTATGCTTCGACAGTGGGATCAATCATGTATGCAATGCTGTGTACTAGACCAGATGTGGCTTATGCTGTAAGCATAACCAACCGATACCAATCCAATCCAGGTCTGCAGCACTGGGTGGCTGTAAAGAATATCCTTGAGTATCCTGAAAAGGACTAAGGATTTATTCTATATGGTCTACGGGGACTGGAAGAGCTCAGTGTGCAGGGCTTCATTGAAGAGTCGTTCTAGTCTGATCCTGACGACTTCAGATCGCAGACCAGCTATTTGTTTAAGATGGTTGGAGGTGCTGTATGCTGGAAGAGCTTCAAGCAATCCACCATAGCTAATTCTACAACTGAAGCTGAGTATGTGGTTGCTTCTGAGGCAGCAAATGAAGCCGTTTGGATCAGGAAGTTCTTTTCTGAACTTCAGGTGGTTCCAAGTGCAATGGATCCCATTGAGCTCTACTATGACAACAATGGGAACTACACATACTAAGGAACCACGGTCTCATCAAAGGTCCAAACACATACTCAGGAGATTTCACCTGATCAGAGAGATCATTGACAGAGGTGATGTCAAGATTAGCAGAGTTGACACAGAGAGCAATCTAGCAGACCCACTAACCAAGGCTTTGGCGCAGCAGAAGCATGATGGTCGTACTAGAGATATGGGGTTGAGGTTGCTCAACCTCTAGGTCTTAGTGCAAGTGGGAGATTGTTGGTGTATATGCCATAGGACCTAGTTTTGGTCCATCTTTATACTACTTGACTCTGATATTCATATATCTTTCTGGCATTGTCGTTATCATTGTTTGTCTACACCTGCGATTGTGTACTTACATGATAATGTCCCTGGAGACAGATTGGATCTGTGCTCGAACTATAATCCCCAGTCGATGTACCTTAGTGGATATGGGACAGCTATGGTACTTGTGAGACTGGTATGTGGGCTGGTTAGGCATGTGGTGCTAACGCAGACACATGGGTATATCATTGGAGGATATACTGGATAGACCCGCTGTGAGGCTATGACTTGGTGTCATGAGTTATCCTCACAAGTGATAGGAGATGCATTGATCCCTTGACTTGAGGTCATTGACCATTCTATATGGTTAGGGACTTGCTTTGATGCAACCTAACACCTCGCCGTAGTTGGAAGGTCAAAACGGTTGTCATTGAGCATGTCACGACCCATATGAGAAGGTCAATGGACAGACATAGGATTTGCCCCTTCCTTAGGGAAGCATGATATCCATGGAGCTCCTCTATGGTTCTATGACTGAGAGTGTATGGCCATACCCAGGTGAGAACCTGTTTTAGTCATAGCCATGTGATTGAATGAAAACAAGTGGTGACACACTTGTCCAATCGGATATCAGTCCGGCAAAGAGACTGTAATGCATCTATACCTAGTTGCGATGATGGGGATGTCGATGTCGATATCCATTCCGATGACTTGGGTAGCAGCGATGCACTGCTAGGTGCCACTCACTGCTTGTGGTGACATTTGGTCATCACTGCCAACGTCAGAGGGACCTACAGGGTCTCACACCTTGATACTCGAGTTCTCGTATTGATCGGGAAGCCTTATGATCGAGTTATTGGATAACTCGGATCTAATTAGGAGATTTCATCAGCGCCAATGGGCCTGATGAGATGGAAGAATGTTATTGGAGCCAAACTTTATTTTTGGCAGGTTGACCCGTATTTGACCATGGTTGGTCACATTTGGATTAGGGTTGCATTGGATTGGATCCAAATGCTTAATCAACTCATGTAATGAAGTTTGGGCTAGCTCATTATCCAATGAGGCCCAATAATAAGTTGTCATGAAGAGGCAATAGGCTAAAAGGGTATAATGGGGAGGAAGCCAAGCCCATTGGCGCCTAAGGGGCATAATGGGGTTTGGATGGCAAATTTGCTTCATTAAGGAAGCTTTATGCGCCTAGCCCTCTCCCATTGATAGTGTGAATGCATTAAGGCATTGCTTGGGGCGCAAGGCTAGGCCTTGGCGCACAAGGCAAGGCTTGGTAGCTTATGGAAAGGTTGAATGAGGTTTATGGTAAAGTCTTGGAGACTTTCCTTACCTCAAACCTTCTCATCCAAGCCATACACTTGTCATGATCTCAACCCTTGCCCTAACCGCCTCTAGCTCTTTATAAGTGACCCTAGCCGCCCCCTCTTATAGGTTACAATCCTTAGAGGCGTGACAAGAAGAGGAGGGGCGAAAGCAAGGGCTTGAAGGGCGACAACACCAAGAAGTGGCGCATCTTCTTCTTCCTTTTTTCTTGACGCAAGGAACTTGATGCTTGGCTGTTTCCCTCTCCTTCATCCTTCTTCATCTTTGGCGCATCTACCTTGGAGGTGGCGCATACTTTGAAGAGGGAGCACAAGGCTTGGATCTTCTTCCCGAGGCTAGCACCGGGTGTGGAAGAAGAGGACTCGAGGGATCCGTGTGTGTGAGACTGCAGAGGGCGCACGCTTGGGCGCCTATCACGACATCGACCTCATCTTGCTCTAAGGTATTTCCTAACTCATCGTGTCGACTCTCTTGCTTGCGATCTTCACTGGGTTTTTGGGACCGGCCTGTTTCGGGGACATTCTTCCGCTGTGTAAAATGTATGTCCATGACTCTGAAAATTGTAAAATGTCCCCGGGGTTTCCCAACAATTAGCACAACTTGAAGTTGGCGCAAGCTTTGAAGAAGAACATCACCTTGGCACACCTTCCTTGAAGTTAGCGCAAGCAAGGTGAACTCCTAGTAGGCATAGATCTCTTCTCCTGAGGCTAGTACCAAGCATGGAGAAAGAGGGATCTCGAGGAGTCTGTGTGTGCATGAGTGATGAGGATGGGCACTTGCGCATCTCAATGTCGTCATCAACACCTCCTAAATTGCAAAGAAAGGTATATGCTCTATCACATCTAGTGGTTCTCTCGTAAGACGGTCTTTGTGTTGAATTAGGAAACTCGTTTTGAGCTTTCTTCCACTGTGTTTTAATTTTAAAGTAGTGTGGGGTTTCCCAACATGGAGTAGTTGGATTTTTCTGCATGCTCCTATGACATAAAAGTTTTCAAAAATTCTTATTCTATGGTTTTATGCTTAGAAAAATTATAGGTTTGTGTTTTCTAACTACTCGTGTTTATCTTGTGATTTTGATTTTACACATGTGGGATTGACTAAGTGTGTGAGAATTAATTTCTCCTCACACTTGTAGGATAGACCTACGATGTGAGACTTGTAAAGATTATGCAGGGCATAGACTAAGAGATTGCCCTAATCTTTGCATGTTAAGCATTGCAAGTTGGTGCCAAGGATAGAGCATATATATGCCACTTGTAGACTCCTGAGAGAAACAAAAATCCAAGATTTACGATGAGTTGTTGAGAATTGACGAACATGGTTTTAATGAAAAACTAAAATTTGATTATTGTTAGTTTTTTATTGCGTGTAGAAGAGCATGTTTAGGTGTTCTTTTATTGATACTTTTGATATGGCTATAGACAAGCCCTATTGTATGCCTATGATGTATTCTTATAAGGCTTGTGTGCCGCTCTTTTCTTTTCTTTTCATGTATTGTAAAAAATCAAAATTAGAAGATTACGGAAGACTCCTTGGCATTCACAATAGAGCATCCACATTGGCAACGCATCCTTGCATGAGGTGGCACAATCCCTTTGTTGGGAAACCCTGGGGATTTAAAATTTTAAAGACAAGCACAGTGGAAGCAATCCCCAAAACAGGCCAGTCCCAAAAACCCAGAAGATCGAGTCTTGCGAAAGAATCGACATGGTGAGTAAGAGATGATACCATGCAGCGAAGAAGAGGATGTGATGCAGGCGCTCAAATGTTCGCCCTCTGCAGTCTCGCACACAGCCGACGCTCGAGTTCCCTTCTTCCTCACTCGGTGCTAGCCTCGGGAAGAAGATCCACGCCTCTGGGAGAGATCCTCAAGATCTTGCGCCACCCACACAGTGAATGCGCCAAGAGGAGTAGAAGGATGGAAGAATGCTGCCAAGGTCCAACCTTGCAGCCGCCCAAAGGAGAGGTGATGGAGATTTCATCAAGGTCCAACCTTGCGAATGAGAAAAACCAACCAACCCCTGGAGAGAGGGCGCCAAGGAGAATTTATTCAAGTGAATAGGTGCCAAGGAGAAGAACCTCTTCACAAGTGAATAGGCGCTTATCTTCACAAGTGAATAGGCGCTTCTCTTCATAAGTGAATAGGTGTCAAGGGGAACAACCTCTTCACAAGTGAATAGGCGCCAACTCCAAACCTCTCCCACCCTTTCATAGAAATCATAGCAACCTTTCGGATTCATAAATGCAAAATCAAATTCAAAATTTTAATTCCCAGAATTAAATAGAGAATTTATTTTTACCATGATGTCTTTTGGGCCAGGCAACTTATTGTCATGGTGTTGGGAAACCCCGGGGATATTTTATAATTTTCAGAGATAGAAATTACATAAAATATTGCACAACGGAAGCAATATCCCCGAAACGAACCAGTTCCAAAAACCCAGTGAAGATCGCATGCGAGGGAGTCGACACGATGAGATAGAATATACCTTAGAGCAAGATGAGGCTGATGTCGTGACAGGCGCCCAAGCGTACGCCCTCTGCAGTCTCACACACACGGATGCCTCAAGTCCTCTTCTTCCACGCTCGGTGCTAGCCTCGGGAAGAAGATCCAAGCCTTAGTATACTTTCTTCACAACTTGCGCCACCTACAATGAGTATGCGCCAAGGATGAAGACGAGGAGAAGCCGCCAAGAACAATTCCTTCTTGCGCCAAGAGGAGGAGAAGAACAATTGGTTGCGGCTATGGAAGAGAGGAAAGAACTTGCGCCAAGAGCCCCCAACTTTCGCCCTTCTCTATTGCTCACGCCTCCAAGGATGTCATCATGAGAGAGGGGCGCCCATGGCCTCTTTTATAGAGCCATAGGTCGGTTATGCAAGGGGGGCGGCCAGGGTTAGGGTTGGGATTTGTCTTCATGAAGCAAAATTGCCTACTCCTCCCCATTATGCCCTTAGGTGCCAATGAGAGGAGATTTATCCCCATTACACCCTTTTAGCCCCTTTCTTCTTCATGATAACTTATTAGCAAGCCCAACTTATCAATGGGCCTAGCCCAAGGTCCATTATGCATGTTAACCAAGTTATTGGATCCAATCCAAGTTAACCCAAGGTCAAATGAGGCTAACCATGGTTACATTGGTCAATATGCCAAAATTGGAAGTTGGCTCCAATAAGTTTCTTCCATCTCATCAGGCCCATTGGCGCAGATGAAATCTCCTAAATAGATTTGAGTTATCCAATAACTCGATCATAAGGCTTCTCGATCAATACGAGAACTCAAGTATCAAGGTGTGTGACCCTGTAGGTTCCTCTGATGCTGGCAGTGTTGATCAAAGATCACCACAAGCAGTGAGTGGCACCTAGCAGTGCATCGCTGCTACCCAGGTCATTGGAATGGATATCGACATCGACATCCCCATCATCACAATTAGGTACAGATGCATTCCAGTCTCTTTGTTGTACTGATATCCGATTGGATAAGTGTGTCATAACTTGTTTTCATCCAATCTCATGGTTATTACTAAATCAGGTCTCACCTGGGTATAGCGATACACTTTCAGTCATAGAACCATAGAGGAGCTCCATGGATATCAAACTTCCCTTAGGAAAGGGCAAATCCTCTGTCTGTCCATTGACCTTCTCATATGAGTCGTGACATGCTCAATGATAACCGTTATTACCCCCCAACTACGGCGAGGTGTTAGGTTGTATCAAAGCATATCCCTAACCACATAGAATGACCAATGACCTCAAGTCAAGGGATCAATACATCTCCTATCACTTGTGAGGATAACTTGTGACACCAAGTCATTGCCTCACAGCGGGTCGATCCAGTATATCTACCACTGATATACCCATATGTCTGCGTTAGCACCTCATGCCTAACCAGCCCATATACCAGTCTCACAAGTACTAGAGCTGTCCCATATCCACTCAAGTACATCGACTGGGGACTATCATTTGAGCACATATCCAATCTGTCTCCAGGGACATTATCATATAAGTACACAATCGCAGATGTAGGCAAATATAGATAATGACAATGCCAGAATGATATAAAATATCAACGTCAAGTAGTACAATAATGGACCAAAACTAGGTCCTAGGGCATATACACCAACAATCTCCCACTTGCACTAAGACTTAGAGGTCCATATCTCTAGCGTGATAGTCATGCTTCTGCTGCGCCAAAGCCTTGGTCAATGGGTCTACTAGATTGTTCTTTGTGTCAACTCTGCTAATCTTGACATCACCTCTATTTATGCTCTCTCTGATTAGGTGAAATCTTTTGAGTATGTGTTTGGACTTTTGATGAGACCGTGGTTCTTTGGCTTGTGCAATTGCTCCATTATTATCACAGTAGATTTCAATGGGATCCACTGCACTGGGAACCACCTGAAGTTCAGAAATGAACTTCCTTATCCAAACAGCTTCTTTGGCTGCCTCAGAAGCGGCCACATACTCAGCTTCGGTTGTAGAATCGGCAATTTTGGATTGCTTGAAGCTCTTCCAGCAAACAACACCTCCATTTATCTTAAACACATAGCCAGCCTGCAATCTAAAGTCATCAGGGTCAGATTGGAATGACGCATCAGTGTAGCCCTACATACTGAGCTCTTCCTATCCCCCATAGACTAGGAACAAATCTTTAGTTCTTCTTAGATACTTCAGGATGTTCTTTACAGCCACCCAGTGCTGCACTTCTGGATTGGATTGGTATCGCTTGGTTATGCTCATAGCATAAGCCACATCTGGTCTAGTACACAACATTGCATACATGATCGATCCCACTGCCGAAGCATAAGGCACTCGACTCATGTCATCCCTCTCAGCCTGTGTGGTGGGACACTGGCTCTTTGAAAGAGTAAGGCCATGTCTCACTGGAAGGTACCCTTTCTTGGATTGCTCCAAGTTGAACTTCTCCAGGACCTTATCAATGTAGGTACTCTGACTAAGGGCTAGGAGCCTCTTGGATCTATCCCGGTAGATCCTCACGCCTAGAATATAGGCGGCCTCCCCTAAGTCCTTCATCTCGAAACACTTCCCTAACCATGTCTTCACAGCTTGAAGACTAGGGATGTCATTCCCGATGAGCAGTATGTCATCGACATACAAGACCAGAAAAGTCATTAAGCTCCCACTGAATTTTCTGTATACACAGGCGTCATCTTTGTTTTTGAGAAAGCCATAATCTCTCACAGCTTCATCAAATCGAAGATTCCAACTTCGAGATGCTTGCTTTAATCCATAGATGGATCTCTTTGTTGGTGTATATGCCCTAGGACCTAGTTTTGGTCAACTTATGTACTACTTGACAGAATGATATTTATATATCATTCTGGCATTGTCGTTATCATTGTTTGACTACACCTGGGATTGTGTACTTACATGATAATGTCCCTGGAGACAGATTGGATCTGTGCTCGAATTATAATCCCCAGTCGATGTACCTTAGTGGATATGGGACAGCTATGGTACTTGTGAGACTGGTATGTGGGCTGGTTAGGCACGTGGTGCTAACGCAGACACATGGGTATATCATTGGGGATATACTGGATAGACCCTCTATGAGGCTATGACTTGGTGTCATGAGTTATCCTCATAAGTGACAGGAGATGCATTGATCCCTTGACTTGAGGTCATTGATCATTCTATATGATTAGGGACTTGCTTTGATACAACCTAACACCTTGCCGTAGCTGGGAGGTCATAACGGTTGTTATTGAGCATGTCACGACCCATATGAGAAGATCAATGGACAGACATAGGATTTGCCCCTTCCCTAAGGAAGTATGATATCCATGGAGCTCCTTTATGGTTCTATGACTGAGAGTGTATGGCCATACCCAGGTGAGAACCTGTTTTAGTCATAGCCATCTGATTGGATGAAAACAAGTGGTGACACACTTGTCCAATCGGATATCAGTTCGGCAAAGAGATTGTAATGCATCTGTACCTAGTTGCGATGATGGGGATGTCGATGTCGATATCCATTCTAATGACCTGGATAGTAGCGATGCACTGCTAGGTGCCACTCACTGCTTGTGATGACCTCTGGTCAGCACTGCCAGCGTCAGAGGAACCTACAGGGTCGCACACCTTGATACTTGAGTTCTCGTATTGATCGGGAAGCCTTATGATCGAGTTATTGGATAACTTGGATCTAATTGGGAGATTTCATCAGCGCCAATGGGCCTGATGAGATGGAAGAATGTTATTGGAGCCAAACTTCATTTTTGGCAGGTTGACCCGTATTTGACCATGGTTGGTGACATTTGGATTAGGGTTGCATTGGATTGGATCCAAGTGCTTAATCAACCTATGCAATGATGTTTGGGCTAGCTCATTATCCAATGAGGCCCAATAACAAGTTCTCATGAAGAGATGAGAGGCTAAAAGGGTATAATGGGGAGAAAGATGAACCATTAGGCGCCTAGGGGCATAATGGGGTCATGTTGGCGCCTTTGCTTCATTATGGAAGTAAAGGGCGCCTCCCCCTCTCTTCCTTGGATGGAATGCATGCCTCTATGGCATTGCTTGAGGCACAAGGCAAGGCCTTGGCGCACAAGGAAAGGCGTGGGAACAAAAGGAAAGGTTGAATGAGAATTATGGAAATGTCTTGGAGAATTTCCTTATCTCAAACCTCCTCATCCTGGCCCTACACTTGTCATGATCCTAGCCATTACCCTAACCACCTCTTGCACTATAAATATGACCCTAGTCGCCCCCTCTTGTGGGTAATCAATCCTTGAAGGCGTGAACACAAGAGGAGGGGCGAAAGGCTTGGGACAAGGGCGCATCTTCTTCCATAACCGCGAGTTTCTTCCCTTCTTCCTCCTTGGTGCAAGAGAAGGAAAGGCTTGGCGGTATTCTCCCTACTCCTCTCTTCTTCTTCAATTGGCGCTTCTACCTTGGAGGTGGCGCAAGCATTCAAGAAGAGAACTAAGGCTTGGATCTTCTTCCCGAGGCTAGCACCGGGAGTGGGAGAAGAGAACTCAAGAGATCCGTGTGTGTGAAACTGCAGAGGGCGCACACTTGGGCACCTACATCGGCATCGCTCTACATTGCTCTTAAGGTATTTCCTAACTCATCGTGTCGACTCCCTTGCTTGCGATCTTCACTGGGTTTTTGGGACTGGCCTGTTTCGGGGACATTCTTCCGCTGCGAAAAATGTATGTCCATAACTCTGAAAATTGTAAAATGTCCCCGGGGTTTCCCAACACTCTTTAGCCTACAGACCTTATTGGCCTCTGTAGGATGGACGAAGGCATCAGGTTGTGTCATATACACATCCTCAGTTAGCTTCCTATTAAGAAACGCTGTCTTTACATCCATCTGCCATATCTCATAGCCATGATATGCAGCTATAGCAAACAGAATCCTAATGGATTTGAACATAGCAACTGGCGAAAAGGTTTCATCATAGTCCACCCCGTGAACTTGTTTGAATCCCTTAGCCACTAGTCCACCTTTATAGGTAACCACGTTGTCATCCATGTCTGTCTTCTTCTTGAAGACCCATTTACACCCTATGGGTTTTACCCCATCAGGTAACTCAACTAAATCCCAAACTTGGTTAGCTGACATGGAATCCATTTCGGATCTCATGGCGTCAAGCCATCTCTCGGAGTCCGATCCACTGACTGCCTCTTCATAAGTCTTGGGTTCATCCTCAATGATGAAGATACCATTGTGTTGGGTCGGCAGCGACCCATACCTCTCAGGTACACGGCGAATCCTCCCAGACCTATGCGGGGCCTGTGTCTGAGCCTCAGGTTGCCCATCAACCGGTGCAGGTGTCTCAGGTTCCATCTCTATGTCTTGTGGTTGCACTTGGACTTCGTCCAAGTCAAACTTCCTCCCACTAACTTCTTTCATGAGAAACTCTTTCTCTAGAAAGACAGCACCCTGAGCAACAAAAACTTTATTCTCGGTGGGAACATAGAAGTAGTAACCCTTAGTTTCCCTAGGGTACCCCACAAACACGCATTTGTCAGATCTAGGTTCTAGCTTGCTAGAATCCTGACGTTTGACATAAGCCTCACATCCTCAGATCCTAATAAAAGTGAGATTAGGGCGTCTCCCACTCCATACCTCATATGGAATCTTTGAGACACTCTTAGATGAAACATTATTCAGTATTAGAGAAGCTGTTTCAAGTGCATGTCCCCAGAATGAGGGAGGTAGAGTTGCATGACTCATCATACATCGAACCTTGTCCAACAAAGTTCGATTTCTCCTTTTAGACACACCATTCCATTGGGGTGTTCCAGGAGGAGTGAGTTGGGACAAAATCCCACACTCTTTTAGATAGTCAAGGAACTCACCACTCAGGTACTCTCCACCACGATCTGATCGAAGAGCCTTAATGGATCTACCAAGCTGGTTGTCTACTTCATTTTTGAACTCCTTGAATTTCTCAAAGGATTCAGATTTATGTCTCATCAAGTAGACATAACCATATCTACTAAAATCATCAGTAAAGGTAATGAAGTAGTTGTGTCCTCTTCTGGCTTGCTTATTGAATGACCCACACACATCGCTATGTATGAGATCCAACAAACCTCCTGCCCTCTCACCAATTTTGGTGAAGGGCGCTTTTGTCATTTTCCCTAACAAAAAAGTCTCACATGTATCAAATTCCTCTAAGGAACTTGAATCTAACAACCCATTTGCATGGAGTTGTTGAATGCGATTCTTGTTTAAATGGGCTAAGCGACAATGCCATAGGAAAGCACCAACTGAACCACTCAGTTTAGTCCTTTTATTATTTATGTTACAAATAGAGTTATCCATGTCTAACACATATAGACCATTGCACAAGGTACCCTTCCCATAGAACATATTTACAAATGAAAAAGAACAAGAGTTATTATTTATTTCAAACTTAAATCCCTTCTTTGCCAAGCAAGGAATGGATACAATGTTCTTAGTAAGTGAAGGTACATAATAGCAATTATCTAACTCTAATAGAAGTCCAGAAGGCAGGGAGAGAGTCAAAACTCCTACAGCAACAGCAGCAACCTGTGCCCCGTTTCCAACTCGTAGGTCAATCTCTCCAGCCCGAGCCGATCTACTTTTCTTGAGCCCCTACATATTTGTACAAATATGAGATCCACATGCGGTATCCAATACCCATGACATAGAAGTAGAAAGGTTGACTTCTGTAACATAAATACCTGAGCTAGAAGCTAAGGCTAAGCCTTTCTTCTCCTCATTCTAAAGTTGCTTGCAGTTCCTCCTCTAGTGACCCTGCTCGCCACAGTGGAAGCACCTCTGGTCCTTTGACTTCCTCGCCTTTTTCTTCAGTGCCTTGGTAGGACCCTTGGCACCGCCCTTGGCATGTGCCTTACCCTTTTTCTTCATCTTCTTGGTCGTAGGGACAAAAAGAACAAAATTAGGTTTGGTCTTTACCATCTCACGCTCGGTTGTCTGGAGCATATTCATTAGTTCCTCCCGTGTGCACTCAATCCGATTCATGTTGAAATTTATGATAAACGGACTGAAGCTAGGGGGCAGGGAATGCAGAATAAGATCCACAACGAGCTTGTTATCTATGGTGTGTCCCAGCCTCCTGAGATGATCCACGTTCCCAATCAACTTGAGAACATGGGGTCTCACTGGTGCACCCTCAGATAACTTACACCGAAAGACTACTTTGGCGGTGTCAAATCTCTCAGTTCTAGCCTGAGCCTCGAACATTTGTTTCAAATGAGTGATCATCTGAAAAGCGTTCTGCTCCTCATATTGCACCTGAAGTTCAGGGGTCATAGTGGCTAGCATGAGACATGATACCTCCAAAGAGTCATCCTGATGCTTTCTAAAAGCATCCCTATCTGCCGCTCAGGCATTAGGCGGAGGAAGCGCCAGAAGAGTCTGCTCTAGGACATACAGCTTCTTCTCGAGCTTGAGGGCTATCCTCAAGTTCCGATGCCAGTCCATAAAGTTGGTTCCAACCAACTTATCCTTATCAAGGAGTGATCGCAGTGTCAATCCACTATTGTTTGTTGCCATTGATCTACAACAATCAAGAAACAGCAGACTTAGTACTACTTCAAATCATTTAAACTGGACTTATTTTAAATGATTATGGCTCTCACTATTTTAATCGAATTCACAACCCACAAAGTCAATCGGTAAGTTTAAGACTTCCTAGTGAGATGGGATCCTCATTCCACATGAGGCTTCGCATCCCACGAGGGTGGGATGAGATGCACAAAGTAACCCATGCTTCCTGAGGTGGGCACGCCGGCCGATTGCTCCAAGCAATTTCCCTTATTGAGACAGTCTAGGCATTTCATGTCCAGCGAGGGCTGGATACAGCATGAAACCCTAACCTCTCAACGATGCCTCTAGAGCTCCACCATATGCCCAGCACATATGAAAATCTAGTCAAGTCCATTCCTAACCGTTATGCCCAGGGCCAACGAGTTTCTTTGCGAAGGTGCGCCCGATTAAAATGGACTGGGGAAACCATTGCCACCATGCACTTTCTAAAGATAAGTGGGTGTGTCCCACGAGGGTGGGAAACAGTTCACAACACCACTGATCGATAGCTTAGTGAGGGCTACACGTTAGAAGACTACTAGACTTGATATTTATTTATGAGGGTTTTTGAGGTCTCATTAGTTTTATCTTATGTCTAACATTACAGGCATGCAATCCTATAGTGATAATATAACGATAAAATAGGCATGCTTTATCAGATATCGAAAGTAATAAAGGAATGATGTGATCATAGCCAATTCAAGACATTGAACCAACCCATACCAAAAGGAGGTTCAACTCTTGACCTAGGATTCAAGCCCCAAAGACAAGACCTAACCTAGCCGACCTCTAACTTGAGCTTGAAGGTTGGCTCCAAGGTCTTTCTCACCATGGTTTAGCTCTCAAACCCTAGAGGTGTCCCTCATGGGTTCGGCCAATGCCATGGGTCTTTCTCTATAGATGATGCTCCACCATGCAAGGAGCCAAGATGGCTAGCTCTCAAACCCTAGGGTTCGGCCATGCCATCTTGCGCCACTCCTCCATGCGCCATCAAGCATGCATGCGCCAGGGTTCCATGTGGTTGCGCCCTAGCCCTAATGTTCTTCTTGTTACAAAGATAAAAGAAAAGAAAAATGGCACGCAGGCCTCACAAAGATACATCACAGGCATGCAAAGGGGCTTGACTCATGATCACAACATTATGCACAAGCAAGGTATCTACTTTTTGAAATTATACTTTTTCATAAACCAGTCTTTTTTCCTCATCTTCTTCTCACAAATCTTTTAGTTATTTGCGATCTATTTTTCATGATGATTTCAAAGATCCTCTCGGTTGGTAATTTTGTTAGATCAAGAGACCCGACCAGTCCGAAGACACAATGCCCGTTCTACTTGACAAAACCACGTGCGCCTTTGATCCTTAAATCATGCAAGAAAAATAACCCAAAAATCCAAAAGGGATTGAAAAGATGATAGAAACAAGAAACCCTAATTTTTCCTACTTAGAAAAATCGTTTGCCATGTGATCATGCAATTTGCAAAAATTGAGATATGGTATGTGAGCATAGAAAAGCATGAAATTACATCGTTCAAGTCTCGCAAGTCCCTCTGATACCACTGTTGGGAAACCCCAGGGATATTTTATAATTTTCAGAGATAGAAATTACATAAAACATTGCACAGCGGAAGCAATATCCCCGAAACGAGCTAGTCCCAAAAACCCAGTGAAGATCGCATGCGAGGGAGTCGACATGATGAGATAGAATATACCTTAGAGCAAGATGAGGCTGATGTCGTGACAGGCGCCCAAGCGTGCGCCCTTTGCAGTCTCACACACACGGATGCCTCAAGTCCTCTTCTTCCACGCTCGGTGCTAGCCTCGGGAAGAAGATCCAAGCCTTAGTATACTTTCTTCACAACTTGCGCCACCTCCAATGAGTATGCGCCAAGGATGAAGATGAGGAGAAGCCGCCAAGAACAATTCCTTCTTGCGCCAAGAGGAGGAGAAGAACAATTGGTTGCGGCTATGGAAGAGAGGAAAGAACTTGCGCCAAGAGCCCCCAACTTTCGCCCTTCTCTATTGCTCACGCCTCCAAGGATGTCATCATGAGAGAGGGGCGCCCATGGCCTCTTTTATAGAGCCATAGGTCAGTTATGCAAGGGGGGCGGCCAGGGTTAGAGTTGGGATTTGTCTTCATGAAGCAAAATTGCCTACTCCTCCCCATTATGCCCTTAGGTGCCAATGAGAGGAGATTTATCCCCATTATACCCTTTTAGCCCCTTTCTTCTTCATGATAACTTATTAGCAAGCCCAACTTATCAATGGGCCTAGCCCAAGGTCCATTATGCACATTAACCAAGTTATTGGATCCAATCCAAGTTAACCCAAGGTCAAATGAGGCTAACCATGGTTACATTGGTCAATATGCCAAAATTGGAAGTTGGCTCCAATAAGTTTCTTCCATCTCATCAGTCCCATTGGCGCAGATGAAATCTCCCAAATTGATCCGAGTTATCCAATAACTCGATCGTAAGGCTTCCCGATCAATACGAGAACTCAAGTATCAAGGTGTGTGACCCTGTAGGTTCCTCTGACGCTGGCAGTGTTGATCAAAGATCACCACAAGCAGGTGGCACCTAGCAGTGCATCGCTGCTACCCAGGTCATTGAAATGGATATCAACATCGAAATCCCCATTATCGCAATTAGGTACAGATGCATTCCAGTCTCTTTGCCGTACTGATATCCGATTGGACAAGTGTGTCACCACTTGTTTTCATCCAATCTCATGGTTATGACTAAATCAGGTCTCACCTGGGTATGTGTTGGGAATCCCTGGGCTATAAGAAAACAAAAACAGTGGAAGCGAGCCCGAAACGAGATTCCTAATTCAACAAGGACCGACTTACGAAGAATACAAGGGATGTGATAGGGGCAGTACCTTATCAAGCAACTTTTAGAAGTGGCCGATGATGAAGATGCGGAAGGGCCCGTCCTCTGCAATCGCGCACACACGGACTCCTCGAATCCTCTCTAATCTCCGCGCTGGGTGCTAGCCCCGGAAGATGAGATCCACGCCTCTAGCCTTCTCAACTTGCGCCACTGCTAAGGAGAAGAAGGGATGTTGGCGACAAGGAGTGGGTAGCACTGCCACTTGTCCCAACCTTTGATGCCGAAAAACTTTTATTGTCATCACCTCCTAGACCCTCATGCCAAGGAGCAGAGGGGAGGCGACAACTAGAGACAAGAGAAGAGTCTGGTACAAAAGAATCTCCCAGGTGGGCCTCTCTATTTATAATAGCAGAGCTAGACGCACACTGGAGATACTTCCCATGTGGGATAAAGAGCATAGGCGCCTACTCACAATTAAGCGTCATGGGTTCGAATCCCCGCATACGCAATTAATTGTAAATGCGCCCAAGCATAGGCGCCTACTCACAATTAAGCATCATGGGATCGAATCCCCGCAGACACAATTAATTGTAAATTGCACCCAGGCTTATTAATTAGCCAAAAGAAAAATTCTCTTGCCAATTAATAATTTTATTTTATTCATGTGACTAAAGTGCCAAGCCCAAACTTGCACCCAGACCCTTGTTTGACTCATTTTGACAACATAGGTCAATAGAGGTAAAACGTGGTCCACTAGAGTCAACTAGTCATCAAACATGAACTAAAATAAAATATCACCCTCTCTATAAAAGTCTCAATGCATCAGTTCCCCAAAAGATCCGAATCACACAATGATTCGATCAGAGGCTAAATGATCAGTATGAGAACTTGAGTGTCAAGGTGTGCGACCCTGTAGGTTCTTCAGACATTGGCAGTGATGACTAAATCATCACAAGCAATGAGTGGCACCTAGCAGTACATCATTGCTACCCAAGTCATCATAATGGTGTCATCATCGACATCCTCTAAAACTGCGACAAAGTACAAGTGCAGCCTTGTCCTTTTGCCAACTGATGTCCACATTGGGCAAGTGTGTCACACTTATTAATTCCAATAATATGGCATGACTAAATCAGGTTCTAACCTGGGTATGGCCATACACTTTCAGTCATCCATATATGGCGCCATGGACAATCAAGCTTCCCCGTAAGGAAGGGGCAAATCCTCTATTGGCACATTGAATCCCTCATGTAGGTTATGACATACCCAATGACAACCGTTATGACTTCCCTTTTATGGCAAAGCGTTAGGTTGCATCAAAGTACATCAATCACTATATAGAGATACCAATGCCCTCAAGTCTAGGACAAGTGCAACTCTATCACTGTGATATTCATCTCGTGACACTGAGATGAATCCTCATGGCGGGTCGATCCAGTATATCCCCCTTGATATACCCATATGCCTGCGTTAGCAACCCGTGCTCAACCAGCGCATATACTAGTCTCAAGCGAATCATAGCTGTCCCATATCCACCATTCTCGACCAGGGATAAACACAAAGACTAGATAAAATCTATCTCTTAGGGACATTGTATATGCAAATGTACATATGCGCAGATGTACAAACTTGCATGACAACGACAATGCTAGGATAACTCATCTATCAACTAAATGTGATACACATATCCCAATGGATCATCCTGAGGTCCTAGGGCATAAACACTAACAATCTCCCACTTGCATTAGGACCTTGCATTGAGCAACCTCAACACCATGTCCTAAGCACGACTTGCCACGCTCCTGCTGCACCAGAGCATCGGTCTATGGGCCTTTCACGATTGTATCAGTGTTCATATCTGCTATATATCAAGTACCTCTGTCCCCAAGACAAGATATAAGCATCTGAGTGTGCCTGCGAGGTTCAACAAAGAACTCCCACTACTTCCCAAAAGCACTTGCATACTCTGCTTTCAGGTAGCCTGCTCTGAAGCTCCCAAAGCTTCTAGCACCACTACAGGAATAGCTAGACTGTCATTGGTCTGACTGGAACAAGCTACCAAGTGAATCCACTGAGCTTTTCCTGTCATTACTGACTAAAAACCACCTTTTAGTTCTACATAGAACCAAAGTGTGTTCTTCATTCCTTATCCAGTGCCGTGTACCTGGATTGGACCTAGTATCGATTGGTTATGCTCTCGGCACAAACTGTCACATCCCGTTATCTTAACCCAAACAAGCAACACAAGTCATAGAGGAACAGGATGTTATCACACAGGATCGATGCACACGCTAAGTAAAACCAAGTTCAGGAAAGGTCCGATCAAAAAAATTTTCGAGAATCCATCCATAGAATCTCCACGAAACATAATTTCACAAATGTACCTGCCACCACGCAATCCTTGCACTAGACATATGCAAGGCAACAGTATATCAAAGCCATATAAAATCCGTAAAATCCATAAAGCACATAAGGGTACCTGTCACTAGGCAATACTTGCACTAGACATATGCAAGTTCACATTTATATCAAATCTGATCGCAAATACAATTCGACTCGAAATTCGAAGCAAAACCACAATATCGATTCTATAATTTCATAGAACTAACGTCAATGATACCAAACAATGAAACCAGGCCCAAGCCCTCGGTGACACAAAATCAAAATCTCAAAACTGCCACAACCGGCAATGCGAGTTCACAAAGTTTGGCCATAACCGGCCCCAGTTAACTAAGCACAAAAGTCTTGTACATCAAACCAGCATAGTTGTAGGGAAAATCACAATATCCATATCAAACACTAACTCAGGCAATGGGCTCCTGCTCTACACCTGTAAACAGTAAGGGGTGAGCTACACAGCCCAGTGAGTGGATAGTCTTAATCGACCATCCATAATATACACTTAAAGATACATGCAGATTATTTTAAAAACCTTTAACAGAACATCATGCCAACATATAACAAAAGCAAAGAAGGAAATCATATAAACAATCAGATGAACACTGCTAAGGCATCACGCAATTGTCACCACAGAGTAACCAAGGATCTAGAGCTATACTCTAAACCAACTAAACACACCAACCACTTAGTTGTCCAGCATAAATCAAGAGTGACCCCTAGGGTCCAACCCGGCTCTGGCCTAAGCACTGGGAGAAGCCTGCAAATCGCATGCAACACAAACATGGACGGTGTGTAGACTCAAGAGGTGATCCCCATCCGGTCAAGATGTGATACCTTGATCTACACCACCCCATAACACAAGAATCTAAAAGTCTAAGAGTGATGAAATCAATGGGTGGCCCTTGTCCGACCAAGACATGGCACTTTGCATCAATCACTCGTTCTCCCAAAGGGTTCTTTACCTGAACAACCACTAGACACACCTTATATCTTATTTTACAAAAGTGGACTCCTAAGTGTCGACCAGACTCTAGGATAGTCACTTCCACCACAACATCACAACAGGCAGGGCTGAAACATCAACCCCTCACATATCACAATACACAGGGCTGAAATCTCTAACCCCTAACATATCACATATAGACTATCCCCTTGAGTACACAGTTACACTTAGCCTTAGTCCTATCCATAACGGGTACACAGACCACAACACATAAAACCGCATAACCGCATAATGTAGTGTAGAGTCCTTAGGTTTCATACTGATCAGTTTAGTGTAACCTTGCTAAGTTATCACCCAGGTTTCTCAAACAAGGATACATGGCCATAGATATATATATATAAATATGCTGCACATAGAGAAACGATCATGGATCTTATAACACTATTAGCATTTATCCGGGCATCCATAGAATCAACATAGGATTAAATTTTGTATTCTTACAATCTACTTCACATAATACCTCATATAGCCCACGGTTTCTACAATTACTAGCATATTATCTACTTAAAAATCTAAACCTTAGTAAATAAGAATTTCATGCTCAAGAATCACTGATTTAAAGCTACCTAAATTCCATATAAGAAATATCTTAAATTTCATGTTGCAAGATTTTGGTTTTCATGATAGATACACCTTGAGTTTCGGTTCTTAGCATGGTGAAATTTCCAAGCAATCAAACTTATCATCTAGCACAACCAAATGGATATAATTCGAATAAGACACCCCACTCACCTCTTTTCTTGAACCGTGAACACCAAGGTGAAATTCTCTCCACAAAACTCGTATAAGGGTCTTAAAGTTCCACCAATGTTCTTAGGTAGACGCCACCAAAGGAAGAGAAAACGCCACCAAGCACCAAGGAACGCCGGCCAAGGGAAAAAGGAAGAAGAAGAATTTCGTCCAAGCCTTCAAGGAATCGCCCAAGCCTTCAAAGAATCGCCCAAGCCTTCAAAGAATCGCCCAAGCCTTCAAACCGCCGCCCCCCCTCAAGTACCAAAAATAGCCAAGCCAAAAAAATCCCCTTTTACCTAAAATTTCGAATTTCTAATTAAGGTAAAGGGTTTATGAATTAATCCACTAATTCAAATTTTAAACCCAATATCATTTAATTTAAGTGCAAACCCAATAACCCATAGCTAATTATTCCCTTAAGTGAAAATCCAATAAGGATTAAACTAACATCCAATAAGCTCTAGTTAATTAGTTACAAGAGTCAAAATCCGGTAAGGCTTAAATTAATATCCACTAACCCATTTCCACTAATTTATAAATAATCCCTAAAGGTTTTAGGGATAAAATTCTCCCCCATTCTAGGGTTGACAAAATCAAAACATAGAAAATATCACAGCCAAAGATTTAAATCAAGAATAGTACTTACAAGGACTTAAGATCCTTGGATCTTACACAAACCACATCCGGTCTATAACATACCATCATCGATGTATGTTATCTGACTTAGCACTTAGAGTTTCTTGGACTTATCCAAAAACTCTCACACCTACCCCATAGGTGATTTTCACTAAGTCATTCATCATAAGACATTTCCCAATCACCTATTCACCAAGTGAAGGATCAGGATATTGTCTTTGATGATCTGTATGTCCCCAACATACAAGACCTCCCCAACATACAAGACCAGAGATGTCATCAAACTCCCACTGAACTCAGGTACTATAAGGTGAAGATTATTTGTCCAAGTTAGGAGTTACCCATAACAGTGGCACACATGAATCGATTTAGCCTTTTTCCCATACTTTCTGAACCTAGGTTGCCCCACAACCTATATACGAGGCTCAGATTTCATCTTTGACCATTTGTGCTAGGTGGCTGACCTTGGACTGATGTAACAATCATTTGTTTTCCTATGGGTCTATGGAAATTAGTATCCCTAAGTCAATTTAGGATACTTCACCTACACTTATCAGATCTTGATTCTATATCACTAGATTCAGATGTATGACCCTCAAAGTCTCACATCTATAGATCCTGAAAATTAGTCATGTCATCTCCTTACTTGGAGATACATTTAAGATGAAATAGTTCAGTGTTGAAGAAACTATCAGCATAACCTCAGTAGAGATATGGATGACTTTTCAATTCCTCCCACTAGAACCACCTACCAAGGTGTTCTTCAGGAGTTATGAGCTATGAGCAAAGCTCATACTCACTATGATAGTCACCTGTGGCTCAAGTACTCTTCATCCAACCAGGACTGAAGATCACTTATGAATTTTGATAAGCTGGTTCCATAAATATTTTGGTTATCATGAATTCCTATCTTTTGACCTTTTAGTCCACTTCACCTCACTTGGTGAAAAACATTTATCAGCAAACTAGTCTTTTGCCCATCTACAACATCTCGAAAGAGGTTAAGATAGTCAATCTCCTATAGGGAGTTCGAATCCAAGAATTCATGTGCATGAAGTCAGTGGATGCATTACTTGTTTATGATAAAATGTCTGGGTCAGAAGATTGGCATTCAATTTGAACCACTTATTAAATTCAAGTTATTTTATTACCTCATTATTTTTGCACAATGTAATGACAAAAAATTTGCAAATGAAAAGAATGTCAAATTCCTTTTATTCCAAAAACTCTATTCCAAAGGAACAGAAACAATGTCAACTACATGTTTGCAAAAATAAAACAATCCTATCAATGACAAATGGAAAATCGCTCGGTAGCATTAATGCTCCAGCAAGATCTTCTTACTGTCATCTATGTCTTATATCGGCATCTATACCCCTCTCCCCGTTCCTAAGAGTCCTTGGCTGCACATTAGCATGAACTTCGTCCTGAGTCTTGTTGGGAAACCCCGGGGACATTTTACATTTTTCAGAGTCATGGACATACATTTTACGCAGCGGAAGAATGTCCCCGAAACAGGCCGGTCCCAAAAACCCAGTGAAGATCGCAAGCAAGGGAGTCGACACGATGAGTTAGGAAATACCTTAAGAGCAATGAAGAGCGATGCCGATGCAGGCGCCCAAGTGTGCGCCCTCTGCAGTCTCACACACACGGATCTCTTGAGTTCTCTTCTTCCACGCCCGGTGCTAGCCTCGGGAAGAAAATCCAAGCCTTAGTTCTCTTCTTCAATGCTCGCGCTGTTGGTGTATGTGCCCTAGGACCTAGTTTTGGTCAACTTATGTACTACTTGACATTGATATTTATATATCATTCTGGCATTGTCGTTATCATTGTTTGTCTACACCTGCGATTGTGTACTTACATGATAATGTCCCTGGAGACAGATTGGATCTGTGCTCAAATAATTGTCCCTAGTCGATGTACCTGAGTGGATATGGGACAGCTCTGGTACTTGAGAGACTGGTATGTGGGCTGGTTAGGCACGTGGTGCTAACGCAGACACATGGGTATATCATTGGAGGATATACTGGATATGTTGGGGTATGCCCTTAAGGCTAATGTTTGAGGCCTTGGGATTATATCAGTATCATGTAATAAACTCTTATGTTTATAAAGGCATGGTTGTTATTCAGGTTGTTACCTTGTCTGCTGTAATAAGTGTACTTCTGAATAATGTCTCAAAGCTGTTCAGCTGGGCTGACATGCAGTTTTGTCCTTAGTCGAGATATCTTGGTGAACATGAGACAGCCTTGATATGGTTAAGACTAATATGTGTTCTAATCTTATAGGATGCTTCGAGCATGGAATAAGATGTAGACTCATGGGTACATTGGATGTACTGGACAGACCCTACTAGGATATTCAATTGTTTGTCACAATGTGAATAATCCTTGATTGCGACAAGTGGCACATTTCCTCTGACTTGAGATCACTTGTGTTTCTAAATGATGATTGTCATTGTTTTGAGTTAGTTCAATATCATTTGAAACATAATGATTATAGACTATCTTGGATGGTGAGCTTGAGTCAGGTTAGGGCACTAGTGATAGACAAAGGATTGCCGTCTCCTTGTTTAAGGAGTGTGATGTTCTAAAGGGGCCCCCTGGATGAGATGATTGAGAAAAGAGTATGGCCATACCCAGGTGACAGTGTTCATCTGTTCTAATCATACTTATCATATTGGAGCTACAAGCTTGACACGCTTGTCCAATAAGAACATCCAGTGGCAAAGGAAAGATGCATGCCTTGTGAGTTTGATTCACACTTGTGCTGTGGTTTGGGTGTAGTCTTGGAAGACTCTTTTCTTTATATCAGGAGACAGTGATGTGTTGCTAGATACCCCTCACTGATCGTGATAACGTGAGTTATCGTTACCGACATTTAAAGGAAACCCTCAGGGTCGCACAATTTGATGATATGGCTTACTTAAGTCAGATCGTGTGGACTGAATTGTTCAGGTTCAGTTTAAAGGGATTTAATCTCTGATTGTAAGTGAGATCTGGTCTGATCATGTTTGATTGATTAGGGCTTGAGATCGGTAAGCTTCGATCGAGAGATTGGATGCTAGATCGGTGAGATCAGGAGCATCAAGAGATCGACGGTCAGATCAAGAGCCTTAGGGTTTAATGTGATCTGGACTAATGGCTTGGGTCGATTGGTCTATGAACCAGACCAAATTGAACCAGCTCATTGAGTGAGCGTGTGGTTCAAATTGAGAGGAGTTTGCGCATGGGGTAAACTCATGATCGCAAGTGAGTGAGTGGCTTTCTATTTTTAGAAAGCATGATCACATACGTGACCACTACTCACGTTCACGCCTAAGGCGCCCTCATCTCTCGTTTCTCCTCACTCGTCGCCAATTGGGGCATTCAGCACTCGCACTCTCGTGTGGTGAAGAAGTTGACGAAAAAGAGAAGGAAGAGTTCGGCCAAAGCAAAGTGATCTTCCCTTCCATTCGACAACGGCTTCTTGGAACCTTGCAAGCACAAGGAGCACCAAGGAAGAGTAGGCGACACCAATTGTGTGCGTCACCTTTGGAGAAGGAGCACTTGCGCCTTTCCTTCCAAGACACCATCTAAGCGATGGCAATGGTGAGAATCGTTTTTGGAATTTAAAGTTGAACATATTATATGCATAGTTCCTTGAAACCCCTTCCGCTGCATCAAAGGTTTTCATATACGCCTCCTATAGGGTTTCGCCCCCTTGTCTTTAGGGGACCTTTCAATTGGTATCAGAGCCGGTTACATGCATATTTATATGTTTGCTTTCTTTGTGTGATCCTATGAATTGATCTATATGTTACATGCGCATGTTGTGATAGGCGAAATTTACATGCTGGTTAGAGCTATTTTTATTTCTCCTAGGCGCATGTTTTCATGTTGGCGCATATGTTTGTTTTCACAAACTTCTTATGACATGCGCGACTCATTATAGATCTAATGCCCTGCATTAAACCCTTAGACGGGTTATTAGGGTTGAAGTCATCCCCTAGGTTAGATCCAGACAGTCTGATCAGACCATCTGACAGCCTTGATGGGTCGACTAGATAGCATCTGTGCGCAAGCACGAGATGGCTATAGGTCGACTGCAGACAGGCGTGTAGCGATGTCTGATTGAGACAACCTATGAACGCACATGAGTTAGGCCCGGGGTCACACCCGCTTGCCAGACCTCATTGTGGTCGTTCAGCCCTTGGCGCATGCATGGTTGACTTTTGGTCAACTCAAGTCAGTTAGGACTTGGTGCATGCAAGGGCAGTGGATCTGACTAGGTTGGATGAGTGGATCCCTAGTAATGGACCGTTGTAAGGTTGTAAGGCAAATAAGGAAATTAAAATTGATACCTATGGGGTTTTTTCAAAAAATTTAATTTTCTTGATTGGATCACATGTTGGTTGATGCCTATGCTTGTTTATTTATTCTTATGTGGGCTGCCCATGTTAAATGTGTGCTGTGCTGGGGCCTGCGTGCTTGGACTTTAAAGTTGTAAATTAATTATTGTGATCTGCGTATCACATTGTATTTAATTTATAAAATGTAATTGACCTGCGTGTCAATCTTGTCTAGATAGATTAATTTGTAAATTAATCAGACAAGAGCACAGAGCACACTTGGCAGAGGCGCATGCAGCAGTGGCTTGACCAGACGGGAGGTCCAGGGTTCGACTCTAGGACCAGGCGCATTTTCCCTGGTGGGCGCACCTGAGCTGCAGATGGCGCTTGGGCCCTGGTTTGGGCCAAATGAGCAGCTAAAGTCCCATGAAGAAAAGCAAGTGAAGACTTAAGCATCTTAAGGTCTTACTTAGGCTATGGGCTTTTACCACATAAGATTCATGCTTTCTTTTATTGTTTAAATAAGTAGAACAGCATGATTTATTTATCTTCTGCTATCACCATAGGAATTGCATGATAGTGAGGAAGATAAAAGACCGTTAAAATCCAACGCTAAAATATCAAGCTCGTAAGCCTTCTGACGCGAAACCTCACTGTTCTGATTATCGTTGGAGCCGTGTTGTACCCACTCAGTGGGTACGTCCATCTATCTTCAGACGGTGCGGGATTACACCTGCGTGTTACAGAGTAGGGATTTATCCCTTCTCGTTGCTCAACATAGCACGTGGTGGTCCAGAGAGTAGGTCGGGTCAGCTTGACCATGTAGGCTACATATGTGGCGCATATGGTAGCACATGGGGGCAGCCATCTGTGGGGTCAGAGATTGTGTTGTACCAACTCAGTTGGCACAGTCTGCTGGATTGCCCAGATGAAGGGGAATCGCACGGGTTGGCGATTGGCAGGGACTGCCTACCAGAGATTAATGCTTGTACTCTCTGTGCATCTTATCTCGCCTGAGCGGGACGCGGAGACCAAGTATGAAATCTGGATCCCATCTCACTAAAAGAGTTCTACTCTTTCGGGCTGTTTTGCTGGATTTTTCAGCCAGATAAAATAGTGAGAAAAAGAATCTTTCTTAAGTCCTGATTGATTCTTAACATTGATACTGACCTTGCTGTTCTTGCATTGTTGTAGATACCTGCAGCAATGAACACCATGAACTTCAATGTGCGATCCCTACTGGAAAGGGAGAAGTTTGCTGGGCCGAACTTCTCTGACTGGTTTGGACACCTTAAGATTGTTCTTAAGGCAGAGAGGAAACTGTATGTCCTCGAGACGGCGATACCGCCTCAGCCCGCTCCGAACGCCGCAAGGGCGGTTCGGGAAGCCTATGAAAAGCACGTCAATGATAGCATTGATGTCGCTTGCCTGATGCTAGCGTCTATGACGCCACCGCTGCAGCGTCAACATGAGGATATGTCTGCCATAGAAATGATGGCAAACCTCCAGATGCTGTATGCTGCACAGGCGAGGACTGAACGCTATAATTTGACGAAGCTCTTCTTTCAGAGCAAACTGGCTGAAGGGAGCCCAGTGGGAGCTCACGTGCTCAAGATGATTGGGCACAAGGAGGCTCTAGAGAAACTGGGGCATACCATCAATCAGGAGCTCGCTGTAGATATTATTCTGCAGTCTCTCCCGCCTTCTTTCGATGCGTTCATTATTAACTTTAATATGAACAAAATCGATTGTACTCCGGCAGAGCTGCTGAATATGCTCTTGACTACTGAGGAAACTCTGAAGGGTAAGCCTTCAACCTCTGTCTTGATGATTCCTTCGAGGAACAAGAAGAAGGGGAAGAAGGGCAAGACCCCTGTCAAGAGCTACAGCAAGGCTCTGAAGCAGAAGGTTAAGCGGTCCAAGGAATACAGGTGTTTCCACTGTGGCCAGCTAGGTCACTGGAAAAAGGACTGTAAAGCGCTCCAAGGAGATAAGAGGGGAAGCATCGCTTCTGGCTCAGGTATTTACGTGACGGAAGTCATGTTTTCATCTTCTTCTATATCATGGGTGTTGGACACTGCATGTGGAGTTCACATTTGTTCAAATGTACAGGAACTCAAGAGAAGAAGACAGGT
This sequence comes from Costus lasius, assembly GCA_027563935.2. Taxonomy (NCBI): domain Eukaryota; kingdom Viridiplantae; phylum Streptophyta; class Magnoliopsida; order Zingiberales; family Costaceae; genus Costus; species Costus lasius. The sequence goes on from CM050452.1 coordinate 51,908,099, forward strand.
GGGACAGCATGAGGTGGACCTACGAGTTGGAAACGGGGCACGGGTTGCTGCTGTTGCTGTAGGAGACTATTTCATCTCTTTGCCATCTGGGCTTGTATTAGAACTGAACAGTTGTTATTTTGTTCCCAGCATTACTAAGAATATTATCTCCATTCCTGCTCTTGTCAGGAAGGGATTTTCCTTTGAATGCAATATTTCAAAGTGTGTTTTATCTCTTGATAATATAGTTTATGCTACTGGTTCAATTAATAATGGGTTATTCATGTTGGACATGGAATGTTCTATACACGCGATTGATAATAAGAAAGCCAAGAATGCTGATGACAGCACCTTGCTATGGCATAGTCGTTTAGGCCATATTAACAAGAAACGCATTAAGCGGTTGCATGATAATGGACTGCTGGGATCATTCTCCTATGAGGAGATTGATACATGCAAAGCTTGTTTAATGGGTAAAATGACGAAGTCACCTTTTTCTAACAAAGGTCAAAGGGCTTCAGGTTTACTTGACCTTATACACAGTGATGTGTGTGGGCCATTTAGTAAACATGCCAGAGGTGGCTATCAGTACTTCATTACCTTTACTGATGATTTCAGTAGGTATGGGTATGTCTATCTGATGAGACATAAAAGTGAATCTTTTGACAAGTTCAAAGAGTTCAAGAATGAAGTACAGAATCAGCTTGGCCGAAGTATCAAGGCACTTCATTCTGATCGAGGTGGAGAATACCTAAGTCGAGAATTTACTGACTATCTGAAGGAGTGTGGGATTATCTCACAGCTCACTCCGCCAGGAACACCGCAATGGAATGGTGTGTCCGAAAGGAGAAATAGAACGTTACTTGATATGGTTCGTTCTATGATGAGTCAGGCTACTCTTCCATATTCCTTTTGGGGTTTTGCACTGGAAACAGCTGCAAAGGTACTAAACCGAGTGCCATCCAAGGCAGTTTCAAAGACGCCATATGAGTTATGGTATGGGAAACAGCCAAGCTTGACGTTTATCAGGATCTGGGGCTGCGAAGCTTATGTCAAAAAGCTCGCCTCTAGGAAACTAGAGAGCAGATCTGAGAAATGTATCTTTGTCGGTTACCCTAAGGAAACTAAGGGTTATTATTTCTACGATCCCAAAGAGAACAAGGTATTTGTTGCTCGGACGGCCATATTTCTTGAGAAGGAGTTTCTTCTGCAAGAGGCCAGTGGGAGAGAAATAAAGCTGGATGAGAATCCAGAGGAAGGACAAAGTGATCAAGCAGAGTTGGATGAGCCTGAGCCGGTAGAACAGGTTATTGAACAACCTGAGGCTCAGATATCACGGGAACCGCGAAGATCGGGAAGGATCCGTCGACAGCCTGAGCGCTATGACGGAGTCTACATCATTGATAATGATGAACCCCTCACTTATGCGGATGCGGTCAGTGGACCGGAGTCAGCGAGATGGCTTGAAGCTATGCGCGCCGAGATGGACTCCATGTCAGATAACCAAGTTTGGGATTTGGTTGATCCGCCTCCGGGAGTTATCCCTATAGGCTGTAAATGGATCTTCAAGAGGAAGATTGACATGGATGGTAACGTGGTTACCTATAAAGGCAGGCTTGTTGCGAAAGGTTTCAAACAAATCTACGGGATAGATTATGATGAAACTTTCTCACCTGTAGCCATGTTTAAATCTATTCGGATTCTTTTCGCGATAGCAGCATATTATGATTATGAGATCTGGCAGATGGATGTGAAGACGGCTTTCCTTAATGAAAATCTGGATGAGGATGTGTATATGACACAACCAGAAGGTTTCACTAATCCATCAGATCGTCATAAGATATGCAAGTTAAAGAAGTCTATTTATGGACTTAAACAAGCATCAAGAAGCTGGAATATTCGTTTTGATGAATCAATCAGTGAATTTGGTTTCATCAAGAACGAGGATGACCCGTGTGTATATAAGAGGTTTAGTGGGAGCGTGATTACTTTCTTAATCCTCTACGTCGATGATATCTTGATCATTGGAAACGACATTCCTGAAATGCATGCGGTTAAGGCATGGTTAAGGAAATGTTTCCAGATGAAAGATTTAGGAGAAGCAGCCTATGTATTAGGTGTGAAGATCTACAGGGATAGATCTAAGAGGCTTCTCGGGCTGTGCCAGAGTACTTACATCGATAAAGTCCTGGAGAGATTTCATTTAGAGAATTCTAAGAGAGGATATCTTCCAGTCAGACATGGTCTGAATCTTTCGAAGAGTCAGTGTCCACAAACACAGACTGAGAAAGATGAAATGGACAATACGCCTTATGCTTCGGCTATTGGGTCCATTATGTATGCGATGTTGTGTACTCGCCCAGACGTTGCTTACGGGTTAAGCGTGACCAGTCGGTTCCAAAGTAATCCAGGTGTGGCGCACTGGATTGCAGTCAAGAACATTTTAAAATATCTGCGGAGGACCAAAGATATGTTCTTGATATATGGTGGCCAGGAAGAACTCAGTATTGAAGGATATACTGACGCTTCGTTCCAGTCTGACCAGGATGATTTCCGATCGCAATCAGGCTATGTTTTTAGCTTGAATGGAGGAGCAGTGGTGTGGAAGAGTTTCAAACAGTCAACTGTTGCTGATTCCACAACAGAAGCCGAGTATGTTGCAGCCTCGGAAGCATCCAAGGAGGCAGTGTGGATTCGTAAGTTCGTGAGAGAACTTGGTGTTGTTCCTTCGAGTGCAGATCCTTTGGTTATCTTCTGTGATAACACTGGAGCAATCGCACAAGCAAAGGAACCACGGTCGCACCAGAAGTCCAAGCACATACAGAGACGGTTTCATTTGATCAGGGAGATCATTGATCGAGGCGAGATCAAAGTCTGCAAGGTTCATACAGACGACAATCTGGCAGACCCGCTTACCAAGCCTCTGGAGCAGCAGAAGCATGAGAAGCACTGTAATAATATGGGTTTGAGATTCCTCAACCATTAGATTAAGTGCAAGTGGGAGATTATTGGGGTATGCCCTTAAGGCTAATGTTTGAGGCCTTGGGATTATATCAGTATCATGTAATAAACTCTTATGTTTATAAAGGCATGGTTGTTATTCAGGTTGTTACCTTGTCTGCTGTAATAAGTGTACTTCTGAATAATGTCTCAAAGGTGTTCAGCTGGGCTGACATGCAGTTTTGTCCTTAGTCGAGATATCTTGGTGAACATGAGACAGCCTTGATATGGTTAAGACTAATATGTGTTCTAATCTTATAGGATGCTTCGAGCATGGAATAAGATGTAGACTCATGGGTACATTGGATGTACTGGACAGACCCTACTAGGATATTCAATTGTTTGTCACAATGTGAATAATCCTTGATTGCGACAAGTGGCACATTTCCTCTGACTTGAGATCACTTGTGTTTCTAAATGATGATTGTCATTGTTTTGAGTTAGTTCAATATCATTTGAAACATAATGATTATAGACTATCTTGGATGGTGAGCTTGAGTCAGGTTAGGGCACTAGTGATAGACAAAGGATTGCCGTCTCCTTGTTTAAGGAGTGTGATGTTCTAAAGGGGCCCCCTGGATGAGATGATTGAGAAAAGAGTATGGCCATACCCAGGTGACAGTGTTCATCTGTTCTAATCATACTTATCATATTGGAGCTACAAGCTTGACACGCTTGTCCAATAAGAACATCCAGTGGCAAAGGAAAGATGCATGCCTTGTGAGTTTGATTCACACTTGTGCTGTGGTTTGGGTGTAGTCTTGGAAGACTCTTTTCTTTATATCGGGAGACAGTGATGTGTTGCTAGATACCCCTCACTGATCGTGATAACGTGAGTTATCGTTACCGACATTTAAAGGAAACCCTCAGGGTCGCACAATTTGATGATATGGCTTACTTAAGTCAAATCGTGTGGACTGAATTGTTCAGGTTCAGTTTAAAGGGATTTAATCTCTGATTGTAAGTGAGATCTGGTCTGATCATGTTTGATTGATTAGGGCTTGAGATCGGTAAGCTTCGATCGAGAGATTGGATGCTAGATCGGTGAGATCAGGAGCATCAAGAGATCGACGGTCAGATCAAGAGCCTTAGGGTTTAATGTGATCTGGACTAATGGCTTGGGTCGATTGGTCTATGAACCAGACCAAATTGAACCAGCTCATTGAGTGAGCGTGTGGTTCAAATTGAGAGGAGTTTGCGCATGGGGTAAACTCATGATCGCAAGTGAGTGAGTGGCTTTCTATTTTTAGAAAGCATGATCACATACGTGACCACTACTCACGTTCACGCCTAAGGCGCCCTCATCTCTCGTTTCTCCTCACTCGTCGCCAATTGGGGTATTCAGCACTCGCACTCTCGTGTGGTGAAGAAGTTGACGAAAAAGAGAAGGAAGAGTTCGGCCAAAGCAAAGTGATCTTCCCTTCCATTCGACAACGGCTTCTTGGAACCTTGCAAGCACAAGGAGCACCAAGGAAGAGTAGGCGACACCAATTGTGTGCGTCACCTTTGGAGAAGGAGCACTTGCGCCTTTCCTTCCAAGACACCATCTAAGCGATGGCAATGGTGAGAATCGTTTTTGGAATTTAAAGTTGAACATATTATATGCATAGTTCCTTGAAACCCCTTCCGCTGCATCAAAGGTTTTCATATACGCCTCCTATAGGGTTTCGCCCCCTTGTCTTTAGGGGACCTTTCAGGATAGACCCGCTATGAGGCTATGACTTGGTGTCATGAGTTATCCTCATAAGTGACAGGAGATGCATTGATCCCTTGACTTGAGGTCATTGATCATTCTATATGGTTAGGGACTTGCTTTGATACAACCTAACACCTTGCCGTAGCTGGGAGGTCATAACGGTTGTTATTGAGCATGTCACGACCCATATGAGAAGATCAATGGACAGACATAGGATTTGCCCCTTCCCTAGGGAAGTATGATATCCATGGAGCTCCTTTATGGTTCTATGACTGAGAGTGTATGGCCATACCCAGGTGAGAACCTGTTTTAGTCATAGCCATGAGATTGGATGAAAGCAAGTGGTGACACACTTGTCCAATCTGTAAGATCCAAGGATCTTAAGTCCTGGTAAGCATTATTTTTGATTTAAATAAAATTATTGACTGTGTTATTATTCCTGTGTATTGATTGTTAATTTATAGTTAATTAACTAGAGATTTTGGTTGTTAATTTATTTGATTGTTAATTTATTGTAAATTAATTAGAGATTAATGGTGGTTAATTTATTCGGTTATTGGTTGCTAATTTATGATAAATTAATTAGAGCTTAGTGGTTAATTAAATCCTTATTGGATATTAATTAAATCCTTATTGGATTTGTGTTTAAGTGAATTCATTAAATGGATGTGAGTTTAAATTCTTATTGGATTTTCACTTAAACCATGGGTTATTGGGTTTGCATTAATTGGGTTTTTTAAAATTCGAATTTATTAGTTAAATGGGTTAAACCATATTTGAATTAGTTGGTTAGCGGATTAAAGAATTAAAAACCGAAATTTAAGTGGGTAATTTCGGTTAGGGTAGAGATTTGGCGATTTTTGGCTTGAAGAAAAACCTTGGGCGACGGCTAGGAGGAAGAAGGCGATTTTGGTGTTCTTGAAGAGTTCTTGAGGCGATTTTGGCGATTTCTCCATCTCTTCCCCTTTGGCGAATTTTCCTTGGTGTTTGGTGGCGTCTTTCAAAGCTTTAGACGAATTTTTGGAAAGGTTTTTCATATTGGTGATCACGGTTAAGAGGTGAGTGGTGTGTCTTTTCGATTTCTAGCAATTTGGTTGTATTAATTGATGCGTTAGATTGATTGGAAAGTTTTACCATGCTAAAAACCGAATTTAAGCTATTTATTTATGAAAACCGAAACTTGATATTAATATTGATATTTGTAGTTAACATGTTTACATGTGAATTGAATCTTGATATTTCTCCATGAAAACATAGTTTAGGGTATTTTCATGAAAACTGAATTTAGGGTATGTCTCCATGAAAACCGAAATTAGGGTATTTCTTATATGGAGTTTAGGAAGCATTAAATCATTGATCTTGAGTATGAAATTCATGTTAACTAAGGTTTAAAATTTAGTAGATAATATGTTATGTTAACCGTGGGTTACATGTGTGAATTGTAAAGCAAATTGATGAATACATGCTTTAAGTTTATGTTTAAATTTTATATTGATTTTATGGATACTTGATAAATGCTTATAATATTATAAAACTCATGTTTATTTATCTAAGACCATGTATTCATGTTTGAGAACATTGGGTGATAACATGGCAAGGTTACACTGAACTGACCAGCCTGAAACTTAAGGACTACACTATGTTATGTGATTTTTAAATATTATGTGATTTGTGATTTTTGGAATGTTAAGTGATCTTTGAATATGTGGATATTATGTGGTTATGTGAATTTCGAAAATTATGTTGATATGGGATTTTCGAATATTATTTGTTGTGATCATGTGTTGGTTAGGACTAAGGCTAAGTGTAGCTGTGTACTCAAGGGGATGGTCAATATGTGATATGTTAAGGGTTTGAATTTTCAGCCCTGTATTGTGATATGTGAAGGGGGTTGATGTTCAGCCTACCTGCTATGATTATTGTGATGGGGGTTGATGTTCAGCCTGCCCGATATGATTATTGTGATGACTATCCTAGAGTCTAGTTGACACTTAGGAGTCCACCTTTGTGATATATGATATAAGATGTGTCTGTTGTCCAGTAGGAACCTTTTGGGAGAACGGGTTTTGACGCAAAGTGCCATGTCTTGGTCGGACAGGGGCCACCTCTTGATGTCATCACTCTCTTTTTGTGATATGGGGTGTCGTAGAGCAAAGTGCCACGTCGTGATCCGGCGGGGGCCACCTCTTGAATCTACACACAATCCATCGATGTGTTATGGGGTGTTTTAGAGCAAAGTGCCACGTCGTGACCTGGCGGGGGCCACCTCTTGATTCTACTCACTGTCCATGTTAATATGTTGCATGAAATTTTGCAGTCTCCCAGTGCTTAGGCCAAAGCCGGGTTAGACCATAATGGTCACTACTGAATATGCTGGACAACTAGGTTAATTAAGTGTCGGTGTGTTTAGTTGGTTTAGACTATAACTCTAGAACCTGAGTGTGTTATATGTTGGTGTGTACATCTGACTGTTTATATGACTTCTGTTTTCTTTATGTTGTTATATGTTGACATAATGTTCCTGTTAAAGATTTTTAAATTAATCTGTCTATATTTTTGAGTGTATGTTATGGATGGTCGATTTAGACTATCCACTCACTGGGCTGTGTAGCTCACCCCTCATTATTTTCAGGTGTAGAGCAGGGGCGCAGTTAGCATTATTTTCGGTTTGTGGTGTATTCTTTGTAATCGGTTTTGATATATCTGTAACTTGCATATGTCTAGTGCAAGTATTGCCTGGTGGCAGGTACCTTTATGGATTTTATGGTTTTGATACGGATTTGATATAACTGTTGCCTTGCATATGTCTAGTGCAAGGAATGCGTGGTGGCAGGTACCTTTATGAAATTGTGTTTTGTGGAGATTCGTATGTATGTATTTTCGAAATTTTCAAATCGGGTTTCCTGGACTTGGTTTTACCTAGCATATGAATCGATCTTGTATGACACATCCTGTTTCTTTTATGAATTATGTTGCTTGTTTGGGGTTAAGATAACGGGATGTTACACAATCGGATATCAGTTCGGCAAAGAGACTGTAATGCATCTGTACCTAGTTGAGATGATGGGGATGTCGATGTCGATATCCATTCCAATGACCTGGGTAGCAGCGATGCACTGCTAGGTGCCACTCACTGCTTGTGATGACCTCTGGTCACCACTGCCAGCATCAGAGGAACCTACAGGGTCGCACACCTTGATACTTGAGTTCTCGTATTGATCGGGAAGCCTTATGATCGAGTTATTGGATAACTCGGATCTAATTGGGAGATTTCATCAGCGCCAATGGGCCTGATGAGATGGAAGAATGTTATTGGAGCCAAACTTCATTTTTGGCAGGTTGACCCGTATTTGACCATGGTTGGTCACATTTGGATTAGGGTTGCATTGGATTGGATCCAAGTGCTTAATCAACCCATGTAATGAAGTTTGGGCTAGCTCATTATCCAATGAGGCCCAATAACAAGTTCTCATGAAGAGATGAGAGGCTAAAAGGGTATAATGGGGAGAAACATGAACCATTAAGCGCCTAGGGGCATAATGGGGTCATGTTGGCGCCTTTGCTTCATTATGGAAGTAAAGGGCGCCTCCCCTCTCTTCCTAGGATGGAATGCATGCCTCTATGGCATTGCTTGGGGCACAAGGCAAGGCCTTGGTGCACAAGGAAAGGCGTGGGGTACAATAAGGAATGGTTGAATGAGAATTATGGAAACGTCTTAGAGACTTTCCTTGTCTCAAACCTCCTCATCCTAGCCCTACATTTGTCATGATCCTAGCCATTACCCTAACCGCCTCTTGCCCTATAAATGTGACCCTACTCGCCCCCTCTTGTGGGTGATCAATCCTTGAAGGCGTGAACACAAGAAGAGGGGCGAGTGCTTGGAGCAAGGGCGCATCTTCTTTCTTCCATAACCGCAAGCCACTTCCACCTTTCCTCTTGGCGCAAGGAACATTAGTGCTTGGCGTTTTGGATAGTCTTCCTTCTTCTCTTGGCGCATCATCTCTCTTGGTGGCGCAAGTGAAGTAGAGTATCTCCCTAAGGCTTGGATCTTCTTCCCAAGGCTAGCACCGGGCGTGGAAGAAGAGAACTCAAGAGATCCGTGTGTGCGAGACTGCAGAGGGCGCACACTTGGACGCCTACATCGGCATCGCTCTTCATTGCTCTTAAGGTATTTCCTAACTCGTCGTGTCGACTCCCTTGCTTGCGATCTTCACCGGGTTTTTGGGACCGGCCTGTTTCGGGGACATTCTTCCGCTGCGTAAAATGTATGTCCATGACTCTGAAAATTGTAAAATGTCCCCGGGGTTTCCCAACAGTGGTATCAGAGCGACTTGCAAGACTCGAACGATGTTTTATGCTTTTCTTCCATGCTCACATGTCATATCTCTATTTTTGTAAATAGCATGATGCATGGCAATCGATTTTTCTAAAAGTAGAAAAATTAGGGTTTCTTGTTTCTATCATCCTCTCAATCTCTTTTGGATATTTGGACTATTTTTCTTGTTTGATTTAAAGATCAAAGGCGCACGTAATTTTGTCAAGTAGGACGGGCATTGTGTCTTCGGACTGGCCAAGTCTCTTGTTCTGACAAAATTGCCAGCCGAAAGGATCACTGAAATCATCATGAAAAATAAATCGCAATAAACCAAAAGATTTGTGAGAAGAAGATGAGAAAAAGAGACTAGTTTTATGAAAAAGTAAAATTTCAGATTTTATGTTTTTCATGAGCATGTAGAATTGCATGAGTAAATACCTTGATTGTGCATGATGTTGTGATCATTAATCAAGCCCCCTTTGCATGCCTGCGATGTATCCTCGTGAGGCCTGCGTGCCGCTTTTCTTTTTGCTTTTGACTAAGAAGAAGATTAGGGTGGCACATGTGATTGGAGGTTAGCGCATGCATACCTTGGATGGTGATGCAACAAGCAAGAGGCGCAAACTTGCTTAGTGGCGCAAGACCATGGCATTGGCCGAACCTATGGGAACTTGAAAAGTATTCCTCTATGGTTTGAGAGCTAAGCCATGAGAGAAGGACCTTGGAGCCAACCTTGAAGTTCAAGCTAGAGGTCGGCTAGGCTAGGTCTAGTTTTTGGGGCTTGAGTTCTAGGACAAGAGTTGAACCTATTTCATGGCATGGATTGGTTCAATGTCTTGTATAGGATATGATCACATCATCCTTTACTGCTTTTATTATTATCTGCAGAAGCATGCCTGAAATGTTTTACCGTTATGTTATCACTATAGGATTGCATGCCTGTAATGATAGACATAAGATAAAACTGAGATGATGAGACCTTAAACAAAAACTCTCAATTAAAATATCAAGTCTGGTAGCCTTCTAACGCGTAGCCCTCACTAAGCTATCAATCAGTGGAGTTGTGAATTGTTTCCCACCCTCGTGGGACACACCCACTTATCTTTAGAAAGTGCGTGGTGGCAATGGTTTCCCCAGTCCAGTTTTAACCTGGGCGTGCATTCGCAAGGAAACTCGTTGGCCCTGGGCATAACGGTTAGGAATGGACTTGACTAGAAGTTCACATGTGCTGGGCGCATGGTGAAAGTCTAGAGGCATCGTTGAGAGGTAAAGGTTTCATGTTGTATCCAGCCCTCGCTGGACATGAAATGCCCAGACTGTCTCAACAAGGGGAGTTGCTTGGAGCAATCGGCCGGCGCGCCCACCTTAGGAAACATGGGTTACTTTGTGCATCTCATCCCACCCTTGTGGGACGCGAAGCCTCATGTGAAATAAGGATCCCATCTCACTAGGAAGTCTTAAACTTCCCGATTGACTTTGTGGGTTGTCAATTCGAATTTAAAATAGTGAGAGCAGAAATCATTTAAAACAAGTCCAGTTTAAATGGTTCGAAGTAGTACTAATCTGTTCTTCTTGGGTGTTGTAGAACAATGGCTACGAACACTGGCGGATTATCACTGCGATCACTCCTTGATAAGGATAAGTTAGTTGGAACTAACTTTATGGACTGGCATCGGAACTTGAGGATAGTCCTCAAGCTCGAGAAGAAGCTGTATGACCTTGAATAGCCTCTTCCTGCGGCTCCTCCACCTAATGCCCGAACGGCAGACAGAGATGCTTATAGAAAGCATCAAGATGACTCTTTGGAGGTTGCATGTCTTATGCTAGCCAGTATGGCACCTGAACTGCAGGTGCAATTTGAGGAGCAGAAAGCTTTTCAGATGATTACTCATCTGAAACAGATGTTCGAGGTTCAGGCTAGAACTGAGAGATTTGACACCGCCAAAGCAGTCTTTCGGTGCAAGTTGTCTGAAGGTGCACCAGTGAGACCCCATGTTCTCAAACTCATTGGGAACGTGGATCATCTCAGGAGACTGGGACACACCATAGACAACGAGCTGGTTGTGGATCTTATTCTTCATTCCCTGCCCCCTAGCTTCAGTCCGTTTATCATTAACTTCAACATGAACCGGATTGAGTGCACACGGGAGGAATTGATGAATATGCTCCAAACAGCCGAGCGAGAGATGGGTAAGACCAAACCCAATTATGTTCTTTTGGTCCCTGCGACCAAGAAGATAAAGAAGAAGGGTAAGGCACGTGCTAAGAGCAGTGCCAGAGGTCCTACCAAAGCACTAAAGAAAAAGGCGAAGAAGTCAAAGGAACAGAGGTGTTTTCACTATGGCGAGCAGGGCCACTGGAGAAGGGACTGCAAGCAGCTTCAGAATGAGGAGAAGAAAGGCTTGGCCTTAACTTCTAGCTCAGGTATTTATGTTACAGAAGTCAATCTTTCTACTTCTATGTCATGGGTATTGGATACCGCATGTGGAGCTCATATTTGTACAAATATGCAGGGGCTCAAGAAAAGTAGATCGGTGCGGCTTGGAGAGATTGACCTACGCGTTGGAAACGGGGCACAGGTTGCTGCTGTTGTTGTAGGCGTTTTGACTCTCTCCTTGCCTTCTGGACTTCAATTAGAACTAGATAATTGCTTTTGTGTACCTTCGCTAACAAAGAACATTGTATCCATTCCTTGCTTGGCAAAGAAAGGATTTAAATTTGAAATAAATAAGAACTCCTGTTCTTTTTCATTTGCAAATATGTTCTATGGGAAGGGTACTTTGTGCAATGGTCTATATATCTTGGATATGGAAAGTTCTATTTGTAACATAAGCAATAAGAGGACCAAACTGAGTGGTTCAGTTGGTGCTTTCCTATGGCACTGTCGATTAGCCCATATAAACAAGAATCGCATCCAACAACTCCATGCAAATGGATTGTTAGATTCGAGTTCCTTGGAGGAATTTGATACTTGTGAACCTTGTTTATTAAGGAAAATGACAAAGGCGCCCTTCACCAAGATTGGTGAGAGGGCAGAAGGTTTATTGGATCTCATACATACTGATGTGTGTGGGCCCTTCAATAAACAAGCCAGAGGAGGGTACAACTACTTCATTACCTTCACTGATGACTTCAGTAGGTATGGCTATGTCTACTTAATGAGACATAAATCTGAATCCTTTGAGAAATTCAAGGAGTTCAAGAATGAAGTAGAGAACCAGCTTGGAAGATCCATTAAAGCTCTTCGATCAGATCGAGGTGGAGAATACCTGAGTGGTGAGTTCTTTGACTATCTGAGAGAGTGTGGGATCATATCCCAACTCACTCCTCCTGGAACACCTCAATGGAATGGTGTGTCTGAAAGGAGAAATCGAACTTTATTGGATATGGTTCGATCCATGATGAGTCATGCAACTCTACCTTCATCATTCTGGGGGCATGCACTAGAAACAGCTTCTTTGATACTGAATAATGTTCCATCTAAGAGTGTCTCCAAAATACCATACGAGATGTGGAGTGGGAGACGCCCTAATCTCGCGTTTATCAGGATCTGGGGATGTGAGGCTTATGTCAAACGTCAGGATTCTAGCAAGCTAGAACCTATATCTGATAAGTGTGTATTTGTGGGGTATCCTAAGGAAACTAAAGGATACTACTTCTATGTCCCAACCGAGAACAAAGTTTTTGTTGCTCAGGGTACTGTCTTTCTAGAGAAAGAATTTATTATGAAAGAAGTTAGTGGGAGGAAGTTTGACTTGGATGAGGTCCAAGTGCAAGCACAAAACAAAGAGATGGAATCTGAGCCACCTGCACCGGTTGCTAGGCAACCTGAGGCTCAGACACAGGTCCCGCGTAGGTCTGGGAGAATTCGTCGTGCACCTGAAAGGTATGGGTCGCTACCGACCCAACACGATGGGATCTTCATCATTGAGGATGAACCTAGAACCTATGATGAGGCGGTCAGTGGACTGGACTCCGAGAAATGGCTTGACGCCATGCGATCCGAGATGGATTCCATGTCGGCTAACCAAGTCTGGGATTTGGTTGAGCTGCCTGATGGGGTAAAACCCATAGGGTGTAAATGGGTCTTCAAGAGGAAGACAGACATGGATGACAATATAGTTACCTACAAGGGAAGACTAGTGGCTAAAGGATTTAAACAAGTCCACGGGGTGGACTATGATGAAACCTTCTCGCCAGTTGCCATGATTAAATCCATTCGGATTCTGCTTGCTATAGCTGCATATCATGATTATGAGATATGGCAGATGGATGTGAAGACAGCGTTCCTTAACGGGAAGCCGACTGAGGATGTGTATAAGACACAACCTGATGGCTTCATCCATCCTGCAGAGGCTAATAAGGTCTGCAGGTTAAAGAGGTCCATTTATGGATTAAAGCAAGCATCTCGAAGTTGGAATCTTCGATTTGACGAAGTCGTGAGAGATTATGGGTTTATCAAAAGCGAAGATGACGCTTGTGTATACAGAGAATTCAGTGGGAGCTTGGTGATTTTTCTGGTCTTGTATGTTGATGACATACTGCTCATCGGAAACGACATCCCTAGTCTTCAAGCTGTGAAGACATGGTTGGGGAAGTGTATCGAGATGAAAGACTTAGGGGAGGCCGCCTATATTCTAGGCGTGAGGATCTACCGGGATAGATCCAAGAGGCTTCTGGCCCTTAGTCAGAGTACTTACATTGATAAGGTACTGAAGAGGTTCTACATGGAGCAATCCAAGAAAGGATACCTTCCAGTGAGACATGGCCTTACTCTCTCAAAGAGCTAGTGTCCTACAACACAGGCTGAGAGGGATGACATGAGTCGAATTCCTTATGCTTCGGCAGTAGGATCGATCATGTATGCAATGTTATGTACTAGACCAGATGTGGCATATGCTGTGAGCATAACCAGCCGATACCAATCCAATCCAGGTCTGCAGCACTGGGTGGCTGTAAAGAACATCCTAAAGTATATGAGAAGAACTAAGGATCTGTTCTTGGTCTATGGGGGATAGGAAGAGCTCAGTATGCAGGGCTATACTGATGCATCATTCCAGTCTGACCCTGACGACTTTAGATTGCAGGCCGGCTATGTGTTCAAGATAAATGGAGGCACTGTATGCTGGAACAGCTTCAAGTAATCCACCATAGCAGATTCTACAACCGAAGCTGAGTATGTGGCTACTTCTGAGGCAGCCAAGGAAGCTGTTTGGATAAGGAAGTTCCTATGTGATCTTCAAGTGGTACCTAGTGCAATGGATCCCATTGAACTCTACTGTGACAACAATGGAGCAATTGCACAAGCCAAGGAACCACGGTCTCATCAAAGATCCAAACACATACTCAGAAGATTTCACCTGATCAGAGAGATCATTGACAGAGGTGATGTCAAGATTAGTAGAGTAGACACAGAGAACAATCTGGCAGACCCATTGACCAAGGCTTTGGCGCTGCAGAAGCATGATGGTCACGCTAGAGATATGGGGTTGAGATTCCTAAACTTCTAGGTCTTAGTGCAAGTGGGAGATTGTTGGTGTATGTGCCCTAGGACCTAGTTTTGGTCAACTTATGTACTACTTGACATTGATATTTATATATCATTCTGGCATTGTCGTTATCATTGTTTGTCTACACCTGCGATTGTGTACTTACATGATAATGTCCCTGGAGACAGATTGGATCTGTGCTCGAATTATAATCCCCAGTCGATGTACCTTAGTGGATATGGGACAGCTATGGTACTTGTGAGACTGGTATGTGGGCTGGTTAGGCACGTGGTGCTAACGCAGACACATGGGTATATCATTGGGGATATACTGGATAGACCCACTATGAGGCTATGACTTGGTGTCATGAGTTATCCTCATAAGTGACAGGAGATGCATTGATCCCTTGACTTGAGGTCATTGATCATTCTATATGGTTAGGGACTTGCTTTGATACAACCTAACACCTTGCCGTAGCTGGGAGGTCATAACGGTTGTTATTGAGCATGTCACGACCCATATGAGAAGATCAATGGACAGACATAGGATTTGCCCCTTCCCTAGGGAAGTATGATATCCATGGAGCTCCTTTATGGTTCTATGACTGAGAGTGTATGGCCATACCTAGGTGAGAACCTGTTTTAGTCATAGCCATGAGATTGGATGAAAGCAAGTGGTGACACACTTGTCCAATCGGATATCAGTTCGGCAAAGAGACTGTAATGCATCTGTACCTAGTTGAGATGATGGGGATGTCGATGTCGATATCCATTCCAATGACCTGGGTAGCAGCGATGCACTGCTAGGTGCCACTCACTGCTTGTGATGACCTCTGGTCACCACTACCAGCGTCAGAGGAACCTACAGGGTCGCACACCTTGATACTGATAGGAAACCTAGGTCACATGCGCATTCAAAACTTATAGCGGTGGCGGAAATACTAGGTTTCAAAGATCGCATGACTTAAACATATGATCAACCTTGAAAGGATAGGTTAGAGCATTACCATTGCCATGCTTTGAGTGGCGGCTTGGAAGAAGAAAGGGGCGAGTGCCTCTTCTCCAAAAGTATCACACACAAGATGAAGTTTGCTTCTCCCTTGTGCTCCTTGTGCTAGCAAAGACACTAGGAGTCTTCGATCGAGTGAGGAGATGAGATGTGCACCCTTGGCTTGGTTAAACTCCTTCTTTTCGTGAAGAGGAAGAAGAATACGAGAGGAGGAAGAGAGAGGTTTTGAAAACCGAGAGGGAGAGCCCAAGAAGGAAAGATTCGGTTACCATATTTGGTAAGAACCAAACATGTAACCCCCTTCTTAACTCCCTCTTTAACTCCCATGCGTTCACCCTAAGTGAACCAACCGAAACCTCTCATTTGAACCATGCGTTCACTAAGTGAACCGGTTCAATTTCATTTGGTTCAAGGACCAAATCGAACAAGCCCTGGTCTTGATCTGATTGAACCAAATGGCTCAAGATCCAACCACACATCTCATTGAATCTCTTGATCTTTACGATCAAGCATCAATTCTCCCGATCGAAGCTTACCGATCATATGCCCTAATCAATCAAACATGATTAGACTAGATCTCACTTCCAATCAGAGTTTAAATTGCTTTAAACTGAACTAGAATAATTCCAATCCACACGATCTGACATAAGTAAGCCATATCATCAAATTGTGCGACCCTAAGGGTTTCCTTCAACGTCGGTAATGATAACTTACATTATCACAATCAGAGAGGGGTATCTAGCAACACATCACTGTCTCCCGATATGAAGGAAAGAGTCTTCCAAGACTACTCCCAAAACATAGCACAAGTGTGAATCCAATTCACCCAGCATACATGTTCCCTTTGCCACTGGATGTTCTCGTTGGACAAGCGTGTCTAGCCTGTAATTCTAACACGATGAGAATGGTTAGATCAGATGAACATAGTCATCTGGGTATGGCCATACACATTCTCAACCATCTCATCCAGGGGGCCCCAGTAGAACACCACACTCCAACTAGGAGAGGCAATCCTTTATCTATCGCTAGTGTCCTAACATGACTTATGCCCACTATCCAAGATAATCCTTAACCATTATCTTTCAAATGATATTGAACTACCTCAAGACAATGTCAATCATCACTTAGAAACACAAGTGATCTCAAGTCAGAGGGAATATGCCACTTGCTCGCTTATAAGGATTTATTCATATTGTGATAAACAATTGAATATCCTAAGTAGGGTCAGTCCAGTACATCCAATGCACCTATGTGTCTAAATCTTATTCCATGCTCGAAGCATCCTATAAGATTAGAACACATATTAGTCTCAATTATATCAGGGCTGTCTCATGTTCACCAAGATATCTCGACTAAGGACAACTCTGAAAATCAGCTAAGCTGAACTTCATTGAGACATTACTCAGAAGTATACATATAGCAGCAGGTAATGCAACAATCTGAATAACAACAATTGCCTTTATAAAACATATACATAGTTTGTACATGATACTGATAATAACCCAAGGCCTCAAACATTTAGCCTTAAGGGCATACCCCAACAATCTCCCACTTGCACTTAAACTAATGGTTGAGAAATCTCAAACCCATATTATTACAGTGCTTCTCATGCTTCTGCTGCGCCAGAGGCTTTGTAAGCGGGTCAGCTAGATTGTCATCTGTATGAACCTTGCAGATCTTGATCTCTCCTCGATCTATGATCTCACGGATCAAATGAAACCTTCTTTGTATGTGCTTGGACTTCTGGTGTGACCGTGGTTCCTTTGCTTGGGCAATTGCTCCAGTGTTATCACAGAAGATAACCAATGGATCTGCACTCGAAGAAACAACACCAAGTTTATGAACGAACTTACGAATCCATACTGCCTCCTTTGATGCTTCTGAGGCTGCAACATACTCAGCTTCTGTTGTGGAATCAGCAACAATTGATTGTTTGAAACTCTTCCACACCACTACTCCTCCATTCAAGCTAAAAACATAGCCTGATTGCGATCGGAAATTGTCTTGGTCAGATTGGAACGAAGCGTCAGTATATCCTTCAATACTGAGTTCTTCCTGACCTCCATAAATCAAGAACATATCTTTGGTTCTCCGAAGATATTTCAAAATATTCTTGACTGCAATCCAGTGTGCCTTCCCTGGATTACTTTGGAACTGACTGGTCACGCTTAACCCGTAAGCGACGTCTGGGCGAGTACATAACATCGCATACATGATGGACCCAATAGCCGAAGCATAAGGCGTATTGTCCATCTCATCTTTCTCAGACTGTGTTTGAGGACACTGGCTCTTTGAAAAATTCAGACCATGTCTGACTGGAAGATATCCTCTTTTAGAATTTTCTAAATGGAATCTCTCCAGGACCTTATCGATGTAAGTACTTTGGCACAGCCCGAGAAGCTTATTAGATCTATCTCTGTAGATCTCCACACCTAATACATAGGCTGCTTCTCCCAAATCTTTCATCCGGAAACATTTTCTTAACCATGCCTTGACCGCATGTAGATCAGGAATATCGTTTCCAATGATTAAAATATCATCGACGTAGAGGACTAGGAAAGTAATCACGCTCCCACCAAACCTTTTGTATACACACGGGTCATCTTCATTTTTGATGAAACCAAATTCAGTAACTGATTCATCAAAATGAATATTCCAGCTTCTCGATGCTTGTTTTAGTGCATAAATGGACCTCTTTAATTTGCATATTTTATGACGTTCTGATGGATTGATGAAACCTTCAGGCTGTGTCATATACACATCCTCTTCCAGTTTTCCATTAAGGAAATCGGTCTTCACATCCATTTGCCAGATCTCATAATCATAATATGCTGCTATCGCGAGAATGATTCGAATGGACTTGAACATGGCTACAGGAGAGAAAGTTTCATCATAATCTATCCCGTA
Source organism: Costus lasius (assembly GCA_027563935.2). NCBI lineage: Eukaryota > Viridiplantae > Streptophyta > Magnoliopsida > Zingiberales > Costaceae > Costus > Costus lasius. Next base: position 51,926,493 of record CM050452.1, read on the forward strand.
GATTTGTTTGAAACCTTTCGCAACTAGCCTGCCCTTATAGGTAACCACGTTACCGTCCATGTCTTTCTTCTTTTTGAAGATCCATTTACAGCCTATAGGGATTACACCCGGAGGCGGATCAACCAAATCCCAGACTTGGTTTTCTGACATGGAGTCCATCTCGGCTCGCATAGCTTCAAGCCATCTTGCTGATTCCGGTCCACTGACCGCATCCGCATAAGTGAGGGGTTCATCATTAATGATGTAGACTCCGTCATAGCGCTCAGGCTGACGACGAATCCTTCCCGATCTACGCGGTTCCCGTGATATCTGAGCCTCAGGTTGAACATTAACCTGATCTATTGGCTCAGGCTCATCCAACTGAGCTTGAATACTTTGTCCCTCTTCTGGAATTTCATCCAGCTTTATTTCTCTCCCACTGGCCTCTTGCAGAAGAAATTCCTTCTCAAGAAAAATAGCCGTTAGAGCACCAAATACTTTGTTCTCTTTGGGATCATAGAAATAATAACCCTTAGTTTCTTTAGGGTAACCGACAAATATACATTTATCAGATCTGCTTTCCAGTTTCCCAGAGGCGAGCTTTTTGACATAAGCCTCGCAACCCCAGATTTTGATAAATGTCAAGCTCGGCTGTTTCCCATACCATAACTCATATGGTGTCTTTGAAACGGCCTTGGATGGCACTCGGTTTAGCACCTTTGCAGCTGTTTCCAGTGCAAATCCCCAAAAGGAGTAAGGTAGAGTAGCCTGACTCATCATAGAACGAACCATATCCAATAAGGTTCTATTTCTCCTCTTGGACACACCATTCCATTGCGGTGTTCCTGGCGGAGTGAGCTGTGAGATAATCCCACACTCCTTCAGATAGTCAGTAAACTCACGACTCAAGTATTCTCCACCTCGATCTGAACGAAGTGCCTTGATATTTCGGCTTAACTGATTCTGTACTTCATTTTTGAATTCTTTGAACTTGTCAAAAGATTCACTCTTATGTCTCATTAGATTGACATAACCATACCTACTGAAATCATCAGTAAAAGTAATGAAGTATGAATAGCCACCTCTGGCATGTTTACTAAACGGCCCACACACATCACTGTGAATAAGGTCAAGTAAACCTGAAGCCCTTTCACCTTTATTAGTAAAAGGATTCTTCGTCATTTTACCCATTAAACAAGCTTTGCATGTATCAAGCTCCTCATAGGAGAATGATCCCAGCAGTCCATGATCATGCAACCGCTTAATGCGCTTCTTGTTAATATGGCCTAAACGACTATGCCATAGCAAGGTGCTGTCATCAGCATACTTGGCCCTTTTGTTATCAATTTGTTGTACAGAACATTCCATGTCCAACATGTATAACCCATTGTTAATCGACCCAGTTGCATAAACAATATTATCATATGAAATACAACACTGTGAAGTTTTGCATTCAAAAGAAAAGCCTTTCCTGACAAGAGCAGGAATAGAGATAATATTCTTAGTTATGCTTGGTACAAAATAACAATTGTCAAGTTCTAATACAAGTCCAGATGGTAAAGAGATGTTATATTCTCCTACAGCAACAGCAGCAACCCGTGCCCCGTTTCCAACTCGTAGGTCCACCTCATGCTGTCCCACCTGTCTTCTTCTCTTGAGTTCCTGCACATTTGAACAAATGTGAACTCCACATGCAGTGTCCAACACCCATGAAATAGAAGAAGCAACCATGACTTCAGTCACGTAAATACTTGAGCCAGAAGTGAAAGGCTTGCTTCCCTTCTTCTCTCCTTGGAGCGCTCTACAGTCCTTCTTCCAGTGACCCAGCTGGCCACAATGGAAACATCTGTTGTCCTTTGACCGCTTCACCTTTTGTTTCAAAGCCTTGTTATAGCTCTTGATAGGGGTTTTGCCCTTCTTCTCCTTCTTCTTATTCCTTGAAGGAACCATTAAGACAGAGGATGAAGGCTTTCCTTTCTCAAGAGTCTGCTCTGTGGTGCAGAGCATGTTCAGTAACTCTGCCGGAGTACAGTCGATTTTGTTCATATTAAAATTAATGATGAACGGATCAAAAGAAGCTGGGAGAGACTGCAAAATAATGTCTACAACAAGTTCTTGATTGATGGTATGTCCTAGTTTCTCTAGAGCCTCTTTGTACCCAATCATCTTGAGTACGTGAGCTCCCACTGGACTCCCTTCAGTCAGTTTGCTATGAAAGAAAAGTTTTGTCAAGTTATAGCGTTCTGTCCTTGCCTGTGCAGCATATAGCATTTTGAGATTTGCTATAGTATCAATAGCTGACAAATCCTCATGCTGACGCTGGAGCTCGGGCGTCATTGACGCAAGCATAAGGCAAGCGACATCAGTACTATCACTGACGTGCTTCTCATAAGCATCTCGAACCGCTCTTGCAGCATTCGCAGCGGGTTGAGCCGGTATTGCCGACTCAAGGACATACAGCTTCCTCTCAGCTTTGAGAACAATCTTAAGCTATCTGTACCAGTCTGAGAAGTTTGGCCCAGCAAACTTCTCTCTTTCCAATATGGATCGCAAATTGAGCCCGTGGTGTTCGTTGCTGCAGGAATCTACAACATAGCAAGAACAACAAGGTCAGTATGCATGTTAGAATCAATCCAGGACTTAAGAATGATTCTTTTCTCACTATTTTATCTGACTGAAAATCCAATAAAACAGCCCAAAAGAGTGAAACTCTTTTAGTGAGATGGGATCCAGTTTTCATACTTGATCTCCGCGTCCCGCTCAGGCGAGATAAGATACACAGAGAGTTCAAGCACTAATCACCGGTAGGCTATCCATGCCAATCGCCAACCCGTGCGATTCCCCTTCATCTAGGCAATCCAGAAGACTGTGCCAACTGAGTTGGTACAACACAGTCTCTGATTCCTCAGATAGCTGCCTCCATCTAGCTATCATATGCTCAATATGTAGCATATATATGGTCAAGCTGACCTGACCTACTCCCTGGACCACCACGTGCTATGCTGAGCAACGAGAAGCGATAAATCCCTTCTCTGTAGCATGTAGGTGTAATCGCGCACCGTCTGAAGATAGCTGGGCGTGCCCACTGAGTGGGTACAACACGGCCCCAACGATAGTCAGAACAGTGAGGTTTCGCGTCAGAAGGCAATCGAGCTTGATATTCACGTTGGATTTTAACGGTCCTTTTTATCTTCTTACTATCATGCAAATTCTATAGTGATAGCAGAAGTTTAAAGCATGCATGTGCTAATATTACTTAAAACAGTAAATGAAAGCACCAAACATCTTATGTGGTAAACGCCCATAAAAGCCTAAGTAAAACCTTAGTTTTACAAAAGTCTTCACTTGAGCTCTTTATGGGACTCTTGTACTTCATCTGGCCCAGCCCGGGCCCAAGCGCCCTCTGCAGCTCAAAAGTGCCCACCAGGCAGTATGTGCATCTGCCATTTGTGCTGTGTACTCATGTCAATACATTTTTGAAACTATCTAGACATGGTTTGACACGCAGGTCAATTATACATTTTCATAAATGAAAGTGTGATTCGCAGATCACAGCAAAATTTATATTTAATTCCAGGCACGCAGGCCCCAGCACAGCATACAAAATAAGGGCAGCCCACATAAGATTAAATAAACACCCAATCAACATGTTAAACATGCATACATGTGATCCAAAACAGAAATAAAATTTTATAAAACCCCATGGCATCAATTTTATTTCCTTATGTGCCCTACTACCTTACAACGGTCCATTTACAGGTATCCACTAATTAGACTAAATCAGACCCACTGCCCTTGCATGCACCCAGTCATAACTGACTTGCGTCGACCTCATGGTCAACTATGCATGCCATAAGGGCTGAACGTCCCACATGATTTCTGGCAAGCGGGTGTGACCCCGGGCCATAATCATGATCATTCACCAGGCGCCTCAATCAGACATCGCTACACACCCTTCTGCAGTGGGCCTATAGCCACCTGTATAGCTTGCGCACAGGTGCTATCCGGCCGCCCCATCCAGGCTGTCAGATGGTCTGATTAGGCTATTGGGTCCAGACTTGACTAACGACTTCAACACTGTTAACCCGTCTAAGTGTTTGAAGCAGGCGCTTAGATAGATCTAGTGAGGGTCGCACATGATGATAAGTTTTAATTGAAAACTTCTATGAAAAGCGCAAACAAAAACATCATATGCGCAAGCTTAAAAGTAAACAAAATACATCTAACATATGGCATGTATTTTTGCATGACAACAAAAGCATGCGCATCATGAAGATCTATCCAAAGCATAAAACCAAACATGGATCACAAGATGGCAATCATATATATCAAGCCAAAAACCTCGCTCTGATACCACTGATAGGAAACCTAGGTCACATGCGCATTCAAAACTTATAGCGGTGGCGGAAATACTAGGTTTCAAAGATCGCATGACTTAAACATATGATCAACCTTGAAAGGATAGGTTAGAGCATTACCATTGCCATGCTTTGAGTGGCGGCTTGGAAGAAGAAAGGGGCGAGTGCCTCTTCTCCAAAAGTATCACACACAAGATGAAGTTTGCTTCTCCCTTGTGCTCCTTGTGCTAGCAAAGACACTAGGGGTCTTTGATCGAGTGAGGAGATGAGATGTGCACCCTTGGCTTGGTTAAACTCCTTCTTTTCGTGAAGAGGAAGAAGAATACGAGAGGAGGAAGAGAGAGGTTTTGAAAACCGAGAGGGAGAGCCCAAGAAGGAAAGATTCGGTTACCATATTTGGTAAGAACCAAACATGTAACCCCCTTCTTAACTCCCTCTTTAACTCCCATGCGTTCACCCTAAGTGAACCAACCGAAACCTCTCATTTGAACCATGCGTTCACTAAGTGAACCAGTTCAATTTCATTTGGTTCAAGGACCAAATCGAACAAGCCCTGGTCTTGATCTGATTGAACCAAATGGCTCAAGATCCAACCACACATCTCATTGAATCTCTTGATCTTTACGATCAAGCATCAATTCTCCCGATCGAAGCTTACCGATCATATGCCCTAATCAATCAAACATGATTAGACTAGATCTCACTTCCAATCAGAGTTTAAATTGCTTTAAACTGAACTAGAATAATTCCAATCCACACGATCTGACATAAGTAAGCCATATCATCAAATTGTGCGACCCTAAGGGTTTCCTTCAACGTCGGTAACGATAACTTACGTTATCACGATCAGAGAGGGGTATCTAGCAACACATCACTGTCTCCCGATATGAAGGAAAGAGTCTTCCAAGACTACTCCCAAAACATAGCACAAGTGTGAATCCAATTCACCCAGCATACATGTTCCCTTTGCCACTGGATGTTCTCGTTGGACAAGCGTGTCTAGCCTGTAATTCTAACACGATGAGAATGGTTAGATCAGATGAACATAGTCATCTGGGTATGGCCATACACATTCTCAACCATCTCATCCAGGGGGCCCCAGTAGAACACCACACTCCAACTAGGAGAGGCAATCCTTTATCTATCGCTAGTGTCCTAACATGACTTATGCCCACTATCCAAGATAATCCTTAACCATTATCTTTCAAATGATATTGAACTACCTCAAGACAATGTCAATCATCACTTAGAAACACAAGTGATCTCAAGTCAGAGGGAATATGCCACTTGCTCGCTTATAAGGATTTATTCATATTGTGACAAACAATTGAATATCCTAAGTAGGGTCAGTCCAGTACATCCAATGCACCTATGTGTCTAAATCTTATTCCATGCTTGAAGCATCCTATAAGATTAGAACACATATTAGTCTCAATCATATCAAGGCTGTCTCATGTTCACCAAGATATCTCGACTAAGGACAACTCTGAAAATCAGCTAAGTTGAACATCATTGAGACATTACTCAGAAGTATACATATAGCAGCAGGTAATGCAACAATCTGAATAACAACAATTGCCTTTATAAAACATATACATAGTTTGTACATGATACTGATAATAACCCAAGGCCTCAAACATTTAGCCTTAAGGGCATACCCCAACAGATACTTGAGTTCTTGTATTGATCGGGAAGCCTTATGATCGAGTTATTGGATAACTCGGATCTAATTGGGAGATTTCATCAGCGCCAATGGGCCTGATGAGATGGAAGAATGTTATTGGAGCCAAACTTCATTTTTGGCAGGTTGACCCGTATTTGACCATGGTTGGTCACATTTGGATTAGGGTTGCATTGGATTGGATCCAAGTGCTTAATCAACCCATGTAATGAAGTTTGGGCTAGCTCATTATCCAATGAGGCCCAATAACAAGTTCTCATGAAGAGATGAGAGGCTAAAAGGGTATAATGGGGAGAAACATGAACCATTAAGCGCCTAGGGGCATAGTGCGGTCATGTTGGCGCCTTTGCTTCATTATGGAAGTAAAGGGCGCCTCCCCTCTCTTCCTAGGATGGAATGCATGCCTCTATGGCATTGCTTGGGGCACAAGGCAAGGCCTTGGCGCACAAGGAAAGGCGTGGGGCACAATAAGGAATGGTTGAATGAGAATTATGGAAACGTCTTGGAGACTTTCCTTGTCTCAAACCTCCTCATCCTAGCCCTATACTTGTCATGATCCTAGCCATTACCCTAACCGCCTCTTGCCCTATAAATGTGACCCTAGTCGCCCCCTCTTGTGGGTGATCAATCCTTGAAGGCGTGAACACAAGAAGAGGGGCGAGTGCTTGGAGCAAGGGCGCATCTTCTTTCTTCCATAACCGCAAGCCACTTCCACCTTTCCTCTTGGCGCAAGGAACATTAGTGCTTGGCGTTTTGGATAGTCTTCCTTCTTCTCTTGGCGCATCATCTCTCTTGGTGGCGTAAGTGAAGTAGAGTATCTCCCTAAGGCATGGATCTTCTTCCCGAGGCTAGCACCGGGCGTGGAAGAAGAGAACTCAAGAGATCCGTGTGTCGAGACTGCAGAGGGCGCACACTTGGACGCCTACATCGGCATCGCTCTTCATTGCTCTTAAGGTATTTCCTAACTCGTCTTGTCGACTCCCTTACTTGCGATCTTCACTGGGTTTTTGGGACCGGCCTGTTTCGGGGACATTCTTCCGCTGCGTAAAATGTATGTCCATGACTTTGAAAATTGTAAAATGTCCCCGGGGTTTCCCAACACGCGCCACCTCCAAGGTAGAAGCGCCAATTGATGAAGAAGAGGGGAGAAGGGAGAATGCCGCCAAGCCTTTACTTCTCTTGCGCCAAAGGAGGAAGAAGGGAAGAAGCTTGCGGTTAGGGTTTGATGGAAGAGGATGGTTGCGCCAATGCCCCTTGTTCTCGCCCTCTTGATGTGTTCACGCCATCAAGCATTGATCATTCACAAGAGGGGGCGACTAGGGTCACATTTATAGGGCAAGAGGCGGTTAGGGTAAGGGCTAGGATCATGACAAGTGTAGGGCTAGGATGAGGAGGTTTGAGACAAGGAAAGTTTCCAAGACATTTCCATAATTCTCATTCAACCATTCCTTATTGTGCCCCACGCCTTTCCTTGTGCGCCAAGGCCTTGCCTTGCGCCCCAAGCAATGCCATAGAGGCATGCATTCCATCCTAGGAAGAGAGGGGAGGCACCCTTTACTTCCATAATGAAGCAAAGGCGCCAACATGACCCCATTATGCCCCTAGGCGCTTAATGGTTCATGTTTCTCCCCATTATACCCTTTTAGCCTCTCATCTCTTCATGAGAACTTGTTATTGGGCCTCATTGGATAATGAGCTAGCCTAAACTTCATTACATGGGTTGATTAAGCACTTAGATCCAATCCAATGCAACCCTAATCCAAATGTGACCAACCATGGTCAAATACGGGTCAACCTGCCAAAAATGAAGTTTGGCTTCAATAACATTCTTCCATCTCATCAGGCCCATTAGCGCTGATGAAATCTCCCAATTAGATCCGAGTTATCCAATAACTCGATCATAAAGCTTCCCGATCAATACGAGAACTCAAGTATCAAGGTGTGCGACCCTGTAGGTTCCTCTGACACTGGCAGTGCTGACCAGTGGTCATCACAAGCAGTGAGTGGCACCTAGCAGTGCATCGCTGCTACCCAGGTCATTGGAATGGATATCGACATCGACATCCCCATCATCGCAACTAGGTACAGATGCATTACAGTCTCTTTGCCGAACTGATATCCGATTGGACAAGTGTGTCACCACTTGCTTTCATCCAATCTCATGGCTATGACTAAAACAGGTTCTCACCTGGGTATGGCCATACACTCTCAGTCATAGAACCATAAAGGAGCTCCATGGATATCATACTTCCCTAGGGAAGGGGCAAATCCTATGTCTGTCCATTGATCTTCTCATATGGGTCGTGACATGCTCAATAACAACTATTATGACCTCCCAGCTACGGCAAGGTGTTAGGTTGTATCAAAGCAAGTCCCTAACCATATAGAATGATCAATGACCTCAAGTCAAGGGATCAATGCATCTCCTGTCACTTATGAGGATAACTCATGACACCAAGTCATAGCCTCATAGCGGGTCTATCCAGTATATCCTTCAATGATATACCTATGTGTCTGCGTTAGCACCACGTGCCTAACCAGCCCACATACCAGTCTCTCAAGTACCAGAGCTGTCCCATATCCACTCAGGTACATCGACTGGGGACAATTATTTGAGCACAGATCCAATCTGTCTCCAGGGACATTATCATGTAAGTACACAATCGCAGGTGTAGACAAACAATGATAACCACAATGCCAGAATGATATATAAATATCAATGTCAAGTAGTACATAAGTTGACCAAAACTAGGTCCTAGGGCATATACACCAACAATCTCCCACTTGCACTAAGACCTAGAAGTTGAGGAATCTCAACCCCATATCTCTAGTGTGACCATCATGCTTCTGCTGCGCCAAAGCCTTGGTCAATGGGTCTGCCAGATTGTTCTCTGTGTCTACTCTGCTAATCTTGACATTACCTCTGTTAATGATCTCTCTGATCAGGTGAAATCTTCTGAGTATGTGTTTGGATCTTTGATGAGACCGTGGTTCCTAGGCTTGTGCAATTGCTCCATTGTTGTCACAGTAGAGTTCAATGGGATCCATTGCACTAGGCACCACTTGAAGATCACATAAGAACTTCCTTATCCAAACAGCTTCCTTGGCTACCTCAGAAGCAGCCACATACTCAGCTTCAGTTGTAGAATCTGCTATGGTGAATTGCTTGAAGCTCTTCCAGCATACAGCGCCTCCATTTATCTTGAATACATAGCCGGCCTGCGATCTAAAGTCGTCAGGGTCAGGCTGGAACGATGCGTCAGTATAGCCCTGCATACTGAGCTCTTCCTGTCCCCCATAGACCAAGAACAGATCCTTAGTTCTTCTCAGATACTTTAGGATGTTCTTTACAGCCACCCAGTGCTGCAGACCTGGATTGGATTGGTATCGGCTGGTTATGCTCACAGCATATGTCACATCTGGTCTAGTACACAACATTGCATACATGATCGATCCGACTGCCGAAGCATAAGGAATTCGACTCATGTCATCCCTCTCAGCCTGTGTTGTAGGACACTGGCTCTTTGAGAGAGTAAGGCCATGTCTTACTGGAAGGTATCCTTTCTTGGATTGCTCCATGTAGAACCTCTCCAGCACCTTATCAATGTAAGTACTCTGACTAAGGGCCAGAAGCTTCTTGGATCTATCCCGGTAGATCCTCACGCCTAGAATATAGGCGGCCTCCCCTAAGTCTTTCATCTCGAAACACTTCCTCAACCATGTCTTCACAGCTTGAAGACTAGGGATGTCGTTTCCGATGAGCAATATGTCATCAACATACAAGACCAGAAAAATCACCAAGCTCCCACTGAATTTTCTGTATACACAGGCGTCATCTTCGCTTTTGATTGAAAGTCCCCATAGCTAAAGGGGGCGAAACCCTAGTAGGAGGCGCATATAAAACTTTCATAGCGGAAGCAAGGGTTTCTAAACATCTTTTGCAAGAATATATGATCAACTTCATATAGTTTGGATTCATACCATAGCCATTTCGCTTGGATGGCGATTTGGAAGAGAAAGATGCAAGCGCTTCTTCTCCAAAGGCACCGCACACAAGATGTGATCGCCTACTCCTTGTTGCTTCTTGTGCTAGCAAGGCTCCAAGTATCCTTGTTGTGTGAAGGAAGATGAGATGCGAGAGTAGTTCTCTCCTTTGGCCGAATGCTTCTCTACACCTCGTGAAGACGAGCCACACAAGTGCAAGACCAAAAGAGGGGCGAGCGTTTTGGAACGTGGAGGCGTGCATTCATTTTTGGAACTTCCAAAAATAGCAAACGCTTCAATACATGCGTTATGCGTTCACTCCAAGTGAACCGAACGCTCATCCCTCTAAATTGAGCCATGCGCTCATACATGAGCCGGTTCAAGATGGATTTGGTTCAAGGACCAAATCAAGCCAAGCCTTGGTCCAGATCACCTTAAACCCTAAGATTCAAGATCTGACCGTTCATCTCTTGATGCTCTTGATCTCACAGATCTAGCATCAATACTCTCGATCGAAGCTTACCGATCTCAAGCCCTAATCAATCAAACATGATCAGACCAGATCTCACTTACAATCAGAGTTTAAACTCCTTTAAACTGAACCAAAACAATTCAGTCCACACGATCTGACTTAAGTAAGCCATATCATCAAATTGTGCGACCCTAAGGGTTTCCTTTAAATGTCGGTAACGATAACTTACGTTATCACGATCAGCGAGGGGTATCTAGCAACACATCATTGTCTCCCAATATAAAGGAAAGAGTCTTCCAAGACTACACCCAAACCACAGCACAAGTGTGAATCCACTTCACTAGGCATACATATTTCCTTTGCCACTGGATGTTCTTATTGGACAAGCGTGTCAAGCTTGTAACTCCAATATGATGAGAATGATTAGATCAGATGAACACAGTCATCTGGGTATGGCCATACACTTTCTCAATCATCTCATCCAGGGGGCCCCTTTAGAACATCACACTCCAAACTAGGAGACGGCAATCCTTTATCTATCACTAGTGTCCTAACCTGACTCATGATCATTATCCAAGATAGTCTATAACCATTATGTTTCAAATGATATTGAACTACCTCAAAACAATGACAATCATCATTTAGAAACACAAGTGATCTCAAGTCAGAGGAAGTATGCCACTTGTTCACATACAAGGATTATTCACATTGTGACAAGCAATTGAACATCCTAGTAGGGTCTGTCCAGTACATCCAATGTACCTATGAGTCTACATCTTATTCCATGCTCGAAGCATCCTATAAGATTAGAACACATATTAGTCTCAATCATATCAAGGCTGTCTCATGTTCACCAAGATATCTCGACTAAGGACAATACTGCATGTCAGCCAAGCTGAACAGCATTGAGACATTATTCAGAAGTGTACATATTGTAGCAGATGATGTAACAAATTGAATAACAACCATTGCCTTTATAAACATAAGAGTTTATACATGATACTGAAAGAATCCCTAGGCCTCAAACATTAGCCTTAAGGGCATACCCCAACAATCTCCCACTTGCACTTAATCTAATGGTTGAGAAATCTCAAACCCATATTATTACAGTGCTTCTCATGCTTCTGCTGCGCCAGAGGCTTTGTAAGCGGGTCAGCCAGATTGTCATCTGTATGAACCTTGCAGACCTTGATCTCTCCTCGATCAATGATCTCCCGGATCAAGTGAAACCGTCTCTGTATGTGCTTGGACTTCTGGTGCGATCGTGGTTCCTTTGCTTGTGCGATTGCTCCAGTGTTATCACAAAAGATAACCAAAGGATCTGCACTCGAAGGAACAACACCAAGTTCCTGAACGAACTTACGAATCCACACTACCTCCTTAGATGCTTCTGAGGCTGCAACATACTCGGCTTCTGTTGTGGAATCAGCAACAATAGATTGTTTGAAACTTTTCCACACCACCACACCTCCATTCAAGCTAAAAACATAGCCTGATTGCGATCGGAAATCATCCTGGTCAGATTGGAACGAAGCGTCAGTATATCCTTCAATACTGAGTTCTTCCTGACCACCATACACCAAGAACATATCTTTGGTCCTCCGCAGATATTTTAAAATGTTCTTGACTGCAATCCAGTGTGCCTGACCTGGATTACTTTGGAATCGACTGGTCACGCCTAACCCGTAAGCGACGTCTGGGCGAGTACACAACATCGCATACATAATGGACCCAATAGCCGAAGCATAAGGCGTTTTGTCCATTTCATCTTTCTCAGTCTGTGTTTGCGGACACTGACTCTTTGAAAGATTCAGACCATGTCTGACTGGAAGATATCCTCTTTTAGAATTCTCTAAATGAAATCTCTCTAGGACCTTATCGATGTAAGTACTCTGGCACAGCCCGAGAAGCCTCTTAGATCTATCTCTGTAGATCTTCACACCTAATACATAGGCTGCTTCTCCTAAATCTTTCATCTGGAAACATTTCCTTAACCATGCTTTAACGGCATGTAGTTCAGGAATATCGTTTCCAATGATTAAGATATCATCGACATAGAGGACTAGGAATGTAATCACGCTCCCACTAAACCTCTTATATACACACGGGTCATCTTCATTCTTGATGAAACCAAATTCACAGATTGATTCATCAAAACGAATATTCCAGCTTCTTGATGCTTGTTTAAGTCCATAAATGGACTTCTTTAACTTGCATATTTTATGACGATCTGATGGATTAGTGAAACCTTCAGGTTGTGTCATATACACATCCTGATCCAGATTTCCATTAAGGAAAGCGGTCTTCACATCCATCTGCCAGATCTCATAATCATAATATGCTGCTATTGCGAGAATGATCCGAATAGACTTGAACATGGCTACAGGAGAGAAAGTTTCATCATAATCTATCCCGTAGATTTGTTTGAAACCTTTCGCAACTAGCCTGCCTTTATGGGTAACCACGTTACCATCCATGTCAATCTTCTTCTTGAAGATCCATTTACACCCTATAGGGATTATTCCCGGAGGCGGATCAACCAAATCCCAGACTTGGTTATCTGACATGGAGTCCATCTCAGCTCGCATAGCTTCAAGCCATCTCGCTGATTCCGGTCCACTGACCGCATCCGCATAAGTGAGGGGTTCATCATGATCAATGATGTAGACTCCGTCATAGCGCTCAGGCTGTCGACGGATCCTTCCCGATCTTCGTGTTGGGGTATGCCCTTAAGGCTAATGTTTGAGGCCTTTGGGATTGTAATAAGTATCATGTAATAAACTGTTGTGTTTATAAAGGCATGGTTATTATTCAGGTTGTTACCTTGTCTGCTGTAATAAGTGTACTTCTGAATAATGTCTCAAAGCTGTTCAGCTAGGCTGACAGGCTATATGTCCTTAGTCGAGATATCTTGGTGAACATGAGACAGCCTTGATATGATTGAGACTAATATGTGTGCTAATCTTATAGGATGCTTCGAGCATGGAATAAGATGTAGACTCATGGGTACATTGGATGTACTGGACAGATCCTACTGGGATATTCCATTGCTTGTCACAATGTGAATGATCCTTGTAAGCAGCAAGTGGCACATGTCCTTTGACTTGAGATCACTTGTGTTTCTAAATGATGATTGTCATTGTTTTGAGGTAATTCAATATCATTTGAAACATAATGATTATAGACTATCTTGGATGATGAGCTTGAGTCAGGTTAGGGCACTAGTGATAGATAAAGGATTGCCGTCTCCTTGTTTAAGGAGTGTGATGTTCTAGAGGGCCCCCCTTATATGAGATGATTGAGAAAGTGTATGGCCATACCCAGATGACTATGTTCATCTGATCTAATCATGCTCATCGTATTGGAGTTACAGGCTTGACATGCTTGTCTAATAAGAACATCCAGTGGCAAAGGAAACATGTCTGCCTTGTGAAGTGGATTCACACTTGTGCTGTGATTTGGGTGTAGTCTTGGAAGACTCCTTCCTTTATATCGGGAGACAGTGATGTGTTGCTAGATACCCCTCACTGATCGTGATAACGTGAGTTGTCGTTACCGACATTTAAAGGAAACCCTAAGGGTCGCACAATTTGTTGATATGACTTACTTGAGTCAGATCGGGTGGACTAGATTGTTTTGATTCAGTTTAAAGGAGATTAAACTCTGATTGTAAGTGAGATCCAGTCTGATCATGTTTGATTGATTAGGGCTTGAGATCGGTAAGCTTTGATCGAGAGTATGGATGCTAGATCGATGAGATCAAGAGCATCACAGGATGAACGGTCAGATCTTGAACCATAGGGTTTAATTTGGTCTGGACCAATTCTTGGGCTGATTTGGTTTGGTCAATGGACCAATTTAATTGAACCGGCTCACATGTGAGCGCTTGGTTCATTTGAGAGGAAAGCTATGCGTTTGGTTTGAAAGAACCCCTAAATAAGGGGGGCGAAACCCTAGATAGGCGCATGTAATTTTTAAAGCAACGGAAAGGAGGGTTTCTAGGACCTTTGATGCATGTATTATTATCAACTTAAAAACCCGATTGCACAAGAGATAAAATCATACCATTGCCATCGGTTTGATGGTGTCTTAGAATCAAAGACGCAAGTGCCTCTTCTCCTTAGATGACGCACACAATGAGAAGGCGACTACTTCCTTGGCGACTTTGTGCTAGCAAATCTTCAAGGAGTCCTTCGTATGGGGAAATGAGAGAGAGCTTGCTTGTTTTTCTTCTCGACTCTTCAAGGCGTGAAGAATAATGATCAACACGAGAGGAGGCGACGAGAATAGAGAGGAGGCCACACGATATGCGCTCCACACAAGACATGGAGACGTGGTTGCTAAAAATAGCCAACCTCACTCTTTCATGCGATCATGTGTTCATGCATTTAACCAATCGCATTTTCCTCTCTTCTTTGAATTGAACCAAGCGCTCATCCATGAGCCGGTTCACTTAAGTTTGGTTCAATAACCAAATAAACCAAGCAATCAGTCCAGACCACAATAAACACTTAAGTTCTTGATCTGACCGTCAATCTCTCGATGCTCCTGATCTGACCGATCTAGCATCCAATCTCTCGATCAAAGCTTACCGATCTCAAGCCCTAATCAATCAAACATGATTAGACCAGATCTCACTTACAATCAGAGATTAAATCCCTTTAAACTGAACCCGAACAATTCAGTCCACACGATCTGACTTAAGTAAGCCATATCATCAAATTGTGCGACCCTGAGGGTTTCCTCTAAATGTCGGTAACGATAATTCTCATTATCACGATCAGTGAGGGGTATCTAGCAACACATCACTGTCTCCCGATATAAAGGAAAGAGTCTTCCAAGACTACACCCAAACCATAGCACAAGTGTGAATCAATTCACAAGGCATGCAAATTTCCTTTGCCACTGGATGTTCTTATTGGACAAGCCTGTCAAGCTTGTAACTCCAATATGATGTGCATGATTAGATCAGATGAACACAGTCACCTGGGTATGGCCATACACTTTCTCAATCATCTCATCCAGGGGGCCCCTTTAGAACATCACACTCCTTAAACAAGGAGACGGCAATCCTATGTCTATCACTAGTGCCCTAACCTGATTCAAGCTCACCTCCAAGATAGTCTATAATCATTATGTTTCAAATGATATTGAACTACCTCAAAACAATGGCAATCATCATTTAGATAACACAAGTGATCTCAAGTCAGAGGAAATGTGCCACTTGTCACATTCAAGGAATATTCACATTGTGACAAACAATTGAACATCCTAGTAGGGTCTGTCCAGTACATCCAATGTACCCATGAGTCTACATCTTATTCCATGCTCGAAGCATCCTATAAGATTAGAACACATATTAGTCTTAACCATATCAAGGCTGTCTCATGTTCACCAAGATATATCGACTAAGGACATAATTGCATGTCAGCCCAGCTGAACAGCTTTGAGACATTATTCAGAAGAACATATATTGCAGCAGACAATGTAACTAACTGAATAACAACCATGCCTTTATAAACATAACAGTTTATTACATGATACTGATACATTCCCATAGGCCTCAAACATTAGCCTTAAGGGCATACCCCAACATGGTTCACTTCATGTGAACGCAAAACGCATGTGTTAAAGACTTACCATTTATGGCATTTCGGTTTTGCCATAGTGATGAATGTCTCCACATTCGATCACAAGTCTTGGCTAACGCTCATCTTCCTCTTTGAAACTTGACGACACATACTCTCTTGGGGGTGAGGTTGACGAGAAGAAAGGATTGGCCAAGAAGGATTTCATCATCTCCTTCAACTCGACAAGGAACCTTGAGTGCCTTGCTAGCACAAGTGACGCCAAGGAAGTAAGAGATCTTCACCTTGTGTGTGAACTCGTGGAGGAGATCAAAGTTGCTCTCTTCTTCCAAGCCGACATCCAACTTCATGGCGTTGGTATGATCCCTTTAAAGATTTTTCGTTTATACAAAAGTTAATCATATGATCTACATGCGATCATGAGGGTGACACCCCTTAAAATAGCTCATGCGCCGCCCCCTTTAGGGTTTCACCTTTGCGCCCCCCTCTTGAAAGGGGTTGTTTTTCCGCTTGCGCTCCCCCTTGAAGGGGACCCAACAATTGGTATCAGAGCAGGGTTCTTGTAGATTCATATGATTGCTTCATGTTGCTTGTTTTGTGATCCTAGTATGCCAACGCATGTCATAGATCTATCATGAAGTTTCATCTTGTTTGCGCTTGTAGCCATGTATCTAGTTGCGCATGTTTTTGGTAGATGAAAGCTTCTTATGTTGAAGTTGCGCATGTTGTAGTTGTTTTTAATCTAAAACTTGTTACATCTTGCGCGCTCCATTTAGATCTAACGGTGCCTACTATAAACCCTTAGATGGGTTGATGGGGTTGAAGTCACCTCTATGTTGGATCCAAAGTCTGATCAGACCATCTGACAGCTCAGATGGGTTGACCTGATAGCACCTATGCGCAAGCACAAGGTGGCTACAGGATGACTGCATCTAGGGCGTGTAGCGAGGTCTGGTTGAGACACCATTGAACACACATGAGTTAGGCCCGGGGTCACACCCGCTTGCCAGAACTCATGAGGGTTGTTCAGCCCTTGGGGCATGCATGGTTGACCATTAGGTCAACTCGAGTCAGTTAGGACTCGGTGCATGCAAGGGCAGAGGATCTGACCAGATGGATGAGTGGATCCCTATCAATGGACCATTGTAAGGTTGTAGGGCTTATAAGAAAATTAAAATTGATGCCAATGGGGTTTTCAAAATTTTAATTTTTGTAATGGATCACATGCAAGTTGATTGATGCCATGATGTTTGTTTATTTATTCTTATGTGGGCTGCCCATGCTAAATGTGTGTTGTGCTGGGGCCTGTGAGCCTGGAATTAAACTTGTAAATTAATTTGTGATCTGCGAATCACATTCTTGATTAATTTATTGTATTATTGACCTGCGAGTCAAACTTGTCTAGATAGATCAAATTGTATTTGATTAGACAAGAGCACAAATGCACACATCCTAAAGGAGCATTCACCTGGTGGCGCACCTGAGGTGCTCTTGGCGCTAGGGCCCTGGGTTGGACCAGATGAGATGCAAAAGGAGCTCAAGTGAAGACTTAAGTAAAATTAAGGTCTTACTTAGGGTTCATGGGCTTTTACCACATAAGATCATGCTTTCTATTTATTGCTTTTATAATTAGAATTGCATGAGTTTATCTTCTGCTATCACCATAGGACTTGTATGATAGTTGAAAAGATAAAAGACCGTTAAAATCCAACGCTAACATATCAAGCTCGTAAGCCTTCTGACGCGAAACCTCACTGTTCTGATTATCGTTGGAGCCGTGTTGTACCCACTCAGTGGGCACGTCCATCTATCTTCAGACGGTGCAGGATTACACCTGCGTGTTACAGAGTAGGGATTTATCCCTTCTCGTTGCTCAGCATAGCACGTGGTGGTCCAGGGAGTAGGTCAGGTCAGCTTGACCATGTAGGCTACATATGTGGCGCATATGGTAGCACATGGAGGCAGCCATCTGTGGGATCAGAGACTGTGTTGTACCAACTCAGTTGGCACAGTCTGCTGGATTGCCCAGATGAAGGGGAATCGCACGGGTTGGCGATTGGCTAGGACAGCCTACCAGAAATTAGTGCTTGTCATCTCTGTGCATCTTATCTCGCCTGAGCGGGACGCGGAGACCAAGTATGAAATCTGGATCCCATCTCACTAAAAGAGTGTTACTCTTTCGGACTGTTTACTGGATTTTTCAGTCAGACAAAATAGTGAGAAAAGAATCTTTCTTAAGTCCTGGATTGATTCTGAACATTGATACTGACCTTGCTGTTCTTGCTTGTTGTAGATACCTGCAGCAACGAACATCATGAACTTCAATGTGCCATCCCTACTGGAAAGGGAGAAGTTTGCTGGTCCGAACTTCTCTGACTGGTTCGGACACCTTAAGATCGTTCTTAAGGCAGAGAGGAAACTGTATGTCCTCGAGACGGCGATTCCGCCGTAGCCCTCTCCGAACGCCGCAAGGGCGGTTCGGGATGCCTATGAAAAGCACGTCAATGATAGCATTGATGTCGCTTGCCTGATGCTTGCGTCTATGACGCCACCGCTGCAGCGTCAGCATGAGGATATGTCGGCTATAGAGATTATAGCGAACCTCAAGATGCTGTATGCTGCACAGGCGAGGACAGAACGCTATAATCTGACAAAGCTCTTCTTTCAGAGCAAACTGGCTGAAGGGAGCCCAGTGGGAGCTCACGTGCTCAAGATGATTGGGCACAAGGAGGCTCTGGAGAAACTGGGGCATACCATCAACCAGGAGCTTGCTGTGGATATTATTCTGCAGTCTCTTCCGCCCTCTTTCGATGCGTTCATTATTAACTTTAATATGAACAAAATCGATTGTACTCCGGCAGAGCTGCTGAATATGCTCTTGACAACTGAGGAAACTCTGAAGGGCAAGCCTTCAACCTCTGTCTTAATGGTTCCTTCCAGGAACAAGAAGAAGGGGAAGAAGGGCAAGGCCCCTGTCAAGAACTACAGTAAGGCTCTGAAGCAAAAGGTGAAGCGGTCCAAGGACAACAGGTGCTTCCACTGTGGCCAGCTGGGTCACTGGAAGAAGGACTGCAAAGCGCTCCAAGGAGATAAGAGAGGAAGCATCGCTTCTGGCTCAGGTATATATGTGACTGAGGTCATGTTATCTTCTTCTATTTCATGGGTGTTGGACACTGCATGTGGAGTTCACATTTGTTCAAATGTGCAGGAACTCAAGAGAAGAAGACAGGTGGGACAGCATGAGGTAGACCTACGAGTTGGAAACGGGGCACGGGTTGCTGCTGTTGCTGTAGGAGACTATTTCATTTCTTTACCATCTGGCATTGTATTGGAATTAAACAATTGTTATTTTGTACCCAGTATAACCAAGAATATTATCTCCATTCCTGCTCTTGTCAGGAAAGGATTTGCCTTTGAATGCAATATTTCAAAGTGTGTTTTATCTAATGATAATATTGTGTATGCAACTGGTTCAATTAACAATGGGTTATTCATGTTGGACATGGAAAGTTCTATACATAACATTGATAATAAGAAAGCCAAAATTGCTGATGACAGCACCTGGCTATGGCATAGTCGTTTAGGCCATATAAACGAGAAGCGCATTAAGCGGTTGCATGATCATGGACTGCTGGGATCTTTCTCCTATGAGGAGATTGATACATGCAAAGCTTGTTTGATGGGTAAAATGACGAAGTCACCTTTTTCTCACAAAGGTCAAAGGGCTTCAGGTTTACTTGACCTTATACACAGTGATGTGTGTGGGCCATTTAGTAAACATGCCAGAGGTGGCTATCAGTACTTCATTACCTTTACTGATGATTTCAGTAGGTATGGGTATGTCTATCTGATGAGACATAAAAGTGAATCTTTTGACAAGTTCAAAGAGTTCAAAAATGAAGTACAGAATCAGCTAGGCCGTAATATCAAGGCACTTCGCTCAGATCGAGGTGGGGAATACTTGAGTCATACATTTACTGACTATCTGAAAGAGTGTGGGATTATCTCACAGCTCACTCCGCCAGGAACACCGCAATGGAATGGTGTGTCCGAGAGGAGAAATAGAACGTTACTTGATATGGTTCGTTCTATGATGAGTCAGGCTACTCTTACGTACTCCTTTTGGGGTTTTGCACTGGAAACAGCTGCAAAGGTACTAAACCGAGTGCCATCCAAGGCAGTTTCTAAGACTCCATATGAGTTATGGTATGGGAAACAGCCTAGCTTGACATTTATCAGGATCTGGGGTTGCGAGGCTTATGTCAAAAAGCTCGCCTCTGGGAAACTGGAGAGCAGATCTGAGAAATGTATATTTGTCGGTTACCCTAAGGAAACTAAGGGTTATTATTTCTACGATCCCAAGGAGAACAAAGTTTTTGTTGCTCGGACGGCCATATTTCTTGAGAAGGAGTTTCTTCTGCAAGAGGCCAATGGGAGAGAAATAAAGCTGGATGAAAATCCAGAGGAAGGACAAAGTAGTCAAGCACAGTTGGATGAGCCTGAGCCGGTAGATCAGGTTATTGAACAACCTGAGGCTCAGATAACACGGGAACCGCGAAGATCGGGAAGGATCCGTCGTCAGCCTGAGCGCTATGACGGAGTCTATATCATTGAAAATGATGAACCCCTAACTTATGCGGATGCGGTCAGTGGACCGGAGTCAGCTAGATGGCTTAATGCTATGCGAGCCGAGATGGACTCCATGTCAGATAACCAAGTCTGGGATTTGGTTGATCCGCCTCCGGGAGTAATCCCTATAGGCTGTAAATGGATCTTCAAGAAGAAGATTGACATGGATGGTAACGTGGTTACCTATAAAGGCAGACTAGTTGCGAAAGGTTTCAAACAAATCTACGGGATAGATTATGATGAAACTTTCTCACCTGTAGCCATGTTTAAGTCTATTCGGATTCTTTTCGCGATAGCTGCATATTATGATTATGAGATCTGGCAGATGGATGTGAAGACAGCTTTCCTTAATGGAAATCTGGATGAGGATGTGTATATGACACAACCTGAGGGTTTCACTAATCTAGCAGATCGTCATAAAATATGCAAGTTAAAGAAGTCCATTTATGGACTAAAACAAGCATCTAGAAGCTGGAATATTCGTTTTGATGAATCAATCTCTGAGTTTGGTTTCATCAAGAACGAAGATGACCCGTGTGTGTATAAGAGGTTTAGTGGGAGCGTAATTACATTCCTAATCCTCTACGTCGATGATATCTTAATCATTGGAAATGATATTCCTGAACTGCATGCTGTTAAAGCATGGTTAGGAAAATGTTTCCAGATGAAAGATCTAGGAGAAGCAGCCTATGTGTTAGGTGTAAAGATCTACAGGGATAGATCTAAGAGGCTTCTCGGGCTGTGCCAGAGTACTTACATCGATAAAGTCCTGGAGAGATTCCATTTAGAGAATTCTAAACGTGGATATCTTCCAGTCAGACATGGTCTGAATCTTTCGAAGAGTCAGTGTCCACAAACACAGACTGAGAAAGATGAAATGGACAATACGCCTTATGCTTCGGCTATTGGGTCCATCATGTATGCGATGTTATGTACTCGCCCAGACGTCGCTTACGGGTTAAGCGTGACCAGTCGATTCCAAAGTAATCCAGGTTTGGCGCACTGGATTGCAGTCAAGAACATTATAAAATATCTGCGGAGGACCAAAGATATGTTCTTGATATATGGTGGTCAGGAAGAACTCAGTATAGAGGGATATACTGACGCTTCGTTCCAGTCGGACCAGGATGATTTCCGATCGCAATCAGGCTATGTTTTTAGCTTGAATGGTGGAGCAGTGGTGTGGAAGAGTTTCAAACAGTCAACTGTTGCTGATTCCACAACAGAAGCCGAGTATGTTGCAGCCTCGGAAGCATCCAAGGAGGCAGTGTGGATTCGTAAGTTCGTGAGAGAACTTGGTGTTGTTCCTTCGAGTGCAGATCCTTTGGTTATCTTCTGTGATAACACTGGAGCAATCGCACAAGCAAAGGAACCACGGTCGCACCAGAAGTCCAAGCACATACAGAGACGGTTTCACTTGATTCGGGAGATCATTGATCGAGGCGAGATCAAGATTTGCAAGGTTCATACAGATGACAATCTGGCAGACCCGCTTACCAAGCCTCTGGCGCAGCAGAAGCATGAGAAGCACTGTAACAATATGGGTTTGAGATTTCTCAACCATTAGATTAAGTGCAAGTGGGAGATTGTTGGGGTATGCCCTTAAGGCTAATGTTTGAGGCCTTTGGGATTGTAATAAGTATCATGTAATAAACTGTTGTGTTTATAAAGGCATGGTTATTATTCAGGTTGTTACCTTGTCTGCTGTAATAAGTGTACTTCTGAATAATGTCTCAAAGCTGTTCAGCTAGGCTGACAGGCTATATGTCCTTAGTCGAGATATCTTGGTGAACATGAGACAGCCTTGATATGATTGAGACTAATATGTGTGCTAATCTTATAGGATGCTTCGAGCATGGAATAAGATGTAGACTCATGGGTACATTGGATGTACTGGACAGATCCTACTGGGATATTCCATTGCTTGTCACAATGTGAATGATCCTTGTAAGCAGCAAGTGGCACATGTCCTTTGACTTGAGATCACTTGTGTTTCTAAATGATGATTGTCATTGTTTTGAGGTAATTCAATATCATTTGAAACATAATGATTATAGACTATCTTGGATGATGAGCTTGAGTCAGGTTAGGGCACTAGTGATAGATAAAGGATTGCCGTCTCCTTGTTTAAGGAGTGTGATGTTCTAGAGGGCCCCCCTTATATGAGATGATTGAGAAAGTGTATGGCCATACCCAGATGACTATGTTCATCTGATCTAATCATGCTCATCGTATTGGAGTTACAGGCTTGACATGCTTGTCCAATAAGAACATCCAGTGGCAAAGGAAACATGTCTGCCTTGTGAAGTGGATTCACACTTGTGCTGTGATTTGGGTGTAGTCTTGGAAGACTCCTTCCTTTATATCGGGAGACAGTGATGTGTTGCTAGATACCCCTCACTGATCGTGATAACGTGAGTTGTCGTTACCGACATTTAAAGGAAACCCTAAGGGTCGCACAATTTGGTGATATGACTTACTTGAGTCAGATCGGGTGGACTGGATTGTTTTGATTCAGTTTAAAGGAGATTAAACTCTGATTGTAAGTGAGATCCAGTCTGATCATGTTTGATTGATTAGGGCTTGAGATCGATAAGCTTTGATCGAGAGTATGGATGCTAGATCGATGAGATCAAGAGCATCACAGGATGAACGGTCAGATCTTGAACCATAGGGTTTAATTTGGTCTGGACCAATTCTTGGGCTGATTTGGTTTGGTCAATGGACCAATTTAATTGAACCGGCTCACATGTGAGCGCTTGGTTCATTTGAGAGGAAAGCTATGCGTTTGGTTCACTTCATGTGAACGCAAAACGCATGTGTTAAAGACTTACCATTTATGGCATTTCGGTTTTGCCATAGTGATGAATGTCTCCACATTCGATCACAAGTCTTGGCTAACGCTCATCTTCCTCTTTGAAACTTGACGACACATACTCTCTTGGGGGTGAGGTTGACGAGAAGAAAGGATTGGCCAAGAAGTATTTCATCATCTCCTTCAACTCGACAAGGAACCTTGAGTGCCTTGCTAGCACAAGTGACGCCAAGGAAGTAAGAGATCTTCACCTTGTGTGTGAACTCGTGGAGGAGATCAAAGTTGCTCTCTTCTTCCAAGCCGACATCCAACTTCATGGCGTTGGTATGATCCCTTTAAAGATTTTTCATTTATACAAAAGTTAATCATATGATCTACATGCGATCATGAGGGTGACACCCCTTAAAATAGCTTATGCGCCGCCCCCTTTAGGGTTTCACCTTTGCGCCCCCCTCTTGAAAGGGGTTGTTTTTCCGCTTGCGCTCCCCCTTGAAGGGGACCCAACACTTCGCGGTTCCCGTGATATCTGAGCCTCAGGTTGTTCAATAACCTGTTCTACTGGCTCATGCTCATCCAACTGTGCTTGACTACTTTGTCCTTCCTCTGGATTCTCATCCAGCTTTATTTCTCTCCCACTGGCCTCTTGCAGAATTAACTCCTTCTCAAGAAA
Source organism: Costus lasius (assembly GCA_027563935.2). NCBI lineage: Eukaryota > Viridiplantae > Streptophyta > Magnoliopsida > Zingiberales > Costaceae > Costus > Costus lasius. The sequence continues at coordinate 51,950,669 of CM050452.1, forward strand.
AATGGCCGTCCGAGCAACAAATACCTTGTTCTCTTTGGGATCGTAGAAATAATAACCCTTAGTTTCTTTAGGGTAACCGACAAAGATGCATTTCTCAGATCTGCTCTCTAGTTTCCCAGAGGCGAGCTTTTTGACATAAGCCTCGCAACCCCAGATCTTAATAAATGTCAAGCTCGGCTATTTCCCATACCATAACTCATATGGAGTCTTTGAAACTGCCTTGGATGGCACTTGGTTTAGTACCTTTGCAGCTGTTTCCAGTGCAAATCCCCAAAAGGAGTAAGGTAGAGTAGCCTGACTCATCATTGAACGAACCATATCCAATAAGGTTCTGTTTCTCCTCTCGGACACACCATTCCATTGCGGTGTTCCTGGCGGAGTGAGCTGTGAGATAATCCCACACTCCTTCAGATAGTCAGTAAACTCTCAACTTAGGTATTCTCCACCTCGATCTGAGCGAAGTGCCTTGATATTTCGGCCTAGCTGATTCTGTACTTCATTTTTGAACTCTTTGAACTTGTCAAAAGATTCACTTTTATGTCTCATTAGATAGACATACCCGTATCTACTGAAATCATCAGTAAAGGTAATGAAGTATGAATAGCCACCTCTGGCATGTTTACTAAATGGCCCACACACATCACTGTGTATAAGATCAAGTAAACCTGAAGCCCTTTGACCTTTGTTAGGAAAAGGAGCCTTCGTCATTTTACCCATTAAACAAGCTTTGCATGTATCAATCTCCTCATAGGAGAATGATCCCAGCAGTCCATGATCATGCAACCGCTTAATGCGTTTCTTGTTAATATGGCCTAAACGACTATGCCATAGCAAGGTGCTATTATCAGCATACTTGGCTTTCTTATTATCAATATTTTGTATAGAACATTCCATGTCCAACATGAATAATCCATTGTTAATTGTTCCAGTAGCGTAAACAATATTATCCAAAGAAATAACACACTTTGAAATATTGCATTCAAAGGAAAACCCTTTCCTGACAAGAGCAGGAATAGAGATAATATTTTTCGTTATGCTTGGTACAAATTAACAATTGTTCAGTTCTAATACAAGTCCAGATGGTAATGAGATGTGATATTCTCCTACAGCAACAGCAGCAACCCGTGCCCCATTTCCAACTCGTAGGTCCACCTCATGCTGTCCCACCTGCCTTCTTCTCTTGAGTTCCTGTACATTCGAACAAATGTGAACTCCACATGCAGTGTCCAACACCCATGAAATAAAAGAAGAAAACATGACCTCAGTCACAAAAATACCTGAGCCAGAAGCGATGCTTCCCTTCTTGTCTCCTTGGAGCGCTTTACAGTCCTTTTTCCAGTGACCCAGCTGGCCATAATGGAAACATCTGTATTCCTTCGACCGCTTAACCTTTTGTTTCAGAGCCTTGTTGTACCTCTTGACAGGGGCTTTGCCCTTCTTCCCCTTCTTCTTGTTCCTGGAAGGAAACATCAAGACAGAGGTTGAAGGCTTTCCCTTTAGAGTCAACTCTGTAGTCAAGAGCATGTTCAGTAACTCTGCCGGGGTACAGTCGATCTTGTTCATATTAAAATTAATGATGAACGGATCGAAAGTAGCCGGGAGAGACTGAAGAATGATGTCTACAGCAAGCTCCTGATTGATGGTATGTCCCAGTTTCTCTAGAGCCTCCTTGTACCCAATCATCTTGAGTACGTGAGCTCCCACTGGACTCCCTTCAGCCAGTTTGCTCTGAAAGAAAAGCTTAGTCAAATTGTAGCGTTCAGTCCTAGCCTGTGCAGCATACATCATCTTGAGGTTTGCTATAATCTGTATAGCAGATAGATCCTCATGCTGACGTTGCAGCTCTGGCGTCATAGACGCAAGCATCAGGCAAGCGACATCAATGCTATCATTGACATGCTTTTCATAGGCATCGCGAACCGCCCTTGCGGCGTTCGCAGCGGGTTGAGGCGGTATAGCCATCTCGAGCACATACAGTTTCCTCTCTGCCTTAAGAACAATCTTAAGGTGTCCGTACCAGTCTGAGAAGTTTGGCCCAGCAAACTTCTCCCTTTCCAGTAGGGATCGCACATTGAAATTCGTGGTGTTCGTTGCTGCAGTTATCTACAACAATGCAAGAACAGCAAGGTCAGTATCAATGTTTAGAATCAATCCAGGACTTAAGAAAGATTCTTTTATCACTATTTTATCTGACTGAAAAATCCATTAAATAGTCCGAAAGAGTAACACTCTTTTAGTGAGATGGGATCCAGATTTCATACTTGGTCTCCGCGTCCCGCTCAAGCGAGATAAGATGCACAGAGAGTACAAGCACTAATTTCTGGTAGGCAATGCCTACCAATCGCCAACCCGTGCGATTCCCCTTCATCTGGGCAATCCAGCAGACTGTGCCAACTGAGTTGGTACAACACAGTCTCTGATCCCACAGATGGCTGCCTCCATATAGCTCACATATGCTCAGTATGTAGCCTACATGGTCAAGCTGACCTGACCTACTCCCTGGACCACCACGTGCTATGCTGAGCAACGAGAAGCGATAAATCCCTTCTCTATAACACGCAGGTGTAATCACACACCGTCTGAAGATAGATGGGCGTGCCCACTGAGTGGGTACAACACGGCCCCAACGATAGTCAGAACAGTGAGGTTTCGCGTCAGAAGGCTTACGTGCTTGATATTTTAGCGTTGGATTTTAACGGTCTTTTATCTTCTTAACTATCATGCATAACCTATGGCGATAGCAGAAGATTAAATCATGCAGTTCTAATTATATAAACAATAAGTAGAAAGCATGTTGATCTTATGTGGTAAAAGCCCATTAAACCTAAGTAAGACCTTAATTTAACTTAAGTCTTCACTTGAGCTCTTCATGGGTCTTTTGCCTTCTCATCTAGCCCAACCCTGGGCCCAAGCGCCCTCAGCAGCTCAGATGCGCCCACCAGGTAAATGCGCCTGTCCCAGAGTCAAACCCTGGACCTTCCACCTGGTTAAGCCTCAAGCTGCATGCGCTTCTGCCATGTGTGCTCTGCAGGGGTCCCCTTCAAGGGGGAGCGAAAAACCCTAATGGGCGCATGTGTAGCATCGCAGCGGAATAAGGGTTTTAAGGATCACTAGCATGATAATATGATCAACTATGAAAAACCGATTGCAAATATCAAGAAGAATCATACCATCGCCATTCGTTGGATGGTGTGTTGGAAGCAAAGACCGAAAGGGATCTTCTCCCTAGTCGACGCACACACGATGAGGAATGGCTTCTCCTTGTCGTCTTTGTGCTAGCAAAGCTTCAAGGGTCCTTTGCGCGTGGAGGAGATGAGATCCTTTGGGCTTGGTTAAGAAGAACTTCCTCTACACTCGTCGAGAGCTTTGTCACACGAGAAGAGAGTAAAATTTCGTCCAAGGTGATGAGAGGCGATAGAGTGAACGTTGTAATCAACGTGGAGGCGTTGCTATCCAAAAATAGCAACCCATTACTCTCAACGGTTATGCGTTCACATGAAGTGAACCGTAACTCCTTCACCCTATTCGAATCTTTGAACCAAGCGCTCACAAGATGAGCCGGTTCAAATGACTTTGGTCCAAGACCAAATCAGCCCAAGCAATGGTCGATCTTATTGAACCTCAAGGTTCAAGATCACCGTTGATCTCATGATGCTCCCGATCTCACCGATCCAGCATCAAATCTCTCGATCGAAGCTTACCGATCTCAAGCCCTAATCAATCAAACATGATCAGACCAGATCTCACTCACAATCAGAGTTTAAAACCCCTTTAAACTGAACCTAAACAATTCAGTCCACACGATCTGACTTAAGTAAGCCATATCATCAAATTGTGCGACCCTAAGGGTTTCCTTTAAATGTCGGTAACGATAACTCACGTTATCACGATCAGTGAGGGGTATCTAGCAACACGTCACTATCTCCCGATAGAAAGGAAAGAGTCTTCCAAGACTTCACCCAAACCACAGCACAAGTGTGACTCTAACTCACAAGGCATACATGTTTCCTTTGCCACTGGATATTCTTATTGGACAAGCATGTCAAGCTTGTAGCTCCAATATGATAAGCATGATTAGATCAGATGAACACAGTCACCTGGGTATGGCCATACACTTTCTCAATCATCTCATCAAGGGGGGCCCCTGTAGAACATCACACACCTTAAACAAGGAGACGGCAATCCTATGTCTATCACCAGTGCCCTAACCTGATTCAAGCTCACCATCCAAGATAGTCTATAATCATTATCTTTCAAATGATATTGAACTACCTCAAAACAATGACAATCATCATTTAGAAACACAAGTGATCTCAAGTCAGAGGAAATGTGCCACTTGTTGCAATCAAGGAATATTCACATCGTGACAAACAATTGAATATCCTAGTAGGGTCTGTCCAGTACATCCAATGTACCCATGAGTCTACACCTTATTCCATGCTCGAAGCATCCTATAAGATTAGAACACATATTAGTCTCAATCATATCAAGGCTGTCTCATGTTTACCAAGATATCTCGACTAAGGACATAAAGCCTGTTAGCCTAGCTGAACAGCTTTGAGACATTAATCAGAAGTACACTTATTACAGCAGACAAGGTAACAAACTGAATAACAACCATGCCTTTATAAACAGAAGAGTTTATTACATGATACTGTTACAATCCCAAGGCCTCAAACATTAGCCTAAGGGCATACCCCAACAATCTCCCACTTGCACTTAATCTAATGGTTGAGAAATCTCAAACCCATATTATTACAGTGCTTCTCATGCTTCTGCTGCGCCAGAGGCTTGGTAAGCGGGTCTGCCAGATTGTCATCTGTATGAACCTTGCATATTTTGATCTCGCCACGATCAATGATCTCCCGGATCAAATGAAACCATCTCTGTATGTGCTTGGACTTCTGGTGCGACCGAGGTTCCTTTGCTTGTGCGATTGCTCCAGTGTTATCACAAAAGATAACCAAAGGATCTGCACTCGAAGGAACGACACCAAGTTCCCGTAAGAACTTATGAATCCAGACTGCCTCCTTGGATGCTTCCGAGGCTGCAACATACTCGGCTTCTGTTGTGGAATCAGCAACAGTTGACTGTTTGAAACTCTTCCACACCACTGCTCCACCATTCAAGCTAAAAACATAGCCTGATTGCGATCGGAAATCATCCTGGTCCGACTGGAACGAAGCGTCAGTATATCCTTCAATACTGAGTTCTTCCTGACCACCATATATCAAGAACATATCTTTGGTCCTCCGCAGATATTTTAAAATGTTCTTGACTGCAATCCAGTGCGCCATACCTGGATTACTTTGGAACCGACTGGTCACGCTTAACCCGTAAGCAACGTCTGGGCGAGTACACAACATCGCATACATAATGGACCCAATAGCCGAAGCATAAGGCGTATTGTCCATTTCATCTTTCTCAGTCTGTGTTTGTGGACACTGACTCTTCGAAAGATTCAGACCATGTCTGACTGGAAGATATCCTCGTTTAGAATTCTCTAAATGAAATCTTTCCAGGACTTTATCGATGTAAGTACTCTGGCACAACCCGAGAAGCCTCTTAGATCTATCCCTGTAGATCTTCACACCTAATACATAGGCCGCTTCTCCTAGATCTTTCATCTGGAAACATTTCCTTAACCATGCCTTAACCGCATGCATTTCAGGAATATCATTTCCAATGATCAAGATATCATCGACGTAGAGGACTAGGAATGTAATTACGCTCCCACTAAACCTCTTATATACACACGGGTCATCCTCGTTCTTGATGAAACCAAATTCAGTAACTGATTCATCAAAACGAATATTCCAGCTTCTTGATGCTTGCTTAAGTCCATAAATAGACTTCTTTAACTTGCATATTTTATGACGATCTGATGGATTAGTGAAACCCTCAGGTTGTGTCATATACACATCCTCATCCAGATTTCCATTAAGGAAAGCTGTTTTCACATCCATCTGCCAGATCTCATAATCATAATATGCAGCTATCGCGAAAAGAATCCGAATAGACTTAAACATGGCTACAGGTGAGAAAGTTTCATCATAATCTATCCCGTAGATTTGTTTGAAACCTTTCGCAACTAGCCTGCCTTTATAGGTAACCACGTTACCATCCATGTCAATCTTCTTCTTGAAGATCCATTTACAGCCTATAGGGATTACTCCCGGAGGCGGATCAACCAAATCCCAGACTTGGTTATCTGACATGGAGTCCATCTCGGCTCGCATAGCTTCAAGCCATCTAGCTGACTCCGGTCCACTGACCGCATCCGCATAAGTGAGGGGTTCATCATTATCAATGATGTAGACTCCTTCATAGCGCTCAGGCTGTCGACGGATCCGACCCGATCTTCGCGGTTCCCGTGATATCTGAGCCTCAGGTTGTTCAGTAACCTGTTCGACCGGCTCAGGCTCATCCAACTGTGCTTGACTACTTTGTCCTTCCTCTGGATTCTCATCCAGTTTTATTTCTCTCCCACTGGCTTCTTGCAGAAGGAACTCCTTCTCAAGAAATATGGCCGTCCGAGCAACAAATACTTTGTTCTCTTTGGGATCGTAGAAATAATAACCCTTAGTTTCCTTAGGGTAACCGACAAAGATGCATTTGTCAGATCTGCTCTCTAGTTTCCCAGAGGCGAGCTTTTTGACATAAGCCTCGCAACCCCAGATCCTGATAAATGTCAAGCTTGGCTGTTTCCCATACCATAACTCATATGGGGTCTTTGAAACTGCCTTGGATGGCACTCGGTTTAGTACCTTTGCAGCTGTTTCCAGTGCAAAACCCCAAAAAGAGTAAGGAAGAGTAGCCTGACTCATCATAGAACGAACCATATCAAGTAACGTTCTATTTCTCCTCTCGGACACACCATTCCATTGCGGTGTTCCTGGCGGAGTGAGCTGTGAGATAATCCCACACTCTTTCAGATAGTCAGTAAACGCATGACTTAGGTATTCTCCACCTCGATCTGAGCGAAGTGTCTTGATATTTCGGCCTAGCTGATTCTGTACTTCATTTTTGAACTCTTTGAACTTGTCAAAAGATTCACTTTTATGTCTCATAAGATAGACATAACCGTACCTACTGAAATCATCAGTAAAGGTTATGAAGTACTGATAACCACCTCTGGCATGTTTACTAAATGGCCCACACACATCACTGTGTATAAGGTCAAGTAAACCTGAAGCCCTTTGACCTTTGTGAGGAAAAGGAGACTTCGTCATTTTACCCATCAAACAAGCCTTGCATGTATCAATCTCCACATAGGAGAATGATCCCAGCAGTCCATGATCATGCAACCGCTTAATGCGCTTCTCGTTTATATGGCCTAAACGACTATGCCATAGCAAGGTGCTGTCATCAGCATACTTGGCTTTCTTATTATCAATGTTTTGTATCGAATGTTCCATGTCCAACATGAACAACCCATTGTTAATTGAACCAGTTGCATAAACAATATTATCATAAGATAAAACACACTTTGAAATATTGCATTCAAAGGCAAATCCTTTCCTGACAAGAGCAGGAATTGAGATAATATTTTTAGTAATACTCGGTACAAAATAACAATTGTTTAATTCCAATACAATGCCAGATGGTAAAGTAATGAAATAGTTTCCTACAGCAACAGCAGCAACCCGTGCCCCGTTTCCAACGCGTAGGTCTACCTCATGCTGTCCCACCTGTCTTCTTCTCCTGAGTTCCTGTACATTTGAACAAATGTGAACTCCACATGCAGTGTCCAACACCCATGATATAGAAGAAGATGAAAACATGACTTCAGTCACGAATATACCTGAGCCAGAAGTGATGCTTCCCCTCTTGTCTCCTTGGAGCGCTTTACAGTCCTTTTTCCAGTGACCCAGCTGGCCACAGTGGAAACACCTGTATTCCTTGGACCGCTTAACCTTTTGCTTCAGAGCCTTGTTGTAGTTCTTGACGGGGGCTTTGCCCTTCTTCCCCTTCTTCTTGTTCCTTGAAGGAACGATCAAGACAGAGGTCGAAGGCTTACCCTTCAGAGTTTCCTCAGTAGTCAAGAGCATATTCAGCAGTTCTGCCGGAGTACAATCGATTTTGTTCATATTAAAGTTAATGATGAACGCATCGAAAGAGGGCGGAAGAGACTGCAGAATAATGTCTACAGCAAGCTCCTGGTTGATGGTATGCCCCAGTTTCTCTAGAGCCTCCTTGTGCCCAATCATCTTGAGCACGTGAGCTCCCACTGGGCTCCCTTCGGCCAGTTTGCTCTGAAAGAACAGCTTCGTCAGATTATAGCGTTCTGTCCTCGCCTGTGCAGCATACAGCATCTTGAGGTTCGCTATAATTTCTATAGCCGACATATCCTCATGCTGACGCTGCAGCGGTGGCGTCATAGACGCTAGCATCAGGCAAGCGACATCAATGCTATCATTGACGTGCTTTTCATAGGCATCCCGAACCGCCCTTGCGGCGTTCGGAGCGGGCTGCGGCGGTATCGCCGTCTCGAGGACATACAGTTTCCTCTCTGCCTTAAGAACGATCTTAAGGTGTCCAAACCAGTCAAAGAAGTTCGGCCCAGCAAACTTCTCCCTTTACAGTAGGGATCGCACATTGAAGCTCATGGTGTTCGTTGCTGCAGGAATCTACAACAATGCAAGAACAACAAGGTCAGTATCAATGTAAAGAATCAATCAGGACTTAAGAATGATTCCTTTTCTCACTATTTTATCTGGCTGAAAAATCCAGCAAAACAGCCCGAAAGAGTAAAACTCTTTTAGTGAGATGGGATCCAGATTTCATATTTGGTCTCCGCGTCCCGCTCAGGCGAGATAAGATGCACAGAGAGGACAAGCATTAATTTCTGGTAGGCTGTGCCAGCCAATCGCCAACCCGTGCGATTCCCCTTCATCTGGGCAATCCAGCCGACTGTGCCAACTGAGTTGGTACAACACAATCTCTGACCCCACAGATGGCTGCCTCCATGTGCTACCATATGCGCCACATATGTAGCCTACATGGTCAAGCTGACCCGACCTACTCCCTGGACCACCACGTGCTATGCTGAGCAACGAGAAGGGATAAATCCCTACTCTGTAACACGCAGGTGTAATCACACACCGTCTGAAGATAGATGGACATGCCCACTGAGTGGGTACAACACGGCTCCAACGATAGTCAGAACAGTGAGGTTTCGCGTCAGAAGGCTTACGAGCTTGATATTTTAGCGTTGGATTTTAACGGTCTTTTATCTTCCTCACTATCATACAATTCCTATGGTGATAGCAGAAGATAAATTAAAACATGCTGTTCTACTTATAAAACAATAAAAGAAAGCATGGATCTTATGTGGTAAAAGCCCATAGCCTAAGTAAGACCTTAACCTAAATTAAGTCTTCACTTGCTTTCTTCATGGGGCTTTTTCTTCTCATCTGGCCCAACCCAGGGCCCAAGCGCCCATTGCAGCTCAAGGTGCGCCCACCAGGAAAATGCGCCTGTCCTAGGGTCGAACCCTAGACCTCCCACCTGGTCAAGCCACAAGCTGCATGCGCCTCTGCCATGTGTGCTCAGTGCTCTTGTCTGATTAATTTACAAATTAATCTATCTAGACAAGATTGACTCGCAGGTCAATTACATTTTATAAATTAAGTACAAGGTGATTCGCAGATCACAATTAAAATTAATTTACAAAATCATTTCCAGGCACGCAGGCCCCAGCACAGCACACATTTAACATGGGCAGCCCACATAAGATTAAATAAACATACATATGCATCAATCATCATGTGATCCATTCATGAAATTAAATTTCGAAAAACCCCATAGGTATGAATTTTAATTTCCTTATAGGCCCTACAACCTTACAACGGTCCATTACTAGGGATCCACTCATCCAACCTAGTCAGATCCATTGCCCTTGCATGCACCAAGTCCTAACTGACTTGAGTTGACCCAGTGGTCAAACATGCATGCGGCAGGGCTGAACAACCACTATGAGATCTGGCAAACGGGTGTGACCCCGGGCCTAACTCATGTGCGTTCATAAAGTGTCTCCATCAGACATCGCTACACGCCTTTGATGCAGTCGACCTAGAGCCACCTATGGCTTGCGCACAGGTGCTCTCTGGTCGACCCATCTAGGCTGTCAGATAGTCTGATCAGACCAGTTGGATCTAACCTAGAGGACGACTTCAACCCTAATAACCCGTCTAAGGGTTTACTGCAGGCGCCATTTAGATCTAATGGTAAGCGCGCAAGTCATTTTATTTTTAAGATAAACATCAAAAACAACTTATAGAAGCGCTACCTACATACATGCGCCAACAACAATACATAACTAGTAAAGTTTCGCATGTAGCCTAGATCTAGTAATATGGCGCATACAAGGATCACAAATCACAGCAAACATATTTATCATGCATAAAAACCTGCTCTGATACCAATTGCAGGGGTCCCCTTCAAGGGGGAGCGAAAAACCCTAATGGGCGCATGTGTAGCATCGCAGCGGAATAAGGGTTTTAAGGATCACTAGCATGATAATATGATCAACTATGAAAAACCGATTGCAAATATCAAGAAGAATCATACCATCGCCATTCGTTGGATGGTGTGTTGGAAGCAAAGACCGAAAGGGATCTTCTCCCTAGTCGACGCACACACGATGAGGAATGGCTTCTCCTTGTCGTCTTTGTGCTAGCAAAGCTTCAAGGGTCCTTTGCGCGTGGAGGAGATGAGATCCTTTGGGCTTGGTTAAGAAGAACTTCCTCTACACTCGTCGAGAGCTTTGTCACACGAGAAGAGAGTAAAATTTCGTCCAAGGTGATGAGAGGCGATAGAGTGAACGTTGTAATCAACGTGGAGGCGTTGCTATCCAAAAATAGCAACCCATTACTCTCAACGGTTATGCGTTCACATGAAGTGAACCGTAACTCCTTCACCCTATTCGAATCTTTGAACCAAGCGCTCACAAGATGAGCCGGTTCAAATGACTTTGGTCCAAGACCAAATCAGCCCAAGCAATGGTCGATCTTATTGAACCTCAAGGTTCAAGATCACCGTTGATCTCATGATGCTCCCGATCTCACCGATCCAGCATCAAATCTCTCGATCGAAGCTTACCGATCTCAAGCCCTAATCAATCAAACATGATCAGACCAGATCTCACTCACAATCAGAGTTTAAAACCCCTTTAAACTGAACCTAAACAATTCAGTCCACACGATCTGACTTAAGTAAGCCATATCATCAAATTGTGCGACCCTAAGGGTTTCCTTTAAATGTCGGTAACGATAACTCACGTTATCACGATCAGTGAGGGGTATCTAGCAACACGTCACTGTCTCCCGATAGAAAGGAAAGAGTCTTCCAAGACTTCACCCAAACCACAGCACAAGTGTGACTCTAACTCACAAGGCATACATGTTTCCTTTGCCACTGGATATTCTTATTGGACAAGCATGTCAAGCTTGTAGCTCCAATATGATAAGCATGATTAGATCAGATGAACACAGTCACCTGGGTATGGCCATACACTTTCTCAATCATCTCATCAAGGGGGGCCCCTGTAGAACATCACACTCCTTAAACAAGGAGACGGCAATCCTATGTCTATCACCAGTGCCCTAACCTGATTCAAGCTCACCATCCAAGATAGTCTATAATCATTATCTTTCAAATGATATTGAACTACCTCAAAACAATGACAATCATCATTTAGAAACACAAGTGATCTCAAGTCAGAGGAAATGTACCACTTGTTGCAATCAAGGAATATTCACATCGTGACAAACAATTGAATATCCTAGTAGGGTCTGTCCAGTACATCCAATGTACCCATGAGTCTACACCTTATTCCATGCTCGAAGCATCCTATAAGATTAGAACACATATTAGTCTCAATCATATCAAGGCTGTCTCATGTTCACCAAGATATCTCGACTAAGGACATAAAGCCTGTTAGCCTAGCTGAACAGCTTTGAGACATTAATCAGAAGTACACTTATTACAGCAGACAAGGTAACAAACTGAATAACAACCATACCTTTATAAACAGAAGAGTTTATTACATGATACTGTTACAATCCCAAGGCCTCAAACATTAGCCTAAGGGCATACCCCAACATGCTCTGTGCTCTTGTCTGATTAAATTACAATTTAATCTATCTAGACAAGATTGACTCGCAGGTCAATTACACTTTATAAATTAAATAACATGTGATGCGCAGATCACAATAAAAATTAATTTACAATTTTAATCCAGGCTCACAGGCCCCATTACAGCACACATTAAAAGGGCAACCCACATAAGATAAAATAGACAAGCATCATGGTATACAATCAACATGTGATCCATTACAAGAAAATAAAATTTTTGAAATCCCATTGGAATCAATTTTATTTTTCTTATGTGCCCTACTTCCTTACAACGGTCCATTAATAGGGATCCACTCATCAGACCTAGTCAGATCCACTGCCCTTGCATGCACCAAGTCCTAACTGACTTGAGTTGACCTAATGGTCAAGCATGCATGCGCTGGGCTGAACGACCCTCATGAGTTCTGGCAAGCGGGTGTGACCCCGGGCCTAACTCAAGAGTGTTCACTGGTTGTCTCAACCAGACATCGCTACACGCCTGTCCGCAGTCGACCTATAGCCACCTCGTGCTTGCGCACAGGTGCCATCTGGTCGACCCATCTAGGCTGTCAGATGGTCTGATCAGACTGTTTGGATCTTAACTAGATGATGACTTCAACCCTATCAACCCGTCTAAGGGTTTATAGTAGGCGCTGCTTAGTTCTAATGTGGGGCGCGCAAGATACAAGTTTTGACAAAACAAAAGCTTTAACAAGCGCCAACATAATCATGCATAAACATGAATATCACACATGCGCCAACATCTAAAACCTAGCATGTAGTTTCGCATGTGATAAAAATTAGATCTACGCAAACAAGGATCACACATTAACATGAAGCAATCATATTAACATACAACAACCGGCTCTGATACCAATTGAAAGTCCCCATAGCTAAAGGGGGCGAAACCCTAGTAGGAGGCGCATATAAAACTTTCATAGCGGAAGCAAGGGTTTCTAAACATCTTTTGCAAGAATATATGATCAACTTCATATAGTTTGGATTCATACCATAGCCATTTCGCTTGGATGGCGATTTGGAAGAGAAAGATGCAAGCGCTTCTTCTCCAAAGGCACCGCACACAAGATGTGATCGCCTACTCCTTGTTGCTTCTTGTGCTAGCAAGGCTCCAAGTATCCTTGTCGTGTGAAGGAAGATGAGATGCGAGAGTAGTTCTCTCCTTTGGCCGAATGCTTCTCTACACCTTGTGAAGACGAGCCACACAAGTGCAAGACCAAAAGAGGGGCGAGCGTTTTGGAACGTGGAGGCGTGCATTCATTTTTGGAACTTCCAAAAATAGCAAACGCTTCAATACATGCGTTATGCGTTCACTCCAAGTGAACCGAACGCTCATCCCTCTAAATTGAGCCATGCGCTCATACATGAGCCGGTTCAAGATGGATTTGGTTCAAGGACCAAATCAAGCCAAGCCTTGGTCCAGATCACCTTAAACCCTAAGATTCAAGATCTGACCGTTCATCTCTTGATGCTCTTGATCTCACAGATCTAGCATCAATACTCTCGATCGAAGCTTACCGATCTCAAGCCCTAATCAATCAAACATGATCAGACCAGATCTCACTTACAATCAGAGTTTAAACTCCTTTAAACTGAACCAAAACAATTTAGTCCACACGATCTGACTTAAGTAAGCCATATCATCAAATTGTGCGACCCTAAGGGTTTCCTTTAAATGTCGGTAACGATAACTTACGTTATCACGATCAGCGAGGGGTATCTAGCAACACATCACTGTCTCCCAATATAAAGGAAAGAGTCTTCCAAGACTACACCCAAACCACAGCACAAGTGTGAATCCACTTCACTAGGCATACATATTTCCTTTGCCACTGGATGTTCTTATTGGACAACCGTATCAAGCTTGTAACTCCAATATGATGAGAATGATTAGATCAGATGAACACAGTCATCTGGGTATGGCCATACACTTTCTCAATCATCTCATCCAGGGGGCCCCTTTAGAACATCACACTCCAAACTAGGAGACGGCAATCCTTTATCTATCACTAGTGTCCTAACCTGACTCATGATCATTATCCAAGATAGTCTATAACCATTATGTTTCAAATGATATTGAACTACCTCAAAACAATGACAATCATCATTTAGAAACACAAGTGATCTCAAGTCAGAGGAAGTATGCCACTTGTTCACATACAAGGATTATTCACATTGTGACAAGCAATTGAACATCCTAGTAGGGTCTGTCCAGTACATCCAATGTACCTATGAGTCTACATCTTATTCCATGCTCAAAGCATCCTATAAGATTAGAACACATATTAGTCTCAATCATATCAAGGCTGTCTCATGTTCACCAAGATATCTCGACTAAGGACAATACTGCATGTCAGCCAAGCTGAACAGCATTGAGACATTATTCAGAAGTGTACATATTGCAGCAGATGATGTAACAAATTGAATAACAACCATTGCCTTTATAAACATAAGAGTTTATACATGATACTGAAAGAATCCCTAGGCCTCAAACATTAGCCTTAAGGGCATACCCCAACATTGATAAAGCCATAATCTCTCACGGCCTCATCAAATCGAAGATTCCAACTTCGAGATGCTTGTTTTAATCCATAAATGGATCTCTTCAGCCTGCAGACCTTATTAGGCTCTGCAGGATGGATGAAGCCATCAGGTTGTGTCATATACACATCCTCAGTCAGCTTCCCGTTAAGGAACGCTGTCTTCACATCCATCTGCCATATCTCGTAGTCATGATATGCAGCTATAGCAAGCAGAATCCGAATGGATTTAATCATGGCAACCGGCGAGAAGGTTTCATCATAGTCCACCCCGTGGACTTGTTTAAATCCTTTAGACACTAGTCTACCCTTATAGGTAACTATTTTGCCATCCATGTCTGTCTTCCTCTTGAAGACCCATTTACACCCTATGGGTTTTACCCCATTAGGCAGCTCAACCAAATCCCAGACTTGGTTAGCCGACATGGAATCCATCTCGGATCGCATGGCGTCAAGCCACTTCTCGGAGTCCGGTCCACTGACCGCCTCATCATAGGTTCTAGGTTCATCCTCAATGATGAAGATCCCATCGTGTTGGGTCAGTAGCGACCCATACCTTTCAGGTGCACGATGAATTCTCCCAGACCTATGCGGGACCTATGTCTGAGCCTCAGGTTGCCTAGCAACCGGTGCAGGTGGCTCAGATTCCATCTCTTTGTCTTGTGCTTGCACTTGGATCTCATCCAAGTCAAACTTCCTCCCACTAACTTCTTTCATAAGAAATTCTTTCTCTAGAAAGACAGCACCCCGAGCAACAAAAACTTTGTTCTCGGTTGGGACATAGAAGTAGTATCATTTAGTTTCCTTAGGATACCCCACAAACACACACTTATCACATCTAGGTTCTAGCTTGCTAGAATCCTGACGTTTGACATAAGCCTCACATCCCCAGATCCTGATAAACGCGAGATTAGGGCATCTCCCACTCCACATCTCGTATGGTATTTTGGAGACACTCTTAGATGGAACATTATTCAGTATCAAAGAAGCTGTTTCTAGTGCATGCCCCCAGAATGATGAAGGTAGAGTTGCATGACTCATCATGGATTGAACCATATCCAATAAAGTTTGATTTCTCCTTTCAGACACACCATTCCATTGAGGTGTTCTAGGAGGAGTGAGTTGGGATATGATCCCACACTCTCTCAGATAGTCAAAGAACTCACGGCTCAGGTATTCTCCACCTCGATCTGATCGAAGAGCTTTAATGGATCTTCCAAGCTGGTTCTCTACTTCATTCTTGAACTCCTTGAATTTCTCAAAGGATTCAGATTTATGTCTCATTAAGTAGACATAGCCATACCTACTGAAGTCATCAGTGAAGGTAATGAAGTAGTTGTACCCTCCTCTGGCTTGTTTATTGAAGGGCCCACACACATCAGTATGTATGAGATCTAATAAACCTTCTGCCCTCTCACCAATCTTGGTGAAGGGCGCCTTTGTCATTTTCCCTAATAAACAAGGTTCACAAGTATCAAATTCCTCCAAGGAACTCGAATCTAACAATTCATTTGCATAGAGTTGTTGGATGCGATTCTTGTTTATATGGGCTAATCGACAGTGCCATAGGAAAGCACCAACTGAACCACTCAGTTTGGTCCTCTTATTGCTTATGTTACAAATAGAACTTTCCATATCCAAGATATATGGACCATTGCACAAAGTACCCTTCCCATAGAACATATTTGCAAATGAAAAAGAACAGGAGTTCTTATTTATTTCAAATTTAAATCCTTTCTTTGCCAGGCAAGGAATGGATACAATGTTCTTTGTTAGCGAAGGTACACAAAAGCAATTATCTAGTTCTAATTGAAGTCCATAAGGCAAGGAGAGAGTCAAAACGCCTACAGCAACAGTAGCAACCTGTGCCCCGTTTCCAACGCGTAGGTCAATCTCTCCAAGCCGCACCGATCTACTTTTCTTGAGCCCTTGCATATTTGTACAAATATGAGCTCCACATGCGGTATCCAATACCCATGACATAGAAGTAGAAAGATTGACTTCTATAACATAGATACCTGAGCTAGAAGTTAAGGCCAAGCCTTTCTTCTCCTCATTCTGAAGCTGCTTGCAGTCCCTTCTCCAGTGACCCTGCTCGCCACAGTGAAAACACCTCTGGTCCTTTGACCTCTTCACCTTTTTCTTCAGTGCTTTGGTAGGACCTCTGGTACTGCTCTTAGCACGTGCCTTACCCTTCTTCTTTATCTTCTTGGTCGCAGGGACCAAAAGAACAAAATTGGGTTTGGTCTTACCCATTTCTCGCTCGGCTGTTTGGAGCATATTCATCAATTCCTCCCGTGTGCACTCAATCTGGTTCATGTTGAAGTTAATGATAAACGGACTGAAGCTAGGGGGCAGGGAATGAAGAATAAGATCCACAACCAGCTCGTTGTCTATGGTGTGTCCCAGTCTCCTGAGATGATCCACGTTCCCAATGAGTTTGAGAACATGGTGTCTCACTGGTGCACCTTCAGACAACTTGCACCGAAAGACTGCTTTGGCGGTGTCAAATCTCTCAGTTCTAGCCTGAGCCTCGAACATCTGTTTCAGACGAGTAATCATCTGAAAAGCGTTCTGCTCCTCATATTGCACCTGCAGTTCAGGTGCCATACTGGCTAGCATAAGACATGCAACCTCCAAAGAGTCATCTTGATGCTTTCTATAAGCATCTCTGTCTGCCGTTCGAGCATTAGGCGGAGGAGCCGCAGGAAGAGGCTGTTCAAGGACATACAGCTTCTTCTCGAGCTTGAGGACTATCCTCAAGTTCCGATGCCAGTCCATAAAGTTAGTTCCAACTAACTTATCCTTATCAAGGAGTGATCGCAGTGATAATCCGCCAGTGTTCGTAGCCATTGTTCTACAACACCCAAGAAGAACAGATTAGTACTACTTCCAATCATTTAAACTGGACTTGTTTTAAATGATTTCTGCTCTCACTATTTTAAATTCGAATTGACAACCCACAAAGTCAATTGGAAAGTTTAAGACTTCCTAGTGAGATGGGATCCTTATTTCACATGAGGCTTCGCGTCCCACGAGGGTGGGATGAGATGCACAAAGTAACCCATGTTTCCTAAGGTGGGCGCGCCGGCCGATTGCTCCAAGCAACTCCCCTTGTTGAGACAGTCTGGGCATTTCATGTCCAGCGATGGCTGGATACAACATGAAACCTTTACCTCTCAACGATGCCTCTAGACTTTCACCATGCGCCCAGCACATGTGAACTTCTAGTCAAGTCCATTCCTAACCGTTATGCCCAGGGCCAACGAGTTTCCTTGCGAAGGCACGCCCAGGTTAAAACTAGACTGGGGAAACCATTGCCACCACGCACTTTCTAAAGATAAGTGGGTGTGTCCCACGAGGGTGGGAAACAATTCACAACTCCACTGATCGATAACTTAGTGAGGGCTACGCGTTAGAAGGCTACCAGACTTGATATTTTAATTGAGGGTTTTTTGTTTAAGGTCTCATCATCTCAGTTTTATCTTATGTCTATCATTACAGGCATGCAATCCTATAGTGATAACATAACGGTAAAACATTTCAGGCATGCTTCTGCAGATAATAATAAAAGCAGTAAAGGATGATGTGATCATATCCTATACAAGACATTGAACCAATCCATGCCATGAAATAGGTTCAACTCTTGTCCTAGAACTCAAGCCCCAACAACTAGACCTAGCCTAGCCGACCTCTAGCTTAAACTTCAAGGTTGGCTCCAAGGTCCTTCTCTTATGGCTTAGCTCTCAAACCGTAGAGGAATACTTTCGAAGTTCCCATAGGTTCGGCCAATGCCATGGTCTTGCGCCACTAAGCAGGTTTGCGCCTCTTGCTTGTTGCATCACCATCCAATGTATGCATGCGCTAAGCTCCAAGCACATGCGCCACCCTAATCTTCTTCTTAGTCAAAAGCAAAAAGAAAAAAGCGGCACGCAGGCCTCACGAGGATACATCGCAGGCATGCTAAGGGGGGCTTGACTAATGATCACAACATCATGCACAGTCAAGGTATTTACTCATGCAATTCTACATGCTCATGAAAAACATAAAATCTGAAATTTTACTTTTTCATAAAACTAGTCTCTTTTTCTCATCTTCTTCTCACAAATCTTTTGGTTTATTGCGATTTATTTTTCATGATGATTTCAGAGATCCTTTCGGCTGGCAATTTTGTCAGATCAAGAGACTTGGCTAGTCCGAAGACACAATGCCCGTCCTACTTGACAAAATTACGTGCGCCTTTGATCTTTAAATCAAACAAGAAAAATAGTCCAAAAATTCCAAAAGAGATTGAGAGGATGATAGAAACAAGAAACCTCAATTTTTCCTACTTAGAAAAATTGTTTGCCATGCATCATGCTATTTACGAAAATAGAGATATGGCATGTGAGCATGAAAGAAAAGCATAAAACATCGTTCGAGTCTTGCAAGTCGCTCTAATACCACTGTTGGGAAACCCCGGGGACATTTTACATTTTTCAGAGTCATGGACATACATTTTACGTAGTGGAAGAATGTCCCCGAAACAGGCCGGTCCCAAAAACCCAGTGAAGATCGCAAGCAAGGGAGTCGACATGATGAGTTAGGAAATACCTTAAGAGCAATGAAGAGCGATGCCGATGCAGGCGCCCAAGTGTGCGCCCTCTGCAGTCTCACACACACGGATCTCTTGAGTTCTCTTCTTCCACGCCCGGTGCTAGCCTCGGGAAGAAAATCCAAGCCTTAGTTCTCTTCTTCAATGCTCGCGCCACCTCCAAGGTAGAAGCGCCAATTGATGAAGAAGAGGGGAGAAGGGAGAATGCCGCCAAGCCTTTACTTCTCTTGCGCCAAAGGAGGAAGAAGGGAAGAAGCTTGCGGCTAGGGTTTGATGGAAGAGGATGGTTGCGCCAATGCCCCTTGTTCTCGCCCTCTTGATGTGTTCACGCCTTCAAGGATTGATCATTCACAAGAGGGGGCGACTAGGGTCACATTTATAGGGCAAGAGGCGGTTAGGGTAAGGGCTAGGATCATGACAAGTGTAGGGCTAGGATGAGGAGGTTTGAGACAAGGAAAGTCTCCAAGACATTTCCATAATTCTCATTCAACCATTCCTTATTGTGCCCCACGCCTTTCCTTGTGCGCCAAGGCCTTGCCTTGCGCCCCAAGCAATTCCATAGAGGCATGCATTCCATCCTAGGAAGAGAGGGGAGGCGCCCTTTACTTCCATAATGAAGCAAAGGCGCCAACATGACCCCATTATGCCCCTAGGCGCTTAATGGTTCATGTTTCTCCCCATTATACCCTTTTAGCCTCTCATCTCTTCATGAGAACTTGTTATTGGGCCTCATTGGATAATGAGCTAGCCCAAACTTCATTACATGGGTTAATTAAGCACTTGGATCCAATCCAATGCAACCCTAATCCAAATGTGACCAACCATGGTCAAATACGGGTCAACCTGCCAAAAATGAAGTTTGGCTCCAATAACATTCTTCCATCTCATCAGGCCCATTGGCGCTGATGAAATCTCCCAATTAGATCCGAGTTATCCAATAACTCGATCATAAAGCTTCCCGATCAATACGAGAACTCAAGTATCAAGGTGTGCGACCCTGTAGGTTCTTCTGACGCTGGCAGTGCTGACCAGTGGTCATCACAAGCAGTGAGTGGCACCTAGCAGTGCATCGCTGCTACCCAGGTCATTGGAATGGATATCGACATCGACATCCCCATCATCGCAACTAGGTACAGATGCAATACAGTCTCTTTGCCGATCTGATATCCGATTGGACAAGTGTGTCACCACTTGCTTTCATCCAATCTCATGGCTATGACTAAAACAGGTTCTCACCTGGGTATGGCCATACACTCTCAGTCATAGAACCATAAAGGAGCTCCATGGATATCATACTTCCCTAGGGAAGGGGCAAATCCTATGTCTGTCCATTGATCTTCAAATATGGGTCGTGACATGCTCAATAACAACTGTTATGACCTCCCAGCTACGGCAAGGTGTTAGGTTGTATCAAAGCAAGTCCCTAACCATATAGAATGATCAATGACCTCAAGTCAAGGGATCAATGCATCTCCTGTCACTTATGAGGATAACTCATGACACCAAGTCATAGCCTAATTGCGGGTCTATCCAGTATATCCTTCAATGATATACCCATGTGTCTGCGTTAGCACCACATGCCTAACCCGCCCACATACTAGTCTCTCAAATACCAGAGCTGTCCCATATACACCAACACTAGGTCCTAGGGCATATACACCAACAAGTCTACCCCTTCAATGATAACGACAGTGCCAGAATGATATATAAATATCAATGTCAAGTAGTACATAAGTTGACCAAAACTAGGTCCTAGGGCATATACACCAACAAGTCTACCCCGCAATGCCTCGCGACACGACTTCATCTTTGTAGTCGTGGATCGCTTCTCTAAGATGGCACACTTTGTGCCTTGTTCTCGGACTACCGACGCTTCCCACATTTCCCATCTGTTCGTCAAGGAGATCATCCGGCTTCATGGTCTCCCCCTTTCCATCGTGTCCGACCACGACACTCGATTCGTCGGTCACTTTTGGATGGTCAAACCGAGGTGGTGAATAGGAGTTTGGGTAACCTCCTGCGGTGCTTAGCTGGCGACTTCCCACGCTATTGGGTTGATCACCTTTCGATCGCGGAATTTGCATATAACAGCGTGTCTCACCGCTCAACTGGGTTAAGTCCTTTTCAGGTCGTCCTCGGGCACCAACCTAGGAAACCCATTGACATGCATAACGTTCCCCCTCCTCCCTCCATCCATGAGTCTGCCTACACGTTTGCATTGCATCTTGCAGGTTTACACGATGAAATTCGCCGTCGGATTTTCTTGAGCAACACCCGGTATGCGGCTGAGGCCAATGGGCATTGTAGGCCACGAGACTTTGAGATTGGCGAGCTCGTTCTAGTGCGCATCCACCCTGAGCGTTTGAAATCGCGAGCCAATTGGAAGTTGCATGCACGTTGCGACGACCCCTACACGGTCCTACGGCATCTGGGTGCCAACGCTTATGTCCTTGACCTCCCGGCGGACTCCCACCTCAACCCTGTCTTCAACATCGCCGACCTCCTACCATACCATACACCCCTCCACGCCGGCGCCCCCTCCGCCGTCAGTGCTCCACTTTATTCTCCAGAGGATAATTCCCCCGACCCCGGTATATGTGACAGAGTCATAGACGCATATGAGGGTAGCCAAAGCCTTATGGACGACGCATGGATTGACTCCCCAGGGCTTGGAGAAGATGCCCCCCACTTTTTAGAAGAAACGGAGCTCTCTGCCCCCCGACACGGCCAGGCTGTGTTCCCATACATGGTCGTGTCCATGGACGCCGAGACGAGCACAGCCCAGCGCACACCCATTCCTCCTCCCGTGCTCAACCCAACGAGAATCCGCAATAGCAAACATGGCCAGGCCGTGCTACCAGACACGGCCGTGATGCGGTCAAGCAGAAATGCGAACACCGACATGGCCTCCGCCACGGCCGTGCCATCACCCGTGTTCCCCTCAGCCGACACTTCTACAGCCGAACACGGCCATGCCTCTCGACATGGCCAGCCTGTGCTCCCCATGACCGAGAACTTCACGGCCCGTGACACACTCCAGCCTTCGCCTGTGAAAGTCTCGGGGAAATCTTTTGTCGCTGAACACGGCTGTGCTCTTCAACACGGCCAAGTCGTGTTCTCCTCGGCCGAGAACATCATGGCCTCAGACACACCTGTGCTCCCACCCATGTCCACTTCTGTGCAGATTCCAGAAGCCGAACACGGCCGTGCACTTCAACACGGCCAAGCCGTGTTCTCCTCGGCCGAGAACATCACGGCCTCAAAAACGCCCGTGCTTCCGCCCGTGCCCGCCTCTGTGCAGATTCTAGATACTGTGATGGAGGGCCTAACACAGCTCTTAGAAGATCCACTAGGGCTCGGAGGAAGCCCATCAGGTATGGCTTCACTTAGAGTCCACTTTCCTTTTCAGTACTTTCCTTATTTGCATTGCATAGCATGATAGGTTAGTTCCACCCCAAAGTCTATCATGTATTTTACTTTTATGAATGTTGTTGGTAGGTTGTGCATTGTAATGTCATGGTAGGTTAGTGCATGTAGTTTGGATACATTAATATTCAGCTCAAGGGATACAATCAGCTAGCTCACCACACTCCAAGAAGCTAGCTCCCATTTTGGAAGGTTCACTTCAAAGTAGTTCAAAGGGAGACTTCTAACTCAACTCAACATCAAGCGCCACTTCAATTATTCCCTACCAATTGAAGAGAGGCCAGCCCATGGAAGGATTTGCGCCATCTACAACAACAAATCAAGCAAGGCTCATCTAGATCCACAATTCAAGGAGGCGCCCATCTAGATCCACAAATCAAGGAGTTGCGCCATCAAGATCCACAATTAGGGGAAGACTTCTTTCCTTCTTCTCATTGCCACCCAAGACAACAAGGAAGGTTTTCAAAATTCAAACTCTCCCTCATATGCGCCAACACCTCCAAGGAAGCCAACCATTTCGAATTCAAGACTTACCATTTCAGCCATCCAAAGAAGGCAACAAGATCAGCCCACTTAATGCCTTGTCTCCATTTCGAATTATTCTCCAATTATGTAAGGGGTGCAAGGGGCCAATGACCACCTTGCCCTCATCTTATCCTCATCTCTAAGATGCCTATAAATGTATCCCCATTGCATCATGCACATAGCATTGTTGAATAGTTTCCTAGCCAAACTATGGGTGCTTGTGTCGCCTAGGGTGCTTGTGTCGCCCACACCTCTTCTTCCCTCTTCTGTTCTCCTAAGAGCCGAGCATCTCCTCTTCACCTCTTCGCCCTTCCTTCATCAATCAAGGCCAAGGCTAGTTCCATCAAGACAAGAGCATAAACTCAAGATGGCGCAAGGATTAGGATACCCCTCTTGGATCTCTTCAAGGCAATCCTACAAGATGAGTATTCTTTCTTCTTGTGTTTTCTTCCATTAAGTTTCTAAGAGCATCTTACTACACATCTTTGGTTCTTTGTAGGAATTGGCGCAAGGAAGCTTGGCGCATCCCTCCCTCTTAATCTTCCCTTCTTAGATAGTCCATTACTTTGTTAGCAAGAGAACTTGGAGGATTAGCCTCCCTCTTGACTTTAAGCATTGTTGAGTTTTAATTTGCTTTATAACTCACCCACGCCTGTGTGGGGTTGCTGAATGCCCTGTGTGTAACCTGCACCTTCCATCAGAGTAGGACCGGTGAAGAACAGGAAGGACGGTCCTTCTATTCTCAAGGACCGCAAGGTGAGTCTTTTTTAAGTTATTGTCATTTCTTTCTTGCAAGTAGTTAATATTCGGTTTTCCTATTTAAAATACAAAAACATTATTTTCCAACTTCGTTAGTTAAATCGGTTTTCTTTAGTTTATGATAATACCAAAAAATACTTTTGAAACTCGTTGTTTGCATGCTTGTGATCTACCCCTACATCATCTTGGTATCAGAGCCTAGGCTCCTAGATTAGAATTTTTAAGCCTTCAAAACTTAATTTTCTAACTTCTAGGTGATTTTGGAACTAGGTTGTTTGAGACAAAAGGATTTTCATAATTAGCTATTATATCTTATCTAGTAGCCCTATATTTTTTCTATAAATCCTTTTCAAAATCAACCATGCAAACCCGATCTAAGGCTCAAAGCACCCAACCCATGACCTTGGAAACCTTAGCTGAGATGATTGCAGCTTTAACTCAAAGGATGGACAATGTAGACACAAACCTAAATCAACTCAACGATAAGGTGCAAGAGATAGAAGAGTCTAATAGGAGTAGATCTCCTAGCCGCCCACCTAGTGAACACCACTCTAGAGATCCTTTAGAACCTATGCAAAGGCATCAAACCCCAAGGAACAACCCTAGGAACAATCCTCAAAACTTTGATTGGGAAGGACACCCTGTCCAAAACCATCACAACCCTCGACCTAGGGATGACTACACACATGCTGTGAAGCTTAACCCGCCCACTTTTAATGGATCCCTTGATCCCAGAAATTACTTAGACTGGGCAACCAAACTCGAGCAATACTTCGAATGGAGTATGATGCCCGAGCACTCTAAGGTTAGGTTTACCAAATGCCTTCTTGAAGGTTCTGCTAGACTCTATTGGAGCAATGTAGAAAGAAGCCTGCAGAGGTCTAGACAACCCCCCATTACAAGATGGGAAGAGATGAACACTAGACTGAGAGAAAAGTATGTTCCTCTAAACTTTCACAATAAGCTTCTCGACCAAACTAGTGGCCTTACCCAAGGAAACTCAACTGTAGAAGAATACATGGTAGAGTTTGATGAACTTTTATTGAGAAGTGAAATGGATGAATACCCAATGTTTACCCTGAGTAGGTTCAAAAACGGTCTAAAGCCAGAGATCAAGAGAGGACTTGCCTATTACCAAATAGACACTATAGAGGAAGCTTACCAAAGAGCCCTTGAGGTACAACACCAACTTAAGATTAGGAAGGAAACTATGACCTCAAAGTCAACCTATAGGTCCTCTCCTAGCAGTTCATACCCCAACTCTTCAAACCCTAAACCCAAGCCAATCCAAACTTCGGTTGTCTGCCATAACTGTAAACAACCAGGTCACCTTATAAGGAACTGCCCTAAAAAGGTAATGGTTATGACTGAGGAACATGTAGACCCAGAAGTTGAAACTGAAGAAACCTTAGATCAAGATCCTAATTGCTGCAATGTTGAGCTAAATGACTGTGATAGTGAAGAGGATTTTTTCCTCAACACTCTGGGAGTAGTCAGGTGCACCCTGATCAACCCCACCCCTACTGAAGACTGGCGTAGAACCAGCATCTTCCACACTTACTCAAAATGCCATGGTCACATGTGCAAAGTAGTAATTGATGGAGGAAGTAGTTTGAATGCCGTCTCTCAGGTAGCAGTCACTAAACTCAATCTAAAGGCAGAACCTCACCCTAAGCCTTATAGCATTTCCTGGGTCAACCAGACTAGCTTTCCTGCCTCTCATAGGTGCCTTGTCCAAATCCAATTTGGTGCCTACCAAGGAGCAATATGGTGTGACATCATCACAATGGATGTCGCCCAAATTCTCCTAGGTCGCCCTTGGATTTTTGACATGGATGTTGTCCACTACGGTAGGACCAACACTTATGTCCTCAATCACAACGGGCAGAAAATCAGGCTTAAGCCCTCCTTACCTAAGGAACTTAGAGCCTCCACTAGCAAAGGTAAGATAGAAGAACCCAAACAACCAAAGCCAACCATCCAACTTATCCAACCCCAAACCTTTGCTAAGGAATGCTTAGAAGACCAACCTCTCTATACCCTTATCATTAAAGAGGCCACACTTGAGACTGAAACCAAACCCCCTCCTGAGGTAGAAAGAATCCTGGAAGACTATAGTGACCTTATCCCAGAAGACTTACCCAATGGCCTACCTCCACTTAGGGATATCCAACATGTTATAGACCTTGTCCCTGGGTCCACTTTACCCAACCTTCCTCATTATAGGATGAACCCTACTGAGCACACCGAACTTAAAAGATAGGTAGATGATCTCTTAGCCAAGGGTTACATTAGGGAAAGCCTTAGCCCATGTGCCGTTCCAGCCCTCTTGACCCCCAAGAAGGATGGCAGTTGGCGCATGTGTATAGACTGCCGTGCCATAAACAAGATAACTGTGAAGTATAGATTCCCTATTCCAAGGTTAGATGATATGTTAGACATGCTAGTTGAGTCTAGATGGTTCACCAAACTAGATCTTAGGAGTGGATACCATCAAGTTAGAGTTAGAGAAGGAGATGAATGGAAAACCGCTTTCAAAACGAAAGATGGTTTATATGAGTGGTTAGTGATGCCCTTTGGCTTAACTAATGCCCCTTCCACTTTTATGAGGCTTATGACACAGGTCCTGAAACCTTATATAGGTAGATTCCTAGTTGTTTACTTTGATGACATCTTAATTTTTAGCAAAACTAAGGAAGCTCACCTAGATCATCTCATAAGAACCCTTGACCTACTTAGGAAAGAGAAGCTTTACATTAACTTGAAGAAATGTTCTTTCCTCTCTAGCAGTGTTGTCTTTCTAGGGTTCATAGTGTCTGAGCATGGCCTTCAAGCTGACCCATCTAAGGTCCAAGCTATCCTAGACTGGCCAGAACCCAAAACTCTCACTGAAGTTAGGAGCTTCCATGGCTTAGCTACCTTCTACCGAAGGTTTATTAGAAACTTCAGTACTATTGTTGCCCCTATTACTAGTTGCTTAAAACTAGGAGATTTTACTTGGACTAAACCTGCCAGCCGAGCCTTTAGTGAACTCAAAGTTAGAATGACCACAGCCCCAGTCCTCAGACTCCCTGACTTCAGCAAAGTCTTTGAGGTTGACTATGATGCCTCTGGGATTGGCATAGGAGGGACCCTCAGTCAAGAAGGTCACCCTGTTGCCTTTTTCAGTGAAAAACTCAATGAGGCAAAATAGAAGTATTCAACTTATGACAAGGAATTCTATGCTGTAGTTCAATCTCTTAGATATTGGAGGCATTACCTGATCCATAATGAGTTTATCCTTAATAGTGACCATCAGGCTTTGTCCTACCTTAGTGCTCAAAAGAAGTTGAACTTTAGGCATGCCAAGTGGGTAGAGTATATCCAGCAATACACCTTTGTCTTAAAACACAAATCAGGAAAGGAAAACAAAGTAGCTGATGCTTTAAGTAGGGTTACTTTACTTATGCAAAAATTACATGTTCAAGTTACAGGCTTTGAAAATATGAAAACTGCCTATATTGATTGTCCTGATTTTGCTTCTATACATGCCGCACTTAGTGTTGACCCCCTAAGTCATCCTTTGTACACCCTTAGGGATGGGTTCTTATTTCTTGAACCTATACTTTGTGTCCCTAAGACCTCAATCCGAGAATTCCTCATTTGGGAATTACACGGAGGAGGGTCTGCAGGTCACCATGGTCGGGATAAAACCCAAACCTTGGTTGAGGAGAGGTTTTTTTGGCCGAACCTCAACAGGGATGTTGCTAAGGTGGTTAGCCACTGTAGGACATGCCAGATAACTAAGACCCATAAGCATAGTGCTGGCCTCTACACCCCGCTACCCATTCCTCAAGCTCCATGGCAAGACCTAAGCATGGATTTTATCCTAGGGCTGCCTAGAACATCTAGCAAGCATGATTCCATCTTTGTAGTAGTAGATAGATTCACTAAGATGGCCCATTTCATTCCTTGCTATAAAACCTCTGATGCCTCTCACATAGCCAAATTATTTTTTAAGGAGGTTGTTAGGCTACATGGTACCCCCCTTACCATAGTTTCTGATAGGGACACCCGATTCGTTAGTTATTTTTGGAAGACTTTGTGGACCTTACTAGGCACCAAACTGAAGTTCTCTACAGCCTATCATCCCCAAATGGATGGTCAGACTGAGGTGGTCAACCGATCACTGGGGAACATCCTTAGAAGCCTTGTAGGTGAACACCCTGGCACTTGGGACAAACTTTTGCCCACCGCCGAGTTCTCCTACAATAGTGTTGTAAATAGGACTACAGGTCTCTCCCCCTTTCAGGCCAACTTAGGGTATCAGCCTAAGAAACCCATTGATCTGATTGCCTTACCCAAAAGTTTAATACCTTCTTTATCAGCTCGTGATTATGCTTTCAATATTGCACAATTGCACCATGAGATTCTTAGCAAAATTCTAGACTCTACTGTTTCCTATCGCGAAGCTGCTAACAAGAAACGCCGAGAAAGGTTATTCAATATAGGTGATCAGGTGATTCTGCGAGTTCGCGAGGAGCGTATCCAAGGACACGGACGCAAGCTGGATGCAAAGGGTTTGGGACCCTTCACCATAGTGGGCAAGATCAACAACAACGCATACGTGCTTGATCTGCCTCTAGAATTGGGGATCCCCACCACTGCTAACGTGGAGGATCTCACAGCTTACAAGGAGCCTCTCTCACTCCAAGAATCAAAGGCCCCCTTTGATCCAGAGATAGTGGATATCCTTGAGGACCAGACTCGACTCACCCCTGACGAGGTACAACTATTTACCGCGTTAAGTTTTCTAATGGTGAGGAGGCATGGCTCCCCGAGGCAGAGCTAGCCCTGGCTGCTCCAGATTTGCTCCAAGGATTCAAGGATAATTCTCCTGAGGAGAATTTTTCCAACCCGGGGAGAAATGATGGAGGGCCTAACACAGCTCTTAGAAGATCCACTAGGGCTCGGAGGAAGCCCATCAGGTATGACTTCACTTAGAGTCCACTTTCCTTTTCAGTACTTTCCTTATTTGCATTGCATAGCATGATAGGTTAGTTCCACCCCAAAGTCTATCATGTATTTTACTTTTATGAATGTTGTTGGTAGGTTGTGCATTGTAATGTCATGGTAGGTTAGTGCATGTAGTTTGGATACATTAATATTCAGCTCAAGGGATACAATCAGCTAGCTCACCACACTCCAAGAAGCTAGCTCCCATTTTGGAAGGTTCACTTCAAAGTAGTTCAAAGGGAGACTTCTAACTCAACTCAACATCAAGCGCCACTTCAATTATTCCCTACCAATTGAAGAGAGGCCAGCCCATGGAAGGATTTGCGCCATCTAACACATGCGCAAAGGTAAGATAGAAGAACCCAAACAACCAAAGCCAACCATCCAACTTATCCAACCCCAAACCTTTGCTAAGGAATGCTTAGAAGACCAACCTCTCTATACCCTTATCATTAAAGAGGCCACACCTGAGACTGAAACCAAACCCCCTCCTGAGGTAGAAAGCATCCTGGAAGACTATAGTGAGCTTATCCCAGAAGACTTACCCAATGGCCTACCTCCACTTAGGGATATCCAACATGTTATAGACCTTGTCCCTGGGTCCACTTTACCCAACCTTCCTCATTATAGGATGAACCCTACTGAGCACACCGAACTTAAAAGACAGGTAGATGATCTCTTAGCCAAGGGTTACATTAGGGAAAGCCTTAGCCCATGTGCCGTTCCAGCCCTCTTGACCCCCAAGAAGGATGGCAGCTGGCGCATGTGTATAGACTGCCGTGCCATAAACAAGATAACTGTGAAGTATAGATTCCCTATTCCAAGGTTAGATGATATGTTAGACATGCTAGTTGGGTCTAGATGGTTCACCAAACTAGATCTTAGGAGTGGATACCATCAAGTTAGAGTTAGAGAAGGAGATGAATGGAAAACCGCTTTCAAAATGAAAGATGGTTTATATGAGTGGTTAGTGATGCCCTTTGGCTTAACTAACGCCCCTTCCACTTTTATGAGGCTTGTGACACAGGTCCTGAAACCTTATATAGGTAGATTCCTAGTTGTTTACTTTGATGACATCTTAATTTTTAGCAAAACTAAGGAAGCTCAGCTAGATCATCTCATAAGAACCCTTGACCTACTTAGGAAAGAGAAGCTTTCCATTAACTTGAAGAAATGTTCTTTCCTCTCTAGCAGTGTTGTCTTTCTAGGGTTCATAGTGTCTGAGCATGGCCATATTTTGATGGATTTTGGAAGATTTGAGCACACCAATGGATTCCAGACGTCGAAACAAAGCTACCCATCAATTTTCATGAAATTTGGAACGAAATTGCAAAAATACGGCACTACTGTATTTTCTGGACAAACTACCACGGTACCGTATTTTTGGACTACTTAAATCAGAGATTTTGGGCAAAATACGACACTAAGTATTTTTGGGACAAAATCTCACAGTACCATATTTTTGGAGGATTTTATACAGAAAATTTCGGAATTCTGGGTAAAAATACGGTACTGCCGTTTTTTACAGTAAAACTTTCACGGTATCGTATTGTAGGCCGTTTTTCATGAGTTTTTCGGGTCATAATCTTGCGCGGACCATAACTTTTGATCCAGAGCTCCAAATTGAGATCCGAAAGATGCTACGGACTCGTCGTTAAGAGGAGACGACGTACGAATAGAAAGCCCCAACGTTTATCCAGTATCGAAGGAGCAATCGCCAGAGAGGCAGCTAGGGTTTGTTCTCATGCTGAGAGGCGTAGAGGGCACCTCAGGCCATGATTTTCATGTAGAAGCTTCACCTGGAGGAGAGGAAGACACCACAGAAGTTTCAGAGCGTTTGGAGTCTGATCGGAGGAGGAATCAATGAAACAGCGGTGACAACGCTGTTCATCGAAGCAAATTACAGCTGTAAAGGATTTCACAGCCGTGTTGTAACATTGTTTCTCTTTTCCTTTCATTTTTTGATCATTCTAAGACCATGATTTATTGTATCTCTTTCTCCATGCAAGCTTAATACTCTTTTGGGACATGGGGTGTAATCCCCTTGAATTTTAATGATTAGATAATTCTTCTCTTTCGTCATAATAATCTTCGTTGTGATAATTCTACTTTTGTGATGAATTATCTTTAATTTTCCATAGATCTATGTTATTATCCATGCTTTAGAGTTTTCACAATGAGACTGAAAGGTGATTTGCTTGAGAACTTGGAACCCTAGAATTGCATGTTGAGATCCCTTCCTTAGGTTAGATCCAATTTTATCTGTTCTAGTAGATTTATTGCCATGTTTGATAATATCAATTTAGGATTTAATTAATGTTATAAACGTTGATAGTTATTGCGCGAAAGTGAGTAACGATCCATTGGAAAGCCTTAAGTAGAACTTGTGTTGAGTTTCGGATGCACGAAAGTGATCCTTGAGATTCCATTTGAGACTATCAATCAAATTAGAATCTGGATGCACGAAAGTGATCATTGTGATCTTTGATTGATGATTTACTTATCTACAGCATTGAAAATAGATCTTGCACGAAAGTGAGGATCGGTTTTCTGCATGATTGTTTGCACGAAAGTGAGACAGTACCTTTATCAAGTAAATTAGGTCTTTATCTTAACGAGATTTGACTGACAACCTTTTATTCATATCTAGTCATTGAAATCAAGGTGGATGAAACCCTAGTCCCAATTCATCTCTCTGATTATCTTTTGTGTTATTTCCATTATTGCTTTGCATCATATTTGGTTTACTTAGCTAGCGAGAAAACAATTATTTGGTAATAACAATAAGGTCTCTGTGGATCGATATTTTTATTACTTCGATAATTCCGTGCACTTGCGGAATCCTATCAAGTTTTTAGCGCCGTTGCCGGGCACCTTAGTTTTGTTAATATCAAAATAGTTGTTAGTATTGCTAGACTAAGTTTTATTTGTTTTAGATTTAACTTTGTTTTTTTTGTTTTTGCAAGTTTTGGATTTTCACAGTTGTGACAGAACTGTGATATCTGAAGATTTGTGAATTTGCCTGTGTTTTATATTTTCTATTTTTTTTATTCTGAAAAAAAAAAATTTAATTGATTTGTGTTGGATTGTCTTTTTGTTGTTGATATATTTGAAGATATGTCTATCAATTATAACTTCTGGGCAACTGAAAGAGATGAACTATACATGCCATATAAAGATGATTCATCATGCACTCTTCAAGATAAGTTAGATTTTATCTCTCGTCAAATAGACACTTTAAATATGCACCCTGTTACGACATCTTATTCTTTTATTTATTGCAATATTTCTAAATCTTCTGATCATTATACTTGTGATTGCAAATTTAACATGCCTCAAAATTCTAATTCTTCATGTTTTCAAGATGATTCATGGTGCACTGCTAAAGATGAGATAGATTATTTGGTTCATAAATTAAACACTTCTAATAAGCACCTTGTTATGAAATCTTGTTCTTCTGATAGCTGTGTTATTTGTGGATATCCTGATCATTGTTCCTCTGATTGCCCATTTTTAAATCCCAATTTATCATGGCAAGAAAGAGATCAATTGTATTCTAGATAGGAAAACCGAACTTCTTTATATGATGATTGCTCTGATCATGCTTCTGAACCATAATTTGAATTTGATACTGAGGAGCTTGAACTAGAAAAATCCCCTTGTGATCATGATTGTTTTGAGATTGAGCCTTATGTGAACTTTGATGAATCTCACTCTGTTGTTGATAATTTTCATATTCATTTATCTGATAGTCTATTTGAGGAAAAGATTGAGAAAAATGAAATTGAAAAACCTTCTTTTGATGATAATTCTGATTTTGCATCTTGTTTATGGTTAAATCTGATGAGCATGATGAAGGTTCAAAAATTATAGACATTGATGAGCCCCACTGTGATTTTGGTGATATTGATGAAATTTATGATAAAACTCCTAAGGTTAACTCTGATTCTATTGTAAACATTGATAAATCTTATTTCTCATATGATTCTGATTTTGACTCTTTTGATGATGAATTATTTGTGGGGAGGCATGAGAAAATTGATTTTGTAGAGTCTCATCTTGATTTTGATGATAATTTTGAAATTGACAAATTATTTGATGATGTGCATGAGGAACTTGATAAGGATTTGAATGTTGCAAAAATTGATGAATCTCACCATGATGATACTTTACCCATATCTATTATTGACTCTTTTGATTTATTTGAAAATTTGTGCTTTATTGAGGAATCTGATGTAGAATGGAAAGACTATTATTATGATGATCCAATGCTTGAATATTTTGATCAAAGTCCTTTTCTCATTGCCATTGAAAACATAAATTTAAAGAAGGGACTTATGATTTTACTTTTTGACACACATAGGAAGATAATAAACATTACTTTGACTGGATTTGAAAATTTTAATTTCTGCATACTTGAGAAAGCCACATTCATCATGATTTGTCTTGAATTCTGGATATTTGGATTAGTGGCTAAACTTTTAGGAAGAAGAAAAGGCAGAAAATTATATGCTTTATACTTTGGAACTGATTCGCCTGTTTCACCATGATATTGATTTTTGGTCAAGCTATGGACCTAAAATTAGCGTTTCTTCGGAGGCAACCCAAGCACTTTTGTCTTAGTTTAATTTCTTTTGTTTTAGTTTATTTTTAGAATTAATTTTTCTTTTATTTTTGTAGGGAAAGCAAATATTTGCACAAAATACGGCATTGTCGTAATCTATTTCACGCCCGTAATTTGTGTTGATTTCTTCTCCTGAGAGTTTTATGGATTTTACGGCAGTACCGTATTCTCTTTACGGTACCATATTTTCTGACCGTTTTCGACTTCATGTGCCGTAATCTTGAGGGTTTTCGTTTCTAAAATTTTGTGAAATTACGGCACTGCCGTAAATGATTTCACGGTACCGTATTTTAAAACCGCAGTCTGCTTATTTGCCTAGGTGTTTTCTCGCTGCGATTTTAAGAAACTGGGTTGCGAAAATTTTTGATTTTTGGCACAACATGGAAGTACTCATCTTTGTCTATTTATTGGATATTTTTGCTGAATTTTAAAATCCATGGATCTTTCTGAAACATATGCCAACTTATCGAATTTGATTAACTTTTGTGCAGTTTGTGCAGTTTTTAATCTGAGTAGCCTTCTTTCTGCTGATACCCTGAATTCCTGATAGATTTTGATCCTTTATTTTTTACATACCTGAAAAGATCAAGTTTTATTCTACTTCATAGTTTTGTCTGTTTTCTATTTGGATCATTAAATTTTATTCTAGGGTATGACTACTTTTCATAAAAAAATTTCAAAAACTGCTTAATTTGCTTTTGGCTCCAGATTTACAGCACCTCTAGCTACCACTGCATCTGCCTCTGACATCACTGTTTCCAGCCGTCGACACTGGATTATACCACCTGCAGATTCTTATTTCTTCTGCTGCCTCTTATTCCATGATTTTATTTATTTTTGCAGCATGATCTTCATTACTAACTCTGATTTTTTTTACATGTGCAGTATTATCTTCCATAGCCTGACGATCTCACCTCCAGGACTGTGATCTCTAGCAGGCCACTAGAGATTACTCACTCTACTGTCGGCACCACCACCATCATTACTAGTAGCTTTTCAGCTAGCATCTATGTTGGGGTATGCCCTTAAGGCTAATGTTTGAGGCCTTGGGCTATTATCAGTATCATGTATAAACTATGTATATGTTTATAAAGGCAATTGTTGTTATTCAGATTGTTGCATTATCTGCTGCTGTATGTATACCTCTGAGTAATGTCTCAATGATGTTCAGCTTTGCTGACATTCAGAGTTGTCCTTAGTCGAGATATCTTGGTAAACATGAGACAGCCTTGATATGATTGAGACTAATATGTGTTCTGATCTTATAGGATGCTTCGAGCATGGAATAAGATTTAGACACATAGGTGCATTGGATGTACTGGACTGACCCTACTTAGGATATTCAATTGTTTGTCACAATGTGAATAAATCCTTATAAGCAAGCAAGTGGTATATTCCCTTTGACTTGAGATCACTTGTGTTTCTAAGTGATGATTGGCATTGTCTTGAGGTAGTTCAATATCATTTGAAAGATAATGGTTAAGGATTATCTTGGATAGTGGGCATGAATCATGTTAGGACACTAGTGATAGATATAGGATTGCCTCTCCTAGTTGGAGTGTGATGTTCTAAAGGGGCCCCCTGGATGAGATGGTTGAGAAAGTGTATGGCCATACCCAGATGACTATGTTCATCTGATCTAACCATTCTCATCGTGTTGGAATTACAGGCTTGACATGCTTGTCCAACAAGAACATCCAGTGGCAAAGGGAACATGTATACTGAGTGAATTGGATTCACACTTGTGCTGTGGTTTGGGAGTAGTCTTGGAAGACTCTTTCCTTCATATCGGGAGACAGTGATGTGTTGCTAGATACCCCTCTCTGATCGTGATAACGTAAGTTGTCGTTACCGACATTGAAGGTGTTGGGGTATGCCCTTAAGGCTAATTTTTGAGGCCTTGGGATTATTGCAGTATCATGTATAAACTCTATGTTTATAAAGGTAATGGTTGTTATTCTGGTTGTTACATTATCTGCTGCAATGCGTATACTTCTGAATAATGTCTCAATGCTGTTCAGCTAGGCTGACATGCAGTATTGTCCTTAGTCGAGATATCTTGGTGAACATGAGACAGCCTTGATATGATTGAGACTAATATGTGTTCTAATCTTATAGGATGCTTAGAGCATGGAATAAGATGTAGACTCATGGGTACATTGGATGTACTGGACAGACCCTACTAGGATATTCAATTGCTTGTCACAATGCGAATAATCCTTGTATGCAAACAAGTAGCATGTGTCCTCTGACTTGAGATCACTTGTGTTTCTAAATGATGATTGGCATTGTTTTGAGGTAGTTCAATATCATTTGAAACATAATGATTATAGACTATTTTGGATAATGAGCATGAGTCATGTTAGGGCACTAGTGATAGATATAGGATTGCCGTCTCCTTGTTTTAGGAGTGTGATGTTCTGAAGGGGCCCCCTGGATGAGATGGTTGAGAAAGTGTATGGCCATACCCAGATGACTATGTTCATCTGATCTGATCACTCTCATCATATTGGAGTTACAGGCTTGACACGCTTGTCCAATAAGAACATCCAGTGGCAAAGGAAACATGTATGCCTAGTGAAGTGGATTCACACTTGTGCTGTTGTTTGGGTGTAGTCTTGGAAGACTCTTTCCTTTATATCGGGAGACAGTGATGTGTTGCTAGATACCCCTCACTGATCGTGATAACGCGAGTTATCATTACCGACATTTGAAGGAAACCCTTAGGGTCGCACAATTTGATGATATGGCTTACTTAAGTCAGATCGTGTGGACTGAATTGTTTTGGTTCAGTTTAAAGGGATTTAAACTCTGATTGTAAGTGAGATCAGGTCTGATCATGTTTGATTGATCAGGGTTTGAGATAGGTAAGCTTCGATCGAGGGTGTTGATGCTAGATCGGTGAGATCAAGAACATCAAGAGATGAATGGTTAGATCTTGAACCATTTGGTTCAATGATATCTAGACCATGGCTTGGGCTGATTTGATTTGGTTTTTGAACCAAATGCAATTGGATCGAATTGGTTGAACCGGTTCACATGAGTGAACGCATGGTTCAAAGCTTTAGGCGTTTTGGTCGGTTTTGATGTCGTGGGCACATGGCTACATTTCTTTCTAATTTTGGAAAGTCATAAACGCCACTTCCCTCAACGCATCAACGCCTCAACGCTCGCTTCTTCCTCTTGACGCCCCCTCTCTCGTGTAGAGAAGGTCTTCACGCCTTGAAGAGGATTCGGCCAAGCTAGAGCTCTCATCCTATTCCCTTCCATTCAACAAGGACACTTTGAAGAGCTTTGCTAGCACAAAGGATTCAAAGGAGCAAGTCATCTTCACCTTGTGTGCGTCACTTTTGGAGAAGAAGCACACGCATCTTTCTCTTCCAAGTCGCCATCTAAGCAATGGCAATGGTATGAATCCTTTTCATCTATATAAGGTATTGAAAGTTGATCATATGATATATAAATCGATCTATGAAACCCTAACTTCCCTTGCGAAAATTTTATATGCGCCCCCTTTGGGTTTCGCCCCCCTTTAGAAAGGGACTTTCAATTGGTATCAGAGCGAGGTTTTATGTATGTTCATATGATTGCTTTGTGATCCATGTTAGCGCTGAAGTATAGTTCTATTTGTAAGTTTGCATTAAGTTTGCGCATGTTAACTTAGATGAAGCTTTCTTACAATGTTGCGCATGTTGAAAGTTGTTTTTACCTAAAAACTTAACATCTTGCGCGCATCCATCTAGATCTATAAAGCTACTACTGTAAAACCTTAGACGGGTTATTAGGGTTGAAGTCATCCTCTAGTTAAGATCCAAATAGTCTGATCAGACCATCTGACAGCCTAGATGGGTCGACCAGATGGCACCTGTGCGCAAGCACGAGGTGGCTATAGGTCGACTGCAGACAGGCGTGTAGCGATGTCTGGTTGAGACACCAAGTGAACGCTCTTGAGTTAGGCCCGGGGTCACACCCGCTTGCCAGAACTCATGAAGGTTGTTCAGCCCTTAGCGCATGCATGGTTGACCATTAGGTCAACTCAAGTCAGTTAGGACTTGGTGCATGCAAAGGCAGTGGATCGGACTAGACATGATGAGTGGATCCCTATTAATGTACCGTTGTAAGGTAGTAGGGCACATAAGGAAAATAAAATTAATCCCAATGGGTTTTTTGAAACTTTTATTTCCTTATTATTGGATCACATGTTGATAGTATACCATGATGAGTGTTTATTTAATCTTATGTGGGCTGCCCAAATTTAATGTGTGCTGTGCTGGGCCTGCGTGCCTGGATTAATGGTAAATTATTTTTTATTGTGATCTGCGCATCACATTTTAATTAATTTATACAATGTAATTGACCTGCGTGTCAATCTTGTCTAGATAGATTAAATTGTATTTTAATCAGACAAGAGCACAGAGCACACATGGCAGAGGCGCATGCAGCTTGAGGCTTGACCAGGTGGAAGGTCTAGAGTTCGACTCTAGGACAGGCGCATTTACCTGGTGGGCGCACCTGAGCCTCAGTGGGCGCTTGGACCCTGGGTTGGGCCAGATGAGATGCAAATGACCCATGAAGAGCCCAAGTGAAGACTTAAGTTAAATTAAGGTCTTACTTAGGCTTAATGGGCGTTTACCACATAACATCATCATGCTTTCATTTATTATTGTTTCAATAATTAGAATTGCATGATTTAATCTTCTACTATCACCATAGGGTTTGCATGATAGTTAAGAAGATAAAAGACCGTTAAAATCCAACGTTAAATATCAAGCACGTAAGCCTTCTGACGCGAAACCTCACTGTTCTGACTATCATTGGGGCCGTGTTGTACCCACTCAGTGGGCACGCCCATCTATCTTCAGACGGTGTGTGATTACACCTGCGTGTTACAGAGAAGGGATTTATCGCTTCTCGTTGCTCAGCATAGCACGTGGTGGTCCAGTGAGTAGGTCGGGTCAGCTTGACCATGTAGGCTACATATGTGGCGCATATGGTAGCTATATGGAGGCAGCCATCTGTGGGATCAGAGACTGTGTTGTACCAACTCAGTTGGCACAGTCTGCTGGATTGCCCAGATGAAGGGGAATCGCACGGGTTAGCGATTGGCAGGCATTGCCTACCAGAAATTAGTGCTTGTACTCTCTGTGCATCTTATCTCGCCTGAGCGGGACGCGGAGACCAAGTATGAAATCTGGATCCCATCTCACTAAAAGAGTGTTACTCTTTCGGACTGTTTAATGGATTTTTCAGTCAGATAAAATAGTGAGAAAAGAATCTTTCTTAAGTCCTGGATTGATTCTAAACATTGATACTGACCTTGCTATTCTTGCATTGTTGTAGATTTCTGCAGCAACGAACACCACGAATTTCAATGTGCGATCCCTACTGGAAAGGGAGAAGTTTGCTGGACCAAACTTCTCAGACTGGTACGGACACCTTAAGTTTGTTCTTAAGGCAGAGAGGAAGCTGTATGTCCTCGAGACGGCTATACCGCCTCAACCCGCTGCGAACGCCGCAAGGGTGGTTCGCGATGCTTATGAAAAGCATGTCAATGATAGCATTGATGTCGCTTGCCTGATGCTTGCGTCTATGACGCCAGAGCTGCAGCGTCAGCATGAGGATCTATCTGCTATAGAAATTATAGCAAACCTCAAGATGCTATATGCTGCACAGGCTAGGACTGAACGCTATAATTTGACTAAGCTTTTCTTTCAGAGCAAACTAGCTGAAGGGAGTCCAGTGGGAGCTCACGTACTCAAGATGATTGGGTACAAGGAGGCTCTAGAGAAGCTGGGACATACCATCAATCAGGAGCTTGCTGTAGACATAATCCTGCAGTCTCTTCCGGCTACTTACGATCCGTTCATCATTAATTTTAATATGAACAAGATCGACTGTACCCCGGCAGAGTTGCTGAACATGCTCTTGACTACAGAGTTGACTCTAAAGGGAAAGCCTTCATCCTCTGTCTTGATGGTTCCTTCAAGGAACAAGAAGAAAGGGAAGAAGGGCAAAGCCCCTGTCAAGAACTACAACAAGGCTCTGAAACAAAAGGTTAAGCGGTCGAAGGAATACAGATGTTTCCACTGTGGCCAGCTGGGTCACTAGAAAAAGGACTGTAAAGCGCTCCAAGGAGACAAGAAGGGAAGCAATCCTTTCGCTTCTGGCTCAGGTATTTTCGTGACTGAAGTCATGGTATCTTCTTCTTCTATTTCATGGGTGTTGGACACTGCATGTGGAGTTCACATTTGTTCTAATGTACAGGAACTCAAGAGAAGAAGACAGGTGGGACAGCATGAGGTGGACCTACGAGTTGGAAACGGGGCACGGATTGCTGCTGTTGCTGTAGGAGTTTATTACATCTCATTACCATCTGGACTTGTATTGGAACTGGACAATTGTTATTTTGTACCAAGCATAACGAAAAATATTATCTCTATTCCTGCTCTTGTCAGGAAAGGGTTTTCCTTTGAATGCAAGATTTCAAAGTGTTATCTTTCTTTTGATAATATTGTTTATGCTACTGGATCGATTAACAATGGGTTATTCATGTTGGACATGGAATGTTCTATACAAAATATTGATATTAAGAAAGCCAAGTTTGCTGATGACAGCACCTTGCTATGGCATAGTCGTTTAGGCCATATTAACAAGAAACGCATTAAGCGGTTGCATGATCATGGACTGCTGGGATCATTCTCCTGTGAGGAGCTTGATACATGCAAAGCTTGTTTAATGGGTAAAATGACGAAGGCCCCTTTTTCTAACAAAGGTCAAAGGGCTTCAGGTTTACTTGACCTCATTCACAGTGATGTGTGTGGGCCTTTTAGTAAACATGCCAGAGGTGGCTATTCATACTTCATTACCTTTACTGATGATTTCAGTAGGTATGGTTATGTCTATCTTATGAGACATAAAAGTGAATCTTTTGACAAGTTCAAAGAGTTCAAAAATGAAGTACAGAATCAGTTAGGCCGAAATATCAAGGCACTTCGCTCAGATCGAGGTGGAGAATACTTGAGTCATGAGTTTACTGACTATCTGAAGGAGTGTGGGATTATCTCACAGCTCACTCCACCAGGAACACCGCAATGGAATGGTGTGTCCGAGAGGAGAAATAGAACCTTACTTGATATGGTTCGTTCTATGATGAGTCAGGCTACTCTACCTTACTCCTTTTGGGGATTTGCACTGGAAACAGCTGCAAAGGTACTAAACCGAGTGCCATCCAAGGCAGTTTCAAAGACTCCATATGAGTTATGGTATGGGAAACAGCCGAGCTTGACATTTATTAAGATCTGGGGTTGCGAGGCTTATGTCAAAAAGCTCGCCTCTGGAAAACTGGAGAGCAGATCTGAGAAATGTATCTTTGTCGGTTACCCTAAGGAAACTAAGGGTTATTATTTCTACGATCCCAAAGAGAACAAAGTTTTTGTTGCTCGGACGGCTATTTTTCTTGAGAAGGAATTTCTTCTGCAAGAGGCCAGTGGGAGAGAAATAAAGCTGGATGAGAATCCAGAAGAAGGACAAAGTAGTCAAGCACAGTTGGATGTGCATGAGCCAGTAGAACAGGTTATTGAACAACCTGAGGCTCAGATATCACGGGAACCGTGTAGATCGGGAAGGATCCGTCGACAGCCTGAGCGCTATGACGGAGTCTACATCATTGATGATGAACCCCTCGCTTATGCGGATGCGGTCAGTGGACCGAAATCAGCGAGATGGCTTGAAGCTATGCGAGCCGAGATGGACTCCATGTCAGATAACCAAGTCTGGGATTTGGTTGATCCGCCTCCGGGAGTAATCCCTATAGGCTGTAAATGGATCTTCAAAAAGAAGATTGACATGGATGGTAACGTGGTTACCCATAAAGGCAGGCTAGTTGCGAAAGGTTTCAAACAAATCTACGGGATAGATTATGATGAAACTTTCTCTCCTGTAGCTATGTTCAAGTCTATTCGGATTATTCTTGCGATAGCAGCATATTATGATTATGAGATCTGGCAAATGGATGTGAAGACCGCTTTCCTTAATGGAAAACTAGACGAGGATGTGTATATGACACAACCTGAAGGTTTCATCAATCCATCAGATCGTCATAAAATATGCAAGTTAAAGAAGTCCATTTATGGACTTAAGCAAGCATCAAGAAGCTGGAATATTCGTTTTGATGAATCAATCTGTGAGTTTGGTTTCATCAAGAATGAAGATGACCCGTGTGTATATAAGAGGTTTAGTGGGAGCGTGATAACTTTCCTAGTCCTCTACGTCGATGATATCTTAATCATTGGAAACGATATTCCTGAACTACATGCTGTCAAGGCATGGTTAAGAAAATGTTTCCAGATGAAAGATTTGGGAGAAGCAGCCTTTGTATTAGGTGTGAAGATCTACAGAGATAGATCTAAGAGGCTTCTCGGGCTGTGCCAGAGTACTTACATCGATAAAGTCCTGGAGAGATTTCATTTAGAAAATTCTAAAAGAGGATATCTTCCAGTCAGACATGGTCTGAATCTTTCAAAGAGTCAATGTCCACAAACACAGACTGAGAAAGATGAAATGGACAATACGCCTTATGCTTCGGCTATTGGGTCCATTATGTATGCGATGTTGTGTACTCGCCCAGACGTCGCTTACGGGTTAAGCGTGACCAGTCGATTCCAAAGTAATCCAGGTCAGGCACACTGGATTGCAGTCAAGAACATTTTGAAATATCTTCAGGAAGAACTCAGTATTGAAGGATATACTGACGCTTCGTTCCAATCTGACCAGGATGATTTCCGATCGCAATCAGGCTATGTTTTTAGCTTGAATGGAGGAGCAGTGGTGTGGAAAAGTTTCAAACAGTCTATTGTTGCTGATTCCACAACAGAAGCCGAGTATGTTGCAGCCTCGGAAGCATCCAAGGAGGCAGTCTGGATTCGTAAGTTCGTTCAGGAACTTGGTGTTGTTCCTTCGAGTGCAGATCCATTGGTTATCTTTTGTGATAACACTGGAGCTATAGCTCAAGCAAAGGAACCACGGTCACACCAGAAGTCCAAGCACATACAGAGAAGGTTTCACTTGATCCGGGAGATCATTGATCGTGGCGAGATCAAAGTCTGCAAGGTTCATACAGACGACAATCTGGCTGACCCGCTTACAAAGCCTCTGGCGCAGCAGAAGCATGAGAAGCACTGTAATAATATGGGTTTGAGATTTCTCAACCATTAGATTAAGTGCAAGTGGGAGATTGTTGGGGTATGCCCTTAAGGCTAATGTTTGAGGCCTTGGGATTATTGCAGTATCATGTATAAACTCTATGTTTATAAAGGCAATGGTTGTTATTCAGGTTGTTACATTATCTGCTGCAATGCGTATACTTCTGAATAATGTCTCAATGCTGTTCAGCTAGGCTGACATGCAGTTGTCCTTAGTCGAGATATCTTGGTGAACATGAGACAGCCTTGATATGATTGAGACTAATATGTGTTCTAATCTTATAGGATGCTTAGTGTTGGGGTATGCCCTTAAGGCTAATGTTTGAGGCCTTGGGATTATATCAGTATCATGTATAAACTTCATGTTTATAAAGGCAATGGTTATTATTCAGGTTGTTACATCATCTGCTGCAATATGTATACTTCTGAATAATGTCTCAATGCTGTTCAGCTAGGTTGACATGCAGTTAAGTCCTTAGTCGAGATATCTTGGTGAACTTGAGACAGCCTTGATATAATTGAGACTAATATGTGTTCTAATCTTATAGGATGCTTCGAGCATGGAATAAGATGTAGACTCATGGGTACATTGGATGTACTGGACAGACCCTACTAGAATATTCAATTGTTTGTCACAATGTGAATAATCCTTGTATGCAAACAAGTGGCATATGTCCTCTAACTTGAGATCACTTGTATTTCTAAATGATGATTGTCATTGTTTTGAGGTAGTTCGATATCATTTGAAACATAATGGTTATAGACTATCTTGGATAATGATCATGAGTCAGGTTAGGACACTAAGTGATAGATATAGGATTGCCGTCTCCTTGATAGGAGTGTGATGTTCTAAAGGGGCCCCCCTGGATGAGATGATTGAGAAAGTGTATGGCCATACCCAGATGACTATGTTCATCTGATCTAATCATTCTCATCATATTGGAGTTACAGGCTTGACACGCTTGTCCAATAAGAACATCCAGTGGCAAAGGAATCAAGTATGCCTAGTGAAGTGGATTCACACTTGTGCTATGGTTTGGGTGTAGTCTTGGAAGACTCTTTCCTTTATATTGGGAGACAGTGATGTGTTGCTAGATACCCCTCGCTGATCGTGATAACGTAAGTTATCGTTACCGACATTTAAAGGAAACCCTTAGGGTCGCACAATTTGATGATATGGCTTACTTAAGTCAGATCGTGTGGACTGAATTGTTTTGGTTCAGTTTAAAGGAGTTTAAACTCTGATTGTAAGTGAGATCTGGTCTGATCATGTTTGATTGATTAGGGCTTGAGATCGGTAAGCTTCGATCGAGAGTATTGATGCTAGATCGGTGAGATCAAGAGCATCAAGAGATGAACGGTTAGAACTTGAACCATTTGGTTCAAAGAGATCTAGACCGTGGCTTAGGCTGATT
Source organism: Costus lasius (assembly GCA_027563935.2). Classification (NCBI taxonomy): domain Eukaryota; kingdom Viridiplantae; phylum Streptophyta; class Magnoliopsida; order Zingiberales; family Costaceae; genus Costus; species Costus lasius. The sequence continues at coordinate 51,994,882 of CM050452.1, forward strand.
TGGTTCGATCTTTGAACCAAATGCATTGGACCGAATTGGATTGAACCGGTTGACACATGTGTGATCGCATGGTTCAATATGAAAGCGTTTTGGGCGGTTTGCATTGAGTGGGCGCATGGCTTCATGACTTTCCATATTTGGAAGTCATGTAACGCTACATCTCTACAGAACGCCTCAACGCATCTTCGGTTCTAGTCTAGTCGCCTATCCACTCTTGCGTTGTCTTGTCTTCACAAAAAGGAGGAAGAAGAGCTTCATCGCCCTAGCCGCAAGAGATCTCATCTCCTCCACACAAAGGACTCCTTGAAGCTTTGCTAGCATAAAGACGCCAAGGGAGTAGCCATCTCTCATCTTGTGTGCCCGACTTTGGAGGAGAGCCAATTCGCCCTCTTGCTTCCAAGGCACCATCCAAGCGATGGCTATGGTATGATCCATTATTGTTCTACACAAGTCCATGAAAGTTAATCATATGACATGCATTCGATCTTAGAAACCCTAATATCCGCTTGCAAATTCCATGATATGCGCCCCCTTAGGGTTTCGCCCCCCTACGGTTAGGGGTTTACAATTGGTATCAGAGCGTGGTTGTTTATGTATGTTCATATGCTTGCTTTGTGATCCTTTGTTGCGCTTGTTTGCATAGATCTAAATTACATGCGAGTTTCCATGATAGTTTTTCATGCCGAAAACAACATGTTGAATGTTTTTATGTTGGCGCATGTATGTTGGCGCATGCATGTTAAAGCATGTTGAATGTTTTGATCAAAACTTACATCTTGCGCGCTCCATTAGATCTAAGCAGCGCCTGCTATAAGTCCTTAGACGGGTTGATAGGGTTGATATCATCATCTAGTTAAGATCCAAATAGTCTGATCAGACCATCTGACAGCCTCGATGGGTCGACCAGATGGCACCTGTGCGCAAGCACGAGGTGGCTATAGGTCGACTGCAGACAGGCGTGTAGCGATGTCTGGTTGAGACAACCAGTGAACGCGCATGAGTTAGACCCGGGGTCACACCCGCTTGCCAGAACTCATGAAGGTTGTTCTGCCCTTAACGCATGCATGGTTGACCGTTAGGTCGACTCAAGTCAGTTAGGACTTGGTGCATGTAAGGGCAGTGGATCTGACTAGACATGATGAGTTGATCCCTATTAATGGACCGTTGTAAGGTTGTAGGGCACATAAGAAAATAAAATTGATGCCAATGGGTTTTCGAAAAGTTTATTTCTTGTTATTGGATCACATGTTGGTTGAATACCATGATGCTTGTTTATTTCATCTTATGTGGGTTGCCCTTTTAATGTGTGCTGTGCTGGGGCCTGCGAGCCTGAATTAAAATTGTAAATTAATTTTTATTGTGATCTGCGCATCACATGTTATTTAATTTATAAAGTGTAATTGACCTGCGAGTCAATCTTGTCTAGATAGATTAAATTGTAATTTAATCAGACAAGAGCACAGAGCACACATGGCAGAGGCGCATGCAGCTTGAGGCTTAACCAGGTGGGAGGTCCAGGGTTTGACTTTGGGACAGGCACATTTACCTGGTGGGCGCACCTGAGCTGCTGTGGGCGCTTGGGCCCTGGGTTGGGCCAGATGAGAAGGCAAAAGACCCATGAAGAGCTCAAGTGAAGACTTAAGTTAAATTAAGGTCTTACTTAGGTTTAATGGGCTTTTACCACATAAGATCAGCATGCTTTCTACTTATTGTTTATATAATTAGAACTGCATGATTTAATCTTCTGCTATCGCCATAGGTTATGCATGATAGTTAAGAAGATAAAAGACCGTTAAAATCCAACGCTAAAATATCAAGCACGTAAGCCTTCTGACGCGAAACCTCACTGTTCTGACTATCGTTGGGGCCGTGTTGTACCCACTCAGTGGGCACGCCCATCTATCTTCAGACGATGTGTGATTACACATGCGTGTTACAGAGAAGGGATTTATCGCTTCTCGTTGCTCAGTATAGCACGTGGTGGTCCAGGGAGTAGGTCAGGTCAGCTTGACCATGTAGGCTACATACTGAGCATATGTGAGCTATATGGAGGCAGCCATCTGTGGGATCAGAGACTGTGTTGTACCAACTCAGTTGGCACAGTCTGCTGGATTGCCCAGATGAAGGGGAATCGCACGGGTTAGCGATTGGCAGGCATTGCCTACCAGAAATTAGTGCTTGTACTCTCTGTGCATCTTATCTCGCCTGAGCGGGACGCGGAGACCAAGTATGAAATCTGGATCCCATCTCACTAAAAGAGTGTTACTCTTTCGGACTGTTTAATGGATTTTTCAGTCAGATAAAATAGTGAGAAAAGAATCTTTCTTAAGTCCTGGATTGATTCTAAACATTGATACTGACCTTGCTGTTCTTGCATTGTTGTAGATTACTGCAGCAACGAACACCATGAATTTCAATGTGCGATCCCTACTGGAAAGGGAGAAGTTTGCTGGGCCAAACTTCTCAGACTGGTACGGACACCTTAAGATTGTTCTTAAGGCAGAGAGGAAACTGTATGTCCTCGAGACGGCTATACCGCCTCAACCCGCGGTACAAGGAGCTCACGTACTCAAGATGATTGGGTACAAGGAGGCTCTAGAGAAGCTGGGACATACCATCAATCAGGAGCTTGCTGTAGACATAATCCTGCAGTCTCTTCCGGCTACTTACGATCCGTTCATCATTAATTTTAATATGAACAAGATCGACTGTACCCCGGCAGAGTTGCTGAACATGCTCTTGACTACAGAGTTGACTCTAAAGGGAAAGCCTTCATCCTCTGTCTTGATGGTTCCTTCAAGGAACAAGAAGAAAGGGAAGAAGGGCAAAGCCCCTGTCAAGAGTTACAACAAGGCTCTGAAACAAAAGGTTAAGCGGTCGAAGGAATACAGATGTTTCCATTGTGGCCAGCTGGGTCACTGGAAAAAGGACTGTAAAGCGCTCCAAGGAGACAAGAAGGGAAGCATCGCTTCTGGCTCAGGTATTTTTGTGACTGAGGTCATGATATCTTCTTCTTCTATTTCATGGGTGTTGGACACTGCATGTGGAGTTCACATTTGTTCAAATGTACAGGAACTGAAGAGAAGAAGACAGGTGGGACAGCATGAGGTGGACCTACGAGTTGGAAACGGGGCACGGGTTGCTGCTGTTGCTGTAGGAGAATATCACATCTCATTACCATCTGGACTTGTATTAGAATTGGACAGTTGTTATTTTGTACCTAGCATAACGAAAAATATTATCTTTATTCCTGCTCTTGTCAGGAAAGGGTTTTCCTTTGAATGCAATATTTCAAAGTGTGTTATTTCTTATGATAATATTGTTTATGCTACTGGATCAATTAACAATGGGTTATTCATGTTGGACATGGAATATTCTATACAAAATATTGATAATAAGAAAGCCAAGTATGCTGATGAAAGCACCTTGCTATGGCATAGTCGTTTAGGCCATATTAACAAGAAATGCATTAAGCGGTTGCATGATCATGGACTGCTGGGATCATTCTCCTATGAGGAGCTTGATACATGCAAAGCTTGTTTAATGGGTAAAATGACGAAGGCTCCTTTTCCTAACAAAGGTCAAAGGGCTTCAGGTTTACTTGACCTTATACACAGTGATGTGTGTGGGCCATTTAGTAAACATGCCAGAGGTGGCTATTCATACTTCATTACCTTTACTGATGATTTCAGTAGATACGGGTATGTCTATCTAATGAGACATAAGAGTGAATCTTTTGACAAGTTCAAAGAGTTCAAAAATGAAGTGCAAAATCAGCTAGGCCGAAATATCAAGGCACTTCGCTCAGATCGAGGTGGAGAATACCTAAGTCGAGAGTTTACTGACTATCTGAAGCAGTGTGGGATTATCTCACAGCTTACTCCGCCAGGAACACCGCAATGGAATGGTGTGTCCGAGAGGAGGAACAGAACCTTATTGGATATGGTTCGTTCAATGATGAGTCAGGCTACTCTACCTTACTCCTTTTGGGGATTTGCACTAGAAACAGCTGCAAAGGTACTAAACCGAGTGCCATCCAAGGCAGTTTCAAAGACTCCATATGAGTTATGGTATGGGAAACAGCCGAGCTTGACATTTATTAAGATCTGGGGTTGCGAGGCTTATGTCAAAAAGCTCGCCTCTGGGAAACTAGAGAGCAGATCTGAGAAATGCATCTTTGTCGGTTACCCTAAAGAAACTAAGGGTTATTATTTCTACGATCCCAAAGAGAACAAGGTATTTGTTGCTCGGACGACCATTTTTCTTGAGAAGGAATTTCTTCTGCAAGAGGCCAGTGGGAGAGAAATAAAGCTGGATCAGAATCCAGAGGAAGGACAAAGTAGTCAAGCACAGTTGGATGAGCATGAGCCAGTTGATCAGGTTATTGAACAACCTGAGGCTCATATATCACGGGAACCGCGAAGATCGGGAAGGATCCGTCGACAGCCTGAGCGCTATGACGGAGTCTACATCATTGATCATGATGAACCCCTCACTTATGCGGATGCGGTCATGTTGGGGTATGCCCTTAAGGCTAATGTTTGAGGCCTTTGGGATTGTAACAGTATCATGTAATAAACTCTTATGTTTATAAAGGCATGGTTATTATTCAGGTTGTTACCTTGTCTGCAGTAATAAGTGTACTACTGAATAATGTCTCAAAGCTGTTCAGCTAGGCTGACAGGCTATATGTCCTTAGTTGAGATATCTTGGTGAACATGAGACAGCCTTGATATGATTGAGACTAATATGTGTTCTAATCTTATAGGATGCTTCGAGCATGGAATAAGATGTAGACTCATGGGTACATTGGATGTACTGGATAGACCCTACTAGGATATTCAATTGCTTGTCACAAAGTGAATATTCCTTATATGCACTAAGTGGCACATGTCCTCTGACTTGAGATCACTTGAGTTACTAAATGATGATTGTCATTGTTTTGAGGTAGTTCAATATCATTTGAAACATAATGATCATAGACTATCTTGGATAATGATCATGAGTCAGGTTAGGGCACTAGTGATAGATATAGGATTGCCGTCTCCTTGTTCAAGGAGTGTGATGTTCTAATGGGGCCCCCCCTATATGGGATGATTGAGAAAGTGTATGGCCATACCCAGATGACTATGCTCATCTGATCTAATCATGCTCATCGTATTGGAGTTACAAGCTTGACCCGCTTGTCCAATAAGAACATCCAGTGGCAAAGGACACATGCATGCCTTGTGAAGTTGATTCACACTTGTGCTGTGGTTTGGGAGTAGTCTTGGAAGACTCTTTCCTTTATATCGGGAGACAGTGATGTGTTGCTAGATACCCCTCACTGATCGTGATAACGAAAGTTATCGTTACCGACATTTAAAGGAAACCCTCAGGGTCGCACAAATTGATGATATGGCTTACTTAAGTCAGATCGTGTGGACTGAATTATTTGGGTTCAGTTTAAAGGGATTTAAACTCTGATTGTAAGTGAGATCTAGTCTGATCATGTTTGATTGATTAGGGCTTGAGATCGGTAAGCTTCGATCGAGAGAGGAGATGCTAGATCGGTGAGATCAAGAGCATCAGGAGATGAACGGTTAGATCTTGAGCCATTAGGTTCATAGAAGGTCTAGACCATGTATTGGCTTGGCTTGGTTTGATTTTAGTCTATGAGCCAAATCGAATTGAACCAAAGAATGAACCGGTTCACTATGTGAACGCATGGTTCATCAAGGAAGGCGTTTTGGCGTTGGAACACGGTTTCATGACTTTCCATTTTGGGAAGTCATGTAACGCCATTTTTGATGTTATCGCCTAAACGCTTTTGCTCGCTTGTCATTGACGTTGCTTGCTTGCCATCTCGTGTGGACGAAGGTGAACGACAAGGGAGAGCTCTCGGCCAAGGAAGCATCTCAACCTATCCCTTCCATTCGGCAAGGACTCTTGAGGATCTTTGCTAGCACAAAGATCAACAAGAAGAAGTCATCCCTCTTCTTGTGTGCGTCGCTTGTGGAGAAGATCTATCTTGCTCTTTGCTTCCAAGCCGCCTCCTTCCCATGGCCATGGTAACGAATCTTTCATTTGTTGTTTAAGTTGATCATATGAAAGTATAGCATGCGATCAAGTTTTAAACCCTAATTCCGCTGCTAAAACAAAGAAGACCACTTGCGCCATCTATAGGGTTTCGCTCCCCCTTGAAGGGGACCCCTCTAAAACCCTTCAATTGGTATCAGAGCGACGGATCTATACTTGTTCGTATGATTGCTTGCGCATCTAATGAGTAGATCATCATGTTTGATCCATGAATATGCTTATGAGTAGATCTAATGATGGTTGATCACATGCCGAAACCTACATGCTAGTTTAGAACTTAGATGTATGTTTCTTCATGATTTGCGCATGTTATATGTTTCTTCATGATTTGCGCATGTTGTTGTGTTGGCGCATGTTAAGTATGTTGAATGGTATTTCATCAAAACTTATACCTACTTGCGCGCAAACAATTAGATTTATATGCATCTACTATAAACCCTTAGACGGGTTGATGGGGTTGAAAGCATACTCTAGGTTAGATCCAATAGTCTGATCAGACCATCTGACAGCCTAGATGGGTTGACCAGATAGCACCTGTGCGCGAGCACGAGGTGGCTATAGGTTGACTGCATCACAGGCGTGTAGCGAGGTCTGGTTGAGACAACCAGTGAACACACATGAGTTAGGCCCGGGGTCACACCCGCTTGCCAGATCTCATGAAGGTTGTTCAGCCCTTGGCGCATGCATGGTTGACCATCAGGTCAACTCGAGTCAGTTAGGACTTGGTGCATGCAAGGGCAAGGATCTAACTAGATTGATGAGTGGATCCCTATCAATGGACCGTTGTAAGGTTGTAGGGCACATAAGAGAATTAAAATTGATGCCAATGGGGTTTTCAAAATTTTATTTTCTATGTAATGGATCACATGATGATTGGTTGATGCCATGATGCCTGTTTATTTAATCTTATGTGGGTTGCCCTATTGTGTGCTGTGCTGGGGCCTGCGTGCCTGGTTAATTATAAATTAATCTTATTTTGTGATCTGCGAATCACATTGTTTTTAATTTATTGTATAATTGACCTGCGAGTCAAGCTTGTCTAGATAGATCAAAATGTATTCTGATTAGACAAGAGCACAAAAGCACACATCGCAGAGGTGCATTCAGCTGGTGGCGCACCTGAGGTGCTCTTGGCGCAAGGGCCCTGGGTTGGACCAGATGAGATGCAAAAGTCCCAAGGAGAGCAAGTGAAGACTTAAGTATCTTAAGGTCTTACTTAGGCTTTCGGCTTTTTACCACATAAGATCAGCATGCTTTCTTTTTATTCGTTATATAATTAGAACTGCATGAGTTTATCTTCTGCTATAGCCATAGGATTTGCCTGATAGTAAGAAGATAAAAGGCCGTTAAAATCCAACGCTAACATATCAAGCTCGTAAGCCTTCTGACGCGAAACCTCACTGTTCTGACTATCGTTGGAGCCGTGTTGTACCCACTCAGTGGGCACGTCCATCTATCTTCAGACGGTGCGGGATTTCACCTGCGTGTTACAGAGAAGGGATTTATCGCTTCTCTTTGCTCAGCATAGCACGTGGTGGTCCAGGGAGTAGGTCGGGTCAGCTTGACCATGTAGGCTACATATGTGGCGCATATGGTAGCGCATGGAGGCAGCCATCTGTGGGATCAGAGACTGTGTTGTACCAACTCAGTTGGCACAGTCTGCTGGATTGCCCAGATGAAGGGGAATCGCACGGGTTGGCGATTGGCTGGGACAGCCTACCAGAAATTAGTGCTTGTCATCTCTGTGCATCTTATCTCGCCTGAGCGGGACGCGGAGACCAAGTATGAAATCTGGATCCCATCTCACTAAAAGAGTGTTACTCTTTCGGACTGTTTACTGGATTTTTCAGTCAGACAAAATAGTGAGAAAAGAATCTTTCTTAAGTCCTGGATTGATTCTGAACATTGATACTAACCTTGCTGTTCTTGCATTGTTGTAGATTCCTGCAGCAACGAACTGAAGGAACCCCTAACTAAGGGGGAAGAAACCCTAAGCATGCTCATCTATCATGCATAGCGGAAAGAGGGCTTCAAGTCAAGATCGGATATGAAACAATATGATCAACTTGAAACTAGAAATCATACCAATGCCATGGACTTGGATCTCGGCTTGGAAGAAGAGATCAAGATAGGTCTCCTCCAAAGTGTGCCACACACAAGATGAAGTTGGCTCACTCCTTGGGGTCGCTTGTGCTAGCAAGTCACTCAAGGAATCTTCACTTGTCGAATGGAAGGGATGATGAACTTCCTTGTTGCCGAGAGTTCCACTTTTCCCAAGCTCTCCTTCTCATCGTCAACCACACCTCAACCAATGTCCAAGGCGTTGATGAGAAGAGTTCCAACGCATAAGCGTTTTTGGCGTTAAGTGAAACCGGCCCCCTTTGATGACTTTCCATAAATGGAAGCTCATCAAAGCATGCGCTCAAGCCATAACCCAAACGCATTTGAGCATTGAACCATGCGTTCACAATTGTGAACCGGTTCAAGCTAAACCGTTCGATTCAACTTTGGTTCATGAACCAAACCGAAATGGCTCAAGCCATGTGGTCTAGACCATATTGAACCCCAAGGCTCATGATCTAACCATTCATCACCTGATGCCCCTGATCTTTCCGATCTAGCATCATCTCTCTTGATCGAAGCTTACCGATCTCAAGCCTTAATCAATCAAACATGATCAGACCAGATCTCACTTACAATCAGAGATAAAATCCCTTTAATCTGAACTCAAAGAATCCAGTCCATTCGATCTGACTCAAGTAAGCCATATCATCAAATTGTGCGACCCTGAGGGTTTCCTCTAAATGTCGGTAACGATAACTTACGTTATCACGATCAGTGAGGGGTATCTAGCAACACATCACTGTCTCCCGATATAAAGGAAAGAGTCTTCCAAGACTACTCCCAAACCATTGCACAAGTGTGACTCCATTCACAAGGCATACATGTGTCCTTTGCCACTGGATGTTCTTATTGGACAAGCGGGTCAAGCTTGTAACTCCAATACGATGAGCATGATTAGATCAGATGCACATTGTCATCTGGGCATGGCCATACACTATCTCAATCATCTCATATAGGGGGCCCATTAGAACATCACACTCCTTAAACAAGGAGACGGCAATCCTATGTCTATCACTAGTGCTCTAACCTGATTCAAGCTCACCATCCAAGATAGTCTATAATCATTATGTTTCAAATGATATTGAACTACCTCAAAACAATGACAATCATCATTTAGAAACACAAGTGATCTCAAGTCAAAGGACATGTGCCACTTAGTGCTCACAAGGATCATTCACATTGTGACAAGCAATGGAATATCCGAGTAGGGTCTGTCCAGTACATCCAATGTACCCATGAGTCTACATCTTATTCCATGCTCGAAGCATCCTATAAGATTAGCACTCATATTAGTCTCAATCATATCAAGGCTGTCTCATGTTCACCAAGATATCTCGACTAAGGACATATAGCCTGTCAGCCTAGCTGAACAGCTTTGAGACATTATTCAGAAGTACACTTATTACAGCAGACAAGGTAACAACCTGAATAATAACCATGCCTTTTATAAACACAAGAGTTTATTACATGATACTTATACAATCCCAAAGGCCTCAAACATTAGCCTTAAGGGCATACCCCAACAATCTCCCACTTGCACTTAATCTAATGGTTGAGAAATCTCAAACCCATATTATTACAGTGCTTCTCATGCTTCTGCTGCGCCAGAGGCTTGGTAAGCGGGTCTGCCAGATTGTCATCTGTATGAACCTTGCAAATCTTGATCTCGCCACGATCAATGATCTCCCGGATCAAGTGAAAACGTCTTTGTATGTGCTTGGACTTCTGGTGTGACCGCGGTTCCTTTGCTTGTGCTATAGCTCCAGTGTTATCACAGAAGATAACCAAAGGATCTGCACTCGAAGGAACGACACCAAGTTCTCTCACGAACTTACGAATCCACACTGCCTCCTTGGATGCTTCCGAGGCTGCAACATACTCGGCTTCTGTTGTGGAATCAGCAACAGTTGACTGTTTGAAACTTTTCCACACCACAGCACCTCCATTCAAGCTAAAAACATAGCCTGATTGCGATCGGAAATCATCCTGGTCCGACTGGAACGAAGCGTCAGTATATCCCTCTATACTGAGTTCTTCCTGACCACCATATATCAAGAACATATCTTTGGTCCTCCGCAGATATTTTAAGATGTTCTTGACCGCAATCCAGTGCGCCAAACCTGGATTACTTTGGAATCGACTGGTCACGCTTAACCCGTAAGCGACGTCTGGGCGAGTGCACAACATCGCATACATAATGGACCCAATAGCCGAAGCATAAGGCGTATTGTCCATTTCATCTTTCTCAGTCTGTGTTTGTGGACACTGACTCTTCGAAAGATTCAGACCATGTCTGACTGGAAGATATCCACGTTTAGAATTCTCTAAATGGAATCTCTCCAGGACCTTATCGATGTAGGTACTCTGGCACAACCCGAGAAGCCTCTTAGATCTATCCCGGTAGATCTTCACACCTAATACATAGGCTGCTTCTCCTAGATCTTTCATCTGAAAACATTTTCCTAACCATGCCTTAACAGCATGCAGTTCAGGAATATCGTTTCCAATGATCAAGATATCATCGACGTAGAGGATTAGGAATGTAATCACGCTCCCACTAAACCTCTTATATACACACGGGTCATCTTCGTTCTTGATGAAACCAAACTCAGAGATTGATTCATCAAAACGAATATTCCAGCTTCTTGATGCTTGCTTCAATCCATAAATGGATTTCTTTAACTTGCATATTTTATGACGATCTGATGGATTAGTGAAACCCTCAGGTTGTGTCATATACACATCCTCATCCAGATTTCCATTGAGGAAAGCTGTCTTCACATCCATCTGCCAGATCTCATAATCGTAATATGCAGCTATCGCGAAAAGAATCCGAATAGACTTAAACATGGCTACAGGAGAGAAAGTTTCATCATAATCTATCCCGTAGATTTGTTTGAAACCTTTCGCAACTAGCCTGCCTTTATAGGTAACCACGTTACCATCCATGTCAATCTTCTTCTTGAAGATCCATTTACAGCCTATAGGGATTACTCCCGGAGGCGGATCAACCAAATCCCAGACTTGGTTATCTGACATGGAGTCCATCTCGGCTCGCATAGCTTCAAGCCATCTAGCTGACTCCGGTCCACTGACCGCATCCGCATAAGTTAGGGGTTCATCATTATCCATGATGTAGACTCCGTCATAGCGCTCAGGCTGTCGACGGATCCTACCCGATCTTCGCGGTTCCCGTGATATCTGAGCCTCAGGTTGTTCAATAACCTGATCTACTGGCTCAGGCACATCCAACTGTGCTTGACTACTTTGTCCTTCCTCTGGATTTTCATCCAGCTTTATTTCTCTCCCACTGGCCTCTTGCAGAAGAAACTCCTTCTCAAGAAATATGGCCGTCCGAGCAACAAATACCTTGTTCTCCTTGGGATCGTAGAAATAATAACCCTTAGTTTCCTTAGGGTAACCGACAAAGATGCATTTGTCAGATCTGCTCTCTAGTTTCCCAGAGGCGAGCTTTTTGACATAAGCCTCGCAACCCCAGATCCTGATAAATGTCAAGCTAGGCTGTTTCCCATACCATAACTCATATGGCGTCTTTGAAACTGCCTTGGATGGCACTCGGTTTAGTACCTTTGCAGCTGTTTCCAGTGCAAAACCCCAAAAGGAGTATGGAAGAGTAGCCTGACTCATCATAGAACGAACCATATCAAGTAACGTTCTATTTCTCCTCTCGGACACACCATTCCATTGCGGTGTTCCTGGCGGAGTGAGCTGTGAGATAATCCCACACTCCTTCAGATAGTCAGTAAACGCATGACTCAGGTATTCACCACCTCGATCAGAACGAAGTGCCTTGATATTTCGGCCTAACTGATTCTGTACTTCATTCTTGAACTCTTTGAACTTGTCAAAAGATTCATTTTTATGTCTCATTAAATAGACATACCCATACCTACTGAAATCATCAGTGAAGGTAATGAAGTACTGATAGCCACCTCTGGCATGTTTACTGAAAGGCCCACACACATCACTGTGTATAAGGTCCAGTAAACCTGAAGTCCTTTGACCTTTGTGAGGAAAAGGAGACTTCGTCATTTTACCCATTAAACAAGCTTTGCATGTCTCAATCTCCTCATAGGAGAATGATCCCAGCAGTCCATGTTCATGCAACCGCTTAATGCGCTTCTCGTTTATATGGCCTAAACGACTATGCCATAGCAAGGTGCTGTCATCAGCATACTTGGCTTTCTTATTATCAATGTTTTGTATAGAATTTTCCATGTCCAACATGTATAACCCATTGTTAATTGAACCAGTTGCATACACAATATTATCATGAGATAAAACACACTTTGAAATATTGCATTCAAAGGCAAATCCTTTCCTGACAAGAGCAGGGATAGAGATAATATTCTTGGTAATACTCGGTACAAAATAACAATTGTTTAATTCTAATACAACGCCAGATGGTAAAGAAATGAAATAGTCTCCTACAGCAACAGCAGCAACCCGTGCCCCGTTTCCAACTCGTAGGTCTACCTCATGCTGTCCCACCTGCCTTCTTCTCTTGAGTTCCTGCACATTTGAACAAATGTGAACTCCACATGCAGTGTCTAACACCCATGATATAGAAGAAGATGAAACCATGACTTCCGTCACGTATATACCTGAGCCAGAAGCAATGCTTCCCCTCTTATCTCCTTGGAGCGCTTTACAGTCCTTTTTCCAGTGACCCAGCTGGCCACAGTGGAAACACCTGTTGTCCTTCGACCGCTTCACCTTCTGTTTCAGGGCCTTACTGTAATTCTTGACAGGGGCCTTGCCCTTCTTCCCCTTCTTCTTGTTCCTAGAAGGAACCATCAAGACAGAGGTTGAAGGCTTACCCATCAGAGTTTCCTCAGTTGTCAAGAGCATATTCAGCAGCTCTGCCGGCGTACAATCGATCTTGTTCATATTAAAGTTAATAATGAACGCATCGAAAGAAGGCGGGAGAGACTGCAGAATAATATCCACAGCAAGCTCCTGGTTGATGGTATGCCCCAGTTTATCTAGAGCCTCCTTGTGCCCAATCATCTTGAGCACGTGAGCTCCCACTGGGCTCCCCTCAGCCAGTTTGCTCTGAAAGAAGAGCTTCGTCAGATTATAGCGTTCAGTCCTCGCCTGTGCAGCATACAGCATTTTGAGGTTTGCTATAATCTCTATAGCTGACATATCCTCATGCTGACGCTGCAGCGGTGGCGTCATAGACGCTAGCATCAGGCAAGCGACATCAATGCTATCATTGACGTGCTTTTCGTAGGCTTCCCGAACCGCCCTTGCGGCGTTCGGAGCGGGCTGCGGCGGTATCGCCGTCTCGAGGACATACAGTTTCCTCTCTGCCTTAAGAACAATCTTAAGGTGTCCGAACCAGTCAGAGAAGTTCGGCCCAGCAAACTTCTCCCTTTCCAGTAGGGATCGCACATTGAAGCTCATGGTGTTCGTTGCTGCAGGAATCTACAACAAGCAAGAACAGCAAGGTTAGTATCAATGTTTCAGAATCAATCCAGGACTTAAGAAAGATTCTTTTCTCACTATTTTGTCTGACTGAAAAATCCAGTAAACAGTCCGAAAGAGTAACACTCTTTTAGTGAGATGGGATCCAGATTTCATACTTGGTCTCCGCGTCCCGCTCAGGCGAGATAAGATGCACAGAGATGACAAGTACTAATTTCTGGTAGGCTGTGCCAGCCAATCGCCAACCCGTGCGATTCCCCTTCATCTTGGCAATCCAGCAGACTGTGCCAACTGAGTTGGTACAACACAGTCTCTGATCCCAGAGATGGCTGCCTCCATGTGCTACCATATGCGCCACATATGTAGCCAACATGGTCAAGCTGACCTGACCTACTCCCTGGACCACCACGTGCTATGCTGAGCAACGAGAGGGGATAAATCCCAACTCTGTAACACGCAGGTGAAATCCAGCACCGTCTGAAGATAGGTGGACGTGCCCACTGAGTGGGTTCAACACGGCTCCAACGATAATCAGAAAGGTGAGGTTTCGCGTCAGAAGGCTTACGAGCTTGATATGTTAGCGTTGGATTTTATCGGTCTTTTATCTTCTTAACTATCATACAAGTCCTATGGTGATAGCAGAAGATAAACTTAAACATGCAATTCTAATTATAAGCAATAAGAAGAAAGCATGATCTTATGTGGTAAAAGCCCATGAACCCTAGTAAGACCTTAATTTACTTAAGTCTTCACTTGAGCTCCTTGCATCTCATCTGGTCCAACCCAGTGCCCTAGCGCCAAGAGCACCTCAGGTGCACCACCAGATGAATGCCCCTCTTGGATGTGTGCACTTGTCTAATCAAAGTACATTTGATCTATCTAGACAAGGTTGACTCGCAGGTCAACTACATATTATAAATTAAGTACAATGTGATTCGCAGATCACAAATTAATTTACAACTTATCCAGGCTCGCAGGCCCCAGCACAGCACACAATAGGGCAACCCACATAAGACTAAATAAACAAGCATATGATTCAATCAACATGTGATCCATTCAAGAAATTAAATTTTGGAAAAACCCATGGCATCAATTTAATTTCCTTATGAGCCCTACAACCTTACAATGGTCCATTGATGGGGATCCACTCATCCATCTAGCTAGATCCTTTGCCCTTGCATGCACCGAGTCCTAACTGACCCGAGTTGACCTAATGGTCAACCATGCATGCCCCAAGGGCTGAACCACCCCATGAGTTTTGGCAAGCGGGTGTGACCCCGGGCCTAACTCAAGTGTGTTCAGTAGTTGTCTCAACCAGACCTCGCTACACGCCCTAGATGCAGTCAACCTATAGCCACCTTGTGCTTGCGCATAGGTGCTATTGGGTCAACCCATCTGAGCTGTCAGATGGTCTGATCAGACTTGGATCCAACCTAGTGGTGACTTCAACCTCATCAACCCATCTAAGGGTTTAATGTAGTGGCACCTTAGATCTAATGAAGCGCGCAAGAGGTAAGTTTTAGAAAACTTTTATAACATGCGCAATGTTACAAACAAACAACATGCTTGATAACCCTTAGATCTAAGGGGGTCCCCTTCAAGGGGGAGCGCATACTTTAGGAGGTCCCCTTCAAGGGGGAGCGCATACTTCAGGAACATATGATACAAGCGCAACATCATGAACATATAAGCGCAACATCATGAACATATGATACAAGCGCAACATCATGAACATATAAGCGCAACATCATGAAAATATGATACAAGCGCAACATCATGAACATATAAGCGCAACATCATGAACATATGATACAAGCGCAACATCATGAACATATAAGCGCAACATCATGAAAATATGATACAAGCGCAACATCATGAACATATAAGCGCAACATCATGAAAACAAAGCATGCCTCAAGGAAACAGTAAGCGCAACATCATGTATGGATCACCAATACTTAAAGCAATCATATCGATCATATCATGAGCCTAGCTCTGATACCAATTGAAGGAACCCCTAACTAAGGGGGAAGAAACCCTAAGCATGCTCATCTATCATGCATAGCGGAAAGAGGGCTTCAAGTCAAGATCGGATATGAAACAATATGATCAACTTGAAACTAGAAATCATACCAATGCCATGGACTTGGATCTCGGCTTGGAAGAAGAGATCAAGATAGGTCTCCTCCAAAGTGTGCCACACACAAGATGAAGTTGGCTCACTCCTTGGGGTCGCTTGTGCTAGCAAGTCACTCAAGGAATCTTCACTTGTCGAATGGAAGGGATGATGAACTTCCTTGTTGCCGAGAGTTCCACTTTTCCCAAGCTCTCCTTCTCATCGTCAACCACACCTCAACCAATGTCCAAGGCGTTGATGAGAAGAGTTCCAACGCATAAGCGTTTTTGGCGTTAAGTGAAACCGGCCCCCTTTGATGACTTTCCATAAATGGAAGCTCATCAAAGCATGCGCTCAAGCCATAACCCAAACGCATTTGAGCATTGAACCATGCGTTCACAATTGTGAACCGGTTCAAGCTAAACCGTTCGATTCAACTTTGGTTCATGAACCAAACCGAAATGGCTCAAGCCATGTGGTCTAGACCATATTGAACCCCAAGGCTCATGATCTAACCATTCATCACCTGATGCCCCTGATCTTTCCGATCTAGCATCATCTCTCTTGATCGAAGCTTACCGATCTCAAGCCTTAATCAATCAAACATGATCAGACCAGATCTCACTTACAATCAGAGATAAAATCCCTTTAATCTGAACTCAAAGAATCCAGTCCATTCGATCTGACTCAAGTAAGCCATATCATCAAATTGTGCGACCCTGAGGGTTTCCTCTAAATGTCGGTAACGATAACTTACGTTATCACGATCAGTGAGGGGTATCTAGCAACACATCACTGTCTCCCGATATAAAGGAAAGAGTCTTCCAAGACTACTCCCAAACCATTGCACAAGTGTGACTCCATTCACAAGGCATACATGTGTCCTTTGCCACTGGATGTTCTTATTGGACAAGCGGGTCAAGCTTGTAACTCCAATACGATGAGCATGATTAGATCAGATGCACATTGTCATCTGGGCATGGCCATACACTATCTCAATCATCTCATATAGGGGGCCCATTAGAACATCACACTCCTTAAACAAGGAGACGGCAATCCTATGTCTATCACTAGTGCTCTAACCTGATTCAAGCTCACCATCCAAGATAGTCTATAATCATTATGTTTCAAATGATATTGAACTACCTCAAAACAATGACAATCATCATTTAGAAACACAAGTGATCTCAAGTCAAAGGACATGTGCCACTTAGTGCTCACAAGGATCATTCACATTGTGACAAGCAATGGAATATCCGAGTAGGGTCTGTCCAGTACATCCAATGTACCCATGAGTCTACATCTTATTCCATGCTCGAAGCATCCTATAAGATTAGCACTCATATTAGTCTCAATCATATCAAGGCTGTCTCATGTTCACCAAGATATCTCGACTAAGGACATATAGCCTGTCAGCCTAGCTGAACAGCTTTGAGACATTATTCAGAAGTACACTTATTACAGCAGACAAGGTAACAACCTGAATAATAACCATGCCTTTTATAAACACAAGAGTTTATTACATGATACTTATACAATCCCAAAGGCCTCAAACATTAGCCTTAAGGGCATACCCCAACACGAACACCATGAGCTTCAATGTGCGATCCCTACTGGAAAGGGAGAAGTTTGCTGGGCCGAACTTCTCTGACTGGTTCGGACACCTTAAGATCGTTCTTAAGGTAGAGAGGAAACTGTATGTCCTCGAGACGGCTGTGCCGCCTCAGCCCGCTGCGAACGCCGCAAGGGCGGTTCGTGATGCCTATGAAAAGCACGTCAATGATAGCATTGATGTCGCTTGCCTGATGCTAGCGTCTATGACGCCACCGTTGCAGCGTCAGCATGAGGATATGTCGGCTATAGAGATTATAGCGAACCTCAAGATGCTGTATGCTGCACAGGCGAGGACAGAACGCTATAATCTGACAAAGCTCTTCTTTCAGAGCAAACTGGCTGAAGGGAGCCCAGTGGGAGCTCACGTGCTCAAGATGATTGGGCACAAGGAGGCTCTAGAGAAAGTGGGGCATACCATCAACCAGGAGCTTGCTGTAGACATTATTCTGCAGTCTCTCCCGCCCTCTTTCGATGCGTTCATTATTAACTTTAATATGAACAAAATCGATTGTACTCCGGCAGAGCTGCTGAATATGCTCTTGACTACTGAGGAAACTCTGAAGGGAAAGCCTTCAACCTCTGTCTTACTGGTTCCTTCCAGGAACAAGAAGAAGGGGAAGAAGGGCAAGGCCCCTGTCAAGAACTACAGTAAGGCACTGAAACAGAAGGTGAAGCGGTCGAAGGACAACAGGTGTTTCCACTGTGGCCAGCTGGGTCACTGGAAAAAGGACTGTAAAGCGCTCCAAGGAGATAAGAGGGGAAGCATCGCTTCTGGCTCAGGTATATACGTGACGGAAGTCATGGTTTCATCTTCTTCTATTTCATGGGTGTTGGACACTGCATGTGGAGTTCACATTTGTTCAAATGTACAGGAACTCAAGAGAAGAAGGCAGGTGGGACAGCATGAGGTAGACCTACGCGTTGGAAACGGGGCACGGGTTGCTGCTGTTGCTGTAGGAGACTATTTCATTTCTTTACCATCTGGACTTGTATTGGAACTAAACAGTTGTTATTTTGTTCCCAGTATAACTAAAAATATTATCTCCATTCCTGCTCTTGTCAGGAAAGGATTTGCCTTTGAATGCAACATTTCAAAGTGTGTTTTATCTTATGGTAATATTGTTTATGCTACTGGTTCAATTAACAATGGGTTATACATGTTGGACATGGAAAGTTCTATACATAACATTGATAATAAGAAAGCCAAGAATGCTGATGACAGCACCTTGCTATGGCATAGTCGTTTAGGCCATATAAACGAGAAACGCATTAAGCGGTTGCATGATCATGGACTGCTGGGATCATTCTCCTGTGAGGAGATTGATACATGCAAAGCTTGTTTGATGGGTAAAATGACGAAGTCACCTTTTCCTAATAAAGGTCAAAGGGCTTCAGGTTTACTTGACCTCATACACAGTGACGTGTGTGGGCCATTTAGTAAACATGCTAGAGGTGGCTATCAGTACTTCATTACCTTTACTGATGATTTCAGTAGGTATGGGTATGTCTATCTGATGAGACATAAAAGTGAATCTTTTGACAAGTTCAAAGAGTTCAAGAATGAAGTACAAAATCAGCTGGGCCGAAATATCAAGGCACTTCGCTCAGATCGAGGTGGTGAATACCTAAGTCATGCGTTTACTGACTATCTAAAGGAGTGTGGGATTATCTCACAGCTCACTCCGCCAGGAACACCGCAATGGAATGGTGTGTTCGAGAGGAGAAATAGAACGTTACTTGATATGGTTCGTTCTATGATGAGTCAGGCTACTCTTCCATACTCCTTTTGGGGATTTGCACTGGAAACAGCTGCAAAGGTACTAAACCGAGTGCCATCCAAGGCAGTTTCAAAGACTCCATATGAGTTATGGTGTGGGAAACAGCCGAGCTTGACATTTATCAGGATCTGGGGTTGCGAAGCTTATGTCAAAAAGCTCGCCTCTGGGAAACTGGAGAACAGATCTGAGAAATGTATTTTTGTCGGGTACCCTAAGGAAACTAAGGGTTATTATTTCTACGATCCCAAAGAGAACAAGGTATTTGTTGCTCGGACGGCCATATTTCTTGAGAAGGAATTTCTTCTGCAAGAGGCCAGTGGGAGAGAAATAAAGCTGGATGAGAATCCAGATGAAGGACAAAGTAGTCAAGCACAGTTGGATGAGCCTGAGCCGGTAAATCAGGTTAATGAACAACTTGAGGCTCAGATATCACGGGAACCGCGAAGATCGGGAAGGATCCGTCGACAGCCTGAGCGCTATGACGGAGTCTACATCATTGATAATGATGAACCCCTCACTTATGCGGATGCGGTCAGTGGACCGGAGTCAGCTAGATGGCTTGATGCTATGCGAGCCGAGATGGACTCCATGTCAGATAACCAAGTCTGGGATTTGGTTGATCCGCCTCCGGGAGTAATCCCTATAGGCTGTAAATGGATCTTCAAGAAGAAGATTGACATGGATGGTAACGTGGTTACCTATAAAGGCAGGCTAGTTGCGAAAGGTTTCAGACAAATCTACGGGATAGATTATGATGAAACTTTCTCACCTGTAGCCATGTTTAAGTCTATTCGGATTCTTTTCGCCATAGCTGCATATTACGATTATGAGATCTGGCAGATGGATGTGAAGACAGCTTTCCTTAATGGAAATCTGGATGATGATGTGTATATGACACAACTTGAGGGTTTCACTAATCCATCAGATCGTCATAAAATATGCAAGTTAAAGAAGTCTATTTATGGACTTAAACAAGCATCTAGAAGTTGGAATATTCGTTTTGATGAATCAATCTCTGAGTTTGGTTTCATCAAGAACGAAGATGACCCGTGTGTATATAAGAGGTTTAGTGGGAGCGTGATTACATTCCTAGTCCTCTACGTCGATGATATCTTAATCATTGGAAATGATATTCCTGAACTGCATGCTATAAAAGCATGGTTAGGAAAATGTTTCCAGATGAAAGATTTAGGAGAAGCAGCCTATGTATTAGGTGTGAAGATCTACCGGGATAGATCTAAGAGGCTTCTCGGGCTGTGCCAGAGTACTTACATCGATAAGGTCCTGGAGAGATTCCATTTAGAGAATTCTAAAAGAGGATATCTTCCAGTCAGACATGGTCTGAATCTTTCGAGGAGTCAGTGTCCACAAACACAGACTGAGAAAGATGAAATGGACAATACGCCTTATGCTTCGGCTATTGGGTCCATTATGTATGCGATGTTGTGTACTCGCCCAGACGTCGCTTACGGGTTAAGCGTGACCAGTCGGTTCCAAAGTAATCCAGGTATGGCGCACTGGATTGCGGTCAAGAACATTTTAAAATATCTGCGGAGGACCAAAGATATGTTCTTGATATATGGTGGTCAGGAAGAACTCAGTATTGAAGGATATACTGACGCTTCGTTCCAGTCGGACCAGGATGATTTCCGATCGCAATCAGGCTATGTTTTTAGCTTGAATGGTGGAGCAGTGGTGTGGAAAAGTTTCAAACAGTCAACTGTTGCTGATTCCACAACAGAAGCCGAGTATGTTGCAGCCTCGGAAGCATCCAAGGAGACAGTGTGGATTCGTAAGTTCGTGAGAGAACTTGGTGTCGTTCCTTCGAGTGCAGATCCTTTGGTTATCTTCTGTGATAACACTGGAGCAATCGCACAAGCAAAGGAACCACGGTCGCACCAGAAGTCCAAGCACATACAGAGACGGTTTCACTTGATCCGGGAGATCATAGATCGTGGCGAGATCAAAATATGCAAGGTTCATACAGACGACAATCTGGCAGACCCGCTTACCAAGCCTCTGGCGCAGCAGAAGCATGAGAAGCACTGTAATAATATGGGTTTGAGATTTCTCAACCATTAGATTAAGTGCAAGTGGGAGATTGTTGGGGTATGCCATTAAGGCTAATGTTTGAGGCCTTTGGGATTGTAACAGTATCATGTAATAAACTCTTATGTTTATAAAGGCATGGTTATTATTCAGGTTGTTACCTTGTCTGCAGTAATAAGTGTACTACTGAATAATGTCTCAAAGCTGTTCAGCTAGGCTGACAGGCTATATGTCCTTAGTCGAGATATCTTGGTGAACATGAGACAGCCTTGATATGATTGAGACTAATATGTGTTCTAATCTTATAGGATGCTTCGAGCATGGAATAAGATGTAGACTCATGGGTACATTGGATGTACTGGACAGACCCTACTAGGATATTCAATTGCTTGTCACAAAGTGAATATTCCTTGTATGCACTAAGTGGCACATGTCCTCTGACTTGAGATCACTTGAGTTACTAAATGATGATTGTCATTGTTTTGAGGTAGTTCAATATCATTTGAAACATAATGATCATAGACTATCTTGGATAATGATCATGAGTCAGGTTAGGGCACTAGTGATAGATATAGGATTGCCGTCTCCTTGTTCAAGGAGTGTGATGTTCTAATGGGGCCCCCCCTATATGGGATGATTGAGAAAGTGTATGGCCATACCCAGATGACTATGCTCATCTGATCTAATCATGCTCATCGTATTGGAGTTACAAGCTTGACCCGCTTGTCCAATAAGAACATCCAGTGGCAAAGGACACATGCATGCCTTGTGAAGTTGATTCACACTTATGCTGTGGTTTGGGAGTAGTCTTGGAAGACTCTTTCCTTTATATCGGGAGACAGTGATGTGTTGCTAGATACCCCTCGCTGATCGTGATAATGAAAGTTATCGTTACCGACATTTAAAGGAAACCCTCAGGGTCGCACAAATTGATGATATGGCTTACTTAAGTCAGATCATGTGGACTGAATTATTTGGGTTCAGTTTAAAGGGATTTAAACTCTGATTGTAAGTGAGATCTAGTCTGATCATGTTTGATTGATTAGGGCTTGAGATCGGTAAGCTTCGATCGAGAGAGGAGATGCTAGATCGGTGAGATCAAGAGCATCAGGAGATGAACGGTTAGATCTTGAGCCATTAGGTTCATAGAAGGTCTAGACCATGTATTGGCTTGGCTTGGTTTGATTTTGGTCTATGAGCCAAATCGAATTGAACCAAAGAATGAACCGGTTCACTATGTGAATGCATGGTTCATCAAGGAAGGCGTTTTGGCGTTGGAACACGGTTTCATGACTTTCCATTTTGGGAAGTCATGTAACGCCATTTTTGATGTTATTGCCTAAACGCTTTTGCTCGCTTGTCATTGACGTTGCTTGCTTGCCATCTCGTGTGGAAGAAGGTGAACGACAAGGGAGAGCTCTCGGCCAAGGAAGCATCTCAACCTATCCCTTCCATTCGGCAAGGACTCTTGAGGATCTTTGCTAGCACAAAGATCAACAAGAAGAAGTCATCCCTCTTCTTGTGTGCGTCGCTTGTGGAGAAGATCTATCTTGCTCTTTGCTTCCAAGCCGCCTCCTTCCCATGGCCATGGTAACGAATCTTTCATTTGTTGTTTAAGTTGATCATATGAAAGTATAGCATGCGATCAAGTTTTAAACCCTAATTCCGCTGCTAAAACAAAGAAGACCACTTGCGCCATCTATAGGGTTTCGCTCCCCCTTGAAGGGGACCCCTCTAAAACCCTTCAGGTCAGTGGACCGGAATCAGCGAGATGGCTTGAAGCTATGCGAGCTGAGATGGACTCCATGTCAGATAACCAAGTTTGGGATTTGGTTGATCCGCCTCCGGGAATAATCCCTATAGGCTGTAAATGGATCTTCAAGAAGAAGATTGACATGGATGGTAACGTGGTTACCTATAAAGGCAGGCTAGTTGCGATGTTGGGGTATGCCCTTAAGGCTAATGTTTGAGGCCTTGAGATTGTATCAGTATCATGTAATAAACTCTTATGTTTATAAAGGCATGGTTGTTATTCAGTTTGTTACATTATCTGCTGCAATAAGTGTACTTCTGAATAATGTCTCAAAGCTGTTCAGCTGGGCTGACATGCTGTGAAGTCCTTAGTCGAGATATCTTGGTGAACATGAGACAGCCTTGATATGATTGAGACTAATATGTGCTCTAATCTTATAGGATGCTTCGAGCATGGAATAAGATGTAGACTCATGGGTACATTGGATGTACTGGACAGACCCTACTAGGATATTCAATTGCTTGTCACAATGTGAATAATCCTTGAATGTAACAAGTGGCACATTTCCTCTGACTTGAGATCACTTGTGTTTCTAAATGATGATTGTCATTGTTTTGAGGTAGTTCAATATCATTTGAAACATAATGGTTATAGACTATCTTGGATAGTGAGCTTGAGTCAGGTTAGGGCATTAGTGATAGACAAAGGATTGCCATCTCGTTAATTGGAGTGTGGTGTTCTAAAGGGGCCCCCTGGATGAGATGATTGAGAAAGTGTATGGCCATACCCAGGTGACTGTGTTCATCTGTTCTAATCATGCTCATCATATTGGAGCTACAAGCTTGACACGCTTGTCCAATAAGAACATCCAGTGGCAAAGGAAATATGCATGCCTTGTGAATTGGATTCACACTTGTGCTGTAGTTTGGGTGTAGTCTTGGAGGACTCTTTCCTTTATATCGGGAGACAGTGATGTGTTGCTAGATACCCCTCACTGATCGTGATAACGTAAGTTGTCGTTACCGACATTTAGAGGAAACCCTTAGGGTCGCACAATTTGATGATATAGCTTACTTAAGTCGGATCGTGTGGACTGAATTGTTTGAGTTCAGTTTAAAGGGATTTACTCTCTGAATAAAAGTGAGATCTGGTCTAATCATGTTTGATTGATTAGGGCTTGAGATCGGTAAGCTTCGATCGAGAGAATAGATGCTAGATCGGTCAGATCAAGAGCATTAAGAGATCAACGGTCAGATCTTAGGCCTCAGTGGTTTATTATGATCTGGACTAATTGCTTGGTTTATTTGGTTGTTGAACCAAATCGATTTGAACCAGCTCATTGGATGAGCGCATGGTTCAGGTGGTGAGGCATTTGCGATTGGGGTAATGCATGGTCGCATGAACGTTTGGACTTTGCTATTTTTAGATAGCATGTTCTCAAACGTGTCCATGATCTCACGTCGCCTCTCTCTCGCCTCTTCACGCCTTTGTCGCCTCCTTGGTTTTCATTGGAGAAGCATTCTCGTGTGAAAAAGTTTAGACGACAAGAGGAGAAAGTTTCGCCAAGCAAGGAGATCATCTTCCCTCCCATTCGATCAAGACCTCTTGGAAACTTGCTAGCACAAGGAGCACCAAAAGAGAAAGCGACATCATCTTGTGTGTGACGATTTGGAGGAGACCTCTTTTGTTCTCTTGCTTCTAAGGCGACACCCTTCATATGGCTTCGGTATGAATTCCTTTTCTGTTGTATGAGTTGATCATAATACATGCTATCCGATCTTGGGAAACCCTAGATTCCGCCCATGCAAGTTTTGTTTAGCGCATGTTTTAGGGTTTCGCCCCTTGTAGGGGACCTTCAATTGGTATCAGACCTGGTTGATGCATGTTTTTATGATTGCTTAAAGCCTTTTGTGATCCATATGCGCAAGTATGCTTAGATCTAGTTGACATGCGAAAATTTCATTTTAAGTTGTTGCACATGCGAAACTTGAATGTGTTAGTCTATGGCGCATGTATGTTGGCGCATTCTTGTTTTTCTCAAAAAAAAACTATATCACATGCGCGACTTACACTAGATCTAAGGCCCTGCTTTAAACCCTTAGACGGGTTATTAGGGTTGAAGTCATCCCCTGAGTTAGATCCAAACAGTCTGATCAGACCATCTGACAGCTTTGATGGGTCGACCAGATAGCATCTGTGCGCAAGCACGAGATGGCTATAGGTCGACTGCAGACAGGCGTGTAGCGATGTCTGATTGAGACAACCTATGAACGCACATGAGTTAGGCCCGGGGTCACACCCGCTTGCCAGACCTCATTGTGGTCGTTCAGCCCTTGGCGCATGCATTGTTGACCTTTTGGTCGACTCAAGTCAGTTAGGACTTGGTGCATGTAAGGGCAGTGGATCTGACTAGGTCTGATGAGTGGATCCCTTGTAATGGACCGTTGTAAGGTAGTAGGGCCAATAAGGAAAATTAAAATTGATGCCAATGGGGTTTTCGAAATTTGATTTTCTTATGAATGGATCACATGTTGATTGTAAGCATATGTTTGTTTATTTAATCTTGTGTGGGCTGCCCATGTTTAATGTGTGCTGTGCTGGGGCCTGCGTGCCTGGAAATTAAATGTAAATTATTTTATTGTGATCTGCGCATCACATTTCATTTAATTTATAAAGTGTTATTGACCTGCGTGTCAATCTTGTCTAGATAGATTAATTTGTAAGTTAATTAGACAAGAGCACAGAGCACACTTGGCAGAGGCGCTTGCAGCAGAGGCTTGACCAGGTGGGAGGTCCAGGGTTCGACTCTGGGACCAGGCGCATTTTCCCTGGTAGGCGCACCTGAGCTGCAGATGGCGCTTGGGCCCTGGTTTGGGCCAGATGAGCAGCAAAAGACCCATTATGAAAAGCAAGTGAAGACTTAAGTTTAATTTAAGGTCTAACTTAGGCTTAATGGGCTTTTACCACATAAGATCAGCATGCTTTCTATTTATTGCTTTCATAATTAGAATTGCATGAGTTTATCTTCTGCTATCACCATAGGAATTGCATGATAGTCAAGAGAAGATAAAAGACCGTTAAAATCCAACGCTAAAATATCAAGCTCGTAAGCCTTCTGACGCGAAACCTCACTGTTCTGATTATCGTTGGAGCCGTGTTGTACCCACTCAGTGGGCACGTCCATCTATCTTCAGACGGTGCGGGATTACACCTGCGTGTTACAGGGAAGGGATTTATCGCTTCTCGTTGCTCAGCATAACACGTGGTGGTCCAGGGAGTAGGTCGGGTCAGCTTGACCATGTAGGCTACATATGTGGCGCATATGGTAGCACATGGAGGCAGCCATCTGTGGGGTCAGAGACTGTGTTGTACCAACTCAGTTGGCACAGTCTGCTGGATTGCCCAGATGAAGGGGAATCGCACGGGTTGGCGATTGGCTGGGATAGCCTACCAGAGATTAGTACTTGTACCCTCTGTGCATCTTATCTCGCCTGAGCGGGACGCGGAGACCAAGTATGAAATCTGGATCCCATCTCACTAAAAAGAGTACTACTCTTTCGGGCTGTTTTTGCTGGATTTTTCAGCCAGATAAAATAGTGAGAAAAAAGAATCTTTCTTAAGTCCTGATCGATTCTTAACATTGATACTGACCTTGCTATTCTTGCATTGTTGTAGATACCTGCAGCAACGAACACCATGAACTTCAATGTGCGATCCCTACTGGAAAGGGAGAAGTTTGCTGGGCCGAACTTCTCAGACTGGTACGGACACCTTAAGATTGTTCTTAAGGCAGAGAGGAAACTGTATGTCCTCGAGACGGCTATACCGCCTCAGCCCGCTCCGAACGCCGCAAGGGCGGTTCGGGAAGCTTATGAAAAGCACGTCAATGATAGCATTGATGTCGCTTGCCTGATGCTAGCGTCTATGACGCCACCGCTGCAGCGTCAGCATGAGGATATGTCGGCTATAGAGATTATAGCGAACCTCAAAATGCTGTATGCTGCACAGGCGAGGATAGAACGCTATAATCTGACAAAGCTTTTCTTTCAGAGCAAACTGGCTGAAGGGAGTCCAGTGGGAGCTCATGTGCTCAAGATGATTGGGCACAAGGAGGCTCTAGAGAAACTGGGACATACCATCAATCAGGAGCTTGCTGTAGACATTATTCTGCAGTCTCTCCCGCCCTCTTTCGATGCGTTCATTATTAACTTTAATATGAACAAAATCGATTGTACTCCGGCAGAGTTGCTCAATATGCTCTTGACTACTGAGGAGACTCTGAAGGGAAAGCCTTCGACCTCTGTCTTAATGGTTCCTTCTAGGAACAAGAAGAAGGGGAAGAAGGGCAAGGCCCCTGTCAAGAGTTACAGCAAGGCTCTGAAGCAAAAAGTTAAGCGGTCAAAGGAATACAGATGTTTCCACTGTGGCCAGCTGGGTCACTGGAAAAAGGACTGTAAAGCGCTCCAAGGAGATAAGAGGGGAAGCTTTGCTTCTGGCTCAGGTATTTATGTGACGGAAGTCATGATATCCTCTTCTTCTATTTCATGGGTGTTGGACACTGCATGTGGAGTTCACATTTGTTCAAATGTACAGGAACTCAAGAGAAGAAGACAGGTGGGACAGCATGAGGTGGACCTACGAGTTGGAAACGGGGCACGGGTTGCTGCTGTTGCTGTAGGAGACTATTTCATCTCTTTACCATCTGGACTTGTGTTAGAATTAAACAGTTGTTACTTTGTTCCAAGTATTACTAAAAATATTATCTCCATTCCTGCTCTTGTCAGGAAGGGGTTTTCCTTTGAATGCAATATTTCGAAGTGTATTCTTACTTTAGATAATATTGTTTATGCTACTGGTTCAATTAACAATGGGTTATTCATGTTGGACATGGAATGTTCTATACAAAATATTGATATTAAGAAAGCCAAGTATGCTGATGATAGCACTTTGCTATGGCATAGTCGTTTAGGCCATATTAACGAGAAACGCATTAAGCGGTTGCATGATAATGGACTGCTGGGATCATTCTCCTTTGAGGGGATTGATACATGCAAAGCTTGTTTAATGGGTAAAATGACGAAGTCACCTTTTCTTCATAAAGGTCAAAGGGCTTCAGGTTTACTTGACCTTATACACAGTGATGTGTGTGGGCCATTTAGTAAACATGCCAAAGGTGGCTATCTTTACTTCATTACCTTTACTGATGATTTCAGTAGGTATGGTTATGTCTATCTGATGAGACATAAAAGTGAATCTTTTGACAAGTTCAAAGACTTCAAGAATGAAGTACAGAATCAGCTAGGCCGAAATATCAAGGCACTTCGTTCTGATCGAGGTGGTGAATACCTAAGTCGAGAGTTTATAGACTATCTAAAGGAGTGTGGGATTATCTCACAGCTCACTCCGCCAGGAACACCGCAATGGAATGGTGTGTCCGAGAGGAGAAATAGAACGTTACTTGATATGGTTCGTTCTATGATGAGTCAGGTTACTCTACCTTACTCCTTTTGGGGATTTGCACTGGAGACAGCTGCAAAGGTACTAAACCGAGTGCCATCAAAGGCAGTTTCTAAGACGCCATATGAGTTATGGTATGGGAAACAGCCGAGCTTGACATTTATTAGGATCTGGGGCTGCGAGGCTTATGTCAAAAAGCTCGCCTCTGGGAAACTAGAGAGCAGATCTGAAAAATGTATCTTTGTCGGTTACCCTAAGGAAACTAAGGGTTATTATTTCTACGATCCCAAAGAGAACAAGGTATTTATTGCTCGAACGGCCATATTTCTTGAGAAGGAGTTTCTTCTGCAAGAGGCCAGTGGGAGAGAAATAAAGCTGGATGAGAATCCAGAGGAAGGACAAAGTGCTCAAGCACAGTTGGATGAGCCTGAGCCGGTGGATCAGGTTATTGAACAACCTAAGGCTCAGACATCACGGGAACCGCGAAGATCGGGAAGGATCCGTCGACAGCCTGAGCGCTATGACGGAGTCTACATCATTGATAATGATGAACCCCTTACTTATGCGGATGCGGTCAGTGGACCGGATTCAGCGAGATGGCTTGAAGCTATGCGCGCCGAGATGGACTCCATGTCAGATAACCAAGTCTGGGATTTGGTTGATCCGCCTCCGGGAGTTATCCCTATAGGCTGTAAATGGATCTTCAAGAAGAAGATTGACATGGATGGTAACGTGGTTACCTATAAAGGCAGGCTAGTTGCGAAAGGTTTCAAACAAATCTACGGGATAGATTATGATGAAACTTTCTCACCTGTAGCCATGTTTAAGTCTATTCGGATTCTTTTCGCGATAGCAGCATATTACGATTATGAGATCTAGCAAATGGATGTGAAGACAGCTTTCCTTAATGGAAATCTGGAAGAGGATGTGTATATGACACAACCTGAAGGTTTCACTAATCCATCAGATCGTCATAAGATATGCAAGTTAAAGAAGTCTATTTATGGACTTAAACAAGCATCGAGAAGCTGGAATATTCGTTTTGATGAATCAGTCAGTGAATTTGGTTTCATCAAGAACGAGGATGACCCGTGTGTATATAAGAGGTTTAGTGGGAGCGTGATTACTTTCCTAGTCCTCTACGTCGATGATATCTTGATCATTGGAAACGATATTCCTGAAATGCATGCGGTTAAAGCATGGTTAAGCAAATGTTTCCAGATGAAAGATTTAGGAGAAGCAGCCTATGTATTAGGTGTGAAGATCTACAGGGATAGATCTAAGAGGCTTCTCGGGCTGTGCCAGAGTACCTACATCGATAAAGTCCTGGAAAGATTTCATTTAGAGAATTCTAAAAGAGGATATCTTCCAGTCAGACATGGTCTGAATCTTTTAAAGAGTCAGTGTCCACAAACACAGACTGAGAAAGATGAAATGGACAATACGCCTTATGCTTCGGCTATTGGATCCATTATGTATGCGATGTTGTGTACTCGCCCAGACGTTGCTTACGGGTTAAGCGTGACCAGTCGGTTCCAAAGTAATCCAGGTATGGCGCACTGGATTGCAGTCAAGAACATTTTAAAATATCTTCGGAGGACCAAAGATATGTTCTTGATATATGGTGGTCAGGAAGAACTCAGTATAGAAGGATATACTGACGCTTCGTTCCAGTCTGACCAGGATGATTTCCGATCGCAATCAGGCTATGTTTTTAGCTTGAATGGAGGAGCAGTGGTGTGGAAAAGTTTCAAATAGTCTATTGTTGCTGATTCCACAACAGAAGCCGAGTATGTTGCAGCCTCGGAAGCATCTAAGGAGGCAGTGTGGATTCGTAAGTTCGTTCAGGAACTTGGTGTTGTTCCTTCGAGTGCAGATCCTTTGGTTATCTTCTGTGATAACACTGGAGCAATCGCACAGGCAAAGGAACCACGGTCGCACCAGAAGTCCAAGCACATACAGAGACGGTTTCACTTGATCCGGGAGATCATTGATCGAGGTGAGATCAAAGTCTGCAAGGTACATACAGATGACAATCTGGCAAACCCGCTTACTAAGCCTCTGGCGCAGCAGAAGCATGAGAAGCACTGTAATAATATGGGTTTGAGATTTCTCAACCATTAGATTAAGTGCAAGTGGGAGATTGTTGGGGTATGCCCTTAAGGCTAATGTTTGAGGCCTTGAGATTGTATCAGTATCATGTAATAAACTCTTATGTTTATAAAGGCATGGTTGTTATTCAGTTTGTTACATTATCTGCTGCAATAAGTGTACTTCTGAATAATGTCTCAAAGCTGTTCAGCTGGGCTGACATGCTGTGAAGTCCTTAGTCGAGATATCTTGGTGAACATGAGACAGCCTTGATATGATTGAGACTAATATGTGCTCTAATCTTATAGGATGCTTCGAGCATGGAATAAGATGTAGACTCATGGGTACATTGGATGTACTGGACAGACCCTACTAGGATATTCAATTGCTTGTCACAATGTGAATAATCCTTGAATGTAACAAGTGGCACATTTCCTCTGACTTGAGATCACTTGTGTTTCTAAATGATGATTGTCATTGTTTTGAGGTAGTTCAATATCATTTGAAACATAATGGTTATAGACTATCTTGGATAGTGAGCTTGAGTCAGGTTAGGGCATTAGTGATAGACAAAGGATTGCCATCTCGTTAATTGGAGTGTGGTGTTCTAAAGGGGCCCCCTGGATGAGATGATTGAGAAAGTGTATGGCCATACCCAGGTGACTGTGTTCATCTGTTCTAATCATGCTCATCATATTGGAGCTACAAGCTTGACACGCTTGTCCAATAAGAACATCCAGTGGCAAAGGAAATATGCATGCCTTGTGAATTGGATTCACACTTGTGCTGTAGTTTGGGTGTAGTCTTGGAAGACTCTTTCCTTTATATCGGGAGACAGTGATGTGTTGCTAGATACCCCTCACTGATCGTGATAACGTAAGTTGTCGTTACCGACATTTAGAGGAAACCCTTAGGGTCGCACAATTTGATGATATAGCTTACTTAAGTCGGATCGTGTGGACTGAATTGTTTGAGTTCAGTTTAAAGGGATTTACTCTCTGAATAAAAGTGAGATCTGGTCTAATCATGTTTGATTGATTAGGGCTTGAGATCGGTAAGCTTCGATCGAGAGAATAGATGCTAGATCGGTCAGATCAAGAGCATTAAGAGATCAACGGTCAGATCTTAGGCCTCAGTGGTTTATTATGATCTGGACTAATTGCTTGGTTTATTTGGTTGTTGAACCAAATCGATTTGAACCAGCTCATTGGATGAGCGCATGGTTCAGGTGGTGAGGCATTTGCGATTGGGGTAATGCATGGTCGCATGAACGTTTGGACTTTGCTATTTTTAGATAGCATGTTCTCAAACGTGTCCATGATCTCACGTCGCCTCTCTCTCGCCTCTTCACGCCTTTGTCGCCTCCTTGGTTTTCATTGGAGAAGCATTCTCGTGTGAAAAAGTTTAGACGACAAGAGGAGAAAGTTTCGCCAAGCAAGGAGATCATCTTCCCTCCCATTCGATCAAGACCTCTTGGAACCTTGCTAGCACAAGGAGCACCAAAAGAGAAAGCGACATCATCTTGTGTGTGACGATTTGCAGGAGACCTCTTTTGTTCTCTTGCTTCCAAGGCGACACCCTTCATATGGCTTCGGTATGAATTCCTTTTCTGTTGTATGAGTTGATCATAATACATGCTATCCGATCTTGGGAAACCCTAGATTCCGCCCATGCAAGTTTTGTTTAGCGCATGTTTTAGGGTTTCGCCCCTTGTAGGGGACCTTCATGCGAAAGGTTTCAAACAAATCTACGGGATAGATTATGATGAAACTTTCTCTCCTGTAGCCATGTTCAAGTCTATTCGGATCATTCTCGCAATAGCTGCATATTATGATTATGAGATCTGGCAGATGGATGTGAAGACCGCTTTCCTTAATGGAAATCTAGATCAGGATGTGTATATGACACAACCTGAAGGTTTCACTAATCCATCAGATCGTCATAAAATATGCAAGTTAAAGAAGTCCATTTATGGACTTAAGCAAGCATCAAGAAGCTGGAACATTCGTTTTGATGAATCAATCTGTGAATTTGGTTTCATCAAGAATGAAGATGACCCGTGTGTATATAAGAGGTTTAGTGGGAGCGTGATTACATTCCTAGTCCTCTACGTCGATGATATCTTGATCATTGGAAACGATATTCCTGAACTACATGCGGTTAAGGCATGGTTAAGAAAATGTTTCCAGATGAAAGATCTAGGAGAAGCAGCCTATATATATTAGGTGTGAAGATCTACAGAGATAGATCTAAGAGGCTTCTCGGGCTGTGCCAGAGTACTTACATCGATAAAGTCCTGGAGAGATTCCATTTAGAGAATTCTAAAAGAGGATATCTTCCAGTCAGACATGGTCTGAATCTTTCGAAGAGTCAGTGTCCGCAAACACAGACTGAGAAAGATGAAATTGACAAAACGCCTTATGCTTCGGCTATTGGGTCCATTATGTATGCGATGTTGTGTACTCGCCCAGACGTCGCTTACGGGTTAAGCGTGACCAGTCGATTCCAAAGTAATCCAGGTCAGGCACACTGGATTGCAGTCAAGAACATTTTAAAATATCTGCGGAGGACCAAAGATATGTTCTTGGTGTATGGTGGTCAGGAAGAACTCAGTATTGAAGGATATACTGACGCTTCGTTCCAATCTGACCAGGATGATTTCCGATCGCAATCAGGCTATGTTTTTAGCTTGAATGGAGGTGTGGTGGTGTGGAAAAGTTTCAAACAATCTATTGTTGCTGATTCCACAACAGAAGCCGAGTATGTTGCAGCCTCAGAAGCATCTAAGGAGGTAGTGTGGATTCGTAAGTTCATTCAGGAACTTGGTGTTGTTCCTTCGAGTGCAGATCCTTTGGTTATCTTCTGTGATAACACTGGAGCAATCGCACAAGCAAAGGAACCACGGTCGCACCAGAAGTCCAAGCACATACAGAGACGGTTTCACTTGATCCGGGAGATCATTGATCGAGGCGAGATCAAAATCTGCAAGGTTCATACAGATGACAATCTGGCTGACCCGCTTACAAAGCCTCTGGCGCAGCAGAAGCATGAGAAGCACTGTAATAATATGGGTTTGAGATATCTCAACCATTAGATTAAGTGCAAGTGGGAGATTGTTGGGGTATGCCCTTAAGGCTAATGTTTGAGGCCTTGGGATTATATCAGTATCATGTATAAACTTCATGTTTATAAAGGCAATGGTTATTATTCAGGTTGTTACATCATCTGCTGCAATATGTATACTTCTGAATAATGTCTCAATGCTGTTCAGCTAGGCTGACATGCAGTTAAGTCCTTAGTCGAGATATCTTGGTGAACTTGAGACAGCCTTGATATGATTGAGACTAATATGTGTTCTAATCTTATAGGATGCTTCGAGCATGGAATAAGATGTAGACTCATGGGTACATTGGATGTACTGGACAGACCCTACTAGGATATTCAATTGTTTGTCACAATGTGAATAATCCTTGTATGCAAACAAGTGGCATATGTCCTCTGACTTGAGATCACTTGTGTTTCTAAATGATGATTGTCATTGTTTTGAGGTAGTTCGATATCATTTGAAACATAATGGTTATAGACTATCGTGGATAATGATCATGAGTCAGGTTAGGACACTAAGTGATAGATATAGGATTGCCGTCTCCTTGATAGGAGTGTGATGTTCTAAAGGGGCCCCCCTGGATGAGATGATTGAGAAAGTGTATGGCCATACCCAGATGACTATGTTCATCTGATCTAATCATTCTCATCATATTGGAGTTACAGGCTTGACACGCTTGTCCAATAAGAACATCCAGTGGCAAAGGAATCAAGTATGCCTAGTGAAGTGGATTCACACTTGTGCTGTGGTTTGGGTGTAGTCTTGGAAGACTCTTTCCTTTATATTGGGAGACAGTGATGTGTTGCTAGATACCCCTCGCTGATCGTGATAACGTAAGTTATCGTTACCGACATTTAAAGGAAACCCTTAGGGTCGCACAATTTGATGATATGGCTTACTTAAGTCAGATCGTGTGGACTGAATTGTTTTGGTTCAGTTTAAAGGAGTTTAAACTCTGATTGTAAGTGAGATATGGTCTGATCATGTTTGATTGATTAGGGCTTGAGATCGGTAAGCTTCGATCGAGAGTATTGATGCTAGATCGGTGAGATCAAGAGCATCAAGAGATGAACGGTTAGAACTTGAACCATTTGGTTCAAAGAGATCTAGACCGTGGCTTAGGCTGATTTGGTTCGATCTTTGAACCAAATGCATTGGACCAAATTGGATTGAACCGGTTCACACATGTGTGATCGCATGGTTCAATATGAAAGCGTTTTGGGCGGTTTGCATTGAGTGGGCGCATGGCTTCATGACTTTCCATATTTGGAAGTCATGTAATGCTACATCTCTACAGAACGCCTCAACGCATCTTTGGTTCTAGTCTAGTCGCCTATCCACTCTTGCGTTGTCTTGTCTTCACAAAAAGGAGGAAGAAGAGCTTCATCGCCCTAGCCGCAAGAGATCTCATCTCCTCCACACAAAGGACTCCTTGAAGCTTTGCTAGCACAAAGACGCCAAGGGAGTAGCCATCTCTCATCTTGTGTGCGCGACTTTGGAGGAGAGCCAATTCGCCCTCTTGCTTCCAAGGCACCATCCAAGCGATGGCTATGGTATGATCCATTGTTGTTCTACACAAGTCCATGAAAGTTAATCATATGACATGCATTCGATCTTAGAAACCCTAATATCCGCTTGCAAATTCCATGATATGCGCCCCCTTAGGGTTTCGCCCCCCTAGGGTTAGGGGTTTACACTTAGAGCATGGAATAAGATGTAGACTCATGGGTACATTGGATGTACTGGACAGACCCTACTAGGATATTCAATTGCTTGTCACAATGCGAATAATCCTTGTATGCAAACAAGTAGCATGTGTCCTCTGACTTGAGATCACTTGTGTTTCTAAATGATGATTGGCATTATTTTGAGGTAGTTCAATATCATTTGAAACATAATGATTATAGACTATTTTGGATAATGAGCATGAGTCATGTTAGGGCACTAGTGATAGATATAGGATTGCCGTCTCCTTGTTTTAGGAGTGTGATGTTCTGAAGGGGCCCCCTGGATGAGATGGTTGAGAAAGTGTATGGCCATACCCAGATGATTATGTTCATCTGATCTGATCACTCTCATCATATTGGAGTTACAGGCTTGACACGCTTGTCCAATAAGAACATCCAGTGGCAAAGGAAACATGTATGCCTAGTGAAGTGGATTCACACTTGTGCTGTTGTTTGGGTGTAGTCTTGGAAGACTCTTTGCTTTATATCGGGAGACAGTGATGTGTTGCTAGATACCCCTCACTGATCGTGATAACGCGAGTTATCATTACCGACATTTGAAGGAAACCCTTAGGGTCGCACAATTTGATGATATGGCTTACTTAAGTCAGATCGTGTGGACTGAATTGTTTTGGTTCAGTTTAAAGGGATTTAAACTCTGATTGTAAGTGAGATCAGGTCTGATCATGTTTGATTGATCAGGGTTTGAGATCGGTAAGCTTCGATCGAGGGTGTTGATGCTAGATCGGTGAGATCAAGAACATCAAGAGATGAATGGTTAGATCTTGAACCATTTGGTTCAATGAGATCTAGACCATGGCTTGGGCTGATTTGATTTGGTTTTTGAACCAAATGCAATTGGATCGAATTGGTTGAACCGGTTCACATGAGTGAACGCATGGTTCAAAGCTTTAGGCGTTTTGGTCGGTTTTGATGTCGTGGGCGCATGGCTACATGTCTTTCTAATTTTGGAAAGTCATAAACGCCACTTCCCTCAACGCATCAACGCCTCAACGCTCGCTTCTTCCTCTTGACGCCCCCTCTCTCGTGTAGAGAAGGTCTTCACGCCTTGAAGAGGATTCGGCCAAGCTAGAGCTCTCATCCTATTCCCTTCCATTCGACAAGGACACTTTGAAGAGCTTTGCTAGCACAAAGGATTCAAAGGAGCAAGTCATCTTCACCTTGTGTGCGTCACTTTTGGAGAAGAAGCACACGCATCTTTCTCTTCCAAGTCGCCATCTAAGCAATGGCAATGGTATGAATCCTTTTCATCTATATAAGGTATTGAAAGTTGATCATATGATATATAAATCGATCTATGAAACCCTAACTTCCCTTGCGAAAATTTTATATGCGCCCCCTTTGGGTTTCGCTCCCCTTTAGAAAGGGACTTTCAGAAGGAAACCCTCAGGGTCGCACAATTTGATGATATTGCTTACTTATGTCAGATCGTGTGGACTGGAATTATTCTAGTTCAGTTTAAAGCAATTTAAACTCTGATCGGAAGTAAGATCTAGTCTGATCATGTTTGATTGATTAGGACATATGATCAGTAAGCTTCGATCGGGAAAATTGATGCTTGATCGTAGAGATCAAGAGGTTCATTGAGATGTGTGGTTAGATCTTGAACCATGAGGTGTTGGGGTATGCCCTTAAGGCTAATGTTTGAGGCCTTGGGATTGTATCAGTATCATGTATAAACTCTTATGTTTATAAAGGCAATGGTTGTTATTCAGGTTGATATATTATCTGCT
This sequence comes from Costus lasius, assembly GCA_027563935.2. NCBI lineage: Eukaryota > Viridiplantae > Streptophyta > Magnoliopsida > Zingiberales > Costaceae > Costus > Costus lasius. The sequence goes on from CM050452.1 coordinate 52,031,980, forward strand.
GCAATACATATACTTCTGAATAATGTCTCAATGCTGTTCAGCTAGGCTGACATGCACTTTTGTCCTTAGTCGAGATATCTTGGTGAACATGAGACAGCCTTGATATGATTGAGACTAATATGTATTCTAATCTTATAGGATGCTTCGAGCATGGAATAAGATGTAGACTCATGGGTACATTGGATGTACTGGACAGACCCTACTAGGATATTCAATTGCTTGTCACAATGTGAATAATCCTTGATTGCAACAAGTGGCACATGTCCTCTGACTTGAGATCACTTGTGTTTCTAAATGATGATTGTCATTGTTTTGAGGTAGTTCAATATCATTTGAAACATAATGGTTATAGACTATCTTGGATAATGATCATGAGTCAGGTTAGGACACTAGTGATAGATATAGGATTGCCGTCTCCTTGTTTAAGGAGTGTGATGTTCTAAAGGGGCCCCCCTGGATGAGATGATTGAGAAAGTGTATGGCCATACCCAGGTGACTATGTTCATCTGATCTAATCATGCTCATCATATTGGAGTTACATGCTTGACAGGCTTGTCCAATAAAGAACATCCAGTGGCAAAGGAATCATGTATGCCTAGTGAGTTGATTCACACTTGTGCTGTGTTTTGGGTGTAGTCTTGGAAGACTCTTTCCTTTATATCGGGAGACAGTGATGTGTTGCTAGATACCCCTCACTGATCGTGATAATGTAAGTTGTCGTTACCGACATTTAAAGGAAACCCTTAGGGTCGCACAATTTGATGATATGGCTTACTTAAGTCAGATCGTGTGGACTGAATTATTTGGGTTCAGTTTAAGGGGATTTAATCTCTGATTGTGAGTGAGATCTGGTCTAATCATGTTTGATTGATTAGGGCTTGAGATCGGTAAGCTTCGATCGAGAGAATGGATGCTAGATCAGTGAGATCTGGAGCATCATGAGATGAACGGTTAGATCTTGAACCTTTAGGGTTTAATATGATCTAGACCAAATTGTTTGGGTCAATTGGTCTTTGAACCAAACCAAAATGAACCGCTCATTGAGTGAGCGCATGGTTCAAGGGGAAAGGAGGTTGCGACTTGTTCACTTGGCGTGAACGCATGAGCGAGTGTGGGTTTCTATTTTTAGAAACCATGATCTCAAATGAGAGCACGCCTCATGTAGGAATAGAATTATTCTATTCTTGTCTCTCTCTCTCGCCCATCTCTCTGAACGGCTACGCTCTCTCTCTCGCGTGGTGAAAGGTTGAAGCCTTGGAGAGGATTCGAAAAGAAAAGGAAGTCATCTCACTCCCTTCCATTCGATCAAGACACTTGGAGATCCTTGCTAGCACAAGGAGCGACAAGGGTAGGCGATCTTCATCTTGTGTGCGCACCTTTTGGAGGAAAGCTTTTTCGGTTTCTGCTTCCAAGACGCCATCAGAGAAATGGCACTGGTATGAGTCGTCTAATCTTTACAAGTTAATCATATGATATGCATGCGATTTTGTTTAGAAACCCTAGCTTCCGTTGCTTTCAAAACCTCTTATATGCGCCATAGGGTTTCGCCCCCTTCATGTGGGGACTTTCATGAGGTTCAAAGAGATCAAGACCATGGCTGGTTCGATTTGGTCCTTGAACCAAATGGAATTGAACCGGTTCACTTAAGTGAACGCATGGTTCAAAGGGGAGAGGAGTTTCGATGGCTTCATGGGGAGTTAAACACTTACTATATTTGGAAGCCGATTTTTCTCTTGAGAAACGTCCCACGTTTTCGAACGTATGAACGCCCCTCTCGCCCCTTGCTCCTCTCGGGTTTTTGGTTCGTCTTCACGCCAAGAGAGGGAGTAGTGTGGCCAGCAAGAAGAGGACATCTCCTCACACGATCATAGACTCTTTGGATCTTTGCTAGCACAAGGATTACAAGGAAGAAGCGAAAATCCATCTTGTGTGTGATTCCTTTGGAGAAGAGCCGCTCGCCCTTTTTCTTCCAAGCCGCCTCTCATGGCCATGGTAACATCCTCACTTGTTCTATACAAGTCTTCATATGTTGATCATATGTTTAAGTCATTTGATTTTGGACCTAGTCATGCGAAAATTTTATATGCGTATGTGACCTAGGGTTACTTTCAATCTATTCCACCTCTGCTTCTGAGATTTTTCCATCAGCACTCTTCAGACCTCCGGCGACATCTCTGATTCTCCCTTGAGATTATTTTTTATCATTATTATTTTTTGACACTGTTTTTGATTTGAGCCTTATGTACCTTAAATTTTGCAGAAAATTTTCAAAAGGCATATCTTTGGACCCAGCTGCATTGGCCTGACAATGATTGAGCATGATCTATATAGTTTTGAAAAATCAAATTTTGTGCAAATTACGGCAATGCCGTAATCCGCTTTACAGTACCGTAATGTTGGTCCGATTTCATCTCAACAGTTTTTGGTTGCACTGCTTTCCTTGGAAACATGCAGCTTCTTCTCTAGATTTTCAGCACCTCTAGCCACCGCTGCATCTGCCTCTGACATCACTGTCTCTAGCCGTCGACACTGGATCATACCACCAGCAGATTCTTATTTCTTTTGCTGCCTCTTATTCCATGATTTTATTTATTTTTGCAGCAGTTCTTTATTATTGACTCTGATTTTTTTATGCAGTACTATCTTTTGCACCGGCCGACGATCTCACCTCTATGACTGTATTCTCTAGCAGGCCACTAGAGATTACTCACTCTACTGTCAGCACCATCATCATTGCTAGCAGCTCTTTAGCTAGCTTCTGTTCCATATCTGCTTCTCGCTTGCATCAGATCTTTTCACCTGCACCCTTTTGGACCATTGATGATACCTCTGATTTCCCTTTGAAAAGATTATTGTTCTATTTTCGTTTGATTTAAGTAAGAGATTATTTTTTGATCTGAGCCTTATGTATCTTAAATTGTGCAAGTAAAATTTTCAAAAGGCACACCTTTGGACCTTACGGCATTTGCCCCAACACTAATTTTGATCTGAGCCTTATGTATTTTTGGTCAGATCTTGCTATATAGTTTTGTGAGTATTGTTTACACTCTCTTGTATTCATGATTATTTCATATGGTTGCATCTTTGATTTGTTATCACTTTACACCCTTTGCATTGTTTGAGCCTTATGTGATTATATGGACCAATCATGTTACACTTTTGACTATGATTATATAGTTTTCATGCTTCACACCTTTTGCATTGAATTAGAAATTTTTTATGGACATGATAAGATTGATAAGTTGATGATATGTTTTTCTTAGATGGGTAGATTTTTCTACATTGTTTATGAAAGTTCATGCTAATGCCTGTGAATGATGATATACCTATTATGTTGAATTTATTTCTTCAATATATATCTACTTGTTGAAATTATCCATTGATTGATGCATATGTTTTGGGTAGGTATGTTGTTTGATGAATGTAATCTAAGAGTGAAGCATCTTTCTTGAATAAAATGAGCATATGAGTGTAATTTTTGAAGTGATGTCAATTGATTAGCCTAGTTGATGTTTGGTCTATTTTACTATTTATTGGGAAGGAAGAATCCATGATCCACAAAAATAGTGAAAGACTCCCCTACTTGGCACTGTGCAAAATTGACAATGGTACCTAAGACATGGGTTGAAGTAAAAAATTATAAAAAAATTTGATGAGAAAAAAATTTTGGGTAGGCATGAGAGAATGACTCCTCTACTTGGCACTGTGTAAAATTGACAGTGGTACCGAAGATAAGAGTTGAAGTCCAAATAAAAAGTGTGTATCTATGTGGGTACATACCATCAAAAACACAAAAAAAAAAGAGAGAGAAAAAGAGATTTTGAGTGGAAAAAGATTTTGGATATCCTATTCCTGTAAACAAAGGTATGATAGATTTAAACTAAAACAAAGGTGAAATCATGAGATTGAGATTCTTTTTATTATGCGAGTTGCGAAATTTTATTTGATCAAAGCTGTGAATCTTAAAGATTAAATTCATTGGATGATGTATTTATCTAAAATTTTGTGCAAAAAGTTGATGGAGTATTTCATGAGTGATTATATTTTAGAAATTTATTTTTTCATAAAAGAGCATATTTTCCATACTTAACATTGTTTTTATTTAGTTGCTTGAGGACAAGCAAAATTTGAGCCTTATGTGTTTGATGACACAAAAATTCATAGTATATTTTGTGTCATTTCATGTGTCTTTTTGTGTCATATTTATGCTCTTTTGCTTGTTTTTAAGTCTTATTTGTCAAATATTGCAGAATCTACACTTTTTCTTATTTTTGATCATTTTCAGGTTAAAAGTGCCATATTTTGATGGATTTTGGAAGATTTGAGTACACCAATGGATTCCAGACGTCGAAACAAAGCTACTCATCAATTTTCATGAAATTTGGAGCCAAATTGCAGAAATGCGGTACTACCGTATTTTCTGGACAAACTACCACGGTACCGTATTTTTGGACGACTCAAATAAGAGATTTTGGGCAAAATGCGGCACTACAGTATTTTTGGGACAAAATCTCACAGTACCGCATTTTTGGAGGATTTTAGACAGAAAATTTCGGAATTCTAGGTAAAAATACGGCACTGCCGTTTTTTACAGTAAAACTTTCACTGTACCGTATTGTGGGCCGTTTTTCGCGAGTTTTTCGGGTCCGATTCTTGCGCGGACCATAACTTTTGATCCAGAGCTCCAAATTGAGATCCAAAAGATGCTACGGACTCATCGTTAAGCGGAGTAGACGTACGAATAGAAAGCCCCAACTTTTATCCAGTATAGAAGGAGCAATCACCAGAGAGGCAGCTAGGGTTTGTTCTCATGCCAAGAGGCATAGAGGGCACCTCAGGCCATGATTTTTCATGCAGAAGCTTAGTCTAGAGGAGAGGAAGACACCACAGAAGTTTCAGAGCATTTGGAGTCCGATTGGAGGAGGAATCAATGAAACAGCGATGACAGCGCTGTTCATCGAAGCAAATTACGGCTGTAAAGGATTTTACAGCCGTGTTGTAACGTTGTTTCTCCTTTCCTTTCATTTTCTGATCATTCTAAGACCATGATTTATTGTATCTCTTTCTCCATGCAAGCTTAATACTCTTTTGGGACATGGGGTGTAATCCCCTTGAATTTTAATGATTAGATAATTCTTCTCTTTCGTCATAATAATCTTCGTTGTGATAATTCTACTTTTGTGATGAATTGTCTTTAATTTTCTATAGATCTATGTTATTATCCATGCTTTAGAGTTTTCGCAATGAGACTGAAAGGTGATTTGCTTGAGAACTTGGAACCCTAGAATTGCATGTTGAGATCCCTTCCTTAGGTTAGATCCAATTTGATCTGTTCTAGTAGATTTATTGCCATGTTTGATAATATCGATTTAGGATTTAATTAATGTTATAAACATTGATAGTTATTGCACGAAAGTGAGTAACGATCCGTAGTGATCCTTGAGATTCCACTTGAGACTATCAATCAAATTAGAATCTGGATGCACGAAAGTGATCATTGTGATCTTTGATTGATGATTTACTTATCTACAGCATTGAAAATAGATCTTGCACGAAAGTGAGGATCAGTTTTCTACATGATTGTTTGCACGAAAGTGAGACAATACCTTTATCAAGTAAATTAGGTCTTTATCTTAATGAGATTTGACTGACGACCTTTTATTCATATCTAGTCATTGAAATCAAGGTGGATGATACCCTAGTCCCAATTCATCTCTCTGATTATCTTTTGTGTTATTTCCATTATTTCTTTGCATCATATTTGGTTTACTTAGCTAGCGAGAAAATAATTATTTGGTAATTAACAATAAGGTCTCTGTGGATCGATATTTTTATTACTTCGATAATTCTGTGAACTTGCAGAATCCTATCAAGTTTTTTTTATAGGATTCCGCAAGTGCACAGAATTATCGAAGTAATAAAAATATCGATCCACAGAGACCTTATTGTTAATTACCAAATAATTATTTTCTCGCTAGCTAAGTAAACCAATGATGCAAAGCAATAATGGAAATAACACAAAAGATAATCAGAGAGATGAATTGGGACTAGGGTTTCATCCACCTTGATTTCAATGACTAGATATGAATAAAAGGTCGTCAGTCAAATCTCATTAAGATAAAGACCTAATTTACTTGATAAAGGTATTGTCTCACTTTCGTGCAAACAATCATGTAGAAAACTGATCCTCACTTTCGTGCAAGATCTATTTTCAATGCTGTAGATAAGTAAATCATCAATCAAAGATCACAATGATCACTTTCGTGCATCCAGATTCTAATTTGATTGATAGTCTCAAGTGGAATCTCAAGGATCACTTTCGTGCATCCGAAACTCAACATAAGTTCTACTTAAGGCTTTCCAATGGATCGTTACTCACTTTCGCGCAATAACTATCAACGTTTGTAACATTAATTAAATCCAAAATCGATATTATCAAACATGGCAATAAATCTACTAGAACAGATCAAATTGGATCTAACCTAAGGAAGGGATCTCAACATGCAATTCTAGGGTTCCAAGTTCTCAAGCAAATCACCTTTCAGTCTCATTGCGAAAACTCTAAAGCATGGATAATAACATAGATCTATGGAAAATTAAAGACAATTCATCACAAAAGTAGAATTATCACAACGAAGATTATTATGACGAAAGAGAAGAATTATCTAATCATTAAAATTCAAGGGGATTACACCCCATGTCCCAAAAGAGTATTAAGCTTGCATGGAGAAATAGATACAATAAATCATGGTCTTATAATGATCAGAAAACGAAAGGAAAGGAGAAACAACGTTACAACACGGCTGTAAAATCCTTTACAGCCGTAATTTGCTTCGATGAACAGCGCTGTCACCGCTGTTTCATTGATTCCTCCTCCGATCGGACTCCAAACGCTCTGAAACTTCTGTGGTGTCTTCCTCTCCTCCAGGCGAAGCTTCTGCATGAAAATCACGGCCTGAGGTGCCCTCTACGCCTCTTGGCGTGAGAACAAACCCTAGCCGCCTCTCTGGCAATTTCTCCTTCGATACTGGATAAAGGTTGGGGCTTTCTATTCGTACGTATTCTACTCTTAATGACGAGTCCGCAGCATCTTTCGGATCTCAATTTGGAGCTCCGGATCAAAAGTTATGGTCCGCGCAAGATTCGGACCCGAAAAACTCGCAAAAAACGGCACACAATACGGTACCCTGAAAGTTTTACTGTAAAAAATGGCAGTGCCGTATTTTTACCCAGAATTCTAAATTTTTCTGTATAAAATCCTCCAAACATATGGTACTGTGAAATTTTGTCCCAAAAATATTGTAGTGCCGTATTTTGCCCAAAATCTCTGATTTGAGTCATCCAAAAATACGATACCATGGTAGTTTGTCCAGAAAATCCGGTAGTGCCATATTTTTGCAATTTGGCTCCAAATTTCATGAAAATTGATGCCTAGCTTTGTTTCAACGTCTGGAATCCATTGGTGTGCTCAAATCTTCCAACAAATAAGGCTTAAAAACAAGCAAAAGAGCATAAATATGACACAAAAAGACACATGAAATGACACAAAATATACTATGAATTTTGGTGTCATCAATGGCCATACACTTTCAGTCATAGAACTATAGAGGAGCTCCATGGATATCAAGCTTCCCTTAGGAAGGGTCAAATCCTCTGTCTGTCTATTGACCTTCTCATATGGGTCGTGACATGCTCAATACAACCGTTATTACCTCCCAACTACGGCGAGGTGTTAGGTTGTATCAAAGCATATCCCTAACCATATAGAATGGCCAATGACCTCAAGTCAAGGGATCAATGCATTTCCTATAGCTTGTGAGGATAACTTGTGACACCAAGTCATTGCCTCACAGCAGGTCATTCCAGTATATCCACCACTGATATACCCATATGTCTGCGTTAGCACCTCGTGCCTAACCAGCCCATATACCAGTCTCACAAGTACCAGAGCTGTCCTATATCCACTCAGGTACATCGACTAGGGACAATCATTTGAGCACAGATCCAATCTGTCTCCAGGGACATTATCATATAAGTACATAATCGCAGATGTAAGCAAATATAGATAATGACAATGCCAGAATGATATATATAAAATATCAACATCAAGTAGTACAATAATGGACCAAAACTAGGTCCTATGGCATATACACCAATAGAGTCATCCAAACTTCTCTTACCGGAACACTCAGAACCAAGCCAACCCACCGAACTTCAACAATCAGGCTCCCCAGGGAAATTCTAGCAATCAGTTCTCTCATCCTCATTTCAGGCAACCACCCGGATTTCAACAAAGGCAGTTTAATCAGCCTCAGAAATCCAGTTTAGAGTTACTACTAGATAATTTTATCAATACTCAGTCAAAGCGAAATGAGGGTGTTGATGAATCTATTCGGCAGTTACATTCCAAGGTGGACTCCCTGATTTCTCACTCAAAGACACTTGAGAACCAAATTGCTCAACAGGCTGCTTCCACCTCTAGGCCATTAGGGAAGCTCCCGTCTCAAGCAGAGGCAAATCCGAGGGAGCACTGCAATGTGATTATGACATGCAGTGGCGTCCAGTTGCAAGAATCCCAGTTGGCCATTCAAGCAGCTATTGTTGAAGAGTCTGAAGATGTAAGCACAGATGCCCAGTATTTTGAGGAGCTGACTTTTGATTCCAAGGTCCAACCAGCACCAGTTCTCGTTCCTTCACCACCTCACACACCACCAGTTTTCGGTCCTCAGAGATTGGCTATAGCATTGACGGGACAGTATAGCTGCTTCATTCAGAACCTGCAGCCCAGAAAGCTTAACGATCTAGGCAGTTTTACTGTCTCATGTAAGATCAGCAATTTCTCATTAGAAAGAGCTCTCTGTGACTTGGGGGCTAGTGTTAGTATCATGCCTCTATCTCTTTTTAAAGATCTAGATTTGGGAGGCTTGAAACCAACATCTATGGCCCTTCAGCTCGCTAATGGCTCTATCCACCACCCAGAGGGAATTGTGGAAGATGTGCCACTTAAAGTTGGGGATTTCTTTATTCCAGTGAATTTTGTAGTCCTGGATATGACAGAGAATGCCCGACTACCCCCTTATATTGGGCCGTCCCTTCCTAGCTACTGCTGGAGCTGTTATAGACGTTCAGAATGGGAAGTTGTCCCTGAACATTGGTGAGACCATTCTACAATTTAATCTTTCTATTGATGCAAATGAATTGTCTTTACCAGGTTCCTGCTGTAGCCTAGAGTTTGTAACGGAGACTACTCATCCTTCAAGGGAAATGTGGGATCCTCTGATGATGTGCCAATTATCCAACCATGATGATTGTCCCAAGCCGATGAAGGAGTTGTTTCCTTGTGCGTGCTTGTTCGACGTACACCCAGATGTGGCTTGCCATAGAGTGCTGCATGATAGATTTCAGGATATAGATCCAAAGGGAGAGTGGAAGAATGACTTAGACTATAGCACTTTTTCTGTACCATGAACTCTTAAGACATTTTATTCTGTACACCTATTGCTTTTATTGCTTATCTCCATAGGTGTTAATATAAGGCGGAGAAGAAAGGGGCGAGTACTTGCCATTTCTTACGCCTCTAACCCTCTAGACGTGCCATGATAAAGCACAGACATTGGTCGAGTTGTTGACCTTAAACAAGCGCTGCTTGGGAGGCATCCCAAGTATCTATCTTTTATTATGTTATATTTGTTTATTGTTGTAGTTGTTTATGTTGTGTTGTTTTGATAATATGTTGTGATGATCCCTAGCATTATTTTTCTTGTTTTCTACATTGAATAGCATCCTATTGACATTTGCAACTTTTGCTATTTTTTAGAGACTTTTTGCTCATCGCTGAAGCATTCACGGCCGTGATCGCCTTGCCGATGCCAGCGTGGTCTGCCAAAGTGTTCACGGGTAGGCCGTGATCATCGTCACGGCTGTGCTTTGCCTTCACTGCTTATAAAGGGGGCACGACAGTGGAACTTAGGGTTCACACCTGTTATTAGCACCACCGCCGCAGCGTTGGTGATTTGTTCACGATATGCGCCCTACGCTGGGAGCATTTATGCTCTTTTGTCTACTTTAGTAAGTTGCTTCCTTTTACTTGCTATTCTTGTACTTTTTACTGCATAGGAGACTATGCAGTTCTTTGCCGTGGGTAGAGGGTTTCCCTCTTTGTTTGTGTTTGTTGTTAGTGTACTTTTAGTGTGTTATATTTTGTTTCATTATACACTGAGTTTCATGTTGATATTAATGCCTGTGCTTCAATGATATTAATGCTTGTGCTTCTGATCTTGTGATAGTGCAAAACTCTAAGTCTGTGATGGTTTTTCCAGTTATTTTGACTTTTTTTTCGGTTATTAAGCTATTTGGAGCTATGATGTAGAAAGTCTAGTTTGTTCTTTGTGTTAAAGTAGTTCTTATTATGACTACTTTTATGCATTCAATCCGAGTTTTCAGATTATTATTGAGTATAATTCTACTGTAGCATGAATGATGTTTGACAAGTTAAACTTTATTATCTGATTTATTTTTCTTGGCACGACGCTATGTTTTTGATTATTCATGGTTATTATATTCCCTATTTTTAGTTCTACAATCTGGTTGCATTTAGAAAAAAAAAGAGGAGTTTGAGAATAAAAAGGGGCAGTGGTACCTAAGTGACGATGAACCCAAAAATTTATCCAACTTGGCACTGTCGACAAAAAACAAAAGTGAATAAAAGTTTCATGAGAAAAGAAGAGGTTTGGTAAAGGTGAACAACTCCGCTTTCTTCTAACTTTGACATAGTGTGAAGAAATGAGTTTTGTGTGCATTATGTGGTGTACACACTTTGAATCTGTTTTCTAATCGAGTACCGGGGGTGCATTCATCACAAATGTTTGTCCTTCGTGTTACAAGGTTAAAGGCAAATTCAGGGAAGTAGCTTGAGCCAACCGATAATAAATTCATGATTCTGTTATTGAAATTTGAAAAGCTCATCTGGTGCAACCTGTTACATTGACTATCTTATGGTGGAATTGATGATTATGAATGGTCTTAACATAGTGCTAGTGTTTAATCCTTTTTCAGATTTGAGGTTTAACTTTGACAAATAAGTTATGTTATCAGTTCTGATTATATATCAATTTTATTCTTAAATAGTTGATTGAGTATAATAGTTTTCATGTTAGACAATACTTTGACCTTAAAACATTCTTCTTTTATTATCATTGATTTTCTAAATGGTTTAATTGCTTGAGGACAAGCAAGATTTAAGTCTGTGATATTTTGATCAGCCTTATTTTTATTGGATTTAAGGTATTATTCTTATGACTTATTTAGGCTTAATTCTTGTTTTCTGGCTTATTTTGGATTAGTTTCTTTTAAAGTATAGAATCTTCACTATTTTCGATTGTTTGTGAAATGTAGGGTATTTTCCCCATGTTTTTATGAAGAATTTGAAGATTTGAAGTCATGAGTAGATTCCTCACTGTGTTAGAAGGTCACATGTCAAATTTGAGGCAAATCAGAGCTTTCTATAGAGAACACGGGCAGGCCATGTTCACCGTCATGGCCATGATCATCTCGGCAGAACTCTGCAGCAATCTGTGAGTCAGACACGACCTCGCCATGTCCAGAAGCACGGCCGTGCTTACTTCGTCGCAAGTTCCAGAGCCAAGCACGGTCTGGCCGTGCTTATCATCACACTCGTGACGGCTTCCGCGCAGTTTCGACCTTTCGACGGTTTTTCGCCCGATTTGAGTGATTCCGAAGTCAGAATTTGCTGAAATCTGGAGATAAACTTCCTAACTGCCTAAGGAAGAGATAGAGCCATAAAATAGGATTTTTGGAGTGGTTTTGGGGGTTGAACTTTGCGGAAAACCTGACTAGGGCGAAATGGGGCGATTTTGCTTGTTCAAGGACTTGATTCAACGGATTTCTTTGGGGCTTTCGAGAGAAGACTGAAGATTCATTGTCTCCTACCATTAATTTGTAAATTCCCCTCTTTTTGAATTTATTTACTTCGGTTTTAATTGTTAAATGATGTATTTTCTAGCGTAAACCCTAGTTCGAAACTTGGGCGTAGCCCGTTGAACATATTTCCACATGTAAAGCAATTTTTTAATGAATCTCAGTGTTATTTTAAGTAATTTGACTTATTTAAATGAGTTGTGCTTATTGCATATTTATGTTGTGGCCAAACATTTATATGTGTTAAGTGTTACGAGAAGTACCGAGAGGTGAATCGTAACACTCGATCATTCTCATTTAAACTTGTGACTAGAATTACGAGAGTCATTCGACGTCACTCGAGGATTTACAATATTTCATAGAGCCTAATGGGTCTCTTACGTTAATTTTGCTATGAGAGTAGGAGATTAGCTTATGCTAGACACCGGATTACGCTTCGAGAGAAGGTAATCTATACCCTAGGAGATATTGCATTAAGTTGTTTACTGTCGGATTGCGCTTCGAGAGAAGGAGATCCATTTTCTAATTCATCTTGATTCATTGATTTACATATAAAGCACTCAACATGGTAAAACTTGAAGTTACGAACACTTCTTAAACTGTAATTTTCCCTTAAAGTCGTTGACTTCTTGGTTCGATAATTTAGATAATTTAGTTTTAGTGCAATTCTTTTATTCCGAGTTTGAACCATCTAGCTTTCAATGACGCTAAACGTCGGTACTTGACACCTACTCCCTGTGGGAACGATATTATTTACTACTTCGATAGACCGTGCACTTGCGGGACCTATTAGGCAACTTACGAGATACATCGGTGTATGGAATTTTCAAGCATGTGCATGTCATAGAAAATTTTTCAAAAATATTTATGCCATATTTTATGTGTAGAAAAATAGTAGGTTTGTTATTTCTCGCTCTTATGATATTCATGATTTCGGTGTCTATACACATAGGGATAGACCCTATGTGTGAGAATTTATTTCTCCCCACAGTGTGGGACTTGTATCTAGATTTCGGGCCATGGATTGGATGATTGCCCTAATCCATACAAGTTAGGGATTGCAAGTGACAAAAGCAATAATTGGGGTATATATGGCCACTTGTAGACTCCTGAGAGAAAATGAAAAATTTGAGTTTTCCATATGATTGTTGAGATTTAACGAACATGTTTTCTAATGAAAAACTAAAATATGATTTTTGTAGTTTTTCATTGCATATAGAAGACCATTTGTAGACTCCTAAAGCATGCCTGTGATGTATTCTTGTGAGGCCTACGTGCTGCCCTTCTTTTATTTTTGTTTTGTAAAATTCAAAGTTGAAGATTAGGGAAGACAAAGAGCACATCATGACTCCTTTTGGTGCATCTAAACCATAAGGGGCAGCCACTTCCTTAGCCGAATCCTTGGTGGCTTCTTGGGTTTACCCTAGTGTCCCACCTTGAGGATAAGGGGCTGATGAAGAGGGTTTGCCCATACCTATTGTTTAGATGAAACTTTGGTGGCTTCTAGGGATTCCTAGAAATGCATCAAACATGGTTTCAAGGGCTGATCTAAGAGGTGATGCAAACATCCCCCTAATTATGATGTTTATAGGCAAGTGGCGCACCTTCATGGTGGTGCAACATGCTTAGATGAGATGGCGTCGCCCCTATGTTGGCAGAACCCTAGGAGGAGCCTGGGTTTGCGAGCTAGCAAGGGCAGAGGAGAGTGTTGGCTGAACCCTAGGAGGAGTGTAGGGTTTGTGAGCTAACACAGGTGGAGAATGAAACTGATGACTCTAAATTTCATAGTGTTTTTCATACTTATTTAGTAGTCTTTTGAACCATAATGTTAGTCTCTTGCCTTATTTTTATACCTTTTTTACCAAATACTTTGGAATCTACACAATCTTTGGTTTTGATCAATTTCAGGTGAAAAGGGCATCATTATCACTGGTTTTCGAGCAATATCAATGCATGAACGAGTTCTAAACATCAAGAGGAGTTTACATAACAAATTTCAAGTCAAAATGGACTTTCTAGCAAAAATATGGCACTACCGTATTTTTGGGCATGATTTGCACGGTACCGTATTTCGCATCAGACACCAACCAGAAGACTTGGGTGAAATACGACACTACCGTATGGAACTACACGGTGCCGTATTATTCAGCGTTTTCAACCAGAAAAGTTTGACAAGAATACGGCACTGCCGTATTTTTTGGAATGATTCTCATGGTACCATATTTTCCATCAAATTTCAACCCGAGGACTTAGACAAGATACGACACTACCATATGAAGGTACACGATACCGTATTTTGTGGCAATTCTGAGCAGAAGATTTCAGCAAGAATACGGCACTGCCGTATAATTGGGCGACATTGTCACGGTACCATATTTGCTGCCTAGAACTTACAGAAGGAAAATACGGCATTGCCGTAATCCGGATACAGTACCATATTTTGAAACCCAGAATTCTGAGTTTTTCGCTGTAAAATTAAAAACACGATTTCTCGAAACTTAGGGCACCAATTGAAGATCCAGAAAAAGAGAAAGATTTAGGATAAGAAGGCGGAGAGTTGGAAAGCAAGGGGAACAATTTTTATCCACGAGTTAGAGAGAATTTGAAGAAATCACCGCCGCGCTAGGGTTCGTCACCGTTCACTGCTCAGACCATCTCCGGCCATGATTTTTGAAAGGAAGCTTCGCCTGAGGAAGAAGAACGCGCCACAGAAGTTTTAGAGTGAGAGGAGACCGATCGAAGGAGAAACAAAGCAAAAACACACTCGCGACACTGTTCATCGCGACTGTGAAAGCAATTTCGGGCTGCAATTCTTTTGCAACCCTATTTTGTATTTCTTTCTCCTTCTTTACTGTCTCTAATCATTCAAAAACTATGTTTTGCTGTGAATCTTCCGTCATTCTAGCTTAATAATTTCCTCTTGGGACATCAGGGTGTAATTCTCTTGATATTTCGATGACTAGATAACCTTTCATACATCAATATATTTTCAGCTATGGTTATTTTACTTAACTGATTTATGCCTTTAATCTTTTTTTTAGTATCATACATTAACATGTTTTAGAGTTTTATGTTATGGACTGAGAAGATGATATCATAGAACATGGAACCCTATAATTTATAATAGAAACCCATCGCAAGAGATTGGTTGTGTTCTTATTTTTAGGTTTTAGTAGTTTAATTCTTGTTCATGTTATGACCAAGAAATTATTATTGATTCAGACATGAAAACATGCTAGAGATAGATGTTAGATTGTTAGAAAGCCTTATGTAAAACTTGTGAAACTAAGGTGCGAGAGTGCTTAGTTTTACTTGAGATCTTGGTATTGAGAGGGAATGCACGAGAGTGATTCTTAATCTCCTTGACCAAAGTTCACTTATGCTTAACATTGAATTGATCTTGCACGAGAGTGAGGATCTTTCTTTGTAAATTAACTGTGCGAGAGCAAGTTAGTTTCTTGATTAAGTGAACTATATCTTAACCATAACAAAAATAGATTGATGAATCATTAATCATGTCTAGTTATGAACATTAAGATGGATGAACCCCTAGTCCCGATTCTCTCATTCTGATTTTGTCCAATTACCGTTTGATCGCTATTTTCACAATTCTCGATTCGCTTAGCTAGTGAAAACTCAATTAATCAGTACTTAACAACAAGGTCTCTGTGGTTCGATATCTTAAATATTACTTCGAGTATCCATGCACTTGCGGAGTACAACAAGTTTTTGGCGCCGTTGCCGGGGATCTTGGTTTTGTTGATATTCGTATAATTGTTAGTATCGCTAGACTAAGTTCTTATTTGTTTTTATTTTTTTTACTATTTTCTGTGATAGCTTCTAATTTTCTTTTAAGTTCTATAATTTTTGAACTTTTCTGACTTTCTACTTGTTTATGCGCAGAAATCTTAGGTCAGGACCATTAGTTCCTTTTGATCCTGAAATTAATAGAACTCTTAGATTGTGCAGGAAGTTGAGATTTGCAGAAGGGGGAGAAGAAGAATCCATCATGGCAAAGAGAAGAACACTTAGAGACTATGCAGCCCCGAATACACAGGGAATTCGTTCTAGCATCACTAGGCCTGCAATTGACGCGAACAACTTTGAGATTAAACCAGCGTTCTTGTCAATGATCCAACAGAACCAATTTGGAGGATCTCCTTTGGAAGATCCAAACCAACAATTATCTCTTTTCCTTGAATTTTGTGACACCATAAAAATTAATGGTGTATCTGACGATGCTCTTAGACTAAGACTGTTTCCTTTTTCTCTCAGGGATAGAGCAAAAGCTTGGCTTCATTCACATCCGACTGTGACGTTTACTACTTGGGAGCGGCTATCAAATGCCTTCTTGCAGAAATATTTTCCTCCTAGTAAGATGATTCAGTTGAGGAACCAAATCTCAAGCTTTGCTCAGAGAGATGGTGAATCATTTAGTGAAGCGTGAGAGCGCTTCAATGAGTTACAACGGAAGTGCCCTCATCATGGATTTGAAGATTGGGTGTTAATTCAAATTTTTTATAATGGTTTGCTTTACAACACACGCTTAACTGTTGATGCTGCTGCAGGGGTGCACTGATAAAAACAAGACTGTTGATGCGGCCTACACTTTGATTGAAGAGATAATGCTGAATCACAACCAGTGGGCTACTGAGAGAGGAGTGCTTTATCATCCTTCTCATGGTAAGAACGACGGTGATGGTTGGCGTTCTCTTGTAGAAAAGGTAGATTGATTATGCAACCGTTTTGATTCTTTTCAAATGCAAACCGCTGTTGTATCTTCTGCTATTTGTGAAGTTTGTGGGAACCATGGGCACTATGCTAAGGAGTGTAAGGTTATAGTTGATTAGGAGAGTGAGTAAGTTAATGTGGTGGGGGGTTACAATCAAGGTAGATCTAATGACCCTTACTCCAATACCTACAATCCTGGTTGGCGGAACCATCCTAACTTGTCTTGGAAGAGTAACAATCAAACTAGTGGGCAAAATGAAAATAGGGGGTATAATCAGAGACAGTCAAACCAGAGTCAACCCCAAAAATCTAGTTTAGAAGAGATGTTTGAGAAATTCATGGGTAAGCAGATGAGCAAAAATGATGAGATTTCAGAAACCCTTAAGCAAATAAATTCTAGGTTGGATGGTGTTGTTGCTCATAATAAGATGTTAGAAACTCAGATAGCACAACAGGCTAGTGCACCTTATAGACCCCTAGGGAAGTTACCTGCAAAACTTGAACCTAACCCTAGGGAACATTGTAATGCCATCATAACTAGGAGTGGAAAACAGTTGGAAGATCCAAGGGGACCATCAGATGATGAAGAAGTTGAGCTTGATGTCATACCTAGTGATGAACCAGTTTTGGAACCACAACCCACACAAGTGCAGTCCCTTCCTAATTCTTCTCCTTCTAAGGAGGATGAATCTTCACAGAAAGATGACTTACCTTGTGAAGTTGAGGTACCTAGACCTAGTTCACCACCACTATATAGGACACCTATCCCTTTTTCCCAGAGGATTGTATAAGCTAAGTTAGATAGACAGTTTGGGAAATTTTTGGAAATGTTGAAAAAGTTATACATTAATATTCCTTTTGCTGATGCATTATCTCAAATGCCTACATATGCAAAGTTTTTAAAACAGATTTTATCCAATAATAGAAAAATAGAGGACTATGGTACTGTGACACTAACTGAAGAATGCAGTGCTCTTATTCAAAACAAGTTGCCACCGAAATTAAAGGATCCAGGTAGTTTCTCTATTCCTTGTTCAATTGGTAATGTTGCTTTCGATCGAGCCTTATGTGATCTAGGAGCTAGTGTGAGTCTTATGCCTTTATCTATGTGCAGGAAACTAGATATGAGAGCTCCTAAACCCACTTCAATATATTTACAGCTCGCCGATCAATCAGTAAAATATCCAGTAGGTATTATAGAGGATGTTCCTATCTAAGTTGGTAAGTATTTCATACCTGCTGATTTTGTGGTGCTTGAAATGGAAGAGGATGCCAAAATTCCTATTATTCTGGGTAGACCATTCTTAGCCACTGCTGGAGCCCTTATTGATGTAAGGAACAGTAAACTTACTTTAAGAATTGGCAATGATAAGATTGAGTTTGATTTAAATAATTCATTGAAAAAACCTGCATATGCTAGTTCTTGTTGCACTATTCATGCTATTGATAACACAGTTTATGATGTTAGTTGTTTATTTGAGGATTGTTCTATTGATATTTCTATTTCTGATTCTTGTTCTGATTCCTTGGAAAATTCTTGTGAAAAAATTGATAATTCTGATTTTAAGGAAAGTTTTAAGAATGATTTTGATGATGAAAAATATGATATTTTAGATTGTGCTACTTTTGATGATGAAAGTGAAAAGATTCCTAAAGTTGAATTGAAAGCTTTACCTGATAACCTTAGATATGAATTTCTTGGTCCTAACTCTACTTACCCTATGATTGTGGATGCTCAATTAGATGCCAGGGAAACTGATATGCTCTTGAAGGAGTTGAGAATTCATAGAAAGCTAATTGGGTATACCATTGATGACTTGAAAGGAATTAATCCTTCTTTTTGTATGCACATGATTCACATGGAGGATGAGCACAAGCCACATGTGGATTTTCAGAGGAGACTCAACCCGTCTATGAAGGAAGTGGTGAAGAAGGAAGTACTGAAATTGCTTGATGCAGGTATTATCTACCCTATCTCAGATAGTAAGTGGGTAAGTCCTGTACATTGATCTAGGAGTGAGTTATTGTGTCAAATGTGGAGATCTTGCACGAAAGTGAGGATCAAAACATTGGAAAACCCTAGGTAGAACCTGTGTTGAGACTCGGATGCACGAAAGTGATCCTTGAGGCTCCACTTGTGATGATCAACTTAGAATTCGGATGCACGAACGTAATCCTTGAGTTCTTTATTGATGGTTTACTTATCTGCAGCGTTGGGATAGATCTTGCGCGAAAGTGAGGATTGGTCTCTGCGTGATTGTCTACACGAAAGTGAGATAATCCTTTTATGAAGTAAATTAGGTCTTTATCGTAGCAAGATTTGATTAACGAACCTTTTATTTATATCTTATCATTGAGATCAAGGTGGATGAAACCCTAGTCCCATGTTTATCTCTCTGATTATCCTTCATGTTGGCTATACTGCTTACTTTCATCATATTTGGTTTACTTAGCTAGCGAGAAAACAATTATTTGGTAATTAACAATAAGGTCTCTGTGGATCGATATTTTTATTACTTCGATAATTCCGTGCACTTGCGGAATCCTATCAAGTTTTTGGCGCCGTTGCCGGAGACCTTAGTTTTGTTAATATCAAAATAGTTGTTAGTATTGCTAGACTAAGTTTTATTTGTTTTAGATTTAACTTTGTTTTTTGTTTTTGCAGGTTTTGGATTTTCACAAGTTGTGACAGAGCTTGTATTTCTGAAATTTGTGAATTTGCTTGTGTCTTAGATTTTCTATTTTTTTTCCTATATTCTGAAAAATAAAAGAAATAAAAAATAAAAAAAAAACAATTTGATTGATTGGTATTGGATTATCTTTCTGACCTTGATAGATAAATATGTCTTTTCATTACAATTCATGGGCATCTCAAAGAAGTAAGGTATACATGCCTCAAGGTGAGCATAAAGATTATTCACAGATGACTCTTGGAGAAATATGGAAATTATACAATATTCCTCTTATTTATTGCAATATTTGTAAATCTTCTGATCATTATACTTGTGATTACAAATTTAACATGCCTCAAAATTCTAATTCTTCATGTTATCAAGATGATTCATGGTGCACTACTGAAGATGAGATAGATTATTTGGTTCATAAATTAAACACTTCTAATAAGCACCCTGTTATGAAATCTTGTTCTTCTGATAGCTGTGTTATTTGTGGATATCCTTATCATTGTTCCTCTGATTGCCCATTTTTAAATCCCAATTTATCATGCCAAGAAAGAGATCAATTGTATTCTAGATGGGAAAACCGAACTTCTTTATATGATGATTGCTCTGATCATGCTTATGAACCACAATTTGAATTTGATACTGAGGAACTTGAACTAGAAAAATCCCCTTGTGATCATGATTGTTTTGAGATTGAGCCTTATGTGAACTTTAATGAATCTCACTCTGTTGTTGATAATTTTGATATTGATTTATCTTATAGTCTATTTGAGGAAAAGATTGAGAAAATTGAAATTGAAAAACCTTCTTTTGATGATAATTCTGATTTTGATGAAAACTTATTTATGGTTAAAACTGATGAGCATGATGAAGGTTCAAAAATTATAGACATTGATGAACCCCACTGTGATTTTGGTGATATTTTTGAAATTAATGATAAAACTTTTGAGGTTAACTCTGATTCTGTTGTAAACATTGATAAATCTCATTATGATTTTGTATATGATTCTGATTTTGGCTCTTCTAATGATGAATTATTTGTGGGAAGGCATGAGGAATTTGATTCTAAAGAGTCTCATCTTGATTTTGTTGATAATTTTGATATTGATAGATTATTTGATGACAAACATGAGGAACTTGATTAGGATTTAAATGTTGTAAAATTTGATGAATCTCACCTTGATGATACTTTGCCCATATCTATTATTGACTCTTGTGATTTATTTGAAAATTTGTGCTTTATTGAGGAATCTGATGTAGAATGGAAAGACTATTATTATGATGATCCAATGCTTGAATATTTTGATCAAAGTCCTTTTCTCATTGCCATTGTAAACATAAATTTGAAGAAAGGACTTATGATTTTACTTTTTGACAAACATAGGAAAATCATAAAGATTACCATGAGAGGATTTGAAAATTGTAATTTCTGCATACTTGAGAAAGCCACATTGATCATGATTTGCATTGAATTTTGGATATTTGGATTAGTGGCTAAACTTTTAGGAAGAAGAAAATGCAGAAAATTATACGTTTTATACTTTGGAACTGATTCACCTGTTTAACCATGATATTGATTTTTGGTCAAGCTATGGACCTAAAATTAGCGCTTCTTGGGAGGCAACCCAAGCACTTTTGTCTTAGTTTAGTTTCTTTTATTTTAGTTTATTTTTTAGAATTGATTTTTCTTTTATTTTTGCAGGGAAAACAAAATTTTGTACAAAATAAGGCACAACCGTAATCTATTTCACACCCGTAATCTATGTTGATTTCTTCTCCCGAGAGTTTTATGGATTTTACAGCGGTACCGTATTTCTTTTACAGTACCGTATTTTCTGACCATTTTTGAATTCACGTGCCGTAATTTTGACTGCTTTTCCTCCGAAAATTTTCTGACTTTTATGGTAGTACCGTAAGGAATTCCACAGTTTCGTATTTCCTGCATATTTTTTTACCCGAGCGCTTTTTGCAAATTACAGCACTGCCGTAAGACATTTTACGGTACTGTATTTTAACTATGCTTTCTGCTTTCTGTCTTGGTGTTTTCTCGCTGCGATTTTAAGAAACTGGGTTGCAAAAATTTTTGATTTTTAGCACAACATGGAAGTACTCATCTTTGTCTATTATTTGGATATTTTTGCTGAATTTTAAAATATATGGATCTTTCTGAAACATATGCCAACTTTTCGAATTTGATTAACTTTTGTGCAGTTTTTGCAGTTTTGTAATCTAAGTAGCCTTCTTTCTACTGATACCCTGAATTCCTGACAGATTTTGATCCTTTATTTTTACATACCTGGAAAGATCAAGTTTTATTCTACTTCATAGTTTTGTCTGTTTTCTATTTGGATTATTAAATTTTATTCTAGGGTATGACTACTTTTCAAAAAAAAAAAAATTTCAAAAACTGCTTAATTTGCTTTCTATCTGTTGTTGTTTCTTTTGACTCCAGATTTACAGCACCTCTAGCTACCACTGCATCTGCCTCTGACATCACTGTATCCAGCCGTCGACACTGGATTATACCATCTGCAGATTCTTACTTCTTTTGCTGCCTCTTATTCTATTTATTTTATTTATGCAGTAGAATATTCATTAGTGACTGATTTTCTATTTTTGCAGTGATATCTCTCACACCCACCAGCCGACGATCTCACCTCCAGGACTGTGATCTCTAGCAGGCCACTAGAGATTACTCATTCTACTGTCGGCATCATCATCATTGACAGTAGCTTTTCAGCTACCTGCTTCTTGCCTGCTCGACTCTTTCCACCGGCATCCTCTTCAGACCTCCGGCGACATCTCTGACTCTTCCATGAGAAATTTATTTTTATCATTATTATTTTAAGACTGTTTTTGATATGAGCCTTATGTACCTTAAAATTTTACAGAAAATTTTCAAAAGGCATATCTTTGAACCCAGCTGCATTGGCCTGACAATGATTGAGCATGATCTATTTAGTTTTGTGAGTATCACTTGCACTCTCTTATTAATGACTATTTCATATGGTGCATCTTTGACTTTATCATATTTATACTACTTATTGGTTTTCTCTTGAAAAATGATTTTATGGATATATGGAACTCATTATTTTGATGATGATATTATTCAAATGTGTTGTTAAAATTGATGAAAGCATATGATCCACTTTCTGCTGTATGATGGCATGATTTATTGATAAAATTTCTATTGATAAAATATCTTCCTTGATGATGTGAGTATTTATACTTGTGATTAGAGAAAAAACCCTCTCATGTTAGATTTATTTCTTCAATGCATATCTACCTTTGAAATTTGACATTGTATGATGCATGAAATTTGGGTAGATGTGTTATTTGATGAATAAGATCTAAAGGTGAAACTACTCCTTTAAACAAAATGAGCATATGAGTATGATTTGAGAATTGAGATCAATTGATCAACTATAGATGTTTAATCTATTTTGCTATTTGTTGGGAAATAAGAATCCAAGATCCATAAAAATAGTGAGAGACTCCCCTACTTGGCACTATGTAAAATTGATAGTGGTACCTAAGACATGGGTTGAAGTCTATGCATGAAAAATAATGAGAGTGAAAAATAATAAGACTCCTCTACTTGGCACTGTGTAAAATTGACAGTGGTACCGAAGACAAGAGTTGAAGTCAAAAATAAAAAGTGTGTATCTAAGTGGGTTCATGCCATCTATACAAAAATAAACAAAATACAAAAAAAAATCATGTGTGGAAAAAGATCTTGGAAACCTAATTCCTGTAAACAGAAGCATGATAGATTTGAATTGAAAACTGGGTGAAATCATGAGATTAAAAATTCTATTTATTATACAAGTTGCAAAGTTTTATTTAATTGAATTGTGGATCTAGAGGGTTGAGTTCTAAGGATAATATGTTTATTTGAAGTTTTGTAAATCAATTGGTGGAATTTTTCATTGATGGGTTGTATTTTAGAAATTTATTGAGCATGAAAAGGTTATTCTTTTAATCAAGTTTTGATTTTTGCTTGCGGACAAGCAAAGTTTAAGCCTTATGTATTTGATGACACCAAAATATATAGTATATTTTGTATCATTTTCTATACATTTTCATACTAAATTGAGAATCTTTTTACTTGTTTTTATGCTGAATTCATCAAATATTACAAAGTCTACTTCTATTTCGGTTTTTCATGATTTTAAGGTAAAAAAGGCACTATTTTGAGGAGTTTTCAAGCAAAATTGAAGACATAAAAGAGTTACCATCATCAAGAGGAGATCACCCAAGAAATTTCATGCAAAACGGAGCAACTCAGCAAAATACGGTAGTGCCGTAATCCATTTTACGGCACCATAACTTCAGACAGTACCGTAAAATTAGAACACTGCCGTAATTTGGAGGATTTTCTGAACAGAAAGTTTTTGTGATTTTAGGCACTGCCGTTGTAACATCCCACATTGTTAACCCCAAACAAATGGCACAATTCACAAATGATACAGGATGTTTCATATAAGATCGATCATATGCTAGGTAAAACCGAGTTCAAGAAAACACGATCTGAAAAATTTCCATAAATTCATACATACAAATTCACAAAACTCAAATCTCATAAATCTCATAAGGGTACCTGCCACCACGCAATCCTTGCACTAGACATATGCAAGGCAACAGTTATATCAAATCCACAGCTATATTAAATCCGTATCAAAACCATAAAATCCAAAAAGGTACCTGCCACCAGGCAATACTTGCACTAGACATATGCAAGTTACAGATATATCAAAACCGATTACAAAGAATACACCATAAACCGAAATTCACAACAAAATCACAAAATCGATTTTATAAACTCATATCAAACACCGAAACCAGGCTGAAGCCCGCGGTGACACAAAAATCAAACTCATAAGACTGCCATAACCGGCAACATAATTCACATAGTTCACATAGTCTCATGATTCACATAGTTCATATAATTTATGTTAAGGCCACAACCGGCCCCAAGAATTAAGCATAAAAATTCTTAAAACAGCAAACAGCATAATTATCCACGCCAAAGCACTCAAGACATGCGCCCCTGCTCTATGCCTGAAAATAGTGAGGGGTGAGCTACACAGCCCAGTGAGTGGATAGTCTAAATCGACCATCCAGAACATACATTCAAAAATATAGGCAGATTATTTTAAAAATCTTTAACAGGAACATTATGTCAACATATAACAAAATAAAGAAACAGAAGTCATATAGACAGTTAAATGTACACACTAGCATATTACAAATTCAGGTTCTAGAGTTTTACTCTAACCCAATTAAACACATATATTCTAAACCAACTAAACACACCATACTTAATTAACCTAGTTGTCCAGCATATTCAGTAGTGACCAATATGGTCTAACCCGGCTTTGGCCTAAGCACTGGGAGCTGCAAAATCTCGTGCAACACATAAACATGGACAGTGAGTAGAATCAAGAGGTGGCCCCCGCCAGGTCACGACGTGGCACTTTGCTCTAAAACACCCCATAAACACATCGATGGATTGTGTGTAGATTCAAGAGGTGGCCCCCGCCGAGTCACGGCGTGGCACTTTGCTCCACACACCCAACATCATAAACCGAGTGATGACATCAAGAGGTGGCCCTTGTCTGATCAAGACATGGCACTTTGCGTCTTATATCACCCCAACACATAAAAGAGTAATGACATCAAGAGGTGGCCCCTGTCCGACCAAGACATGGCACTTTACGTCAAAACCCGTTCTCCCAAAAGGTTCCTACTGGACAACAGACACATCTTATTTCATATTTCACATAGGTGAACATATTTCACAAAGGTGGACTCCTAAGTGTCAACTAGACTCTAGGATAGTCATCACAAAAATCATATCGGGCAGGCATCAACCCCCATCACAATAATCATAATAGGCAGGCTGAACATCAACCTCCTCACATATCACAATACAGGGCTGAAATTCAAACCCTTAACATAACACATAAGGACTATCCCCTTGAGTTTATAGTTACACCTAGCCTTAGTCCTAACCATCACATAATCACATAATTTTCCAAATTTACATAACCCATAATTTTCCAAATTCACATAATCACACATATTGTTCAAAATTCACATAACATAACACATAATATTTTATATTCGAATATCACCGAATATAGTGTAGTCCTTAAATTTCATGCTGATTAGTTTAATCAAATTTTGCTATGTTATCACCCAAATTTTCTCAAACAAAATACATGACCATAAACATATAATATGTTACACACATAAAGAAATAACTAAGGTAGCGTTAACAGCATTTATAAAGCATCCATAAAATCAACATAAATTGTAAAACATGTATTCTTATAAATCACTTTACAAATTACCACAAATTACCACATGTAAACATGTTAACTACAACTATAAAAATTTCGGTTTAACTACAATTATAAAGGTATCGGTTTTCATACATGCTATAAAAATCATTGATCTAATGTTACCAAAATTCCCTATAAAATACCTAGTTAACAAGAATTTCATGCTCAAAATTCAATGATCTAAAGCTACCAAAAATCCCTATAAAAATACCTTAAATTTCATGCCACAATTTTCGGTTTTCATGAGATACATACCTTTTACAAAATTTCGGTTTTCATGAAAATACAAGAAGATCTTAAATTCGGTTTCACGAACAATAAGGATATATAAATATTCGGTTTCCATGACAATTATACCATTATAACTTTCGGTTATCACAAGAAGAAGTCTTGAATTTTCAATTTTTAACATTGCAAATCTCTAATCAATCTCATGCATCAATAACACAACCCAATTGTTAGGAATCAATTAAGACAACCCACTCACCTTGAAACTTAGGTTAAAAATCTCCCCAACAAAAATCGTCCAAAGCCTTTGAAGTCACCCAAAGGATCTCCAAGAAATCGCCAAGAAAGTTTCACCTCAAGGGAAATTCGCCAAGGGAAGAAGATGGAGAAAAATCGCCTCAAAACTCTTCAATAATCGCCACTTCTTCAAGCCGCCACCCTAATTTTTCTCAAGACTCCAAAAATCGCCAATAATCTCACCCTAGTCGATATTACCACTTAAACTTTGGGTTTTTAAATTTTAAACCCATTAACCAATTAATTCCAATAGGTTTTAACCCATATAATTCATAATTTCGAATTTTCAAACCCAATAACCCATAGTTAACCAATTAATTTAATTAACTTACAAATAACCAATCACTTAACCGAAATCCAATAAGGATTTAATTAATATCCAATAAGGATTTAATTAACCAATAAGGTCTAATTAATTAACCAATAAGGTCTAATTAATTAACCAACAAACTGTAATTAATTAACTTACAATTTACAACCCATAAATCCTAATTAATTTATTATGAACAACCAATAATAATTCATCATAAATTAACAGCCAATAATCAAATAAATAATCTCTAATTAATTTACAATAAATTAACAACCAAATAAACTCAAATCAAATAATTACAAATTAACAATCAATAAGCCAGTTAATTAGCATCCAATAATTTTATTTAAATCATAATAAAATATCACAGCTAATGATTTTATTTAAATCCAAATAATGCTTACCAGGACTTAAGATCCTTGGATCTTACAGCCGTAAAGAATTACACTGCCATATTTTTCAGCGCTTTTAGAATAGAAACCTTAGTTGATTTTACGGCACTGCCGTAAACTATTCTACGGTACCGTATTTCCCAGGCGATCCAAACCAGAGAACTCATCCGATTTTATGGCACCATCGAGAAACATTTTACGGGCCGTAATTTTGACTTTCGGTGGACAGAATAAAAATACGGCACTGCCGTAAATTATTACACGGCCGTAATTTCTGGTCAAAATCGTGAGTTTTCCGCAGCTGAAACTTGTTCGGGCCATAACTTTTGATCCAGAGCTCCAAATTGGAATCTAAAAGATGTTCCGGGCTTATTTTTAAGAGGAGAAGACGCAAGAAGTGCAGGCGAGAAATTTTATCCAGTATTGAGGGAGAAATCACCAGAGAGGCGGCTAGGGTTTGGTCTCGCACCGAGAGGTGTGGAGACCATATCCGGCCGTGATTTTCACGTAGAAGCTTCGCCTGGAGGAGAAGACAACATCCCAGAAATTTCAGAGGAAAAGAAGTTCAATCGGAGGAGGAATCGACGAAATCGGTGGTGATAGCACTATTCATCGAGTTCTGCTTGCAAAATACGGCTGTGAAATATTTCACAGCCGTGCTGTATTTTCTAAAACCTCTTTTCTAGTTGATTTTTGATCTTTTGAATTTATGGATTATTGTATTTTCTTCTCCATGCAAGCTTAAACATATTTTGGGACATGGGGTGTAATCCCCTTGATTTTTAATGATTAGATAATTCTTCTTTTTCGTCATGATAATCTTTGTTGTGATAATTCTACTTTTGTGATGAATTGTCTTTAAATTTCCATAGATCTATGTTATTATCCATGTTTTAAAGTTTTCACAATGAGACTGAAAGGTGATTTGCTTGAGAACTTGGAACCCTAGAATTGCATGTTAGGATCCCTTCCTTAGGTTAGATCTAATTTGATCTGTTCTAGTAGATTAATTGCCATGTTTAATAATATTGATCTAGGAGTGAGTTATTGTGTCAAATGTGGAGATCTTTCACGAAAGTGAGGATCGAAACGTTGGAAAACCCTAGGTAGAACCTGTGTTGAGACTCGGATGCACGAAAGTGATCCTTGAGGCTCCACTTGTGATGATCAACTTAGAATTCGGATGCACGAAAGTGATCCTTGAGTTCATTGTTGATGGTTTACTTATCTGCAGCGTTGGGGTAGATCTTGCAGGAAAGCGAGGATTGGTCTTTGCGTGATTGTCTGCACGAAAGTGAGATAATCCTTTTATGAAGTAAATTAGGTCTTTATCGTAGCAAGATTTGATTGACGAACCTTTTATTTATATCTTATCATTGAGATCAAGGTGGATGAAACCCTAGTCCCATGTTTATCTCTCTGATTATCCTTCATGTTAGCTATACTGCTTACTTTCATCATATTTGGTTTACTTAGCTAGCGAGAAAATAATTATTTGGTAATTAACAATAAGGTCTCTGTGGATCGATATTTTTATTACTTCGATAATTCCGTGCACTTGCGGAATCCTATCAAGAGGGAAATTATTTCTTTGAATAAAATCAACATATGAGTGTAATTTTTGAATTGATATTGATAGATTAATTTAGTTGATATTTATGCTATTTACTATTTGTTGGGAAGAAAGCTTCCTTGATCCAAATAAAGTAAGGACTCCCCTACTTGGCACTGTGGGATAGCACAGTGGTACCGAAGAACATGGTGAAGAGTCCCCTTCAAGGGGGAGCGCAAGGGGGGTGAAACCCTATGGATGGCGCATCTTTGATTTTTAAGCGGAAGCAAGGGTTTCAAGGGATCGGCTACATGATATATGATCAACTAACATAAAGCTTGATAAAATCATCAAAGGATCATACCAATGCCATAGTTTCGATGGCGCCTTGGAAGCAAAGGCGCAAGTGCTCCTTCTCCAAAGAGGACGCACACAAGAGGATGAAGATGGCTACTTCTTGGTGTTCTTTGTGCTAGCAAAGACCTCCAAGGTGTGCTTGTCGCATGAAGGTGATGAGAAAAAGCTTGGCCGAGCCTCCCTCCTCTTTCTTGGCGTCGTCACTCTCCCTCACACCAAAGTGGAGATGCGATTAGAGCAAGAGGAGAAGCGTTAGGCGTTTCTCTTAGGAGATGGCGTTACATGACTTCCAATTATGGAAAGTCATGAAGCCATGCGCTCCCACTCCAAGCAAACCGCCCAAAATGCCTTATGGATTGAACCATGCGTTCACCCATGTGAACCGGTTCAATCCAAATTGGTCCAAACCAATTTGGTTCAAAGACCACATGAAACCAGCCCAAGCCATGGTCTAGATCTCTCTGAACCAAAAATGGTTCAAGATCTAACCGTTGATCTCTTGACGCTTCTGATCTCACCGATCTAGCATCACTACTCTCGATCGAAGCTTACCGATCTCAAGCCCTAATCAATCACACATGATCAGACCAGATCTCACTTACAATCAGAGTTTAAATCCCTTTAAACTGAACCGAAACAATTCAGTCCACACGATCAGACTTAAGTAAGCCATATCATCAAATTGTGCGACCCTAAGGGTTTCCTTTAGATGTCGGTAACGATAACTAACGTTATCACGACCAGTGAGGGGTATCTAGCAACACATCACTGTCTCCCGATATAAAGGAAAGAGTCTTCCAAGACTACACCCAAACCACAGCACAAGTGTGAATCCACTTCACTAGGCATACATGTTTCCTTTGCCACTGGATGTTCTTATTGGACAAGCGTGTCAAGCCTGTAGCTCCAATATGATGAGCATGATTAGATCTGATGAACATAGTCACCAGGGTATGGCCATACACTTTCTCAATCATCTCATAAGGGGGGCCCCTTTAGAACATCGCACTCCTTCAACAAGGAGACGGCAATCCTTTATCTATCACTAGTGCCCTAACCTGACTCATGATCATTATCCAAGATAGTCTATAATCATTATCTTTCAAATGATATTAAACTACCTCAAAACAATGACATTCATCATTTAGAAACACAAGTGATCTCAAGTCAGAGGACATGTGCCACTTGTTGCATTCAAGGATTATTCACATTGTGACAAGCAATTGAATATCCTAGTAGGGTCTGTCCAGTACATCCAATGTACCCATGAGTCTACATCTTATTCCATGCTCGAAGCATCCTATAAGATTAGAATACATATTAGTCTTAACCATATCAAGGCTGTCTCATGTTCACCAAGATATCTCGACTAAGGACATTACAGCATGTCAGCCTAGCTGAACAGCTTTGAGACATTATTCAGAAGTACACTTATTACAGCAGACAAGGTAACAAACTGAATAACAACCATGCCTTTATAAACACAAGAGTTTATTACATGATACTGATACAATCCCAAGGCCTCAAACATTAGCCTTAAGGGCATACCCCAACAATCTCCCACTTGCACTTAATCTAATGGTTGAGAAATCTCAAACCCATATTATTATAGTGCTTCTCATGCTTCTGCTGCGCCAGAGGCTTGGTAAGCGGGTCAGCCAGATTGTCATCTGTATGAACCTTGCATATTTTGATCTCGCCCCGATCAATGATCTCCCGGATCAAGTGAAACCGTCTCTGTATGTGCTTGGACTTCTGGTGCGACCGTGGTTCCTTTGCTTGTGCGATTGCTCCAGTGTTATCACAGAAGATAACCAAAGGATCTATACTCGAAGGAACGACACCAAGTTCTCTCACGAACTTACGAATCCACACTGCCTCCTTGGATGCTTCCGAGGCTGCAACATACTCGGCTTCTGTTGTGGAATCAGCAACAGTTGACTGTTTGAAACTCTTCCACACCACTGCTCCACCATTCAAGCTAAAAACATAGCCTGATTGCGATCGGAAATCATCCTGGTCCGACTGGAACGAAGCGTCAGTATATCCCTCTATACTGAGTTCTTCCTGACCACCATATATCAAGAACATATCTTTGGTCCTCCGCAGATATTTTAAGATGTTCTTGACTGCAATCCAGTGTGCCTGTCCTGGATTTCTTTGGAAACGACTGGTCACGCTTAACCCGTAAGCGACGTCTGGGCGAGTACACAACATCGCATACATAATGGACCCAATAGCCGAAGCATAAGGCGTATTGTCCATTTCATCTTTTTCAGTCTGTGTTTGTGGACACTGACTCTTCGAAAGATTCAGACCATGTCTGACTGGAAGATATCCCCTTTTAGAATTCTCTAAATGGAATCTCTCCAGGACTTTATCGATGTAAGTACTCTGGCACAGCCCGAGAAGCCTCTTAGATCTATCCCTGTAGATCTTCACACCTAATACATAGGCTGCTTCTCCTAGATCTTTCATCTGGAAACATTTCCTTAGCCATGCCTTAACCGCATGCATTTCAGGAATATCATTTCCAATGATCAAGATGTCATCGACGTAGAGGACTAGGAATGTAATCACGCTCCCACTAAACCTCTTATATACACACGGGTCATCCTCGTTCTTGATGAAACCAAACTCAGAGATTGATTCATCAAAACGAATATTCCAGCTTCTAGATGCTTGTTTAAGTCCATAAATGGACTTCTTTAACTTGCATATTTTATGACGATCTGATGGATTAGTGAAACCTTCAAGTTGTGTCATATACACATCCTCATCCAGATTTCCATTAAGGAAAGCTGTCTTCACATCCATCTGCCAGATCTCATAATCGTAATATGCAGCTATCGCGAAAAGGATCCGAATAGACTTAAACATGGCTACAGGTGAGAAAGTTTCATCATAATCTATCCCGTAGATTTGTTTGAAACCTTTCGCAACTAGCCTGCCTTTATAGGTAACTATGTTACCATCCATGTCAATCTTCTTCTTGAAGATCCATTTACAGCCTATAGGGATTACTTCCGGAGGCGGATCAACCAAATGCCAGACTTGGTTATCTGACATGGAGTCCATCTCGGCTCGCATAGATTCAAGCCATCTAGCTGACTCCGGTCCACTGACCGCATCCGCATAAGTGAGGGGTTCATCATTATCAATGATGTAGACTCCGTCATAGCGCTCAGGCTGTCGACGGATCCTTCCCGATCTACGCGGTTCCCGTGATATCTGAGCCTCAGGTTGTTCAGTAACCTGTTCTACCGGCTCAGGCACATCCAACTGTGCTTGACTACTTTGTCCTTCCTCTGGATTCTCATCCAGTTTGATTTCTCTCCCACTGGCTTCTTGCAGAAGAAATTCCTTCTCAAGAAATATTGCCGTCCGAGCAACAAATACTTTGTTCTCTTTGGGATCGTAGAAATAATAACCCTTAGTTTCCTTAGGGTAACCGACAAAGATGCATTTCTCAGATCTGCTCTCCAGTTTCCCAGAGGCGAGCTTTTTGACATAAGCCTCGCAACCCCAGATCCTGATAAATGTCAAGCTCGGCTGTTTCCCATACCATAACTCGTATGGAGTCTTAGAAACTGCCTTGGATGGCACTCGGTTTAGTACCTTTGCAGCTGTTTCCAGTGCAAATCCCCAAAAGGAGTACGGAAGAGTAGCCTGACTCATCATAGAACGAACCATATCAAGTAACGTTCTATTTCTCCTCTCAGACACACCATTCCATTGCGGTGTTCCTGGCGGAGTGAGCTGTGAGATAATCCCACACTCCTTCAGATAGTCAGTAAACGTATGACTCAAGTATTCTCCACCTCGATCAGAACGAAGTGCCTTGATATTTCGGCCTAGCTGATTTTGTACTTCATTTTTGAACTCTTTGAACTTGTCAAAAGATTCACTTTTATGTCTCATTAAATAGACATACCCATACCTACTGAAATCATCAGTAAAGGTAATGAAGTACTGATAGCCACCTCTGGCATGTTTACTAAATGGCCCACACACATCACTGTGTATAAGGTCAAGTAAACCTGAAGCCCTTTGACCTTTGTTAGGAAAAGGTGACTTCGTCATTTTACCCATTAAACAAGCTTTGCATGTATCAATCTCCTCATAGGAGAATGATCCCAGCAGTCCATGATCATGCAACCGCTTAATGCGCTTCTTGTTAATATGGCCTAAACGACTATGCCATAGCAAGGTGCTGTCATCAGCATACTTGGCTTTCTTATTATCAATGTTTTGTATAGAATATTCCATGTCCAACATGAATAACCCATTGTTGATTGAACCAGTTGCATAAACAATATTATCATAAGATAAAACACACTTTGAAATATTGCATTCAAAGGAAAATCCCTTCCTGACAAGAGCAGGAATGGAGATAATATTTTTAGTGATACTGGGAACAAAGTAACAATTGTTTAATTCCAATACAATGCCAGATGGTAAAGAAATGAAATAGTCTCCTACAGCAATAGCAGCAACCCGTGCCCCGTTTCCAACGCGTAGGTCTACCTCATGCTGTCCCACCTGCCTTCTTCTCTTGAGTTCCTGTACATTTGAACAAATGTGAACTCCACATGCAGTGTCCAACACCCATGAAACAGAAGAAGATGATATCATGACCTCAGTCACAAATATACCTGAGCCAGAAGCAATGCTTCCCCTCTTGTCTCCTTGGAGCGCTTTACAGTCCTTTTTCCAGTGACCCAGCTGGCCACAGTGGAAACACCTGTTGTCCTTCGACCGCTTTACCTTCTGTTTCAGCGCCTTGCTGTAGTTCTTGACAGGGGCCTTACCCTTCTTCCCCTTCTTCTTGTTCCTGGAGGGGAACATCAAGACAGAGGTTGAAGGCTTTCCCTTCAGAGTTTCCTCCGTAGTCAAGAGCATATTCAGCAGCTCTGCCGGAGTACAATCGATTTTGTTCATATTAAAGTTAATAATGAACGCATCGAAAGAAGGCGGGAGAGACTGCAGAATAATGTCTACAGCAAGCTCCTGGTTGATGGTATGCCCCAGTTTCTCCAGAGCCTCCTTGTGCCCAATCATCTTGAGCACGTGAGCTCCCACTGGGCTCCCTTCAGCCAGTTTGCTCTGAAAGAAAAGCTTTGTCAGATTATAGCGTTCTGTCCTCGCCTGTGCAGCATACAGCATCTTGAGGTTCGCTATAATCTCTATAGCCGACATATCCTCATGCTGACGCTGCAGCGGTGGCGTCATAGACGCTAGCATCAGGCAAGCGACATCAATGCTATCATTGACGTGCTTTTCATAGGCATCACGAACCGCCCTTGCGGCGTTCGCAGCGGGTTGAGGCGGCACTGCCGTCTCGAGGACATACAGTTTCCTCTCTGCCTTAAGAACGATCTTAAGGTGTCCGAACCAGTCTGAGAAGTTTGGCCCAGCAAACTTCTCCCTTTCCAGTAGGGATCGCACATTGAAGCTCATGGTGTTCGTTGCTGCAGGAATCTACAACAATGCAAGAACAGCAAGGTCAGTATCAATGTTTAGAATCAATCAGGACTTAAGAATGATTCTTTTTCTCACTATTTTATCTGACTGAAAAATCCATTAAAACAGTCTGAAAGAGTAACACTCTTTTAGTGAGATGGGATCCAGATTTCATACTTGGTCTCCGCGTCCCGCTCAGGCGAGATAAGATGCACAGAGAATGCAAGCACTAATTTCTGGTAGGCAGTCCCTGCCAATCACCAACCCGTGTGATTCCCCTTCATCTGGGCAATCCAGCCGACTGTGCCAACTGAGTTGGTACAACACAGTCTCCGATCCCTCAGATGGCTGCCTCCATGTGCTACCATATGCGCCACATATGTAGCCTACATGGTCAAGCTGACCCGACCTACTCCCTGGACCACCACGTGCTATGCTGAGCAACGAGAAGCGATAAATCCCTTCTCTGTAACACGCAGGTGTAATCCAGCACCGTCTGAAGATAGATGGACGTGCCCACTGAGTGGGTACAACACGGCTCCAACGATAGTCAGAACAGTGAGGTTTCGCGTCAGAAGGCTTACGAGCTTGATATTTTAGCGTTTGGATTTTAACGGTCTTTTATCTTCTTCACTATCATGCAATTCCTATGGTGATAGCAGAAGATAAATAAATCATGCTGTTCTACTTATTTAAACAATAAAAGAAAGCATGCATCTTATGTGGTAAAAGCCCAAAGCCTAAGTAAGACCTTAAGATACTTAAGTCTTCACTTGCTCTTCTTGGGTCTTTAGCATCTCATCTGGTCCAACCCAGGGCCCTTGCGCCAAGAGCACCTCAGGTGCGCCACCAGCTGAATGCCCCTCTGGGATGTGTGCCTTTGTGCTCTTGTCTAATCAAAATACATTTTGATCTATCTAGACAAGTTTGACTCGCAGGTCAATTATACAATAAATTAATTAAAAAGTGATTCGCAAATCACAATAATATTAATTTACAGGATTAAATCCAGGCACGCAGGCCCCAGCATAGCACACATTAAATTGGGCACCCCACATAAGAATAAATAAACAAGCATAGGCATCAATCAACATGTGATCCAATTAAAAGAAAATAAAATTTTGAAAACCCCATAGCATCAATTTTAATTTTCTTATGTACCCTACAACCTTACAACGGTCCATTGATAGGGATCCACTCATCCATCTAGTTAGATCCATGCCCTTGCATGCACCAAGTCCTAACTGACTCGAGTTGACCTAATGGTCAACCATGCATGCGCCAAGGGCTGAACAACCTTCAAGAGTTCTGGCAAGCGGGTGTGACCCCGGGCCTAACTCAAGAGTGTTCACTGGTTGTCTCAACCAGACCTCGCTACACGCCTGTGATGCAGTTGACCTATTGTTGGGGTATGCCCTTAAGGCTAATGTTTGAGGCCTATGGGAATGTATCAGTATCATGTAATAAACTGTTATGTTTATAAAGGCATGGTTGTTATTCAGTTAGTTACATTGTCTGCTGCAATATGTTGGGGTATGCCCTTAAGGCTAATGTTTGAGGCCAAAGGAATGTAACAAGTATCATGTAATAAACTCTATGTGTTTATAAAGGCATGGTTGTTATTCAGTTAGCTACATTGTCTGCTGCAATATATGTTCTTCTGAATAATGTCTCAAAGCTGTTCAGCTGGGCTGACATGCTATTATGTCCTTAGTCGATATATCTTGGTAAACATGAGACAGCCTCGATATGGTTAAGACTAATATGTGTTCTAATCTTATAGGATGCTTCGAGCATGGAATAAGATGTAGACTCATGGGTACATGGGATGTACTGGACAGACCCTACTAGGATGTTCAATTGTTTGTCACAATGTGAATATTCCTTGATTAAGACAAGTGGCACATTTCCTCTGACTTGAGATCACTTGTGTTTTCTAAATGATGATTGTCATTGTTTTGAGGTAGTTCAATATCATTTGAAATATAATGATTATAGACTATCTTGGATGGTGAGCTTGAATCAGGTTAGAGCACTAGTGATAAACATAGGATTGCCGTCTCCTTGTTTAAGGAGTGTGATGTTCTAAAGGGGCCCCCTGGATGAGATGATTGAGAGAGTGTATGGCCATACCCAGGTGACAGTGCTCATCTGTTCTAATCATGCTCATCATATTGGAGTTACGAGCTTGACAGGCTTGTCCAATAAGAACATCCAGTGGCAAAGGAAATATGTATGCTTTGTGAATTGATTCACACTTGTGCTGTTTTTGGGTGAAGTCTTGGAAGACTCTTTCCTTGATATCGGGAGACAGTGATGTGTTGCTAGATACCCCTCACTGGTTGTGATAATGTAAATTATCGTTACCGATGTTTTAAGGAAACCCTCAGGGTCGCACAATTGATGATATGGCTTACTTAAGTCAGATCGTGTGGACTGAATTGTTTCGGGTTCAGTTTAAAGGGATTTAATCTCTGATTGTGAGTGAGATCTGGTCTGATCATGTTTGATTGATTAGGGCTTGAGATCGGTAAGCTTCGATCGAGAGAAGAGATGCTAGATCGGTCAGATCAGGAGCGTCATAGAGATCAACGGCTAGATCTGGAACCTTAGGGTTTTAATATGATCTAGGCCATGTCGTTTGGTTTATTTGGTAATTGAACCAAAATTAAATTAAACCAAAATGGTTCAAGCATTGGCGACAAGTTCACTTGGCGTGAACATGTTGGGCGGTTAGTGGTGCTATTTTTAGCAACCATGATCTCCACTTGGAGACACTCACGTTCGAAAGAGAGTGCTCTCTCTATTCTCGCCACTTGAACGCATTCCTCTTGGGTTTTTCCGTGGGTGACGACGCCTTGGATTTGGAGGAGAAATCGGCAAAGAAAAGATCTCTTCATCCCTTTCTCATTTTCGATCAAAGACTTCTTTGGATCTTGCTAGCACAAGGATCGCAAAGAGGAGTAGGCGACATCAACTGTGTGCGTCACCTCTGGAGAAGATCTGCTTTGATCTTTGCTTCCTAGGCGCCATTCGAAATGGCTATGGTATGAGTTTTATCTCTTACATGCAATCGTTTCCATTTGGTTGATCATATCACATGAACCGATTCTTGAAACCCTAATCCGCTGCCCAAAAATTTTATGCGCCACTGCCTAGGGTTTTCGCTCCCCCTAGAAGGGGACCCCCCTTAGTTTAAGGGGTACTTTCACAATATATGTTCTTCTGAATAATGTCTCAAAGCTGTTCAGCTAGGCTGACATGCAATTATGTCCTTAGTCGATATATCTTGGTGAACATGAGACAGCCTTGATATGGTCAAGACTAATATGTGTTCTAATCTTATAGGATGCTTCGAGCATGGAATAAGATGTAGACTCATGGGTACATTGGATGTACTGGACAGACCCTACTAGGATGTTCAATTGTTTGTCACAATGTGAATATTCCTTGAATGTGACAAGTGGCACATTTCCTCTGACTTGAGATCACTTGTGTTATCTAAATGATGATTGCCATTGTTTTGAGGTAGTTCAATATCATTTGAAACATAATGATTATAGACTATCTTGGATGGTGAGCTTGAATCAGGTTAGGGCACTAGTGATAGACATAGGATTGCCGTCTCCTTGTTTAAGGAGTGTGATGTTCTAAAGGGGCCCCCTGGATGAGATGATTGAGAAAGTGTATGGCCATACCCAGGTGACTGTGTTCATCTGATCTAATCATGCACATCATATTGGAGTTACAAGCTTGACAGGCTTGTCCAATAAGAACATCCAGTGGCAAAGGAAATATGCATGCCTTGTGAATTGATTCACACTTGTGCTATGGTTTGGGTGTAGTCTTGGAAGACTCTTTCCTTTATATCGGGAGACAGTGATGTGTTGCTAGATACCCCTCACTGATCGTGATAATGAGAATTATCGTTACCGACATTTAGAGGAAACCCTCAGGGTCGCACAATTTGATGATATGGCTTACATAAGTCAGATCGTGTGGACTGAATTGTTCGGGTTCAGTTTAAAGGGATTTAATCTCTGATTGTAAGTGAGATCTGGTCTAATCATGTTTGATTGATTAGGGCTTGAGATCGGTAAGCTTTGATCGAGAGATTGGATGCTAGATCGGTCAGATCAGGAGCATCGAGAGATTGACGGTCAGATCAAGAACTTAAGTGTTTATTGTGGTCTGGACTGATTGCTTGGTTTATTTGGTTATTGAACCAAACTTAAGTGAACCGGCTCATGGATGAGCGCTTGGTTCAATTCAAAGAAGAGAGGAAAATGCGATTGGTTAAATGCATGAACACATGATCGCATGAAAGAGTGAGGTTGGCTATTTTTAGCAACCACGTCTCCATGTCTTGTGTGGAGCGTATATCGTGTGGCCTCCTCTCTATTCTCGTCGCCTCCTCTCGTGTTGATGATTATTCTTCACGCCTTGAAGAGTCGAGAAGAAAAACAAGCAAGCTCTCTCTCATTTCCCCATACGAAGGACTCCTTGAAGATTTGCTAGCACAAAGTCGCCAAGGAAGTAGTCGCCTTCTCATTGTGTGCGTCATCTAAGGAGAAGAGGCACTTGCGTCTTTGATTCTAAGACACCATCAAACCGATGGCAATGGTATGATTTTATCTCTTGTGCAATCGGGTTTTTAAGTTGATAATAATACATGCATCAAAGGTCCTAGAAACCCTCCTTTCCGTTGCTTTAAAAATTACATGCGCCTATCTAGGGTTTCGCCCCCCTTATTTAGGGGTTCTTTCAATTGGTATCAGAGCCATTGTTTGCATGTTTCTATGATTGCTTAAAACTTTGTGATCCATGTATAAGTATGCTTAGATCTATAACATGCGCATATTAGATGTTCCATGTGAAAAATATATCATGTTACATTCAGACCTTGGCGCATGTTCTTGGCGCTTGTTTTTGTATGTTTTTCTCAAAAAACTTATATCACATGCGCGTATAACCTTAGATCTAAGGCACCTACTGTAAACCCTTAGATGGGTTATTAGGGTTGAAATCTCAGTCTAGTCAAGATCCAACCAGTCTGATCAGACTATCTGACAGCCTGAATGGGTCGACCAGATAGCACCTTGGCGCAAGCCTGAGGTGGCTATAGGTCGACTGCAGACAGGTGTGTAGCGATGTCTGATTGAGACAACTAATGAACACACATGAGTTAGGCCCGGGGTCACACCCGCTTGCCAGACCTCATTGTGGTTGTTCAGCCCTGGCGCATGCATAGTTGACCTTATGGTCGACTCAAGTCAGTTAGGACTTGGTGCATGAAAGGGCAGTGGATCTGACTGGGTCTGATGAGTGGATCCCTAGTAATGGACCATTGTAAGGTAGTAGGGCGAATAAGGAAAATTAAAATTGATCCCAAGGGGTTTTCGAAATTTAATTTTTCATGAGTGGATCACATGTTGGTTGTAGCATATGCTTGTTTATTTCTTCTTATGTGGGCTGCCCGTTATTAATGTGTGCTGTGCTGGGGCCTGCGTGCCTGGGAGTTAATTGTAAATTAATTTTTATTTTTGTGATCTGCGAATCACAGTTTAATTAATTTATAATGTGAAATTGACCTGCGTGTCAATCTTGTCTAGATAGTTAAATTTGTAATTTAATTAGACAAGAGCACAGAGCACACTTGGCAGAGGCGCATGCAGCAGTTGCTGGACCAGGTGGGAGGTCTAGGGATCGACCCTAGGACCAGGCGCATATTCCTGGTGGGCGCACCTATGCTGCAGATGGCGCTTGGGCCCTGGTTTGGGCCAGATGAGCAGCTAAAGACCCATGAAGAGCAAGTGAAGACTTAATTTAGGTTAAGGTCTCACTAGGGCTATGGGCTTTTACCACATAAGATTCATGCTTTCTTTTATTGTTTAAATATTAGAATTGCATGATTAGTTTATCTTCTGCTATCACCATAGGAATTGCATGATAGTGAAGAAGATAAAAGACCGTTAAAATCCAACGATCAAATATCAAGCTCGTAAGCCTTCTGACGCGAAACCTCACTGTTCTGATTATCGTTGGAGCCGTGTTGTACCCACTCAGTGGGCACGTCCATCTATCTTCAGACGGTGCGGGACTACACCTGTGTGTTACAGAGTAGGGATTTATCCCTTCTCGTTGCTCAGCATAGCACATGGTGGTCCAGGGAGTAGGTCGGGTCAGCTTGACCGTGTAGGCTACATATGTGGCGCATATGGTAGCACATGGAGGCAGCCATCTGTGGGGTCAGAGACTGTGTTGTACCAACTCAGTTGGCACAGTCTACTGGATTGCCCAGATGAAGGGGAATCGCACGGGTTGGCGATTGGCTGGGACAGCCTACCAGAGATTAGTGCTTGTACTCTCTGTGCATCTTATCTCGCCTGAGCGGGACGCGGAGACCAAGTATGAAATCTGGATCCCATCTCACTAAAAGAGTTCTACTTTTTCGGGCTGTTTTGCTGGATTTTTCAGCCAGATAAAATAGTGAGAAAAAGAATCTTTCTTAAGTCCTGATTGATTCTTATACATTGATACTGACCTTGCTGTTCTTGCATTGTTGTAGATACCTGCAGCAACGAACACCATGAACTTCAATGTGCGATCCCTACTGGAAAGGGAGAAGTTTGCTGGGCCGAACTTCTCTGACTGGTTTGGACACCTTAAGATCGTTCTTAAGGCAGAGAGGAAACTGTATGTCCTCGAGACGGCGATACCGCCGCAGCCCGCTCCGAACGCCGCAAGGGCGGTTCGGGAAGCCTATGAAAAGCACGTCAATGATAGCATTGATGTCGCTTGCCTGATGCTAGCGTCTATGACGCCACCGCTGCAGCGTCAGCATGAGGATATGTCGGCTATAGAGATTATAGCGAACCTCAAGATGCTGTATGCTGCACAGGCAAGGACTGAGCGCTACAATTTGACGAAGCTCTTCTTTCAGAGCAAACTGGCTGAAGGGAGCCCAGTGGGAGCTCACGTGCTCAAGATGATTGGGCACAAGGAGGCTCTAGAGAAACTGGGGCATACCATCAACCAGGAGCTTGCTGTGGACATTATTCTGCAGTCTCTCCCGCCTTCATTCGACGCGTTCATTATTAATTTTAATATGAACAAAATCGATTGTACTCCGGCAGAGCTGCTGAATATGCTCTTGACCACTGAGGAGACTCTGAAGGGTAAGCCTTCGACCTCTGTCTTAATGGTTCCTTCCAGGAACAAGAAGAAGGGGAAGAAGGGCAAGGCCACTGTCAAGAGCTACAGCAAGGCTCTGAAGCAAAAGGTGAAGCGGTCCAAGGAATACAGGTGTTTCCACTGTGGCCAGCTGGGTCACTGGAAAAAGGACTGTAAAGCGCTCCAAGGAGATAAGAGGGGAAGCATCGCTTCTGGCTCAGGTATATTCGTGACTGAGGTCATGTTTTCTTCTTCTATATCATGGGTGTTGGACACTGCATGTGGAGTTCACATTTGTTCAAATGTACAGGAACTCAAGAGAAGAAGGCAGGTGGGACAGCATGAGGTGGACCTACGCGTTGGAAACGGAGCACGGGTTGCTGCTGTTGCTGTAGGAGACTACTTCATTTCTTTACCATCTGGCATTGTATTGGAACTAGACAATTGTTATTTTGTTCCCAGTATTACTAAAAATATTATCTCCATTCCTGCTCTTGTCAGGAAGGGATTTTCCTTTGAATGCAATATTTCAAAGTGTGTTTTATCTTTAGATAATATTGTTTATGCAACTGGTTCAATTAGCAATGGGTTATTCATGTTGGACATGGAATGTTCGATACAGCAAATTGATATTAAGAAAGCCAAGTATGCTGATGATAGCACCTTGCTATGGCATAGTCGTTTAGGCCATATTAACGAGAAACGCATTAAGCGGTTGCATGATAATGGACTGCTGGGATCATTCTCCTATAAGGAGATTGATACATGCAAGGCTTGTTTGATGGGTAAAATGACGAAGTCACCTTTTTCTCATAAAGGTCAAAGGGCTTCAGGTTTACTTGACCTTATACACAGTGATGTGTGTGGGCCATTTAGTAAACATGCCAGAGGTGGCTATCAGTACTTCATTACCTTTACTGATGATTTCAGTAGGTATTGCTATGTCTATCTGATGAGACATAAGAGTGAATCTTTTGACAAGTTCAAAGAGTTCAAGAATGAAGTACAAAATCAGCTAGGCCGAAATATCAAGGCACTTCGCTCAGATCGAGGTGGTGAATACTTGAGTCATACGTTTACTGACTATCTGAAGGAGTGTGGGATTATCTCACAGCTCACTCCGCCAGGAACACCGCAATGGAATGGTGTGTCCGAGAGGAGAAATAGAACGTTACTTGATATGGTTCGTTCTATGATGAGTCAGGCTACTCTTCCATACTCCTTTTGGGGTTTTGCGCTGGAAACAGCTGCAAAGGTACTAAACCGAGTGCCATCCAAGGCAGTTTCTAAGACTCCATATGAGTTATGGTATGGGAAACAGCCGAGCTTGACATTTATCAGGATCTGGGGCTGCGAGGCTTATGTCAAAAAGCTCGCCTCTAGGAAACTAGAGAGCAGATCTGACAAATGTATCTTTGTCGGTTACCCTAAGGAAACTAAGGGTTATTATTTCTACGATCCCAAGGAGAACAAGGTTTTTGTTGCTCGGACGGCCATATTTCTTGAGAAGGAGTTTCTTCTGCAAGAGGCCAGTGGGAGAGAAATAAAGCTGGATGAGAATCCAGAAGAAGGACAAAGTGACCAAGCAGAGTTGGATGAGCCTGAGCCGGTAGAACAGGTTATTAAACAACCTGAGGCTCAGATATCACGGGAACCGCGAAGATCGGGAAGGATCCGTCGACAGCCTGAGCGCTATGACGGAGTCTACATCATTGATCATGATGAACCCCTCACTTATGCGGATGCGGTCAGTGGACCGGAGTCAGCGAGATGGCTTGAAGCTATGCGCGCCGAGATGGACTCCATGTCAGATAACCAAGTTTGGGATTTGGTTGATCCGCCTCCGGGAGTTATCCCTATAGGCTGTAAATGGATCTTCAAGAAGAAGATTGACATGGATGGTAACGTAGTTACCTATAAAGGCAGGCTAGTTGCGAAAGGTTTCAAACAAATCTACGGGATAGATTATGATGAAACTTTCTCACCTGTAGCCATGTTTAAGTCTATTCGGATTCTTTTCGCGATAGCTGCATACTATGATTATGAGATCTGGCAGATGGATGTGAAAACAGCTTTCCTTAATGGAAATCTGGATGAGGATGTGTACATGACACAACCAGAAGGTTTCACTAATCCAGCAGATCGTCATAAGATATGCAAGTTAAAGAAGTCTATTTATGGACTTAAGCAAGCATCAAGAAGCTGGAATATTCGTTTTGATGAATCAGTCACCGAATTTGGTTTCATCAAGAACGAGGATGACCCGTGTGTATATAAGAGGTTTAGTGGGAGCGTAATTACTTTTCTAGTCCTCTACGTCGATGACATCTTGATCATTGGAAATGACATTCCTGAAATGCATGCTGTTAAAGCATGGCTGAGGAAATGTTTCCAGATGAAAGATTTAGGAGAAGCAGCCTATGTATTAGGTGTGAAGAACTACAGGGATAGATCTAAGAGGCTTCTCGGGCTGTGCCAGAGTACTTACATCGATAAGGTCCTAGAGAGATTTCATTTAGAGAATTCTAAACGAGGATATCTTCCAGTCAGACATGGTCTGA
Organism: Costus lasius; assembly: GCA_027563935.2. Lineage (NCBI taxonomy): Eukaryota > Viridiplantae > Streptophyta > Magnoliopsida > Zingiberales > Costaceae > Costus > Costus lasius. The sequence continues at coordinate 52,076,012 of CM050452.1, forward strand.
ATCTTTCGAAGAGTCAGTGTCCACAAACACAGACTGAGAAAGATGAAATGGACAATACGCCTTATGCTTCGGCTATTGGATCCATTATGTATGCGATGTTGTGTACTCGCCCAGACGTCGCTTACGGGTTAAGCGTGACCAGTCGTTTCCAAGGTAATCCAGGTATGGCGCACTGGATTGCAGTCAAGAATATTTTAAAATATCTGCGGAGGACCAAAGATATGTTCTTGATATATGGTGGTCAGGAAGAACTCAGTATTGAAGGATATACTGACGCTTCGTTCCAGTCTGACCAGGATGATTTCCGATCGCAATCAGGCTATGTTTTTAGCTTGAATGGAGGTGCAGTGGTGTGGAAGAGTTTCAAACAGTCAACTGTTGCTGATTCCACAACAGAAGCCGAGTATGTTGCAGCCTCGGAAGCATCCAAGGAGGCAGTGTGGATTCGTAAGTTCGTGAGAGAACTTGGTGTCGTTCCTTCGAGTGCAGATCCTTTGGTTATCTTCTGTGATAACACTGGAGCAATTGCACAAGCAAAGGAACCACGGTCGCACCAGAAGTCCAAGCACATACAGAGACGGTTTCATTTGATCAGGGAGATCATAGATCGTGGCGAGATCAAAATCTGCAAGGTTCATACAGATGACAATCTGGCTGACCCGCTTACCAAGCCTCTGGCGCAGCAGAAGCATGAGAAGCACTGTAATAATATGGGTTTGAGATTTCTCAACCATTAGATTAAGTGCAAGTGGGAGATTGTTGGGGTATGCCCTTAAGGCTAATGTTTGAGGCCTATGGGAATGTATCAGTATCATGTAATAAACTGTTATGTTTATAAAGGCATGGTTGTTATTCAGTTAGTTACATTGTCTGCTGCAATATATGTTCTTCTGAATAATGTCTCTAAGCTGTTCAGCTGGGCTGACATGCAATTATGTCCTTAGTCGATATATCTTGGTGAACATGAGACAGCCTTGATATGGTCAAGACTAATATGTGTTCTAATCTTATAGGATGCTTCGAGCATGGAATAAGATGTAGACTCATGGGTACATTGGATGTACTGGACAGACCCTACTAGGATGTTCAATTGTTTGTCACAATGTGAATATTCCTTGAATGTGACAAGTGGCACATTTCCTCTGACTTGAGATCACTTGTGTTATCTAAATGATGATTGCCATTGTTTTGAGGTAGTTCAATATCATTTGAAACATAATGATTATAGACTATCTTGGATGGTGAGCTTGAATCAGGTTAGGGCACTAGTGATAGACATAGGATTGCCGTCTCCTTGTTTAAGGAGTGTGATGTTCTAAAGGGGCCCCCTGGATGAGATGATTGAGAAAGTGTATGGCCATACCCAGGTGACTGTGTTCATCTGATCTAATCATGCACATCATATTGGAGTTACAAGCTTGACAGGCTTGTCCAATAAGAACATCCAGTGGCAAAGGAAATATGCATGCCTTGTGAATTGATTCACACTTGTGCTATGGTTTGGGTGTAGTCTTGGAAGACTCTTTCCTTTATATCGGGAGACAGTGATGTGTTGCTAGATACCCCTCACTGATCGTGATAATGAGAATTATCATTACCGACATTTAGAGGAAACCCTCAGGGTCGCACAATTTGATGATATGGCTTACTTAAGTCAGATCGTGTGGACTGAATTGTTCGGGTTCAGTTTAAAGGGATTTAATCTCTGATTGTAAGTGAGATCTGGTCTAATCATGTTTGATTGATTAGGGCTTGAGATCGGTAAGCTTTGATCGAGAGATTGGATGCTAGATCGGTCAGATCAGGAGCATCGAGAGATTGACGGTCAGATCAAGAACTTAAGTGTTTATTGTGGTCTGGACTGATTGCTTGGTTTATTTGGTTATTGAACCAAACTTAAGTGAACCGGCTCATGGATGAGCGCTTGGTTCAATTCAAAGAAGAGAGGAAAATGCGATTGGTTAAATGCATGAACACATGATCGCATGAAAGAGTGAGGTTGGCTATTTTTAGCAACCACGTCTCCATGTCTTGTGTGGAGCGTATATCGTGTGGCCTCCTCTCTATTCTCGTCGCCTCCTCTCGTGTTGATGATTATTCTTCACGCCTTGAAGAGTCGAGAAGAAAAACAAGCAAGCTCTCTCTCATTTCCCCATACGAAGGACTCCTTGAAGATTTGCTAGCACAAAGTCGCCAAGGAAGTAGTCGCCTTCTCATTGTGTGCGTCATCTAAGGAGAAGAGGCACTTGCGTCTTTGATTCTAAGACACCATCAAACCGATGGCAATGGTATGATTTTATCTCTTGTGCAATCGGGTTTTTAAGTTGATAATAATACATGCATCAAAGGTCCTAGAAACCCTCCTTTCCGTTGCTTTAAAAATTACATGCGCCTATCTAGGGTTTCGCCCCCCTTATTTAGGGGTTCTTTCACCTATAGCCACCTCGTGCTTGCGCACAGGTGCCATCTGGTCGACCCATCTAGGCTGTTAGATGGTCTGATCAGACTAGTTTGATCTAATCTAGGGGATGACTTCAACCCCATCAACCCGTCTAAGGGTTTACAGTAGGCGCAACTTAGATCTAATCATAGGCGCGCAAGTGAAGGTTTGATAAAACAATAACATAAACCTAGCGCCACCATCAAGTCATGCCGCAAGCATGAACAAACAACATGCGCCCACATAAGTGTATTATATCCTATTTTTCGCATGATGAAACAATTAGATCTAATCATTTGCGCAAGCATGGATCACAAGAGCAAACATAGCAATCATAATAGCATGCATAAATCCAGCTCTGATACCAATTGAAGAGTCCCCTTCAAGGGGGAGCGCAAGGGGGGTGAAACCCTATGGATGGCGCATCTTTGATTTTTAAGCGGAAGCAAGGGTTTCAAGGGATCGGCTGCATGATATATGATCAACTAACATAAAGCTTGATAAAATCATCAAAGGATCATACCAATGCCATAGTTTCGATGGCGCCTTGGAAGCAAAGGCGCAAGTGCTCCTTCTCCAAAGAGGACGCACACAAGAGGATGAAGATGGCTACTTCTTGGTGTTCTTTGTGCTAGCAAAGACCTCCAAGGTGTGCTTGTCGCATGAAGGTGATGAGAAAAAGCTTGGCCGAGCCTCCCTCCTCTTTCTTGGCGTCGTCACTCTCCCTCACACCAAAGTGGAGATGCGATTAGAGCAAGAGGAGAAGCGTTAGGCGTTTCTCTTAGGAGATGGCGTTACATGACTTCCAATTATGGAAAGTCATGAAGCCATGCGCTCCCACTCCAAGCAAACCGCCCAAAACGCCTTATGGATTGAACCATGCGTTCACCCATGTGAACCGGTTCAATCCAAATTGGTCCAAACCAATTTGGTTCAAAGACCACATGAAACCAGCCCAAGCCATGGTCTAGATCTCTCTGAACCAAAAATGGTTCAAGATCTAACCGTTGATCTCTTGACGCTTCTGATCTCACCGATCTAGCATCACTACTCTCGATCGAAGCTTACCGATCTCAAGCCCTAATCAATCACACATGATCAGACCAGATCTCACTTACAATCAGAGTTTAAATCCCTTTAAACTGAACCGAAACAATTCAGTCCACACGATCAGACTTAAGTAAGCCATATCATCAAATTGTGCGACCCTAAGGGTTTCCTTTAGATGTCGGTAACGATAACTAACGTTATCACGACCAGTGAGGGGTATCTAGCAACACATCACTGTCTCCCGATATAAAGGAAAGAGTCTTCCAAGACTACACCCAAACCACAGCACAAGTGTGAATCCACTTCACTAGGCATACATGTTTCCTTTGCCACTGGATGTTCTTATTGGACAAGCGTGTCAAGCCTGTAGCTCCAATATGATGAGCATGATTAGATCTGATGAACATAGTCACCAGGGTATGGCCATACACTTTCTCAATCATCTCATAAGGGGGGCCCCTTTAGAACATCGCACTCCTTCAACAAGGAGACGACAATCCTTTATCTATCACTAGTGCCCTAACCTGACTCATGATCATTATCCAAGACAGTCTATAATCATTATCTTTCAAATGATATTAAACTACCTCAAAACAATGACATTCATCATTTAGAAACACAAGTGATCTCAAGTCAGAGGACATGTGCCACTTGTTGCATTCAAGGATTATTCACATTGTGACAAGCAATTGAATATCCTAGTAGGGTCTGTCCAGTACATCCAATGTACCCATGAGTCTACATCTTATTCCATGCTCGAAGCATCCTATAAGATTAGAATACATATTAGTCTTAACCATATCAAGGCTGTCTCATGTTCACCAAGATATCTCGACTAAGGACATTACAGCATGTCAGCCTAGCTGAACAGCTTTGAGACATTATTCAGAAGTACACTTATTACAGCAGACAAGGTAACAAACTGAATAACAACCATGCCTTTATAAACACAAGAGTTTATTACATGATACTGATACAATCCCAAGGCCTCAAACATTAGCCTTAAGGGCATACCCCAACACATGGGTTGAAGTAATAAATAGGAAAAGTATGTATCTATGTGGGTACATGCCATGAGAGGAATCAATTCACATAAACTCCTCTATCCTTGGTAAATTCTTTCCAATAAGAGGATATGAGTTCTATTGCATTGGTTATGTGATCAATGCACTCTAATTTCGTCACCAAAAAAAAAGGGGGTGCTAATCGAATTAGAGAATGTGAATGATAATATATATATAAAAAAAATGATGATTATGAGTGGAAAAAGATCTTGGAAACCCTAATCCTGTAAACAAAAGTTGATAGTTATGAATTGAAAACTGGATGAAGTCTTGAGATTGATATTCTGCTTATTATACAAGTTGCAAAGTTTTATTTGGCTAAGTAATGAAACTTGAGGATCAAAATCAAAGGGTGATATGTCTATTTGAAATTCCATAAAATGGTTGATGAAAGTTTTCATTGGTGATTATGTTTTAGAAATTTATTCGTCATGAGAAAGTTTTCTCCTTTGATCAATTTCTTGATTTTTGCTTGAGGACAAGCAAGGTTGAGCCTTATGTGTTTGATGACTCTAAATTTCATAGTGCTTTTCATACTTATTTAGTAGTCTTTTGAACCATAATCTTACTCTCTTGTCTTATTTTCATACCTTTTTTACCAAATACTTCGGAATCTACACAATCTTTGCTTTTGACCAATTTCAGGTAAAAAGGGCATCATTATCACTAATTTTTGAGCAATATCAATGCATGAACGAGTTCTAAATATCAAGAGGAGTTTACACAATAAATTTCAAGTCAAAATGGACCTTCTAGCAAAAATACGGCACTACCGTATTTTTGGGCATGATTTGCACGATACCGTATTTCGCATCAGACACCAACCAGAAGACTTGGGTGAAATACGACACTACCGTACGGAACTACACGGTGCCGTATTATTCAGCGTTTTCAACCAGAAAAGTTTGACAAGAATACGGCAATGCCATATTTTTAGGAATGATTCTCACAGTACCGTATTTTCCATCAAATTTCAACCTGAGGACTTAGACAAGATACGACACTACCATATGAAGGTACATGGTACCATATTTTATGGCAATTCTGACGAGAAGATTTCAGCAAGAATACGGCACTGCCGTATAATTGGGCGACATTGTCACGGTACCATATTTGCTGCCCAGAACTTACAAAAGGAATCCGGATACAGTACCGTATTTTGAAGCCCAGAATTCTGAGTTTTCCACCGCAAAATTAAAAACACAATTTCTCGAAACTTAGGGCACCAATTGAAGATCCAGAAAAAGGGGAAGATTCAAGATAAGAAGGCGGAGAGTTGGAAATCAAGGGGAACCATTTTTATCTACGACTTAGAGAGAATTTGAAGAAATCGCCGCCACGCTAGGGTTCATCACCGTTCGCTGCTCAGACCATCTCCGGCCACAATTTTTGAAAGGAAGCTTCGCTTGAGGAAGAAGAATGCGTCACAGAAGTTTCAGAGCGAGAGGAGAGCGATCGAAGGAGAAACAAAGCAAAAACACACTCGCGACACTGTTCATCGCGACTGTGAAAGTAATTTCGGGCTGCAATTCTATTGCAACCATGTTTTGTAATTCTTTCTCCTTCTTTACTATCTCTAATCATTCAAAAACTATGTTTTGCTATGAATCTTACGTCATGCTAGCTTAATTTCCTCTTGGGACATGGGGGGTGTAATTCTCTTGATATTTTCGATGACTAGATAACCTTTCATACATCAATATATTTTCAGCTATGGTTATTTTATTTAAGTGATTTATGCCTTTAATCTTTTTTTTAGTATCATACATTAACATGTTTTAGAGTTTTATGTTATGGACTAAAAAGATGATATCATAGAACTTGGAACCCTAGAATTTATAATAGGAACCCATCGCAAGAGATTGGTTGCGTTCTTATTTTTAGGTTTTAGTTGTTTAATTCTTGTTCATGTTATGACCTAGAAATTATTTTTGATTCAGACATGAAAACATGCTAGAGATAGATGTTAGATTGTTAGAAAGCCTTACGTAAAACTTGTGAAACTAAGGTGCGAGAGTGCTTAGTTTTACTTGAGATCTTGGTATTGAGAGGGAATGCACGAGAGTGATTCTTAATCTCCTTGACCAAAGTTCGCTTATGCTTAACATTGAATTGATCTTGCACGAGAGTGAGGATCTTTCTTTGTAAATTAACTATGCGAGAGCAAGTTAGTTTCTTGATTAAGTTAACTATATCTTAACCATAACGAAAATAGATTGATGAATCATTAATCATGTCTAGTTATGAACATTAAGATGGATGAAACCCTAGTCCCGATTCTCTCATTCTGATTTTCTCCAATTACTGTTCGATCGCTATTTTCACGATTCTCGATTCTCTTAGCTAGTGAAAACTCAATTAGTCAGTACTTAACAACAAGGTCTCTATGGTTTGATATCTTAAATATTACTTCGAGTATCCGTGCACTTATGGAGTACAACAGAAACCTTGGTAGTGCACCTAGGGTTGGAGCAGGACCCTGTTGCACTCAGTGCATGGAGCTGACAGCTTAGAGCATGAGTGGGTCGCTTAGAGTTCTAGTGGTGCTAGGTGTCGAGTCTAGGTCTAGGGCTTCTTTCCTTTGTCTGGGCTATAACCATATCATCTTTTACTACTTTTGATATCATGCATGCTTGTTTTATTTTATGTTATCACTATAGGAATGCATGCCTATAATGTTAGACATAAGATAAAACATTAAGTAGTGTGGCACCACCCAAACCCTCTCAAAATTATATAAAGTCTGGTTTTAAAAAGCCTTCTGACACGTAGCCTAATGCCTTGCATTTTGATAGTAATATTTATAGCTATTTCATGTTAAATCTAGGCTTATTTTGACACTCTTATACTCTTTATAGGCTTATTTTCTTTATATCTTCGGAATCTTCACTTTTTGGTACTTTTATGGAATTTCAGGTAAAAACACACTTTTTCGACATATTTTGAAGATTCTAAGGCCATGGGATGATTTCTTATATGAAGACGAGGTTACACATCGAATTTGAGACGAAACGGAGTTAGCCTGAAAAATATGGCCAGGTGAACCCCATGGGGTTCACTATCTAAGTCGCTAGTCAGCAGAACTCACAGAGAGCTTCACGGTCGGATGAACCCCAGTGGGGTTCACTAGAATTCCCTTTTGGCTGAAAACAGTCCAGAGCAAAGCACAGCCAGGTGAACCTGGTGAGGTTCACTGCGCTTCTTTTGCCCAGACTTCACAGAATGAATCACGGCCAGGTGAACCCGGCGGGGTTCACCCGTGATTCCAACCCAGGCTCGCGCGGACCGAGTTCCACTCGGATTTTTGGTGATTTCTCACTCGTTTAGCATCCAAATTTGGCAAGTGAAGACTCTATGGAAAGCTCTTTCGAAGGCGAATGCGTAGGATATAAAAGCTCGAATTTTCATGCCCTATCTATCAAGGAATCAGATGAGACATGGGTACGGCATGGGACGACAGCGAAAACTCAGTTCTTACGGCGATTTGGCGAGATTCGATAGTCGACGCTTCACGATTCGGGTGATCAACAGTGGTTTAGCATTCCTTCCCCTTTAGAATAGATTTCTTGTAGTTTTTCTATGATTGTTGAGATATTTTTGAGCGATACTATGTGTTCCATAGCATAAACCCTACTTCGGGGCTTAGTTGAAACCCGTTGATAATTCTAATCGTAAACTTTATTTCAATTTTCGTTATTTGGAATGAATTGTGAGCATATTTTACTTTGATATGTTTACTCTGTGATTTTACCTTGGCTGAGTACTTTCACGCGTTAGCAGTTACGATTCATATCGAGAGAAGGATCGTAAGGGTGGAATCTCTGAGTAAAACTTGCGATACCTTGACACGAGAGTGCTTGGTGTTCGCTCGAGGGTTTCATAATCTGCCATAGAACTCATTGGGTTCGTCTCAGAATGATCCACCGCGAGAGTAGGAGGTCGGTCTAAGTCGAACACCGGAGTGTGCACTCGAGAGAGGGCATCCTGTACCCTACGGTTAGATTCCTTGTGCAAACCAATAAACCAAATAATTAATATCTTTCTTGTGCGATTAAGATCATCATCGTGGTGGAAACCGTAGCCCCGATATTTCTCATATTTGATCTCTACCGACGTAGTTGTGATTGCTTGTTTTCGACTTTGACATTGATCCAGAGATCGAGCGCACCTTCAGGACAAGAAGGAAGTAAAATCAAATTCTGAAGAAAGAAATCATGAACCATCCAGGAGGAGAAAATCTGATAGAGCACATTCAACTTGATGTGAACAATGATCGAGTACCACAACCAGTGGGGAACAACTATAACAACAACAGGACATTGAAAGATTATTCTGCACCCTACGCTTATAGTTTTCAATTAGGGATCACGAGACCTGTTATTGAGGCCAATAACTTCGAAATAAAACCTACTATTCTTTCTATGGTGCAACAAAACCAGTTTGGTGGTTCTCCTCTTGAGGACCCCAACATGCACCTCTCTATTTTTTTAGAATATTGTGATATGTTGAGAATTAATGGTGTGTCTGCTGATGCTATCAGGTTGCGACTATTTCCCTTCTCTTTGAGGGACAGAGCGAGAGTTTGGCTACACACACTACCTTCTGCTTCGATAAGAACATGGGCATAGCCCTAGGACCTAGTACCTAGTTTTGGTCCACTTATGTACTACTTGACTTTGATATTTATATATATCATTCTGGCATTGTCATTGTCAATGTTTGTTTACATCTGCGCACATGTACTAACATGATAATGTCCCTGGAGACAGATTGGATCTGTGCTCAAACTATTGTCCCCAGTCGATGTACCTTAGTGGATATGGGACAGCTATGGTACTTGAGAGACTGGTATGTGAGCTGGTTAGGTACGTGGTGCTAACGCAGACACATGGGTATATCATTGGAGGATATACTGGAAAGACCCGCTGTGAGGCTATGACTTAGTGTCATAAGTTATCCTCACAAGTGACAGGAGATGCATTGATCCCTTGACTTGAGGTCATTGATCGTTCTATATGGTTAGCGACTTGCTTTGATACAACCTAACACCTCGCCGTAGTTGGGAGGTCATAATGGTTGTCATTGAGCATATCACGACCCATATGAGAAGGTCAATGGACAGACATAGGATTTGCCCCTTCCTTAGGGAAGTATGATATCCATAGAGCTCCTCTATGGTTCTATGACTGAGAGTGTATGGCCATACCCAGGTAAGAACCTGTTTTAGTCATAGCCATGTGATTGGGTGAAAACAAGTGGTGACACACTTGTCCAATCAGATATCAGTCTGGCAAAGAGACTGTAATGCATCTGTACCTAGTTGCGATGATGGGGATGTCGATGTCGATATCCATTCCAATGACCTGGGTAGCAGCGATGCACTGCTAGGTGCCACTCACTGCTTGTGGTGACCTTTGGTCAGCACTGCCAGTGTCAAAAGAACCTACAGGGTCGCACACCTTGATACTTGAGTTCTCGTATTGATCGAGAAGCCTTATGATCAAGTTATTGGATAACTCGGATCTAATTGGGAGATTTCATCAGCACCAATGGGCCTGATGAGATGGAAGAATGTTATTGGAGCCAAACTTCATTTTTGGCAGGTTGACCCGTATTTGACCATGGTTGGTCACACTTGGATTAGGGTTGCATTGGATTGGATCCAAATGCTTAAATCAACCCATAGGATGAAGTTTGGGCTAGCTCATTATCCAAGGAAGCCCAATAACAAGTTCTCATGAAGAGAAGAGAGGCTAAAAGGGTATAATGGGGAGAAACCCAACCCCATTGGCGCCTAAGGGGCATAATGGGGTTAGGGTGGCAAAATTGCTTCATTAAGGAAGCAATTTGCGCCTAGCCCTTCTCCCTTGATGGTATGAATGCCTTTAAGGCATGTCTTGGGCTGATATGGTACTTGGGTAATTATGGAAAGGTTGAATGAAGTTTATGGTAAAGTCTTGGAGACTTTCCTTACATTAAACCTCCTCATCCTAGCCCTACACTTGTCATGATCCTAGCCCTTGCCCTAATCGCCTCTTGCCCTATATATGTGACCCTAGCCGCCTCCTCTTATATCATTCATCCTTGGAGGCGTGAACATAAGAAGGGAGCGAGAGCAAGGAGCAAGGGCGCAATCTCTTCCTCTTCCATCAAGTGGCCGCAAGCTTCTCCTTCCTTACCACTTGGCGCATCTTTCTCTCTTGGTGGCGCAAGGTGGTTGGAGCATCTCCCTAAGGCTTGGATCTTCTTCCCGAGGCTAGCACCGGGCGTGGAAGAAGAGAACTCGAGGCATCCGTGTGTGTGAGACTGCAGAGGGCGCACACTTGGGCGCCTATCACGACATCGACCTCATCTTGCTCTGAGGTATTTTCTAACTCATCGTGTCGACCCCCTTTAATGCGATCTTCACTGGGTTTTTGGGACGAACCTGTTTCGGGGACATTCTTCTGCTGTGCAATGTATGTATGTATGTGTCTCTGAAAAATTGTAAAATGTCCCCGGGGTTTCCCAACAGTGGTATCAAAGGACTTGCAAGACTCGAACGAAGTTTTATGCTTTTCTTTCATGCTCACATGCCATATCTCTATTTTCGAAAATAGCATAATGCATGGCAAACAATTTTTTCTAAGTAGGAAAAATTAGGGTTTCTTGTTTCTATCATCCTCTCAATCTCTTTTGGATTTTTGGACTATTTTTCTTGTCTGATTTAAAGATCAAAGGCGCACGTAGTTTTGTCAAGTAGGACGGGCATTGTGTGTTCGGACTGGCCAAGTCTCTTGATCTGACAAAATTGCCAGCCGAAAGGATCTCTGAAATCACCTTGAAAAATAAATCGCAATTAACCAAAAGATTTGTGAGAAGAAGATGAGAAAAAGAGACTAGTTTTAATGAAAAAGTAAAATTTCAGATTTTATGTTTTTCATGAGCATGTAGAATTGCATGAGTAAATACCTTGATTGTGCATAATGTTGTGATCATTAGTCAAGCCCCCCTTTGCATGCCTGTGATGTATCCTCGTGAGGCTTGCGTGCCGCTTTTCCTTTTGCTTTTAAGAAGACTAGGGAAGCGCATGTACTTGGTGTTGGGGTATGCCCTTAAGGCTAATGTTTGAGGCCTTGGGATTATATCAGTATCATGTATAAACTCTATGTTTATAAAGGCAATGGTTGTTATTCAGGTTGTTGCATTATCTGCTGCAATATGTATACTTCTGAATAATGTCTCAATGCTATTCAGCTTGGCTGACATGCAGTATTGTCCTTAGTCGAGATATCTTGGTGAACATGAGACAGCCTTGATATGATTGAGACTAATATGTGTTCTAATCTTATAGGATGCTTCGAGCAGGGAATAAGATGTAGACTCATGGGTACATTGGATATACTGGACAGACCCTACTTAGGATATTCGATTGCTTGTCACAATGTGAATAATCCTTATATACAAACAAGTGGCATATTTCCTCTGACTTGAGATCACTTGTGTTTCTAAATGATGATTGGCATTGTTTTGAGGTAGTTCAATATCATTTGAAACATAATGGTTATAGACTATCTTGGATAATGAGCATGAGTCATGTTAGGGCACTAGTGATAGATATAGGATTGCCGTCTCCTTGTTTGGAGTGTGATGTTCTAAAGGGGCCCCCTGGATGAGATGGTTGAGAAAGTGTATGGCCATACCCAGATGACTATGTTCATCTGATCTAACCACTCTCATCATATTGGAATTACAGGCTTGACACGCTTGTCCAATAAGAACATCCAGTGGCAAAGGAAACACATATGTCAAGTGACTTGGGTTCACACTTGTGCTGTGGTTTGGGTGTAGTCTTGAAAGACTCTTTCCTTTATATCGGGAGACAGTGATGTGTTGCTAGATACCCCTCACTGATCGTGATAATGTAAGTTATCGTTACCGACATTTAAAGGAAACCCTTAGGGTCGCACAATTTGATGATATGGCTTACTTATGTCAGATCGTGTGGACTGAATTGTTTTGGTTCAGTTTAATGGAATTTAAGCTCTGATTGTAAGTGAGATCTGGTCTGATCATGTTGGATTGATTAGGGCTTGAGATCGGTAAGCTTCGATCGAGAGAATTGATGCTAGATCGATGAGATCAAGAGCATCAAGAGATGAATGGTTAGATCTTGAGCCTTATGGTTTAATATGATCTAGACCAATGCTTGGTTTGATTTGGTCTTTAAACCAAATGAGATTGAACCGGTTCATCAAGTGAACGCTTGGTTCAAAGAGGAGAATGTTGCGACTTGTTCACTTGGCGTGAACGCTTGAACACATTGAGGGTTTACTATTTTTGGAAGTCATGCTTTCCAAAATAGGGAGCACGCTTGAACACGTTCGAGAGCATTGCTCTATTCTCGCTCGCAACTTCCTCTTGTCGCCGCTCTCCTCTCGTGTGGTGAGTCTTGACGCTCATGGAGGATTCGGCCTAGCCAAGAGATCATCTCATCTTCCCTTCAAGCGATCAGGAGACTTGGAGATCCTTGCTAGCACAAGGAACGACAAGGAGAAAGCCATTTCTCATCTTGTGTGCGTCACCTTTGGAGGAGAGCCGCTCGCCCTCTTCTTCCAAGTCGCCATCCAAGCAATGGCTATGGTATGATCCCTTCTTGATCTATACATGTTATTAAAGTTGATCATATATTCATCATACGATCTTAGAAACCCTAGCTTCCGCTATGCAAAAAGTCTTAATGTGCGCATATTAGGGTTTCGCCCTCCCTTTAGGGACTTTCAATTGGTATCAGAGCGGAGTTCATGTATGAATCATATGATTGCTTGTTGTGATCTTTGTTTGCGCTTATGAATAGATCTAAGGATATCATCATGCGTGCGAAACTACATGCTAGTTTGCGAAAATAGATGTATGTTTTACATTTAGCGCATGTATGATGTTTATTGTTGGCGCTTGATGAATGTTATTTTTATCAAAACCTTATAACAACTTGCGCGCATCCATTTAGATCTAAGCGCCTACTTTAAAACTTAGACGGGTTATTAGGGTTGAAGTCATCGTCCTGTCAAGACCCAACAGTCTGATCAGACTATCTGACAGCCTAGATGGGTCGACCAGATGGCACCTATGCGCAAGCATGAGGTGGTTATAGGTCGACTGCAGAAAGGCGTGTAGCGATGTCTGATTGAGACAACCGATGAACGCTCATGATTAAGGCCCGGGGTCACACCCGCTTGCCAGAACTCATGAGGGACGTTCAGCCCTTAACGCATGCATAGTTGACCACTAGGTTGACTCAAGTCGGTTATGACTTGGTGCATGCAAGGGCAGTGGGTCTGACTAGGTCTGATGAGTGGATCCCTATTAATGGACCGTTGTAAGGTAGTAGGGCACATAAGGAAATAAAATTGATGCCAATGGGCTTTTCAAAAATTTTATTTTCTTGATTGGATCACATGAAGTTTGTATAACATGAATGATTGTCTATTTAATCTTATGTGGGCTGCCCAATTTTAATGTGTGCTGTGCTGGGGCCTGCGTGCCTGGATGTATATTGTAAATTATTATTGTGATCTGCGCATCACATTTTAATTAATTTATAAAGTGTAATTGACCTGCGTGTCAATCATGTCTAGATAGATTAAATTGTAATTTAATCAGACATGAGCACAGAGCACACATGGCAGAGGCGCATGCAGCAAGTGGCTTCACCAGTGGGAGGTCTAGGGTTCGACTCTAGGACAGGCGCATTTTACCTGGTGGGCGCATCTGAGCTGTAGTGGGCGCTTGGGCCCGGGTTGGGCCAGAGGAAATGCTAAAGACCCATGAAGAGCTCAAGTGAAGACTTAAGTTAAATTAAGGTCTTACTTAGGCTTAATGGGCTTTTACCACATAAGATCATCATGCTTTTAATTTACTGTTTAAGTAATTTGATAACTGCATGATCTATTCTTCTGCTATCACCATAGGATTTGCATGATAGTAAGAAGATAAAAGGACCATTAAAATCCAACGTTAAATATCAAGCACGTAAGCCTTCTGACGCGAAACCTCACTGTTCTGACTATCGTTGGGGCAGTGTTGTACCCACTCAGTGGGCACGCCCATCTATCTTCAGACGGTGTGTGATTACACCTGCGTGTTACAGAGAAGGGATTTATCGCTTCTCGTTGCTCAGCATAGCACGTGGTGGTCCAGGGAGTAGGTCGGGTCAGCTTGACCATGTAGGCTACATATTGAGCATATGGTAGCTATATGGAGGCAGCCATCTGTGGGATCAGAGACTGTGTTGTACCAACTCAGTTGGCACAGTCTGCTGGATTGCCCAGATGAAGGGGAATCGCACGGGTTGGCGATTGGCAGGGATTGCCTACCTGAGATTAGTGCTTGTACTCTCTGTGCATCTTATCTCGCCTGAGCGGGACGCGGAGACCAAGTATGAAATTTGGATCCCATCTCACTAAAAGAGTTTTACTCTTTCGGGCTGTTTTGCTGGATTTTTCAGCCAGATAAAATAGTGAGAAAAGAATCATTCTTAAGTCCTGAATTGATTCTAACATTGATACTGACCTTGCTGTTCTTGCAATGTTGTAGATTACTGCAGCAACGAACACCACAGCGTTCAATGTGCGATCCTTACTGGAAAGGGAGAAGTTTGCTGGGCCAAACTTCTTAGACTGGTACGGAGACCTTAAGATTGTTCTTAAGGCTGAGAGGAAACTGTATGTCCTCGAGACGGCAATGCCGCCTCAACCCGCTGCGAACGCCGCAAGGGCGGTTCGGGAAGCTTATGAAAAGCATGTCAATGATAGCATTGATGTCGCTTGCCTTATGCTTGCGTCTATGACGCCAGAGCTTCAGCGTCAGCATGAAGATTTATCTGCTATTGAAGTTATAGCAAATCTCAAGATGCTGTATGCTGCACAGACAAGGACTGAACGCTATAACTTGACGAAACTTTTCTTTCAGAACAAACTGACTGAAGGGAGTCCAGTGGGAGCTCACGTACTCAAGATGATTGGGTACAAGGAGGCTCTAGAGAAACTGGGACACACCATCAATCAGGAGCTTGTTGTAGACATCATCTTGCAGTCTCTCCCGGCCTCTTTCGATCTGTTCATCATTAATTTTAATATGAACAAGATCGACTGTACGCCGGCAGAGTTACTGAACATGCTCTTGACTACAGAGCAGACTCAGTCTCGTGAGAAGGGAAAGCCTTCATCCTCTGTCCTAATGGTTCCTTCAAGGAACAAGAAGAAGGGGAAGAAGGGCAAAGCCCCTATCAAGAGCTACAACAAGGCTCTAAAGCAAAAGATAAAGCGGTCAAAGGAATACAGATGTTTCCATTGTGGCCAGTTGGGTCACTGGAAAAAGGACTGTAAAGCGCTCCAAGGAGATAAGAAGGGAAGCAACCCTTTCGCTTCTGGCTCAGGTATTTACGTGACTGAAGTCATGGTATCTTCTTCTTCTATTTCATGGGTGTTGGACACTGCATGTGGAGTTCACATTTGTTCAAATGTACAGGAACTCAAGAGAAGAAGACAGGTGGGACAGCATGAGGTGGACCTACGAGTAGGAAACGGGGCACGGGTTGCTGCTGTTGCTGTAGGAGTTTATCACATCTCTTTGCCATCTAGTCTTGTATTAGAACTGGACAATTGTTATTTTGTACCGAGCATAACTAAGAATATTATCTCTATTCCTGCTCTTGTCAGGAAAGGGTTTTCC
Organism: Costus lasius; assembly: GCA_027563935.2. NCBI lineage: Eukaryota > Viridiplantae > Streptophyta > Magnoliopsida > Zingiberales > Costaceae > Costus > Costus lasius. Next base: position 52,092,278 of record CM050452.1, read on the forward strand.
TTTGAATGTAAGATTTCAAAGTGTTATATTTCTTTTGATGATATTGTTTATGCTACTGGGTCAATTAACAATGGGTTATTCATGTTGGACATGGAATGTTCAATACAACAAATTGATATTAAGAAAGCCAAGTATGCTGATGACAGCACCTTGTTATGGCATAGTCGTTTAGGCCATATTAACAAGAAGCGCATTAAGCGGTTGCATGACCATGGACTGCTGGGATCATTCTCCTATGAGGAGCTTGATACATGCAAAGCTTGTTTAATGGGTAAAATGACGAAGTCTCCTTTTTCTAACAAAGGTCAAAGGGCTTCAGGTTTACTTGACCTCATTCACAGTGATGTGTGTGGGCCATTTAGTAAACATGCCAGAGGTGGCTATTCATACTTCATTACCTTTACTGATGATTTCAGTAGGTATGGTTATGTCTATCTAATGAGACATAAAAGTGAATCTTTTGACAAGTTCAAAGAGTTCACAAATGAAGTACAAAATCAGCTAGGCCGAAATATCAAGGCACTTCGTTCAGATCGAGGTGGAGAATACTTGAGTCATGAGTTTACTGACTATCTGAAGGAGTGTGGGATTATCTCACAGCTCACTCTGCCAGGAACACCGCAATGGAATGGTGTGTCCGAGAGGAGAAATAGAACCTTACTGGATATGGTTCGTTCTATGATGAGTCAGGCTACTCTACCTTACTCCTTTTGGGGATTTGCACTGGAAACAGCTGCAAAGGTACTAAACCGAGTGCCATCCAAGGCAGTTTCAAAGACGCCATATGAGTTATGGTATGGGAAACAGCCGAGCTTGACATTTATTAAGATCTGGGGTTGCGAGGCTTATGTCAAAAAGCTCGCCTCTGGGAAACTAGAGAGCAGATCTGAGAAATGTATCTTTGTCGGTTACCCTAAAGAAACTAAGGGTTATTATTTCTACGATCCCAAAGAGAACAAAGTATTTGTTGCTCGAACGGCTATTTTTCTTGAGAAGGAATTTCTTCTGCAAGCGGCCAGTGGGAGAGAAATAAAGCTGGATGAGAATCCAGAAGAAGGACAAAGTAGTCAAGCACAGTTGGATGAGCCTGAGCCAGTAGATCAGGTTACTGAACAACCTGAGGCTCAGATATCACGGGAACCGCGAAGATCGGGAAGGATCCGTCGACAGCCTGAGCGCTATGACGGAGTCTACATCATTAATGATGAACCCCTCACTTATGCGGATGCGGTCAGTGGACCGGAATCAGCGAGATGGCTTGAAGCTATGCGAGCCGAGATGGACTCCATGTCAGATAACCAAGTCTGGGATTTGGTTGATCCGCCTCCGGGAGTAATCCCTATAGGCTGTAAGTGGATCTTCAAGAAGAAGATTGACATGGATGGTAACGTGGTTACCTATAAAGGCAGGCTAGTTGCGAAAGGTTTCAAACAAATCTACGGGATAGATTATGATGAAACTTTCTCTCCTGTAGCCATGTTCAAGTCTATTTGGATTATTCTCGCGATAGCGGCATATTTTGATTATGAGATCTGGCAAATGGATGTGAAGACCGCTTTCCTTAATGGAAAATTAGAAGAGGATGTGTATATGACACAACCTGAAGGTTTCATAAATCCATCAGATCGTCATAAAATATGCAAATTAAAGAAGTCCATTTATGGACTTAAACAAGCATCAAGAAGCTGGAATATTCGTTTTGATGAATCAATCTGTGAATTTGGTTTCATCAAGAATGAAGATGACCCGTGTGTATATAAGAGGTTTAGTGGGAGCGTGATTACTTTCCTAGTCCTCTACGTCGATGATATCTTGATCATTGGAAACGATATTCCTGAACTACATGCGGTTAAGGCATGGTTAAGAAAATATTTCCAGATGAAAGATTTAGGAGAAGCAGCCTATGTATTAGGTGTGAAGATCTACAGAGATAGATCTAAGAGGCTTCTCGGGCTGTGCCAGAGTACTTACATCGATAAAGTCCTGGAGAGATTCCATTTAGAAAATTCTAAAAGAGGATATCTTCCAGTCAGACATGGTCTGAATCTTTCAAAGAGTCAGTGTCCACAAACACAAACTGAGAAAGATGAAATGGACAATACGCCTTATGCTTCGGCTATTGGGTCCATTATGTATGCGATGTTGTGTACTCGCCCAGACGTCGCTTACGGGTTAAGCGTGACCTGTCGGTTCCAAAGTAATCCAGGGAAGGCACACTGGATTGCGGTCAAGAACATTTTGAAATATCTTCGGAGGACCAAAGATATGTTCTTGATTTATGGAGGTCAGGAAGAACTCAGTATTGAAGGATATACTGACGCTTCGTTCCAGTCTGACCAGGATGATTTCCGATCGCAATCAGGCTATGTTTTTAGCTTGAATGGAGGAGCAGTGGTGTGGAAAAGTTTCAAACAATCAATTGTTGCTGATTCCACAACAGAAGCCGAGTATGTTGCAGCCTCAGAAGCATCCAAGGAGGCAGTGTGGATTCGTAAGTTCGTTCAGGAACTTGGTGTTGTTCCTTCGAGTGCAGATCCTTTGGTTATCTTCTGTGATAACACTAGAGCAATAACACAGGCAAAGGAACCACGGTCGCACCAGAAGTCAAAGCACATACAGAGAAGGTTTCACTTGATTCGGGAGATCATTGATCTTGGCGAGATCAAAGTCTGCAAGGTTCATACAGATGACAATCTAGCTGACCCGCTTACAAAGCCTCTGGCGCAGCAGAAGCATGAGAAGCACTGTAATAATATGGGTTTGAGATTTCTCAACCATTAGATTAAGTGCAAGTGGGAGATTGTTGGGGTATGCCCTTAAGGCTAATGTTTGAGGCCTTGGGATTATATCAGTATCATGTATAAACTCTATGTTTATAAAGGCAATGGTTGTTATTCAGGTTGTTGCATTATCTGCTGCAATATGTATACTTCTGAATAATGTCTCAATGCTGTTCAGCTTGGCTGACATGCAGTATTGTCCTTAGTCGAGATATCTTGGTGAACATGAGACAGCCTTGATATGATTGAGACTAATATGTGTTCTAATGTTATAGGATGCTTCGAGCATGGAATAAGATGTAGACTCATGGGTACATTGGATATACTGGACAGACCCTACTTAGGATATTCGATTGCTTGTCACAATGTGAATAATCCTTATATACAAACAAGTGGCATATTTCCTCTGACTTGAGATCACTTGTGTTTCTAAATGATGATTGGCATTGTTTTGAGGTAGTTCAATATCATTTGAAATATAATGGTTATAGACTATCTTGGATAATGAGCATGAGTCATGTTAGGGCACTAGTGATAGATATAGGATTGCCATCTCCTTGTTTGGAGTGTGATGTTCTAAAGGGGCCCCCTGGATGAGATGGTTGAGAAAGTGTATGGCCATACCCAGATGACTATGTTCATCTTATCTAACCACTCTCATCATATTGGAATTACAGCCTTGACACGCTTGTCCAATAAGAACATCCAGTGGCAAAGGAAACACATATGTCAAGTGACTTGGGTTCACACTTGTGCTGTGGTTTGGGTGTAGTCTTGGAAGACTCTTTCCTTTATATCGGGAGACAGTGATGTGTTGCTAGATACCCCTCACTGATCGTGATAATGTAAGTTATCGTTACCGACATTTAAAGGAAACCCTTAGGGTCGCACAATTTGATGATATGGCTTACTTATGTCAGATCGTGTGGACTGAATTGTTTTGGTTCAGTTTAATGGAATTTAAACTCTGATTGTAAGCGAGATCTGGTCTGATCATGTTGGATTGATTAGGGCTTGAGATCGGTAAGCTTCGATCGAGAGAATTGATGCTAGATCGATGAGATCAAGAGCATCAAGAGATGAATGGTTTGTTATAACCCACTTAGTAAGCAAACTATTCATTAACTTGGTGAGCCGATTTGCAACGTGGCCCAATTTATTAAAATGCTTAAGCCCAAGTTAACAATAGCAAGCCCACTAAGCCTTATATACCATATAATAGTTTCTCCCACTTGCAATGTGGGACTATACTCAGGGTATTACAATCTCCCCCACTTAAGACTTGACGTCCTCGTCAAGCCCAAACATTAACACATGCCCAAGAATCATCCCTTAGTCGGCAGCATGTGAGGTCAGCCCAAAGGTGGCTCCACCATCCTCGGTAGCCCTTTCCTATTGGCCTCTCACCATGCTTAGGACTAAGTTTTGCTCTGATACCATTCTGTCACATCCCGTTATCTTAACCCCAAACAAGCAACACAAGTCATAGAGAAACAGGATGTTATCATACAAGATCGATTCACATGCTAAGTAAAACCAAGTTGAAGAAAACACGATCTGAAAAATATAGTGGAATGAGCTACACAGCTCAGTGAGTAGATAGTCTCGTTCGACCATCCACTAATACACAATCAAAAATAGATACAGATATCTTTTCAAAAACATTTAACAAAAGATATCAAAGTATGTTACATAATAAAACCGATAACTATAACTCACAATCATAATCAGAAACAATACACCCAACCCTGGGCAACAAGATTACAAAATAGCCTAACCGGCCAACACAAGATCACGAAATAGCCTAACCAGCCAACACAAGATCACGAAATAGCCTAACCAGCCAACACAAGATCACGAAATAGCCTAACCAGCCAACAGACTCAGACTCACGCAACTATTGTCTAGTGATTTCAGAATTGACCCCGTGGGTCCAACCCGGCCCTCGTCAGGGCACTGAGAGTAACCTGCAGCACATATCGGTGAGGTGTAGATTCAAGAGGTGGCCCCCGCCAGGTCACGACGTGGCACTTTGCTCTACGACACTCAACCACACCCCCTTACCGGGAACACAAACAGGTGAGGTGTAGATTCAAGAGGTGGCCCCCGCCAGATCACGACGTGGCACTTTGCTCTACGACACTCAACCATACCCCCTTACCGGGAACACAAAAACTGTTGGGGTATGCCCTTAAGGCTAATGTTTGAGGCCTTTGGGATTGTATAAGTATCATGTAATAAACTCTTGTGTTTATAAAAGGCATGGTTATTATTCAGGTTGTTACCTTGTCTGCTGTAATAAGTGTACTTCTGAATAATGTCTCAAAGCTGTTCAGCTAGGCTGACAGGCTATATGTCCTTAGTCGAGATATCTTGGTGAACATGAGACAGCCTTGATATGATTGAGACTAATATGAGTGCTAATCTTATAGGATGCTTCGAGCATGGAATAAGATGTAGACTCATGGGTACATTGGATGTACTGGACAGACCCTACTCGGATATTCCATTGCTTGTCACAATGTGAATGATCCTTGTGAGCACTAAGTGGCACATGTCCTTTGACTTGAGATCACTTGTGTTTCTAAATGATGATTGTCATTGTTTTGAGGTAGTTCAATATCATTTGAAACATAATGATTATAGACTATCTTGGATGGTGAGCTTGAATCAGGTTAGAGCACTAGTGATAGACATAGGATTGCCGTCTCCTTGTTTAAGGAGTGTGATGTTCTAATGGGCCCCCTATATGAGATGATTGAGATAGTGTATGGCCATGCCCAGATGACAATGTGCATCTGATCTAATCATGCTCATCGTATTGGAGTTACAAGCTTGACCCGCTTGTCCAATAAGAACATCCAGTGGCAAAGGACACATGTATGCCTTGTGAATGGAGTCACACTTGTGCAATGGTTTGGGAGTAGTCTTGGAAGACTCTTTCCTTTATATCGGGAGACAGTGATGTGTTGCTAGATACCCCTCACTGATCGTGATAACGTAAGTTATCGTTACCGACATTTAGAGGAAACCCTCAGGGTCGCACAATTTGATGATATGGCTTACTTGAGTCAGATCGAATGGACTGGATTCTTTGAGTTCAGATTAAAGGGATTTTATCTCTGATTGTAAGTGAGATCTGGTCTGATCATGTTTGATTGATTAAGGCTTGAGATCGGTAAGCTTCGATCAAGAGAGATGATGCTAGATCGGAAAGATCAGGGGCATCAGGTGATGAATGGTTAGATCATGAGCCTTGGGGTTCAATATGGTCTAGACCACATGGCTTGAGCCATTTCGGTTTGGTTCATGAACCAAAGTTGAATCGAACGGTTTAGCTTGAACCGGTTCACAATTGTGAACGCATGGTTCAATGCTCAAATGCGTTTGGGTTATGGCTTGAGCGCATGCTTTGATGAGCTTCCATTTATGGAAAGTCATCAAAGGGGGCCGGTTTCACTTAACGCCAAAAACGCTTATGCGTTGGAACTCTTCTCATCAACGCCTTGGACATTGGTTGAGGTGTGGTTGACGACGAGAAGGAGAGCTTGGGCAAAGTGGAACTCTCGGCAACAAGGAAGTTCATCATCCCTTCCATTCGACAAGTGAAGATTCCTTGAGTGACTTGCTAGCACAAGCGACCCCAAGGAGTGAGCCAACTTCATCTTGTGTGTGGCACACTTTGGAGGAGACCTATCTTGATCTCTTCTTCCAAGCCGAGATCCAAGTCCATGGCATTGGTATGATTTCTAGTTTCAAGTTGATCATATTGTTTCATATCCGATCTTGACTTGAAGCCCTCTTTCCGCTATGCATGATAGATGAGCATGCTTAGGGTTTCTTCCCCCTTAGTTAGGGGTTCCTTCAATTGGTATCAGAGCTAGGCTCATGATATGATCGATATGATTGCTTTAAGTATTGGTGATCCATACATGATGTTGCGCTTACTGTTTCCTTGAGGCATGCTTTGTTTTCATGATGTTGCGCTTATATGTTCATGATGTTGCGCTTGTATCATATGTTCATGATGTTGCGCTTATATGTTCATGATGTTGCGCTTGTATCATATTTTCATGATGTTGCGCTTATATGTTCATGATGTTGCGCTTGTATCATATGTTCATGATGTTGCGCTTATATGTTCATGATGTTGCGCTTGTATCATATGTTCCTGAAGTATGCGCTCCCCCTTGAAGGGGACCTCCTAAAGTATGCGCTCCCCCTTGAAGGGGACCCCCTTAGATCTAAGGGTTATCAAGCATGTTGTTTGTTTGTAACATTGCGCATGTTATAAAAGTTTTCTAAAACTTACCTCTTGCGCGCTTCATTAGATCTAAGGTGCCACTACATTAAACCCTTAGATGGGTTGATGAGGTTGAAGTCACCACTAGGTTGGATCCAAGTCTGATCAGACCATCTGACAGCTCAGATGGGTTGACCCAATAGCACCTATGCGCAAGCACAAGGTGGCTATAGGTTGACTGCATCTAGGGCGTGTAGCGAGGTCTGGTTGAGACAACTACTGAACACACTTGAGTTAGGCCCGGGGTCACACCCGCTTGCCAAAACTCATGGGGTGGTTCAGCCCTTGGGGCATGCATGGTTGACCATTAGGTCAACTCGGGTCAGTTAGGACTCGGTGCATGCAAGGGCAAAGGATCTAGCTAGATGGATGAGTGGATCCCCATCAATGGACCATTGTAAGGTTGTAGGGCTCATAAGGAAATTAAATTGATGCCATGGGTTTTTCCAAAATTTAATTTCTTGAATGGATCACATGTTGATTGAATCATATGCTTGTTTATTTAGTCTTATGTGGGTTGCCCTATTGTGTGCTGTGCTGGGGCCTGCGAGCCTGGATAAGTTGTAAATTAATTTGTGATCTGCGAATCACATTGTACTTAATTTATAATATGTAGTTGACCTGCGAGTCAACCTTGTCTAGATAGATCAAATGTACTTTGATTAGACAAGTGCACACATCCAAGAGGGGCATTCATCTGGTGGTGCACCTGAGGTGCTCTTGGCGCTAGGGCACTGGGTTGGACCAGATGAGATGCAAGGAGCTCAAGTGAAGACTTAAGTAAATTAAGGTCTTACTAGGGTTCATGGGCTTTTACCACATAAGATCATGCTTTCTTCTTATTGCTTATAATTAGAATTGCATGTTTAAGTTTATCTTCTGCTATCACCATAGGACTTGTATGATAGTTAAGAAGATAAAAGACCGATAAAATCCAACGCTAACATATCAAGCTCGTAAGCCTTCTGACGCGAAACCTCACCTTTCTGATTATCGTTGGAGCCGTGTTGAACCCACTCAGTGGGCACGTCCACCTATCTTCAGACGGTGCTGGATTTCACCTGCGTGTTACAGAGTTGGGATTTATCCCCTCTCGTTGCTCAGCATAGCACGTGGTGGTCCAGGGAGTAGGTCAGGTCAGCTTGACCATGTTGGCTACATATGTGGCGCATATGGTAGCACATGGAGGCAGCCATCTCTGGGATCAGAGACTGTGTTGTACCAACTCAGTTGGCACAGTCTGCTGGATTGCCAAGATGAAGGGGAATCGCACGGGTTGGCGATTGGCTGGCACAGCCTACCAGAAATTAGTACTTGTCATCTCTGTGCATCTTATCTCGCCTGAGCGGGACGCGGAGACCAAGTATGAAATCTGGATCCCATCTCACTAAAAGAGTGTTACTCTTTCGGACTGTTTACTGGATTTTTCAGTCAGACAAAATAGTGAGAAAAGAATCTTTCTTAAGTCCTGGATTGATTCTGAAACATTGATACTAACCTTGCTGTTCTTGCTTGTTGTAGATTCCTGCAGCAACGAACACCATGAGCTTCAATGTGCGATCCCTACTGGAAAGGGAGAAGTTTGCTGGGCCGAACTTCTCTGACTGGTTCGGACACCTTAAGATTGTTCTTAAGGCAGAGAGGAAACTGTATGTCCTCGAGACGGCGATACCGCCGCAGCCCGCTCCGAACGCCGCAAGGGCGGTTCGGGAAGCCTACGAAAAGCACGTCAATGATAGCATTGATGTCGCTTGCCTGATGCTAGCGTCTATGACGCCACCGCTGCAGCGTCAGCATGAGGATATGTCAGCTATAGAGATTATAGCAAACCTCAAAATGCTGTATGCTGCACAGGCGAGGACTGAACGCTATAATCTGACGAAGCTCTTCTTTCAGAGCAAACTGGCTGAGGGGAGCCCAGTGGGAGCTCACGTGCTCAAGATGATTGGGCACAAGGAGGCTCTAGATAAACTGGGGCATACCATCAACCAGGAGCTTGCTGTAGATATTATTCTGCAGTCTCTCCCGCCTTCTTTCGATGCGTTCATTATTAACTTTAATATGAACAAGATCGATTGTACGCCGGCAGAGCTGCTGAATATGCTCTTGACAACTGAGGAAACTCTGAAGGGTAAGCCTTCAACCTCTGTCTTGATGGTTCCTTCTAGGAACAAGAAGAAGGGGAAGAAGGGCAAGGCCCCTGTCAAGAATTACAGTAAGGCCCTGAAACAGAAGGTGAAGCGGTCGAAGGACAACAGGTGTTTCCACTGTGGCCAGCTGGGTCACTGGAAAAAGGACTGTAAAGCGCTCCAAGGAGATAAGAGGGGAAGCATTGCTTCTGGCTCAGGTATATACGTGACGGAAGTCATGGTTTCATCTTCTTCTATATCATGGGTGTTAGACACTGCATGTGGAGTTCACATTTGTTCAAATGTGCAGGAACTCAAGAGAAGAAGGCAGGTGGGACAGCATGAGGTAGACCTACGAGTTGGAAACGGGGCACGGGTTGCTGCTGTTGCTGTAGGAGACTATTTCATTACTTTACCATCTGGCATTGTATTAGAATTAAACAATTGTTATTTTGTACCCAGTATTACCAAGAATATTATCTCCATTCCTGCTCTTGTCAGGAAAGGATTTGCCTTTGAATGCAAGATTTCAAAGTGTGTTTTAACTTATGATAATATTGTGTATGCAACTGGTTCAATTAACAATGGGTTATACATGTTGGACATGGAAAATTCTATACAAAACATTGATAATAAGAAAGCCAAGTATGCTGATGACAGCACCTTGCTATGGCATAGTCGTTTAGGCCATATAAACGAGAAGCGCATTAAGCGGTTGCATGAACATGGACTGCTGGGATCATTCTCCTATGAGGAGATTGAGACATGCAAAGCTTGTTTAATGGGTAAAATGACGAAGTCTCCTTTTCCTCACAAAGGTCAAAGGACTTCAGGTTTACTGGACCTTATACACAGTGATGTGTGTGGGCCTTTCAGTAAACATGCCAGAGGTGGCTATCAGTACTTCATTACCTTCACTGATGATTTCAGTAGGTATGGGTATGTCTATTTAATGAGACATAAAAATGAATCTTTTGACAAGTTCAAAGAGTTCAAGAATGAAGTACAGAATCAGTTAGGCCGAAATATCAAGGCACTTCGTTCTGATCGAGGTGGTGAATACCTGAGTCATGCGTTTACTGACTATCTGAAAGAGTGTGGGATTATCTCACAGCTCACTCCGCCAGGAACACCGCAATGGAATGGTGTGTCCGAGAGGAGAAATAGAACGCTACTTGATATGGTTCGTTCTATGATGAGTCAGGCTACTCTTCCATACTCCTTTTGGGGTTTTGCACTGGAAACAGCTGCAAAGGTACTAAACCGAGTGCCATCCAAGGCAGTTTTAAAGACGCCATATGAGTTATGGTATGGGAAACAGCCTAGCTTGACATTTATCAGGATCTGGGGTTGCGAGGCTTATGTCAAAAAGCTCGCCTCTGGGAAACTAGAGAGCAGATCTGACAAATGCATCTTTGTCGGTTACCCTAAGGAAACTAAGGGTTATTATTTCTACGATCCCAAAGAGAACAAGGTTTTTGTTGCTCGGACGGCCATATTTCTTGAGAAGGAGTTTCTTCTGCAAGAGGCCAGTGGGAGAGAAATAAAGCTGGATGAAAATCCAGAGGAAGGACAAAGTAGTCAAGCACAGTTGGATGTGCCTGAGCCAGTAGATCAGGTTATTGAACAACCTGAGGCTCAGATATCACGGGAACCGCGAAGATCGGGTAGGATCCGTCGACAGCCTGAGCGCTATGACGGAGTCTACATCATGGATAATGATGAACCCCTAACTTATGCGGATGCGGTCAGTGGACCGGAGTCAGCTAGATGGCTTGAAGCTATGCGAGCCGAGATTGACTCCATGTCAGATAACCAAGTCTGGGATTTGGTTGATCCGCCTCCGGGAGTAATCCCTATAGGCTGTAAATGGATCTTCAAGAAGAAGATTGACATGGATGGTAACGTGGTTACCTATAAAGGCAGGCTAGTTGCGAAAGGTTTCAAACAAATCTACGGGATAGATTATGATGAAACTTTCTCTCCTGTAGCCATGTTTAAGTCTATTCGGATTCTTTTCGCGATAGCTGCATATTACGATTATGAGATCTGGCAGATGGATGTGAAGACAGCTTTCCTCAATGGAAATCTGGATGAGGATGTGTATATGACACAACCTGAGGGTTTCACTAATCCATCAGATCGTCATAAAATATGCAAGTTAAAGAAATCCATTTATGGATTGAAGCAAGCATCAAGAAGCTGGAATATTCGTTTTGATGAATCAATCTCTGAGTTTGGTTTCATCAAGAACGAAGATGACCCGTGTGTATATAAGAGGTTTAGTGGGAGCGTGATTACATTCCTAATCCTCTACGTCGATGATATCTTGATCATTGGAAACGATATTCCTGAACTGCATGCTGTTAAGGCATGGTTAGGAAAATGTTTTCAGATGAAAGATCTAGGAGAAGCAGCCTATGTATTAGGTGTGAAGATCTACCGGGATAGATCTAAGAGGCTTCTCGGGTTGTGCCAGAGTACCTACATCGATAAGGTCCTGGAGAGATTCCATTTAGAGAATTCTAAACGTGGATATCTTCCAGTCAGACATGGTCTGAATCTTTCGAAGAGTCAGTGTCCACAAACACAGACTGAGAAAGATGAAATGGACAATACGCCTTATGCTTCGGCTATTGGGTCCATTATGTATGCGATGTTGTGTACTCGCCCAGACGTCGCTTACGGGTTAAGCGTGACCAGTCGATTCCAAAGTAATCCAGGTTTGGCGCACTGGATTGCGGTCAAGAACATCTTAAAATATCTGCGGAGGACCAAAGATATGTTCTTGATATATGGTGGTCAGGAAGAACTCAGTATAGAGGGATATACTGACGCTTCGTTCCAGTCGGACCAGGATGATTTCCGATCGCAATCAGGCTATGTTTTTAGCTTGAATGGAGGTGCTGTGGTGTGGAAAAGTTTCAAACAGTCAACTGTTGCTGATTCCACAACAGAAGCCGAGTATGTTGCAGCCTCGGAAGCATCCAAGGAGGCAGTGTGGATTCGTAAGTTCGTGAGAGAACTTGGTGTCGTTCCTTCGAGTGCAGATCCTTTGGTTATCTTCTGTGATAACACTGGAGCTATAGCACAAGCAAAGGAACCGCGGTCACACCAGAAGTCCAAGCACATACAAAGACGTTTTCACTTGATCCGGGAGATCATTGATCGTGGCGAGATCAAGATTTGCAAGGTTCATACAGATGACAATCTGGCAGACCCGCTTACCATGCCTCTGGCGCAGCAGAAGCATGAGAAGCACTGTAATAATATGGGTTTGAGATTTCTCAACCATTAGATTAAGTGCAAGTGGGAGATTGTTGGGGTATGCCCTTAAGGCTAATGTTTGAGGCCTTTGGGATTGTATAAGTATCATGTAATAAACTCTTGTGTTTATAAAAGGCATGGTTATTATTCAGGTTGTTACCTTGTCTGCTGTAATAAGTGTACTTCTGAATAATGTCTCAAAGCTGTTCAGCTAGGCTGACAGGCTATATGTCCTTAGTCGAGATATCTTGGTGAACATGAGACAGCCTTGATATGATTGAGACTAATATGAGTGCTAATCTTATAGGATGCTTCGAGCATGGAATAAGATGTAGACTCATGGGTACATTGGATGTACTGGACAGACCCTACTCGGATATTCCATTGCTTGTCACAATGTGAATGATCCTTGTGAGCACTAAGTGGCACATGTCCTTTGACTTGAGATCACTTGTGTTTCTAAATGATGATTGTCATTGTTTTGAGGTAGTTCAATATCATTTGAAACATAATGATTATAGACTATCTTGGATGGTGAGCTTGAATCAGGTTAGAGCACTAGTGATAGACATAGGATTGCCGTCTCCTTGTTTAAGGAGTGTGATGTTCTAATGGGCCCCCTATATGAGATGATTGAGATAGTGTATGGCCATGCCCAGATGACAATGTGCATCTGATCTAATCATGCTCATCGTATTGGAGTTACAAGCTTGACCCGCTTGTCCAATAAGAACATCCAGTGGCAAAGGACACATGTATGCCTTGTGAATGGAGTCACACTTGTGCAATGGTTTGGGAGTAGTCTTGGAAGACTCTTTCCTTTATATCGGGAGACAGTGATGTGTTGCTAGATACCCCTCACTGATCGTGATAACGTAAGTTATCGTTACCGACATTTAGAGGAAACCCTCAGGGTCGCACAATTTGATGATATGGCTTACTTGAGTCAGATCGAATGGACTGGATTCTTTGAGTTCAGATTAAAGGGATTTTATCTCTGATTGTAAGTGAGATCTGGTCTGATCATGTTTGATTGATTAAGGCTTGAGATCGGTAAGCTTCGATCAAGAGAGATGATGCTAGATCGGAAAGATCAGGGGCATCAGGTGATGAATGGTTAGATCATGAGCCTTGGGGTTCAATATGGTCTAGACCACATGGCTTGAGCCATTTCGGTTTGGTTCATGAACCAAAGTTGAATCGAACGGTTTAGCTTGAACCGGTTCACAATTGTGAACGCATGGTTCAATGCTCAAATGCGTTTGGGTTATGGCTTGAGCGCATGCTTTGATGAGCTTCCATTTATGGAAAGTCATCAAAGGGGGCCGGTTTCACTTAACGCCAAAAACGCTTATGCGTTGGAACTCTTCTCATCAACGCCTTGGACATTGGTTGAGGTGTGGTTGACGACGAGAAGGAGAGCTTGGGCAAAGTGGAACTCTCGGCAACAAGGAAGTTCATCATCCCTTCCATTCGACAAGTGAAGATTCCTTGAGTGACTTGCTAGCACAAGCGACCCCAAGGAGTGAGCCAACTTCATCTTGTGTGTGGCACACTTTGGAGGAGACCTATCTTGATCTCTTCTTCCAAGCCGAGATCCAAGTCCATGGCATTGGTATGATTTCTAGTTTCAAGTTGATCATATTGTTTCATATCCGATCTTGACTTGAAGCCCTCTTTCCGCTATGCATGATAGATGAGCATGCTTAGGGTTTCTTCCCCCTTAGTTAGGGGTTCCTTCAAAAACCCCCACAACTGGGAAACAAGAACAGAACAGAAGGTGAATGAATTCAAGAGGTGGCCCCCGTCTGACCAAGACGTGGCACTTTGCTTCAAACACCCAACTCTCAAAAGGTTTATCACCTGGACAAAATACCCTTAACACAAACCGGAAACCTGAACCTCTAATCTGGTCACTAGACTCTAAAACAGTCCCTCCATTACCGGAAACATGTCAGAATAGGATGGGTGGATTCCCCAACCCCAAATCAGAATGACTGTTCACTGAGTGCTCTAGTTGACCCTTAGGTTCAGTCCACTCAAGTCTAGGACTCTTATCCTCAATCATACAACACGAACATTATCTCAGACATCACATCAATCAAGTTCAGGAAAGGTCCTTAGATTTCATGCAAGCATGGTTTAACTTTTTCTAAGTTATCATCCAAAGTTATCAATCAATATTTCATGTCATTACTTTCTACATACACCATTCAATTAAAAATACATAATAATACAGAAAATTCACCAAATTTCGTTCACAATTAACCTAAATGCAGAATATCACATATTCATAGTTTCCTACTAGTACTGATAACAAAAGACAGAAATGCCCCTAGTTCAAAGTTTAAGTCATGCAGGAAAAGTTATCCAAAAATTTCGTAAAAATATTCATTACGTCCCTCATGATCCCTAGATTCGTAATTTCAAGTTTTCCCCAATTTTAACTAGGAAATTTACCGAATTACCCCTAGGTCAATTTCAGTCAACAGAAACTTTTATTTCTGAAAATTCCCAAAAAAATACAGTAGAATCCTCATATACCTAATTTCATGAATATCAAGTTTTCCCCAATTTTTACCCATGCATTTGGACGTAACTTCATGAAGAAGGGGCGAAATTCTCATCCAAGCCCTAATCTTCATGCAATTGAAATTCTAATGCTACATACATGTTTAATCAAGGCCTAATTTATGATTAGGAGTCTTAAAAACGAAAAGCCCTAATTGTCATGCAAGCTAGGGTTTCAAAATTTAGGGAAAAAGCAAGAAACGTATACAATTTTGCAAGCATGTGTTCATGTCATCTTTCTAGACATTAATCCTCTCTAAATCATGCAAAACCTTCCATATGCGTGAACTAGGTGAAGAGAAAATCCACTCACCTTGTTTTCGGTTCTTCCAAGCCAACACCCTCACGCCACTCACGCCACACACGTCGCCGGAACCACCCAAAAGCCGCCGGAAAGTCGCCTCCACCACCTCTTGCCGCCGGCCACAAGAAGAGGAGAAGAGAAGAAGCAAGCCGCCACTTCACCAAGGGAAGAAAATCGTGAGCAAAGAGAAAAACGAGGGTGAACATGATTTCCCATAAAATTTTCGTTTTTTTCAAGCCTCCAACGAATCCAAACCAATAGCAACCATAAGTGAAAGATCCAATAACCCTTTAGCATAAGTTAATCTCCAATTTACCCTTATCAAGGGCTCTTACCCTTTTCTAACAAGAATACACCCCTAGCCTAGTGGCGTGCAGCACACATCCTATGCCTTAAGTCTTAGGTTCGAATCCTCTCCGCGACACATATTTTTACATTGCAGGAAAATACACCAAACAAGACATTTTCTCAATGAAAAACTTCCACAAACATGCTATAAACGAAATTTTATTTTTTTTTTTTCTTACCTGTTAATAAATTTCCGGATCTTACATTCCTCCCCCCTTAAAAAGCTTTAGTCCTCTAAAGCTCACCAGCCAAATCATCGAACAGCTGAGGGAACTCTCTTCTCATATCTGACTCTGTCTCCCAAGTAGCTTCTTCGACTGACTGGTTTCCCTAGATAACTTTTACAAGCGGTACTGTCTTGTTCCTTAAGACTTTGTCTTTCCTATCCACAATCCTCAGTGGTCTCTCTACAAAAGTCAGATCACTCTGGATCTGCAGGGGAGCAGAATCAAGCACATGTGATGGATCTGCACAGTATTTCCTCAGAACTGACACATGAAATACATTATGAAGATGCTCCAGAGATGGTGGCAGAGCTAGTCTGTACGCTATAGGACCAACCCTCTCTACAATATCATAAGGTCCAACAAACCTCGGGCTCAGCTTTCCTTTCTTGCCAAACCGCATGACACCCTTGGTTGGTGAAACCTTCAGAAACACATGATCCCCCACCATAAACTCTAGAGGACGACGGCGATCATCAGCATAACTCTTCTGCCTGTCCCGAGCAACCTTCAGTTTTTCCTGGATAACTCTGACTCTATCTGTAGCCTCCTGTACAGCTTCTGATCTCAGAATCATCCGGTCCCCCGATTCCTCCCAACTCAGAGGAGACCTGCACTTCTTGCCATACAGAGCCTCGTACGGAGCCATCTGAATACTGGAGTGAAAACTGTTATTGTAGGTGAACTCTATCAGGGATAAATCACTGTCCCACTCAGAACTCCAATCTACAACATAAGCCCTCAACAAATCCTCCAAAGTCTGTATAGTACGCTCTGACTGACCATCTGACTGCGGATGGTAGGCGGTACTAAAACTCAACTTTGTGCCAAGACCCTCATGCAAGCTCTTCCAGAATCTGGAAAGGAATCTGGAATCGCGGTCTGATACAATATCCACAGGCACTCCATGTAATCTGACTATCTCATCGATGTACAGCTTAGCCAGCCGATCGAGTGGGTAAGTCATCCGAATAGGTAAAAAGTGTGCAGCCTTCGTGAGCCTGTCAACGATGACCCAAACTGCATCATGCCCTCTCCTGGTCCGAGGCAACCCACAAACAAAATCCATACTAATGCACTCCCACTTCCACTACGGAATAGGGAGCTGCTGCAGTAATCCCCCAGGTCTCTGGTGTTCGGCCTTCACAGTCTGACAGGTTAATCACCGAGATACGAACACCGCGACCTCCTTCTTCATCCCCGGCCACCAGAAATCCTTCTTCAAATCCTGATACATTTTTGTGACTCCGGGATGCAAGGAATACTTGGAGTTATGACCCTCCTCCAAGATCTCTCTCCTCAGACTAGGTTCCTCAGGGACACACACCCTTCCACGGAACCGCAGAATATTATCACCAGATACACTGAAATCCTCCACTGGCCCGGCAGCCATCCTCTCTTTGATCTGAACTAGACTCGGATCTACCAGCTGCTGATCCCTGATCCTCTGCAGTAAAGCAGACTGAACCCGGAGAAAAGCCACATACCCAGACTGAACTCTGGGAGACACCTCAACCCTGAGCTCTCGGAACTCCTACAATAACTGCCACTCACTGACCCTCAGTGCGGCTACAGAAGTAACTGGGTGTCTGCTCAATGCATCAGCTACCACATTGGCTTTCCCGGCCTGATACTGAATAGAGAAATCATAATCCTTTATTAGCTCCATCCACCTTCTCTGCCTCATATTTAAATCCTTCTGAGTGAACATGTACTTGAGACTCTGATGGTCAGTAAATAAGTCAAACTCCTGTCCCAATAGATAGTGGCGCCATATCTTCAGTGCAAAAACCACTGCCGCCAACTCCAAATCATGTGTGGGATAGTTTAACTCATACTCCTTCAGTTGCCGTGAAGCATAAGCTACCACGGCCCCTTTCTGCATCAGGACGCAGCCAAGTCCTTTGCCTGAGGCATCAGTATAAACAGTAAACCTCTTCCCATCAGTAGGAATGATAAGGATGGGTGTACTGGTCAATCTCCTTTTTAGCTCCTGGAAGCTTTCCTCACACTTCTCGTCCCAAATAAACTTAGCCTCTTTCCTGGTCAGCTTGGTTAAGGGACCCGCCAACTTGGAGAACCCCTCCACAAACCTCCTGTAATATCCTGCTAATCCCAGAAAGCTCCGGATCTCTGTGGCACTAGTTGGTCTTCCCCAGTTCAGGATAGCCTGTACCTTCACTGGATCCACAGACACGCCCTGACCAGATATCACATGCCCCAGAAAGCTGATCTGATCCAACCAAAACTCGCACTTGCTGGCCTTAGCATACAACTGGTGCTTCCTCAGAATTGCTAGTACCCTGCGCAAGTCCCTAGCGTGATCCTGAGAAGTACGGGAGTATACCAGTATATCATCTATGAACACCACCACACAAGTGTCTAATAGCTCATGAAACACCCTGTTCATCAGATCCATAAAAACAGCAGGTGCATTGGTCAGTCCAAAAGGCATAACTACAAACTCGTAGTGTCCATACCAGGTCCTGAAAGCAGTTTTCAGGACATCCTCATCCCTGACCCTGAGCTGATGGTATCCTGACCTCAGATCGATCTTGGAGAACACAGTGGCACCCTGCAACTGATCGAACAGATCATCTATCCTCAGAAGGGGATACTTATTCTTTACAGTCACTTGATTCAGTTGACGGTAATCTATGCACATTCTCAGTGTTCCGTCCTTCTTCTGATACCACTCTGTAACGCCCCCTAGCTGTCTAGCAATACACAAGCAAGGTTTTCCACCCTCGAAACCGCTATTATTAGCTAGCTCATTCCTCTGATACCACTCTGTAACGCCCCCTCAGAAATAACCCCAAACACAGACAGAATCCGCGGAAGATAGGGAACGTCATGTTGGGGTATGCCCTTAAGCCTAATGTTTGAGGCCTTGGGATTGTATCAGTATCATGTAATAAACTCTTATGTTTATAAGGGCATGGTTATTATTCAGGTTGCTACATTGTCTGCTGCAATATATATGTTCTTCTGAATAATGTCTCAAAGCTGTTCAGCTAGGCTGACATGCAGTTAAGTCCTTAGTCGATATATCTTGGTGAACATGAGACAGCCTTGATATGATTGAGACTAATATGTGTTCTAATCTTATAGGATGCTTCGAGCATGGAATAAGATGTAGACTCATGGGTACATTGGATGTACTGGACTGACCCTACTAGGATATTCAATTGCTTGTCACAATGTGAATAATCCTTGATTGTAACAAGTGGCACATTTCCTCTGACTTGAGATCACTTGTGTTTTCTAAATGATGATTGTCATTGTTTTGAGGTAGTTCAATATCATTTGAAACATAATGATCATAGACTATCTTGGATAATGATCATGAGTCAGGTTAGGGCACTAGTGATAGATAAAGGATTGCCGTCTCCTTGTTTAAGGAGTGTGATGTTCTAAAGGGGCCCCCCCTGGATGAGATGATTGAGAAAGTGTATGGCCATACCCAGGTGACTATGTTCATCTGATCTAATCATGCTCATCATATTGGAGTTACAAGCTTGACAGGCTTGTCCAATAAGAACATCCAGTGGCAAAGGAAACATGTATGCCTTGTGAAGTTGATTCACACTTGTGCTGTGGTTTGGGTGTAGTCTTGGAAGACTCTTTCCTTTATATCGGGAGACAGTGATGTGTTGCTAGATACCCCTCACTGATCGTGATAACGTGAGTTATCGTTACCGACATTTAAAGGAAACCCTCAGGGTCGCACAATTTGATGATATGACTTACTTAAGTCAGATCGTGTGGACTGAATTGTTCAGGTTCAGTTTAAAGGGAATTAATCTCTGATTGTAAGCGAGATCTGGTCTGATCATGTTTGATTGATTAGGGCTTGAGATCGGTAAGCTTCGATCGAGAGAATGGATGCTAGATCGGTGAGATCAGGAGCATCAAAGAGATGAACGGTCAGATCTGGAGCCTTAGGGTTTAATTGAGATCTAGACCAAGTGGCTTGGGTTATTTGGCATTTGAACCGAATCAAATTAAACCAGCTCATGAATGAGCGCTTGGTTCAAATCGAGAACAAGTTGCGATTGGGGTAAAACTTTGTGGTCGCATGAAGAGGTGGTTTACTATTTTTAGAAGCCACTTTCACACGCCTCACGTCGCCACATTGCTCTCTCCCTTTCTTGTGCCCCGCCTCTTCCTCTCGAGAAAGGGCTCTCGCATGTGTGAAGGTGGACGAGAAAAGAAAGAAGGAGACTCTCGCCAAGCAACTCTCCATCCCTTCCATTCGATCAAGGACGCCTTTGGAACCTTGCTAGCACAAGGAGCACCAAGGAAGTGAGCGCATTCTCATCTTGTGTGCGCATCCTCTGGAGAAGATCTCTTTTGGTCTTTGATTTCAAGACATCGTCCAAACGATGGCAATGGTGAGAACTATTCTTATCTATTCAAGTTTTGATAGTTGATCGTATAATGCATGCTATCCGATTCTATGAAACCCTAGTATCCGCTGCCCAAGTTCTTATTTGCGCCACTTTAGGGTTTCGCCCCCCTTATGCAACCTTCACGTCACACACAATCAATGAGACAGATGCTAGGGAATAATAGCTTACAAAAATCCGATACGAGAAATTTCGGCAGCATGTCCCCAGTAAAATTAAGGAAATTCCTGTACATGCTTCATAAACACACTGAAAACATCATATTTCGAATCAAAATCCTCAGACATTATCACATGTAACCCACGGTTTCTACAACATATTATCTATTTAAATTTTAAACCTTAGTTAACAAGAATTTCATGCTAAAAATCATTGACTGTGGATATTACGTTAAGCAGTATTGGATGTTAATTAACTGGCTTATTGATTGTTAATTTGTAATTAATTGATTAGAATTTATTGGTTGTTAAATTGTAATTAATTAAATAGACCTTATTGGATGTTAATTTAATCCTTATTGGATTTTCGTTTAAGTGAATGGTTAATTGTTAGTTAATGGTTAAATTAATTAGTTAACTATGGGTTATTGGGTTTACACTTAAATTAGATGGATTCGAATTAATTAGTTAGTGGATTAAGTCTTCTCACCTAATTGGATCATCACTTGGCGACATGGACTTGGATCCTCTACTTGGCGGTTAGGATGCTTGGCGACTTGAAGATCCAATCCGTTAATTCAAATATGGCGTGAAGAGGACTTTTAGCGGCTGATCGTTCATGCAACCCTAGAGCTTGACGCCACCTTGGAGGAAGAAGGCGATCTTGGTGTTCTTGGAGTTATTGAGGCGAATTCTCCATCTTCTTCCCCTTGGCGAATTTCCTTGAGGTGAAGAAACTTTCTTGGCGAGTTCTTGGAGATTCTTTGGGCGGCTTAAAGGCTTTAGACGAGTTTTGTGGGGGAAGATTTCACCTTAGTGTTCACGGTTAAGAGGTGAGTGGAGTGTCTATTCGATCCGATCTATTTGGTTGTGTTAGATGATACATGTAATTGTTATAACCCACTTAGTAAGCAAACTATTCATTAACTTGGTGAGCCGATTTGCAACGTGGCCCAATTTATTAAAATGCTTAAGCCCAAGTTAACAATAGCAAGCCCACTAAGCCTTATATACCATATAATAGTTTCTCCCACTTGCAATGTGGGACTATACTCAGGGTATTACAATCTCCCCCACTTAAGACTTGACGTCCTCGTCAAGCCCAAACATTAACACATGCCCAAGAATCATCCCTTAGTCGGCAGCATGTGAGGTCAGCCCAAAGGTGGCTCCACCATCCTCGGTAGCCCTTTCCTATTGGCCTCTCACCATGCTTAGGACTAAGTTTTGCTTTGATACCATTCTGTCACATCCCGTTATCTTAACCCCAAACAAGCAACACAAGTCATAGAGAAACAGGATGTTATCATACAAGATCGATTCACATGCTAAGTAAAACCAAGTTCAAGAAAACACGATCTGAAAAATTTCGAGAATCCATACGTAGAAACTCCACGAAACACAAATTTCATAAATGTACTTGCCACCACGCAATCCTTGCACTAGACATATGCAAGGCAACAGTTATATCAAACCCGTATAAAATCCATAAAATCCATAAATCACATCATCAAAATACCACGGTAATCGAACAGAATTCACCGAAAACAGGCTTAAGCCCTCGGTTTAACAGTCGTATCAAAACAAATGCCAAACCGGCAACAATATCACAGAAATCAGAAAGAAATAGCCACATCCGGCTAATATGTCCATGAATCAAAAATCATTAAAAGTTTGGCCACATCCGGCCCTCAAGATATCACAGGCTCGCAGGCCCCAAAATATCAAGTCAGAACATAACACATCCGCTAGGCTGTAGGCTCCTGCCCTGCATCTGAAAATATAGTGGAATGAGCTACACAGCTCAGTGAGTAGATAGTCTCGTTCGACCATCCACTAATACACAATCAAAAATAGATACATATATCTTTTCAAAAACATTTAACAAAAGATATCAAAGTATGTTACATAATAAAACCGATAACTATAACTCACAATCATAATCAGAAACAATACACCCAACCCCGGGCAACAAGATTACAAAATAGCCTAACCGGCCAACACAAGATCACGAAATAGCCTAACCAGCCAACACAAGATCACGAAATAGCCTAACCAGCCAACACAAGATCACGAAATAGCCTAACCAGCCAACAGACTCAGACTCACGCAACTATTGTCTAGTGATTTCAGAATTGACCCCGTGGGTCCAACCCGGCCCTCGTCAGGGCACTGAGAGTAACCTGCAGCACATATCGGTGAGGTGTAGATTCAAGAGGTGGCCCCCGCCAGGTCACGACATGGCACTTTGCTCTACGACACTCAACCACACCCCCTTACCGGGAACACAAACAGGTGAGGTGTAGATTCAAGAGGTGGCCCCCGCCAGATCACGACGTGGCACTTTGCTCTACGACACTCAACCATACCCCCTTACCGGGAACACAAAAACCCCCACAACTGGGAAACAAGAACAGAACAGAAGGTGAATGAATTCAAGAGGTGGCCCCCGTCTGACCAAGACGTGGCACTTTGCTTCAAACACCCAACTCTCAAAAGGTTTATCACCTGGACAAAATACCCTTAACACAAACTGGAAACCTGAACCTCTAATCTGGTCACTAGACTCTAAAACAGTCCCTCCATTACCGGAAACATGTCAGAATAGGATGGGTGGATTCCCCAACCCCAAATCAGAATGACTGTTCACTGAGTGCTCTAGTTGACCCTTAGGTTCAGTCCACTCAAGTCTAGGACTCTTATCCTCAATCATACAACACGAACATTATCTCAGACATCACATCAATCAAGTTCAGGAAAGGTCCTTAGATTTCATGCAAGCATGGTTTAACTTTTTCTAAGTTATCATCCAAAGTTATCAATCAATATTTCATGTCATTACTTTCTACATACACCATTCAATTAAAAATACATAATAATACAGAAAATTCACCAAATTTCGTTCACAATTAACCTAAATGCAGAATATCACATATTCATAGTTTCCTACTAGTTCTGATAACAAAAGACAGAAATGCCCCTAGTTCAAAGTTTAAGTCATGCAGGAAAAGTTATCCAAAAATTTCGTAAAAATATTCATTACGTCCCTCATGATTCCTAGATTCGTAATTTCAAGTTTTCCCCAATTTTAACTAGGAAATTTACCGAATTACCCCTAGGTCAATTTCAGTCAACAGAAACTTTTATTTCTGAAAATTCCCAAAAAAATACAGTAGAATCCTCATATACCTAATTTCATGAATATCAAGTTTTCCCCAATTTTTACCTATGCATTTGGACGTAACTTCATGAAGAAGGGGCGAAATTCTCATCCAAGCCCTAATCTTCATGCAATTGAAATTCTAATGCTACATACATGTTTAATCAAGGCCTAATTTATGATTAGGAGTCTTAAAAACGAAAAGCCCTAATTGTCATGCAAGCTAGGGTTTCAAAATTTAGGGAAAAAGCAAGAAACGTATACAATTTTGCAAGCATGTGTTCATGTCATCTTTCTAGACATTAATCCTCTCTAAATCATGCAAAACCTTCCATATGCGTGAACTAGGTGAAGAGAAAATCCACTCACCTTGTTTTCGGTTCTTCCAAGCCAACACCCTCACGCCACTCACGCCACACACGTCGCCGGAACCACCCAAAAGCCGCCGGAAAGTCGCCTCCACCACCTCTTGCCGCCGGCCACAAGAAGAGGAGAAGAGAAGAAGCAAGCCGCCACTTCACCAAGGGAAGAAAATCGTGAGCAAAGAGAAAAACGAGGGTGAACACGATTTCCCCTAAAATTTTCATTTTTTTCAAGCCTCCAACGAATCCAAACCAATAGCAACCATAAGTGAAAGATCCAATAACCCTTTAGCATAAGTTAATCTCCAATTTACCCTTATCAAGGGCTCTTACCCTTTTCTAACAAGAATACACCCCTAGCCTAGTGGCGTGCAGCACACATCCTATGCCTTAAGTCTTAGGTTCGAATCCTCTCCGCGACACATATTTTTACATTGCAGGAAAATACACCAAACAAGACATTTTCTCAATGAAAAACTTCCACAGACATGCTATAAACGAAATTTTTTTTTTTTCTTACCTGTTAATAAATTTCCGGATCTTACATGGTTAGATCTTGAGCCTTATGGTTTAATATGATCTAGACCAATGCTTGGTTTGATTTGGTCTTTAAACCAAATGAGATTGAACCGGTTCATCAAGTGAACGCTTGGTTCAAAGAGGAGAATGTTGCGACTTGTTCACTTGGCGTGAACGCTTGAACACATTGAGGGTTTACTATTTTTGGAAGTCATGCTTTCCAAAATAGGGAGCACGCCTCACGTTCGAGAGCATTGCTCTATTCTCGCTCGCAACTTCCTCTTGTCGCCGCTCTCCTCTCGTGTGGTGAGTCTTGACGCTCAAGGAGGATTCGGCCTAGCCAAGAGATCATCTCATCTTCCCTTCAAGCGATTAGGAGACTTGGAGATCCTTGCTAGCACAAGGAACGACAAGGAGAAAGCCATTTCTCATCTTGTGTGCGTCACCTTTGGAGGAGAGCCGCTCGCCCTCTTCTTCCAAGTCACCATCCAAGCAATGGATATGGTATGATCCCTTCTTGATCTATACATGTTATTAAAGTTGATCATATATTCATCATACGATCTTAGAAACCCTAGCTTCCGCTATGCAAAAAGTCTTAATGTGCGCATATTAGGGTTTCGCCCTCCCTTTAGGGACTTTCACTTGGAGCTTGGCGCATGCATGAAGTTGGCGCACCTTGCATGGTGGCGCAACAAGCATCAAGGAAAAGGCGCAAGCTTGCTTGATGGCACAAGTTAGGCATGGCCGAACCCTTTGGTTTGAGAGCTAGCTAACTTGGCATCTTTCATTGTGGCGCATTCTCCTTGGAGGAAGATCATGGCATTGGCCGAACCTTTGAGGTCTACCCTTAAGGTTTGAGAGCTAAGCCATGAAGGAAGGACCTTGGAGCCAACCATGAAGACAAGATAGAGGGCGGCTAGGATAGGTCTTTCTTAGGGGCTTGAGTCCTATGTTAAGAGTTGAACCTCCTTTTGGCATGGTTTGGTTCAATGTCTTGAAAGGACTTTGATCACAACATCTTTTACTGCTTTCCTTATCTGCTAAAAGCATGCCTGTGATGTTTTATCATTATGTTATCACTATAGGATTGCATGCCTGTATTGTTAGACATAAGATAAAACTGATGAGACCTTAAAAAACCCTCATAAAATATCAAGTCTAGAAGCCTTCTAACGCGTAGCCCTCACTAAGCTATCGATCAGTGGAGTTGTGAACTGGTTCCCACCCTCGTGGGACACACCCACTTATCTTTAGAAAGTGTGTGGTGACAATGGTTTCCCCAGTCCAGTTTTAACCTGGGCGTGCCTTCGCAAGGAAATGAAGAAACCCCTTTCAAGAGGGGGGGCCGAAACTTGTAGAAAACCCCTTTCAAGAGGGGAGCCGAAACCCTGATTGTGGCGCACATATAGAGTTTTGCGCAGCGGAAGATAGGGCTTCATGGGATCGCAATCATAAAAGCATACGATCAACTTGTATAAGAGGAATAGATCTAAAAGATCATACCAATGCCATCGATTTGATGATGCCTTGGAAGCAAAGGTTCAAGTGCTCCTTCTCCAAAGGTGACGCACACAACCGATGAAGATAGCTTACTCTTTGAGTCCTTTGTGCTAGCAAAAGCACTTCAAAGAATCCTTGTCGCGTGAGGGTGTTGAGAGATGAAGCTTGGCGAGAGTAACCTTCTTCTTCTCCTTCTCCTCGTCCGAATCTGATCGTCCCCAAAGAGGAACGTTGAGAAGAGAAGAGTGAAGTCGAGCGTTCAAAACGCTTTGGCGTTAAGGTGAAGTGGCCTTCATTACATTCCATAAATGGAAGATATGAAGCCATGCGCCATAACCAAACCAAAAACGCCTAACGCCTTGAACCAAGCGTTCACCCTTTGTGAACCAGTTCAAGCCACTTTAATCCACTTCAATTTGGTTCAAGAACCAAATTAAACCAGCCCAAGCCATGGTCTAGATCTCACTCTGAACCAAAGGGTTCAAGATCTAACCGTTCATCTCTTGATGCTCTTGATCTCACCGATCTAGCATCAACTCTCTCGATCGAAGCTTACCGATCTCAAGCCCCAATCAATCAAACATGATCAGACCAGATCTCACTTACAATCAGAGTCTCTATCCCTTTAAACTGAACCCAAACAATTCAGTCCACACGATCTGACTTAAGTAAGCCATATCACCAAATTGTGCGACCCTGAGGGTTTCCTTTAAATGTCGGTAACAATAACTAACGTTATCACGATCAGTGAGGGGTTTCTAGCAACACATCACTGTCTCCCGATATAAAGGAAAGAGTCTTCCAAGACTACACCCAAACCACAGCACAAGTGTGAATCAACTCACTAGGCATACATGTTTCCTTTGCCACTGGATGTTCTGATTGGACAAGCCTGTCAAGCTTGTAGTTCCAATATGATGAGCATGATTAGATCAGATGAGCATAGTCACCTGGGTATGGCCATACACTATTCTCAATCATCTCACTCAGGGGGCCCCTTTAGAACATCACACTCCTTAAACAAGGAGATGGCAATCCTATGTCTATCACGAGTGCCCTAACCTGACTCAAGATCATTACCCAAGATAGTCTATGACCATTATATTTCAAATGATATTGAACTACCTCAAAATAATGACAATCATCACTTAGAAACACAAGTGATCTCAAGTCAGAGGAAATGTGCCACTTGTTGCAATTAAGGACTATTCACATTGTGACAAGCAACTGAATATCCTAGTAGGGTCTATCCAGTACATCCAATGTACCCATGAGTCTACATCTTATTCCATGCTCGAAGCATCCTATAAGATTAGAACTCATATTAGTCTCAATCATATCAGGGCTGTCTCATGTTCACCAAGATATCTCGACTAAGGACATATGCATGTCAGCCTAGCTGAACTGCGTTGAGACATTATTCAGAAGAACACACATTGGAGCAGATGATGTAACAATCTGAATAATAACCATTGCCTTTATAAACATGACAGTTTATACAAATGATACTGTTACAATCCCAAGGCCTCAAACATTAGCCTTAAGGGCATACCCCAACAATCTCCCACTTGCACTTAATCTAATGGTTGAGAAATCTCAAACCCATATTATTACAGTGCTTCTCATGCTTCTGCTGCGCCAGAGGCTTGGTAAGCGGGTCAGCCAGATTCTCATCTGTATGTACCTTGCAAATTTTGATCTCGCCTCGATCAATGATCTCCCGGATCAAGTGAAACCATCTCTGTATGTGCTTGGACTTCTGGTGCGACCGTGGTTCCTTTGCTTGTGCAATGGCTCCAGTGTTATCACAGAAGATAACCAAAGGATCTGCACTCGAAGGAACAACACCAAGTTCTCTCACGAACTTACGAATCCACACTGCCTCCTTGGATGCTTCCGAGGCTGCAACATACTCGGCTTCTGTTGTGGAATCAGCAACAGTTGACTGTTTGAAACTCTTCCACACCACTGCTCCACCATTCAAGCTAAAAACATAGCCTGATTGCGATCGGAAATCATCCTGGTCCGACTGGAACGAAGCGTCAGTATATCCTTCTATACTGAGTTCTTCCTGACCACCATATATCAAGAACATATCTTTGGTCCTCCGCAGATATTTCAAAATGTTCTTGACCGCAATCCAGTGTGCCATACCTGGATTACTTTGGAACCGACTGGTCACGCTTAACCCGTAAGCGACGTCTGGGCGAGTACACAACATCGCATACATAATGGACTCAATAGCCGAAGCATAAGGCGTATTGTCCATTTCATCTTTCTCAGTCTGTGTTTGTGGACACTGACTCTTTGAAAGATTCAGACCATGTCTGACTGGAAGATATCCACGTTTAGAATTCTCTAAATGGAATCTCTCCAGGACTTTATCGATGTAAGTACTCTGGCACAGCCCGAGAAGCCTCTTAGATCTATCCCTGTAGATCTTCACACCTAATACATAGGCTGCTTCTCCTAGATCTTTCATCTGGAAACATTTCCTTAGCCATGCTTTAACAGCATGCATTTCAGGAATATCATTTCCAATGATCAAGATGTCATCGACGTAGAGGACTAGGAATGTAATCACGCTCCCACTAAACCTCTTATACACACACGGGTCATCTTCGTTCTTGATGAAACCAAACTCAGAGATTGATTCATCAAAACGAATATTCTAGCTTCTAGATGCTTGTTTCAGTCCATAAATGGACTTCTTTAACTTGCATATTTTATGACGATCTGATGGATTAGTGAAACCTTCAGGTTGTGTCATATACACATCCTCATTCAGATTTCCATTAAGGAAAGCTATTTTCACATCCATCTGCCAGATCTCATAATCGTTATATGCTGCTATCGCGAAAAGAATCCGAATAGACTTAAACATGGCTACAGGTGAGAAAGTTTCATCATAATCTATCCCGTAGATTTGTTTGAAACCTTTCGCAACTAGCCTGCCTTTATAAGTAACCACGTTACCATCCATGTCTATCTTCTTCTTGAAGATCCATTTACAGCCTATAGGGATTACTCCCGGAGGCGGATCAACCAAATCCCAGACTTGGTTATCTGACATGGAGTCCATCTCGGCTCGCATAGCTTCAAGCCATCTAGCTGACTCCGGTCCACTGACCGCATCCGCATAAGTGAGGGGTTCATCATTATCAATGATGTGGACTCCGTCATAGCGCTCAGGCTGTCGACGGATCCTTCCCGATCTACGCGGTTCCCGTGATATCTGAGCCTCAGGTTGTTCAATAACCTGATCTACCGGCTCAGGCTCATCGAACTGTGCTTGACTACTTTGTCCTTCCTCTGGATTCTCATCCAGCTTTATTTCTCTCCCACTAGCCTCTTGCAGAAGAAACTCCTTCTCAAGAAATATGGCCGTCCGAGCAACAAATACTTTGTTCTCTTTGGGATCATAGAAATAATAACCCTTAGTTTCCTTAGGGTAACCGACAAAGATACATTTCTCAGATCTGCTCTCCAGTTTCCCAGAGGCGAGCTTTTTGACATAAGCCTCGCAACCCCAGATCCTGATAAATGTTAAGCTCGGCTGTTTCCCATACCATAATTCATATGGCGTCTTTGAAACGGCCTTGGATGGCACTCGGTTTAGTACCTTTGCAGCTGTCTCCAGTGCAAAACCCCAAAAGGAGTAAGGAAGAGTGGCCTGACTCATCATAGAACGAACCATATCAAGTAACGTTCTATTTCTCCTCTCGGACACACCATTCCATTGCGGTGTTCCTGGCGGAGTGAGCTGTGAGATAATCCCACACTCCTTCAGATAGTCAGTAAACGTATGACTCAAGTATTCTCCACCTCGATCAGACCGAAGTGCCTTGATATTTCGGCCTAGCTGATTTTGTACTTCATTCTTGAACTCTTTGAACTTGTCAAAAGATTCACTTTTATGTCTCATAAGATAGACATAACCATACCTACTGAAATCATCAGTAAAGGTAATGAAGTACTGATAGCCACCTCTGGCATGTTTACTAAACGGCCCACACACATCACTGTGTATAAGGTCAAGTAAACCTGAAGCCCTTTGACCTTTGTTAGGAAAAGGTGACTTCGTCATTTTACCCATTAAACAAGCTTTGCATGTATCAATCTCCTCATAGGAGAATGATCCCAGCAGTCCATGATCATGCAACCGCTTAATGCGCTTCTTGTTAATATGGCCTAAACGACTATGCCATAACAAGGTGCTGTCATCAGCATACTTGGCTTTCTTATTATCAATGTTTTGTATAGAATTTTCCATGTCCAACATGAATAACCCATTGTTAATTGAACCAGTTCCATAAACAATATTATCATAAGATAAAACACACTTTGAAATATTGCATTCAAAGGCAAATCCTTTCCTGACAAGAGCAGGAATAGAGATAATATTTTTGGTGATACTCGGTCCAAAATAACAATTGTTTAATTCCAATACAATGCCAGATGGTAAAGAAATGAAATAGTCTCCTACAGCAACAGCAGCAACCCGTGCCCCGTTTCCAACGCGTAGGTCTACCTCATGCTGTCCCACCTGCCTTCTTCTCTTGAGTTCCTGTACATTTGAACAAATGTGAACTCCACATGCAGTGTCCAACACCCATGAAATAGAAGAAGAAGATAACATGACCTCAGTCACATAAATACCTGAGCCAGAAGCGATGCTTCCCCTCTTATCTCCTTGGAGCGCTTTACAGTCCTTTTTCCAGTGACCCAGCTGGCCACAGTGGAAACACCTGTTGTCCTTCGCCCGCTTCACCTTTTGTTTCAGAGCCTTACTGTAGTTCTTGACAGGGGCCTTGCCCTTCTTCCCCTTCTTCTTGTTCCTAGAAGGAAACATTAAGACAGAGGTTGAAGGCTTTCCCTTCAGAGTCTCCTCAGTAGTCAAGAGCATATTCAGCAGCTGTGCCGGAGTACAATCGATTTTGTTCATATTAAAATTAATAATGAACGCATCGAAAGAAGGCGGAAGAGACTGCAGAATTATGTCTACAGCAAGCTCCTGGTTGATGGTATGCCCCAGTTTCTCCAGAGCCTCCTTGTGCCCAATCATCTTGAGCACGTGAGCTCCCACTGGGCTCCCTTCAGCCAGTTTGCTCTGAAAGAAAAGCTTTGTCAGATTATAGCGTTCTGTCCTCGCCTGTGCAGCATACAGCATCTTGAGGTTCGCTATGATCTCTATAGCCGACATATCCTCATGCTGACGCTGCAGCGGTGGCGTCATAGACGCTAGCATCAGGCAAGCGACATCAATGCTATCATTGACGTGCTTTTCATAGGCATCACGAACCGCCCTTGCGGCGTTCGCAGCGGGTTGAGGCGGCACAGCCGTCTCGAGGACATACAGTTTCCTCTCTGCCTTAAGAACGATCTTAAGGTGTCCGAACCAGTCTGAGAAGTTTGGCCCAGCAAACTTCTCTCTTTCCAGTAGGGATCGCACATTGAAGCTCATGGTGTTCGTTGCTGCAGGAATCTACAACAATGCAAGAACAGCAAGGTCAGTATCAATGTTAAGAATCAATCAGGACTTAAGAATGATTCCTTTTCTCACTATTTTAGCTGACTGTAAAATCCATAAAACAGTCCGAAAGAGTAATACTCTTTTAGTGAGATGGGATCCAGATTTCATACTTGGTCTCCGCGTCCCGCTCAGGCGAGATAAGATGCACAGAGATTACAAGCACTAATTTCTGGTAGGCAGTCCTTGCCAATCGCCAACCCGTGCGATTCCCCTTCATCTGGGCAATCCAGCAGACTGCGCCAACTGAGTTGGTACAACACAGTCTCTGATCCCACAGATGGCTGCCTCCATGTGCTACCATATGCGCCACATATGTAGCCTACATGGTCAAGCTGACCCGACCTACTCCCTGGACCACCACGTGCTATGCTGAGCAACGAGAAGGGATAAATCCCTACTCTGTAACACGCAGGTGTAATCCCGCACCGTCTAAAGATAGATGGACGTGCCCACTGAGTGGGTACAACACGGCTCCAACGATAGTCAGAACAGTGAGGTTTCGCGCCAGAAGGCATTACGTGCTTGATATTTTAGCGTTGGATTTTAACGGTCTTTTTATCTTCTTCACTATCATGCAATTCCTATGGTGATAGCAGAAGATAAACTCATGCAGTTCTAATTATATAAGCAATAAAAAGAAAGCATGGATCTTATGTGGTAAAAGCCCATAGCCTAAGTGAGACCTTAACCTAACTTAAGTCTGCACTTGCTTTTTTCTTGGGTCTTTTGCCTCTCATCTGGTCCAACCCAGGGCCCTAGCGCCAAGAGCAGCTCAGGTGCGCCACCAGCTGAATGCGCCTCATCGCCATGTGTGCATAGCATTCTTGTCTGATTAAAATACATTTTAATCTATCTAGACAAGATTGACTCGCAGGTCAAATACATTTTATAAATTAAATACAATGTGATTCGCAGATCACAAATAAATATTAATTTATAATTAACCAGGCACGCAGGCCCCAGCATAGCACACATAAGGGCAACCCACATAAGATGAAATAAACAAGCACATGGCATCAAATCATCATGTGATCCATTTAACAAGAAAATAAATTTTGAAAAACCCCATTGGCATCAAATTACTTTTCTTATGTGCCCTACAACCTTACAATGGTCCATTGATAGGGATCCACTAATCCAACTAGTCAGATCCACTGCCCTTGCATGCACCAAGTCCTAACTGACTCGAGTTGACCTAATGGTCAACCATGCATGCGCCAAGGGCTGAACAACCCTCATGAGTTCGGGCAAGCGGGTGTGACCCCGGGCCTAACTCATGTGTGTTCACTGGTTGTCTCAACCAGACCTCGCTACACGCCTAAGATGCAATCGACCTATGGCCACCTCGTGCTTGTGCACAGGTGCCATCTGGTCGATCCATCTAGGCTGTCAGATGGTCTGATCAGACTATTGGATCTAACTTAAAGGTGACTTCAACCCCATCAACCCATCTAAGGGTTTATAGTAGGCGCCACTTAGATCTAGTGAGGCGCGCAAGTGATTAGGTTTTATGAGAAAAACTACAACATTCATCATGCGCCATCATGCATCATATATTCGTGCGCTAAGGAGTAAAAACATACACCATGTATTTTTCACTACTAAGCATGAGATGCGCAAGATGCTAACTACTAGATCTACTAGTTAAACACAAACAAGGATCACAAATCAACAAGCAATCATATGATTCTACATACAACCGCATGCCTCTGATACCAATTGAAGAAACCCCTTTCAAGAGGGGGGGCCAAAACTTGTAGAAAACCCCTTTCAAGAGGGGAGCCGAAACCCTGATTGTGGCGCACATATAGAGTTTTGCGCAGCGGAAGATAGGGCTTCATGGGATCGCAATCATAAAAGCATACGATCAACTTGTATAAGAGGAATAGATCTAAAAGATCATACCAATGCCATCGATTTGATGATGCCTTGGAAGCAAAGGTTCAAGTGCTCCTTCTCCAAAGGTGACGCACACAACCGATGAAGATAGCTTACTCTTTGAGTCCTTTGTGCTAGCAAAAGCACTTCAAAGATTCCTTGTCGCGTGAGGGTGTTGAGAGATGAAGCTTGGCGAGAGTAACCTTCTTCTTCTCCTTCTCCTCGTCCGAATCCGATCGTCCCCAAAGAGGAACGTTGAGAAGAGAAGAGTGAAGTCGAGCGTTCAAAACGCTTTGGCGTTAAGGTGAAGTGGCCTTCATTACATTCCATAAATGGAAGATATGAAGCCATGCGCCATAACCAAACCAAAAATGCCTAACGCCTTGAACCAAGCGTTCACCCTTTGTGAACCGGTTCAAGCCACTTTAATCCACTTCAATTTGGTTCAAGAACCAAATTAAACCAGCCCAAGCCATGGTCTAGATCTCACTCTGAACCAAAGGGTTCAAGATCTAACCGTTCATCTCTTGATGCTCTTGATCTCACCGATCTAGCATCAACTCTCTCGATCGAAGCTTACCGATCTCAAGCCCCAATCAATCAAACATGATCAGACCAGATCTCACTTACAATCAGAGTCTCTATCCCTTTAAACTGAACCCAAACAATTCAGTCCACATGATCTGACTTAAGTAAGCCATATCACCAAATTGTGCGACCCTGAGGGTTTCCTTTAAATGTCGGTAACGATAACTAACGTTATCACGATCAGTGAGGGGTATCTAGCAACACATCACTGTCTCCCGATATAAAGGAAAGAGTCTTCCAAGACTACACCCAAACCACAGCACAAGTGTGAATCAACTCACTAGGCATACATGTTTCCTTTGCCACTGGATGTTCTGATTGGACAAGCCTGTCAAGCTTGTAGTTCCAATATGATGAGCATGATTAGATCAGATGAGCATAGTCACCTGGGTATGGCCATACACTATTCTCAATCATCTCACTCAGGGGGCCTGATGTGGGACCAAAGCAGGACCTTCGGAGGTCCACCCGGGTCCGAAAGAAGCCCTCTCGGTATGGCTATCCTAGCCATTAGATATGGCTTCCTTAGGACCCCTTTTGTTGCTTATTTTGTCTTAGATTAGGGTGCATCATATGGTAGGTTAGATCCACCCTCCAATTACACCATGTAGTTACATGCCTAGGATCCGCCACTTATGTATAGTAGGTTAGTGCATGAAATTGATGTAATAGTATAGGTCAACTCCATTCTTGGAATGCAAGTCAAAATCAGGTCAAGACAACTCCAAGAGATGCCATGGGCCATCAGCCCAACTCATGAAGAAATCAGCCCACCCCAATGGATCAACACCACAAGCACCCCAAATTCCACCATCCTAGTTGGCAGCCATGTGGAGTTGCCTTCATCTCTAATCAAGTCAAGGAGCAGCCTGCTCAATGTCCCTACTTCAGCTCAACATACGCCAGCCATCAAAGTCAATGAGCAGCTTGAAACAATGTCCACTTCAGTCCATCATGCGCCAGCCACCAAAGTCAAGGAGCAGCCTGCACTTTGCAACAACTTCAGTCCCTTCAAGTTCCAGCCGCCCATGCCAATCTGCAGCCTGCACAAAGTCAGCCATCAGCAGCCTTTTCAGTCCATCCTCATCTCAGCTTTTGAACTCACCAACCTGCTGAAGACTCCAAAGTTCAACCTCCAAGCAACCGCCCATTTGGAAGAAGAAACCAGCCCTTGAGTTGTCTACATCAAGCTTGACTTGTGTGACTTGTTTTTGAGCTTAGGAAGGGAGTTAACCGTTGGAGACTCCCCTATATGATGTAACTTCTTGTAAAGCCACCAGCTAGAGTTGAATGAATTTTCAAATTTCAGAAGTGTGTCTTCTAATGGTGTGTGTCACCTAACCCCTCCCCTTCTTCCAACCATTGCCGAGAGTTCCATCCCCCCCCCCTCTTGCTCTTCAACCTTCCACCTCCACTTGCGCTTGTCATGAAGATGGGAGCTCACGCCACTTCCTCCCTTTAGCCTTGAAGAGTCCTCAGCCATGATGAGGAGCTGGACACATCCGAGACTCAAGAAGGTGTCATCAACCCCATGCCAAGATCAAGCCACCACCCTAAGTTAGCTAAGTCTCTCTTCTCCCTTGGCTGATGTTTTCTTGACGTTTCTGAACATTCATCTGCACTCACTAAGGTTTCTTCTCAGGTTGCGCAAGGCCAAGGAGGGCATACAAGTTCATCCCCCCCTTTTCCCCCTTAACTAGTTAGTCTCAAAAGTGTTAGCAAGGGAATTTGGAGGCTATCCTCCCCCTTGAATGTTCTTATGTGAATGGCCTCTTAATATTTTTGTCAAACTCACCCACGCATGTGTGGGATGCTGCAATGCTATGTGTGTAAGCTCATAGGGCCCTACTTCGTGAGATTCAACCATTGGACCGGTGAAGAACGGGAAGGTCACCCTTTCTATTCTCAAAGGGTGCAAGGTGAGTTTCTCCCCTAGAGTAGCTTTATTGCTTATGGTAGAACCGCATGCTAGATCTAATTGAGGTTATAGAATCGCATGATAAGCTTTGTCAAATTTCATTTTATCTAGAAGTGCATGCTAGGATAGTTTCGGTTTTCACTACTACTTACTAAAACAAGCTAGTTTCAAACTACGATAGTTCAAGGGGTTTACTAAGTTATACTTATTTAGCAAAACGTTTTCAAAACGCGTTGTTTGAATGTTGCATGCTTGGTGATCCCATCATCTTGGTATCAGAGCTAGGCTCTTAGAGTAGGATTTTATAAGACCAAAACTTTATTTTCCTACTACTAAGGCGATTTTGGACCTAGGTGCTTGAAAGAATTTGATTAACTATATTGTATCACCTTAGGCGATTTTGGACCTAGGCGATTTTATAAGACCAAAACTTTATTTTCATACTTGGTCTCCGCGTCCCGCTCAGGTGAGATAAGATGCACAGAGAGTACAAGCACTAATCTCCGGTAGGCATTCCCTGCCGATCGCCAACCCGTGCGATTCCCCTTCATCTGGGCAATCCAGCAGACTGTGCCAACTGAGTTGGTACAACACAGTCTCTGACCCAACAGATGGCTGCCTCCATGTGCTACCATATGCGCCACATATGTAGCCCACACGGTCAAGCTGACCCGACCTACTCCCTGGACCACCATGTGCTATGCTGAGCAACGAGAAGGGATAAATCCCCACTCTGTAACACACAGGTGAAATCCCGCACCGTCTGAAGATAGATGGACGTGCCCACTGAGTGGGTACAACACGGCTCCAACGATAATCAGAACAGTGAGGTTTCGCGTCAGAAGGCTTACGAGCTTGATATTTAGCGTTGGATTTTAACGGTCTTTTATCTTCTTTCACTATCATGCAATTCCTATGGTGATAGCAGAAGATAAACTTAATCATGCAATTCTAATATTTAAACAGTAAATAAAAGAAAGCATGAATCTTATGTGGTAAAAGCCCATAGCCCTAGTGAGACCTTAACCTAAATCAAGTCTTCACTTGCTCTTCATGGGTCTTTTGCTGCTCATCTGGCCCAAAACAGGGCCCAAGCGCCAATTGCAGCTCTGGTGCACCCACCAGGAAAATTGCGCCAGGTCCTAGGGTCGAACCCTAGACCTCCCACCTGGTCCAGCCACTACTGCATGCGCCTCTGCCAAGTGTGCTCAGTGCTCTTGTCTAATTAAATTACAAATTTAACTATCTAGACAAGATTGACACGCAGGTCAATATGACATTATAAATTAATTAAACTGTGATTCGCAGATCACAAAAATAATAATTAATTTACAATTGTAAATCCCAGGCACGCAGGCCCCAGCACAGCACACAATTAATATGGGCAGCCCACATAAGACTAAATAGACAAACATATGCATCATTCAAACATGTGATCCAACCAAGAAAATTAAAATTTTGAAAAAACCCCATAGGTATCAATTTAATTTCCTTATTCGCCCTTCAACCTTACAACGGTCCATTACCAGGGATCCACTCATCCAACCTAGTCAGATCCACTGCCCTAGCATGCACCAAGTCCTAATTGACTTGAGTCGACCATAAGGTCAACCATGCTTGCGTCAGGGCTGAACAACCACATTGAGGTCTGGCAAGCGGGTGTGACCCCGGGCCTAACTCATGTGTGTTCATAGGTTGTCTCAATCAGACATCGCTACACACCTGTCTGCAGTCGACCTATAGCCACCACAGGCTTGCGCCAAGGTGCTATCTGGTCGACCCATTCAGGCTGTCAGATAGTCTGATCAGACTGTTTGGATCTAACTCAGGGGGTGACTTCAACCCTAATAACCCGTCTAAGGGTTTATAGGAGGGCCTTAGATCTATAGTGAGTCGCGCATGTAAAATAGTTTTGAGAAAACCAAGATGCGCCAATATATCATCATACATGCGCAAATGAAACATGAAATAGGTTTCGGCATGAAACAAATCAACATGTTAAAATTTCGCATGATATAGATCTAAGCATTCATGGAACACAAAATCAAAGCAATCATATTATCATGCATGAACCTTCCCTCTGATACCAATTGAAGGGAACCCCTTTCAAGAGGGGGGCGAAACCCTAATAGGAGGCGCAACAAAATTTCTAGCGGAATCTAGGGTTTCTTATGCGATCTTAAAGCATGTAATATGATCAACTTATAATGAAAAGCGATACTCACCATTGCCATCACTTGGATGGTGTCTTGGAATGAGAGAGCGAAATGGATCTCCTCCTTAGGTGGCGCACACAAGGTGATGTCGCCTACTCTTTGTTGATCCTTGTGCTAGCAAGGTTCTCCAAAGGTTCTTGTCGAGTGGAAAGGATGAGAGATCTCCTTGGCGAAAACTTCCTTGTCGTCTTAGCTTCTCCTCCACGCGAGAATGCCTCAAGACCCTCTAGCCAAGCGCGGCGACAAGGTGTGAATGAAGCGAGAGAGATGTGACCACGCTTAGGAGTCGTGGTTTCTAAAAATAGAAAACCACTCCCACGTTCATGCTCTCATGCGACTTCGGTTTTACCCAAGCGCAAACTTCTCTTCACTTTGAACCATGCGCTCATTCATGAGCCGGTTCATCACGGTTTGGTCCAAGACCAATTATCCCAAGCAATATGGTCTAGATCTTAATTAAACCCTAAGGCTTCAGATCTAACCGTCGATCTCTTTGATGCTCTTGATCTGACCGATCTAGCATCCATTCTCTCGATCGAAGCTTACCGATCTCAAGCCCTAATCAATCAAACATGATCAGACCAGATCTCACTTACAATCAGAGATTAAATCCCTTTAAACTGAACCTGAACAATTCAGTCCACACGATCTGACTTAAGTAAGCCATATCATCAAATTGTGCGACCCTGAGGGTTTCCTCTAAATGTCGGTAACGATAATTCTCATTATCACGATCAGTGAGGGGTATCTAGCAACACATCACTGTCTCCCGATATAAAGGAAAGAGTCTTCCAAGACTACACCCAAACCACAGCACAAGTGTGAATCAACTCACAAGGCATGCATATTTCCTTTGCCACTGGATGTTCTTATTGGACAAGCTTGTCAAGCTTGTAACTCCAATATGATAAGCATGATTAGATCAGATGAACACAGTCACTTGGGTATGGCCATACACTCTCTCAATCATCTCATCCAGGGGGCCCCTTTAGAACATCACACTCCTTAAACAAGGAGACGGCAATCCTATGTCTATCACTAGTGCCCTAACCTGATTCAAGCTCACCATCCAAGATAGTCTATAATCATTATGTTTCAAATGATATTGAACTACCTCAAAACAATGACAATCATCATTTAGAAAACACAAGTGATCTCAAGTCAAAGGAAATGTGCCACTTGTCACATTCAAGGAATATTCACATTGTGACAAACAATTGAACATCCTAGTAGGGTCTGTCCAGCACATCCAATGTACCCATGAGTCTACATCTTATTCCATGCTCGAAGCATCCTATAAGATTAGAACACATATTAGTCTCAATCATATCAAGGCTGTCTCATGTTCACCAAGATATATCGACTAAGGACTTAACAGCATGTCAGCCTAGCTGAACAGCTTTGAGACATTATTCAGAAGAACATATATTGCAGCAGACAATGTAACTAACTGAATAACAACCATGCCTTTATAAACATAACAGTTTATTACATGATACTGATACATT
Organism: Costus lasius; assembly: GCA_027563935.2. Taxonomy (NCBI): domain Eukaryota; kingdom Viridiplantae; phylum Streptophyta; class Magnoliopsida; order Zingiberales; family Costaceae; genus Costus; species Costus lasius. The sequence goes on from CM050452.1 coordinate 52,131,956, forward strand.
CCCATAGGCCTCAAACATTAGCCTTAAGGGCATACCCCAACAGCTAGATCAATACTTTGATTATAGCCTTATGCACACTGAGAGTAAAGTTAGGTTCACCAAATGCTTACTAGAAGGACCCGCTAGACTCTATTGGACCCATATCGAGAGAACTATAGAAAGGGATGGTAAGCCACCCGTTGAGTCTTGGGATGAAATGAAACTCCTACTTAGGCAAAAGTATGTCCCACCTGGTTTCATGCAAAAGCTTAAGGATGAACTTGGTAGTCTCACTCAAGGCTCCTCTACTGTAGAAGCCTATCAAACCAAGCTAGAAGAACTCCTCATTAGGTGTGAAGTCAAGGAAGACCAAGGTATGATCCTAAGTCGGTTCAAGAATGGACTTAGACCTGACATTAAGAGGGCCTTGACCTACTTCCAATTAGATACCCCGGAGATAGCCTATCAAAGAGCCATGGAAGTTGAACAAGAACTTAAGAATAGGAAGGAGACTCTCCCTCCCCGACCCATCTATAGGCCAGCTCCTATGCACTTGCCTTCTAGCTCAAACCCAAAACCAAAAACTGCTCAAACTACTGACAACTCCATCCCCATTTGTTATAACTGTAGGCAGAAGGGACACTTTGCAAAAGAATGCCCTAAGAAGGTCATGGTTTTATCTGAGGAAAACATAGACCCTGAGCCCACCTTTGAGGAAGACCCTGATCAAGAGATTGAGGTCAACGACTATGACAGTAGTGATGATATCTTCAACACCTTAGGGGTAGTTAGGTGTACCCTTGTCAAACCTACCCCCACTGAGGACTGGCGCCGGACCAGTATCTTCCACACCTACACCAAATGCCATGGTCACATGTGCAAGGTGGTCATTGATGGTGGAAGCAGCCTCAATGCTGTCTCCCACATAGCTGCTACAAAACTGAACCTCAAGATGGAACCCCGACCTAGCCCTTACAATATTTCTTGGGTTAACCAAACCAGTGTCCCTGTGACCCATAGGTGCCTCGTACCTATCCAGTTTGGTACATATGAGGACAAGATTTGGTGTGACGTCCTTACTATGGATGTAGCCCAAATCCTCTTAGGACGCCCTTGGTTATATGACATGGATGTTGTCCACTACGGTCAGACCAATACCTATGTCTTTACCCATAAGGATCAAAAGATTAGGTTGAAACCCTCTCTTCCCAAAGAACTTAGAGCCACAACTAGTAAGGGTAAGATAGAGGAACCCAAGAAAGGCCAACCTACCATTCAACTTATAAGGCCTCAAACTTTCACTAAGGAAATTATAGCAGATCAACCCCTTTATACCTTAGTCATCAAAGAAGTCAACCCTGAAGTAGAAGAGAAGCCTTCCCCAGAAGTAGAATCCATACTCCAAGAATTTAGTGAGCTCACTCCAGAGGACCTCCCTGAAGGACTGCCACCTCTTAGGGATATACAACATGCCATAGACCTTGTCCCTGGATCCTCTCTTCCCAACCTACCCCACTATAGGATGAACCCTACCGAGCATGAGGAGCTCAAAAGACAAGTAGATGATTTATTGTGTAAGGGTTACATCAGGGAAAGCCTAAGTCCCTGCGCCGTCCCAGCCCTTCTTACCCCAAAGAAGGATGGCAGTTGGCGCATGTGTATAGATTGCAGAGCTATCAATAAGATTACTATCAAATATAGGTTTCCCATACCTAGACTTGATGACTTGCTAGATATGTTAGTAGGATCCAAATGGTTTTCCAAGCTTGACCTCAGGAGTGGATATCATCAGGTTAGGATTAGAGAAGGGGATGAATGGAAGACCGCCTTCAAAACCAAAGACGGCTTATATGAATGGTTAGTCATGCCTTTCGGGCTAACCAATGCCCCTTCCACATTTATGAGGCTTATGACCCAAGTGCTTAGACCCTACATAGGGAAGTTCCTAGTTGTATACTTTGATGACATACTTATCTATAGTAAGTCACAAAAGGAGCACCTAGGGCACTTAAGGCAGACTCTAACCCTTCTTAGAGATGAAAAGCTGTATGTCAACCTGAAAAAAATGTTCTTTTCTATCTCCCAAAGTTGTCTTTCTAGGGTTTATTGTTTCTGACCTAGGGCTTCAAGCTGATCCATCTAAAGTCCAAGCCATCTTAGACTGGCCAGAGCCCAAGACCCTTACTGAAGTTAGGAGTTTTCATGGCCTTGCTACCTTCTACCGTAGGTTCATACGGAATTTTAGCACCATAGTAGCTCCTATCACCAACTGCATGAAACAAGGGGACTTTACTTGGACTAAGTCTGCCAATAGGGCTTTCACTGAGCTAAAGAGTAGGATGACCTCCGCCCCTGTTTTAAGGTTGCCTGACTTTGGCAAGGTCTTTGAGGTTGATTGTGATGCTTCGGGCATTGGCATAGGTGGGACCCTCAGTCAAGAAGGTCACCCTATTTCCTTCTTCAGTGAAAAGCTGAATGAGGCCAAGCAGAAATACTCAACCTACGACAAAGAGTTCTATGCCGTGGTTCAATCTTTGAGGCATTGGCGGCACTACCTTCTCCACCATGAGTTTACCTTAAATAGTGATCACCAAGCCCTGTCTTACCTTAGTGCCCAAAGAAAACTCAATGCTAGACATGCCAAGTGGGTAGAGTATTTACAACAGTACACTTTTGTCTTAAAGCACAAGTCTGGAGTTAACAACAAAGTTGCTGATGCTCTAAGTAGGGTAGTCTTCATTTTGCAAACTATGCATGCTGAACTTGTAGGATTTGAACATATGAAAACTGCTTACCTAGATTGCCCTGACTTTTCTGCTACTTATGCTGATATGACTAGAGATGTTATGAGTCACCCCTTGTACACCCTTCGGGATGGGTATCTCTTCCTTGGGCCAACACTCTGTGTGCCTAAGTCCTCAATCCGGGATTTCCTAGTTTGGGAACTCCATGGAGGAGGGTCTGCTGGGCACCATGGTCGAGAGAAGACCCGTGCCTTGGTCGAGGAACGATTCTTTTGGCCTCAACTCTACCGAGATGTGGCCAAGGTAGTTAGGCATTGTGGAACCTGTCAAGCCACTAAAGTCCAGAAGCATAATTTTGGACTGTACACCCCTCTGCCTATTCCCCAGGCACCATGGCAGGACATTAGTATGGACTTTGTTCTAGGATTGCCTAGGACTACTGCTAGGCATGACTCTATTTATGTTGTGGTAGACCGGTTCACAAAAATGGCTCATTTCATACCTTGCACTAAAACTACCGATGCCTCCCACATGGCTAGAATCTTCTTTAGAGACATTGTTAGGTTGCATGGTACCCCTCTCACTATAGTTTCGGATAGAGACACTAGATTTGTTAGTCATTTCTGGAGGACGCTATGGGCTCTATTGGGCACAAAACTGAAGTTCTCGACGGCCTACCATCCCCAAACGGATGGGCAGACCGAAGTGGTCAATAGATCACTTGGGAGCATCCTTAGGAGTCTTGTAGGAGAGCACCCCAGTGATTGGGACAAGCTGTTACCTACAGCTGAGTTTTCCTACAATAGTGTTCCTAACCGGACTACTGGTCTGTCTCCTTTCCAGGCAAACTTAGGATACCAGCCTAACAAGCCCATTGATCTATTTTCAGCCCCTAAACATTGCAAGACTTCTATTTCAGCCCGAGATTATGCTTTCCATGTTTCGCAATTACATCATGAGCTATTCAGTAAGATTCAAGACTCTATTAATCAATATCGTGACGATACTAATAAACATCGCCGAGAGAAGGTATTTTCTGTAGGGGATCAGGTTATGTTGCGGGTCCGCGAGGAACGCATCCAAGGACCAGGCCGCAAGTTGGACGCCAAGGGCATCGGGCCCTTCACTATTCTGAAGAGGGTCAACAATAACGCCTATCTCCTGGACCTACCGCCAGAACTGGGGATATCCTCCACCATCAATGTGGAGGATCTGACACTGTATCATCCGCCTCTCTCTATACAAGAACCAGACACTTGCCACGACTCAGAGATTGAGGCCATACTCGAGGACCAGACCCGACTCACCCCTGATGAGGTACAGCTCTATTACCGCATCAAATTTACTGATGGTGAGGAAGCCTGGCTCCCCGAGGCTGAGCTTGCTAGGTCCGCACCCGAGCTTCTCCAAGGGTACAAAGACAATTCTCCAGAGGAGAATTTCTCCCACCCTGGGAGAGCTGATGTGGGACCAAAGCAGGACCTTCGGAGGTCCACCCGGGTCCGAAAGAAGCCCTCTCGGTATGGCTATCCTAGCCATTAGATATGGCTTCCTTAGGACCCCTTTTGTTGCTTATTTTGTCTTAGATTAGGGTGCATCATATGGTAGGTTAGATCCACCCTCCAATTACACCATGTAGTTACATGCCTAGGATCCGCCACTTATGTATAGTAGGTTAGTGCATGAAATTGATGTAATAGTATAGGTCAACTCCATTCTTGGAATGCAAGTCAAAATCAGGTCAAGACAACTCCAAGAGATGCCATGGGCCATCAGCCCAACTCATGAAGAAATCAGCCCACCCCAATGGATCAACACCACAAGCACCCCAAATTCCACCATCCTAGTTGGCAGCCATGTGGAGTTGCCTTCATCTCTAATCAAGTCAAGGAGCAGCCTGCTCAATGTCCCTACTTCAGCTCAACATACGCCAGCCATCAAAGTCAAGGAGCAGCTTGAAACAATGTCCACTTCAGTCCATCATGCGCCAGCCACCAAAGTCAAGGAGCAGCCTGCACTTTGCAACAACTTCAGTCCCTTCAAGTGCCAGCCGCCCATGCCAATCTGCAGCCTGCACAAAGTCAGCCATCAGCAGCCTTTTCAGTCCATCCTCATCTCAGCTTTTGAACTCACCAACCTGCTGAAGACTCCAAAGTTCAACCTCCAAGCAACCGCCCATTTGGAAGAAGAAACCAGCCCTTGAGTTGTCTACATCAAGCTTGACTTGTGTGACTTGTTTTTGAGCTTAGGAAGGGAGTTAACCGTTGGAGACTCCCCTATATGATGTAACTTCTTGTAAAGCCACCAGCTAGAGTTGAATGAATTTTCAAATTTCAGAAGTGTGTCTTCTAATGGTGTGTGTCACCTAACCCCTCCCCTTCTTCCAACCATTGCCGAGAGTTCCATCCCCCCCCCCCCCCCCTCTTGCTCTTCAACCTTCCACCTCCACTTGCGCTTGTCATGAAGATGGGAGCTCACGCCACTTCCTCCCTTTAGCCTTGAAGAGTCCTCAGCCATGATGAGGAGCTGGACACATCCGAGACTCAAGAAGGTGTCATCAACCCCATGCCAAGATCAAGCCACCACCCTAAGTTAGCTAAGTCTCTCTTCTCCCTTGGCTGATGTTTTCTTGACGTTTCTGAACATTCATCTGCACTCACTAAGGTTTCTTCTCAAGTTGCGCAAGGCCAAGGAGGGCATACAAGTTCATCCCCCCCTTTTCCCCCTTAACTAGTTAGTCTCAAAAGTGTTAGCAAGGGAATTTGGAGGCTATCCTCCCCCTTGAATGTTCTTATGTGAATGGCCTCTTAATATTTTTGTCAAACTCACCCACGCATGTGTGGGATGCTGCAATGCTATGTGTGTAAGCTCATAGGGCCCTACTTCGTGAGATTCAACCATTGGACCGGTGAAGAACGAGAAGGTCACCCTTTCTATTCTCAAAGGGTGCAAGGTGAGTTTCTCCCCTAGAGTAGCTTTATTGCTTATGGTAGAACCGCATGCTAGATCTAATTGAGGTTATAGAATCGCATGATAAGCTTTGTCAAATTTCATTTTATCTAGAAGTGCATGCTAGGATAGTTTCGGTTTTCACTACTACTTACTAAAACAAGCTAGTTTCAAACTACGATAGTTCAAGGGGTTTACTAAGTTATACTTATTTAGCAAAACGTTTTCAAAACGCGTTGTTTGAATGTTGCATGCTTGGTGATCCCATCAGGGCCCCTTTAGAACATCACACTCCTTAAACAAGGAGATGGCAATCCTATGTCTATCACGAGTGGCCTAACCTGACTCAAGATCATTACCCAAGATAGTCTATGACCATTATATTTCAAATGATATTGAACTACCTCAAAATAATGACAATCATCACTTAGAAACACAAGTGATCTCAAGTCAGAGGAAATGTGCCACTTGTTGCAATCAAGGACTATTCACATTGTGACAAGCAACTGAATATCCTAGTAGGGTCTGTCCAGTACATCCAATGTACCCATGAGTCTACATCTTATTCCATGCTCGAAGCATCCTATAAGATTAGAACTCATATTAGTCTCAATCATATCAGGGCTGTCTCATGTTCACCAAGATATCTCGACTAAGGACATATGCATGTCAGCCTAGCTGAACTGCGTTGAGACATTATTCAGAAGAACACACATTGGAGCAGATGATGTAACAATCTGAATAATAACCATTGCCTTTATAAACATGACAGTTTATACAAATGATACTGTTACAATCCCAAGGCCTCAAACATTAGCCTTAAGGGCATACCCCAACAGGAAACTCATTGGCCCTGGGCATAAACGGTTAGGAATGGACTTGACTAGAAAATCACATGTACTGGGCACATAGTGAAGGTCTAGAGGCATCGTTGAGAGGTTAGGGCTTCACGTTATATCCAGCCCTCGCTGGACATGAAATGCCCAAGACTGTCTCAACAAGGGGAGTTGCTTGGAGCAACCGGCCGGCGCACCCACCTTAGGAAACATGGGTTACTTTGTGCATCTCATCCCACCCTCGTGGGACGCAAAGCATCATGTGAAATAAGGATCCCATCTCACTAGGAAGTCTTAAACTTCCCGATTGACTTTGTGGGTTATCAATTCGAATTTAAAATAGTGGGAGCAGTAATCATTTAAAACAAGTCCAGTTTAAATGATTCAAAGTAGTACTAATCTGCTGTTTCTTGGTTGTTGTAGAACAATGAACAATGGCAGATGGTCACTGAGATCTACCCTGGAAAGGGATAAGTTGGTTGGATCCAACTTAAAGGATTGGTATATGAACTTGAGAATTGTGCTCAAGCTCGAGAGGAAGCTATATGTCCTTGAGAAGCCAATTCCTGAGCCACTTCCATGCTTGGCCTCAGCAGCTGAGAAGGATGCTTATGATAAGCATCAAGCTGATACTTTGGAGATTGCACAATTGATGCTAACCAACATGTCGCCCGAGCTAAGAGGGCAATATGAATCTAAGAGTGTCTCTGAAATTATTTCTAGTCTAAGGCAGCTCTTTGATGCATTGGTTGAGCTCAACCCTCCTAAAGTAGACATTCAATGTGTTAAGCCCAAAGGCTTAACTAAAACATTGAAAACAAAGATGGAAAGAGTCAGGAATAATAAGTGCTACTCATGTGGAGGACCACCTCACATGATAAAGGACATAGTACGACTTCAGAATGAGAAGAAGAGAGGCAAGGCTTCGTCTTCATGCTCAGGTATCTATGTTACAGAAGTCAATCTTTCTACTTCTATGTCATGGGTATTGGATACCGCATGTGGAGCTCATATTTGTACAAATATGCAGGGGCTCAAGAAAAGTAGATCGGTGCGACCTGGAGAGATTGACCTACACGTTGGAAATGGGGCACAGGTTGCTGCTGTTGCTGTAGGCGTCTTGACTCTCTCCTTGCCTTCTGGACTTCTATTAGAACTAGATAATTGCTTTTGTGTACCTTCACTTACTAAGAACATTGTATCCATTCCTTGCTTAGCAAAGAAGGGATTTAAGTTTGAAATAAATAAGAACTCTTGTTCTTTTTCATTTGCAAATATGTTCTATGGGAAGGGTACTTTGTGCAATGGTCTGTATATCTTGGATATGGAAAGTTCTATCTGTAACATAAGTAATAAAAGGACCAAACTGAGTGGTTCAGTTGGTGCTTTCCTATGGCACTGTCGATTAGCCCATATAAACAAAAATCGCATCCAACAACTCCATGCAAATGGATTGTTAGATTCAAGTTCCTTGGAGGAGTTTGATACCTGTGAACCTTGTTTATTAGGGAAAATGACAAAGGCACCCTTCACCAAGATTGGTGAGAGGGCAGGAGGTTTATTGGATCTCATACATACTGATGTGTGTGGGCCCTTCAATAAACAAGCCAGAGGAGGGTACAACTACTTCATTACCTTCACTGATGACTTCAGTAGGTATGGATATGTCTACCTAATGAGACATAAATCTGAATCCTTTGAGAAATTCAAGGAATTCAAGAATGAAGTAGAGAACCAGCTTGGAAGATCCATTAAAGCTCTTCGATCAGATCGAGGTGGAGAATACCTGAGTGGAGAGTTATTTGACTATCTGAGAGAGTCTGGGATCATATCCCAACTCACTCCTCCTGGAACACCTCAATGGAATGGTGTGTTTGAAAGGAGAAATCGAACTTTATTGGATATGGTTCGATCTATGATGAGTCATGCAACTCTACCTCCCTCATTCTGGGGGCATGCACTTGAGACAGCTTCTCTGATACTGAATAATGTTCCATCTAAGAGTGTCTCCAAAATACCATACGAGGTATGGAGTGGGAGACGCCCTAATCTCACGTTTATCAGGATCTGGGGATGTGAGGCTTATGTCAAACGTCAGGATTCTAGCAAGCTAGAACCTAGATCTGATAAGTGTGTATTTGTGGGGTATCCAAAGGAAACTAAAGGATACTACTTCTATGTCCCAACCGAGAACAAAGTTTTTGTTGCTCGGGGTGCTGTCTTTCTAGAGAAAGAATTTCTTATGAAAGAAGTTAGTGGGAGGGAGTTTGACTTGGATGAGGTCCAAGTGCAACCACAAGACAAAGAGATGGAATCTGAGCCATCTGCACCGGTTGTTATACAACCTGAGGCTCAGACACAGGTCCCACGTAGGTCTGGGAGGATTCGTCGTGCACCTGAGAGGTACGGGTCGCTGCCGACTCAACACGATGGAATTTTCATCATTGAGGATGAACCCAGAACCTATGATGAGGCGGTCAGTGGACCTGACTCCGAGAGATGGCTTGACGCCATGCGATCCGAGATGGATTCCATGTCGGCTAACCAAGTCTGGGATTTGGTTGAGCTGCCTGATGGGGTAAAACCCATAGGGTGTAAATGGGTCTTCAAGAAGAAGATAGACATGGATGGCAATATAGTTACCTATAAGGGTAGACTAGTGGCTAAAGGTTTTAAATAAGTCCACGGGGTGGACTATGATGAAACCTTCTCGCCAGTTGCCATGATCAAGTCCATTCGGATTCTGCTTGCTATAGCTGCATATCATGACTATGAGATATGGCAGATGGATGTGAAGACAGCGTTCCTGAACGGGAAGCTGACTGAGGATGTGTACATGACACAACCTGATGGCTTCATCCATCCTGCAGAGGCTAGTAAGGTCTGCAGGCTAAAGAGATCCATTTATGGATTAAAGCAAGCATCTCGAAGTTGGAATCTTCGATTTGATGAAGCTGTGAGAGATTATGGCTTTATCAAAAGCGAAGATGACGCTTGTGTATATAGAAAATTCAGTGGGAGCTTGGTGATTTTTCTGGTCTTGTATGTCGATGACATACTGCTCATCGGAAACGACATCCCTAGTCTTCAAGCTGTGAAGACATGGTTGGGGAAGTGTTTTGAGATGAAAGACTTAGGGGAGGCCGCCTATATTCTAGGCGTGAGGATCTACCGAGAAAGATCCAAGAGGCTCCTGGCCCTTAGTCAGAGTACCTACATTGATAAGGTCCTGGAGAGGTTTAACTTGGAGCAATCCAAGAAAGGATACCTTCCAGTAAGACATGGCCTTACTCTCTCAAAGAGCCAGTGTCCTACAACACAGGCTGAGAGGGATAACATGAGTCGAATTCCTTATGCTTCGGCAGTAGGATCGATCATGTATGCAATGTTGTGTACTAGACCAGACGTGGCATATGCTGTAAGCATAACCAGCCGATACCAATCCAATCCAGGTCTGCAGCACTGGGTGGTTGTAAAGAACATCCTAAAGTATCTGAGGAGAACTAAGGATTTGTTCTTGGTCTATGGGGGACAGGAAGAGCTCAGTGTGCAGGGCTATACTCTAGTCTGACCCTGACGACTTTAGATCGCAGGCCGGCTATTTGTTCAAGATAAATGGAGGCGCTGTATGCTGGAAGAGCTTCAAGCAATCCACCATGGCAGATTCTACAACCGAGGCAGAGTATGTGGCCGCTTCTGAGGCAGCCAAGGAAGCCGTTTGGATGAGGAAGTTCATATCTGATCTTCAGGTGGTCCCTAGTGCAATGGATCCCATTGAACTCTACTGTGACAACAATGGAGCAATTGCACAAGCCAAGGAACCACGGTCTCATCAAAGATCCAAACACATACTCAGAAGATTTCACCTGATCAGAGAGATCATTGAAAGAGGTGATGTCAAGATTAGCAGAGTTGACACAGAGAACAATCTGGCAGACCCATTGACCAAGGCTTTGGCGCAGCAGAAGCATGATGGTCACGCTAGAGATATGGGGTTAAGATTCCTCAACCTCTAGGTCTTAGTGCAAGTGGGAGATTGCTGGTGTATATGCCCTAGGACCTAGTTTTGGTCCACTTATGTACTACTTGACTTTGATATTTATATATATCATTCTGGCATTGTCATTGTCAATGTTTGTTTACATCTGCGCACATGTACTAACATGATAATGTCCCTGGAGACAGATTGGATTTTTGCTCAAACTATTGTCCCCAGTCGATGTACCTTAGTGGATATGGGATAGCTATGGTACTTGAGAGACTGGTATGTGAGCTGGTTAGGTACGTGGTGCTAACGCAAACACATGGGTATATCATTGGAGGATATACTGGAAAGACCCGCTGTGAGGCTATGACTTGGTGTCATAAGTTATCCTCACAAGTGACAGGAGATGCATTGATCCCTTGACTTGAGGTCATTGATCGTTCTATATGGTTAGCGACTTGCTTTGATACAACCTAACACCTCGCTGTAGTTGGGAGGTCATAACGGTTGTCATTGAGCATATCACGACCCATATGAGAAGGTCAATGGACAGACATAGGATTTGCCCCTTCCTTAGGGAAGTATGATATCCATGGAGCTCCTCTATGGTTCTATGACTGAGAGTGTATGGCCATACCCAGGTAAGAACCTGTTTTAGTCATAGCCATGTGATTGGGTGAAAACAAGTGGTGACACACTTGTCCAATCGGATATCAGTCCGGCAAAGAGACTGTAATGCATCTGTACCTAGTTGCGATGATGGGGATGTCGATGTCGATATCCATTCCAATGACCTGGGTAGCAGCGATGCACTGCTAGGTGCCACTCACTGCTTGTGGTGACCTTTGGTCAGCACTGCCAGTGTCAGAAGAACCTACAGGGTCGCACACCTTGATACTTGAGTTATCGTATTGATCGAGAAGCCTTATGATCAAGTTATTGGATAACTCGGATCTAATTAGGAGATTTCATCAGCACCAATGGGCCTGATGAGATGGAAGAATGTTATTGGAGCCAAACTTCATTTTTGGCAGGTTGACCCGTATTTGACCATGGTTGGTCACACTTGGATTAGGGTTGCATTGGATTGGATCCAAATGCTTAAATCAACCCATAGGATGAAGTTTGGGCTAGCTCATTATCCAAGGAAGCCCAATAACAAGTTCTCATGAAGAGAAGAGAGGCTAAAAGGGTATAATGGGGAGAAACCCAACCCCATTGGCGCCTAAGGGGCATAATGGGGTTAGGGTGGCAAAATTGCTTCATTAAGGAAGCAATTTGCGCCTAGCCCTTCTCCCTTGATGGTATGAATGCCTTTAAGGCATGTCTTGGGCTGATATGGTACTTGGGCAATTATGGAAAGGTTGAATGAAGTTTATGGTAAAGTCTTGGAGACTTTCCTTACATTAAACCTCCTCATCCTAGCCCTACACTTGTCATGATCCTAGCCCTTGCCCTAATCGCCTCTTGCCCTATATATGTGACCCTAGCCGCCCCCTCTTATATCATTCATCCTTGGAGGCATGAACATAAGAAGGGAGCGAGAGCAAGGAGCAAGGGCGCAATCTCTTCCTCTTCCATCAAGTGGCCGCAAGCTTCTCCTTCCTTACCACTTGGCGCATCTTTCTCTCTTGGTGGCGCAAGGTGGTTGGAGCATCTCCCTAAGGCTTGGATCTTCTTCCTGAGGCTAGCACCGGGCGTGGAAGAAGAGAACTTGAGGCATCCGTGTGTGTGAGACTGCAGAGGGCGCACACTTGGGGCGCCTATCACGACATCGACCTCATCTTGCTCTGAGGTATTTTCTAACTCATCGTGTCGACCCCCTTGCATGCAATCTTCACTAGGTTTTTGGGACGAACCTGTTTCGGGGACATTCTTCCGCTGTGCAATGTATGTATGTATGTGTCTCTAAAAAATTGTAAAATGTCCCCGGGGTTTCCCAACAACACACACTACCTTCTGCTTCGATAAGAACATGGGCATAGCTTTCTCAAGCCTTTCTCTCCAAGTACTTTCCTCCGTCAAAGATAATTCAATTGCGAAATCAGATAACGAGTTTCATTCAAAAAGATGGAGAATCCCTATACGAAGCTTGGGAGAGGTTTAAAGAGCTCCAAAGGATGTGTCCACATCACGGAGTTGAGACTTGGGTTTTGATCCAAACGTTCTACAGCGGCTTGGATTACCAAACAAGACTTACAGTGGATGCTGCAGTAGGACGCGCTTTGATGAATAGGAAAGTTGAAGATGCAATGAACCTTCTCGAGGACATGGCGATTAACCATCACCAATGGACATCTGAGAGAGGTACTTCTACTAAGAAGTCAAGTAAGTATGACCTTGACTCTTTGACTGCACTGACGGCTAAGGTGGATAATTTGACTAGAAAGCTTGACTCTTGGTCTATTAATTCTATGGATATTAACTCTATTTCTTGTGAGGTCTGTGGAGTTGTAGGTCATGCAGGGGCAGATTGTCAGGTAGGAGATGGACAGATGGCTGCGATCAACTCTGAGCAATTGAATGCTGTTGAAAATTTCAACTCTAACAACAACCGTTATTCCAACTTCTACAATCCAAGGTGGCGCAACCACCCAAATTTCTCTTACCGGATAACTCAACAAATTCAACCTGGACAAGCACCATCACAACAAGCTCAGCCCCCGCAAGGAAACTTTAGGCAGCCCCAACAGAATAATTTCAGACCACCAAGATTTCAGGCTAGGAACTTCAATGCGCCACCACCACAGCCAAGACCGAATAATGATCCAAATTTGAGCAAGCAACTTGAAGGACTTACTGACATGATGAAACTTATGATGACAAGGATGGACTCCCTGGAAACACACAACAAAATGCTAGAGAGTCTGCTAGCCCAGCAAGCTAGCTTGTCTTCTAGAACACTAGGCAAGCTTCCATCCCAACTAGAGGTAAACCCAAGGGAGCATTGTAATGCAATCTCCACCCGGAGCGGCAAGCAACTTGAAGACCCAAAAATGCCGACTGATGACAGGATAGATAAAGTGACACCAGAACCTGTGGAACCACATTCAGATGCAACACCGGTGGCACCTGAACTAGCTGAAGAGGAGCGGCCCTATGTGGGACCGCCTGCATATAAGTTTTCCACAGAGGCTTGTCAAGGATAAATTGGACAAGCAGTTCGGTAAGTTTTTAGAAGTATAGAAGAAACTTTATATTAACATCCCTTTCGTTGATGCTCTTTCGCAGATGCTGACTTATGCAAAATTCCTAAAGGACATCTTATCAAATAAGAGAAAGTTAGAGGATCAAGGGACCATTGCACTTACCGAGGAGTGCAGCGCCATCATTCAGAACAACCTCCCTCAGAAGCTTAAAGACCCAGGCAATTTCTCCATACCCTGCCAGATTGGGGAGATGTCCTTTCAGAGAGCTTTGTGCGATATAGGAGCAAGCGTTAGCCTCATGCCATTATCACTTTGTAAAAGGCAAGATCTAGGGGATTTGCAACCGACTAACATTTCTATATAGCTTGCAGACAGATCTGTGCGCCACCCAGTTGGTATTTTAGAGGACGTACTAGTTAAAGTAGGAGATTACTTTATTCTTGTTGATTTTATTGTTTTGGAGATTGATGAGGATGACATACTCCCTATCATTCTAGGGAGAACTTTTCTTGCTACTGCAGGCGCTGTCATGGATGTCAAGCATGGGAAACTATCTTTGAACATCTGTGGCAACGTTATTCAATTTGATTTGACTGACACCTTGAAAAAACCTTCCCTTGCCGGAACATGCTGCAGTATTGACATTGTGGAAAAAGCTGTACAAGATGTTGAGCCTCCCAGGAGAGAAGTGGACCCGCTGGAACTTGCGCTGACAAATTCTGTCGATAAGGATGATGAAGGAGAGGTTGAGAATCTTGTTGCACTGCTGGAAGCTGATGCAAGCAAAGATGACAAGAAAGAAGAGAATATGGGAAATCAAGGGCAGTAGAAAATCGAACTTAAGAGCTTGTCCAAAACTTTGAGATATGAGTTTCTAGGAGACAATTTCACATACCCAGTGATAGTTAGTGCAGCGTTGAACGAGGAGCAGACTGAATTATTGCTTAATGAACTTCGTCACCACAGGAAGGTAATAGGCTATTCATTGGATGACATAAAAGGGATTAACCCCTCTGTTTGCATGCACAGGATCCTATTGGAAGACAATAGCAAACCTTATGTGGAAGTTTAATGCCGACTCAACCCGCACTTGAAGGATGTGGTGAAGAAAGAAGTGCTCAAACTACTGGACGCTGGAGTTGTTAGGGTATGCCCTTAAGGCTAATGTTTGAGGCCTTGGATTATTTACAATATCATATATCAGGCAATTGTTGTTATTCAGATTGTTACATTATCTGCTGTTGTATGTATACTTCTGAGTAATGTCTCAATGATGTTCAGCTTAGCTGACATTCAGTGTTGTCCTTAGTCGAGATATCTCGGTGAACATGAGACAGCCTTGATATGATGGAGACTAATATGTGTTCTAATCTTATAGGGTGCTTCGAGCATGGAATAAGATTTAGACACATGGGTGCATTGGATGTACTGGACTGACCCTACTTAGGATATTCAATTGTTTGTCACAATATGAATAATCCTTATATGCAAGCAAGTGGTATATTCCCTTTGACTTGAGATCACTTGTGTTTCTAAGTGATGATTGGCATTATCTTGAGGTAGTTCAATATCATTTGAAAGATAATGATTAAGGATTATCTTGGACAGTGGGATGAGTCATGTTAGGGCACTTGTAATAGATATAGGATTGCCTCTCCTAGTTGGAGTGTGATGTTCTAAAGGGCCCCCTGGATGAAATGGTTGAGAATGTGTATGGCCATACCCAGATGACTATGTTCATCTGATCTAACCATTTTCATCATGTTGGAATCACAGGCTTGACATGCTTGTCCAACGGGAACATCCAGTGGCAAAGGGAAACATGTATGCCAAGTGAATTAGATTCACACTTGTGCTGTGTTTTGGGAGTAGTCTTGGAAGACTCTTTCCTTCATATCGGGAGACAGTGATGTGTTGCTAGATACCCCTCTCTGATCGTGATAACGTAAGTTATCATTACCGACATTGAAGGAAACCCTTGGGGTCGCACAATTTGATGATATGGCTTACTTATGTCAGATCGTGTGGACTAGAATTATCCTAGTTCAATTTAAAGCAATTTAAACTCTGATTGGAAGTGAGATCTAGTCTAATCAAGTTTGATTGATTAGGGGATATGATCGGTAAGCTTCGATCGGGAGAATTGATGCTTGATCGTAAAGATCAAGAGGTTCAATGAGATGTGTGGTTAGATCTTGAGCCATTTGGTTCAATGAGATCATAACCAGGGCTGGTTCGATTTGGTGCTTGAACCAAATTGGGATTGAACCGGTTCACTTAGTGTGAACGCATGGTTCAATAAAAGAGGGAAGTTTCGATTGGTTCAATGAGTGAACGCATGGGAGTTAAGAGGGAGTTACATGTTTGGTTCTTACCAAATATGGTAACCGAACATTTCCTTCTTGGGCGCTCCCTCACGGTTTTTGAAACCCCTTCTAGTCTCTTCCTCCTCTCGCATCTTCATCATCTTCATGCAAGGAAGAAGTTCAACTAGCCAAGGGTGCACATCTCCTCTCCATGACACGGAAAAGACTCTTTAGTCTCTTTGCTAGCACAAGGAGCATAAAGAAGAAGCCGACTTCATCTTGTGTGTGATACCTTTGGAGAAGAGGCACTTGCCCCTTTCATCTTCCAAGCCGCCACTCACATCATGGCAATGGTAACACTCTTACTTGTCTTTCAAGTTCACAAGGTTGATCATAGTTTTAAGTCATGCGTGTTGGAACCCCTTTCGAGAGGGGGGCAAAAACCCTAATCATGGCGCAAATGAAATTTATGCAAGCGGAAGCAAGGGTTTCAAGATCTTTTGCATGCCATATGTTCAACTATCATAGATTGATAAGAACAAGGGGAGATTCATACCAACGCCATAGGCTTGGAATTCGGCTTGGAAGAAGAGAACAAGTTAGGTCTCCTCCACAAGTCCACACACAAGATGAAGATGCTCACTTCCTTGACGTCCCTTGTGCTAGCAAGGCACCCAAGCTATCTTGTCGAATGGAAAGGGGGTGATTAGATGAATCCCTATGGCCGAGAGATCCTTTTCCTTGTCTTCCTCTTTCGTCAACCACCCAACGAAAAGGATCAAGGCGTTGTCGTCAAGAGACCAACGCTTAAGCGTTTTGGCGTTTTTTTGCAAAACCGGCTTTGATGACTTTCCATAAATGGAAGACAATCAAGCCATGCGCTCAAGACAAACCAAAAATGCCTATTGGCATTGAACCAAGCGTTCACATTTGTGAACCGGTTCAAGCCAAATCGTCCAATCGAATTTGGTTCATCAAACCAAACCGAAATAGCTCAAGCCACTTGGTCTAGACCAAATTGAACCCTAAGGCTCACGATCTAACCACTCATCTCCTGATGCCCCTGATCTCCCCGATCTAGCATCATTTCTCTCGATCGAAGCTTACCGATCTCAAGCCCTAATCAATCAAACATGATCAGACCAGATCTCACTTACAATCAGAGATTAAATCCCCTTTAATCTGAACTCAAAGAATCCAGTCCATACGATCTGACTCAAGTAAGCCATATCATCAAATTGTGCGACCCTGAGGGTTTCCTTTAAATGTCGGTAACGATAACTTACGTTATCACGACCAGTGAGGGGTATCTAGCAACACATCACTGTCTCCCGATATAAAGGAAAGAGTCTTCCAAGACTTCTCCCAAACCATAGCACAAGTGTGAATCAAACTCACGAGGCATACATGTGTCCTTTGCCACTGGATGTTCTTATTGGACAAGCGTGCCAAGCCTGTAATTCCAATATGTTGAGCATGATTAGATCAGATGCACATAGTCATCTGGGTATGGCCATACACTATCTCAATCATCTCATAAGGGGGCCCTTTAGAACACCACACTCCTTAAACAAGGAGACGACAATCCTATGTCTATCACTAGTGTCCTAACCTGACTCATGATCATTATCCAAGATAGTCTATGATCATTATCTTTCAAATGATATTGAACTACCTCAAAACAATGACAGTCATCATTTAGAAACACAAGTGATCTCAAGTCAGAGGACATGTGCCACTTGTTGCAATCAAGGAATATTCACATTGTGACAAGCAATTGAATATCCTAGTAGGGTCTGTCCAGTACATCCAATGTACCCATGAGTCTACATCTTATTCCATGCTCGAAGCATCCTATAAGATCAGCACACATATTAGTCTCAATCATATCAAGGCTGTCTCAGGTTCACCAAGATATCTCGACTAAGGACATATAGCATGTCAGCCTAGCTGAACAGCTTTGAGACATTATTCAGAAATACACTTATTACAGCAGACAAGGTAACAACCTGAATAATAACCATGCCTTTTATAAACATAAGAGTTTATTACATGATACTTTTACAATCCCAAGGCCTCAAACATTAGCCTTAAGGGCATACCCCAACAATGCGATCTCCATACCTTGTATTTCCGCTGCGACATAGTTCATGATTGATACTAGGTATAACCTTCAATTGGTATCAGAGCACTGGTTTTGACTTGATACATATGATTGCCATCTTGTGATCCATGTTTGTTTTGTGTTTTTGGCAATGATCTACATGATGCGCATGCTTCTATTCTCATGCGAAAATACATGCCATGTTGTTCACACCGTATGTTAGATGTATTTTACATTCAAGCTTGCGCATGTGATGTTGGTTTGCGCATTTTATAGATGTTTTCAGTCAAAATTATCTTCATGCGCGACCCTCACTAGATTTATCTGTGCACCTACTTTAAATACTTAGACGAGTTAACAGTGTTGAAGTCGTTAGTCAGATCTAGACCCAACAGCCTAATCAGACTATCTGACTGAAGGCTTGCCCTTCAGAGTTTCCTCAGTAGTCAAGAGCATATTCAGCAGCTCTGCCAGCGTACAATCGATTTTGTTCATATTAAAGTTAATGATGAACGCATCGAAAGAAGGCGGAAGAGACTGCAGAATAATATCTACAGCAAGCTCCTGGTTGACGGTATGCCCCAGTTTCTCCAGAGCCTCCTTGTGCCCAATCATCTTGAGCACGTGAGCTCCCACTGGGCTCCCTTCAGCCAGTTTGCTCTGAAAGAAGAGCTTCGTCAGATTATAGCGTTCTGTCCTCGCCTGTGCAGCATACAGCATCTTGAGGTTCGCTATAATCTCTATAGCCGACATATCCTCATGCTGACGCTGCAGCGGTGGCGTCATAGACGCTAGCATCAGGCAAGCGACATCAATGCTATCATTGACGTGCTTTTCATAGGCATCACGAACCGCCCTTGCGGCGTTCGCAGCGGGCTGCGGCGGTATCGCCGTCTCGAGGACATACAGTTTCCTCTCTGCCTTAAGAACGATCTTAAGGTGTCCGAACCAGTCAGAGAAGTTCGGCCCAGCAAACTTCTCCCTTTCCAGTAGGGATCGCACATTGAAGCTCATGGTGTTCGTTGCTGCAGGAATCTACAACAAGCAAGAACAGCAAGGTCAGTATCAATGTTCAGAATCAATCCAGGACTTTAAGAAAGATTCTTTTTCTCACTATTTTGTCTGACTGAAAAATCCAGAAAACAGTCCGAAAGAGTAACACTCTTTTAGTGAGATGGGATCCAGATTTCATACTTGGTCTCCGCGTCCCGCTCAGGCGAGATAAGATGCACAGAGATGACAAGCATTAATTTCTGGTAGGCTGTCCCAGCCAATCGCCAACCCGTGCGATTCCCCTTCATCTGGGCAATCCAGCAGACTGTGCCAACTGAGTTGGTACAACACAGTCTCTGACCCCACAGATGGCTGCCTCCATGCACTACCATATGCGCCACATATGTAGTCTACATGGTCAAGCTGACCTGACCTACTCCCTGGACCACCACGTGCTATGCTGAGCAACGAGAAGGGATAAATCCCTACTCTGTAACACGCAGGTGTAATCCCGCACTGTCTGAAGATAGATGGACGTGCCCACTGAGTGGGTTCAACACGGCTCCAACGATAGTCAGAACAGTGAGGTTTCGCGCCAGAAGGCATTACGTGCTTGATATATTAGCGTTGGATTTTAACGGTCTTTTATCTTCTTAACTATCATACAAGTCCTATGGTGATAGCAGAAGATAAACACATGCAATTCTAATTATATAAGCAATAAATAGAAAGCATGATCTTATGTGGTAAAAGCCCATGAATCCTAGTAAGACCTTAATTTTACTTAAGTCTTCACTTGAGCTCTTTTGCATCTCATCTGGTCCAACCCAGGGCCCTAGCGCCAAGAGCACCTCAGGTGCGCCACCAGCTGAATGCCCCTCTTGGATGTGTGCTTTTATGCCCTTGTCTAATCAAAAACATTTTGATCTATCTAGACAAGCTTTGACTCGCAGGTCAATTATACAATAGATTAATAAAAAATGTGATTCGCAGATCACAATAATATTAACTTATAATTAACCAGGCACGCAGGCCCCAGCACAGCACACAATAGGGCAACCCACATAAGAATAAATAAACAAGCACATGGCCTCAATCATCATGTGATCCAATCAAGAAATTAAATTTTGAAAACCCCATAGGCATCAATTTTAACTTCCTTATGTGCCCTACAACCTTACAATGGTACATTGATAGGGATCCACTCATCCATCTAGTTAGATCCTGTGCCCTTGCATGCACCGAGTCCTAACTGACCCGAGTTGACCTAATGGTCAACCATGCATGCGCTAAGGGCTGAACAACCAACAAGAGTTCTGGCAAGCGGGTGTGACCCCGGGCCTAACTCAAGAGTGTTCATTGGTTGTCTCAACCAGACCTCGCTACACGCCTTTGATGCAGTCAACCTATAGCCACCTCATGCTTGCGCACAGGTGCTATCTGGTCAACCCATCTAGGCTGTCAGATGGTCTGATCAGACTAGTTTGATCTAACCTAGAGGTGACTTCAGCCCCATCAACCCATCTAAGGGTTTATAGTAGGTGGCACTTTAGATCTAGTCATAGGCGCGCAAGTTAGGGTTTTGTTTGATAAAACAACATAAACTAAGCGCCAACTCAAGACATGCGACATCATGAACAAACAACATGCGCCTAGATAAGTAAACATCTTACTTTCGCATGGAGAAATAGCATGTCAATTTTCGCATGTGAACAAGATCTAAGCATACATGAAGATGCGCAAACATGGATCACGGAAATATCAAGCAATCATATTAACATGCTTCAACATGCCTCTGATACCAATTGTAGGGTCCCCTTCAAGGGGGAGCGCAAGCATGTGAAACCCCTTTCAAGAGGGGGGCGAAAACACTAAAAGGGGTGGCGCATAACTTTGATAGCGGAAGCATGTGTTTTCAACGATTTTAGCATGAGCATATGATCAACTTGAATGAGTTAGATCTATACCATAGCCATAGAGTTGGAGGTCGGCTTGGAAGAAGAGATCGAATAGGGGTCTCCTCCACAAGATGCGCACACAAGATGAGGATGCGCTCACTTCCTTGGTGCTCCTTGTGCTAGCAAGGTTCCAAGAGTTGTCCTTGATCGAGTAAAGAGAAGAGATGATCACTTCCTTTGGTTGGCCGGTCCTTCTCTTGTCGTCCACACCCAAATTCTCTCAAGTCCCGTCGAGCAAGAGCAAGGAGACAAGAGTTGAATGAGCCTTCAAGCCGTTTTGGCGTTTCAAGGAGACATGCGCTCAATGACTTTCCAAAAATGGAAAATCCATTAAGCCATGCGTTCTCACTTCTAGCAAACCGCCCAAAACGCTTTATGGATCGAACCATGGGTTCACCCATGTGAACCGGTTCAATCCAAATTGGTCCAAACCAATTTGGTTCAAAGACTAAACCAAGCCAATCGGTCTAGATCAACCAAACCCTAAGGTTTCCAATCTAACCGTTCATCTCAAGATGCTCTTGATCTCACCGATCTTGCATCAATACTCTCGATCGAAGCTTACCGATCTCAAGCCCTAATCAATCAAACATGATCAGACTGGATCTCACTTACAATCAGAGTTTAAACTCCTTTAAACTGAACCGAAACAATTCAGTCCACACGATCTGACTCAAGTAAGCCATATCATCAAATTGTGCGACCCTGAGGGTTTCCTTTAAATGTCGGTAACGATAACTTACGTTATCACGATCAGTGAGGGGTATCTAGCAACACATCACTGTCTCCCGATATAAAGGAAAGAGTCTTCCAAGACTACACCCAAACCACAGCATAAGTGTGAATCAAACTCCCGAGGCATGCATGTTTCCTTTGCCACTGGATGTTCTTATTGGACAAGCATGTCAAGCCTGTAACTCCAATACGATGAGCATGATTAGATCAGATGATCATAGTCATCTGGGTATGGCCATACACTATCTCAATCATCTCATATAGGGGGGCCCTTTAGAACATCACACTCCTTGAACAAGGAGACGGCAATCCTATATCTATCACTAGTGTCCTAACCTGACTCATGATCATTATCCAAGATAGTCTATAATCATTATCTTTCAAATGATATTGAACTACCTCAAAATAATGACATTCATCATTTAGAAACACAAGTGATCTCAAGTCGAAGGACATGTGCCACTTGCTGCTATCAAGGATTATTCACATTGTGACAAACAATTGAATATCCTAGAAGGGTCTGTCCAGTACATCCAATGTACCCATGATTCTACATCTTATTCCATGCTCGAAGCATCCTATAAGATTAGCACACATATTAGTCTCAATCATATCAAGGCTGTCTCATGTTCACCAAGATATCTCGACTAAGGACATAGAGCCTGTCAGCCTAGCTGAACAGCTTTGAGACATTATTCAGTAGTACACTTATTATTGCAGACAAGGTAACAACCTGAATAATAACCATGCCTTTATAAACATAAGAGTTTATTACATGATACTTATACAATCCCAAGGCCTCAAACATTAGCCTTAAGGGCATACTCCAACACTGACAGCCTGGATGAGCGGCCGGATAGCACCTGTGCGAAAGTTGTGCAGGTGGCTATAGGCCGACTGCAGAAGGGCGTGTAGCGATGTCTGTTTGAGGCGCCTAGTGAACGATCATGATTATGGCCCGGGGTCACACCCGCTTGCCAGAAATCAAGTGGGACGTTCAGCCCTTAAGGCATGCATAGTTGACCATGAGGTCGACGCAAGTCAGTTATGACTGGGTGCATGCAAGGGCAGTGGGTCCGACTTGTTCTGACGAGTGGATACCTGTTAATGGACCGTTGTAAGGTAGTAGGGCACATAAGGAAATTAAATTGATGCCACGGGGTTTTATAAAATTTTATTTCTGTTTTGGATCACATGTTGTACATTTCTTACATGTTGCCATGAATCAATGGATATTTGAGTGTTTATTTAATCTTATGTGGGCTGCCCTATTTTGTATGCTGTGCTGGGGCCTGCGTGCCTGGAATTAAATATTTTTGGTGTGATCTGCGAATCACATTTTGATTTATGAAAATGTATAATTGACCTGCGTGTCAAATCATGTCTAGATAGTTTTAAATGTAATTTGATCAGACATGAGCACACAGCACACATGGCAGAAGCGCATGTTCGGGAATGCCGGGTGTAATTTAAAATTTTGCAGTCCCAGGACGCAGCGGAAGTAGCATTACACCCGAAACACATTCCGGTCCCAAGGATCCATGCGAGGGAGATAACACAAGGATGTGTTAGAGATGTACCTCTTTTGCTTGTTTATTCGTCGATGCCATGTTGAAGGCGCCCACGTGTTCGCCCTCTACAAGTATCCACGCGTCGACTCCTTGATCGTTGCTCCCTTCCACGCTTGGTGCTAGCCTCGGGAAGAGAATCAGGCCTTAGGGTTCTTCTTCACTCTTCTTGCGCCACCTCCAAGGTTCATGCGCCAAGAGGAAAGGAAGATGCCGCCAACTTCTTATTCTCTTTACTCCAAGTGAAGAGGAAGAAGAAGAGCTTCAGCTTTGAGGAAGATGAAGTGGAGCTCACGCCACCAAGTCCTTCTCCAAGTCACGCCAAGAGGAGAGGAAGGAGAAGACTTGCGGCCACTAGAAGAAGAGTTGCACCACTTTGATGTTGTCGCCCTTTGCTTTGCTCTTGCCCCTCTATTTGTGCTCACGTCTCCAAGCATTCATCCTTATGAGAGGGCGACAATGAGTCCTATAAATAGGACTAGAGGCGGCAATAGAAATGGCTAGGATCATGCCAAGTGGGCGGCTAGGATAAAGAAGTCTTGAGATAAGGAAAGTCTCAAAGACTTTACCATAAATCTCATTCAACCTATCCTAATTTGCCCAATGGCCATATCAGCCCAAGGCATACCTTATAGGCACGCATTCCATCCAAGGAAGACGGGCTAGGCGCAACATCCATGAAGAATTCGGCTAGGGTGGTTTCTTGGGAGAAATTAGGGTTTGAGGTAAGGTAAGTCTCCAAGACATTACCATATTCATCACTCTACTATCCATATGCGCCCAAGAACTTCCCATAAAAGTTCTCAAGCCATATCAGCCCCAAGACTTGCCTTAGAGGCAAGTATTCCATCCAAGGAGCAAAGGGGGAGGTGCCTAATGCTTCCTTATGAAGCAACATGCGCCCACTTCACCCCATTATGCCCTTGGCGCCAATGGGGTATAATTCTTCCCCATTATACCCTTATTTGCTTATACTTCTTCATGATAACTAATTATTGGGCCTCATTGGATAATGAGCTAGCCCAAACTTCATGGCATGAGTTGATTAAGCCATTGGATCCAATCCAATGCAACCCTAATCCAAATGTGACCAATCTAGGTCAATTTCGGGTCAACCTACCAAAAATGAAGTTTGGCTCCAATAACTTTCTTCCAACTCATCAGGCCCATTGGCGCTGATGAAATCTTCCAAAATGATCCAAGTTATCCAATAACTTGATCATAAGGCTTTTGATTAAAGCAACGTCAAGAGTCTATTGCGTGTGACCCCGTAGGATCCATATGACGATGGCAATGATGTAAACATCATAAGTAGTGAGGGGTATCTAGCAACACATCACTACTACCCATGTCATAGGACTTAAGTTATTATGGCAACAACTCCTAACAAGCAACGAGGATTCCCATTGCATTATAGATCCCTTTGCCTAAACTGATATCCTGCCATTGGATTAGTCTCAAGTTTATTATCCAATGCACTGGTCATGACTCAACAAGTGTGGCCACACTTTCCCGTCATGCACCAATAAGGTGGGGCGCCCCGAGGTGGATATCATGCTTCCAATATGGAAGGGGCAAATCCTACTATTGGTCATCCATGTCTCTATATGACTTATGACATGCCCAATGACAGCCGTTTTGATCTCCCAATTACGGAGAGACGTAAGACTGTATTAAAGCATACCCATCATCAAATCTAGACATGAACACCTCAAGTCTAAGGATCAATGCAAAACCTCTTGCATGTGAGATTGACTTGTTGACTAGACAAGTCAATCCTCACGGTGGATCACTCCAGTGCATCCAATGCACCTGTATGTCTGCGTTACTGTGCCCCGCACCTAACCAGCCCATACACCAGTCTCACATGTACCGAAGCTGTCCCATATCTGCTAAGGTACCTTGTCTGGGGATAGCTTATGAGAATGGATCCAATCCAAACTCCTGGGACATTATTTATGCAACTCAATACATCAACGCAGGTAGAGAAGTCTGCATAATAACGACCATGCCTATATAAAGAGTAATAGTTCTATCAAAGTACATTCAAACAATGCCTGACCATGTCCATACATTGGTCTTTAGGGCATATACACCAACAATCTCCCACTTGCACTTAGACCAAGGACAACTGATGTTTAGTCAGTTCCAATGTCTCTAGTATAACCCATTTAGCTTCCGCTGCGCCAGAGGCTGGATCAGTGGGTTTTTCCAGATTGCTATCTGTGTTTATTTTAACAAATTTGATCATCATCCTTATCCATGATCTCTAAGATCAGATGATATGCTGCAGTACATACTTGAGCATTAAGTTCCTTCTCTCATGCTATGGTCCCAGTAAGAACTATACTGGACCATCAAGCACTATGAACTAGATCAAGTTCAAATGAATGAAGCTGCCTCCTTGGCTGCCACAAAGAGCTGCAATGTACTCAGCCTTATTTGTAGAATTTTGCCACTTTGGTTTGCATAATGCTCTTTCAGCATACAATCACCATAACAAGGCAAAGCGCAAATCCTGGCTGTGATCAATAGTCACTAGACTGGAACGAAGTGTCAGTGTACCCCAGTACACAAAATTCTTTCCTGTCTATCATAGACTAGACTCCAATCCTTTATACTTCCCAAGTATATGTATAAGGATTGCTTTCATAGCTATCTAGTGTTAAACACTAAGATATGATTGAAACTTGCTGGCTATGCTCCAAGCATTTGCCAGAAATGGTCTTCAAAACATGATCCATCCTACATACAATGTATCGGGACTTTGGACCCATGTTAATACTCTCCAGCTGTGCCATAGGCTACAACATCTTTGAAAGACTTAGACCATATCTTCCTGGAAGGTATCAGTATTTGGAATCATCCAATATAATCCTCTCCAGAAACTCTTGGATGAACATAGATTGACTAAAGGGCAATATCTTTCTTGGATCTCTATAGATCCTCATGCCTAGGATGTAGGCATCATTCCCTAGATCATTCTTCTCGAAATACATATCAAACCTTTTCTTCACCATGTGAAGAGCTGAGATGTTATTCCTGTTGGGGTATGCCCTTAAGGCTAATGTTTGAGGCCTTGGGATTGTATAAGTATCATGTAATAAACTCTTATGTTTATAAAGGCATGGTTATTATTCAGGTTGTTACCTTGTCTGCTGTAATAAGTATACTTCTGAATAATGTCTCAAAGCTGTTCAGCTAGGCTGACAGGCTATATGTCCTTAGTCGAGATATCTTGGTGAACATGAGACAGCCTTGATATGATTGAGACTAATATGTGTGCTAATCTTATAGGATGCTTCGAGCATGGAATAAGATGTAGACTCATGGGTACATTGGATGTACTGGACAGACCCTTCTAGGATATTCAATTGTTTGTCACAATGTGAATAATCCTTGATAGCAGCAAGTGGCACATTTTCCTTTGACTTGAGATCACTTGTGTTTCTAAATGATGATTGTCATTGTTTTGAGGTAGTTCAATATCATTTGAAACATAATGATTATAGACTATCTTGGATGATGAGCTTGAGTCAGGTTAGGGCACTAGTGATAGATAAAGGATTGCCGTCTCCTTGTTCAAGGAGTGTGATGTTCTAAAGGGCCCCCCTGTATGAGATGATTGAGATAGTGTATGGCCATACCCAGATGACTATGTTCATCTGATCTAATCATGCTCATAGTATTGGAGTTACAGGCTTGACATGCTTGTCCAATAAGAACATCCAGTGGCAAAGGAAACATGCATGCCTCGTGAGTTTGATTCACACTTGTGCCATGTTTTGGGTGAAGTCTTGGAAGACTATTTCCTTTATATCGGGAGACAGTGATGTGTTGCTAGATACCCCTCACTGATCGTGATAACGTAAGTTATCGTTACCGACATTTAAAGGAAACCCTCAGGGTCGCACAATTTGTTGATATGGCTTTCTTGAGTCAGATCGTGTGGACTGAATTGTTTTGATTCAGTTTAAAGGGATTTAAACTCTGATTGTAAGTGAGATCTGGTCTGATCATGTTTGATTGATTAGGGCTTGAGATCGGTAAGCTTCGATCGAGAGAGGAGATGCTAGATCGGTGAGATCAAGAGCATCAGGAGATGAACGGTTAGATCTTGAGCCATTAGGTTCATAGAAGGTCTAGACCATGTATTGGTTTGGCTTGGTTTGATTTTGGTCTTTGAGCCAAATCGAATTGAACCATAGATTGAACCGGTTCACTATGTGAACGCATGGTTCATGAAGGGAGGCGTTTTGGCATTGAAGCATGGCTTCATGACTTTCCATTTTGGGAAGTCATGTAACGCCATTTTCATAATATCGCCTAAACGCATTTGCGTTTTGGTCTTGGACATTGCTTGCTTGCCATCTCGTGTGGAAGAAAGTGAACGACAAGGACGAGCGCTCGGCCAAGGAAGCATCTCATCATCCTACCATTCGATCAAGGACATCTTGTAGATCCTTGCTAGCACAAGGAGATCCAAGGAGAAGCCATCTTTACCTTGTGTGCGATTATCTTTGGAGAAGGAGCACTTGCGCCTTTGCTTCCAAGCTTCCATCTAACCGTGATGGCTATGGTATGGATCTCAACTTCATCAAAGTTGATCATGTGTTCATGCTAAGATCTTGAAAACCCTTGCTTCCGCTTGCGATTTTTCATGCGCCACCCCCTTAGGGTTTTCGCCCCCCTCTTGAAAGGGGTTTTATCTGCTTGCGCTCCCCCTTGAAGGGGACCCTACAATTCCTCGTGAGGAGAATATCATCAATCATCTAGACAAGAAATATTATTAATAAGGTGCTCCCACTGATCTTGTTGTAAACACAGGCTTTTTCAACCATGCTTGCATAACATCATGCATATCTATATGGCCTTGATATGAAAACCTTCTGGCTATTTCCTTATAGATATCTTTTCAGATGTCCTTGCAAGAAAAGCAGTTATCATAACAAGATGCCATAATTGATCATGCAATTACAACAAGCAGATCCCTAATGGACTTAAAGCTCAGCTATTGGTGAAAATTTCATTATTATCCACCCAGTGGATTTGCCTGAAATTATTGTTCACTAGCTTGTCTTTTAAGGTAACAATGTTACCTTCCATGTCTATCTTCCTAGAAGATTTATTATAGCCTGTGGGAATTACCCCTTATGGCAGCTTATCCAAGTCCCAGACTTGATTAGCAAACATGGAGTCCATTATGGTTCTCATGGCCCTTAGCCATTTCTTGGAATCTGGTCCACCGACCGCTTCCATTTCCTCATAAGTCTTAGGTTCATGCTTGATGAGAAATTCGTCATGCCTAGCATATCGAATCGATCCAGACTTATGTTATTCCTGTGTTACTTGAACCTCAGGTTGACTTTCAACCTGTATGTGAGATTTTGCTCTCCATCTGTGTCTAATTATATTGTGGTTGATTCTAGACCTTGTCCAAATCAGATCTACTCCCACTGGCTTCTTTCAAGAGAAATACTTTCTCAAGAGAGACAGCAGTTTGAGCAACAAATATTTTGTTCTCCTTGGGATAGAATTAGCACTCTATAGTGCACCACAAACACATACTTTTTGAATCACTGCACATTACATTTCCAATTCCATTGAAGAAATGGGATATTTGCAGTTCTTAACTCAAAAGCTAACTTAGACATTTTCTTATGGAGTAGCAGTACATCTGTTTGCATGGCAACATAGTAGTATATTTGCATGACTTACTCAAAGTTGGAACCACATCCAATGTGTTCCTTTTCTTTCTTTGAAATTTACCACACAGTGGTGTACTAAGAAAGCTGTGAGATCACTTCACACTTCTTAGGAAGGTCATCAAATTCTCCACTAATCATCTTGATCCAATCAAGGTGCTTTAATAGATCCTTCAATTTGACTCAATACTTCATTTGTGAACTTCTTGGAATTTCCCAAAGTTCTTGGGTTGCGTAAGGCATACCCACACTCAATGAAGTATATATAACTCC
The DNA here is from genome assembly GCA_027563935.2 of Costus lasius. Classification (NCBI taxonomy): domain Eukaryota; kingdom Viridiplantae; phylum Streptophyta; class Magnoliopsida; order Zingiberales; family Costaceae; genus Costus; species Costus lasius. The sequence goes on from CM050452.1 coordinate 52,161,240, forward strand.
TCTTAGTCCTTGCTTGCATGGGTCCACTTACATCACTGTGTAATAGATCCAACAAGTCACTATTCCTTTCCACCCTTTTGGTGAAAGCAGCATCTGTCATATTGTTCCTTTGAACTAGGCTCACATGTATCATAATCCTGAAAGGACAATGATCCCAATAGTCTATGGACTTTCGGATGTGACCATTGTTCTATGGTTCAAGAGACAATGCTATAAGAGGAAGTTTATTGAATCATTAGATCTGATCTTGTGTCACATATAGAACCACAAACTATTGTCAATTGTATCACTTCAATAGAACATCTCAGATTAAAGAAAAATATTATTTATTATTTCAAACTGAAGTCCTTTCCAAAAGGAATGATGTTCTAATACATAAGCTGATACAATAATAGTAAAGTTCTATATAAAGTCTTCAAGGCAGTGAGATGATATCAACAGCAGCATCCAATGCTCCGTCCCTGACCCGAGAGTCGATCCCATCAAGCCTCTTCGTCCTACTTCTTTTGAGCTCCTGCACATGTAAAACATATGTGAGCCTCACATATGGTACCCAGTACCCATGAATAAGAAGTAGTCAAAAGACCTCGGTAACACAATACCTGAAGCGGATGGATTACATCCCTTCTTCTTTGCCATGCTCTTCTTGGCTATCAATCCTCTTTGAAATACCCATGCATTCCCAGTCTTCCGAAGTATAAGCTTCGAAGATACAGAACCATGGTCTTTCTCAGATTCAGGCACACATTCTGAAGATCCAACAGAACTCTCCTGATCATTGTCTATAGAGCATGGTGTGAAGAGACCTTTGAGATGTATGATTAGATCATAGATCCCCATCTCATCACATTCAACCTTGACCTCCGGGGTCATGCACTCTAAGACAAGAGCCGTGTACTGTTCGTTATCTTCACAATGTTCAAGATAGACATTCCACTCCCAGTCATTAGTGAAATACACACTGGGCTGGGATGGAGGTCTTTCAAGAAGATGCACCTTATGTTCTTGTTCCAGTATCTTGGACAAAGTCTTGAACCATTTTGTCCAATTTGTCCCATCCAGTTTATGTTTATAAAGTTTCAATCTTAGATCAGGAGATGCCTTCTACAATAAGCAAATAAGTAAAATAAGTACTATGATAAAGCATTTAACAAGGACTTTAAATTAAATGCTATGCTCCCACTATTTCCAAAACAAGTTGAGGACTCTCAAACTCAACATAGAAATGAGTGAGTAGGATCCTAATTTCACATGAGGTCTCCGCGACTCACGAGGGTGAGTTGAGATGCACAGAGAGTCCCACACTTCCTTAGGTAGGCATGCCAGCCAATTGTGCCACGCACAATTCCTCTTAGTTAAGACAGACTAGGCGCCCTGTGTCCAGCGAGGGTTGGATACAACACAGAACCCTATCCTCTTAACAGCTGCCTCTAGTGATTCATCATGTCAGTGACATATGAAAAACTAGTCAAGTTTGGTCCTAACCGTTATGCCCAGGGCAAATGAATTTCCTTGCGAAGGCACGCCCAGGTTAAAACTGGACTGGGGAAATCATTGTCACCACACACCTCCTAAAGATAAGTGAGTGTGTCCCACGAGGGTGGGAAACAGTTCACAACATCACCGATCGATAGTTTGATGAGGGCTACGCGTTAGAAGGCTATTGACTTGATATTTTAATGAGAGTTTTGCATGTTCGTTTTATTCTTTTCTAGCATGCATCTTTCCTATGGTTATGGCAGCAAGGAAAAACATCACAGGCATGCTATGGACAAAATAATAAACCATCACAGGCATGCTATTTTGGTCGATATGGTCATAGCCCTTTTCATACACATAACTTGTCACGAGCCATGTGACATGTTATTGTGCATCCAAGGGTTGCGAGTCCCTAAAGCAGATCGGCCCATGCCAGAAACCGAAAGCATGTGTCCTTCCTTCAGCCGCAAGTCCATCACCATGCTTCCAAAGCTGGCGCCACTTCTGACTCCGATTGAAGAAGACTCCTTGTTGTCAAGATGAAGCCTTAACCTATCATATAACTCTACATCTATTCTAAACAAGATGAAAAATTCTTTTACAACAAGATAGGGAGAGAACCACACGCAGGTGGAAAAATATTTTTACAAGCATTCATCACAAGTGGAAACATGCTTCCACATCACAACACAGGAGGGCACTCGCTATGACCATATCAACCCAATCAAGTGGCGCATGTTAAATTTGAAAATCCGAGAAGATCAAATTTTAGTCCCTTATGCGCCAACTCCATCTAAACACTTTCTTAACCAATTTTGTGCTAAAATTTAGATCAAGTTTTAGGATGATTTCATAGACCCCATTGGCTGGCAGTTTTGTCAGATCAAGAGACCCGGCCAGTCCGAAGACACAATGCCCGTCCTACTTGACAAAACCACGTGCGCCTTTGGTCTTAAATCAACCATAAGCAAGATCCAAGTTTTCGGCCACAAAGTTGAGAAGAGAGGTTTGGATGAAAACGCTTTCTACGTGAAACGCGCATGGACAGAAAGAAAAATTTTCCAAAAATTTTTCACACAAGCAAACGTACACCTTGTGTTTCTCGCAAGTAGCTCTGATACCACTGTTAGGGAATGCTGGGTGTAATTTAAAATTTTGCAGTCCCAGGATGCAGCGGAAGTAGCATTACACCCGAAACACATTCCGGTCCCAAGGATCCATGCGAGGGAGATAACACAAGGATGTGTTAGAGATGTACCTCTTTTGCTTGTTTATTCGTCGATGCCATGTTGAAGGCGCCCACGTGTTCGCCCTCTACAAGTATCCACGCGTCGACTCCTTGATCGTTGCTCCCTTCCACGCTTGGTGCTAGCCTCGGGAAGAGAATCAGGCCTTAGGGTTCTTCTTCACTCTTCTTGCGCCACCTCCAAGGTTCATGCGCCAAGAGGAAAGGAAGATGCCGCCAACTTCTTATTCTCTTTACTCCAAGTGAAGAGGAAGAAGAAGAGCTTCGGCTTTGAGGAAGATGAAGTGGAGCTCACGCCACCAAGTCCTTCTCCAAGTCACGCCAAGAGGAGAGGAAGGAGAAGACTTGCGGCCACTAGAAGAAGAGTTGCACCACTTTGATGTTGTCGCCCTTTGCTTTGCTCTTGCCCCTCTATTTGTGCTCACGTCTCCAAGCATTCATCCTTATGAGAGGGCGACAATGAGTCCTATAAATAGGACTAGAGGCGGCAATAGCAATGGCTAGGATCATGCCAAGTGGGCGGCTAGGATAAAGAAGTCTTGAGATAAGGAAAGTCTCAAAGACTTTACCATAAATCTCATTCAAACTATCCTAATTTGCCCAATGGCCATATCAGCCCAAGGCATACCTTATAGGCACGCATTCCATCCAAGGAAGACGGGCTAGGCGCAACATCCATGAAGAATTCGGCTAGGGTGGTTTCTTGGGAGAAATTAGGGTTTGAGGTAAGGTAAGTCTCCAAGACATTACCATATTCCTCACTCTACTATCCATATGCGCCCAAGAACTTCCCATAAAAGTTCTCAAGCCATATCAGCCCCAAGACTTGCCTTAGAGGCAAGTATTCCATCCAAGGAGCAAAGGGGGAGGCGCCTAATGCTTCCTTATGAAGCAACATGCGCCCACTTCACCCCATTATGCCCTTGGCGCCAATGGGGTATAATTCTTCCCCATTATACCCTTATTTGCTTATACTTCTTCATGATAACTAATTATTGGGCCTCATTGGATAATGAGCTAGCCCAAACTTCATGGCATGAGTTGATTAAGCCATTGGATCCAATCCAATGCAACCCTAATCCAAATGTGACCAATCTAGGTCAATTTCGGGTCAACCTACCAAAAATGAAGTTTGGCTCCAATAACTTTCTTCCAACTCATCAGGCCCATTGGCGCTGATGAAATCTTCCAAAATGATCCAAGTTATCCAATAACTTGATCATAAGGCTTCTGATTAAAGCAACGTCAAGAGTCTATTGCGTGTGACCCCGTAGGATCCATATGACGATGGCAATGATGTAAACATCATAAGTAGTGAGGGGTATCTAGCAACACATCACTACTACCCATGTCATAGGACTTAAGTTATTATGGCAACAACTCCTAACAAGCAACGAGGATTCCCATTGCATTATAGATCCCTTTGCCTAAACTGATATCCTGCCATTGTATTAGTCTCAAGTTTATTATCCAATGCACTGGTCATGACTCAACAAGTGTGGCCACACTTTCCCGTCATGCAGCAATAAGGTGGGGCGCCCCGAGGTGGATATCATGCTTCCAATATGGAAGGGGCAAATCCTACTATTGGTCATCCATGTCTCTATATGACTTATGACATGCCCAATGACAGCCGTTTTGATCTCCCAATTACGGAGAGACGCAAGACTGTATTAAAGCATACCCATCATCAAATCTAGACATGAACACCTCAAGTCTAAGGATCAATGCAAAACCTCTTGCATGTGAGATTGACTTGTTGACTAGACAAGTCAATCCTCACGGTGGATCACTCCAGTGCATCCAATGCACCTGTATGTCTGCGTTACTGTGCCCCGCACCTAACCAGCCCATACACCAGTCTCACATGTACCGAAGCTGTCCCATATCTGCTAAGGTACCTTGTCTGGGGATAGCTTATGAGAATGGATCCAATCCAAACTCCTGGGACATTATTTATGCAACTCAATACATCAACGCAGGTAGAGAAGTCTGCATAATAACGACCATGCCTATATAAAGAGTAATAGTTCTATCAAAGTACATTCAAACAATGCCTGACCATGTCCATACATTGGTCTTTAGGGCATATACACCAACAGCGCATGCAGCGTTTGGATTCACCAGGTGGGAGGTCTAGAGTTCGACTCTAGAACTGGCCCATTCTATCTAGTGGGCGCATTTGGGCTGCAGATAGCGTTTTGGCCCGGGGCTGGGTCGGATGAAGTACAAGAGTCCCATAAAGAGCTCAAGTGAAGACTTTTGTCAAACTAGGGTTTTACTTAAGTTTTTATGGGCGTTTACCACATAAGATAATGGTGCTTTCATTTACTGTTTTAAGTAATATTAGCACATGCATGTTTTATTCTTCTGCTATCACTATAGAATTTGCATGATAGTAAGAAGAAAAAAGACCGTTAAAATCCAACGTCACTATCAAGCTCGATTGCCTTCTGACGCGAAACCTCACTGTTCTGACTATCGTTGGGGCCGTGTTGTACCCACTCAGTGGGCACGCCCAGCTATCTTCAGACGGTGCGCGATTACACCTACATGCTACAGAGAAGGGATTTATCGCTTCTTGTTGCTCAGTATAGCACGTGGTGGTCCAGGAAGTAGGTCAGGTCAGCTTGATCATATAGGCTACATATTGAGCATATGATAGCTATATGGAGGCAGCCATCTGAGGAATCAGAAACTGTGTTGTACCAACTCAGTTGGCACAGTCTTCTGGATTGCCTAGATGAAGGGGAATCACACGGGTTGGCGATTGGTATGGAATGCCTACCAGTGATTAATGCTTGGACTCTCTGTGTATCTTATCTCGCCTAAGCGGGACGCGGAGATCAAGTATGAAATCTGGATCCCATCTCACTAAAAGAGTTTCACTCTTTCGGGCTGTTTTATTGGATTTTCAGTCAGATAAAATAGTGAGAAAAGAATCACTCTTAAGTCCTGGAATGATTCTAACATGGATACTGACCTTGTTGTTCTTGCTATGTTGTAGATTCCTGCAGCAACGAACACCACAGGGCTCAATTTGCGATCCATATTGGAAAAAGAGAAGTTTGCTGGGCCAAACTTCTCAGACTGGTACAGACAGCTGAAGATTGTCCTCAAAGCCGAGAGGAAGCTGTACGTCCTTGAGTCGACAATACCGGCTCAACCCGCTGTGAACGCTGCAAGGGCGGTTCGCGATGCTTATGAGAAGCACGTCAGTGATAGCACTGATGTCGCTTGCCTTATGCTTGCGTCAATGACGCCTGAGCTCCAGCGTCAGCATGAGGATTTGTCTGCTATTGATATTATAGCAAATCTCAAAATGCTGTATGCTGCACAGGCAAGGACAGAACGCTATAACTTGACGAAACTTTTCTTTCATAGCAAATTGACTGAAGGGAGTCCAGTGGGAGCTCATGTACTCAAGATGATTGGGTATAAAGAAGCTCTAGAAAAACTGGGACATACCATCAATCAAGAACTTGTTGTAGACATCATCTTGCAGTCTCTCCCGGCTTCTTTCGATGCGTTCATCATTAATTTTAATATGAACAAGATCGACTGTACTCCGGTAGAATTACTGAACATGCTCTGCACCACAGAGCAGACTCTTGAGAAGGGAAAGCCTTCATCCTCTGTCTTGATGGTTCCTTCAGGGAACAAGAAGAAAGGGAAGAAAGGCAAAACCCCTATCAAGAGCTACAACAAGGCTTTGAAACAAAAGGTGAAGCGATCAAAGGACAACAGATGCTTCCATTGTGGCCAGCTGGGTCACTGGAAGAAGGACTGTAGAGCGCTCCGAGGAGAGAAGAAGGGAAGCAAGTCTTTCACTTATGGCTCAGGTATTTACGTGACTGAAGTCATGGTTGCTTCTTCTATTTCATGGGTGTTGGACACTGCATGTGGAGTTCACATTTGTTCAAATGTGCAGGAACTCAAGAGAAGAAGACAGGTGGGACAGCATGAGGTGGACCTACGAGTTGGAAACGAGGCACGGGTTGCTGCTGTTGCTGTAGGAGAATATCACATCTCTTTACCATCTGGATTTGTATTAGAACTTGACAATTGTTATTTTGTACCAAGCATAATGAAGAATATTATCTCTATTCCTGCTCTTGTCAGGAAAGGTTTTTCTTTTGAATGCAAAACTTCACAGTGCCGTATTTCATATGATAATATTGTTTATGCAACTGGGTCAATTAACAATGGGTTATACATATTGGACATGGAATGTTCTGTACAACAAATTGATAATAAGAAAGCCAAGTATGCTGATCACAGCACCTTGTTATGGCATAGTCGTCTAGGCCATATTAACAAGAAGCGCATTAAGCGGTTGCATGACCATGGACTGCTGGGATCATTCTCCTATGAGGAGCTTGATACATGCAAAGCTTGTTTAATGGGTAAGATGACGAAGACTCCTTTTTCTAATAAAGGTGAAAGAGCTTCAGGTTTACTTGACCTTATTCACAGTGATTTGTGTGGGCCATTTAGTAAACATGCCAGAGGTGGCTATACATACTTCATTACTTTTACTGATGATTTCAGTAGGTATGGTTATGTCTATTTGATGAGACATAAAAGTGAATCTTTTGACAAGTTCAAAGAATTCAAAAATGAAGTACAAAATCAGTTAGGCCGAAATATCAAGGCACTTCGATCAGATCGAGGTGGAGAATACTTGAGTCGTGAGTTCACTGACTATCTAAAGGAGTGTGGGATCATCTCACAGCTCACTCCGCCAGGAACACCGCAATGGAATGGTGTGTCCGAGAGAAGGAATAGAACCTTATTGGATATGGTTCGCTCTATGATGAGTCAGGCTACTCTATCTTACTCCTTTTGGGGATTTGCACTGGAAACAGCTGCAAAGGTGCTAAACCGAGTGCCATCCAAGGCTATTTCAAAGACACCATATGAGTTATGGTATGGAAAACAGCCGAGCTTGACATTTATCAAAATCTGGGGTTGCGAGGCTTATGTCAAAAAGCTCGCCTCTGGGAAACTGGAGAGCAGATCAGATAAATGTATATTTGTCGGATACCCTAAAGAAACTAAGGGTTATTATTTCTACGATCCCAAAGAGAATAAAGTATTTGTTGCTCGAACGGCTATTTTTCTTGAGAAGGAATTTCTTCTGCAAGAGGCTAGTGGGAGAGAAATAAAGCTAGATGAAATTCCAGAGGAGGGACAAAGTAGTCAAGCTCAGTTGGATGAGCCTGAGCAAATAGATCAGGTTAATGTTCAACCTGAGGCTCAGACGTCACGGGAACCGCGTAGATCGGGAAGGATTCGTCGTCAGCCTGAGCACTATGACGGAGTCTACATCATTAATGATGAACCCCTCACTTATGTGGATGCGGTCAGTGGACCGGAGTCAGCAAGATGGCTTGAAGCTATGCGAGCTGAAATGGACTCCATGTCAGATAACCAAGTCTGGGATTTGGTTGATCCGCCTCCGGGAGTAATCCCTATAGGCTGTAAGTGGATCTTCAAAAAGAAGAAAGACATAGATGGTAACTTGGTTACCTTTAAGGGCAGGCTAGTTGCGAAAGGTTTCAAACAAATCTACGGGATAGATTATGATGAAACTTTCACTCCTGTAGCCATGTTCAAGTCCATTCGAATTATTCTCGCGATACCAGCATATTATGATTATGAGATCTGGCAAATGGATGTGAAAACCGCTTTCCTTAATGGAAAACTGGAAGAGGATGTGTATATGACACAGCCTGAAGGTTTCATCAATCCATCAGAACGCCATAAAATATGCAAATTAAAGAGGTCCATCTATGGACTAAAACAAGCATCGAAAAGCTGGAATATTCGTTTTGATGAATCAGTTTCTGAATTTGGTTTCATCAAAAATGAAGATGACCCGTGTATATATTAAAGGTTTAGTGGGAGCGTAATTACTTTCCTAGTCCTCTACGTCGATGATAATCTAATCATTGGAAACGATATTCCTGAACTGCATGCGGTCAAGGCATGGTTAAGAAAATGTTTCCAGATGAAGGATTTGGGAGAAGCAGCCTATATATTAGATGTGGAGATCTATAGAGATAGATCTAATAGGCTTCTCGGGCTGTGCCAAAGTACTTACATCGATAAGGTCCTGGAGAGATTCCATTTAGAAAATTCTAAAACAGGATATCTTCCAGTCAGACATGGTCTGAATCTTTCAAAGAGCCAGTGCCCTCAAACACAGTCTGAGAAAGATGAGATGGACAATACGCCTTATGCTTCGGCTATTGGGTCCATCATGTATGCGATGTTGTGTACTCGGCCAGACGTCGCTTACGGGTTAAGCGTGACCAGTCGGTTCCAAGGTAATCCAGGGAAGGCACACTGGATTGCAGTCAAGAACATTTTGAAATATCTTCGGAGAACCAAAGATATGTTCTTGATTTATGGAGGTCAGGAAGAACTCAGTATTGAAGGATATACTGACGCTTCATTCCAATCTGACCAAGACGATTTCCGATCGCAATCAGGCTATGTTTTTAGCTTGAATGGAGGAGCAGTGATGTGGAAGAGTTTCAAACAATCAAGCGTTGCTGATTCCACAACAGAAGCCGAGTATGTTGCACCCTCAGAAGCATCAAAGGAGGCAGTATGGATTCGTAAGTTCGTTCAGGAACTTGGTGTTGTTCCTTCGAGTGCAGATCCATTGGTTATCTTCTGTGATAACACTGGAGCAATTGCACAAGCAAAGGAACCACAGTCACACCAGAAGTCCAAGCACATACAGAGAAGGTTTCATCTGATCCGTGAGATCATTGATCGAGGAGACATCAAGATCTGCAAGGTTCATACAGATGATAATCTAGCTGACCCGCTTACAAAGCCTCTGGCGCAGCAGAAGCATGAGAAGCCCTGTAATAATATGGGTTTGAGATTTCTCAACCATTAGTTTAAGTGCAAGTGGGAGATTGTTAGGGTATGCCCTTAAGGCTAATGTTTGAGGCCTTGGATTATTTACAATATCATGTATAAGGAAATTGTTGTTATTCAGATTGTTACATTATCTGCTGTTGTATGTATACTTCTGAGTAATGTCTCAATGATGTTCAGCTTAGCTGACATTCAGTGTTGTCCTTAGTCGAGATATCTCGGTGAACATGAGACAGCCTTGATATGATGGAGACTAATATGTGTTCTAATCTTATAGGGTGCTTCGAGCATGGAATAAGATTTAGACACATGGGTGCATTGGATGTACTGGACTGACCCTACTTAGGATATTCAATTGTTTGTCACAATATGAATAATCCTTATATGCAAGCAAGTGGTATATTCCCTTTGACTTGAGATCACTTGTGTTTCTAAGTGATGATTGGCATTATCTTGAGGTAGTTCAATATCATTTGAAAGATAATGATTAAGGATTATCTTGGACAGTGGGCATGAGTCATGTTAGGGCACTTGTGATAGATATAGGATTGCCTCTCCTAGTTGGAGTGTGATGTTCTAAAGGGCCCCCTGGATGAAATGGTTGAGAATGTGTATGGCCATACCCAGATGACTATGTTCATCTGATCTAACCATTTTCATCATGTTGGAATCACAGGCTTGACATGCTTGTCCAACGGGAACTGAAAGTCCCTTTCTAAAGGGGGGCGAAACCCAAAGGGGGCGCATATAAAATTTTCGCAAGGGAAGTTAGGGTTTCATAGATCGATTTATATGTCATATGATCAACTTTCAATACCTTATATAGATGAAAAGGATTCATACCATTGCCATTGCTTAGATGGCGACTTGGAAGAGAAAGATGCGTGTGCTTCTTCTCCAAAAGTGACGCACACAAGGTGAAGATGACTTGCTCCTTTGAATCCTTTGTGCTAGCAAAGCTCTTCAAAGTGTCCTTGTCGAATGGAAGGGAATAGGATGAGAGCTCTAGCTTGGCCGAATCCTCTTCAAGGCGTGAAGACCTTCTCTACACGAGAGAGGGGGCATCAAGAGGAAGAAGCGAGCGTTGAGGCGTTGAGGCGTTGAGGGAAGTGGCATTTATGACTTTCCAAAATTAGAAAGACATGTAGCCATGCGCCCACGACATCAAAACCGACCAAAATGCCTAAAGCTTTGAACCATGCGTTCACTCATGTGAACCGGTTCAACCAATTCGATCCAATTGCATTTGGTTCAAAAAACCAAATCAAATCAGCCCAAGCCATGGTCTAGATCTCATTGAACCAAATGGTTCAAGATCTAACCATTCATCTCTTGATGTTCTTGATCTCACCGATCTAGCATCAACACCCTCGATCGAAGCTTACCGATCTCAAACCCTGATCAATCAAACATGATCAGACCTGATCTCACTTACAATCACAGTTTAAATCCCTTTAAACTGAACCAAAATAATTCAGTCCACACGATCTGACTTAAGTAAGCCATATCATCAAATTGTGCGACCCTAAGGGTTTCCTTCAATTGTCGGTAACGATAACTCGCGTTATTACGATCAGTGAGGGGTATCTAGCAACACATCACTGTCTCCCGATATAAAGGAAAGAGTCTTCCAAGACTACACCCAAACAACAGCACAAGTGTGAATCCACTTCACTAGGCATACATGTTTCCTTTGCCACTGGATGTTCTTATTGGACAAGCGTGTCAAGCCTGTAACTCCAATATGATGAGAGTGATCAGATCAGATGAACATAGTCATCTGGGTATGGCCATACACTTTCTCAACCATCTCATCCAGGGGGCCCCTTCAGAACATCACACTCCTAAAACAAGGAGACGGCAATCCTATATCAATCACTAGTGCCCTAACATGACTCATGCTCATTATCCAAAATAGTCTATAATCATTATGTTTCAAATGATATTGAACTACCTCAAAACAATGCCAATCATCATTTAGAAACACAAGTGATCTCAAGTCAGAGGACACATGCTACTTGTTTGCATACAAGGATTATTCGCATTGTGACAAGCAATTGAATATCCTAGTAGGGTCTGTCCAGTACATCCAATGTACCCATGAGTCTACATCTTATTCCATGCTCTAAGCATCCTATAAGATTAGAACACATATTAGTCTCAATCATATCAAGGCTGTCTCATGTTCACCAAGATATCTCGACTAAGGACAATACTGCATGTCAGCCTAGCTGAACAGCATTGAGACATTATTCAGAAGTATACGCATTGCAGCAGATAATGTAACAACCTGAATAACAACCATTGCCTTTATAAACATAGAGTTTATACATGATACTGCAATAATCCCAAGGCCTCAAACATTAGCCTTAAGGGCATACCCCAACAGGAACATCCAGTGGCAAAGGGAAACATGTATGCCAAGTGAATTAGATTCACACTTGTGCTGTGTTTTGGGAGTAGTCTTGGAAGACTCTTTCCTTCATATCGGGAGACAGTGATGTGTTGCTAGATACCCCTCTCTGATCGTGATAACGTAAGTTATCGTTACTGACATTGAAGGAAACCCTTGGGGTCGCACAATTTGATGATATGGCTTACTTATGTTAGATCGTGTGGACTGGAATTATCCTAGTTCAGTTTAAAGCAATTTAAACTCTGATTGGAAGTGAGATCTAGTCTAATCATGTTTGATTGATTAGGGCATATGATCGGTAAGCTTCGATCGGGAGAATTGATGCTTGATCGTAAAGATCAAGAGGTTCAATGAGATGTGTGGTTAGATCTTGAGCCATTTGGTTCAATGAGATCATAACCAGGGCTGGTTCGATTTGGTGCTTGAACCAAATTGGGATTGAACCGGTTCACTTAGTGTGAACGCATGGTTCAATAAAAGAGGGAAGTTTCGATTGGTTCAATGAGTGAACGCATGGGAGTTAAGAGGGAGTTACATGTTTGGTTCTTACCAAATATGGTAACCGAACATTTCCTTCTTGGGCGCTCCCTCACGGTTTTCGAAACCCCTTCTACTCTCTTCCTCCTCTCGCATCTTCATCATCTTCATGCAAGGAAGAAGTTCAACTAGCCAAGGGTGCACATCTCCTCTCCAAGACACGGAAAAGACTCTTTAGTCTCTTTGCTAGCACAAGGAGCATAAAGAAGAAGCCGACTTCATCTTGTGTGTGATACCTTTGGAGAAGAGGCACTTGCCCCTTTCATCTTCCAAGCCGCCACTCACATCATGGCAATGGTAACACTCTTACTTGTCTTTCAAGTTCACAAGGTTGATCATAGTTTTAAGTCATGCGATCTCCATACCTTGTATTTCCGTTGCGACATAGTTCATGATTGATACTAGGTATAACCTTCAGGAGTAATCTATCCAATTTCAGACAGCTCTTGGGTAAGTCTGGTACATGTTGTACCCAAGAAAGGCGGTGTCACAGTGATAAAGACCGAGGCAGATGAGCTGATACCCATGCGCATGGTCACAGGATACAAGATGTGCATAGACTACAGGAAGTTGAACTCGGCTACGCGAAAAGATCATTTCCCTCTTCCTTTTATAGATCAGATGTTAGATAGGTTAGCGCATAATTCTTACTTTTGTTTTTTGGATGGGTTTTCAGGTTTCTTCCAGATCCCTATCGACCCGGATGACTAGGAGAAAACAACCTTTACATGTCCCTACGGCACATACGCATACAGGAGGATGCCGTTCGGCCTCTGCAATGCCCCTGCGACTTTTCAGCGAGCAATGATGGCCATATTTTTTTATTTTAATGAGGATTTCATGGATATTTTTATAGATGATTTTTCTGTGCATGGTTCCTCTTTTCATCATTGTTTGTCTAATCTGTCTAAAGTGTTGCAGAGATGTGAAGAGGTCAACCTAGTTTTGAACTGGGAGAAGTGCCACTTCATGGTCTTGGAAGGCATCGTCTTGGGACATCTAGTTTCTGAGCGAGGGATAGAGGTGGATAGGGCAAAAATTGAAGTTATTGAGAATTTTCAGCCGCCCATATCAGTGAAGGGGATTAGGAGTTTTCTTGGACATGCTGGCTTTTATCGAAGATTCATTATAGACTTTTCTAAGATAGCTCGCCCCTTAACTAATCTACTTGATAAAGATGCTGTGTTTTGCTTTGATAGGGAATGCGAGGAAGCTTTTTTGAAACTCAAGGCGGCATTGACCTCTGCCCCAATAATTCAACCCCTAGATTGGTCATTACCTTTCGAGTTGATGTGCGATGGTAGCGGCCAAGCTGTTATGGTAGTTTTGGGACAAAGGAAGGATAAGAAGCTTCACGCAATTTATTATGCCAGTCGCACACTCGACGACGCTCAGATAAATTATGCAACCACGGAGAAAGAGCTGCTAGCGATTGTTTTTTCTTTCAACAAATTTCGTTCTTATTTAGTGAACTCAAAAGTAATCATTTTTACTGATAATGCAGCTATAAAATATTTGATCAAGAAAAAGGATGCAAAGCCACGGCTCATTCGATGGATCCTCCTCTTGCAAGAGTTCGACATAGAGATCCGGGACAAAAAGGGGAGCGAAAATTTAGTGGATGACCACCTTTCCAGGCTTGACCGCGGCGTTGATAAGGAAGTTGATGAAGAATTGGAGATCAATGATACATTTCCTGAAGAACACCTTTATGCTTTATTGGATCAAGAAGTCCCATGGTATGCAGACAATGTCAATTACATTATGTCTAACATTTTGCCTCATGATCTTACTTTTCAGAGGAAGAAGAGGTTTTTGCACGTTGTAAAATTCTACAATTGGGACGAGCCATATTTATACCGGCGATGCATGGATGGGTTGTACAGACGATGCGTGCCAGAGGTGAAAATACGAGATGTGTTGACCGATTGCCATGCTTCACCCTATGGAGGACACGCGGGGGCCTCTAAAACAACTTTTAAAGTTTTACAGTCTGGTTTGTATTGGCCCTCTATATTCTATGATGCTAAATGTTTTGTTTCCAGCTGTGACAGTTGTCAACGGGCTGGAAAGTTATCAAGAAGGGATGAGTTGCCGCTCAACAATATCATGGAAGTGAAAATTTTTGACGTATGAGGGATAGACTTCATGGGCCCCTTCCCTTCTTCGTGTGGAAAACGGTATATCTTGGTTGCCGTCGACTACGTGTCGAAGTGGGTTGAGGCATCCGCTGAAGCTACAAATGATTCTAGAGTCGTTATGAGGTTTATGAAGCGGACTATCTTCCCTCGATTTGGAGTTCCACGTATTCTGATCAGCGATGGTGGCCCCCACTTCATCGAGCAAAGGTTCGGGGCACTACTGAAAAAGTATGGTGTACAACATAAAATTGCCACACCCTACCATCCTTAGACTAGTGGTCAGGTAGAGGTCACCAATAGAGAAATCAAACAAATTTTGGAGAAAACTGTATCGCGATAACGGAAGGATTGGGCGATAAAATTTGCCGATGCTTTATGGGCATATATGACGGCATTTAAGACGCCCCTCGGTATGTCTCCTTTTCAACTTATTTATGGAAAATCATGCCACTTACCTGTTGAACTTGAGCACAGGGCGCATTGGGCTGTCAAGCAGATCAACTTTGATTTCAAGAATGCTAGTGAAAGGAGAAAGCTTCAACTTCATTAATTGGAAGAGATGCGCCTTTTTGCTTATGAGAATGACAAAAGCTACAAAGAACGAACCAAGTTTTGGCATGACAAGCGCATAGCAAAGAAAGAATTTCATAAGGGAGACAAAGTACTTCTATTTAATTCAAGACTTCGGCTATTTCCAGGAAAGCTCTACATGAGATGGTCCGGTCCTTTTATAGTTCAGAAAGTAGAACCATATGGTGCCATCACAATTTGGATAGAATGAACTGGGAGTTTCACAGTTAACGGGCACCGCCTCAAACACTATTTCGAAGATGAGAGGGTCGAAAGAGAGGAAGTTCTTGCTCTCTCAGACACCATGAATTTGCAACTCTGAAAACTCTTATGGTCGAGCTACCGACCTAAACCTAGCGCTCTTGGGAGGCAACCCAAGTTTTTGATTGATTTTAGTTTTTATGCATAATTTCTTCTTGCTATTAGTTAGTGTTTTAGATTGTTAATCTCTTTCTCACTTAATTTTTTATTTTTAATTTTCTAGAGGGGATTGCTACTAATTTGATGTCTCTTTACGTTGTAGGAGGAAGATGGAGCGCATGAGAATTTTCTAGATTTTTCCAGAATTTTTCAAGTGAACAGTGAACATCACGGCCAGGTGAACCCCAGTGGGTTCACCCATGAAGTGCACTGTACGGTGCATCCAGAATAGTGATCAGAGAATTTCATAGGCATGGTGAACCTCACGGGGTTCACCATCTTTTCTGAACACCAGACGACTCCCATAACACTTCACGGGCTGGTGAACCCCAGCGGGTTCACCTGTGCTTCTGTAGCGTCAAGACTCGAACAGTGGACATCACGGGCGGGTTTACCAGTATTTCATCAGACTTCACCCGAAATTAGGGCACCGCACTGACTTTTTCACTACCGCCCCCAAATCTCACTAAGATCTCGTTGATATCGCCACTCTTCCCTCCTTCTAAACACAAAGGAGATCTCTCCGAGTCAGATCCTAGCTTCCTTACAAGTGGGACAAGTTCTGTTTCAACTTCATCCCTGATTTTCGCATCGCCAGGCTTTGCGTGTTTTCGCCGCCGCCACCTGATTTTGACCAAGCCGATTGGATCGCGCCACCTTCTCTCCTCCTCACACTCAAAGGTGATCTCTCAGGTTCTGATTTTTGATTCCTAGCAATCCGATCAAGCTCTTCTCACCTGTTCCACACCGGGTTTTCGTGTCGCCCGCTCTCCGACGTCTTAACTCTGCTGCTTTTGTTCCATGAGCACCACTTGCTAGATTTTCTCACCAAAGCTCACCAACCACTTTCGATCATCTATATTCGCCATGCCTCCACGAACCAAGGTCATGGCTGCTAAGAAGACCACGTAGCCGACACCAGCGTTATCAGACTCGTCTGCCACCGACGACGACGAGTATGAGCCGACGCCTATTCCTCCATCTTACCGGCCATCTTCAGCAACACCAGGTTCTTCATTGTCGCACCATGGACGCATACCCGCCAGCTAGCAGATGCCATACGTATCTCCCCCGAACGAGTTCAGGATCATCTTCCGCAACACTGGGCAGGAAGAGCGTTACCAAACATTGCGTCAGTGCCGGGTTCTCAACACCCGATACCTTGACAGAAGCACACTGCAGATGCTTGGGATGCTAGAAGATGTTGAAATGCTGTATGCAGCAATTGGATGGGAGTACTTCCAACAGCTTTTCTCTCCCACCTATGTTGGTGTGACATTAGAATTTCTGAGCTCCTTAGAAGTGAAGGCAGACTCTATTCTTGAGGACGACCCAGGCTGCTGGACCTTTTGCTTGGGTAACATTGAACATTCTCTCACTCTTTCTCAGTTGCGTAGCATTTATGGTTTTTCAGAACCTTGTGTTCCCAAGGTCCCCACCAAGTATAGTGAACAGAATTTCTGGGGCACAATTACCAACGAGCACATCTACTCTGCTCGCGTGGCCCGTGCATCTAGTCTGTGCAACCCTGTGATCAAGTATGTTCACCGCGTGTTAGCCCACACTCTAGTTGGCCGCAGTGAGAGCGACGGCATGGTCCGGCAGACCGAGTTATTTTATCTATGGTGTATGCTTCACAGTTTCAGAGTAGACTCTAGGTACTATTTGGCAAAGCAGTTCAGCCGCGTCGCCCGTTCTTTGAAGGGGGCGATTGTGATTTGCGGCTTGATCACCCCTTTGGCAGTTTCCCTAGGTATCGTTCCATATGGCACACTGGAAGCTACTGGCAACAACAGGCTCAACATCGAGTCTTGCGTTGCCATGAAGCTGATTGTACGGGAGGGAGACTCATACTGCATGACATTCAAAGGAAGCCCCTTCTGCCTACCTCTATCGAACCCAGAGCGCACATCAGTAAGAGTGCAAGGGAACTGGCGTATCCAGCCAGTTGAGGACCACAGCCTAATCCCATTGACACTACACCACCAGCCCCTGGCGCCTTTTCCTTTGGCGGCTCCTCCTCTCATGATTCTGTGATGTCTGTGTTGCAGGAAAATAGGGAGGAGCAACTCCATCAGCGCGAGATGATTGATCACTTGGACACCACTGTTACCTACATCCAATAGGATCATTCCTCTCGTTGGGAGTCCATGGAGGCACATATGCAGAGGCAACACAAGATGATGGGGTCCGTTTGGGAAAAGCTATCAAGCATGGATGAAAGGCTTGCCTTCCTCAATGAAGAGAACATGGCTCGCATGGACATCTCTTCTGACGAGGAGGCCGAGCCAGATTACAACGCATGCGGGAAGAGCAAAAGCTCCTGAGCTTCGGGCTCTCGCTCGCGCAAGCGGAGGTAGCTTCCCGGACACCGGTATCATCATCCACTCCTCTCACATCATGGCATTGCATAGAGGACTATGCAAACTTTTAGAATGGGTGAGCTTTCTTTACTCCGGTCTTTTCCCTTCTTTTCTATATAACTGTTTGACTTGTTATGGTTTGTTGTGTTTGGATTTGAGACTGTTATTCTGTGATGGATATTCTGGCATTGTATCTTATATGCCATCTTATTCGTGGGCCTAGTCCATATCTCCAGGCCCCACTCTGTGATAGACCTGTATGACATTATCTTTCTCATTTGTGTCCGCACTCTGTTATGGTTAGTATGCTTTTCATATGAGTTGTGTGAATTTTTTCTTACATGTGTATGAGTCTTGTCCTATGATGGCTATTTTAAAAATTTGAGTTGAATGCATGATTGGTTAGGAATAATCAAAGATTGTTGATAATACCTCCTTGTTAGAGATACTTTTTGATCATGCCCATATGTCTATGATTTAGAAATTTTGTAATTTCGATTAACTTTAAGTTGTTCATTAGTGGGACATGTTAGTGTTATGCCCTGAGACTTATCTTTTGGTCTAGACATATGTACTACATACATTGATATTTACAGATATCCTGGCATTGTTGTTGTCATGGTTTATTATACATGTGCGCATATGTATGTTTACATGATGATGTCCCTCGAGATATTACTATCTCAAATTGCTTATGTCCCGAGTCAAGTACCATAGTGGATAGGGGACAGCTATGGTGCGGGTGAGACTCATTTATCCGCTGGTTAGTGAAGGGTCCCCTTCAAGGGGGAGCGCATGCATATGAAACCCCTTTCAAGAGGGGGGCGAAAAACCCTTTAGGGTGGCGCATCAAAACTTTCAAGCGGAAGCTAGGGTTTTCATGGATCTTAGCAAGATAATATGATCAACGAGATGGAGTTTAGATCTTTACCAAAGCCATGAAGAAGATGGCGACTTGGAAGAGAAAGATCGAAAGGGATCTTCTCCCTAGTTGACGCACACAAGATGATGTGCTTGCTCCTTGGAGATCCTTGTGCTAGCAAGGTCCTTCAAGGGTTGTCGTATGCAAGGGATGAGATGATCCTTTGGCCGAGAGCTCCTTGTCCAAAACCACCTTCTCGTCGATCACCCTCAAGCGAAAGATGCAAGGCGTTGAGACCAGCCTTCCACGTTACCACATGGAAGCGTTTTCCTTTTATTATCGAAAACCGCCTTCCAAAATAGGTAAGTCTCAATGGCTTAAGCGTTCACTCCAAGTGAACGTTCGAAACTTCCTTGCATTGAACCTCTCATTGAACCAAGCGATCACATAGTGAACCGGTTCAATTAGAGTTGGTTCAAAACGTAAATTGAGCCAAGCCACTTGGTCTAGACCATATCAAACCCTAAGGTTCCAGATCCAACCGTCCATCTCCTGATGCTCTTGATCTCACCGATCTAGCATCAACTCTCTCGATCGAAGCTTACCGATCTCAAGCCCTAATCAATCAAACATGATCAGACCAGATCTCACTTACAATCAGAGTTTATTTCCCTTTAAACTGAACCCAAAGAATTCAGTCCACACGATCTGACTTAAGTAAGCCATATCATCACATTGTGCGACCCTAAGGGTTTCCTTTAAATGTCGGTAACGATAACTTACGTTATCACGATCAGTGAGGGGTATCTAGCAACACATCACTGTCTCCCGATATAAAGGAAAGAGTCTTCCAAGACTACACCCAAAACACAGCTCAAGTGTGAATCAAACTCACGAGGCATGCATGTTTCCTTTGCCACTGGATGTTCTTATTGGACAAACATGTCAAGCCTGTAACTCCAATACGATGAGCATGATTAGATCAGATGATCATAGTCATCTGGGTATGGCCATACACTATCTCAATCATCTCATATAGGGGGGCCCTTTAGAACATCACACTCCTTGAACAAGGAGACGGCAATCCTATATCTATCACTAGTGTCCTAACCTGACTCATGATCATTATCCAAGATAGTCTATAATCATTATCTTTCAAATGATATTGAACTACCTCAAAATAATGACATTCATCATTTAGAAACACAAGTGATCTCAAGTCAAAGGACATGTGCCACTTGATGCATACAAGGAATATTCACATTGTGACAACCAACTGAATATCCTAGTAGGGTCTGTCCAGTACATCCAATGTACCCATGAGTCTACATCTTATTCCATGCTCGAAGCATCCTATAAGATTAGAACACATATTAGTCTTAACCATATCAAGGCTGTCTCATGTTAACCAAGATATCTCGACTAAGGACTTATAGCCTGTCAGCCTAGCTGAACAGCTTTGAGACATTATTCAGAAGTACTCTCATTACAGCAGACAAGATAACAACCTGAATAATAACCATGCCTTTTATAAACACAAGAGTTTATTACATGATACTTATACAATCCCAAGGCCTCAAACATTAGCCTTAAGGGCATACCCCAACAATCTCCCACTTGCACTTAATCTAATGGTTGAGAAATCTCAAACCCATATTATTACAGTGCTTCTCATGCTTCTGCTGCGCCAGAGGCTTGGTAAGCGGGTCTGCCAGATTGTCATCTGTATGAACCTTGCATATTTTGATCTCGCCTCGATCAATGATCTCCCGGATCAAGTGAAACCGTCTCTGTATGTGCTTGGACTTCTGGTGCGACCGTGGTTCCTTTGCTTGTGCGATTGCTCCAGTGTTATCACAGAAGATAACCAAAGGATCTGCACTCGAAGGAACAACACCAAGTTCTCTCACGAACTTACGAATCCACACTGCCTCCTTGGATGCTTCCGAGGCTGCAACATACTCGGCTTCTGTTGTGGAATCAGCAACAGTTGACTGTTTGAAACTCTTCCACACCACTGCTCCACCATTCAAGCTAAAGACATAGCCTGATTGTGATCGGAAATCATCCTGGTCTGACTGGAACGAAGCGTCAGTATATCCCTCTATACTGAGTTCTTCCTGACCACCATATATCAAGAACATATCTTTGGTCCTCCGCAGATATTTTATAATGTTCTTGACCGCAATCCAGTGTGCCAAACCTGGATTACTTTGGAATCGACTGGTCACGCTTAACCCGTAAGCGACGTCTGGGCAAGTACACAACATCGCATACATAATGGACCCAATAGCCGAAGCATAAGGCGTATTGTCCATTTCATCTTTCTCAGTCTGTGTTTGTGGACACTGACTCTTCGAAAGATTCAGACCATGTCTGACTGGAAGATATCCACGCTTAGACTTCTCTAAATGGAATCTCTCTAGGACTTTATCGATGTAAGTACTTTGGCACAGCCCGAGAAGCCTCTTAGTCTATCCCGGTAGATCTTCACACCTAACACATAGGCTGCTTCTCCTAGATCTTTCATCTGGAAACATTTTCCTAACCATGCTTTAACCGCATGCAGTTCAGGAATATCGTTTCCAATGATTAAGATATCATCGACGTAGAGGATTAGGAATGTAATTACGCTCCCACTAAACCTCTTATATACACACGGGTCATCTTCGTTCTTGATGAAACCAAACTCAGAGATTGATTCATCGAAACGAATATTCCAGCTTCTAGATGCTTGTTTCAATCCATAAATGGATTTCTTTAACTTGCATATTTTATGACGATCTGCTGAATTAGTGAAACCCTCAGGTTGTGTCATATACACATCCTCATCCAGATTTCCATTAAGGAAAGCTGTTTTCACATCCATCTGCCAGATCTCATAATCGTAATACGCAGCTATCGCGAAAAGAATCCGAATAGACTTAAACATGGCTACAGGTGAGAAAGTTTCATCATAATCTATCCCGTAGATTTGTTTGAAACCTTTCGCAACTAGCCTGCCTTTATAGGTAACCACGTTACCATCCATGTCAATCTTCTTCTTGAAGATCCATTTACAGCCTATAGGGATTACTCCCGGAGGCGGATCAACCAAATCCCAGACCTGGTTATCTGACATGGAGTCCATCTCGGCTCGCATAGCTTCAAGCCATCTCGCTGACTCCGGTCCACTGACCGCATCCGCATAAGTGAGGGGTTCATCATTATCAATGATGTAGACTCCGTCATAGCGCTCAGGCTGTCGACGGATCCTTCCCAATCTTCGCGGTTCCCGTGTTATCTGAGCCTCAGGTTGTTCAATAACCTGATCCACTGGCTCTGGCTCATCCAACTGCACTTGACTACTTTGTCCTTCCTCTGGATTCTCATCCAGCTTTATTTCTCTCCCACTGGCCTCTTGCAGAAGAAATTCCTTCTCAAGAAATATGGCCGTCCGAGCAACAAAAACCTTGTTCTCTTTGGGATCGTAGAAATAATAACCCTTAGTTTCCTTAGGGTAACCGACAAAGATGCATTTCTCAGATCTGCTCTCCAGTTTCCCAGAGGCGAGCTTTTTGACATAAGCCTCGCAACCCCAGATCCTGATAAATGTCAAGCTAGGCTATTTCCCATACCATAACTCATATGGCGTCTTTGAAACTGCCTTGGATGGCACTCGGTTTAGTACCTTTGCAGCTGTTTCCAGTGCAAAACCCCAAAAGGAGTATGGAAGAGTAGCCTGACTCATCATAGAACGAACCATGTCAAGTAACGTTCTATTTCTCCTCTCGGACACACCATTCCATTGCGGTGTTCCTGGCGGAGTGAGCTGTGAGATAATCCCACACTCTTTCAGATAGTCAGTAAATTCTCGACTTAGGTATTCTCCACCTCGATCAGAACGAAGTGCCTTGATATTTCGGCCTAACTGATTTTGTACTTCATTTTTGAACTCTTTGAACTTGTCAAAAGATTCACTTTTATGTCTCATTAGATAGACATACCCATACCTACTGAAATCATCAGTAAAGGTAATGAAGTACTGATAGCCACCTCTGGCATGTTTACTAAATGGCCCACACACATCACTGTGTATGAGGTCAAGTAAACCTGAAGCCCTTTGACCTTTGTTAGGAAAAGGAGACTTCGTCATTTTACCCATCAAACAAGCTTTGCATGTATCAAACTCCTCATAGGAGAAAGATCCCAGCAGTCCATGATCATGCAACCGCTTAATGCGTTTCTCGTTTATATGGCCTAAACGACTATGCCATAGCAAGGTGCTGTCATCAGCATACTTGGCTTTCTTATTATCAATGTTTTGTATAGAATTTTCCATGTCCAACATGTATAACCCATTGTTAATTGAACCAGTTGCATACACAATATTATCTACAGATAAAACACACTTTGAAATATTGCATTCAAAGGCAAATCCTTTCCTGACAAGAGCAGGAATAGAGATAATATTCTTGGTGATACTCGGTACAAAATAACAATTGTTTAATTCCAATACAATGCCAGATGGTAAAGAAATGAAATAGTCTCCTACAGCAACAGCAGCAACCCGTGCCCCGTTTCCAACGCGTAGGTCTACCTCATGCTGTCCCACCTGCCTTCTTCTCTTGAGTTCCTGTACATTTGAACAAATGTGAACTCCACATGCAGTGTCCAACACCCATGAAATAGAAGAAGATGAAACCATGACTTCCGTCACGTATATACCTGAGCCAGAAGCGATGCTTCCCCTCTTATCTCCTTGGAGCGCTTTACAGTCCTTTTTCCAGTGACCCAGCTGGCCACAGTGGAAACACCTGTTGTCCTTGGACCGCTTGACCTTCTGTTTCAGAGCCTTACTGTAGTTCTTGACAGGGGCCTTGCCCTTCTTCCCCTTCTTCTTGTTCCTAAAAGGAACCATTAAGACAGAGGTTGAAGGCTTGCCCTTCAGAGTTTCCTCAGTAGTCAAGAGCATATTCAGCAGCTCTGCCGGCGTACAATCGATTTTGTTCATATTAAAGTTAATGATGAACGCATCGAAAGAAGGCGGAAGAGACTGCAGAATAATATCTACAGCAAGCTCCTGGTTGACGGTATGCCCCAGTTTCTCCAGAGCCTCCTTGTGCCCAATCATCTTGAGCACGTGAGCTCCCACTGGGCTCCCCTCAGCCAGTTTGCTCTGAAAGAAGAGCTTCGTCAGATTATAGCGTTCTATCCTCGCCTGTGCAGCATACAGCATCTTGAGGTTCGCTATAATCTCTATAGCCGACATATCCTCATGCTGACGCTGCAGCGGTGGCGTCATAGACGCTAGCATCAGGCAAGCGACATCAATGCTATCATTGACGTGCTTTTCATAGGCATCACGAACCGCCCTTGCGGCGTTCGCAGCGGGCTGCGGCGGTATCGCCGTCTCGAGGACATACAGTTTCCTCTCTGCCTTAAGAACGATCTTAAGGTGTCCGAACCAGTCAGAGAAGTTCGGCCCAGCAAACTTCTCCCTTTCCAGTAGGGATCGCACATTGAAGCTCATGGTGTTCGTTGCTGCAGGAATCTACAACAATGCAAGAACAGCAAGGTCAGTATCAATGTTCAGAATCAATCCAGGACTTTAAGAAAGATTCTTTTTCTCACTATTTTGTCTGACTGAAAAATCCAGAAAACAGTCCGAAAGAGTAACACTCTTTTAGTGAGATGGGATCCAGATTTCATACTTGGTCTCCGCGTCCCGCTCAGGCGAGATAAGATGCACAGAGATGACAAGCATTAATTTCTGGTAGGCTGTCCCAGCCAATCGCCAACCCCTGCGATTCCCCTTCATCTGGGCAATCCAGTGTTGGGGTATGCCCTTAAGGCTAATGTTTGAGGCCTGTGGGAATGTATCTGTATCATGTAATAAACTGTTATGTTTATAAAGGCATGGTTGTTATTCAGTTAGCTACATTGTCTGCTGCAATATATGTTCTTCTGAATAATGTCTCAAAGCTGTTCAGCTGGGCTGACAAGCTATTATGTCCTTAGTCGATATATCTTGGTGAACATGAGACAGCCTTGATATGGTTAAGACTAATATGTGTTCTAATCTTATAGGATGCTTCGAGCATGGAATAAGATGTAGACTCATGGGTACATGGGATGTACTGGACAGACCCTACTAGGATGTTCAATTGTTTGTCACAATGTGAATATTCCTTGGATATGACAAATGGCACATTTCCTCTGACTTGAGATCACTTGTGTTTTCTAAATGATGATTGTCATTGTTTTGAGATAGTTCAATATCATTTGAAACATAATGATTATAGACTATCTTGGATGGTGAGCTTGAGTCAGGTTAGAGCACTAGTGATAGACATAGGATTGCCGTCTCCTTGTTTAAGGAGTGTGATGTTCTAAAGGGGCCCCCTGGATGAGATGATTGAGAAAGTGTATGGCCATACCCAGGTGACTGTGTTCATCTGTTCTAATCATGCTCATCATATTGGAATTACGAGCTTGACAGGTTTGTCCAATAAGAACATCCAGTGGCAAAGGAAATATGCATGCCTAGTGATTTGAGTCACACTTGTGCTATGGTTTGGGTGTAGTCTTGGAAGACTCTTTCCTTTCTATCGGGAGACAGTGATGTGTTGCTAGATACCCCTCACTGATCGTGATAACGTGAGTTATCGTTACCGACATTTAAAGGAAACCCTTAGGGTCGCACAATTTGATGATATGGCTTACTTAAGTCAGATCGTGTGGACTGAATTGTTTGGGTTCAGTTTAAAGGGATTTAATCTCTGATTGTGAGTGAGATCTGGTCTGATCATGTTTGATTGATTAGGGCTTGAGATCGGTAAGCTTCGATCGAGAGAATGTATGCCAGATCGGTCAGATCAGGGGCATCGTTGAGATCGACGGTTAGATCGTGAACCTTAGGGTTTATTTAAGATCTAGACTAGATCATTGGCTTGATTGGTTCTTAAACCGAACCAAAGTGAACCGGCTCACTAAATGAGCGCATGGTTCATAGGGAGAGGAGTAGGCGACAAGTTCACTTGGCGTGAACGTTGTGGTGAGGAGTGGTTACTATTTTTAGTAACCATGATCTCCATTTGGAGAGTGCGCTCATCAAAATAGAATATACTCTATTTTCGCTCGGAGATATTGCTCTCGCCCATATTCCTCTCGTCTCTCTCGTGAGTGGGGCGACGCTTTGAAGGTTGAGGAGGATTCGGCCAAGAAGAAAGAGATCTCATTTTCCCTTCACTCGACAAGGACCTCTTGGAACCTTGCTAGCACAAGGGGCACCAAGAGAGATAGCGACATCATCTTGTGTGTGACGACAAGGAGAAGATCTACTTTGATCTTTGCTTCCAAGGAAACATCTTCCCATGGCGATGGTATGATTGTTTTCTTATTATCAAGTTGATCTTTTAGCATGCATATCGATCCTATAACCCTAGTTCCGCAAGAAGAAAATTTTATGCGCCATATGCTTTAGGGTTATGCTCCCCCTAGAAGGGGACCCCCCTTATCTTAAGGGGTACTTACAATTGGTATCAGAGCGAGGTTGAATGCATGTTCGTTATGATTGCTTTGGCCTTGTGATTCCATATGCTTAGATCTATATAACATGCGAAAGTTGCATGATAGGTTTTATCATCTTGCGAAACTTCATGTATGAAATATGTTTCCATCTATTGGCGCATGTATGTTGTAAGTTGGCGCATCTTGTTTTTGTTTTACAAAACTTGAATACTTGCGCGACTCATTATAGATCTAAGGCTTTACTATAAACCCTTAGACGGGTTATTAGGGTTGAAGTCAACCCCTAGGTTAGATCCAGAATGTCTGATCAGATCATCTGACAGCCTGAATGGGTCGATCAAATAGCACCTTGGCGCAAGCCTATGGTGGCTATAGGTCGACTGCAGACAGGTGTGTAGCGATGTCTGCTTGAGACGACTTATGAACGCACCTGAGTTAGGCCCGGGGTCACGCCCGTTTGCCAGAACTCTGTGTGGTCGTTCAGCCCTTGCGCATGCATGGTTGACCCTATGGTCGACTCAAGTCAGTTAGGACTTGGTGCATGCAAGGGCAGTGGATCTGACTAGGTTGGATGAGTGGATCCCTAGTGATGGACCGTTGTAAGGTTGTAGGGCAAATAAGGAAAAATTAAAATTGATCCCATGGGGTTTTCAAAAATTTTAATTTTTATGATTGGATCACATGGTTATTGATTGATGCATATGCTTGGTTATTTAGTCTTATGTGGGCTGCCCATATTAATTGTGTGCTGTGCTGGGGCCTGCGAGCCTGTATTAATCAATTGTAAATTAATTATTGTGATCTGCGCATCACTGTGTTTTAATTTATAAATGTAAGTGACCTGCGTGTCACTCTTGTCTAGATAGTTAAATTTGTAATTTAATTAGACAAGAGCACAAAGCACACTTGGCAGAGGCGCATGCAGCAGTGGCTTGACCAGGTGGGAGGTCCAGGGTTCGACTCTGGGACCAGGCGCATTTTCCCTGGTAGGTGCACCTGAGCTGCAGATGGCGCTTGGGCCCTGGTTTGGGCCAGATAAGCAGCTAAAGACCCATGAAGAGCAAATGAAGACTTAAGTTAGGTTAAGGTCTTCTAGGGCTATGGGCTTTTACCACATAAGATACATGCTTTCTTTTATTGCTTAATATTAGAATTGCATGATTAAATTATCTTCTGCTATCACCATAGGAATTGCATGATAGGCAAGAAGATAAAAGACCGTTAAAATCCAACGCTTAAATATCAAGCTCGTAAGCCTTCTGACGCGAAACCTCACTGTTCTGATTATCGTTGGAGCCGTGTTGTACCCACTCAGTGGGCACGTCCATCTATCTTCAGATGGTGCGGGATTACACCTGCGTGTTACAGAGTAGGGATTTATCCCTTCTCGTTGCTCAGCATAGCACGTGGTGGTCCAGGGAGTAGGTCGGGTCAGCTTGACCATGTAGGCTACATATGTGGCGCATATGGTAGCACATGGAGGCAGCCATCTGTGGGGTCAGAGATTGTGTTGTACCAACTCAGTTGGCACAGTCTGCTGGACTGCCCGGATGAAGGGGAATCGCACGGGTTGGCGATCGGCAGGGACTGCCTACCAGAAACTAGTGCTTGTACTCTCTGTGCATCTTATCTCGCCTGAGCGGGACGCGGAGACCAAGTATGAAATCTGGATCCCATCTCACTAAAAGAGTTCTACTCTTTCGGGCTGTTTTGCTGGATTTTTCACGCCTGATAAAATAGTGAGAAAAAGAATCTTTCTTAAGTCCTGATTGATTCTTATACATTGATACTGACCTTGCTGTTCTTGCATTGTTGTAGATACCTGCAGCAACGAACACCATGAACTTCAATGTGCGATCCCTACTGGAAAGGGAGAAGTTTGCTGGGCCGAACTTCTCTGACTGGTTTGGACACCTTAAGATCGTTCTTAAGGCAGAGAGGAAACTGTATGTCCTCGAGACGGCGATACCACCGCAGCCCGCTCCGAACGCCGCAAGGGCGGTTCGGGAAGCCTATGAAAAGCACGTCAATGATAGCATTGATGTCGCTTGCCTGATGCTAGCGTCTATGACGCCACCGCTGCAGCGTCAGCATGAGGATATGTCGGCTATACAGATTATAGCAAACCTCAAGATGCTGTATGCTGCACAGGCGAGGACTGAACGCTATAATTTGACAAAGCTCTTCTTTCAGAGCAAACTGGCTGAAGGGAGCCCAGTGGGAGCTCACGTGCTCAAGATGATTGGGCACAAGGAGGCTCTAGAGAAACTGGGGCATACCATCAACCAGGAGCTTGCTGTGGATATTATTCTGCAGTCTCTCCCGCCGTCATTCGACGCGTTCATTATTAATTTTAATATGAACAAAATCGATTGTACTCCGGCAGAGCTGCTGAATATGCTCTTGACCACTGAGGAGACTCTGAAGGGTAAGCCTTCAACCTCTGTCTTGATGGTTCCTTCTAGGAACAAAAAGAAGGGGAAGAAGGGCAAGGCCCCTGTCAAGAGTTACAGCAAGGCTCTGAAGCAGAAGGTCAAGCGGTCTAAGGAATACAGGTGTTTCCACTGTGGCCAGCTGGGTCACTGGAAAAAGGACTGTAAAGCGCTCCAAGGAGATAAGAGGGGAAGCTTTGCTTCTGGCTCAGGTATATTCGTGACTGAGGTCATGTTTTCTTCTTCTGTATCATGGGTGTTGGACACTGCATGTGGAGTTCACATTTGTTCAAATGTACAGGAACTCAAGAGAAGAAGGCAGGTGGGACAGCATGAGGTGGACCTACGAGTTGGAAACGGGGCACGGGTTGCTGCTGTTGCTGTAGGAGACTACTTTATTTCTTTACCATCTGGACTTGTATTGGAACTAAACAGTTGTTACTTTGTTCCCAGTATAACTAAAAATATTATCTCCATTCCTGCTCTTGTCAGGAAGGGGTTTTCCTTTGAATGCAATATTTCAAAGTGTATTTTGTCTTATGATAATATTGTTTATGCAACTGGTTCAATTAACAATGGGTTATTCATGTTGGACATGGAATGTTCAATACAGCAAATTGATATTAAGAAAGCCAAGTATGCTGATGACAGCACCTTGCTATGGCATAGTCGTTTAGGCCATATTAACGAGAAACGCATTAAGCGGTTGCATGAAAATGGACTGCTGGGATCATTCTCCTATAAGGAGATTGATACATGCAAAGCTTGTTTGATGGGTAAAATGACGAAGTCACCTTTTCCTCACAAAGGTCAAAGGGCTTCAGGTTTACTTGACCTTATACACAGTGATGTGTGTGGGCCATTTAGTAAACATGCCAGAGGTGGCTATCAGTACTTCATTACCTTTACTGATGATTTCAGTAGATATGGTTATGTCTATCTGATGAGACATAAAAGTGAATCTTTTGACAAGTTCAAAGAGTTCAAAAATGAAGTACAGAATCAGCTAGGCCGTAATATCAAGGCACTTCGCTCAGATCGAGGTGGTGAATACCTAAGTCATGCATTTACTGACTATCTAAAGGAGTGTGGGATTATCTCACAGCTCACTCCACCAGGAACACCGCAATGGAATGGTGTGTCCGAGAGGAGAAATAGAACGCTACTTGATATGGTTCGTTCTATGATGAGTCAGGCTACTCTTCCTTACTCCTTTTGGGGTTTTGCACTGGAAACAGCTGCAAAGGTACTAAACCGAGTGCCATCCAAGGCAGTTTCAAAGACGCCATATGAATTATGGTATGGGAAACAGCCAAGCTTGACATTTATCAGGATCTGGGGTTGCGAGGCTTATGTCAAAAAGCTCGCCTCTGGGAAACTAGAGAGTAGATCTGACAAATGTATCTTTGTCGGTTACCCTAAGGAAACTAAGGGTTATTATTTCTTCGATCCCAAGGAGAACAAGGTTTTTGTTGCTCGGACGGCCATATTTCTTGAGAAGGAGTTTCTTCTGCAAGAGGCCAGTGGGAGAGAAATAAAACTGGATGAGAATCCAGAGGAAGGACAAAGTGCTCAAGCAGAGTTGGATGTGCCTGAGCTGGTAGAACAGGTTATTGAACAACCTGAGGCTCAGATATCACGGGAACCGCGAAGATCGGGTAGGATCCGTCGACAGCCTGAGCGCTATGATGGAGTCTACATCATTGACAATGATGAACCCCTCACTTATGCGGATGCGGTCAGTGGACCGGAGTCAGCGAGATGGCTTGAAGCTATGCGCGCCGAGATGGACTCCATGTCAGATAACCAAGTTTGGGATTTGGTTGATCCGCCTCCGGGAGTTATCCCTATAGGCTGTAAGTGGATCTTCAAGAAGAAGATTGACATGGATGGTAACGTGGTTACCTATAAAGGCAGGCTAGTTGCGAAAGGTTTCAAACAAATCTACGGGATAGATTATGATGAAACTTTCTCTCCTGTAGCCATGTTTAAGTCTATTCGGATTCTTTTCGCGATAGCTGCATATTATGATTATGAGATTTGGCAGATGGATGTGAAAACAGCTTTCCTTAATGGAAATCTGGATGAGGATGTGTACATGACACAACCAGAAGGTTTCACTAATCCAGCAGATCGTCATAAGATATGCAAGTTAAAGAAGTCTATTTATGGACTTAAACAAGCATCTAGAAGCTGGAATATTCGTTTTGATGACTCAGTTACCGAATTTGGTTTCATCAAGAACGAGGATGACCCGTGTGTATATAAGAGGTTTAGTGGGAGCGTGATTACTTTCCTAGTCCTCTACGTCGATGACATCTTGATCATTGGAAACGATATTCCTGAAATGCATGCTGTAAAAGCATGGCTGAGGAAATGTTTCCAGATGAAAGATCTAGGAGAAGCAGCCTATGTGTTAGGTGTGAAGATCTACAGGGATAGATCTAAGAGGCTTCTCGGGCTGTGCTAGAGTACTTACATCGAAAAGGTCCTGGAGAGATTTCATTTAGAGAATTCTAAACGAGGATATCTTCCAGTCAGACATGGTCTGAATCTTTCGAAGAGTCAGTGTCCACAAACACAGACTGAGAAAGATGAAATGGACAATACGCCTTATGCTTCGGCTATTGGATCCATTATGTATGCGATGTTGTGTACTCGCCCAGACGTCGCTTACGGGTTAAGCGTGACCAGTCGTTACCAGAGTAATCCAGGTATGGCGCACTGGATTGCAGTCAAGAACATTTTAAAATATCTGCGGAGGACCAAAGATATGTTCTTGATATATGGTGGTCAGGAAGAACTCAGTATTGAGGGATATACTGACGCTTCGTTCCAGTCGGACCAGGATGATTTCCGATCGCAATCAGGCTATGTTTTTAGCTTGAATGGAGGTGCAGTGGTGTGGAAAAGTTTCAAACAGTCAACTGTTGCTGATTCCACAACAGAAGCCGAGTATGTTGCAGCCTCGGAAGCATCCAAGGAGGCAGTGTGGATTCGTAAGTTCGTGAGAGAACTTGGTGTTGTTCCTTCGAGTGCAGATCCTTTGGTTATCTTTTGTGATAACACTGGAGCAATCGCACAAGCAAAGGAACCACGGTCGCACCAGAAGTCCAAGCACATACAGAGACGGTTTCATTTGATCAGGGAGATCATAGATCGTGGCGAGATCAAAATCTGCAAGGTTCATACAGATGACAATCTGGCAGACCCGCTTACCAAGCCTCTGGCGCAGCAGAAGCATGAGAAGCACTGTAATAATATGGGTTTGAGATTTCTCAACCATTAGATTAAGTGCAAGTGGGAGATTGTTGGGGTATGCCCTTAAGGCTAATGTTTGAGGCCTGTGGGAATGTATCTGTATCATGTAATAAACTGTTATGTTTATAAAGGCATGGTTGTTATTCAGTTAGCTACATTGTCTGCTGCAATATATGTTCTTCTGAATAATGTCTCAAAGCTGTTCAGCTGGGCTGACAAGCTATTATGTCCTTAGTCGATATATCTTGGTGAACATGAGACAGCCTTGATATGGTTAAGACTAATATGTGTTCTAATCTTATAGGATGCTTCGAGCATGGAATAAGATGTAGACTCATGGGTACATGGGATGTACTGGACAGACCCTACTAGGATGTTCAATTGTTTGTCACAATGTGAATATTCCTTGGATATGACAAATGGCACATTTCCTCTGACTTGAGATCACTTGTGTTTTCTAAATGATGATTGTCATTGTTTTGAGATAGTTCAATATCATTTGAAACATAATGATTATAGACTATCTTGGATGGTGAGCTTGAGTCAGGTTAGAGCACTAGTGATAGACATAGGATTGCCGTCTCCTTGTTTAAGGAGTGTGATGTTCTAAAGGGGCCCCCTGGATGAGATGATTGAGAAAGTGTATGGCCATACCCAGGTGACTGTGTTCATCTGTTCTAATCATGCTCATCATATTGGAATTACGAGCTTGACAGGTTTGTCCAATAAGAACATCCAGTGGCAAAGGAAATATGCATGCCTAGTGATTTGAGTCACACTTGTGCTATGGTTTGGGTGTAGTCTTGGAAGACTCTTTCCTTTCTATCGGGAGACAGTGATGTGTTGCTAGATACCCCTCACTGATCGTGATAACGTGAGTTATCGTTACCGACATTTAAAGGAAACCCTTAGGGTCGCACAATTTGATGATATGGCTTACTTAAGTCAGATCGTGTGGACTGAATTGTTTGGGTTCAGTTTAAAGGGATTTAATCTCTGATTGTGAGTGAGATCTGGTCTGATCATGTTTGATTGATTAGGGCTTGAGATCGGTAAGCTTCGATCGAGAGAATGTATGCCAGATCGGTCAGATCAGGGGCATCGTTGAGATCGACGGTTAGATCGTGAACCTTAGGGTTTATTTAAGATCTAGACTAGATCATTGGCTTGATTGGTTCTTAAACCGAACCAAAGTGAACCGGCTCACTAAATGAGCGCATGGTTCATAGGGAGAGGAGTAGGCGACAAGTTCACTTGGCGTGAACGTTGTGGTGAGGAGTGGTTACTATTTTTAGTAACCATGATCTCCATTTGGAGAGTGCGCTCATCAAAATAGAATATACTCTATTTTCGCTCGGAGATATTGCTCTCGCCCATATTCCTCTCGTCTCTCTCGTGAGTGGGGCGACGCTTTGAAGGTTGAGGAGGATTCGGCCAAGAAGAAAGAGATCTCATTTTCCCTTCACTCGACAAGGACCTCTTGGAACCTTGCTAGCACAAGGGGCACCAAGAGAGATAGCGACATCATCTTGTGTGTGACGACAAGGAGAAGATCTACTTTGATCTTTGCTTCCAAGGAAACATCTTCCCATGGCGATGGTATGATTGTTTTCTTATTATCAAGTTGATCTTTTAGCATGCATATCGATCCTATAACCCTAGTTCCGCAAGAAGAAAATTTTATGCGCCATATGCTTTAGGGTTATGCTCCCCCTAGAAGGGGACCCCCCTTATCTTAAGGGGTACTTACATCCAGCAGACTGTGCCAACTGAGTTGGTACAACACAGTCTCTGACCCCACAGATGGCTGCCTCCATGCACTACCATATGCGCCACATATGTAGTCTACATGGTCAAGCTGACCTGACCTACTCCCTGGACCACCACGTGCTATGCTGAGCAACGAGAAGGGATAAATCCCTACTCTGTAACACGCAGGTGTAATCCTGCACTGTCTGAAGATAGATGGACGTGCCCACTGAGTGGGTTCAACACGGCTCCAACGATAGTCAGAACAGTGAGGTTTCGCGCCAGAAGGCATTACGTGCTTGATATATTAGCGTTGGATTTTAACGGTCTTTTATCTTCTTAACTATCATACAAGGCCTATGGTGATAGCAGAAGATAAACACATGCAATTCTAATTATTTAAGCAATAAATAGAAAGCATGATCTTATGTGGTAAAAGCCCATGAACCCTAGTAAGACCTTAATTTTACTTAAGTCTTCACTTGAGCTCATTTGCATCTCATCTGGTCCAACCCAGGGCCCTAGCGCCAAGAGCACCTCAGGTGCGCCACCAGGTGAATGCTCCTCTGACGTGTGCCTTTGTGCTCTTGTCTAATCAAATACAATTTGATCTATCTAGACAAGTTTGACTCGCAGGTCAATTATACATTATAAATTAAGTACAAATGTGATTCGCAGATCACAAAATAATTTACAAGTTTGATTCCAGGCACGCAGGCCCCAGCACAGCACACATTTAACATGGGCAGTCCACATAAGAATAAATAGACAAGCATCATGGCATCAATCATCATGTGATCCAATCAAGAAATTAAATTTTTGAAAACCCCATAGGCATCAATATTAATTTCCTTATGTGCCCTACAACCTTACAATGGTCCATTGATAGGGATCCACTCATCCATCTAGTTAGATCCTGTGCCCTTGCATGCACCGAGTCCTAACTGACCCGAGTTGACCTAATGGTCAACCATGCATGCGCCAAGGGCTGAACCACCTTCAAGAGTTTTGGCAAGCGGGTGTGACCCCGGGCCTAACTCAAGAGTGTTCATTGGTTGTCTCAACCAGACCTCGCTACACACCTTTGATGCAGTCAACCTATAGCCACCTCATGCTTGCGCACAGGTGCTATCTGGTCAACCCATCTAGGCTGTCAGATGGTCTGATCAGACTAGTTTGATCCATTCTAGATGAAGCTTTCAACCCTATCAACCCATCTAAGGGTTTATTATAGGTGCATCTTAGATCTAGTTGGGCGCGCATGTCATTTAGGGTTTTGTGAAAAACAACAACAACATGCTATAACCGCAACCTACATACATGCGCAAATAGAAACATACTATCATCTAGTATACACGCATGAAGAGTTAACATATGTCAAACAAGATCAACATACATGTAGATGCGCAACCAAGGATCACAAAAATTATCTCACGCAATCATATTACCAAGCTTCAACATCGCTCTGATACCAATTGAAGGGTCCCCTTCAAGGGGGAGCGCATGCATATGAAACCCCTTTCAAGAGGGGGGCGAAAAACCCTTTAGGGTGGCGCATCAAAACTTTCAAGCGGAAGCTAGGGTTTTCATGGATCTTAGCAAGATAATATGATCAACGAGATGGAGTTTAGATCTTTACCAAAGCCATGAAGAAGATGGCGACTTGGAAGAGAAAGATCGAAAGGGATCTTCTCCCTAGTTGACGCACACAAGATGATGTGCTTGCTCCTTGGAGATCCTTGTGCTAGCAAGGTCCTTCAAGGGTTGTCGTATGCAAGGGATGAGATGATCCTTTGGCCGAGAGCTCCTTGTCCAAAACCACCTTCTCATCGATCACCCTCAAGCGAAAGATGCAAGGCGTTGAGACCAGCCTTCCACGTTACCACATGGAAGCGTTTTTCTTTTATTATCGAAAACCGCCTTCCAAAATTGGTAAGTCTCAATGGCTTAAGCGTTCACTCCAAGTGAACGTTCGAAACTTCCTTGCATTGAACCTCTCATTGAACCAAGCGATCACATAGTGAACCGGTTCAATTAGAGTTGGTTCAAAACGCAAATTGAGCCAAGCCACTTGGTCTAGACCATATCAAACCCTAAGGTTCCAGATCCAACCGTCCATCTCCTGATGCTCTTGATCTCACCGATCTAGCATCAACTCTCTCGATCGAAGCTTACCGATCTCAAGCCCTAATCAATCAAACATGATCAGACTAGATCTCACTTACAATCAAAGTTTATTTCCCTTTAAACTGAACCCAAAGAATTCAGTCCACACGATCTGACTTAAGTAAGCCATATCATCACATTGTGCGACCCTAAGGGTTTCCTTTAAATGTCGGTAACGATAACTTACGTTATCACGATCAGTGAGGGGTATCTAGCAACACATCACTGTCTCCCGATATAAAGGAAAGAGTCTTCCAAGACTACACCCAAAACACAGCTCAAGTGTGAATCAAACTCACGAGGCATGCATGTTTCCTTTGCCACTGGATGTTCTTATTGGACAAGCATGTCAAGCCTGTAACTCCAATACGATGAGCATGATTAGATCAGATGATCATAGTCATCTGGGTATGGCCATACACTATCTCAATCATCTCATATAGGGGGGCCCTTTAGAACATCACACTCCTTGAACAAGGAGACGGCAATCCTATATCTATCACTAGTGTCCTAACCTGACTCATGATCATTATCCAAGATAGTCTATAATCATTATCTTTCAAATGATATTGAACTACCTCAAAATAATGACATTCATCATTTAGAAACACAAGTGATCTCAAGTCAAAGGACATGTGCTACTTGATGCATACAAGGAATATTCACATTGTGACAACCAACTGAATATCCTAGTAGGGTCTGTCCAGTACATCCAATGTACCCATGAGTCTACATCTTATTCCATGCTCGAAGCATCCTATAAGATTAGAACACATATTAGTCTTAACCATATCAAGGCTGTCTCATGTTCACCAAGATATCTCGACTAAGGACTTATAGCCTGTCAGCCAAGCTGAACAGCTTTGAGACATTATTCAGAAGTACTCTCATTACAGCAGACAAGATAACAACCTGAATAATAACCATGCCTTTTATAAACACAAGAGTTTATTACATGATACTTATACAATCCCAAGGCCTCAAACATTAGCCTTAAGGGCATACCCCAACAGTTAGCATGGGTTGCTCAACGCAGGCATAAGGGTGTATCAAGGGAGATATGCTGGACCGACCCACCGGGAGAGTTCTTCTTGGTGTCTCAAGAAGAATCTCACAGTGACAGAGTTGTATCTGTCCTTTGACTTGAGGAAGATTTTATCTTTGTGTTGTAAAGGATGTACTTTGATACAACCTAACACCTTGCCGTAACAGGGAGGTAATAACGGTTGTCATTGGGTATATCTTAAGCAATACGAGAGGTTCATCATACCGATAGAGGATTTGCCCCTTCCCTACGGGGAAGCTTGATGTCCATGGGCCCCTAGATGGGGCATGACTGAAAGCGTGTGGCCACACCTAGGTTTAGCCTGATTTAGTCATGACCATCGTTGTTGGAATATACAAGTGTGACACGCTTGTCCAACTTGGACAATCAGCCTGGCAAAGGGACATGGATACTCTTATTCCTTATCACAGTTTGAAGTTGTCGATGGCGACATTTATTCCGATGACTTGGGTAGCGGCGATGTACTGCTAGGTGCCACTCACCGATTGTGATGAATGGGTCATCACTGCCAACGTCAGAGGGACCTACAGGGTCGCACACCTAGACGTTAGAGACTCCGTATTGATCGGTTAGCCTCTGATCGGATCGTTGTATGATTCGGATCATTTTGGAAAGAAGATGCTATGGTTTTTCTTATGAGGAGATGAGACTTTATTTTGTTCATATTTGACCACTAGTTGACTCTAGTGGACCACGTTTGACCTCTATTGACCTGAGGTGTCAATATGTGTCGAACAAGGGTCTTAGTGCAAGGTTGGGCTTTGCACTTTTATTACAATCTACTTAGTAAGCAAACTATTTATTAACTTGGTGAGCCGATTTGCAACATGGCCCAATCTATTAAAATGCTTAAGCCCAAGTTAACAATAGCAAGCTCACTAAGCCTTATAAACCACATAATAGTTTCTCCCACTTGCAATGTGGGACTATACTCGGGGCAATCTCCCCCACTTAAGACTTGACGTCCTCGTCAAGCCCAAACCTTAACAATGCCCAAGAATCATTCCTTAGTCGGCAGCATGTGAGGTCAGCCCAAAGGTGGCTCCACCATCCTCGGTAGCCCTTTCCTATTGGCCTCTCACCATGCTTAGGTGTAAGATCCAAGGATCTTAAGTCCTGGTAAGCATTATTTGGATTTAAATAAAATCATTAGCTGTGATATTTTATTATGATTTAAATAAAATTATTGGATGCTAATTAACTGGCTTATTGATTGTTAATTTGTAATTATTTGATTTGAGTTTATTTGGTTGTTAATTTATTGTAAATTAATTAGAGATTGTTTATTTGATTATTGGCTGTTAATTTATGATGAATTATTATTGGTTGTTCATAATAAATTAATTAGGATTTATGGGTTGTAAATTGTAAGTTAATTAATTACAGTTTGTTGGTTAATTAATTAGACCTTATTGGTTAATTAATTAGACCTTATTGGTTAATTAAATCCTTATTGGATATTAATTAAATCCTTATTGGATTTCGGTTAAGTGATTGGTTATTTGTAAGTTAATTAAATTAATTGGTTAACTATGGGTTATTGGGTTTGAAAATTCGAAATTATGAATTATATGGGTTAAACCCTATTGGAATTAATTGGTTAATGGGTCTAAAATTTAAAAACCCAAAGTTTAAGTGGTAATATCGACTAGGGTGAGATTATTGGCGATTTTTGGAGTCTTGAGAAAAATTAGGGTGGCGGCTTGAAGAAGTGGCGATTATTGAAGAGTTTTGAGGCGATTTTTCTCCATCTTCTTCCCTTGGCGAATTTCCCTTGAGGTGAAACTTTCTTGGCGATTTCTTGGAGATCCTTTGGGTGACTTCAAAGGCTTTGGACGATTTTTGTTGGGGAGATTTTAACCTAAGTTTCAAGGTGAGTGGGTTGTCTTAATTGATTCCTAACAATTGGGTTGTGTTATTGATGCATGAGATTGATTAGAGATTTGCAATGTTAAAAACCGAAAATTCAAGACTTCTTCTTGTGATAACCGAAAGTTATAATGGTATAATTGTCATGGAAACCGAATATTTATATATCCTTATTATTCATGAAACCGAATTTAAGATCTTCTTGTATTTTCATGAAAACCGAAATTTTGTAAAAGGTATGTATCTCATGAAAACCGAAAATTGTGGCATGAAATTTAAGGTATTTTTATAGGGATTTTTGGTAGCTTTAGATCATTGAATTTTGAGCATGAAATTCTTGTTAACTAGGTATTTTATAGGGAATTTTGGTAACATTAGATCAATGATTTTTATAGCATGTATGAAAACCGATACCTTTATAATTGTAGTTAAACCGAAATTTTTATAGTTGTAGTTAACATGTTTACATGTGGTAATTTGTGGTAATTTGTAAAGTGATTTATAAGAATACATGTTTTACAATTTATGTTGATTTTATGGATGCTTTATAAATGCTGTTAACGCTACCTTAGTTATTTCTTTATGTGTGTAACATATTATATGTTTATGGTCATGTATTTTGTTTGAGAAAATTTGGGTGATAACATAGCAAAATTTGATTAAACTAATCAGCATGAAATTTAAGGACTACACTATATTCGGTGATATTCGAATATAAAATATTATGTGTTATGTTATGTGAATTTTGAACAATATGTGTGATTATGTGAATTTGGAAAATTATGGGTTATGTAAATTTGGAAAATTATGTGATTATGTGATGGTTAGGACTAAGGCTAGGTGTAACTATGAACTCAAGGGGATAGTCCTTATGTGTTATGTTAAGGGTTTGAATTTCAGCCCTGTATTGTGATATGTGAGGAGGTTGATGTTCAGCCTGCCTATTATGATTATTGTGATGGGGGTTGATGCCTGCCCGATATGATTTTTGTGATGACTATCCTAGAGTCTAGTTGACACTTAGGAGTCCACCTTTGTGAAATATGTTCACCTATGTGAAATATGAAATAAGATGTGTCTGTTGTCCAGTAGGAACCTTTTGGGAGAACGGGTTTTGACGCAAAGTGCCATGTCTTGGTCGGACAGGGGGCCACCTCTTGATGTCATTACTCTTTTATGTGTTGGGGTGATATAAGACGCAAAGTGCCATGTCTTGATCAGACAGGGGCCACCTCTTGATGTCATCACTCGGTTTATGATGTTGGGTGTGTGGAGCAAAGTGCCACGCCGTGACTCGGCGGGGGCCACCTCTTGAATCTACACACAATCCATCGATGTGTTATGGGGTGAGAGAGCAAAGTGCCACGTCGTGACCTGGCGGGGGCCACCTCTTGATTCTACTCACTATCCATGTTTATGTGTTGCACGAGATTTTGCAGCTCCCAGTGCTTTGGCCAAGCCGGGTTAGACCATATTGGTCACTACTGAATATGCTGGACAACTAGGTTAATTAAGTATGGTGTGTTTAGTTGGTTTAGAATATATGTGTTTAATTGGGTTAGAGTAAAACTCTAGAACCTGAATTTGTAATATGCTAGTGTGTACATTTAACTGTCTATATGACTTCTGTTTCTTTATTTTGTTATATGTTGACATAATGTTCCTGTTAAAGATTTTTTAAATAATCTGCCTATATTTTTGAATGTATGTTCTGGATGGTCGATTTAGACTATCCACTCACTGGGCTGTGTAGCTCACCCCTCACTATTTTCAGGCATAGAGCAGGGGCGCATGTCTTGAGTGCATTGGCGTGGATAATTATGCTGTTTGCTGTTTTAAGAATTTTTATGCTTAATTCTTGGGGCCGGTTGTGGCCTTAACATAAATTATATGAACTATGTGAATCATGAGACTATGTGAACTATGTGAATTATGTTGCCGGTTATGGCAGTCTTATGAGTTTGATTTTTGAGTCACCGCGGGCTTCAGCCTGGTTTCGGTGTTTGGTATGAGTTTATAAAATCGATTTTGTGATTTTGTTTTGAATTTCGGCTTGTTGTATATTCTGTGCAATCGGTTTTGATATACCCTGTAACTTGCATATGTCTAGTGCAAGTATTGCCTGGTGGCAGGTACCTTTATGGATTTTATGAGTTTGAATCGGTTTTGATATAACTATTGCCTTGCATATGTCTAGTGCAAGGATTGCGTGGTGGCAGGTACCCTTATGAGATTTATGAGATTTGAGTTTTGTGAATTTGTATGTATGAATTTATGGAAATTTTTCAGATCGTGTTTTCTTGAACTCGGTTTTACCTAGCATATGATCGATCTTATATGAAACATCCTGTATCATTTGTGAATTGTGCCATTTGTTTGGGGTTAAGAATGTGGGATGTTACATTAGGACTAAGTTTTGCTCTGATACCATTTATTACAATCCACTTAGTAAGCAAACTATTTATTAACTTGGTGAGCCGATTTGCAACATGGCCCAATCTATTAAAATGCTTAAGCCCAAGTTAACAATAGCAAGCTCACTAAGCCTTATAAACCACATAATAGTTTATCCCACTTGCAATGTGGGACTATACTCGGGGCAATAAAGATGTAAGATCCAAGGATCTTAAGTCCTGGTAAGTATTATTTTTGATTTAAATAAAATCATTGACTGTGGATATTACGTTAAGCAGTATTGGATGTTAATTAACTAGCTTGTTGGATGTTAATTAACTGGCTTATTGATTGTTAATTTATAATTAATTAATTAGAAATTTATTGGTTGTTAATTTGTAATTAATTAAATAGACCTTATTGGATGTTAATTTAATCCTTATTGGATTTTCGTTTAAGTGAATGGTTAATTGTTAGTTAATGGTTAAATTAATTAGTTAACTATGGGTTATTGGGTTTACACTTAAATTAGATGGATTCGAATTAATTAGTTAGTGGATTAAGTCTTCTCACCTAATTGGATCATCACTTGGCGACATGGACTTGGATCCTCTACTTGGCGGTTAGGATGCTTGGCGACTTGAAGATCCAATCCGTTAATTCAAATATGGCGTGAAGAGGACTTTTGGCGGCTGATCGTTCATGCAACCCTAGAGCTTGACGCCACCTTGGAGGAAGAAGGCGATCTTGGTGTTCTTGGAGTTATTGAGGCGAATTCTCCATCTTCTTCCCCTTGGCGAATTTCCTTGAGGTGAAGAAACTTTCTTGGCGAGTTCTTGGAGATTCTTTGGGCGGCTTAAAGGTTTTAGACGAGATTTGTGGGGGAAGATTTCACCTTAGTGTTCACGGTTAAGAGGTGAGTGGAGTGTCTATTCGATCCTATCTATTTGGTTGTGTTAGATGATACATGTAATTGTTTGAAAACTTTACCATGTTAAAACCGAAACTCAAGACCTCACCATGTTGAAAACCGAATTTTGCAAAGGTGAATATATCATGAAAAACCGAAATTTTGCATGGGTGTATATATCATGAAAAACCGAAATTTAATGTATTCTTATATGGAATTTAGGAAGCTTTAAATCAATGATTTTTAGCATGAAATTCTTGTTAACTAAGGTTTAAAATTTAAGTAGATAATATGTTGTAGAAACCGTGGGTTACATGTGGTAATTTGTAAAGTAGTTTGTAAGAATACATGTTTTAATTTTATGTTGATTTTAGGATGCTTGTTAATTGCAATCCATGAATGTTTCTTTAGTTGTGTAGCATGTTATATATTTATGGTTATATATTTATGGCCATGTATCGTTGATTGAGAAATTTGGGTGATAACATAGCAAGGTTAGACTGAACTAATCAGCATGAAACCTAAGGACTACACTACTATGTGATTATGTGATTTTTGTGTATTATGTGGTTGTGTGATTTTCGAATATTATGTGGTTGTGTGATTTTTGAATATTATGTGGTTATGTAATTTTTGAATATTATGTCTTGTGGTCATGGAATGGATAGGACTAAGGCTAAGTGTAACTGTGTACTCAAGGGGATAGTCTATATGTGATAAGTTAAGGGTTGGAGATTTCAGCCCTGTATTGTGATATGTGAGGGGGGTTGTTATTTAGCCTGCCTGATATGATTATTGTGATAAAAATGTGATATGTGAGGGGGTTGTTATTCAGCCTGCCTGATGTGATTATTGTGATAAAAATGACTATCCTAGAGTCTAGTTGACACTTAGGAGTCCACCTGGGTGAAATAA
The DNA here is from genome assembly GCA_027563935.2 of Costus lasius. Lineage (NCBI taxonomy): Eukaryota > Viridiplantae > Streptophyta > Magnoliopsida > Zingiberales > Costaceae > Costus > Costus lasius. The sequence continues at coordinate 52,204,445 of CM050452.1, forward strand.
GATATAAGATGTGTCTGGTGTTGTCCAGTTAAGGAACCCTATGGGAGAACGAGTGATATAAGACGCAAAGTGCCATGTCTTGGTCGGACAGGGGCCACCTCTTGATGTCGTCACTCTTAGACGCTTAGATTTTTGTGATTATGGGGTGGTGTAGATCAAGGTATCACATCTTGACCGGGTGGGGATTACCTCTTGAGTCTACTCACTGTCCATGTATATATGTTGCATGTGATTTGCAGGATTCTCCCAGTGCTTAGGCCAAAGCCGGGTTGGACCATAATGGTCACTATTGAATATGCTGGACAACTAGGTTGATTAAGTGGTTGGTATGTATTGTTGGTTTAGAGTATAGCTCTAGAACCTTGGTTACCTGTGTTGATAATTGTGTGATGTCTTAGCAGTGTACATCTGACTGTTTTATTAGTCCCATTTTATATGAGTCCTGTTCTTTAATTTTGTTATATGTTGACATGATATTCTGTTAAATGTTTTTAAAATAATCTGCATGTATTTTTGAGTGTATGTTATGGATGGTCGTTTGAGACTATCCACTCACTGGGCTGTGTAGCTCACTCCCTCACTATTTTCAGGTGTAGAGCAGGGGCGCATTTCTTGAGTTAGGGTTGATATGGATATTATGCTGGTTATTGTATAAGACTTTTGTGCTTAATTAACTGGGGCCGGTTGTGGCCGAACTATGTGAACTATGTGAACTTGTGTTGCCGGTTGTGGCAGTTTTAAGTTTTTATTTTTGTGTCACCGCGGGCTTTGGCCTGGTTTCGGTGTTTGGTATTATTGATGTGAGTTATGTGATGTTAGTTTTGATGTTATAGAATCGATATTGTGGTTTTGTTTTGAACTCCAAGTCGGTTTGTATTTTTGCAATCGGATTTGATATAAATGTGAACTTGCATATGTCTAGTGCAAGTTTTGCCTGGTGGCAGGTACCTTTATGTGATTTATGTGATTTATGGATTTTATGGATTTTATATGGGTTTGATATAACTGTTGCCTTGCATATGTCTAGTGCAAGGATTGCGTGGTGGCAGGTACATTTATGAAATTTGTGTTTCGTTGAATTTCTATGTATGGATTCTCGAAAATTTTCAGATCGTGTTTTCTTGAACTTGGTTTTACTTAGCATGTGAATCGATCTTGTATGATAACATCCTGTTTCTCTATGACTTGTGTTGCTTGTTTGGGGTTAAGATAACGGGATGTGACAGAATGGTATCAGAGCAGTTGGCTAACTAAAACTTAGTTCGGGGGAAAACATGTTTGTGTATTGCTAGACACCTGATAGGTTTATGTTTGCTTTCCTTACTATGGTATGTGTGTGTAGGAATTTAAGATGGTGCGATCCAGAGGAAATGCTAGCAGCGAGAATGAGCAGACCTCAGATCTCACAAGAACCATTGAGGCTCTGACAGGCATGGTACGGCAACAGGGTGCCATGATAGAGAGGCAAGCTCAGATGCTGCAGCAGCAACAGACTCAGCATCAAGAAGCGCAACAGCAGCTCTTGCAGCAAATGACTCAGGAGAGATCCCAGACTACTACTCGAGGAGTGGGGACTGACTCTCAGGAGGACACTCACAGGCGCTATGCCTCACTTGTGAGTGAATTCCAGAAACTGGGTCCTAGTTCTTTTTATGGGGGCTCAGAATCAAGTAATGCAGAGAACTGGCAGTTATGCTTGGACAAGATTTTTCAACTCATGCGTTGCTCAGATGAGGACAAGCTGTGTCTGGCCACCTATATGATGCGTGGTGACGCAGATGAGTGGTGGAAGGGCGTGGTGAGGTTAGCTGTGGAAAGACATGAAGCAGTAAATTGGCCCTACTTCTTGTCTCAATTTAACGAGAAGTATTTCCCTGATAGCTTGGTAGAGGACCGAGAAGTGGAATTTATTCATCTGGAGCAGGGTGATATGACTGTGGACCAGTATGAGTTACGGTTCACTAAGTTGGGAAAGTATGCCCCTCACCTGATAAACACTGAAAAGAGGAGGGCTACCAAGTTTCTCAGAGGTCTCAGATGGGATATTCGAGAGCAGGTGGGTGCTCAGCATTTGGAGACTTACGTTGAGACTATTGGATGAGCACGCACCATTGAGAGGTACATATCTGAGAGGAGTTCTAGTGTGGCCGTGACGGTGGTTCCTGCAGCTGAGGCGACAGCTCCTCAGTATGGTAATGGCGGCAAGGGTAAGAAGTACCCTAAGCATAAGGATTACAAGAAGAGCAGGTATAAGCCCTACTCTCACAAGGCACCGCAGCAGTCCAGGGATGCACCGCAGCAGTTCAGGGATGCCAGGGATGCAAGGAATGGTATCACAGAGGACCGGATTTGTCATCATTGTGGGCTCAAGGGACATCTAATGAAAGACTGTTATAAGAAGAATGGTGTTTGCTTCAGGTGTAAGAAACCTGGGCACATGGTCAAGGACTGCAAAGAGCCTGAGATGCAGCATAGAGGCACAGATAAGCCTACAGTTCAGACCCGAGTTTATGCTGTGGCTGAGAAGGATACACGAGCTTCCCGATCCGTCGTGGAAGGTACCTTATTTGTATTTGATCAGTTAGCTCGCATCTTATTTGACCCTGGTGCAAATTTGTCTTTTGTATCTGTTAAATTTGCTGCATGTTTACCTGTAATACCTAAGGTGCTAGATTATGTGGTGTCTGTAAGTACTCCCTTAGGAAAATCATTATCTACAGACACTGTTTGTGCTGATTGTGTAGTGCATGTAGAGGGTTATGAGTTTCTTGTGGATCTAATCCTTTTAGACATGCAAGATTATGATGTCATCCTAGGTATGGATTGGTTGTCCTCACATCATGCTACTGTGGACTGTTTTGAGAAAATAATCACCTTGAATCTGCTAGATGGGAATCGGCTTTTTGTGAGAGGTCTAGTGTCAGACCAAGGACCGCATGTGATATCTTTCCTGCAGGCCAGGAAGTTACTTGCTAGTGGGTGCAAGGGTTACCTTGCACATGTTAAGGTGCAGGATGATTCTACTCCTGATTTGACTCAGATGGCGGTGGTGCAAGAGTTTCCTGATGTGTTCTCTGAGGAATTTTCAGGCTTGCCACCAATATGAGAGGTGGAGTTTGGCATTGAGTTGGTGCCAGGTACTGCACCTATTTCCAGAGCTCCTTACCGCATGGCTACATCAGAGTTGGCTGAGCTTAAGAAGCAACTGGAGGATTTGCTGGAGAAAGGTTACATCCGGCCTAGTGCTTCTCCCTGGGGAGCACCAGTGCTGTTCGTAAAGAAGAAGGATGGAACCCTGAGGATGTGTATAGACTACAGGCAACTGAACCAAGTGACCATCAAGAATAAGTATCCTCTCCCCAGAATTGATGATCTATTTGATCAATTACAGGGAGCGACAGTGTTCTCTAAGATTGACCTGAGATCAGGGTATTACCAGCTTAGGGTCAAGGATGAGGATATATTTAAGACTGCTTTCAGGACCAGGTATGGGCATTTTGAATTTCTAGTTATGCCTTTTGGACTGACGAATGCACCTGCTGTCTTCATGGATTTGATGAACAGGGTATTTCATGAATTGCTCGATTCTTGTGTGGTAGTTTTCATAGATGATATCTTGGTGTACTCTCGGACTACTTCGGATCATATCAGTGACTTGCGCAGAGTGCTGGAGATTCTGAGGAAAAACCGATTATATGCCAAGGCTAGTAAGTGTGAGTTCTGGCTGGAAAAGATTAGCTTCCTTGGACATGTGATTTCTGGTCAGGGAGTGTCTGTGGATCCAGTTAAAGTGCAAGCCATCCTTGATTGGGGAAGACCGACTAGTGCTACTGAGATCAGAAGTTTCCTGGGTTTAGCAGGTTACTACCGGAGGTTTGTTGAGGGATTCTCCAAGCTGGCGGGTCCTTTAACTAAATTGACCAGAAAGGAGGCCAAGTTTAATTGGGATGACAAGTGTGAAGAGAGCTTTCAGGAGCTGAAGAGGAGGTTGACTAGTACACTGATCCTCATTATTCCTAGTGATGGGGAAAGGTTTACTGTCTATACGGATGCTTCAGGCAAGGGGTTGGGTTGTGTCTTGATGCAGAAGAGTAATGTGGTAGCTTATGCTTCGAAACAACTGAAGGAGTATGAGTTGAACTACCCTACTCATGACTTAGAGTTGGCGGCCGTAGTCTTTGCTCTGAAGATATGGCGTCACTATTTGTTGGGTCAAGAGTTTGATCTGTTCACTGATCACCAGAGTCTCAAGTACATCTTCACTCAGAAGGAGTTGAACATGAGACAGAGAAGATGGATGGAGTTGATCAAAGACTATGACTTCTCTATTCAGTATCAGGCTGGAAAGGCTAATGTAGTGGCGGATGCACTGAGCAGACATCCAGTTACTTCAGTAGCTGCTTTACGGGTCAGTGAGTGGCAGTTACTGCAGGAGTTCAGCGATCTCAGGATCAGTGTTTCTCCTAGAGTTCAATCGGGTTATGTGGCTTTCCTCAGAGTACAGTCTGTTCTGTTGCAGAAGATCAGAGATCAGCAGTCAGTGGATCCGAAATTAATTCAGATCAGGGATAGTTTGGTTGCGGGTACAGTTCAGGATTTTAGCTTGTATGATGATGGTGTTCTTCGGTTTCGTGGAAGGGTGTGTGTCCCTGAGGAACCGAGCTTGAGGAAAGAAATATTGGAGGACAGCCATAACTCCAAATATTCTCTACATCCTGGCGTGACTAAGATGTATCAGGACCTCAAGAAGAGCTTTTGGTGGCCGGGTATGAAGAAAGAAGTATTTGATTTTGTCTCTAGGTGTTTAACCTGTCAGACGGTAAAGGCTGAACACCAGAAGCCTGGTGGTTTGTTGCAGCCCCTTCCTATTCCTGAGTGGAAGTGGGAATGCATCAGTATGGACTTTGTGTGTGGTTTGCCCAGAACCAGATTGGGTCACGATGCCATTTGGGTGATTGTTGATAGACTCACTAAATCAGCCCATTTTCTTCCGATCAAGATGACTTATCCTTTAGAGAGACTGGCTAGATTGTATATTGATGAGATAGTCAGGCTGCATGGAGTGCCTGTTGATATTGTGTCTGATAGGGACTCTCGATTTCTGTCCAGGTTTTGGAAGAGCTTACAGGAGGGTTTGGGTACTAAGTTGAGTTTTAGTACAGCATACCATCCTCAGTCTGATGGCCAGACGGAGCGTACTATACAGACTCTAGAAGACCTGTTGAGGGCTTATGTGGTTGATTGGAGTTCTGAGTGGAACCGGGATCTATCTTTGATAGAGTTCACTTATAATAATAGTTTCCACTCCAGTATTCAGATGGCTCCTTATGAGGCTTTGTATGGGAGAAGGTGTAGGACTCCCTTGTGTTGGGAGGAAACTGGTGATAGATTGATTTTGAGATCTGATGCAGCACAGGAAACTACTGATAAGGTCAGAGAGATTCAGGATAAACTGAAGATTGCTCGGGACAGGCAGAAGAGTTATGCTGATGACCGTCGTCGTTCCTTGGAGTTTATGGTAGGGGATCATGTTTTCTTAAAGGTGTCACCTACTAAGGGTGTTATGAGGTTTGGCAAAAAGGGCAAGTTGAGCCCGAGGTTTGTTGGACCTTTTGACATTATTGAGAGAGTTGGTCAAGTGGCTTACAGGTTAGCCTTACCTCCTGCTATGGATCATGTGCATAATGTGTTCCATGTTTCTGCTTTGAGGAAATATCATCCTGATCCATCTCATGTATTGGAATTGGAACCTCTTCAGATTCAGAGTGATTTGACCTTTGAAGAAAGACCTCTCCGGATTGTTGATAGAAAGGATAAGGTTCTGAGGAATAAGTCTATACCTTTGGTAAAGGTTATCTGGGGAAATCAGTCGGTTGAGGAGGCGACTTGGGAGACTGAAGCTGATATGAGGAAGTTTTATGCTTATCTTTTTGATGATATGAATGCTGAGCTTTAGAGGACTAAAGCTTTATAAGGAGGGAGGGATGTAAGATCCAAGGATCTTAAGTCCTGGTAAGTATTATTTTTGATTTAAATAAAATCATTGACTGTGGATATTACTTTAAGCAGTATTGGATGTTAATTAACTAGCTTGTTGGATGTTAATTAACTGGCTTATTGATTGTTAATTTATAATTAATTAATTAGAAATTTATTGGTTGTTAATTTGTAATTAATTAAATAGACCTTATTGGATGTTAATTTAATCCTTATTGGATTTTCGTTTAAGTGAATGGTTAATTGTTAGTTAATGGTTAAATTAATTAGTTAACTATGGGTTATTGGGTTTACACTTAAATTAGATGGATTCGAATTAATTAGTTAGTGGATTAAGTCTTCTCACCTAATTGGATCATCACTTGGCGACATGGACTTGGATCCTCTACTTGGCGGTTAGGATGCTTAGCGACATGAAGATCCAATCCGTTAATTCAAATATGGCGTGAAGAGGACTTTTGGCGGCTGATCGTTCATGCAACCCTAGAGCTTGACGCCACCTTGGAGGAAGAAGGCGATCTTGGTGTTCTTGGAGTTATTGAGGCGAATTCTCCATCTTCTTCCCCTTGGTGAATTTCCTTGAGGTGAAGAAACTTTCTTGGCGAGTTCTTGGAGATTCTTTGGGCGGCTTAAAGGCTTTAGACGAGTTTTGTGGGGGAAGATTTCACCTTAGTGTTCACGGTTAAGAGGTGAGTGGAGTGTCTATTCGATCCTATCTATTTGGTTGTGTTAGATGATACATGTAATTGTTTGAAAACTTTACCATGTTAAAACCGAAACTCAAGACCTCACCATGTTGAAAACCGAATTTTGCAAAGGTGAATATATCATGAAAAACCGAAATTTTGCATGGGTGTATATATCATGAAAAACCGAAATTTAAGGTATTCTTATATGGAATTTAGGAAGCTTTAAATCAATGATTTTTAGCATGAAATTCTTGTTAACTAAGGTTTAAAATTTAAGTAGATAATATGTTGTAGAAACCATGGGTTACATGTGGTAATTTGTAAAGTAGTTTGTAAGAATACATGTTTTAATTTTATGTTGATTTTAGGATGCTTGTTAATTGCAATCCATGAATGTTTCTTTAGTTGTGTAGCATGTTATATATTTATGGTTATATATTTATGGCCATGTATCGTTGATTGAGAAATTTGGGTGATAACATAGCAAGGTTAGACTGAACTAATCAGCATGAAACCTAAGGACTACACTACTATGTGATTATGAGATTTTTGTGTATTATGTGGTTGTGTGATTTTCGAATATTATGTGGTTGTGTGATTTTCGAATATTATGTGGTTATGTAATTTTCGAATATTTATGTGTTGTGGTCATGGAATGGATAGGACTAAGGCTAAGTGTAACTGTGTACTCAAGGGGATAGTCTATATGTGATAAGTTAAGGGTTGGAGATTTCAGCCCTGTATTGTGATATGTGAGGGGGGTTGTTATTTAGCCTGCCTGATATGATTATTGTGATAAAAATGTGATATGTGAGGGGGTTGTTATTCAGCCTGCCTGATGTGATTATTGTGATAAAAATGACTATCCTAGAGTCTAGTTGACACTTAGGAGTCCACCTGGGTGAAATAAGATATAAGATGTGTCTGGTGTTGTCCAGTTAAGGAACCCTATGGGAGAATGAGTGATATAAGATGCAAAGTGCCATGTCTTGGTCGGACAGGGGCCACCTCTTGATGTCGTCACTCTTAGACGCTTAGATTTTTGTGATTATGGGGTGGTGTAGATCAAGGTATCACATCTTGACCGGGTGGGGATTACCTCTTGAGTCTACTCACTGTCCATGTATATATGTTGCATGTGATTTGCAGGATTCTCCCAGTGCTTAGGCCAAAGCCGGGTTGGACCATAATGCTCACTATTGAATATGCTGGACAACTAGGTTGATTAAGTGGTTGGTATGTATTGTTGGTTTAGAGTATAGCTCTAGAACCTTGGTTACCTGTGTTGATAATTGTGTGATGTCTTAGCAGTGTACATCTGACTGTTTTATATTAGTCCCGTTTTATATGAGTCCTGTTCTTTAATTTTGTTATATGTTGACATGATATTCTGTTAAATGTTTTTAAAATAATCTGCATGTATTTTTGAGTGTATGTTATGGATGGTCGTTTGAGACTATCCACTCACTGGGCTGTGTAGCTCACTCCCTCACTATTTTCAGGTGTAGAGCAGGGGCGCATTTCTTGAGTTAGGGTTGATATGGATATTATGCTGGTTATTGTATAAGACTTTTGTGCTTAATTAACTGGGGCCGGTTGTGGCCGAACTATGTGAACTATGTGAACTTGTGTTGCCGGTTGTGGCAGTTTTAAGTTTTTATTTTTGTGTCACCGCGGGCTTTGGCCTGGTTTCGGTCTTTGGTATTATTGATGTGAGTTATGTGATGTTAGTTTTGAAGTTATAGAATCGATATTGTGGTTTTGTTTTGAACTCCAAGTCGGTTTGTATTTTTGCAATCGGATTTGATATAAATGTGAACTTGCATATGTCTAGTGCAAGTATTGCCTGGTGGCAGGTACCTTTATGTGATTTATGTGATTTATGGATTTTATGGATTTTATACGGGTTTGATATAACTGTTGCCTTGCATATGTCTAGTGCAAGGATTGCGTGGTGGCAGGTACATTTATGAAATTTGTGTTTCGTTGAATTTCTATGTATGGATTCTCGAAAATTTTCAGATCGTGTTTTCTTGAACTTGGTTTTACTTAGCATGTGAATCGATCTTGTATAATAACATCCTGTTTCTCTATGACTTGTGTTGCTTGTTTGGGGTTAAGATAACGGGATGTGACAACTTTAGTCACATGAATAAAATAAAACTATTAATTGGCAAGAGAATTCTTCTCTTGGCTAATTAAAAAGCTTGAGCGAAATTTACAATTAATTGCGTATGCGGGGATTCGAACCCATGACGCTTAATTGTGAGTAGACGCCTATGCTTGGGCTCAATTTACAATTAATTGTGTATGCGGGGATTCGAACCCATGATGCTTAATTGTGAGTAGGCGCCTATGTACATAGTCCCGCATGGGAAAAATCTCCAAAGAGAAGTTGGCGCTTCTATTATAAATAGAGAGGCCTACCTAGGAGATTCTTGCACCAGTCTCTTTTCTCCTCTCTTGTTGTCGCCTCCCCTCTGCTCCTGGCGCGAGGGTCTTGTAGGTGACAACGATAAGAAAGTTTTTGCATCAAGGTTGGGACAAGTTGTAGTGCTGCCCACTCCTTGCCGCCAACGCTTCCTTTTCTCTTTGGCGCGCGGTCTTCATGATTGGCACAAGTTGAGAAGAAGTTAGAGGCGTAGATCTCTTCTCCCAAAGCTAGCACGTACGCGGAGCAGAGGAGTCTCGAGGCAGTCCGTGTGTGCTCGATTGTAGAGGACGGGCCTTTGCGCGTCTCAGCCATCGCCAGCATCAAATTGCTAAGTGAGGTATACCCCTATCACATCCTTTGTATTCTTCATAAGACGGTCCTTATTGTTGAATTAGGAATCTCATTTCGGGCTCGCTTCCGCTGTTTTCGATTTAAAATAGCCAGGGGATTCCTGAAAGCCCCCTAAATCTAAGGGGGGCGAAACCCTAATAGGAGGCGCATATAAAATTCGCAAGGAAGCAAGGGTTTCTTAAAGATCTTTTACATGCCATATGATCAACTGTCAAATGATTGAATAGATCAAGAAGAAGATCATACCATAGCCATTGATTCGAATGGCGTCTTGGAAGAAGATGGCGAAAGGGCTCTCCTCCAAAGGTGACGCACACAAGAGGATGATGACTACTCCTTGTGTTCCTTGTGCTAGCAAGGTTCTCCAAGTGCCCTTATCGTATGGAAGGGATGAGATCTACGCTTTTCTTGGCCGAATCCTCTCTTGTCGTCAACCTTCACCACGCAAGAGTGAGTCATCGAGAGCAAGGGGCGAGAGACGAGAATAGAGAAGCGTTGCACTCGAACGTGGAGGCGTTTTCCACTTTGGAAAACCGAATTTCCAAAAATAGCAAATGCTTCAATACATGCGTTATGCGTTCACTCCAAGTGAACCGAACGCTCATCCCTCTAAATTGAACCATGCGCTCATACATGAGCCGGTTCAATTTGGATTTGGTTCAAGGACCAAATCAAGCCAAGCCTTGGTCCAGATCACCTTAAACCCTAAGATTCAAGATCTGACCGTTCATCTCTTGATGCTCCTGATCTGACCAATCTAGCATCAATTCTCTCGATCGAAGCTTACCGATCTCAAGCCCTAATCAATCAAACATGATCAGACCAGATCTCACTTACAATCAGAGTTTAAATCCCTTAAACTGAACCAAAACAATTCAGTCCACATGATCTGACTTAAGTAAGCCATATCATCAAATTGTGTGACCCTAAGGGTTTCCTTTAAATGTCGGTACGATAACTTACGTTATCACGATCAGTGAGGGGTATCTAGCAACACATCACTGTCTCCCGATATAAAGGAAAGAGTCTTCCAAGACTACACCCAAACCATAGCACAAGTGTGAATCCACTTCACTAGACATACATGTTTCCTTTGCCACTGGATGTTCTTATTGGACAAGCGTGTCAAGCTTGTAACTCCAATATGATGAGCATGATTAGATCAGATGAACATAGTCATCTGGGTATGGCCATACACTTTCTCAATCATCTCATCCAGGGGGCCCCTTTAGAACATCACACTCCAAACTAGGAGACGGCAATCCTTTATCTATCACTAGTGTCCTAACCTGACTCATGATCATTATCCAAGATAGTCTATAACCATTATGTTTCAAATGATATTGAACTACCTCAAAACAATGACAATCATCATTTAGAAACACAAGTGATCTCAAGTCAGAGGAAGTATGCCACTTGTTTGCATACAAGGATTATTCACATTGTGACAAGCAATTGAACATCCTAGTAGGGTCTGTTCAGTACATCCAATGTACCTATGAGTCTACATCTTATTCCATGCTCGAAGCATCCTATAAGATTAGAACACATATTAGTCTCAATCATATCAAGGCTGTCTCATGTTCACCAAGATATCTCGACTAAGGACAATACTGCATGTCAGCCAAGCTGAACAGCATTGAGACATTATTCAGAAGTGTACATATTGCAGCAGATGATGTAACAAATTGAATAACAACCATTGCCTTTATAAACATGAAGTTTATACATGATACTGATACAATCCCGAGGCCTCAAACATTAGCCTTAAGGGCATACCCCAACAATTCCCAACAGTGGTATCAAAGCAACTTACGAGATACATCAGTGTATGGATTTTTCTAGCATGCGCATGTCATAGAAAAGTTTTTCAAAAATCTTTATGCCATGTTTTATGTGTAGAAAAATAGTAGGTTTGTTATTTCTCGCTCTTATGATATTCATGATTTTTGGTTTCTACACATGGGGATAGACCCTATGTGTGAGAATTTATTTCTCCTCATATTCATGGGATAGACCCATGGTGTGAGACTTGTATATAGATTTTGGGGCATGGACTGGGTGATTGCCCTAATCCGTACAAGTTAGGGATTGCAAGTGTCATCGATAATCGTGGTATATATGGCCACTTGTAGACTCCTGAGAGAAAACGAAAGATCTGAATTTTCGATAAGATCGCAGAGATTTAACGAACAAGTTTTCTAATGAAAAACTAAAATCTAGTTTTGTAGTTTTTCATTGCATATTGAAGAGCATGTCCTAGGTGTTTTTCTTTATGCACTTGATATGGTTATAGACAAGCCCTAATGCATGCCTGGGATGTATTATTGTGAGGCCTGCGAGCCGCCCCTTTTCTTTATTTGTGTTGTAAATCAAGTTGAAGATTAGGGAAGACAATGGCGCATCAAACCTTCTCTCTTGCGCACCTAACCAAGATAGGTAGCTTCTTTGTTAGCTGACTCCTTGGTGGCTTCTAGGGTTCCTCCTAGTGGTGCATCTTAAGGAATAGGGGCTGATGAAGAGGGCTTGCACGCACTTCTTAATTGGCCGAGACTTTGAAGGCTTTCAGGGCATCCTAGAGGCGCATCGAATAAGTTTCATGGGCTGATCTAGAAGTGGTGCAACACAGCCCCCTATGTGGTCATGGTGGCGCCCCATGTTGGCCGAACCCTAGGAGGAGCCTAGGGTTTGCGAGTTGACAAGGGTAGAGGAGAGTGTTGGCCGAAACCTAGGAGGAGCCTAGGGTTTGCGAGCTAACACAGGTGGATCATGAAACCTTGGAGACGCACCTGGGGTTGAAGCAGGACCCTAAAGCACTCAGAGCTAGGAGCCAACGACTTGGAGCATGGGCTGAACGCTTAGAGCTTTTGGTAGTGCTAGGTGTACTGTCTAGGTCTAGGGGCTTGTTTCCCTTGTCTGGGCTATAACCATATCATGTTTTACTGCTTTTATTGCCATGCTCTGATTGTTTTATTTTTATGTTATCACTATAGGGTGCATGCCAGTAATGGTAGACATAAGATAAAACGAATGTGGTATGACACCTCCCAAACCCTCTCAAAATTATATCAAGTCTCGTTCCTACTTTCTAACACGTAGCCCTCGTCAAACTATCGATCGATGGTGCTGTGCACTGTTTTCCACCCTAATGGGACACACCCATCTATCTTTAGGAGGCGTGTGGTGACAATAATTTCACCAGTTCGGTTAAAACTCTGGACGCGCCTTTCGCAAGGAAATTGTTGGCCCTGGGCATAACGGTCAGGTCAGACATGACTAGAACTTCCATATGTGGTTTGTCCACATGATGAAAGTTTCTAGAAGCAGCCTCAAAAAGTTAGGACTTCGTGCTGTATCCAGCCCACGTTGGACACGAAGTGCTTGAACTGTCTTGAGAAGGGGAATTGCCTAGTTGCAATTGGCAGCATGCCTACCTTGAGATACATGCGTCACCTCGTGCAGTACATCCCGCCCTCGCGGGACGTAGGGCCGTGTGAGGAACAAGGATCCCATCTCACTTTGGAAATTTTGTGGTTTCCAGGATTGACATAAGAGGGTTGTCAATCTGATAAAATAGTGAGAAACAATCATTTATTTAAAGTCCAGATTAAATGATTGAAAATGTAGTACTAATCTGCATGTCTTTGTTGTAGATCATGTCTACCAACAATAGCGGATTAAAACTGCGATCCATCGTTTGGGAGGACAAGATGGACTGGTGTCGAAACTTGAGGGGTGACCCCAAGCTCGAGCGCTATAAAAGGCAACACCAGAAAGAGGTGAAGAGAAGGGTGACTCCTTCATCTTCAGACTCATGTATTTACGTGGTTGAAGTCAACATGTCTACTTCGAACACATGGGTACTTGATACCGCATGTGGAGCGCATATTTATACAAGTATGCAAGGGCTCAAACGAAGTAGGACAGTTCGACCAGGAGAGATTGACCTTCGGGTTGGTAACGACGCACAGGTTGCGGCTGTGACCATGGGAAACCTCACTCTCTCACTGCCGTCAGAGCTTCAACTAGAACTCTATCGTTGTTACTATGTACCATCGATTACCAAGAACATCATATCCATTCCTGCCTTAGCGAGGAAAGGATTCAGTTTTGCAATCAAAGAGAACACCTGTTCTTTTTCATTGGCATACATGTTCTATGGTTCTGGTACTTTATGCAATGGCTTGTATGTCTTGGATATGCAGAGTTCTATGTGCAATGTAAATACTAAAAGGATCAAGCTAAGTGGTTTCAACAACATTTATCTTTGGCACTGTCATCTAGGGCACATCAATAAGAATCGCATCCAACAACTCCATGCAAATGGATTCTTAGATTCAGATTCCTTTGAGGAATTTGATGTTTGCGAGCCTTGTTTGTTGGGCAAGATGACAAAGGCACCATTTGCCAAGAAAGGTGAAAGGGCCACCGGTTTATTGGATCTCATACACAGCAATGTGTGTGGGACATTCAACAAACAAGCCAGAGGTGGGTTTGTATACTTCATCACATTTACAGACGATTTCAGTAGATATGGATATGTCTATCTGATGAGACATAAGTCAGAATCCTTGGAGAAATTCAAGGAGTTCAAGACTGAAGTAGAGAACTAGCTTGGATGATCCATAAAGGCTCTTCAATCTGATCGAGGCAGAGAGTACTTGAGCCATGAGTTTGTTGACTATCTGAAAGAGTGTGGGATTCTCTCACAGCTCACCCCTCTTGGGACACCCCAATGGAATGGTGTGTCTGAGAGGCGGAATCGAACCCTACTAGACATGGTTCGGTGCATGATGAGTCAAGCAACTCTACCTCCGTATTTTTGGGGACGTGCCTTAGAGACAGCTGCTTTGACACTGAATAACATTCCATCTAAGAGTGTTCCCGTATCTCCACATGAGTTGTGGACTGGGAGACGACCTAACCTCACATTTATGCGGATCTGGTGATGCAAAGCTTTTGTCAAGCGTCAAAATTCTAGTAAGCTAGAGCCCAGGTCAGATAAATGTGTGTTTGTGGGGTATCCTAAAGAAACCAGAGGATACAACTTCTATAATCCCACTGAGGACAAAGTTTTTGTAGCCCGTGGCACTGTCTTTCTTGAGAAAGAATTCATCTTGAAAGAAGCCAGTGGGAGAAGTTTTGATTTGGACGAGGTCCAAGATCATCCACAAGACACAGAGGTTGAGATGGAATCTGAGCCACTAGAACAGGCACAGGCTCCACGTTGGTCTGAGAGGGTACGTCGTGCACCTGATAGGTATGGGTCGCTGCTGACTCAACGCGATGATGATGTGGGGAGGCGACATGACCCACGGAAATACAAATGGAGTTTAAGGTTACCCTAGCTAGGGCACCTAAATTTCATCTCTTGCATTGCATGCATCTTTAAGTTAGATTTTCATTCCTTGCATTGCATACATCCTTTAAGTTATTTCCATCTCTTGCATTGCATGCATCTTTAAGTTAGATTTTCTAGCATAACTTGCATCATATGGTAGGTTAGATCCACCCTCCAATTACACCATGTAGTTACATCCCTAGGATCCGCCACTTATGTATGGTAGGTTAGTGCATGAAATTGATGTAATAGTATAGGTCAACTCCATTTTTGGGATGCAAGTCAAAATCAGGCCAAGACAACTCCAAGAGATGCCATGGGCCATCAGCCCAACTCATGAGAGAATCAGCCCATCCAACTCAAAGAGGCATCACCACAAGAACCCAACACTCCACCATCCTAATTGGCAGCCATGTGGAGTTTGCCTTCATCTCCAACCAAGTCAAAGAGCAGCCTGCACAAAGTCCTACTTCAGCCCATCATGCGCCAGCCACTAAAGTCAAGGAGCAGCTACACAATATCCTACTTCAGTCCACCATGCGCCAGCCACCAAAGTCAAGGAGCAACTACACAATATCAGCCTTTGCAACAACTTCAGTCCTTCAACCGCCAGCCACCCATGCCAAGCTGCAGCCTGCACAAATGCCAGCCTTTTGCAGCCTCGTCAGTCCATCATCACCTCAGTTTTTGAACCTGCCAACCTGAAGGAAACTCCAAGCTAAACCTCAAAGCAACCTGCCCATTTGGTGAAAGAAATCAGCCCATTGAGTTGTCTACATCCTGCTGTTTTTTTATTGCTTGTGTGACTTGTCTTTGCGCCTAGAGAAGGGAGACAACCGTTGGGAAGTCTCTCATATATGTTGTGAACTCTTGCAAGACTGAAATCAGAGTTGATAATTTGAATTCCAAATTGAAGTGTGTCTTCTAGTGTGTGTCACTACAACTCTCCTTTCCCACTCTTCCCACCTTGCCGAAAGCTGCCAGCCTCCTCTTGCTTTCAGCCAGCCGCCCCAACTGATGCTTGGACCTCTCGCATCCTCCTCCACCAGCAGAAGATGACTTCCATCTTAAGAGGAGAAGCTGAGCCACGCCTTTGTCCAAAATAAGAATCACTTCATCAAACCAAGGGCAAGGCTACCTCCACTATAGCTAAGTCTTCTCCTCCTTGGTTGTGGTTCTTTGTTACTTGTTGGTGTGGTTCTTTGATACTTGTTGGACAGCCCCTTTGCACTCACGCTTGTGTTCTGCAGGAGGCGCAAGGCCATGGGATGACAAGCAAGCTACCCCCTCTTCTCTCCCTCTAAGTCTAGATAGTCTATACTATGTTAACAAGGGAATTTGGAGTCTAGCCTCCCCCTTGATTGTCTTGTGTATTGGCCTCTTAATATTCTTTCAAACTCACCCACGCATGTGTGGGATGCTGCAATGCCATGTATGTAAGCTCATAGGGCCCTACTTCGTGAGATTCAACCATTGGACCGGTGAAGAACGGGAAGGTCACCCTTTCTATTCTCAAAGGGTGCAAGGTGAGTTCCTCCCTTAGAGTAGCTCTATTACTTATGGTAGAATTGCATGCCTAGATCTATTTGATGTTGTAGAATCGCATGCTAAGCTTTGTCACATTTCATCTTATCTAGAAGTGCATATTAGGATTCTCTTGATAAGTAGTTTCGGTTTTCACTATTATATACCAAAACAAACTAATTTCAAACTACGTTAGCTTAAGGGGTTTATTAAGCTATACCTAATTAGCAAAATGTTTTCGAAGCACGTTGTTTGAATGTTGCATGCTTGGTGACCCCATCATCTTGGTATCAGAGCTTAGGCTCTTAGAGTAGGATTTTATAAGACCAAAACTTTATTTTCCTACTACTAAGGCGATTTTGGACCTAGGTGCTTGAAAGAATTTGATTAGCTATATCTTACCACCTTAGAGAGCTCTATTTTAAAATGTTATAGTGTTTTCAAAAATACTCCCCATGACTACTAGATTCAATCCCCTAAGAGGCAATAGACAACCCATCAAGAGATGGGATGACATGATAAAAGAAATATATGACCCTACATCTCTCAATGAAAAATTGCTTACCCAAGAGAACATGAATGTAGCTGAATATATACTAAAGTTCAAAACCCTCTACCATAGTACTAGAGAAGCTCCTAGGGTTATGCTTAACCGGTTTAGAGATGGTCTTAGCTTTGAGATTAAGAGAGGTCTCACCTACTACCCCATATACACAATAGAAGATGCTTTTCAAATAGCTAGTGAGGTGGAGCAAAATCTTAAGAGATTTTATAAAAGGAAAATTGACCATCCAAGACCCAAAGCCCCTAAGGTAGTCAATCAAACCATGGAGCTCAATCAAGCCTTAGAACCAAAGCTACCCTCCCAAAGCCAATCTCAAATCAAGTCTAGGGAGCCCATTGAAGACTTACCTCCATGTCAAATCATGTTGTCCATAAAACCCAAACAAGAACTCAACCAACTTAAGGAAAACTCTCTTGACATCCACATAGGTCATACTAAGACCACACCTTTAAGAACAATCTCACCTAAGCCTATGGAAGAACTTGAACCCAATCATATTAGGCTGGACTTAGTGGAAGCTATCCTACCCTTAGTGACCTATGAGACTAGTTTGCCTCACCCTTTAGGGCTCCCATGTTTAGATCAAGTGCTTGAACCATGTGAACCTACTCTTCATGACATAGGGAAAACTTTAGAGAACTCTTCAATAGGTTGTGAACACTTAGGTTCTAAGCCACTTGACCTTAGTGAAAGTTTAGATGAGCCTCTAGACACTTTAGAAATCCAACACCTTCAATTAGAGGACCATCACACTTTAGGCTTGACTCAACCTAAGTTTGAACCTTTCTCTATGGATGATCTGCCTAAGTACCTTACACAACCATATTTAGAGATTAAGGTAAACATACCATCTTGTCTAGGCCCTTCTTTGACCACTTCTGAGCCATCTTGCACTAAACTTTACAACTTAGGCCTAAACCCACCCCTAGAACCAAAACTTTTAGAAATAGAGGTTCCTTCACCTTTCGATATCAACCAACATGAGTTAAGATCCCTTACTTTGCCTAAGATGGAACCCATGCTAGATCTTTTTATCATTGACCAAGATCCTAAGTCCCAAACATTAGGAGAACCTCAACTCCAAGGCCTAGAAGACTTGACCTTTGATCCAATGACCCATGAAACATATCTCTTAGGTCTTGCCACCCACACTCCTAAGCCACATTTAGGGCCAATTGAACATGGGCTTATAACCCAAGACTCTAGGGATGACCCCACTCAAGTTGACCCCATAGGGACTGACCTATATCAACCTTCTCCTTATGACATGATAGAGCTCCCCCAGTTTAGCTTCGAGGATCTTACTCCAGATATGGGAGAGCCATTTCTTTTTTCCTTAGGAAGTCCAATCCTAGAGGCGCCCCTCACCCTCCTTGAGTTAGACATTAGCTCACCTGAATATGAAGTAGAATTTACTTTAGATCCTCTTGAGCTTCCCATGCTAGGATATGATTTAGAACCTAACTTGTCTGAGTTGGCAACATCACCCATCTCTCCTTTAGACCTTGAGTCTAGCCTTAGTACTCCAGGGTTAAAGAAAATTCAATTGGATAATGATTTGCTTTCCCTACCAGAACTTGAACACTTTGATTTTGTTATACCTGAATCTTTTAGTAGGCCTGTATACCACAAACATACTAATGAATATGGCCGAGAAAGGACATTCTGTGTAGGAGACCCTGAATTTAAGGAGCATGAAGATTGGGATGAAGAGATTGATTGCTGTGATGCTGTTGACACTGATTTTTGGACCCCCATCACTTTTGATGTGGATGACTTCATATTGCATAAGCACCATTCCACCCCATACGATGACCCCACTGAAGGTCCCCTAGACAAGGGGGGCGAAAACCCTAATAGGAGGCGCAATAAAATTCTAGCGGAATCTAGGGCTTTCAAAATCGCATAACATGTATTATGATCAACTTTAAAGCATGAAAAGAACTCATACCGAAGCCATATAATGGAAGGCGCCTTGGAAGCAAGAGAACAAGATAGCTCTCCTCCAAATCGTCACACACAAGATGATGTTGCTTCCTCCCTTGGTGCTCCTTGTGCTAGCAAGGTTCCAAGAGGTCCTTGTCGAGTGAAAGGGAAGATGAGATGTGTCCTTCTCTTGGCCGAATCCTCCTCTACCTTCAAGGCGTCCCACACACGAGAGGCGTCAAGAGGAATATGGGCGAGAGGCGAGAATAGCGTTTTTCCTATTCGAACATGAGAGGTGTCCATGTCGAGATCATGGTTTCTAAAAATAGAAACCCACACACCCTCAAACGTTCACGCCAAGTGAACAAGTCGCTAACTCCTCTCCCCTTGAACCATGCGCTCATTTAACGAGCCGGTTCAAATTGGTTTGGTCCAGAGACCAATTAAGCCAAGTGATATGGTCTAGATCAAATTAAACCCTAAGGCTCCAGATCTGACCGTTGATCTCCTGATGCTCCTGATCTCATCGATCTAGCATCCAATCTCTCAATCGAAGCTTACCGATCTCAAGCCCTAATCAATCAAACATGATCAGACCAGATCTCACTCACAATCAGAGATTAAATCCCTTTAAACTGAACCCGAACAATTCAGTCCACTCGATCTGACTTAAGTAAGCCATATCATCAAATTGTGCGACCCTGAGGGTTTCCTTTAAATGTCGGTAACGATAACTCACGTTATCACGATCAGTGAGGGGTATCTAGCAACACATCACTGTCTCCCGATATAAAGGAAAGAGTCTTCCAAGACTACACCCAAAACACAGCACAAGTGTGAATCCACATCACTAGGCATACATGTTTCCTTTGCCACTGGATGTTCTTATTGGACAAGCGTGTCAAGCTTGTAGCTCCAATATGATGAGCATGATTAGATCAGATGAACACAGTCACCTGGGTATGGCCATACACTTTTCTCAATCATCTCATCCAGGGGGCCCCTTTAGAACATCACACTCCTTAAACAAGGAGACGGCAATCCTATGTCTATCACTAGTGCCCTAACATGACTCAAGCTCATTATCCAAGATAGTCTATAACCATTGTGTTTCAAATGATATTGAACTACCTCAAAACAATGACAATCATCATTTAGAAAACACAAGTGATCTCAAGTCAGAGGAAATGTGCCACTTGTCATATTCAAAGATTATTCACATTGCGACAAACAATTGAACATCCTAGTAGGGTCTGTCCAGTACATCCAATGTACCCATGAGTCTACATCTTATTCCATGCTCGAAGCATCCTATAAGACTATAACACATATTAGTCTTAACCATATCAAGGCTGTCTCATGTTCACCAAGATACATCGACTAAGGACATTATAGCCTGTCAGCCTAGCTGAACAGCTTTGAGACATTATTCAGAAGAACATGTATTGCAGCAGACAATGTAGCTAACTGAATAATAACCATGCCTTTATAAACATAACAGTTTATTACATGATACTGATACATTCCCAAGGCCTCAAACATTAGGCTTAAGGGCATACCCCAACAATCTCCCACTTGCACTTAATCTAATGGTTGAGAAATCTCAAACCCATATTATTACAGTGCTTCTCATGCTTCTGCTGCGCCAGAGGCTTAGTAAGCGGGTCTGCCAGATTGTCATCTGTATGAACCTTGCAGATTTTGATCTCGCCACGATCTATGATCTCCCTGATCAAATGAAACCGTCTCTGTATGTGCTTGGACTTCTGGTGCGACCGTGGTTCCTTTGCTTGTGCGATTGCTCCAGTGTTATCACAGAAGATAACCAAAGGATCTGCACTCGAAGGAACAACACCAAGTTCTCTCACGAACTTACGAATCCACACTGCCTCCTTGGATGCTTCCGAGGCTGCAACATACTCGGCTTCTGTTGTGGAATCAGCAACAGTTGACTGTTTGAAACTCTTCCACACCACTGCTCCTCCATTCAAGCTAAAAACATAGCCTGATTGCGATCGGAAATCATCCTGGTCTGACTGGAACGAAGCGTCAGTATATCCTTCAATACTGAGTTCTTCCTGACCACCATATATCAAGAACATATCTTTGGTCCTCCGCAGATATTTTAAAATGTTCTTGACTGCAATCCAGTGTGCCTGACCTGGATTACCTTGGAAACGACTGGTCACGCTTAACCCGTAAGCAACGTCTGGGCGAGTACACAACATCGCATACATAATGGATCCAATAGCCGAAGCATAAGGCGTATTGTCCATTTCATCTTTCTCATTCTGTGTTTGTGGACACTGACTCTTCGAAAGACTCAGACCATGTCTGACTGGAAGATATCCTCGTTTAGAATTCTCTAAATGAAATCTTTCCAGGACTTTATCGATGTAAGTACTCTGGCACAGCCCGAGAAGCCTCTTAGATCTATCCCTGTAGATCTTCACACCTAATACATAGGCTGCTTCTCCTAAATCTTTCATCTGGAAACATTTCCTTAACCATGCCTTCACAGCATGCATTTCAGGAATGTCATTTCCAATGATCAAGATATCATCGACGTAGAGGACTAGGAAAGTAATTACGCTCCCACTAAACCTCTTATATACACACGGGTCATCCTCGTTCTTGATGAAACCAAATTCCGTGACTGATTCATCAAAACGAATATTCCAGCTTCTTGATGCTTGCTTAAGTCCATAAATGGACTTCTTTAACTTGCATATCTTATGACGATCTGATGGATTAGTGAAACCCTCAGGTTGTGTCATATACACATCCTCATCCAGATTTCCATTAAGGAAAGCTGTTTTCACATCCATCTGCCAGATCTCATAATCATAATATGCAGCTATCGCGAAAAGAATCCGAATAGACTTGAACATAGCTACAGGTGAGAAAGTTTCATCATAATCTATCCCGTAGATTTGTTTGAA
Organism: Costus lasius; assembly: GCA_027563935.2. NCBI lineage: Eukaryota > Viridiplantae > Streptophyta > Magnoliopsida > Zingiberales > Costaceae > Costus > Costus lasius. Next base: position 52,226,214 of record CM050452.1, read on the forward strand.
ACCTTTCGCAACTAGCCTGCCTTTATAGGTAACCACGTTACCATCCATGTCAATCTTCTTCTTGAAGATCCACTTACAGCCTATAGGGATAACTCCCGGAGGCGGATCAACCAAATCCCAAACTTGGTTATCTGACATGGAGTCCATCTCGGCTCGCATAGCTTCAAGCCATCTAGCTGACTCCGGTCCACTGACCGCATCCGCATAAGTGAGGGGTTCATCATGATCAATGATGTAGACTCCGTCATAGCGCTCAGGCTGTCGACGAATCCTTCCCGATCTTCGCGGTTGTAAGATCCAAGGATCTTAAGTCCTGGTAAGCATTATTTTTGAATTAAATAAAATTATTGACTGTGATATTTTATTATGATTCAAGTAAAATTTATTGAATGCTAATTAACTGGCTTGTTGATTGTTAATTTGTAATTATTCGATTTGTGATTTATATTGGTTGTTAATTTATGGTAAATTAATTAGAGATTAATGGTTGATTATTGGTTGTTAATTTAGGATAAATTAATTAAATCCTTATTGGATATTAATTAAATCCTTAATGGATTTCGGTTAAGTGATTGGTTATTTGTAAGTTAATTAAATTAATTAGTTAACTAGCTTATTGGATGTTAGTTTAACCCTTATTGGACTTTCACTTAAACTATGGGTTATTGGGTTTAAAAAATTCAAATTTAGTTAGTTAAATGGTTAAACCCTATTTGGATTAATGGGTTAATGGGTTAAGAGTTAAAACCGAAAATTTGAATTAGTGATTCGGTTAGGAAGGAAATCATTGGCGATTTTTGAGTCTTGAGAAAACCTTGGAGCGGCTAGGGCAAGGGAGAAGGCGATCTTGGTGTTTTTGAAGAGTTCTTGGCGATTTTTTCTCCATCTTCTTCCCTTGGCCGAAATTCTTGAGTGGGTGGTGGAGTTTCTTTGGCGTCTTCCTAGAAGAATTTCAAAGGCTTTGAACGATTTTGTTGAGGAGATTTTAACCTAAGTTTCAAGGTGAGTGGTGTGTCTTTTTGATCCCTAACAATTGGGTTGTGTTATTTGATGCTTTAGATGGATTAGAAATTTGTAATGTAAAAACCGAACACTCAAGACTTATTTTTGTTATAAACCGAAAGTTACAATGGTATGTTTGTTATGGAAAATCGAATTTAAGGATATGTCTTCATGAGATTCTTGTTAACTAGGGGTTTAATTTAAGTTGGAAAGTTTGATCATGCTAAAAAGCGAATTGGTGCTATTTATTTATGAAAATCGAAACTTGATTTTAATTTTTGATATTGTGGTTAACATGTTTACATGTGAATTGAATCTTGATAATTCTCCATGAAAACATAGTTTAGGGGATCTTTCATGAAAACCGAATGTGAGGCATGTTTCCATGAAGACCGAATTTAGGGTACTTATTGTATGTGATTTTGGTAATATTAAATCAGTGATTTATTAGTATGAAATTTATGTTAATTGTTTGTGAAAACTGAATTTTTGATGTTTGTAGTTACATGGAATAATGTGTAAAATTATATGGATATATGGTTTAGTTTTATGTAATTTTATGAATGCTTGAGAACATTGGGTGATGATTTAATTTTATGAATGTAATGTTATGTTATAAAACTCACGTTTATTTAATTAAGACCATGTATTCATGTTTGAGAACATTGGGTGATAATTTAGCAAAATTACACTGAACTGACCAGCCTGAAATTTAAGGACTACGCTATGTTATGTGATTTTCTATGTTTTGTGATTTTTTAAATATTACGTGTTATGTTATATGATTTTTACCAATATGTATGATTATGTGACTTTTGAACAATATGTGTTATGTGATGGGTTTTGTGAATTTGGAAAATTATGGATTATGTGAAATTGGAAAATTAGGTGGTTATGTGATGGTTAGGACTAAGGCTAGGTGTAACTATGAACTCAAGGAGATAGTCCTTATGTGATATGTTCAGGGTTTGAATTTCAGCCCTGTATTGTGATATGTGAGGGGGTTGATGATCAGCCTGCCTATTATGATTATTGTGATGGGGGTTGATGTTCAGCCTGCCCGATGTGATTTTTGTGATGACTATCCTAGAGTCTAGTTTACACTTAGGAGTCCACCTTTGTGAAATATGTCCACCTTTGTGAAATATGAAATAAGATATGTCTGTTGTCCAGTAGGAACCTTTTGGGAGAACGGGTTTTGACCCAAAGTGCCATGTCTTGGTCGGACAGGGGCCACCTCTTGATGTCATTACTCTTTTATGTGTTGGGAATGATATAAGACCCAAAGTGCCATGTCTTGATCAGACAGGGGCCACCTCTTGATGTCATCATTCTCGTTTTGTGTTGGGAATGATATAAGACCCAAAGTGCCATGTCTTGATCAGACAGGGGCCACCTCTTGATGTCATCATTCTTGATTTGTGTTATGGCGTGATAGACCAACGTGCCACGTCTTGACCAGGCGGGGGCCACCTCTTGATTCTATTCACTGTCCATGTTTGTGTTGCATGTGATTTGCAGCTCCCAGTGCTTTGGCCAAGCCGGGTTAGACCATATTGGTCACTACTGAATATGCTGGACAACTAGGTTAAAAATGTGTTGGTGTGTTTAGTTGGTTTAGAATATGTGTGTTCGGTTGGTTTAGAGTATAACTCTAGAATCTGAGGTTATTATATGTTAGTGTGTACTTTTGACTGCTTATATGACTTTTGCATTGAATTGTTGTTATATGTTGACATGATATCCTGTTAAAGATTTTTAAAAATAATTTGCCTATATTTTTGAGTGTATGTTCTGGATGGTCAATTAGACTATCCACTCACTGGGCTGTGTAGCTCACCCCTCACTATTTTCAGGTGTAGAGCAGGGGCGCAGTTAGCATTATATGGATGCTGTGAATTATGCTTAATGAGTTTATGATGCCGGTTGTGGCCTTAATGTGTTTATGCTTATGATGCCGGTTGTGGCTAAACCCTATGAGTTATATGAACTTTGTGAGTCATGTGAATTGTGTGAACTTTGTGACCATAAGGTCAACAATGCATGCGCCAGGGCTGAACAACCACAATGAGGTCTGGCAAGCGGGTGTGACCCCGGGCCTAACTCATGTGTGTTCACTAGTTGTCTCAATCAGACATCGCTACACGCCTGTCTGCAGTCGACCTGTAGCCACCACGTGCTTGCGCACAGGTGCTACCTGGTCAACCCGTCAAGGCTGTCAGATGGTCTGATCAGACTTTTGGATCTAACCTAGGGGCTGACTTCAACCCTAATAACCCGTCTAAGGATTTAATGTAAGGCCTTAGATCTAGTGGTATACGCGCAAGTGTTTAAGTTTTAAGAAAAACTACAACATAATATATGCGCCAACTTAACATGCGCCAAGGAGAAAATCATATCTATTACTAGCATGCATTTTCGCCAACATAAAGCATGTAACTATAGATCTATGAATTTGCGCAAAACATGGATCACAATCATTTTCAAGCAATCATAAAACATGCATGAAAACCTGGCTCTGATACCAATTGAAGGTCCCCTAGACAAGGGGGGCGAAAACCCTAATAGGAGGCGCAATAAAATTCTAGCGGAATCTAGGGCTTTCAAAATCGCATAACATGTATTATGATCAACTTTAAAGCATGAAAAGAACTCATACCGAAGCCATATAATGGAAGGCACCTTGGAAGCAAGAGAACAAGATAGCTCTCCTCCAAATCGTCACACACAAGATGATGTTGCTTCCTCCCTTGGTGCTCCTTGTGCTAGCAAGGTTCCAAGAGGTCCTTGTCGAGTGAAAGGGAAGATGAGATGTGTCCTTCTCTTGGCCGAATCCTCCTCTACCTTCAAGGCGTCCCACACACGAGAGGCGTCAAGAGGAATATGGGCGAGAGGCGAGAATAGCGTTTTTCCTATTCGAACATGAGAGGTGTCCATGTCGAGATCATGGTTTCTAAAAATAGAAACCCACACACCCTCAAACGTTCACGCCAAGTGAACAAGTCGCTAACTCCTCTCCCCTTGAACCATGCGCTCATTTAACGAGCCGGTTCAAATTGGTTTGGTCCAGAGACCAATTAAGCCAAGTGATATGGTCTAGATCAAATTAAACCCTAAGGCTCCAGATCTGACCGTTGATCTCCTGATGCTCCTGATCTCATCGATCTAGCATCCAATCTCTCAATCGAAGCTTACCGATCTCAAGCCCTAATCAATCAAACATGATCAGACCAGATCTCACTCACAATCAGAGATTAAATCCCTTTAAACTGAACCCGAACAATTCAGTCCACTCGATCTGACTTAAGTAAGCCATATCATCAAATTGTGCGACCCTGAGGGTTTCCTTTAAATGTCGGTAACGATAACTCACGTTATCACGATCAGTGAGGGGTATCTAGCAACACATCACTGTCTCCCGATATAAAGGAAAGAGTCTTCCAAGACTACACCCAAAACACAGCACAAGTGTGAATCCACATCACTAGGCATACATGTTTCCTTTGCCACTGGATGTTCTTATTGGACAAGCGTGTCAAGCTTGTAGCTCCAATATGATGAGCATGATTAGATCAGATGAACACAGTCACCTGGGTATGGCCATACACTTTTCTCAATCATCTCATCCAGGGGGCCCCTTTAGAACATCACACTCCTTAAACAAGGAGACGGCAATCCTATGTCTATCACTAGTGCCCTAACATGACTCAAGCTCATTATCCAAGATAGTCTATAACCATTGTGTTTCAAATGATATTGAACTACCTCAAAACAATGACAATCATCATTTAGAAAACACAAGTGATCTCAAGTCAGAGGAAATGTGCCACTTGTCATATTCAAAGATTATTCACATTGCGACAAACAATTGAACATCCTAGTAGGGTCTGTCTAGTACATCCAATGTACCCATGAGTCTACATCTTATTCCATGCTCGAAGCATCCTATAAGACTATAACACATATTAGTCTTAACCATATCAAGGCTGTCTCATGTTCACCAAGATACATCGACTAAGGACATTATAGCCTGTCAGCCTAGCTGAACAGCTTTGAGACATTATTCAGAAGAACATGTATTGCAGCAGACAATGTAGCTAACTGAATAATAACCATGCCTTTATAAACATAACAGTTTATTACATGATACTGATACATTCCCAAGGCCTCAAACATTAGGCTTAAGGGCATACCCCAACACCCACTTGTGAGCATATGATTGAGTCCATCCTTGAGGACCAAACCCATTTCACCCGTAATGAGGTAGAGTTACTCTACTTAGTTGGATATGACCATGGTGAAGAGGGTTGGCTCCCCGAGGAAGAACTCACCCTTACTACCTCAAAGCTCCTCATGGATAAGGACAATTCTTCGGAGAAGAATTTTTCTCACCCGGGGAGAGCTGATGTGGGGAGGCGACATGACCCACGGAAATACAAATGGAGTTTAAGGTTACCCTAGCTAGGGCACCTAAATTTCATCTCTTGCATTGCATGCATCTTTAAGTTAGATTTTCATTCCTTGCATTGCATACATCCTTTAAGTTATTTCCATCTCTTGCATTGCATGCATCTTTAAGTTAGATTTTCTAGCATAACTTGCATCATATGGTAGGTTAGATCCACCCTCCAATTACACCATGTAGTTACATCCCTAGGATCCGCCACTTATGTATGGTAGGTTAGTGCATGAAATTGATGTAATAGTATAGGTCAACTCCATTTTTGGGATGCAAGTCAAAATCAGGCCAAGACAACTCCAAGAGATGCCATGGGCCATCAGCCCAACTCATGAGAGAATCAGCCCATCCAACTCAAAGAGGCATCACCACAAGAACCCAACACTCCACCATCCTAGTTGGCAGCCATGTGGAGTTTGCCTTCATCTCCAACCAAGTCAAAGAGCAGCCTGCACAAAGTCCTACTTCAGCCCATCATGCGCCAGCCACTAAAGTCAAGGAGCAGCTACACAATATCCTACTTCAGTCCACCATGCGCCAGCCACCAAAGTCAAGGAGCAGCTACACAATATCCTACTTCAGTCCACCATACTTCAGTCCACCATTCTCATTATTGAGGATGAACCTAAGACTTATGAGGAAGCAGTCGTTGGACCATACTCTGAGAGATGGCTGGAGGCCATGAGTTCCGAGATGGATTCTATGTCTGCTAACCAGGTTTGGGATTTGGTTGAGCCGCCTAATGGGGCAAAGCCCATAGGGTGTAAATGAGTCTTCAAAAAGAAAACAGACATGGATGACAACGTGGTTACCTACAAAGGTAGACTAGTGGCCAAAGGGTTCAAGCAGGTCCACGGGGTGGACTATGACAAAACTTTTTCGCCCATTGCCATGTTTAAATCCATTCGGATCTTGCTTGCTTTAGCTGCCTACTATGACTATGAGATCTGGCAAATGGATGTGAAGACAGCTTTCCTTCATGGAAACCTATCAGAGGATTTGTTTATGACACAACCTGAAGGGTTCGTTCACCCAGCCAATGCTCATAAAGTATGCAAGCTGAAAAGATCCATCTATGGATTAAAGCAAGCCTCTCGAAGTTGGAATATTCGTTTTGACGAAGCAGTGAGAGATTATGGCTTCCTCAAGAACGAAGACGATGCCTGTGTGTACAAGAAAATCAGTGGGAGCTTGGTCACATTTCTGGTCTTGTATGTCGATGACATAGTGCTCATTGGAAACGATGTCTCTACCCTTCACGCTGTGAAGACATGATTGGGAAAGTGTTTTGAGATGAAAGACTTAGGGGAGGCCGCCTACATTTTAGGTGTGAGGATTTATCGGGATAGATCCAAGAAACTCCTTGCCCTGAGTCAGAGCACGTACATAGACAAAGTGCTGGAAAGGTTTCACTTGGAGCAGTCCAAGAAGGGATACCTTCCCATGAGGCACGACAATACTCTTTCCAAGAGCCAGTGTCCCTCTACACAGGCTGAGAAAGAGGAGATGAGTCAAGTCCCTTATGCATCTGCAGTGGGATCCCTCATGTATGCCATGTTATGTATGAGACCAGACGTGGCTTATGCAGTTAACATAACCAGTAGATACCAGTCTAACCCCGGTGTCTAGCATTGGACAGCCGTGAAAAACATTTTGAAGTATCTGAGGAAGACTAAAGATTTATTCTTAGTCTACGGTGGACAAGAAGATCTATGTATACAGGGTTATACAGATGCTTCTTTCCAGTCAGACCCAGATGACTTCAAATCGCAGTCCGGCTATGTGTTCTTGCTAAACGGAGGTGCTGTTTGCTGGAAGAGCTTTAAGCAATCCACGGTAGCAGACTCTACAACAGAAGCGGAGTATGTTGCGGCTTCTGAGGCAGCCAAAGAAGCTGTTTGGATCAAGAAGTTGATTTTTGAACTTCAAGTGGTTCCTAGTGCTGCTGATCCCATTGAACTCCTTTGTGATAACAATGGTGTGATCGTGCAGGCTAAACAACCAAGATCACATCAGCGATCCAAACACATACTCAGGCGATTTCATCTGATCCAGGAGATCATAGACAGAGGTGACGTGAAGATATGCATAGTTGACACAGAGAACAATCTAGCAGACCCACTGACCAAAGCTTTGGCGCAGTAGAAGCATGATGGTGATACTCGAGACATGGGGTTAAGGTACCTCAACGATAAGGTCTAAGTGCAAGTGGGAAATTGTTAGTGTTATGCCCTGAGACCTATCTTTTGGTCTAGATATATGTACTACATACATTGATATTTATAGATATCCTGGCATTGTCATTGTCATGGTTTATTATACATCTGCGCATATGTATGTTTACATGATGATGTCCCTCGAGATATTACTATCTTAGTTTGCTTATGTCCCGAGTCAAGTACCATAGTGGATAGGGGACAGCTATAGTGCGGGTGAGACTCGTTTATGCGCTGGTTAGCACGGGTTGCTCAACGTAGGCATAAGGGTGTATCAAGGGAGTTATGCTGGACCGACCCGCCGAGAGAGTTCTTCTTGGTGTCTCAAGAAGAATCTCACAGTGATAGAGTTGTATCTGTCCTTTGACTTGAGGAAGATTGTATCTTTGTGTTGTAAAGGATGTACTTTGATACAACCTAACACCTCGCCGTAACAGGGAGGTTATAACGGTTGTCATTGGGTATATCTTAAGCAATACGAGAGGTTCATCTTGTTGATAGAGGATTTGCCCCTTCCCTACGGGGAAGCTTGATGTCCATGGGCCCCTAGATGGTGCATGACTGAAACCGTGTGGCCACATGCAGGTTTAGCCTGATTTAGTCATGACCATCGTTGTTGGAATATACAAGTGTGACACGCTTGTCCAACTTGGACGATCAGCCTAGCAAAGGGACATGGATACTCTTATTCCTTGTCATAGTTTGAGGTTGTCGATGGCGACATTTATTCCGATGACTTGGGTAGCGGCGATGTACTGCTAGGTGCCACTCACCGCTTGTGATGAATGGGTCATCACTGCCAATGTCAGAGGGACCTACAAGGTCGTACACCTAGACGCTAGAGACTTCGTATTGATCGGTTAGCCTCTAATCAGATCGTTGTATGATTTGGATCATTTTGGGAAACTGATGCTATGGTTTTTCTTATGAGGAGATGAGACTTTATTTTGTTCATGTTTGACCACTAGTTGACTCTAGTGGACCACGTTTGACATCTGTTGACCTAAGGTGTCAAAATGTGTCGAACAAGGGTCTTAGTGCAAGGTTGGGCTTTGCACTTTAGTCACATGAATAAAATAAAACTATTAATTGGCAAGAGAATTCTTCTCTTGGCTAATTAATAAGCTTGAGCACAATTTACAATTAATTGCGTATGTGGGGATTCGATCCCATGACACTTAATTGTGAGTAGGCGCCTATGCTTGGGCGCAATTTATAATTAATTGTGTATGTGGGGATTCGAACCCATGACACTTAATTGTGAGTAGGCGCCTATGTACATAGTCCCGCATGGGAAAAATCTCCAAAGAGAAGTTGGCACTTCTATTATAAATAGAGAGGCCTACTTGGGAGATTCTTGCACCAGTCTCTTTTCTCCTCTCCTGTTGTCGCCTCCCTTCTGCTCCTGGCGTGAGGGTCTTGTAGGTGACGACGTTAAGAAAGTTTTTGCATCAAGGTTGGGACAAGTTGTAGTGCTGCCCACTCCTTGTCGCCAACGCTTCCCTTTCTCTTTGGCGCGTGGTCTTTGTGATTGGCACAAATAGAGAAGAAGCTAGAGGCGTAGATCTCTTCTCCCAAAGCTAGCACGTGCGCGGAGCAGAGGAGTCTCGAGGCAGTCCGTGTGTGCTCGATTGTAGAGGACGGGCCTTTGCGCATCTCAGCCATCGCCAGCATCAAACTGCTAAGTGAGGTATACCCCTATCACATCCTTTGTATTCTTTGTAAGATGGTCCATATTGCTGAATTAGGAATCTCGTTTCGGGCTCGCTTCCGCTGTTTTCGATTTTAAATAGCCCGAGGATTCCCAATAGGACAAACATTTCTATGATTGTTAAATCAACTAAAGCTTGCAACTCACATGAGAATCGTATTGAGATACATATCCACTTGGCTATTCTTTGAATTCCTTTTTGTTGTTAAGGAGACACTGCATTTGTTAAAAGGATATGTTATCAACTGCTAAGCATAGCATAAAAAAAAATAATAAAATCAAACACCCTCAGATTCCTCTATTTGGCACTGCGCAAAATTGGCGGTGGTACCGATGGACATGAGTTGAAATCTAAGGGATGTGAAGTTGAAGTCAATAAAGAGACTCCTCTACTTGGCATTGCGAAAAATTGGCAAAGGTACCTAAGGTTATGAGTTGAAGTCTATTGCAATAATCAGTGTATCATACCCTAAATGAAACATTTGAGTTAACCCCAATGATTTGACTAGGAAGGATTGGAATTGCATGAGTGTTGTGTGTAGGCTTGATTGAATCCAATGTTTGTTGCTTACTAGGTTGTTTGGCATCTAGTTATTGTGGGATCGAGCTGTTGAACACTTGAAATAACTATTTACTTGATTTCTCCTTATTAGATTTTGGATTGTTATTAAATATTTCTCTAACTTGGATGTTTGCCTCAACCCAAAAGATTGCTCTTATACTTATCATGTGTTTTATCTTATTTTATTGCTTGAGGACAAGCAAAGATTTAAGTTTGGAGTATTTTGATGCCTTGCATTTTGATAGTAATATTCATAGCTATTTCATGTTAAATCTAGGCTTATTTTGACACTCTTATACTCTTTATAGGCTTATTTCCTTCATATCTTCGGAATCTTCTCTTTTTGGTACTTTTATGGAATTTTAGGTAAAAATGCCCATTTTTGACATATTTTGAAGATTATATGGCCATGGGACGTTTCTTATATGAACACGAGGTTACACGCTGAATTTGAGACTAAATGGAGTTAGCTAAAAAATACGGCCAGGTGAACCCCAAGGGGTTCACCATCCCAGTCGCCAGTCAGCAAAACTCACAGAAAACTTCACGGTCAGATGAACCCCAGCGGGGTTCACTAGAATTCCCTTTTGCCTGAAAACAGTCTAGAGCAAAGCACGCCCAGGTGAACCCGGCGGAGTTCACCGCGCTTCTTTCGCCCAAACTTCACAGAACAAATCACGGCTAGGTGAACCCGTCGGGGTTCACCCGTGATTCCAACCCAGGCTCGCGCGGACCGAGTTACACTCGGATTTTTGTTGATTTCTCACTCGTTTGGCATCCAAATTTGGCAAGTGAAGACTCTATGGAAAGCTCTTTCGAAGGCGAACGCGTAGGATATAAAAGCCCCAATTTTCATGCCCTATCTATCATGCAATCAGATGAGACGTTGCTAGCGCATGGGACGACAGCGAAAACTCGATTCTTACGGCGATTTGGCGAGATTCGATCATCGACGCTTCACGATTCTGGATGATCAGCAGTGGTTCAGTGTTCTTTCCCTTTACAATAGATTTCTTGTAGTTTTTATATGATTGTTGAGAAGTTTTCTAGCGATACTATGTGTTCTGTAGCGTAAACCCTACTTCGGGGCTTGGTTGAAACTCGTTGATGATTCTGATCGCAAACTTTATTTCAAATTTCATTATTTGGAATGAATTGTGAGCATATTTTACTTTGATATGTTTACTCCATGATTTTACCTTGGCCGAGTACTTTCATGCGTTAGCCGTTACGATTCATATTGAGAGAAGGATCGTAAGGGTGGAATCTCTTAGTAAAACTTGAGATACCTCGACACGAGAGTGCTTGGTGTTCGCTCGAGGGTTTCGTAATCTACCATAGAACTCATTGGGTTTGTCTCAGAACGATCCACCACGAGAGTAGGAGGTCGGTCTAAGTCGAACACCGGGGTGTGCACTCGAGAGAGGGCATCATGTACCCTAGGGTTAGATTTCTTGTGCAAAACCAATAAACCAAATAATTAATATCTTTCTTGTGTGATTAAGATCATCATCGTGGTGGAAACTGTAGCCCAATATTTCTCATATTTGATCTCTACCGACGTAGTTGTGATTGCTTGTTTTCGATTTCCATTTTCAAAACCCAATTTCGATTCGCCTTGCTATTAGGACTTAGATTTTCTCGTACTCAACCTTGTTCCCTGTGGGATTCGATATCTTTTATTTTACTTCGACATAACCGTGCACTTGTGGTGTATGTCATAGCCCTCGTCAAACTATCGATCGATGATGCTGTGCACTATTTCCCACCCTCATGGGACACACCCATCTTGTTGGGGTATGCCCTTAAGGCTAATGTTTGAGGCCTTGGGATTATATCAGTATCATGTATAAACTCTATGTTTATAAAGGCAATGGTTGTTGTTCAGGTTGTTGCATTATCTGCTGCAATATGTATACTTCTGAATAATGTCTCAATGCTGTTCAGCTTGGCTGACATGCAGTATTGTCCTTAGTCGAGATATCTTGGTGAACATGAGACAGCCTTGATATGATTGAGACTAATATGTGTTCTAATCTTATAGGATGCTTCGAGTATTGAATAAGATGTAGACTCATGGGTACATTGGATGTACTGGACAGACCCTACTTAGGATATTCAATTGCTTGTCATAATGTGAATAATCCTTGTATGCAAACAAGTGGCATATTTCCTCTGACTTGAGATCACTTGTGTTTCTAAATGATGATTGGCATTGTTTTGAGGTAGTTCAATATCATTTGAAACATAATGGTTATAGACTATCTTGGATAATGAGCATGAGTCATGTTAGGGCACTAGTGATAGATATAGGAATGCCGTCTCCTTGTTTGGAGTGTGATGTTCTAAAGGGGCCCCCTGGATGAGATGGTTGAGAAAGTGTATGGCCATACCCAGATGACTATGTTCATCTGATCTGATCATTCTCATCATATTGGAATTACAGGCTTGACACGCTTGTCCAATAAGAACATCCAGTGGCAAAGGAAATACATATGTCAAGTGACTTGGGTTCACACTTGTGCTGTGGTTTGGGTGTAGTCTTGGAAGACTCTTTCCTTTATATCGGAAGACAGTGATGTGTTGCTAGATACCCCTCACTGATCGTGATAATGTAAGTTATCGTTACCGACATTTAAAGGAAACCCTTAGGGTCGCACAATTTGATGATATGGCTTACTTATGTCAGATCGTGTGGACTGAATTGTTTTGGTTCAGTTTAAAGGAGTTTAAACTCTGATTGTAAGTGAGATCTGGTCTGATCATGTTTGATTGATTAGGGCTTGAGATCGGTAAGCTTTGATCGAGAGTAATGATGCTAGATCGATGAGATCAAGAGCATCAAGAGATGTACGGTTAGATCTTGAGCCTTATGGTTTAATTTGATCTAGGCCAAGGCTTGGTTTGGTTTGGTCTTTGGACCAAAGTGAATTGAACCGGTTCACTTAGAGTGAGCGCATGGTTCAAAGGGAGATGTTTGCGATTGGAGTGAAGGCATCATGCTTGCTATTTTTGGAAATTGTTTTTCCAAAAATGAGTGCACGCCTCCACGTTCCACGTCTCTCGCCCCTCTCTTGCTCTTCCTCTCGTGTGACTCGCCTCCATGAAGGTGAGAGAAGTATTTCGGCCATCCAAGCAAGGAAGACTCCTCCTTCATGCGACAAGGATACCTTGAAGCTTTGCTAGCACAAAGAAAGAAAAGGGAGTAGCCATCATCTTCTTGTGTGCGATTGCCTTTGGAGAAGAAGCACACGCCTCTTTCCTTCCAAGTCATCATCCAAAGCAATGGCATTGGTATGATCTCTCACTTGATCTATACATGTTATTAAAGTTGATCATATGTTCATACATGCAATCCTAGGAGACCCTAGATTCCGCCTTGAGAAAATCTTATATATACGCCTATTAGGGTTTCGCCCCCTCTTAATGGAACTTTCAATTGGTATCAGAGCCATGGTTAATATATGAATCATATGATTGCTTGATGTTAATGTGATCCTTGTTTGCGCTTATAAGTAGATCTAAAGTTAATCTTCATGCGAAACTACATGCTAGTTTGCGAAAATAGATGTACATTTGGCGCATGTATGATGTTTGTTGTTGGCGTATTGTCGAAGTTGTTTTTACCAAAACATATTTTCATGCGCGCATCCATTTAGATCTAAGCGCCTGCTTTAAAAACTTAGACGGGTTATTAGGGTTGAAGTCATCGTCCAGTATAGACCCAACAGTCTGATCAGACCATCTGACAGCCTAGATGGGTCGACCAGATGGCACCTATGCGCAAGCATGAGGTGGCTATAGGTCGACTGCAGAAAGGCGTGTAGCGATGTCTGATTGAGACAACCGATGAACGCTCATGATTAAGGCCCGGGGTCACACCCGCTTGCCAGAACTCATGAGGGACGTTCAGCCCTTAACGCATGCATTGTTGACCATGAGGTCGACTCAAGTCGGTTATGACTTGGTGCATGCAAGGGCAGGGGGTCTGACTAGGTCTGATGAGTGGATCCCTATTAATGGACCGTTGTAAGGTAGTAGGGCACATAAGGAAATAAAATTGAAGCCAATGGGATTTTCGAAAATTTTATTTTCTTGAATGGATCACATGATGTTTGTATAACATGATTAAGTGTTTATTTCATCTTATGTGGGCTACCCAAATTTAATGTGTGCTGTGCTGGGGCCTGCGTGCCTGGATGTATATTGTAAATTATTGTGATATGCGCATCACATTTTTAATTAATTTATAAAGTGTAATTGACCTGCGTGTCAATCATGTCTAGATAGATTAAATTGTAATTTAATCAGACATGAGCACAGAGCACACTTGGCAGAGGCGCATGCAGCAAGTGGCTTCACCAGTGGGAGGCCTAGGGTTCGACTCTAGGACAGGCGCATTTTACCTGGTGGGCGCATCTGAGCTGTAGTGAGCGCTTGGGTCCGGGTTGGGCCAGATGAAATGCTAAAGACCCATGAAGAGCTCAAGTGAAGACTTAAGTTAATTAGGGTCTTACTTAGGCTCAATGGGCTTTTACCACATAAGATCATCATGCTTTCAATTTACTGTTTAAGTAATTTAATAACTGCATGATCTATTCTTCTGCTATCACCATAGGATTTGTATGATAGTAAGAAGATAAAGGACCGTTAAAATCCAACGTTAAATATCAAGCACGTAAGCCTTCTGACGCGAAACCTCACTATTCTGACTATCGTTGGGGCCGTGTTGTACCCACTCAGTGGGCACGCCCATCTATCTTCAGACGGTGTGTGATTACACCTGCGTGTTATAGAGAAGGGATTTATCCCTTCTCGTTGCTCAGCATAGCACGTGGTGGTCCAGGGAGTAGGTCGGGTCAGCTTGACCATGTAGGCTACATATTGAGCATATGGTAGCTATATGGAGGCAGCCATCTGTGGGATCAGAGACTGTGTTGTACCAACTCAGTTGGCACAGTCTGCTAGATTGCCCAGATGAAGGGGAATCGCACGGGTTGGCGATTGGCAGGGATTGCCTACCTGAGATTAGTGCTTGTACTCTCTGTGCATCTTATCTCGCCTGAGCGGGACGCGGAGACCAAGTATGAAATTTGGATCCCATCTCACTAAAAGAGTTTTACTCTTTCGGGCTGTTTTGCTGGATTTTTCAGCCAGATAAAATAGTGAGAAAAGAATCATTCTTAAGTCCTGAATTGATTCTAACATTGATACTGACCTTGCTGTTCTTGCATTGTTGTAGATTACTGCAGCAACGAACACCACAGCGTTCAATGTGCGATCCCTACTGGAAAGGGAGAAGTTTGCTGGGCCAAACTTCTCAGACTGGTACGGACACCTTAAGATTGTTCTTAAGGCTGAGAGGAAACTGTATGTCCTCGAGACGGCAATACCGCCTCAACCCGCTGCGAACGCCGCAAGGGCGGTTCGGGAAGCTTATGAGAAGCATGTCAATGATAGCATTGATGTCGCTTGCCTTATGCTAGCGTCTATGACGCCACAGCTGCAGCGTCAGCATGAGGATTTATCTGCTATAGAAATTATAGCAAACCTCAAGATGCTGTATGCTGCACAGGCAAGGACTGAACGCTATAATTTGACTAAGCTTTTCTTTCAGAGCAAACTGACTGAAGGGAGTCCAGTGGGAGCTCACGTACTCAAGATGATTGGGTACAAGGAGGCTCTAGAGAAACTGGGACACACCATCAATCAGGAGCTTGTTGTAGACATCATCTTGCAGTCTCTCCCGGCCTCTTTCAATCCGTTCATCATTAATTTTAATATGAACAAGATCGACTGTACGCTGGCAGAGTTACTGAACATGCTCTTGACTACAGAGCAGACTCAGTCTCGTGAGAAGGGAAAGCCTTCATCCTCTGTCCTAATGGTTCCTTCTAGGAACAAGAAGAAGGGGAAGAAGTGCAAAGCCCCTATCAAGAGCTACAACAAGGCTCTAAAGCAAAAGATAAAGCGGTCAAAGGAATACAGATGTTTCCATTGTGGCCAGTTGGGTCACTGGAAAAAGGACTGTAAAGCGCTCCAAGGAGATAAGAAGGGAAGCAACCCTTTCGCTTCTGGCTCAGGTATTTACGTGACTGAAGTCATGGTATCTTCTTCTTCTATTTCATGGGTGTTGGACACTGCATGTGGAGTTCACATTTGTTCAAATGTACAGGAACTCAAGAGAAGAAGACAGGTGGGACAGCATGAGGTGGACCTACGAGTAGGAAACGGGGCACGGGTTGCTGCTGTTGCTGTAGGAGTTTATCACATCTCTTTGCCATCTGGTCTTGTATTAGAACTGGACAATTGTTATTTTGTACCGAGCATAACTAAGAATATTATCTCTATTCCTGCTCTTGTTAGGAAAGGGTTTTCCTTTGAATGCAAGATTTCAAAGTGTTATATTTCTTTTGATAATATTGTTTATGCTACTGGGTCAATTAACAATGGGTTATTCATGTTGGACATGGAATGTTCAATACAACAGATTGATATTAAGAAAGCCAAGTATGCTGATGACAGCACCTTGTTATGGCATAGTCGTTTAGGCCATATTAACAAGAAGCGCATTAAGCGGTTGCATGACCATGGACTGCTGGGATCATTTTCCTACAAGGAGCTTGATACATGCAAAGCTTGTTTAATGGGTAAAATGACGAAGTCTCCTTTTTCTAACAAAGGTCAAAGGGCTTCAGGTTTACTTGACCTCATTCACAGTGATGTGTGTGGGCCATTTAGTAAACATGCCAGAGGTGGCTATTCATACTTCATTACCTTTACTGATGATTTCAGTAGGTATGGTTATGTCTATTTAATGAGACATAAAAGTGAATCTTTTGACAAGTTCAAAGAGTTCAAAAATGAAGTACAAAATCAGCTAGGCCGAAATATCAAGGCACTTCGTTCAGATCGAGGTGGAGAATACTTGAGTCATGAGTTTACTGACTATCTGAAGGAGTGTGGGATTATCTCACAGCTCACTCCGCCAGGAACACCGCAATGGAATGGTGTGTCCGAGAGGAGAAATAGAACCTTACTGGATATGGTTCGTTCTATGATGAGTCAGGCTACTCTACCTTACTCCTTTTGGGGATTTGCACTGGAAACAGCTGCAAAGGTACTAAACCGAGTGCCATCCAAGGCAGTTTCAAAGACGCCATATGAGTTATGGTATGGGAAACAGCCGAGCTTGACATTTATTAAGATCTGGGGTTGCGAGGCTTATGTCAAAAAGCTCGCCTCTGGGAAACTAGAGAGCAGATCTGAGAAATGTATCTTTGTCGGTTACCCTAAAGAAACTAAGGGTTATTATTTCTACGATCCCAAAGAGAACAAAGTATTTGTTGCTCGAACGGCTATTTTTCTTGAGAAGGAATTTCTTCTGCAAGAGGCCAGTGGGAGAGAAATAAAGCTGGATGAGAATCCAGAAGAAGGACAAAGTAGTCAAGCACAGTTGGATGAGCCTGAGCCAGTAGATCAGGTTACTGAACAACCTGAGGCTCAGATATCACGGGAACCGCGAAGATCGGGAAGGATCCGTCGACAGCCTGAGCGCTATGACGGAGTCTACATCATTGATGATGAACCCCTCACTTATGCGGATGCGGTCAGTGGACCGGAATCAGCGAGATGGCTTGAAGCTATGCGAGCCGAGATGGACTCCATGTCAGATAACCAAGTTTGGGATTTGGTTGATCCGCCTCCGGGAGTAATCCCTATAGGCTATAAGTGGATCTTCAAAAGGAAGATAGACATGGATGGTAACGTGGTTACCTATAAAGGCAGGCTAGTTGCGAAAGGTTTCAAACAAATCTACGGGATAGATTATGATGAAACTTTCTCTCCTGTAGCCATGTTCAAGTCTATTCGGATTATTCTCGCGATAGCAGCATATTATGATTATGAGATCTGGCAGATGGATGTGAAGACCGCTTTCCTTAATGGAAAACTAGAAGAGGATGTGTATATGACACAACCTGAAGGTTTCACCAATCCATCAAATCGTCATAAAATATGCAAATTAAAGAAGTCCATTTATGGACTTAAACAAGCATCGAGAAGCTGGAATATTCGTTTTGATGAATCAATCTGTGAATTTGGTTTCATTAAGAATGAAGATGACCCGTGTGTATACAAGAGGATTAGTGGGAGCGTGATTACTTTCCTAGTCCTCTACGTCGATGATATCTTGATCATTGGAAACGATATTCCTGAACTACATGCGGTTAAGGCATGGTTAAGAAAATGTTTCCAGATGAAAGATTTAGGAGAAGCAGCCTATGTATTAGGTGTGAAGATCTACAGAGATAGATCTAAGAGGCTTCTCGGGCTGTGCCAGAGTACTTACATCGATAAAGTCCTGGAGAGATTCCATTTAGAAAATTCTAAAAGAGGATATCTTCCAGTCAGACATGGTCTGAATCTTTCAAAGAGTCAGTGTCCACAAACACAGACTGAGAAAGATGAAATGGACAATACGCCTTATGCTTCGGCTATTGGGTCCATTATGTATGCGATGTTGTGTACTCGCCCAGACGTCGCTTACGGGTTAAGCGTGACCAGTCGGTTTCAAAGTAATCCAGGAAAGGCACACTGGATTGCGGTCAAGAACATTTTGAAATATCTTCGGAGGACCAAAGATATGTTCTTGATATATGGAGGTCAGGAAGAACTCAGTATTGAAGGATATACTGACGCTTCGTTCCAGTCTGACCAGGATGATTTCCGATCGCAATCAGGCTATGTTTTTAGCTTGAATGGAGGAGCAGTGGTGTGGAAAAGTTTCAAACAATCAATTGTTGCTGATTCCACAACAGAAGCCGAGTATGTTGCAGCCTCAGAAGCATCCAAGGAGGCAGTGTGGATTCGTAAGTTCGTTCAGGAACTTGGTGTTGTTCCTTCGAATGCAGATCCTTTGGTTATCTTCTGTGATAACACTGGAGCAATAGCACAGGCAAAGGAACCACGGTCGCACCAGAAGTCCAAGCACATACAGAGAAGGTTTCACTTGATCAGGGAGATCATTGATCGTGGCGAGATCAAAGTCTGCAAGGTTCATACAGATGACAATCTAGCTGACCCGCTTACAAAGCCTCTGGCGCAGCAGAAGCATGAGAAGCACTGTAATAATATGGGTTTGAGATTTCTCAACCATTAGATTAAGTGCAAGTGGGAGATTGTTGGGGTATGCCCTTAAGGCTAATGTTTGAGGCCTTGGGATTATATCAGTATCATGTATAAACTCTATGTTTATAAAGGCAATGGTTGTTGTTCAGGTTGTTGCATTATCTGCTGCAATATGTATACTTCTGAATAATGTCTCAATGCTGTTCAGCTTGGCTGACATGCAGTATTGTCCTTAGTCGAGATATCTTGGTGAACATGAGACAGCCTTGATATGATTGAGACTAATATGTGTTCTAATCTTATAGGATGCTTCGAGCATGGAATAAGATGTAGACTCATGGGTACATTGGATGTACTGGACAGACCCTACTTAGGATATTCAATTGCTTGTCACAATGTGAATAATCCTTGTATGCAAACAAGTGGCATATTTCCTCTGACTTGAGATCACTTGTGTTTCTAAATGATGATTGGCATTGTTTTGAGGTAGTTCAATATCATTTGAAACATAATGGTTATAGACTATCTTGGATAATGAGCATGAGTCATGTTAGGGCACTAGTGATAGATATAGGATTGCCGTCACCTTGTTTGGAGTGTGATGTTCTAAAGAGGCCCCCTGGATGAGATGGTTGAGAAAGTGTATGGCCATACCCAGATGACTATGTTCATCTGATCTGATCATTCTCATCATATTGGAATTACAGGCTTGACACGCTTGTCCAATAAGAACATCCAGTGGCAAAGGAAACACATATGTCAAGTGACTTGGGTTCACACTTGTGCTGTGGTTTGGGTGTAGTCTTGGAAGACTCTTTCCTTTATATCGGGAGACAGTGATGTGTTGCTAGATACCCCTCACTGATCGTGATAATGTAAGTTATCGTTACCGACATTTAAAGGAAACCCTTAGCGTCGCACAATTTGATGATATGGCTTACTTATGTCAGATCGTGTGGACTGAATTGTTTTGGTTCAGTTTAATGGAGTTTAAACTCTGATTGTAAGTGAGATCTGGTCTGATCATGTTTTATTGATTAGGGCTTGAGATCGGTAAGCTTTGATCGAGAGTAATGATGCTAGATCGATGAGATCAAGAGCATCAAGAGATGTACGGTTAGATCTTGAGCCTTATGGTTTAATTTGATCTAGGCCAAGGCTTGGTTTGGTTTGGTCTTTGGACCAAAGTGAATTGAACCGGTTCACTTAGAGTGAGCACATGGTTCAAAGGGAGATGTTTGCGATTGGAGTGAAGGCATCATGCTTGCTATTTTTGGAAATTGTTTTTCCAAAAATGAGTGCACGCCTCCACGTTCCACGTCTCTCGCCCCTCTCTTGCCCTTCCTCTCGTGTGACTCGCCTCCACGAAGGTGAGAGAAGTATTTCGGCCATCCAAGCAAGGAAGACTCCTCCTTCATGCGACAAGGATACCTTGAAGCTTTGCTAG
This sequence comes from Costus lasius, assembly GCA_027563935.2. Lineage (NCBI taxonomy): Eukaryota > Viridiplantae > Streptophyta > Magnoliopsida > Zingiberales > Costaceae > Costus > Costus lasius. The sequence goes on from CM050452.1 coordinate 52,246,740, forward strand.
CACAAAGAAAGAAAAGGGAGTAGCCATCATCTTCTTGTGTGCGATTGCCTTTGGAGAAGAAGCACACGCCTCTTTCCTTCCAAGTCATCATCCAAAGCAATGGCATTGGTATGATCTCTCACTTGATCTATACATGTTATTAAAGTTGATCATATGTTCATACATGCGATCCTAGGAGACCCTAGATTCCGCCTTGAGAAAATCTTATATATGCGCCTATTAGGGTTTCGCCCCCTCTTAATGGAACTTTCACATCTATCTTTAGGAGGCATGTGGTGACAATAATTTCCCTAGTCCGGTTAAAACTCTGGACGCATCTTTCACAAGAAAATTGTTGGCCCTAGGCATAACGGTCAGGTTGGACTTGACTAGAACTCCCATATGTGACTAACTCACATGATGGAAGTTGATAGAGACACCTCAAGGAGTTGGGGCTTCGTGTTGTATCTAACCTCTGCTAGCCCCGAAGTGCCTGGACGGTCTTGAGAAGGGGAATTGCCTAGTTGCAATTGGCCGATGAGCCTACCTTGAGATACATGCATCTCCTCGTGTAGTACGTCCCGCCCTCGTGGGATGCAGGGCTGTGTGAGGAACAAGGATCCCATCTCACTTAGGAAATTATGTGGTTTCCCGGATTGACATGAGCGAGTTGTCAATCGGATAAATAGTGAGATTTATTTAAGTCTAGATTAAATTTAAAATATAGTACTAATCTACCTGTCTTTATTGTCGATCATGTCTACGAACAATAGCAGATTAAAATTGTGATCCGTCCTTCGGGAGGATGAGTTGAACTGGTGTCGAATCTTGAGGGGTGACCCCAAGCTCGAGAGCTGTAAAAGGCATCATTAGAAAGAGATGAAGGGAAGGTTTACTCCTTCGTCTTTAAGCTCAAATATTTACGTGGTTGAAGTCAACCTGTCTACTTCAAACAATGGGTACTTGATACCGCTTGTAGAGTGCATATTTGTACAAGTATGCAAGGGCTCAACAAAGTAGGGCAGTACGACCAAGAGAGATTGACCTCCGGGTCGGTAATGACACATAGGACTACACTCTCTCACTGCTGTCAGGACTTCAACTAGAACTTGACCATTGTTACTATGTACCGTCGATCACTAAGAACATCATATCCATTCCAGCATTGGTGAGGAATGTATTCAGCTTTGTAATAAAGGAGAACACCTGTTCTTTTTCATTAGCAAACTTGTTCTATGGGTCTGGTACACTGTGCAATGGGTTGTATGTCTTAGATATGCAAAGTTCTGTGTGCAACATAAATACTAAGAGGATCAAGCTAAGTGGTTATAACAACACATATCTTTGGCATTGTCGTTTAGGGCACATAAACAAGAATTGCATCCAATGACTCCATGCAAATGGATCCTTGGATTAGAGCTCATTTGAGGAGTTTGACACATGTGAGCCTTGTTTACTAGGAAAAATGACAAAGGCGCCATTCACCAAGAAAGGTGAAAGGGCCACAGGTTTGTTGGACCTTATTCACAGTGATGTGTGTGGGCCTTTCAACAAACAAGCCAGTGGTGGGTTTGTATATTTCATCACATTTACTGCCGATTTTAGTAGATATGATGAGACATAAGTCTGAATCCTTGGAGAAATTCAAGGAGTTCAAGACTAAAGTAGAAAAACAACTTGGACGACCCATAAAGGCTCTTCGATCAGATAGAGGCAGAGAGTACTTGTGCAATGAGTTTATTGACTATCTACAAGAGTGTGGGATTCTCTCACAGCTCATCCCTCCCGGGACTCCCCAATGGAATGGTGTGTCTGAGAGGTGGAATCAAACCCTTCTTGACATGGTTCGATGTATGATGAGTCATGCAATTCTACCTCTGTACTTCTGGGGACGTGCTTTATAAATAGTTTCTTTCATACTGAATAGTGTTTCGTCTAAAAGTGTCCCCATATCTCCACACGAACTGTGGACTAGGAGACGACCTAACCTCACATTTATGAGGATTTGGGGATGTTAATCATATGTTAAATGTCAAAATTCTAGCAAGCTAGAGCCTAGGTCAGATAAATGTGTGCTTGTGGGGGTATCCTAAGGAAACCAGAGGATACAACTTATATGATCCCACTGAGGACAAAGTTTTTGTTGCCTGTGGCACTATTTTTCTTGAGAAAGATTTTATCTTGAAAGAAGCAAGTGAGAGAAGTTTTGATTTGGACGAAGTCCAAGATCATCCACAGAGGCTGAGATGGAACCTGAGCCACATGTACAGGTTGAGGCCCAACCATGGCTCAGACATAGGCTCCACGTAGGTCTGAGAGGGTGTGTCATGCACCTGATAGGTATGGGTCGCTGCCGACTTAACATGATGACATTCTCATTATTGAGGATGAACATAAGACTTATGAGGAAGAAATCGCAGGACCAAACTTAGAGAGATGGCTGGAGGCCATGAAGTTCGAGATAGATTCCATGTCTGCTAATCAAGTCTGGGACTTGGTTGAGCCACCTAATGGGGCAAAACCCATAGGGTGCAAATGGGTGTTCAAGAAGAAGATAGACATGGATGGCAACGTGGTTACCTACAAAGTTAGACTAGTGGCCAAAGGTTTCAGGCAGGTCCATGGGGTTGACTATGACGAAACTTTTTCACTAGTTTCCATGTTCAAATCTATTCGGATCATGCTTGATTTAGCTGCCTACTATGACTATGAGATCTAGCAAATGGATGTGAAGACAACTTTCCTTAATGGAAATTTGTCAGACGATGTGTTCATGACACAACCTGAGGGGTTCGTCCACCTAGCCAATACTCATAAATTATGCAAGCTAAAGAGATCCATTTATGGATTGAAGCAAGCCTCTCAAAGTTGGAACATTCGCTTTGACAAAGCTGTATGAGATTATGGCTTCATCAAGAACGAAGACGACACCTATGTGTACAAGAAAATCAGTGGGAGCTTGGTCATATTTCTGGTCTTGTATGTCGATGACATGTTGCTCATCATAAACGACGTCCCTACCCTTCACGTAGTGAAGACATGGTTGGGGAAGTATTTCGAGATGAAAGACTTAGGGGAGGCCACCTATATTCTAGGTGTGATGATTTACTGGGATAGATCCAAAAAGCTCATTGCCCTGAGTCAGAGCACGTACATAGACAAAGTGCTAGAAAGGTTTCTTCTTGGAGCAGTCCAAGAAAGGTTACCTTCCCATGAGGCACGACATTACTCTTTTGAAGAGCCAGTGTCCCTCTACACATGCTGAGAAAGAGGATATGAGTCGAGTCCCTTATGCATCTGTAGTGGGATCCCTCATGTATGTCATGTTGTGTACGAGACCAGACGTGGCTTATGCAGTGAGCATAACCAGCAGATACTAGTCTAACCCTGGTGTCCAGCATTGGATAGCCATGAAGAATATTATAAAGTATCTGAGAAAGACAAAAGATTTATTCTTAGCCTATGGTTGACAAAAAGATCCGTGTATCTAGGGTTATACAGATGCTTCTTTCCAGTCAGATCCATATGACTTCAAATCGCAGTTCGGCTATGTATTCTTGCTGAATGGAGGTGCTATTTGCTGGAAAAGCTTCAAGCAATCTATAGTGGCAGACTCTACAACTGAAGCGGAGTATATTGCGGCTTTTAAGGCAACCAAAGAAGCGGTTTGGATCAAGAAGTTCATTTTTGAACTTCAAGTGGTTCCTAGCACTGCTGATCCCATTGAGCTCATTTGTGATAACAATGGTGCGATTGCGCAGGCCAAAGAACCAAGATCACATCAGCAATCCAAACAGATACTCAGAAGATTTCACCTGATCCCTGAGACCTATGTTTCGGTCTTAACTTTTGTACTACATACATTGATATTTATAAATATCCTGGCATTGTTGTTGTCATGATTTATTGTACATCTGTGTATATGTCCCGAGTTGAGTATCATAGTGGATAGGGGACAACTATGGTGCAGGTGAGACTCGTATAAGTGCTGGTTAGCACGGATTGCTCAATGCAGGCATATAGGTATATCAAGGGAGATATATTGGACCGACCTGCCGTGAGGATACTTCTTGGTGTCTCAAGAAGAATCTCATAGTGATAGGGATCGTAGATGTCGTTTGACTTGAGGGTGATTGTGTCTCTATGTAGTAAGGGATATACTTTGATACAACCTAACGCCTCACCGTAAAAGATTGGTCATAACAGTTGTCATTGGGTACATCTTGAGCTGTGTAGAGTTACATCTTGCTAATAGAGGATTTGCCCCTTCCCTAAGGGGAAGCTTGATATCCATGGGCCCCTATACGGTGCATGACTAAAATTGTGTGGCCACACCTAGGATAAGCCTGAATAGAGTCATGACCATTAACGTTGGAATCAACAAGTGTGGCACGCTTGCCCGACTTGGATGATTAGCCTAGCAAAGGGACATGTATACTTATATATTTTATCATAGTCTAAGGTTGACGATGGTGACATTTATTCCGATGACTTGGGTAGCAGCGACGTACTACTAGGTGCCACTCACTGCTTGTGATGATGAGGTCATCACTGCCAACATCAAAGGGACCTACAGGGTCGCACACCTAGATGCTAGAGACTCCGTATTGATCGGTTAGCCTCAGATTGAATCATTGTATGATTTGGATCATTTTGGGAAACTAATGCTTTGAGATTTCTTTTGTGAAGATGAGATTTTATTTGGTTCATGTTTGACCACTAGTTGACCTCTAGTGGACCACGTTTGACCTCTGTTGACCTGTGTTGTGAAAATAAGTCAATCAAGGGTCTTAGTGCAAGTTTGGACTTGGCACTTTAGTCATATGAATAAATTAAAATTATGAATTGGCAAGAGGATTTTTATCTTCGCTAATTAATTGGACTAGCTGCATTGTACATTAAATATATTGATATATTAATGGTAAAATCAAGTAGGCGCCTAAACAATATCCCATATGGATAAATATCTCCAAGAATATCTGGTTCCTCTATTATAAATAGAGTGGCTCTCTTGGGAGATTTTTATATTAATTTTTTTCTCTTATCTCTTGTTGTCGCCTCCCCTCTCCTCTTTGGCGTGAGGGTCTTGAAGGTGATAACACAAAAAAGTTTTTGCATCAAGGTTGGGACAAGTGGCATGCTACTCACTCCTTGTCGCCAACACATCCCCTTCTCCTTGGCACATGGTCTTGGTGATTGGTGCAAGTAGAGAAGACATTAGAGGCATGGATCTCTTCTCCCAAAGCTATCACGTGCATGGAGTGGAGGAGTCTCGAGGTAGTCCATGTGTGCACAATTATAGATGACGGCCTCTTGCGCATCTTAGATTGCCATCGTCAGCTTTAAACTGCTAAGTAAGGTATACCCCCTACCACATCCTTTGTAAGACGGTCCATATTGTTGAATTAGGAATGTCGTTTCAGAGCCCGGGCATTCCTAGCATTGCGAGCTAGCACAGGAGGGCTTTGGGCTGGCCAAATCATGGGGTGCACCTAGGGTTTCCTAGGGTGGTGCTTCTAGGGTTTGTGAGTTGGCACCTATAGCCAAAGACCTAGGCAGAGCACCTAGGGTTTGGAGCAGGACCTTGAAGCACACAGAGCAGGAGCCGATGGCTTAGTAGCATGGGCTGAACGCTTAGAGCTTTGGAGTTATTAGATGTATGAGTTTAGGTCTAGGGGCTTGTTTCCGGTGTTTGGGCTATAACTATATCATGTTTATTTACTGCTTATCTAATAACATGCCTTGCTTATTTTATTTTATGTTATCGCTATAGGACTGCATACATGTATTGTTAGACATAAGATAAAACTAAGTGGTATAAGACCACAAAAACTCTCTCTAAACCATATGAAGTCTAGTAGCCTTCTGACTTGTTGCCCTCGTCAATCTATTCAGCAATGGTGCTATGCACTGATTTTCACCCTAGTGGGAGACACCCATCTATCTTTAGGAGGCATGTGGTGACAATAATTTCCCTAATCCAGTTAAAATCCTGGACACGCCTTTCTTGGACAAGCCTTTGCAAGGAAATCATTAGCCCTGGGCATGACGGTCAGGTCGGACTTGACTAGATCATTCATATGTGTCTTGCACACATAATGAATAAATCTAAAGGCAGCATCAAGAGGTTATGTTATAACCTTAAAATTTTTATTTTATATAATTGGATTATTTAAATTTTAAATTTTGAATTTTGAAAAAAAAATCCTATAATTAAACCCCTCCCTAATCTTAAGCTATTTTGCCCTAAATACTCTCCTTAATCCCTAATCTCTCTCCCCTCATGAGCCGTAGCCCCTCCCCTATTTTTTTTCCTGCGAACACAACTGCCACCTGCCTCTTTGCTTGCGTCATCTCCATCAGTAGCCGCATGCACTTCCAATGGTGAGTTCGTGCCCGGCGGCAATGGGAAGTGGTGCCGGCGTCGCCTCCATCTTCCCTTAAGTGCGGCGTCTGCAGTCCGAAGAAGATTTCACGCGCAGGCGTGGTTCAGAGGTGAGCGGAGAACTTGTCTGCGCACGCGACAACGTCTTCTGAGTCTTGTGCCGGCGGCTTCTTCCCCTCTGTCTAACTGCTTTTTCCCTTTCTTCTTCCACCGGTGATGATCCTTCAGATGAGCATCTCTGGCGAGTAGAGCTTCGGCAGCTGCTCTGCCCTATTTCGAACGTGTGCGGCGGGAGGTGCGTTCCTGGGTCCGGCGACCTCGCCTTCTTCCAGCAGGGCTAGTACCAGCGGCAGCTTCCTCTTCTTTTCGATGCCGATCAGCAGGTTGAGCGGCAGCTGAGACCTTTCTCCTCTTCCGGCGGTTTCTTCTTCTGTAGGCGGCGACAAGTTCCTGTTCAGAACTCGTGCATCGATTCTGTCATCGGCGATGACCTCTTCTCTTCCCTTTGTCCGGCGCCGGCGACCTATCCTTCCCATCCGGCACTGCCCTTTCCAGCGAGCGTCGGCGACCTTCCTGTGACGTGAGCGAACGCAGAGTTCGCGTATGGCATGTCTTCGAATAGAAGGTAAGTTTGGTTTTATTTTCATTATCTTTTTTAAATAAATTTTTAGGGTGATAAATTAGAAAACCTGATTTCTTATTTTGGGAGGGTATTTGATAATTATTTTTAAATAAAATTGGTTTAAATAGGAAAGTAGGGGTTGAGGGTATTGTAATTGATTGATGTATATCATGGATAATAATGAATATTATATTTAAATTATTCAGTGAAGAAAGGAAGATAATTGAGCTTTCAGAGGGATTCAGGATATCAGCGTTTGAGGTAGGAATCTTACCCTACTCCTTTCTTATAGTGTCAAGAATTATAGGATTTGCTGCTTAATCCTTTGGTTTGATATATGATGCACATGTTAGAATTGATTGACACTGATATCTAATTGCTCCGTTTACTTAATTTGTTTCTGAAATTTAGTTGACCTCAATTATCTTGTTCATTGGTCATATTCTATTTCTATATGCATGATTAACAAAATTGTGTTGAGATATCTAATATGTTGGCATATGAGTATGGTTGAATAATTGTGTATCTGTGATATTGACACATGAGTATGTGGAATAGTTGAATAATTATTCTGTTAAAGTCGTGATATATATTGACCTCTGACCTGGATGATTTATTCTCGAGTGGCCTGTTTTCTGTGAGTTATAGTTCCGACGCGTATCAGACTATCTGTTTGCCGGTTAGGGCACCCCAGGCCGTTCAAGACAGTCATTCTATTGCGTGAGCAACAGTGGAAACACTCTAAAAATGAGTGCGGCTCTTAATTGAGATCTGTTGGCCAGCTTGATGATTTGCACGACATTCTTATATTATTTGTATATTATTGTTCCAGTCATTGTATTATCTTGATATTTGACTCTCTCACCATATTTGTTGATTCCTACGTAGATCTTTGCTAACTTCCTTTGTTTCTCTTCCAGGTACAGAGTTAGCTTCTGGGAGGGATAGAGTTGATGGATAGCTATATACCAGCCCAAGTTGAGAAAGTTTGCCTTTTGTATTTTTACTTTAGTTAATTTGTTTACAAATTGGAAAGTATGTTTTAGAGATTGTGTTAATAAACTGTTGATGTTAAATTTAGATTATTTATTTAATAAATGATATTGGATTATTGTAGTTCTTTGGTTCCTATCAATATTGTCATCTCCCTAGGGAACCCTCAGCTTGGAATAGCTAGATTTCCGTCGGGGCATGACAGGTTAGGCTTTTGTGTTGTTCCAGCCCTAGCTAGGCACAAAACACTTGAACTGTCTTGAGAAGGAAAATTGCCTAGCTACAATCGGTCGGAGTGCCCACCCTAGGAAGCATGGGTCACCTTGTGCAGTTCATCCCGCCCTAGCGGGGTGGAACATGGATCCCATCTCACTAGGGAAATTTTGTGACTTCCCTGTTTGACTATTTGAGGGTTGTCAATCAGTTAAAATAGTGAGAAATAATCATTTATTGAAAGTCCACATTAAATGATTGAAATGTAGTACTAATTTGCAAATCTTTTGTTGTAGATCATCTTGCCTAGGAATAATGGTGGATTAAAACTACAATTTGTCCTCAAGGAGGATGAGTTGGACTTGTGTCAAAACTTGAGGAGTGACCTCAAGCTCGAGAGCTATAAAAGGCTCTAGAAAGAAGTGAAGAGAAGGAAATCTTCTTCTTCATGCTCGAGTATTTATGTGGTTGAAGTCAACCTGTTTATTTCTAACACATGGGTACTTGATACCGTATGTGGAGTGCATATTTGTATAAGTATGCAAGGACTCAAATGAAGTAGAATAGTTTGACGAGGAGAGAATGACCTACGAGTCAGTAATGGCGCACAAGTTGGGGCCATGACTATAGTAGATTACACTCATTCGCTGTCATTGGGACTTCAATTAGAAATTGACCATTGCAATTATGTGCTATCGATTACCAAGAATATTATATCCATTCTTGCTCTTGAGAGGAAAGGATTTAGCTTTGCAATAAAAGAGAACACTTATTCTTTTTCATTGGCAAACCTATTCTATAGTTCTGGCACTCTATGTAATGGGTTGTATGTCTTGGACATACAAAGTTCTGTATGCAATGTAAATACTAAGTGGATCAAAGTAAGTGGTTTAAACAACACTTATCTTTGATACTGTCATTTAGGCCACATAAATAAGAATCGCATCCAATAGTTTCATGCAAATGAATTCTTTGATTCAAACTCCTTTAATGAGTTTAACGCATACGAACCTTGTTTGATGGGTAAAATAACAAAAGCGCCCTTTACCAAGAAAGGTGAGAGGCCCACAACGTTGGGAAACCCCGAGCAATTTAAAATTTTACTTAACACAGTGGAAGCTATGCCTGAAATGGATTTCCCATGCAATTCATGATCGTTCTTACAAGTGATCCACCGGATGTATCAAAGTAATACCTTTTTCGCAAATTCTAGGGGCGACCGATGACGAAGTTGAGATGTGAAATAGACCATCCACTACACTCATGCACACATGGGATCCCCGATATCTCTTCCATCCACGCCTAGTGCTAGCTTTCGGGAGGAAGATCCATTCGTCTATCTTCTTCTTCTCAACTTGCAACAACTTTAAGGAAGTTTCACCAAGGAGATGAAATTTGAGTCTTGGGCGCAAGGAGTGCAAAGCACTCCCACTTGCGCCATGATGAAGGTTCAAGCCTTACTTCCCATAAGATCTTGCCATCTCTAGGAAGAATTGCCTCCTTCCTTCTTTCCTTCATGTATTGCGCCAACTTCATAGAAGTTGTGCCTATGGAGGAAGACAAGCTTCTTCAAGCACCAAGGAGAAAGGAAGAGGATCACTAACCTTCTAGTGCGTCTAGGTAGAATGATGGTGTTGCCACCTTCTTCCATGGAGGCGCCAAGGAGGAAGGCTTGGAGGAGAAGATCAAGTTGGCGGCTAGGTTTTTCAAACATGAAAAACTAGATGCACACATGCATCCACTAGCCCCTTTGTATACAGAGTTAAGTCGTGGGTCCCATAACTTAAGTTACAAATAAATCTAATATATTTATTCATATTAAATTAATATAAATATTTATTTTAGTACTTAAGTTCTGGACTCCTCTTGTTACGTTTAAATCAAGTTGCAAAAAGCCTCCAAGTAAATCCAGCGCTAAAATACAACATTTGACTCGTCGACTAGACCTAGTATATCGAGATCAAATGCGGTCACCCGAAGGTCAACCGAGGTCAACTGATATCAAAACATAATATGACTCCATATGATCATCTTTGACACATCAGATGCATATGTGATGCACCAGACACCAAATATGATATGAATCAATCAAATGACTTGATCATAAGCTACTCGATCAATACGAGATCTCGAGTGTCTAGGTATGCGACCTTGTAGGTTCCTCAGATATTGGTAGTGATAACATCATGTCATCACATGCAATGAGTGGCACCTAGTAGTACATCATTGCTACCCAAGTCATCGGAATGGAGTCATCATTGACATCCCCTAAAACTGCGACAAAGTACTTATACACTTTTGTCCTTTTGCCAGGATGCTATCCAGATTAGACAAGTGTGTCACACTTGTTTGACCCAATCTAATAATCATGACTAAATCTGGTTCTCACCTAGGTATAGCCATATACTTTTAGCCATGCATCCATATATGGGGCCCATGGATATCAAACTTCCATTTAAGAAAGAGGCAAATCCTATCTTAGCTCATTGAACCTCTCATATGGCTAATGACATATATACCCAATGACAACCGTTATGACTCCCCTGCTACGGCGGAGTGTTAGGTTGTATCAAAGTACACCACTTACCATATAGAGATATCAATGACCTCAAGTCAAGGACAAATGTACCTCTATGACTATGAGATTCGACTTGTGACACCATGTCAAATCCTCATGGCGGGTCGATCTAGTATATCTACCCTAATATACCCATATGCCTATGTTAGCAACCTGTGCTAAACCAGCGCATATACTTGTCTCATATGCATTATAGCTATCTCTTATCCACTATGATACTCGATTGGGGACATACCTTTGAGGCTAGATAAGATCTATCTCTAGGGATATTGTATATGCAAATGTACAAATGATGTAGATGTACAACATGCATAACAACGATAATGCCAGAATATGCTGAATATCACAAATGAATATGATACATATTAGACCAGTCATAGGTCCTAAGGCATGTATACCAACAATCTCCCACTTGCACTAGGACCTTGTTGTTGAGTAAGCTCAACATCATATCCTCAGTATGGCCTACACTGCTCCTGCTCCGCCAGAGCATCGGTCAGTGGGCCTATTACGATTGTATCAGTGCCAATATCTGCAATCTAACAGCAACACCTCTGCCTCCATGACAAGGTCGAAGCGCCTAAGTATGTGTTTGAATCTTAGGTGAAACCTTATTTTTCTATCATGTGTCATTGCTCCAATTAGAGCCCGATAAGCACATGCAACTAGTTGAAGTTTAATGAAGAACTCCCATATCCAAATAGCTTCCAAGAAGCCACAACACACTCTGCCTTCAGTCATAGATATGGTAGTCTATCATGAAGCTCTTATAGCTTCCAGCCCTACCAAAAACATACCAGACACTATGATCAAGGTCTGACTGGACCAAGCTATCAAATGTAGCACTCTACAACAAGCTTTCCTGTTTCATAGAACTACTCCTTCAGTTCTTTTTAGAACCTAAGGACATTCTTTTCCCATTATCTAGTGCCACACACCTGGATTGGATCTGGTATCGGTTAGTTATGCTCTCTACACAAACCACATCTGGTCTATAAGATACCATCGAATACATGATCGATCCTTCACCCAAAGTATCAAGGACTCGATTTATGTCTTCTCTCTCAGCATGTGTCAAGAACACATCTCTTGGAGAGATTAAAGCCATGCCTTTCTAGAAGGTAAATTCCCATGGAAAACCTTTCTAGTATCGATGTGTGTTATTTAACTTAAGGTTAGGAATTTCTTGGACCTATCCATGAAAATCCTCACACCTAATCCATAGGTGGTGTCCCTCTAAGTCTTTCATCACGAAACACTTTCCAAATCTTCACAACATGAAGAATTAGTATGTCATTTTGATGATCAGTATGTCCCCGACATACAAGACCTGAGATATCATCAAGCTCCCATTGCACTCAGGCACTATAGGATGAAGATTCTCTACATTGAGTTAGGACTTACCCAAAACTCAAAACCTGATGAATCCATTCAACCTGTATAGCTTGTGTGTTTTGAGCCTCAGGTTACTCACAACCTGTATAAGTGGCTCAGATTCCATCCTTGACCATCTGTGTCAAATGGTTGACCTTGGACTATTTCCAAGTCAAACTTACTCCCACTAGCCTTTTTCAAGAGAAAAACTTTCCCAAGAAAAATAGTATCTTGATCAGCAACCATGTTGCTCTCCTGTGGGATCATGGAAGTAGTATCTCTAAAGATACCCCATATACACACTTATCAAATCTTTGTTCTAGTACACTAAAACTTAGATGTATGACTAAGAGTCTAATATCCCAAGATCCTGATAATATGTCAGGTTGTCTCTTAGTCCATGAAGTCCTGAAGACACACTTTAGATGGAACATTGTTCAGTGTTAAGAAAAACTATTTACTTTGCAAAAACCTTTGACAAGGAGTTACATGACTTATCCTATCTCGAATCATGCTAAGCAGGACTCAATTCCTCCAATTGGACACTCATCCCCAATGAGGAGTTCTAGAAGGAGTGAGCTATGATAAAATCTCATACTCATCAGGATAGTCTACTAATTATGCCTCAATTACTTTCCAACAAATCAGAAAGCCATTATGGATCTATCAAGTTGGTTTCCTTACTTCACCCATATCCCATAGACATGTCTGTGAATGATCAGTACCCTATCTTTGGCTGATTTATCAGACCTATCCACACACACCATTGTGCATGAGATCCAATAATTCTCTTGCTCTTCCACCTCTGAAAGGTGTAGAACATTCCTATTGTTTTCCTTAGTAAAGAAGGCTCGCACGAATCAAACTCCCGAAAGAGGTTGAATCGACTCATTCTCCTCAAAGGAGAGTGATTCCAAGAATCCATTTGCATGGAGTCAATGGATGAGATTTTTGTTTTATAAGGCCTAAACAACAATGCCAAAGCTATGTACATAACCACTTAATTTCACCCACAATGTAATTATGTTAGTTATAGAACTTTCCATAAATTTATTGCATGATCTACTATACATATTTGCAAAGAAATTAATCAAGTTCTAACAAAGTCTTGACCCATGAGAGAGTGAGGTCTCCTAGAGATATAGCAGAATCTGTGCCCCCAACTAGTAGCTCAGTCTCTCTACGTCATCATTGTCCTATTTTTGTTGAGCACCAAGATATTTTTGCAAATGTCGGTCTCATTATGTGGTATGAGATACCCATGTTATAGAAATAGACAACTTGGCTTTGGTAACATAATTACTTGAGCAAGAAGACGAAGGGTTACTTATCTTCTCCTCGTTTTGAGGTCGTTTGCAATCCTTCTAGAGCACCTAATCTCCTGCACCCTTTTCGTCTTCAATGCATTAGTTAAATCCTTTTGCCTACCTTTGCATTGTGGGACTGCTTTAGAGGTGTGACAGCTTTCTGATCTAGCATGTCCCTCGAAGAGCTATTTTAGAATATAGATCTCAAATACATTCAACTCTACATATTGCTCTCGCAACTCAAGTGACATGTTAACATCAGATAAGCTATCTCTAAAGTATCCTATTTAGCCATTGAGGTTGTAGATAAGATGGGTTCAGGAAGAAGCTGCCCAAGGACATAGAGTTTTTCCTCGAGGCTGAGGACAATCCTCAAGTTCCAATACCAGTCCTCAAAGTTGGTTCTAACCAACTTAGGGAACATCGCAGAGTCCATTTGCTATAGTTTTATAATAGATTTGCACTCCAATCATTTAATCAAGCCCTTTATAAATGATTGGGTTCCCTCTATTTTACTTGAATCGAAATCCCTCATAAGTCGACCGGGAAATCCCTAGATTTCCTTAGTGAGATAGGATCCTCATTTCGTACATGGGCTTGCATCCTGCTAAGGCGGGATGTACTACACAAGGTGATGCATGCTTTTTGAGGTAGGCTCGCCAGGCAATTGCAACTCAGCAATTTCCCTTCTCAAGATAGTTCAGACACTCTATGCCTAGCTAGGGCTAGAACAACACAGAGTCCTAATTTCCGAAGGCTGCTTGTAGAAATTTATCATGTGGTCCATCCACATATGAAAAATCTAGTTAAGTCTAACCTAACCGTTATGCCCAGGGCCAATGATTTCCTTGCAAAGGCGTGTCTGGGATACAACCAGACTGGGAAAATCATTAGCACCACATGCCTCCTAAAGATAGATGGATGTGTCCACTAGGGTGGAAACAATGCACAACACCATCGATCGATAGTTTGACGAGGGCTACGCGTGAGAAGGTTATGATTAGACTTGATATGATTTAGTGAGGATTTTTGTTGTCTCAACATTATCTTTTATCTTATGATATAGGCATGCAATCCTATAGTGAGTAGCATGAAAAATAAAACATCACAGGCATGCATTGCAAATAATGAGCACAAAAGAAAGCATGATATGGTTATAGCCCGAAGATGGGTAATAAGCCCCTAGACCTAGACTAATCACATAGCTACTCCAAGGCACAAACCATGGGCCCATGCACTAAGTCTTTGGCTCAACGCTGAGTGCTCTAATGGCTTTGCTCTAAACCCTAGGTGCGCCGTCTAGGTCTTCAGCTCCAAGGGTCAGCTCACAAACCCTAGAGATGCCATCTAGGAAACCCTAGATGTCCCCTTAGGTTTGGCCAGCCCTATGTTCCTCCTGTGTTTTTTCTCAGAAGCCCTAGACTCCTTCTAGGGTTCAGCCAACAATTTGCACTAACATGCTCAAACTGTGTTGCCATCCTGTCAAGGTGCGCCACCATGAAGGTGCGCTGCCACCTTGTTGGATGCACCACCAAGCATGGATGAGCCATCATGCAAAGTTATGCCATCCTCTATAGCTCACAAACCATTAGGTTCACCATCTAGGAAGCCCTAGAAGCACCACCAAGACTTGGCCAAGGAAGATGCGCCACTATGCATGGTCTTCATGCCATGCGCCAAGAGATGTCTTCTTCCCTAATTATCAACTCTAACAATTTTACAATACAAGAATTGAAATCAAAAGGGCGGCACGTTGGCCTTAAAAAATACATCACAAGCATGGTAGTGGGGCTTGTCTATAACTATATCACAATGCATCAAAAAGCACCTACTTATGCTCTTTGTACATGCAATGAAAAACCAACAATTAAAATTAATTTTAGTTATTCATAAACATGTCTATCAATTCTCAACGACTCGTCGTAATTTTTTCGTGGATTGACGACTCTCTAAGCTTTCATTTGAGTGGCACAAGCATGCTTTTGGCATGCTAGGTGCCTCTCCATGACAAGCTTATCATATAAAATTTTAAGCAATAAAACATACTTTCAAATTTTACATGACTTGTATGGATGGTCTATCCTTGACATACAAGGAGAATCGAAGTCACAAAAATTCACATGAGAAGTTAGAATTGATAAATCTACATTTTTCTAAGCAAAAAAATCATGACATAGAAATTTTAAAAATTTTTCATGACATGTAGGTAGACAAACGCATGTAGAAAAGCAAGAACATCGCATGGGTCTCGTAAGTTCGCTTTGATGACACTGTTGGAGAAACCCCGAGCTGTTGGGAAACCCCAGGGATTTTAAATTTGAATTACATGTACAGCGGAAGCAATCCCCGCTATTCTTCCACACCCAATGCTAGCATTGAGAAGAAGATCCATGCCTTAGGAGTATCCCTTAATCACCTGTACCACCCACAAGATTGGATGCGTGAAAGGGAAAGGAGGTAGGAGGTGTGGCCGCCAATGCCTTCTTCACTTGCGCCAAGGAGGAAGAAGGAAGAAGACTTGCGGCCTTGATGGAAGAAGCTTGCACCCATGTTCAATTTGTTCTCATCCTTTATTCAATGTTCATGCCAATAATGAAGCACTAATAAGAAGGGTGGTGACACATCATAATATAGGCTAAGTAATGGAGTTGTGCACTAAGAGGATTAAGGCATGAGGCTAGGATAATTAGGAAGGTGGCGATTAGGGTTTAAGGTAAAGGTAAGAAACAAATTTCTTTCCTTATCTTCCTACCCTAATTACATATGTGCCAATCTCTTATAAATGAGCAAGAGATCAATTACATGCACCCCAAAGGTTTCCAAAAGGAGACCCCTTCCTTCCATGGGCCTATACCAAGTCTAAGGCCAAGAGGGGTTGCCTAATGTGGCAATGGTGCCACTCCTGATCCAATTAGGAGTTTAAGCTTGCTAAGTTGCAGCCACATGCGCCTATGACTTTCCAAGATAAGCCTCGTGTGATTAGATCAAATCATAATTGATTTGACAATGATTAATCACAAATAGATTGCCTAATTTGGCTATAGGCATCACTCCTAATCCAATTAGGATTCCATGAGCCCATGCCTTAATCATCAACTCCATTATACCCCTTAAGCCCAAGCATTAAGTCCTCATGGCCCATTTGGCCACATCATACTTCATTAAGCAAGCTAATTAAGCCATCAGACTCAATCCAATACAACCTTGGTTAAATATGACTAACCATGGTTAATCTGAGATCAACCTGCTAAAAATAAAGTTTAGCTCCAATATGTTTCTTCCATCTCATCAGGCACATTGGAGCTTATGAAATCTCCTAAATAGATCTGAGTTATCAAATAACTCAATCATAAGGGTACTTGATTAATACAAGAATTCGAGTATCAAGGTGTGTGACCCTATAGGTTCCTCTGATGTTGGCAGTGATGGACCTATGTCATCACAAGTAGTAAGTGACACCTAGTAGTGCATCGCTGCTACCCAAGTATATAGAAAGGATATCAATATTGACATCCCCATCAGCGCAACAAGGTACTGATGGATTATAGTCTCTTTGCCAAACTGATATCCGGTTGGATAAAATGTGTCACCACTTTGTTTGTACCCAATCTCATGGTCATGACTAAATCAGGCTTTCACCTGGGCATGGCCATACACTTTCAGTCATGCATCCATATGGGGCCGTGGATATCAAACATCCCCTAGGAAGGGTCAAATCCTATATATGTCTATTGATCTTCTTATATGAGTCGTGGCATACTCTATGACAATTGTTATAACCTCCCAACTATGGTAAGACGTTACGTTGTATCAAAGCATGTCCCTAACCATATAGAAGTATCAATGGCCTCATGTCAAGGGAACAATACATCTCTTGTCACTTGTGAGATTAACTCACGACACTAAGTTAGAGCCTCATAGCGGGTCGGTCCAGTATATCTAGCACTGATATACGCATATGCCTGCATGAGCACCATGTGCCTAACTAGCCCATATACTAGTCTTATATGTACCAGAGCTATCCCTTATCCACTCAGGAACTTGGCTAGGGAAAAAGTTTGAGCTCAGATGAAATATGTCTTGTCGCACCCCTAGAATCATAATAAAAAAAAATTCCATTCCTAGGATTTAAAACATGTAAAAATTGTGAATCACATTAACACCATATATATCGACTTCTAGGGTTGCAACAACAACACAATAACAACAACAAATACTAATTATAAGCCAACATGATGTAGGATGGGGAACTAAAGCAGTCAAACGACGCCTTTGAAAACTGGTTTTGATAAGTAGCTAAATAATAAGGGAAAACCTAAGTTATGCTAACGAGGTTTGAGAAACTAATTTTTTTGTATTTTATATATAGAGGGAAAAAACCGAGTTTAAACTAAGAACTGTAAATAAGAATTACAGTAGAAAGCAGTAAATGCAGGAAGTAAGCTTACAGTGCAGCCCTTGAGAATCGAAGGACTGTGCTTCCCGTTCTTCACCGGTCCTACTCTGATGGAAGGTGTAGGGTGGAGCTTACAAACATTCATAGAAAGATCCATACAGGTCACGGATTTTAATACAAAATAAAGGTGGTCAAGGGGGAGGTTAAGCCTCACAAGTTCCCTTGCTAGTCCTAAGTTATCTAGAGGGAAAGGGGAGGAGAAAGGAGGGAAACGCCCCTCCTAGATCCACACCAAGCGCAAGCTACAAAGTTAGAAAACCAAGGATTAGTGTAGGGGAATGTTCTTTAAGCAAAGATAAGAAGCTAGAGAAAGAAACTTAGCCGCATTGGATGAAGACTTCATGTTGCCGAAAAGTGATGACTTCCTCTTCTTGCTCCAAACCGAGGATGAAGGAAGGGCCTCCTTGAAGTTGTGCACTCAAGGGAGGGATGAAACCTTCTTAGGGGTTTGGTGGAAGAGTTGAGAAAGGATGGGAAATAGGCTATGGAAGAACTCTAACACCAACACAATTACTTAACCTAGGAAACTATTAGAAAATATTATTTCATAAAAAGGTAATCGAAATACAAGGTGGAGACTATGTTTTTATAGGCGAGATGGGGCTAGGGCAGGATAGTCATTAGCTTCCATGCACCTATTACAAAGATGGATAGAGTTTGAATTACAAAATCAAGAGGATGTTGGCGCAAATCCTCTTTGGGAGCTTCCTTCTTTGGTGATCTTCTTTTGGAAACTCTTTAAATGCTTGGGCTGGCGAGAAAGGTGTCTTCTTTATCCTTTGGCGAGATGCTTGTTGGCACATGGATAAGAGATTCAAAATTTGAATCCTTTCCATGAGAGCATGGGCGGCAACAAGAGATGGTAACTTCTCATAAATGTCTTCATAAATGCCCTCCTTTGATTGTGGATCTTGATGGATAATTCCTTTGATTTTGGATCTTAATGGATGAGGGATTTGAATTCATTCCTTGCTTGGACTAGTGGTTGGCGCATATCCCTTAGATGGATGATGAGGTGGCTGATTGCCCTATTGGAGAGGCACCCAACAAATATAGCAAGTGAGTTATTGCATGGCTTGAAGTGAGCTTGGGCTTTGAAGTCTTCTTTTCCTTTTCTGGAGCTGAACTTGATGAGTGGACCTTGAGTGACATTGAGCTGGAACTTGAGCTTCTCCTTACTTGAATGACCTGCCAAAATGATCCTAATGCATGCATGCACTAGCCTACTATGATGCAAGAGTACATAAAGTTTCATGAATTACAATGCACTACCTACTACAAGTGGACTTGCCATAAATGACTACATGATGCATGGTTTTATTGAAAAGCAAATTACCCTAAATGCAATGCAAGAAAGGGGACTCTAAGGGAACCCATATCGAAGAGGTACCCTACGAGTCCGAGCAGATCTCCTCAGAGCAGGGCTACTACCTCCATCAGCTCTCCCCGGGTTGTAAGGATTCTCCTCTAGAGAATTATCCTTGTACCCTTGGAGTAACTCAGGGGCGGCTATAGCTAGCTCTGACTCAGGAAGCCATACCTCTTCACCATTAATGAGTCTAACTCGATAAAACATTTGTACCTCATCAGTGGTGAATCTGGTTTGGTCTTCGAGAATAGCCTCAATCTCCATCTTGTAGGTGTCATCTGGATCTGGTATGGAGAGGGGCTCATGATAGAGGGTGAGATCCTCCACGTTGACGGTGGTGGGGATCCCCAATTCAGGTGGCAGGTTGAGGACATAGGCATTGTCGTTGATTTTGTCTACAATGGTGAAGGGGCCTAGTCCTTTTGCTTCCAACTTGTGCCCTGTCCCGTGGATGCGCTCTTCACGTGCTCGTAGAATCACTTTATCACCTGTGGAAAATAACCTTTCTTGGCGATGTTTGTTAGCAGCTTCGCGATAATGATTAACAGATTCTAGCATTTTAGAAAATATTTCAGCATGCATTTGTGAAGTATGTAAAGCAAAGTCACGAGCAGGTAAAGAAGTCCTAAAGTGTCTGGGTAGAGGGAAGAGATCTATAGGTTTGTTGGGTTGATACACTAGGTTGGCTTGGAAAGGGGAGAGACCTGTGGTCTTGTTGACTGTACTGTTGTAGGAGAACTCGGCAGTGGGTAAGAGTTTATCCCAGTTGCCAGGATGTTCACTTACCAAACTCCTAAGGATACTCCCAAGTGATTGGTTGACCACTTCAGTCTGCCCATCCGTCTGGGGATGGTAGGCTGTGGAGAACTTGAGTTTTGTTCCTAGAAGGGTCCATAGGGTTCTCCAAAAATGGCTTACAAACCTAGGGTCTCTATCAGACACTATAGTTAAGGGTGTCCCACGAAGCCTGTCAACTTCTCTGAAGAAGAGTTTAGCAACATGGGAGGCATCAGTGGTTTTGGTGCAAGCTATGAAATGGGCCATCTTAGTAAATCTATCAACTACCACAAATATAGAATCATGTTTAGCTGATGTTCGGGGTAGTCCTAAAATGAAATCCATACTAAGGTTTTGCCAAGGGGCTTGGGGAATAGGTAAGGGAGTGTACAGGCCGGGGCTGTGCTTATGGACTTTGGTGAGCTGACAAGTCCTACAATGCCTCACAACCTTAGCTACATCCTGGTAAAAGGTTCACCCGGTAGAACCGTTCCTCTACAAGGGCTTGGGTCTTATCTCGACAGTGGTGCCCGACAGAGCTGCCTCCGTGCAATTCCCAAACAAGGAATTCTCGGATGGATGTCTTGGGCACACAAAGGGTTGGTCCAAGAAAGAGATACCCATCCCTAAGGGTGTAGAGAGGGTGACTTAATGGATCTTGACTAAGGTCAGCATATAAGGTAGAAAAATCAGGACATTCAAGATAAGCATCTTTCATGGAATCAAAGCAAGTAACTTCAACATGCATTTTGTTCAAAAGTAAAGTTACTCTATTGAGGGCATCTGCTACTTTATTCTCAGATCCTGATTTATGTCTAAGCACAAAAGTGTATTGTTGTAAATATTCGACCCACTTAGCATGCCTTGAGTTTAACTTCTTCTGAGCACTTAGATAGGAGAGGGCCTGGTGGTCACTATTAAGAGTAAACTCCCTATGGATGAGATAATGTCTCCAATACCTTAGAGCCTGGACTACAACATAAAACTCTTTGTCATAGGTAGAGTATTTTTGTTTTGCCTCATTGAGTTTTTCACTAAAGAAGGCTATGGGATGACCTTCTTGGCTTAGGGTTCCCCCTATGCCAACTCTAGAGGCGTCACAATCTACCTCAAAGACTTTATTGAAGTCAGGAAGTCTAAGGACCGGGGCAGTGGTCATCTTATCCTTAAGTTCTTGGAAGGCTTTGCTAGCAGATTTAGTCTAGGAGAATTCACCTTGTTTTAGGCAACTAGTGATAGGTGCCACTATAGAGCTGAAGTTCCTTTTGAATCACCTATAGAAGGTAGCTAGGCCATGGAAGCTTCTGACTTCAGTGATGGTCTTAGGTTCAGGCCAGTCTATGATGGCTTGGATCTTGGATGGGTCGGCTTGAAGGCCATGCTCAGACACTATGAATCCTAAGAAGATCACACTATGGGACAAAAAGGAGCACTTCTTGGGATTGATATAGAGTTGCTCTTCCTTAAGAAGGTCAAGTGTCTTCCTAAGGTGCTCTAGGTGTTCCTCTTTAGTCTTACTATAGATGAGGATATCATCAAAGTAGACTACCAGGAATCTTCCAATGAAAGGTTTTAAGACTTGGGTCATGAGTCTCATGAATGTGGAAGGAGCATTAGTCAAGCCAAAAGGCATGACTAACCATTCATAGAGACCATCCTTGGTCTTGAAAGCTGTCTTCCATTCATCACCTAGCCTTATCCTGACCTGGTGGTATCCACTTCTTAAGTCAAGCTTGCTAAACCACTTAGAGCCAACTAACATGTCTAGCATGTCATCAAGTCTAGGAATACAAAACCTATACTTGACTGTGATTTTGTTTATGGCTCTACAGTCTATACACATGCGCCAACTGCCATCCTTTTTAGGGGTGAGCAGAGCAGGCACGGCGCATGGGCTAAGACTTTCTCTGATCTGTCCTTTCTCTAATAGGTCATCTACTTGCCTCTTAAGTTCTTGATGCTCGGTGGGGTTCATCCTATAGTGGGGCAGATTGGGTAGGGTTGAACCTGGGACAAGAACTATTGCATGTTGGATGTCCCTAAGAGGTGGAAGTCCTGTGGGTAGTTCTTCAGGGGTAAGCTCACTATATTGTTCTAAGAGGGCTTCTACTTCAAGGGGTGTCTTACTTTCTTCTTCTTGGTTGACTTCCTTGAGGACTAAGGTAAATAAAGGTTGATCAGGCCTATAATCCTTAGGTCTCATGAGCTGAAGGGTTGGTTGTATGGTTTTGTCTCTTCTATTTTTCCCATATTGGTTGAGGCTTTAAGCTCTCTTGGCATAGAAGGTTTCAGTTTGATCTTTTGACCTGAATGACTAAAGACATAGGTATTAGTCCGACCGTAGTGGACTACATCCATGTCATATAGCCATGGTCTGCCTAGAAGGACTTGAGCGACGTCCATAGTGATAACGTCACACCAAATTTGTCCTTCATAGGTACCAAACTGTAAGGGAACTAGACTCCTATGGGTTACTGGCACACTAGACTGGTTGACCCAGGAGATGCTATAAGGGGTTGGGTGAGCTTCTATCTTAAGTTTAAACTTGGTAACAGCAGAGTGGGAGACAGCGTTGAGACTACCACCCCCATCTATCACTACTTTGCACATGTTTCCGTTGCATTTCGTGTAAGTATGGAAGATACTAGTTCTTCGCCAATCATCCGTGGGTGAGGGTTTGATCAAGGTACACCTAACAACTCCTAAGGTGTTTTGGGTAGGCTCCTCACTACTATCATATTCATTGTCTTCTAGGATTTGGCAGTCAGAATCTGGGTCATTAATGTCTTCAAGTCTAGGGGTTTGGTTTTCCTCACCTAAGTATAAGACCTGTTTAGGATAGTCTTTCATATAGTGTCCATATTGTTGGCAACCATGGCATTTGACCCTAGATGGTTCTGGATAACTAGAGGGCTTAGGTTTAGGAGTACTAGAGCTTTGGGGTTGGGTTGGTCTAGGACTTGGTCTAGAAGCACTAAACTCTTTCCTAAAGGCAACCTTAAGTTCTTACTCAATCTCCTTGGCTCTAAGATGGGCATCCTCTATAGAGTCTATCGGGTAGTAGGTAAGGCCCTTTCTAATCTCAGATCGGAGACCATTTTTATACCTGCTAAGGGTGAATAGAGGGTTTTCTCCTGGGTTTCCCCTAAGGAGGAATTCCTCAAAGCTAGCAGTGTATTGATCAACAGTCATAGATCCTTGGGTTAAGCTAGAGGCTTGGTCAAACAACTTACTCTGAAAATATGAGGGGACATATTTCAGTTTAAGTTGTTGGCGCATTTCTAGCCAAGTGTCTATGGGAGGTAGGTTGAGTCTCTCTTGGTTGTTCTCTACATTGGTCCAATACAACCTAGCATTTCCCTCAAGAAGGCACTTTGCAAGTCGGACTTTGCTGTGCTCAGGGATCATGCTCCACTTGAAATATTGTTCGAGCTTGGTTGTCCAATCCAAGAAGTCTCGGGGTTCTAAAGAGCCATTGAAGGTTGGGGGATTGAGTTTGATGGCACGGTGCATATCATCCTCCCTAAATCTAGGTTGAGGTGGGGTTTGAGTAGGAGGTCCATTCCACAAAGTTGGTTGGTGGGTTCCCGCATGGTTTGGATTGGGGTATCCATTCCATGTCGGTTGAGGATGGGTTCCTACATGGTTTGGATTAGGATATCCATTCCACATAGGTTGGGTGCCTGCACGGGTTGGGGTTTGATGCCCGTTCCACGCAGGTGGTTGTTGGGTGTCTACATGATGAGGACTAGGTGGTGGTTCACTAGCATGATTAGAAGACCTTTCCCTAAAATCATGGAACTCAGTGGTAAGTTGGTTAAGGCTTCGGGTAAGGGTCCCTATTTGCTCGGTCAAGAACTCAAACTTCTCATTCATGGCAGTATGATCCATTGTGGGATTTTGTTCCTGTTGTTGAGTTTTAGACCGAGTTTGCATGGGTGTTTTGAAAAATACAGGTTTTGAAAATAGAGCAAATGGTAGATAAATACGTAGTCAAGTTCTTTCAAACACCTAGTTCCAAAGACCGCTTAGAAGTAGAAAATTAAGTTTTAAGGCTTAAAAAATCTAGTCTAAGAGCCTAGGCTCTGATACCAAGCTGATGTAGGACGGGGAACTAAAGCAGTCAAACGACGCCTTTGAAAATTGGTTTTGATAAGTAGCTAAATAATAAGGGAAAACCGAAGTTATGCTAACGAGGTTTGAGAAACTAATTTTTTTGTATTTTATATATAGAGGGAAAAAACCGAGTTTAAACTAAGAACTGTAAATAAGAATTACACTAGAAAGCAGTAAATGCAGGAAGTAAGCTTACAGTGTAGCCCTTGAGAATCGAAGGACTGTGCTTCCCGTTCTTCACCGGTCCTACTCTGATGGAAGGTGTAGGGTGGAGCTTACAAACATTCACAGAAAGATCTGTACAGGTCACGGATTTTAATACAAAATAAAGGTGGTCAAGGGGGAGGTTAAGCCTCACAAGTTCCCTTGCTAGTCCTAAGTTATCTAGAGAGAAAGGGGAGGAGAAAGGAGGGAAACGCCCCTCCTAGATCCACACCAAGCGCAAGCTACAAAGTTAGAAAACCAAGGATTAGTGTAGGGGAATGTTCTTTAAGCAAAGAGAAGAAGCTAGAGAAAGAAACTTAGCCGCATTGGATGAAGACTTCATGTTGCCAAAAAGTGATGACTTCCTCTTCTTGCTCTAAACCGAGGATGAAGGAAGGGCCTCCTTGAAGTTGTGCACTCAAGGGAGGGATGAAACCTTCTTAGGGGTTCGGTGGAAGAGTTGAGAATGTAAAACCCCTAAAGCAAAGGGGGCCGAAACCCTAATAGGAGGCGCATATAAACTTTGATAGCGGAAGCAAGAATTTCTAGGGTTTCATAAGATCGCATGTGGTATAACCATATGATTAACTTAATTTAACTTAAGATCAAGATGTGATCTTACCATTGCCATGGATGGATGGCGACTTGGAAGAAGAGGGCGATGTGGCTCTCCTCCAAAGGTGACGCACACGAGGTGAAGATGGCTACTCCCTTATCACCTTTGTGCTAGCAAAGCTTCAAGGGGTCTTGTCGTATGGAGGAGATGATAGAGACTTCTTTGCTCGGCCAAATCCCTTCCTTTTCGTCAACACACCTTTTTCACGAGAGTGCAAGCGGTCACACGAGAAAAGAGGAGCGTTGAGGCGTTTTGGCGTTATTGCGAAGTGGCATTGATGACATTCCAAAAATAGAATGACATGAAGCCATGCGCCCATGATCTCAAAACCGACCAAAACCGCTTACAAGCATTGAACCATGCGTTCACTCATGTGAACCGGTTCAAGCTAAATCGATCCAATTGTATTTGGTTCAAAAACCAAATCAAATCAGCCCAAGCCATGGTCTAGATCTCATTGAACCAAATGGGTCAAGATCTAACCGTTCATCTCTTGATCCTTTTGATCTCACCGATCGAAGCTTACCGATCTCAAGCCCTAATCAATCAAACATGATCAGACCAGATCTCACTTACAATCAGAGTTTAAATCTCCTTAAACTGAACAAAAACAATTCAGTCCACACGATCTGACTTAAGTAAGCCATATCATCAAATTGTGCGACCCTGAGGGTTTCCTTTAAATGTCGGTAACGATAACTTACGTTATCACGATTAGTGAGGGGTATCTAGCAACACATCACTGTCTCCCGATATAAAGGAAAGAGTCTTCCAAGACTATACCCAAACCACAGCACAAGTGTGAATCCACTTCACTAGGCACACATGTTTCCTTTGCCACTGGATGTTCTTATTGGACAAGCGTGTCAAGCCTGTAGCTCCAATATGATGAGCATGATTAGATCAGATGAACATAGTCATCTGGGTATGGCCATACACTTTCTCAATCATCTCATCCAGGGGGGCCCCTTTAGAACATCACACTCCAATCAAGGAGACGGCAATCCTATATCTATCACTAGTGCCCTAACATGACTCATGATCATTATCCAAGATAGTCTATAACCATTATGTTTCAAATGATATTGAACTACCTCAAAACAATGACAATCATCATTTAGAAACACAAGTGATCTCAAGTCAGAGGACATGTGCCACTTGTTGCAAACAAGGATTAATCACATTGTGACAAGCAATTGAATATCCTAGTAGGGTCTGTCCAGTACATCCAATGTACCCATGAGTCTAGATCTTATTCCATGCTCGAAGCATCCTATAAGATTAGAACACATATTAGTCTCAATCATATCAAGGCTGTCTCATGTTCACCAAGATATCTCGACTAAGGACATTACAGCATGTCAGCCAAGCTGAACAGCATTGAGACAATATTCAGAAGCACACTTATTGCAACAGACAATGTAACAAACTGAATAACAACCATTGTCTTTATAAACATAAGAGTTTATACATGATACTGGAAGAATCCCAAGGCCTCAAACATTAGCCTTAAGGGCATACCCCAACAATCTCCCACTTGCACTTAATCTAATGGTTGAGAAATCTCAAACCCATATTATTACAGTGCTTCTCATGCTTCTACTGCGCCAGAGGCTTGGTAAGCGGGTCAGCCAGATTGTCATCTGTATGAACCTTGCAGATTTGGATCTCACCACGATCAATGATCTCCCGGATCAAGTGAAACCGTCTCTGTATGTGCTTGGACTTCTGGTGCGACCGTGGTTCCTTTGCTTGTGCGATTGCTCCAGTGTTATCGCAGAAGATAACCAAAGGATCTGCACTCGAAGGAACAACACCAAGTTCCTGAATGAACTTACGAATCCACACTGCCTCCTTGGATGCTTCCGAGGCTGCAACATACTCGGCTTCTGTTGTGGAATCAGCAACGATAGACTGTTTGAAACTTTTCCACACCACTGCTCCACCATTCAAGCTAAAAACATAGCCTGATTGCGATCGGAAATCATCCTGGTCTGATTGGAATGAAGCGTCAGTATATCCTTCTATACTGAGTTCTTCCTGACCTCCATAAATCAAGAACATATCTTTGGTCCTCCGAAGATATTTCAAAATGTTCTTGACTGCAATCCAGTGTGCCTGACCTGGATTACTTTGGAATCGACTGGTCACGCTTAACCCGTAAGCGACGTCTGGGCGAGTACACAACATCGCATACATAATGGACCCAATAGCCGAAGCATAAGGCGTATTGTCCATTTCATCTTTCTCAGTCTGTGTTAGTGGACACTGACTCTTTGAAAGATTCAGACCATGTCTGACTGGAAGATATCCTCTTTTAGAATTCTCTAAATGGAATCTCTCCAGGACTTTATCGATGTAAGTACTCTGGCACAGCCCGAGAAGCTTCTTAGATCTATCCCTGTAGATCTTCACACCTAATATATAGGCTGCTTCTCCTAGATCTTTCATCTGGAAACATTTTCTTAACCATGCTTTAACAGCATGCAGTTCAGGAATATCGTTTCCAATGATTAAGATATCATCGACGTAGAGGACTAGGAAAGTAATCACGCTCCCACTAAACCTCTTATATACACACGGGTCATCTTCATTCTTGATGAAACCAAATTCACATATTGATTCATCAAAACGAATATTCCAGCTTCTAGATGCTTGCTTAAGTCCATAAATGGACTTCTTTAACTTGCATATTTTATGACGATCTGATGGATTAGTGAAAGCTTCTGGTTGTGTCATATACACATCCTCATCCAGTTTTCCATTAAGGAAAGCGGTCTTCACATCCATCTGCCAGATCTCATAATCGTAATATGCTGCTATCGCAAGAATAATCCGAATAGACTTGAACATAGCTACAGGAGAGAAAGTTTCATCATAATCTATCCCGTAGATTTGTTTGAAACCTTTCGCAACTAGCCTGCCTTTATAGGTAACTACATTACCATCCATGTCAATCTTCTTCTTGAAGATCCATTTACAGCCTATAGGGATAACTCCCGGAGGCGGATCAACCAAATCCCAGACTTGGTTATCTGACATGGAGTCCATCTCGGCTCGCATAGCTTCAAGCCATCTAGCTGATTCCGGTCCACTGACCGCATCCGCATAAGTGAGGGGTTCATCATGATCAATGATGTAGACTCCGTCGTAGCGCTCAGGCTGTCGACGGATCCTTCCCGGTCTTCGCGGTTCCCATGATATCTGAGCCTCAGGTTGTTCAATAACCTGCTCAACTGGCTCAGGCTCATCCAACTGTGCTTGACTACTTTGTCCTTCTCCTGGATTCTCATCCAGCTTTATTTCTCTCCCACTGGCTTCTTGCAGAAGAAACTCCTTCTCAAGAAAAATAGCCGTCCAAGCAACAAATACTTTGTTCTCCTTGGGATCGTAGAAATAATATCCCTTAGTTTCCTTAGGGTAACCGACAAAGATGCATTTCTCAGATCTGCTCTCTAGTTTCCCAGAGGCGAGCTTTTTGACATAAGCCTCGCAACCCCAGATCTTAATAAATGTCAAGCTAGGCTGTTTCCCATACCATAACTCATATGGAGTCTTTGAAACTGCCTTGGATGGCACTCGGTTTAGTACTTTTGCAGCTGTTTCCAGTGCAAATCCCCAAAAGGAGTAAGGTAGAGTAGCCTGACTCATCATAGACCGAACCATATCCAATAAGGTTCTGTTCCTCCTCTCGGACACACCATTCCATTGCGGTGTTCCTGGCGGAGTGAGCTGTGAGATAATCCCACACTCCTTCAGATAGTCAGTAAACTCTCGACTTAGGTATTCTCCACCTCGATCAGAACGAAGTGCCTTGATATTTCGGCCTAGCTGATTCTGTACTTCATTTTTGAACTCTTTGAACTTGTCAAAAGATTCACTCTTATGTCTCATTAGATAGACATACCCATATCTACTGAAATCATCAGTAAAGGTAATGAAGTATGAATAGCCACCTCTGGCATGTTTACTAAATGGCCCACACACATCACTGTGCATAAGGTCAAGTAAACCTGAAGCCCTTTGACCTTTGTGAGGAAAAGGAGACTTCGTCATTTTGCCCAATAAACAAGCTTTGCATGTATCAATCTCCACATAGGAGAATGATCCCAGCAGTCCATGGTCATGCAACCGCTTAATGCGCTTCTTGTTAATATGGCCTAAACGACTATGCCATAGCAAGGTGCTGTCATCAGCATATTTGGCTTTCTTATTATCATTGTTTTGTATAGAACATTCCATGTCCAACATGAATAACCCATTGTTAATTGACCCAGTAGCATAAATAATATTATCAAGAGAAAGATAACACTTTGAAGTCTTGCATTCAAAGGAAAACCCTTTCCTGACAAGAGCAGGAATAGAGATAATATTCTTGGTAATGCTTGGTACAAAATAACAATTGTTTAGTTCTAATACAAGTCCAGATGGTAATGAGATGTAATATTCTCCTACAGCAACAGCAGCAACCCGTGCCCCGTTTCCTACTCATAGGTCCACCTCATGCTGTCCCACCTGTCTTCTTCTCTTGAGTTCCTATACATTTGAACAAATGTGAACTCCACATGCAGTGTCCAACACCCATGAAATAGAAGAAGAAGATATCATGACTTCAGTCACAAAAATACCTGAGCCAGAAGCGATGCTTCCCTTCTTGTCTCCTTGGAGGGCTTTACAGTCCTTTTTCCAGTGACCCAGCTGGCCACAATGGAAACATCTGTATTCCTTCGACCGCTTAACCTTTTGTTTAAGAGCCTTGTTGTAGTTCTTGACAGGGGCTTTGCCCTTCTTCCCCTTCTTCTTGTTCCTGGAAGGAAACATCAAGACAGAGGTTGAAGGCTTTCCCTTTAGAGTCTCCTCTGTAGTCAAGAGCATATTCAGCAACTCAGCCGGAGTACAGTCGATCTTGTTCATATTAAAATTAATAATGAACGGATCGAAAGAGGCCGGGAGAGACTGCAGAATAATGTCTACAGCAAGCTCCTGATTGATGGTATGCCCCAGTTTCTCTAGAGCCTATTTGTGCCCAATCATCTTGAGCATGTGAGCTCCCACTGGACTCCCTTCAGCTAGTTTGCTCTGAAAGAAAAGCTTGGTCAAATTATAGCGCTCAGTCCTCGCCTATGCAGCATATAGCATCTTGAGGTTTGCTATAATTTCTATAGCAGACATATCCTCATGCTGACGCTGCAGCTGTGGCGTCATAGACGCTAGCATCAGGCAAGCGACATCAATGCTATCATTGACATGCTTTTCATAGGCTTCCCGAACCGCCCTTGCGGCGTTCGGAGCGGGTTGAGGCGGTATAGCCGTCTCGAGGACATACAGTTTCCTCTCTGCCTTAAGAACAATCTTAAGGTGTCCGTACCAGTCTGAGAAGTTTGGCCCAGCAAACTTCTCCCTTTCCAGTAGGGATCGCACATTGAAGCTCATGGTGTTCGTTGCTGCAGGAATCTACAACAATGCAAGAACAGCAAGGTCAGTATCAATGTTTAGAATCAATCCAGGACTTAAGAAAGATTCTTTTCTCACTATTTTATCTGACTGAAAAATCCATTAAACAGTCCGAAAGAGTAACACTCTTTTAGTGAGTTGGGATCCAGATTTCATACTTGGTCTCCGCGTCCCGCTCAGGCGAGATAAGATGCACAGAGAGTACAAGCACTAATTTCTGGTAGGCAGTCCCTGCCAATCGCCAACCCGTGTGATTCCCCTTCATCTAGGCAATCCAGCAGACTGTGCCAACTGAGTTGGTACAACACAGTCAAGCTAACATAGATGGCTGCCTCCATATAGCTAACATATGCCCCATATGTAGCCTACATGGTCAAGATGACCTGACCTACTCCCTGGACCACCACGTGCTATGCTGAGCAACGAGAAGCGATAAATCCCTTCTCTGTAACACGCAGGTGAAATCACACACCGTCTGAAGATAGATGGGCGTGCCCACTGAGTGGGTACAACACGGCCCCAACGATAGTCAGAACAGTGAGGTTTCGCGTCAGAAGGCTTACGTGCTTGATATTTAACGTTGGATTTTAACGGTCTTTTATCTTCTTGACTATCATGCAAACCCTATGGTGATAGCAGAAGATTAAATCATGCATTTCTAATTATATAAACAATAAATAGAAAGCATGCTGATCTTATGTGGTAAAAGCCCATTAACCCTAAGTAAGACCTTAATTTAACTTAAGTCTTCACTTGAGCTCTCCATGAGTCATTCGCATCTCATCTGGCCCAACCCAGGGCCCAAGCGCCCACTGCAGCTCAGGTGCGCCCACCAGGTAATTGCGCCTGTCATAGGGTCGAACCCTAGACCTCCCACCTGGTCAAGCCACTGCTGCATGCGCCTCTGCCATGTGTGCTTTGAGCTCTTGTCAGATTAAAATACAATTTAATTTATCTAGACAAGATTGACTCGCAGGTTAATTACATTGTATAAATTAATTAAAATGTGATGCGCAGATCACAAATATAATAATTTACTTTTTTAATCCAGGCACGCAGGCCCCAGCACAGCACACATTAAAAGGGCAACCCACATAAGATGAAATAAACAAGCATATGCTTACAATCAACATGTGATCCAATAACAAAATAAAATTTTTGAAAACCCCTTGGCATCAATTTTATTTTTCTTATGTGCCCTACTACCTTACAACGGTCCATTAATAGGGATCCACTCATCATGTCTAGTCAGATCCACTGCCCTTGCATGCACCAAGTCCTCACTGACTTGAGTCGACCCAATGGTCAACCATGCATGCGCTGGGCTGAACAACCCTCATGAGTTCTGGCAAGCGGGTGTGACCCCGGGCCTAACTCATGTGTGTTCACTGATTGTCTCAACCAGACATCGCTACACGCCTGTCTGCAGTCGACCTATAGCCACCTCATGCTTGCGCATAGGTGCCATCTGGTCGACCCATCTAGGCTGTCAGATGGTCTGATCAGACTATTTGGATCTAGACTCGACTGTGACTTCAACCCTATCAACCCGTCTAAGGGTTTATAGTAGGCGCTTAGATCTAAGTGAGTCGCGCAAGATAACAAGGTTTTGTCAAAAACATCAACATGCGCCAACTAGCATAACTTTCATACATGCGCCACTATGAGATAAACATACAAGTAATCTTGTCGCATGTAGACAGCTCTTAGATCATTACCATAAGCGTAAGCGCAAACACCATGTAACAATGATACATGCGCAAACATAGCATCAAGCATGGATCACATTCACATCAAAGCAATCATATGAAGTATACCGAAACTGCTCTGATACCAATTGTAAAACCCCTAAAGCAAAGGGGGCCGAAACCCTAATAGGAGGCGCATATAAACTTTGATAGCGGAAGCAAGAATTTCTAGGGTTTCATAAGATCGCATGTGGTATAACCATATGATCAACTTAATTTAACTTAAGATCAAGATGTGATCTTACCATTGCCATGGATGGATGGCGACTTGGAAGAAGAGGGCGATGTGGCTCTCCTCCAAAGGTGACGCACACGAGGTGAAGATGGCTACTCCCTTATCACCTTTGTGCTAGCAAAGCTTCAAGGGGTCTTGTCGTATGGAGGAGATGATAGAGACTTCTTTGCTCGGCCGAATCCCTTCCTTTTCGTCAACACACCTTTTTCACGAGAGTGCAAGCGGTCACACGAGAAAAGAGGAGCGTTGAGGCGTTTTGGCGTTATTGCGAAGTGGCATTGATGACATTCCAAAAATAGAATGACATGAAGCCATGCGCCCATGATCTCAAAACCGACCAAAACCGCTTACAAGCATTGAACCATGCGTTCACTCATGTGAACCGGTTCAAGCTAAATCGATCCAATTGTATTTGGTTCAAAAACCAAATCAAATCAGCCCAAGCCATGGTCTAGATCTCATTGAACCAAATGGGTCAAGATCTAACCGTTCATCTCTTGATCCTTTTGATCTCACCGATCCAGCATCAATACTCTCGATCGAAGCTTACCGATCTCAAGCCCTAATCAATCAAACATGATCAGACCAGATCTCACTTACAATCAGAGTTTAAATCTCCTTAAACTGAACAAAAACAATTCAGTCCACACGATCTGACTTATGTAAGCCATATCATCAAATTGTGCGACCCTGAGGCTTTCCTTTAAATGTCGGTAACGATAACTTACGTTATCACGATCAGTGAGGGGTATCTAGCAACACATCACTGTCTCCCGATATAAAGGAAAGAGTCTTCCAAGACTGTTGGGGTATGCCCTTAAGGCTAATGTTTGAGGCCTTGGGATTCTATCAGTATCATGTATATAAACTCTTATGTTTATAAAGGCAATGGTTGTTATTCAGTTTGTTACATTGTCTGCTGCAATAAGTATACTTCTGAATAATGTCTCAATGCTGTTCAGCTAGGCTGACATGCAGTTAAGTCCTTAGTCGAGATATCTTGGTGAACATGAGACAGCCTTGATATGATTGAGACTAATATGTGTTCTAATCTTATAGGATGCTTCGAGCATGGAATAAGATGTAGACTCATGGGTACATTGGATGTACTGGACAGACCCTACTAGGATATTCAATTGCTTGTCTCAATGTGAATAAATCCTTGTTTGCAACAAGTGGCACATGTCCTCTGACTTGAGATCACTTGTGTTTCTAAATGATGATTGTCATTGTTTTGAGGTAGTTCAATATCATTTGAAACATAATGGTTATAGACTATCTTGGATGATGATCATGAGTCAGGTTAGGACACTAGTGATAGATACAGGATTGCCGTCTCCTTGTTTAAGGAGTGTGATGTTCTAAAGGGCCCCCCCGAATGAGATGATTGAGAAAGTGTATGGCCATACCCAGGTGACTATGTTCATCTGATCTAATCATGCTCATCATATTGGAGCTACAGGCTTGACACGCTTGTCCAATAA
This sequence comes from Costus lasius, assembly GCA_027563935.2. NCBI lineage: Eukaryota > Viridiplantae > Streptophyta > Magnoliopsida > Zingiberales > Costaceae > Costus > Costus lasius. Next base: position 52,280,650 of record CM050452.1, read on the forward strand.
GAACATCCAGTGGCAAAGGAAACATGTATGCCGAGTGAAGTGGATTCACACTTGTGCTGTGGTTTGGGTGTAGTCTTGGAAGACTCTTTCCTTTATATCGGGAGACAGTGATGTGTTGCTAGATACCCCTCACTGATCGTGATAACGTAAGTTATCATTACCGACATTTAAAGGAAACCCTCAGGGTCGCACAATTTGATGATATGGCTTACTTGAGTCAGATCGTGTGGACTAAATTGTTTGGGTTCAGTTTAAAGGTATTTAGTCTCTGATTGTAAGTGAGATCTGGTCTGATCATGTTTGATTGATTAGGGTTTGAGATCGGTAAGCTTCGATCGAGAGATTGGATGCTAGATCGGTGAGATCAAGAGCATCAGGATATGAACGGTTAGATCATGAGCCATTTGGTTCATAGAAGGTCTAGACCATGGCTTGGCTTGGTTTGATTTGGTCTTTGAACCAAATACATTTGAACCAAATCAATGAACCGGTTCACTATGTGAACGCTTGGTTCAAAGAGAAGATTCGATGGTTCACTTGATGTGAACGCATATGGCTTTGAAGTACTTACCATTTTGGGAAGTCGGTTTCCAAATGGAATGTAAGTAACACCTCCACATTAGTGAGGAAGGTTACACTCTAGCCGATCATCTCTTGGGAACGGCTCTCTCCTTTTGGTGGTGATCCATTCACGCAAAGAAGAGAAGGAGCTCTCGCCAAGCAAGAAGTTCTCTTCCCTTCCATACAACAAGCACCTTTGAAGAATCTTGCTAGCACAAGGATCTCAAAGAGTAGCCGACTTCATCTTGTGTGCGCATCGTTTGGAGGAGAACAATTTTGTTCTCTTGATTCCAAGACACCACTCACACAATGGCTATGGTATGATCTTTCATTCATACTTGCAAGTTTTCGACAAGTTGATCATATGTCTCTACAAATGATCCTAAAGAAACCCTAGCTTCCGCTATGAAATTCTTGATATGCGCCCCTTTAGGGTTTCACCCCCTTGCGCTCCCCCTTGAAGGGGACCCTTCAATTGGTATCAGAGCATGCGGTTATTGCTTGATTCATATGATTGCTTATATGTGATCCTTGTTTGCGTTTGCAAAGAGTAGATCTAATAACATGCCGAAAAACTACATGCTAGTTTTAGAACTTAGATGTATGTTTAATGATTCATGGCGCATGTTTGTTGGCGCTTCTTACATGTTGTGATGGAGGTGGGATCACTCACAAGTAAGGGAGCATTCAAACAACGCTTTCAGAAAATATTTTTTGTATTTTTGATAAAACCGAAATTACTCTAAACGGAGTTGGAAAATATGTTTTGTATTTTTATAAATAAAGAGAACGACACTAAACTACTTAGACTACTTAAAAGAAATAGCAATTACCTACAAATTGAAAGACAAGTAGGAATACTCACAGTGCGATCCTTGAGCATAGAAGGATCGTATCGTCCCGATCTTCAACGGTCCTACTCTGATGGAAGGTATTGCATCATTACAAGCAAACACAGACAAACGAGATCCGCACACACCACGGATTCATATTACAAAGCAAAGCTAAGGGGGAGGTTAAGCCTCACAAATTCCCTTAACACTTAACTAAAGAGAGAGAGGGGGAGGGGAGAAAGCTTGCGCTTAGTGAAGAGTCCTCCAAGTCCTTGCGCCCCTTCAAACAAAGTTTAGATTAGTGTAGAAAACAAGTTCTAGAATCTATAGATGGAAGAGGGGAAAGAACTTAGCCGAATTTGAAGTCTTGTTGGTGTAGCCTTCATGCAAGCCGAAAGTGAAGAACCCCTAAGGGTCTTTGTTGATTGCCGAGGACAAAGGATGAAGCTTCTTAGAGTCCCTCCAAAGGTGCGCAAGATCCTTCAAGTGGTTGAGTTGCGTTGAAGACTTGAGAAGAAAGGGGGGAGAAGGGAAAGGGCTCGGCCCTTTAGAGAAGGGGGGAGATAGAATACTCTTAGGCGACAATCACCAATGCTAACACAAGGATTCTTTTCACTAGGCAACTAATAGACAAAGAGAGGGGAGGTTACAATTTATAGGCTCAACAAGCCATGGGCAAGGGTGACAATTCACCCTAGGCGCATTCATAAGGTTTAAGGAAGAAATTAATGACATTTAATACATTTCCTTTAGCCCTTTTGAATTTCGAATTCTTTCTTGATGGAGCTTCCTTGTAGCCGAATTCTTTATGAGCTCCTTCCTTGTTTGCATGGATGAGATGGCGCCTTCATGCCTTGGACTTATTTGAATTCGAAAATCTTCCTTCAAGAGCATGGGCGGTTAAGAGGTTTCCAAGGGTGATTCCTCAAATTGTGGATCTAGATGATGATCCCTTGATTTGTGGATCTAAATGGTGATCCCTTGATTTGTGGATCTAGATTGTTGATGGCTAGGCGCATTAAATTGTGGGCTGATTTCTTGCATTCGAATCATCATCATATTGAGTGGCGCCTAGGTTGATATGGAAGGTGGAGTTGCATTGATTGTAAGCCCCTTCAACTTGGAGTCTTTAGTTGAAGTAGTTGAAGTGCCTCCTTCCATAATTGGAGCTCTACTTGAGTGGCTTTAGCTTGAGCTTCCTAGCTTCCCTTGAGCTGGGCTATAACCTGCCCAATTATTAACACAAAGGCCAGTAGACTATTCTAGAAGCAAATAAGGAAACTACACAATGCACTAGAGCTTTATTCAATGCAAATAAGGAAAGTGCAAATAAGGTAAGAAAGATGACCTAGGAGGGAAAGCCATATCTGATGGGCTTCCTCCTAGTCCTTCCAGACCTCCTTGGGGCAGGGTTGGCCCCTCCATCATTTCTCCCCGGGTGGGAAGAATTCTCCTCTGGAGAATTATCCTTGTACCCTTGGAGTAATTCCGGAGCGGCCTGTGCCAACTCTTCTTCGGGAAGCCAAGCCTCCTCACCCGACGTAAATTTAACACGGTAAAACACTTGTACCTTGTCTGGGGTGAGTCGGGTCTGATCTTCAAGTATGCTCTGCAGCTCAGGCCTGTCAGTCAACTCCCCGATGTGCACCGGCTCCTCATAGTGCGTGAGATCCTCCACATTGACAGTGGTGGGGATCCCCAAGTCCGGTGGTAGATCCAAGATGTAGGCGTTGTCGTTGATCTTTTCTACAATGGTGAATGGCCCGATTCCTTTTGGGTCCAACTTGCGGCCAGATCCATGGATGCGCTCCTCCCTGACCCGCAGTATAACCTGTTCACCTACAGAGAATTTCCTTTCTCGGCGTTTTCTGTTAGCACTCTTGCGATAGGAATTTACAGCATCAAGCATTTGACAGTGAATTTCATGATGTAAATGGGACATGTGAGTAGCAAAATCTTTAGCAGACATAGAAATATGAGAGTGCCTAGGTAAAGGAAACAAATCAACAGGTTTTCTGGGCTGGTACCCTAAGTTGGCCTGAAAAGGGGACAATCCTGTGGTTTTGTTGACAACACTATTATAGGAGAACTCGGCAATGGGCAACAGCTTATCCCATGTGCCTGGGTGTTCTCCTACCAAACTCCTCAAAATGCTCCCTAGTGATCGATTGACCACTTCGGTCTGCCCATCCGTCTGAGGATGATAGGCCGTGGAGAATTTGAGTTTGGTTCCCAACATAGCCCACAGGGTTTTCCAGAAATGTCCAACAAACCTGGAATCCCTATCAGAAACTATAGTCAGAGGGGTACCTCTATGTTTTACAACCTCCTTAAAGAATAACCTAGCTACATGTGATGCATCTGTGGTTTTGTAGCAAGGTATAAAGTGTGCCATCTTGGTAAACCTATCCACTACGACAAAAATGGAGTCATGTCTGGAGGGAGTCCTTGGTAAACCTAAGATGAAGTCCATGCTAAGGTCTTGCCATGGTGCTTGAGGGATAGGTAGGGGTGTGTACAGACCATAGTTATGTTTCTGAGTTTTCCTGGTCTGACAGGTCCTACAATGTCTAACAACCTTAGCTACATCCCTGTAGAGGTTCGGCCAGAAGAACCGTTCCTCCACTAAGGCTTGAGTCTTGTCTCGGCCATGGTGCCCGGCAGACCCTCCTCCGTGGATCTCCCAAACAAGGAAGTCTCGGATTGAGGTCTTGGGAATGCACAACTTTGGCCCAAGAAACAGAAACTCATCCCTTAGGGTATAGAGGGAATGACTCAAAGGATCTATGCTAAGCTCAGAATAAATGCTTGAAAAATCAGGGCATTCTAGGTATTCATGTTTCATGCGATCAAATCCAACTACTTCAACAGATAAAGTTTGCATAAGTAAAACTACTCTACTCAAAGCATCAGCAACTTTATTTTCAATTCCAGATTTATGCTTCAAAACAAAAGTATACTGTTGAAGGTACTCTACCCATTTAGCATGCCTAGCATTTAATTTCTTTTGAGCATTTAGAAAAGATAAAGCTTGGTGATCACTATTTAGAATAAATTCGTTATGTATCAAATAGTGCCTCCAGTGCCTTAAGGATTGCACTACAGCATAGAACTCCTTATCATAGGTAGTATATCTTTGTTTAGCCTCATTTAACTTCTCACTAAAGTAGGCTATGGGGTGACCTTCCTGACTAAGGGTACCTCCTATTCCTACTCCTGAGGCATCACAGTCCACTATGAAAACTTTAGAGAAGTCAGGTAACTTTAGGACAGGGGCAGTGGTCATTCTAGACTTAAGCTCCACAAAAGCTCTACTAGCAGACTTAGGCCAACTAAACTCACCTTGTTTCATACAGTTGGTTATAGGGGCTACTATGGTGCTAAAGTTTCTAATGAACCTCCTATAAAAGGCAGCTAGACCATGGAAGCTCCTAATTTCAGTTAAAGTCTTGGGTTCAGGCCAGTCTAAGATGGCTTGGATTTTGCTAGGGTCAGCTTGAAGTCCTTGGTCTGAAACTATGAAGCCTAAAAAGACAACCCTAGGGGAAAGGAAAGAACACTTCTTCAGGTTTAGGTATAGCTTTTCTTCCTGAAGTAAGTCTAGGATTTTTCTAAGGTGTTCCATGTGTTCTTCTCGGGTCTTGCTATAGATTAGGATGTCATCAAAGTAAACTACTAAGAATCTTCCTATGTAAGGCTTCAAGACTTGGTTCATTAACCTCATGAAGGTTGAGGGGGCATTAGAAAGGCCAAAGGGCATGACTAGCCATTCATACAAACCATCCTTAGTTTTAAAGGCAGTCTTCCACTCATCCCCAAGTCTGATCCTAACTTGGTGGTACCCACTTCTAAGGTCTAGCTTGCTAAACCACTTAGAACCTACCAGCATGTCAAGCATGTCATCTAATCTTGGGATGGGAAATCTATACTTGATGGTTATTCTGTTCATGGCCCTACAGTCTATACACATGCGCCAGCTTCCATCCTTCTTTGGGGTAAGAAGGGCGGGTACTGCACACGGGCTAAGGCTTTCCCTAATGAAACCCTTGTCTAACAGTTCATCTACTTGTCTTTTGAGCTCTTGATGCTCAGTAGGGTTCATCCTATAGTGGGGTAAGTGTGGGAGAGTAGAACCCGGGACAAGGTCTATGGCATGTTGGATTTCTCTAAGGGGGGGTAAGCCATTGGGAAGTTCTTCCCTGGTGAGCTCAGAGTACCCTGAGAGTAGGGTCTCAACTTCTTTGGGTATGGGTGACTCCTCATCTGGATTGGTTCCCTTAATGACTAAGGAGTACACTTGCTTGGATTCTAAGCAGTCTTGGGTAAAGGCATGGGACCTTATGAGTTGGATGGTTGGCTTGGGCTCCTTAGGTTCCTCTATCCTACCCTTGTTGGTGGCAGCCTTAAGTTCCTTAGGCATGGAAGGCTTCAGTTTGATCTTTTGTCCGTCATGGCTAAAGACATAGGTGTTAGTCCGACCGTAGTGGATAACATCCATATCGTATAACCACGGGCGACCGAGTAAGACTTGGGCGACATCCATGGTTATGACGTCACACCAAATCTTGCCTTGGTAGATGGCAAACTGAAGGGGCACTAAGCACCTATGGGTGACTGGGACACTAGACTGGTTGACCCAGGATATGCTATAGGGATTAGGGTGCGGTTCTGCCTTAAGGTTGAATTTTACTAAGGCTGTGTGAGAGACTGCGTTTAGACTACTTCCCCCATCTATCACTACTTTGCACATGTTACCATTGCATTTCGTGTAGGTGTGGAAAATACTGGTCCTACGCCAGTCCTCGGTTGGGGTAGGTTTGATTAGGGTGCACCTAACCACTCCTAATGTGTCGTGGGTTTGTTCTTCACCACTATCATAAGCTAGTTCTTCCCAAACCGTACAACCAGAGTCAGGGTTATGGATTTCCTCATGGTTTTCCTCATAGGTTTCTTCACATTTTTCCTCACCTAAGTACAGGACTCTCTTGGGACAGTCTTTCATATAGTGTCCTACTTGGTGGCAAGCATGGCAAACGACTCTAGGTTCTTGGACAGTCCTAGGTCTAGAGGGTGTTGGGGTTGGGGCTTTGGGTTGAGAACTTGAGGGGCTTGAGGAGGGTGCCTTGGGGTAAGTTCTAGGGGAGCTTAACTCTCTTCTAAAGGCTCTCTTTATGTTTTCCTCTACCTCTAAGGCTCTTTGGTAGGCGACTTCTCTAGACTCTATTTGGAAATAGGTCATTCCTCTTTTGATCTCGGGTCTAAGTCCATTCTTATACCTACTAAGGGAGACATGGTCTTCTTCATGGATGCCACTCCTCAGAAGGAGTTCATCAAACCTAGTGGTGTAATCGGTGACGGTCTGACTACCCTGGACTAGGCTCATGGCTTCATCGATAATCTTAAGTTGGAAATAGGGAGGGACATATTTTTCCCTAAGTTTATCTCGCATGTCTTCCCATCTCTCAATAGGAGGGCGTCTAAACAACTCTATGTTCTTCTCTATGCTAGTCCAGTATAACCTAGCAGTACCTTCTAGGAGACATCGGGTGAACCTAACCTTGGATTGACTAGGCATCATGCTCCAGTCAAAATACCTTTCAAGTTTATCTACCCAATCTAGGAATTCTCTAGGGTCAAGGGAACCACTAAAGGTTGGTGGTGAGAGTTTGATGTTGCGTTGCACTTCATCCTCTCTAGGTCTGTGGTAGGTTTGAGCACGTGGCTCATTCCACTCAGGGTTTTGGTCTTCCCTAGGTCTTTGATAGGGTCGAGCATGTGGATCTTCCCATTCAGGTTCTTGGACTCTCCTATTATGGTTCCTATTGTTTTGGGGATGTTCACCTAGGATGGGTTCACTTGAGGGCCGACTAGGGGGTCTATCATCCCTAAGATTTTCAGGATTTGGGAGTCTAGCTCTAATATCCCTAAGTTCCTCTTGGAAGGACGCTATCATGTTAAAGAGTCTAGCCATGTCATTAGGTTCAGCTTGCCTAGTAATATCATTGGATTCAGGGTGGTTATTATAATTTGCTCCTGATCTAGTAGTCATGGTCAAAGATAGTTTTGAAAGAAATTTAGTTTTTGAAAATAAGGCTCCTAAAAATGATATATTAGATAATAGCCTTTTATGAGATCAACTTCTTTCAAACAACTAGGTCCAAGAAAAGTCTTAGAATTTGAAAAATAGCTTTTAGGCCAAAAATCTATTCTAAGAAAGGCTCTGATACCAAACTGATGGAGGTGGGATCACTCACAAGTAAGGGAGCATTCAAACAACGCTTTCAGAAAATATTTTTTGTATTTTTGATAAAACCGAAATTACTCTAAACGGAGTTGGAAAATATGTTTTGTATTTTTATAAATAAAGAGAACGACACTAAACTACTTAGACTACTTAAAAGAAATAGCAATTACCTACAAATTGAAAGACAAGTAGGAATACTCACAGTGCGATCCTTGAGCATAGAAGGATCGTATCGTCCCGATCTTCAACGGTCCTACTCTGATGGAAGGTATTGCATCATTACAAGCAAACACAGACAAACGAGATCCGCACACACCACGGATTCATATTACAAAGCAAAGCTAAGGGGGAGGTTAAGCCTCACAAATTCCCTTAACACTTAACTAAAGAGAGAGAGGGGGAGGGGAGAAAGCTTGCGCTTAGTGAAGAGTCCTCCAAGTCCTTGCGCCCCTTCAAACAAAGTTTAGATTAGTGTAGAAAACAAGTTCTAGAATCTATAGATGGAAGAGGGGAAAGAACTTAGCCGAATTTGAAGTCTTGTTGGTGTAGCCTTCATGCAAGCCGAAAGTGAAGAACCCCTAAGGGTCTTTGTTGATTGCCGAGGACAAAGGATGAAGCTTCTTAGAGTCCCTCCAAAGGTGCGCAAGATCCTTCAAGTGGTTGAGTTGCGTTGAAGACTTGAGAAGAAAGGGGGGAGAAGGGAAAGGGCTCGGCCCTTTAGAGAAGGGGGGAGATAGAATACTCTTAGGCGACAATCACCAATGCTAACACAAGGATTCTTTTCACTAGGCAACTAATAGACAAAGAGAGGGGAGGTTACAATTTATAGGCTCAACAAGCCATGGGCAAGGGTGACAATTCACCCTAGGCGCATTCATAAGGTTTAAGGAAGAAATTAATGACATTTAATACATTTCCTTTAGCCCTTTTGAATTTCGAATTCTTTCTTGATGGAGCTTCCTTGTAGCCGAATTCTTTATGAGCTCCTTCCTTGTTTGCATGGATGAGATGGCGCCTTCATGCCTTGGACTTATTTGAATTCGAAAATCTTCCTTCAAGAGCATGGGCGGTTAAGAGGTTTCCAAGGGTGATTCCTCAAATTGTGGATCTAGATGATGATCCCTTGATTTGTGGATCTAAATGGTGATCCCTTGATTTGTGGATCTAGATTGTTGATGGCTAGGCGCATTAAATTGTGGGCTGATTTCTTGCATTCGAATCATCATCATATTGAGTGGCGCCTAGGTTGATATGGAAGGTGGAGTTGCATTGATTGTAAGCCCCTTCAACTTGGAGTCTTTAGTTGAAGTAGTTGAAGTGCCTCCTTCCATAATTGGAGCTCTACTTGAGTGGCTTTAGCTTGAGCTTCCTAGCTTCCCTTGAGCTGGGCTATAACCTGCCCAATTATTAACACAAAGGCCAGTAGACTATTCTAGAAGCAAATAAGGAAACTACACAATGCACTAGAGCTTTATTCAATGCAAATAAGGAAAGTGCAAATAAGGTAAGAAAGATGACCTAGGAGGGAAAGCCATATCTGATGGGCTTCCTCCTAGTCCTTCCAGACCTCCTTGGGGCAGGGTTGGCCCCTCCATCATGTTGTTTTTGACAAAACAAAGGATCTTGCGCGCCTCATTAGATCTAAGGTGCCTCTACTTTAAACCCTTAGATGGGTTGATAGGGTTGAAATCATCTTCTAGGTTAGATCCAAATAGTCTGATCAGACCATCTGACAGCGTAGATGGGTTGACCAGATAGCACCTGTGCGCAAGCACGAGGTGGCTATAGGTCGACTGCATCAAGGGCGTGTAGCGAGGTCTGGTTGAGACGGCTACTGAACGCACATGAGTTAGGCCCGGGGTCACACCCGCTTGCCGAAACTCATGAGGGTTGTTCAGCCCTTTGCGCATGCATGGTTGACCATTAGGTCAACTCAAGTCAGTTAGGACTTGGTGCATGCAAGGGCAGTGGATCTGACTAGATGGATGAGTGGATCCCTATTAATGGACCGTTGTAAGGTTCTAGGGCATATAAGAAAACTAAAATTGATGCCAAAGGGGTTTTCAAAATGTTATTTTCTTATTAATGGATCACATGTTAATTGGATGGCATGTGCTTGTTTATTTAATCTTATGTGGGCTGCCCGTGTTAATGTGTGCTGTGCTGGGGCCTGCGTGCCTGGATTAAAATTGTAAATTAATATATTTGTGATCTGCGCATCACATTTTGATTAATTTATTGTATAATTGACCTACAAGTCAAGCATGTCTAGATAGATTAAATTGTAAGTTTAATCAGACATGAGCACAGAACACAGTTGGCAGAAGCGCATGCAGCAGAGGCTTGACCAGGTGGGAAGTCTAGGGTTCGACCCTATGACAGGCGCATTCACCTGGTGGGCGCACCTGAGCTGCATTAGGCGCTTGGGCCCTAGGTTGGGCCAGAGAAGATAAAAGACCCATGAAGAAAGCTCAAGTGAAGACTTAAGTGAAAATTAAGGTCTTACTTAGGGTTAATGGGCTTTTACCACATAAGATCAGCATGCTTTCTACTTATCGTTTATAATTAGAATTGCATGAGTTATTTATCTTCTGCTATCACCATAGGGTTTGCATGATAGTTAAGAGGATAAAAGACCGTTAAAATCCAACGCTAAAATATCAAGCTCGATAGCCTTCTGACGCGAAACCTCACTGTTCTGACTATCGTTGGAGCCGTGTTGTACCCACTCAGTGGGCACGTCCATCTATCTTCAGACGGTGTATGATTTCACCTGCGTGTTACAGAGAAGGGATTTATCGCTTCTCGTTGCTCAGCATAGCACGTGGTGGTCCAGGGAGTAGGTCAGGTCAGCTTGACCATGTGGGCTGCATATGTGGCGCATATGGTAGCACATGGAGGCAGCCATCTGAGGGATCAGAGACTGTGTTGTACCAACTCAGTTGGCACAGTCTGCTGGATTGCCCAGATGATGGGGAATCGCACGGGTTGGCGATTGGCAGGGATTGCCTACCAGAAATTAGTGCTTGTACTCTCTGTGCATCTTATCTCGCCTGAGCGGGACGCGGAGACCAAGTATGAAATCTGGATCCCATCTCACTAAAAGAGTATTACTCTTTCGGGCTGTTTTGCTGGATTTTTCAGCCAGATAAAATAGTGAGAAAAAGAATCATTCTTAAGTCCTGGATTGATTCTGGACATTGATACTGACCTTGCTGTTCTTGCATTGTTGTAGATTCCTGCAGCAACGAACACCATGAGCTTCAATGTGCGATCCCTACTGGAAAGGGAGAAGTTTGCTGGGCCAAACTTCTCGGACTGGTACGGACACCTTAAGATCGTTCTTAAGGCTGAGAGGAAACTGTATGTCCTCGAGACGGCTATACCGCCTCAACTCACTGCGAACGCCGCAAGGGCGGTTCGCGATGCCTATGAAAAGCATGTCAATGATAGCATTGATGTTGCTTGCCTGATGCTAGCGTCTATGACGCCACCGCTGCAGCGTCAGCATGAGGATATGTCTGCTATAGAAATTATAGCAAACCTCAAGATGTTGTATGCTGCACAGGCGAGGACTGAATGCTATAATCTGACCAAGCTTTTCTTTCAGAGCAAACTGGCTGAAGGGAGCCCAGTGGGAGCTCACGTGCTCAAGATGATTGGGCACAAGGAGGCTCTGGAGAAACTGGGGCATACCATCAATCAGGAGCTTGCTGTAGACATTATTCTGCAGTCTCTCCCGGCCTCCTTCGATGCGTTCATTATTAACTTTAATATGAACAAGATCGATTGTACTCCGGCAGAGTTGCTGAATATGCTCTTGACTACGGAGGAAACTCTGAAGGGAAAGCCTTCAACCTCTGTCTTGATGTTCCCCTCTAGGAACAAGAAGAAGGGGAAGAAGGGCAAGGCCCCTGTCAAGAACTACAGCAAGGCTCTGAAACAAAAGGTGAAGCGGTCGAAGGACAACAGATGTTTCCATTGTGGCCAGCTGGGTCACTGGAAAAAGGACTGTAAAGCGCTCCAAGGAGACAACAAGGGAAGCATCGCTTCTGGCTCAGGTATATTTGTGACTGAGGTCATGATATCTTCTTCTTCTATTTCATGGGTGTTGGACACTGCATGTGGAGTTCACATTTGTTCAAATGTACAGGGACTCAAGAGAAGAAGACAGGTGGGACAGCATGAGGTGGACCTACGAGTTGGAAACGGGGCACGGGTTGCTGCTGTTGCTGTAGGGGATTATTACATCTCATTACCATCTGGCATTGTATTAGAATTAAACAATTGTTACTTTGTACCCAGTATTACCAAAAATATTATCTCTATTCCTGCTCTTGTCAGGAAAGGGTTTTCCTTTGAATGCAAGATTTCAAAGTGTTATCTTACTCTTGATAATATTGTTTATGCTACTGGTTCAATTAACAATGGGTTATTCATGTTGGACATGGAATGTTCTATACAAAACATTGATAATAAGAAAGCCAAGTATGCTGATCACAGCACCTTGCTATGGCATAGTCGTTTAGGCCATATTAACAAGAAACGCATTAAGCGGTTGCATGACCATGGACTGCTGGGATCATTCTCCTATGAGGAGATTGATACATGCAAAGCTTGTTTAATGGGTAAAATGACGAAGGCTCCTTTTCCTCACAAAGGTCAAAGGGCTTCAGGTTTACTTGACCTTATACACAGTGATGTGTGTGGGCCGTTTAGTAAACATGCCAGAGGTGGCTATTCATACTTCATTACCTTTACTGATGATTTCAGTAGATATGGGTATGTCTATCTGATGAGACATAAAAGTGAATCTTTTGACAAGTTCAAAGAGTTCAAAAATGAAGTACAAAATCAGCTAGGCCGAAATATCAAGGCACTTCGTTCTGATCGAGGTGGAGAATACCTAAGTCGAGTGTTTACTGACTATCTGAAGGAGTGTGGGATTATCTCACAGCTCACTCCGCCAGGAACACCGCAATGGAATGGTGTGTCCGAGAGGAGAAATAGAACATTACTTGATATGGTTCGTTCTATGATGAGTCAGGCTACTCTACCTTACTCCTTTTGGGGTTTTGCACTGGAAACAGCTGCAAAGGTACTAAACCGAGTGCCATCCAAGGCAGTTTCAAAGACTCCATATGAGTTATGGTATGGGAAACAGCCAAGCTTGACATTTCTTAAGATCTGGGGTTGCGAGGCTTATGTCAAAAAGCTCGCCTCTGGGAAACTGGAGAGCAGATCTGAGAAATGTATCTTTGTCGGTTACCCTAGGGAAACTAAGGGTTATTATTTCTACGATCCCAAAGAGAACAAAGTATTTGTTGCTCGGACGGCAGTTTTTCTTGAGAAGGAGTTTCTTCTGCAAGAAGCCAGTGGGAGAGAAATAAAGCTGGATGAGAATCCAGACGAAGGACAAAGTAGTCAAGCACAGTTGGATGAGCCTGAGCCGGTAGAACAGGTTATTGAACAACCTGAGGCTCAGATATCACGGGAACCGCGAAGATCGGGAAGGATCCGTCGTCAGCCTGAGCGCTATGACGGAGTCTACATCATTGATAATGATGAACCCCTCACTTATGCGGATGCGGTCAGTGGACCAGAGTCAGCTAGATGGCTTGAAGCTATGCGAGCCGAAATGGACTCCATGTCAGATAACCAAGTCTGGGATTTGGTTGATCCGCCTCCGGGGGTAATCCCTATAGGCTGTAAATGGGTCTTCAAGAAGAAGATTGACATGGATGGTAACGTGGTTACCTATAAAGGCAGGCTAGTTGCGAAAGGTTTCAAACAAATCTACGGGATAGATTATGATGAAACTTTCTCTCCTGTAGCCATGTTCAAGTCTATTCGGATTCTTTTCGCGATAGCAGCATATTACGATTATGAGATCTGGCAGATGGATGTGAAGACCGCTTTCCTTAATGGAAAACTGGATGAGGATGTGTATATGACACAACCTGAAGGTTTCACTAATCCATCAGATCGTCATAAATTATGCAAATTAAAGAAGTCCATTTATGGACTTAAACAAGCGTCTAGAAGCTGGAATATTCGTTTTGATGAATCAATCTGTGAATTTGGTTTCATCAAGAATGAAGATGACCCGTGTGTATATAAGAGGTTTAGTGGGAGCGTGATTACTTTCCTAGTCCTCTACGTCGATGATATCTTAATCATTGGAAACGATATTCCTGAACTGCATGCTGTTAAAGCATGGTTAGGAAAATGTTTCCAGATGAAAGATCTAGGAGAAGCAGCCTATGTATTAGGTGTGAAGATCTACAGGGATAGATCTAAGAGGCTTCTCGGGCTGTGCCAGAGTACTTACATCGATAAAGTCCTGGAGAGATTTCATTTAGAGAATTCTAAAAGAGGATATCTTCCAGTCAGACATGGTCTGAATCTTTCAAAGAGTCAGTGTCCACAAACACAGACTGAGAAAGATGAAATGGACAATACGCCTTATGCTTCGGCTATTGGGTCCATAATGTATGCGATGTTGTGTACTCGCCCAGACGTCGCTTACGGGTTAAGCGTGACCAGTCGATTCCAAAGTAATCCAGGTCAGGCACACTGGATTGCGGTCAAGAACATTTTGAAATATCTGCGGAGGACCAAAGATATGTTCTTAATATATGGTGGTCAGGAAGAACTCAGTATTGAAGGATATACTGACGCTTCGTTCCAGTCGGACCAGGATGATTTCCGATCGCAATCAGGCTATGTTTTTAGCTTGAATGGAGGAGCAGTGGTGTGGAAAAGTTTCAAACAGTCAACTGTTGCTGATTCCACAACAGAAGCCGAGTATGTTGCAGCCTCGGAAGCATCCAAGGAGGCAGTGTGGATTCGTAAGTTCACAAAGAAACTTGGTGTCGTTCCTTCGAGTGCAGATCCTTTGGTTATCTTCTGTGATAACACTAGAGCAATCGCACAAGCAAAGGAACCACGGTCGCACCAGAAGTCCAAGCACATACAGAGACGGTTTCACTTGATCCGGGAGATCATTGATCGTGGCGAGATCAAAATCTGCAAGGTTCATACAGATGACAATCTGGCTGACCCGCTTACCAAGCCTCTGGCGCAGCAGAAGCATGAGAAGCACTGTAATAATATGGGTGTGAGATTTCTCAACCATTAGATTAAGTGCAAGTGGGAGATTGTTGGGGTATGCCCTTAAGGCTAATGTTTGAGGCCTTGGGATTCTATCAGTATCATGTATATAAACTCTTATGTTTATAAAGGCAATGGTTGTTATTCAGTTTGTTACATTGTCTGCTGCAATAAGTATACTTCTGAATAATGTCTCAATGCTGTTCAGCTAGGCTGACATGCAGTTAAGTCCTTAGTCGAGATATCTTGGTGAACATGAGACAGCCTTGATATGATTGAGACTAATATGTGTTCTAATCTTATAGGATGCTTCGAGCATGGAATAAGATGTAGACTCATGGGTACATTGGATGTACTGGACAGACCCTACTAGGATATTCAATTGCTTGTCTCAATGTGAATAAATCCTTGTTTGCAACAAGTGGCACATGTCCTCTGACTTGAGATCACTTGTGTTTCTAAATGATGATTGTCATTGTTTTGAGGTAGTTCAATATCATTTGAAACATAATGGTTATAGACTATCTTGGATGATGATCATGAGTCAGGTTAGGACATTAGTGATAGATACAGGATTGCCGTCTCCTTGTTTAAGGAGTGTGATGTTCTAAAGGGCCCCCCCGAATGAGATGATTGAGAAAGTGTATGGCCATACCCAGGTGACTATGTTCATCTGATCTAATCATGCTCATCATATTGGAGCTACAGGCTTGACACGCTTGTCCAATAAGAACATCCAGTGGCAAAGGAAACATGTATGCCGAGTGAAGTGGATTCACACTTGTGCTGTGGTTTGGGTGTAGTCTTGGAAGACTCTTTCCTTTATATCGGGAGACAGTGATGTGTTGCTAGATACCCCTCACTGATCGTGATAACGTAAGTTATCGTTACCGACATTTAAAGGAAACCCTCAGGGTCGCACAATTTGATGATATGGCTTACTTGAGTCAGATCGTGTGGACTGAATTGTTTGGGTTCAGTTTAAAGGGATTTAGTCTCTGATTGTAAGTGAGATCTGGTCTGATCATGTTTGATTGATTAGGGTTTGAGATCGGTAAGCTTCGATCGAGAGATTGGATGCTAGATCGGTGAGATCAAGAGCATCAGGATATGAACGGTTAGATCATGAGCCATTTGGTTCATAGAAGGTCTAGACCATGGCTTGGCTTGGTTTGATTTGGTCTTTGAACCAAATACATTTGAACCAAATCAATGAACTGGTTCACTATGTGAACGCTTGGTTCAAAGAGAAGATTCGATGGTTCACTTGATGTGAACGCATATGGCTTTGAAGTACTTACCATTTTGGGAAGTCGGTTTCCAAATGGAATGTAAGTAACGCCTCCACATTAGTGAGGAAGGTTACACTCTAGCCGATCATCTCTTGGGAACGGCTCTCTCCTTTCGGTGGTGATCCATTCACGCAAAGAAGAGAAGGAGCTCTCGCCAAGCAAGAAGTTCTCTTCCCTTCCATACGACAAGCACCTTTGAAGAATCTTGCTAGCACAAGGATCTCAAAGAGTAGCCGACTTCATCTTGTGTGCGCATCGTTTGGAGGAGATCAATTTTGTTCTCTTGATTCCAAGACACCACTCACACAATGGCTATGGTATGATCTTTCATTCATACTTGCAAGTTTTCGACAAGTTGATCATATGTCTCTACAAATGATCCTAAAGAAACCCTAGCTTCCGCTATGAAATTCTTGATATGCGCCCCTTTAGGGTTTCACCCCCTTGCGCTCCCCCTTGAAGGGGACCCTACAAAGACTACACCCAAACCATAGCACAAGTGTGAATCCACTTCACTAGGCACACATGTTTCCTTTGCCACTGGATGTTCTTATTGGACAAGCGTGTCAAGCCTGTAGCTCCAATATGATGAGCATGATTAGATCAGATGAACATAGTCATCTGGGTATGGCCATACACTTTCTCAATCATCTCATCCAGGGGGGCCCCTTTAGAACATCACACTCCAATCAAGGAGACGGCAATCCTATATCTATCACTAGTGCCCTAACATGACTCATGATCATTATCCAAGATAGTCTATAACCATTATGTTTCAAATGATATTGAACTACTTCAAAACAATGACAATCATCATTTAGAAACACAAGTGATCTCAAGTCAGAGGACATGTGCCACTTGTTGCAAACAAGGATTAATCACATTGTGACAAGCAATTGAATATCCTAGTAGGGTCTGTCCAGTACATCCAATGTACCCATGAGTCTACATCTTATTCCATGCTCGAAGCATCCTATAAGATTAGAACACATATTAGTCTCAATCATATCAAGGCTGTCTCATGTTCACCAAGATATCTCGACTAAGGACATTACAGCATGTCAGCCAAGCTGAACAGCATTGAGACATTATTCAGAAGCACACTTATTGCAGCAGACAATGTAACAAACTGAATAACAACCATTGCCTTTATAAACATAAGAGTTTATACATGATACTGGAAGAATCCCAAGGCCTCAAACATTAGCCTTAAGGGCATACCCCAACAGAGAAAGGATGGGAAATCGGCTATGGAAGAACTCTAACACCAACACAATTACTTAACCTAAGAAACTATTAGACAATATTATTTCATCAAAAGGTAATCGAAATACAAGGTGGAGACTATGTTTTTATATAGGCGAGATGGGGCTAGGGCAGGATAGTCATTAGCTTCCATGCGCCTATTACAAAGATGGATAGAGTTTGAATTACAAAATCAAGAGGATGTTGGCGCAAATCCTCTTTGGGAGCTTCCTTCTTTGGTGATCTTCTTTTGGCAACTCTTTAAATGCTTGGGCTGGCGAGAAAGGTGTCTTCTTCATCCTTTGGCGAGATGCTTGTTGGCGCATGGATAAGAGATTCAAAATTTGAATCCTTTCCATGAGAGCATGGGCGGCAACAAGAGATGGTAACTTCTCATAAATGTCTTCATAAATGCCCTCCTTTGATTGTGGATCTTGATGGATAATTCCTTTGATTTTGGATCTTAATGGATGAGGGATTTGAATTCATTCCTTGCTTCGACTAGTGGTTGGCGCATATCCCTTAGATGGATGATGAGGTGGCTGATTGCCCTATTGGAGAGGTGCCCAACAAATATAGCAAGTGAGTTATTGCATGGCTTGAAGTGAGCTTGGGCTTTGAAGTCTTCTTTTCCTTTTCTGGAGCTGAACTTGATGAGTGGACCTTGAGTGACATTGAGCTGGAACTTGAGCTGCTCCTTACTTGAATGACCTGCTAAAATGATCCTAATGCATGCATGCACTACCCTACTATGATGCAAGAGTACATAAAGTTTCATGAATTACAATGCACTACCTACTACAAGTGGACTTGCCATAAATGACTACATGAGGCATGGTTTTATTGAAAAGCAAATTACCCTAAATGCAATGCAAGAAAGGGGAGTCTAAGGGAACCCATATCGAAGAGGTACCCTACGAGTCCGAGCAGATCTCCTCAGAGCAGGGCTACTGCCTCCATCACAACACCAATCAAACTAGCATCCAACAATACATACTCCTAAACTTCAATTTCCTATACACACATAAAACAACTCTCTTTTTACTTATTAGATTTGCATGTTATGCATCATGGCACCATTTGTTTGACTTTTCAAATCAATCACAAAATCATGATCTTCATAAATAGTAAAATTAAAGCATGGTTATCACATGTCTCCTCGGACATTATCATGTAGATGTACATAGATGCAGATATAAACATAGCATAATAATGATAATGCCAGTATAAAACTGAGATTATGTCCTTTTTCTCTTAGGGACCGAGCACGCTCTTGGCTTCACGCTCAACCTACCGGTACCTTCACCACATGGGAACAATTGTCGAATGCCTTCTTGATGAAATACTTTCTACCAAGCAAGACCATCCAATTGAGAAACTAGATCACATGTTTTGCACAGAGAGATGGTGAATCTTTTAGCGAGGCACATGAGTGTTTCAACGATTTACAACGGAAGTGTCCTCACCATAGCCTTGAAAATTGGGTTTTAATTCATACCTTTTACAATGATTTGCTATATAATACCAAACTAACGGTTGATGCTGCTGCAGGAGGAGCTCTCATGAGTAGAACCATTGAAGATGCCTTCAAGTTGCTAGAGGAGATGGCTTTAAATCACAATCAGTGGACTTATGAGAGAGGGGTGCTGTATCGACCTTCTCAAGGTAAGAATGAAAGTGATGGTTGGTGCACCTTGGCAGAAAAGGTAGATTCTTTGTGTAATAGGTTTGATTCTTTTAAAATGCAAACTGCTGTACTTTCTTCATCTATTGTTTGTGATATTTGTGGGAATAATGGCCATATTTCTGAAGAGTGTAAGGTCATTGCTAATCAGAGTAGTGAACTAGTTAATGCATTAGGGAATTTTAATCAAAGTAGAAACAATGATCCCTATTCTGGTACTTACAACCCTTGATGGAGGAATCACCCCAACTTATCTTGGAAAAATAATAACAATGTAGGGGGACAAACTGAAAATAGAGGATACCAACAAAGGCCAAACCAAAATCAAAATCAAAACCAAAATTCAAATGTTGAATCCATGTTAGAAAAGTTTATGGCTAATCAAAATCAATTCATGCAAAATCAAAACAAAGAAATGAAGATCTTAAGGGAATGGTTAGTCAACTTGCATATGAAGTAGGATCTCTAGCAGCCCACAACAAAATATTAGAAAACCAGATAGCCCAACAAGCTAGCACTTCTTACAGACCCCTAGGAAAATTACTTGCTAAACCTGAACCAAACCCTAGGGAGCACTGTAATACTATTATCACTAGAAGTGGGTGGCAATTAGGGGAACCTAAAAAGAAATCTGAGAATAATGAAAAAGAGCCTAATGATGAACATGATCATATGTTAGACTTAGAAAAATCTTTTGAGCATGGGCAATCCCAAACTAGTTTACCACCTCACCAAGGTGATGAACCTAAAGGTGATGTGCCATGTCAGAATGATATTTCTAAACCTAATTCTCCTACACCTTATAGGCCACCTATACCCTTTTACCAAAGGTTAGTGCAAGCAAAATTAGATAAACAATTTGGGAAAATTCTTGATGTTTTAAAGAAGATTTACATTAACATTCCATTCACTAAAACTTTATCTCAAATGCCTTCATATGCTAAATTTTTTAAACAGATCTTGTCTAATAAGAGAAAAATAGAGGACTATGGTACTGTGGCTTTAACTGAAGATTGTAGTACAATTGTAACATCCCGTTATCTTAACCCCAAACAAATGGCACAATTCATGAAAGAAACAGGATGTTATCATACAAGATCGATACATATGCTAGGTAAAACCAAGTCCAGGAAACCCGATTTGAAAATTTCCACAAACCCATACATAAATATCCACAAAACACAAATCTCATAAATCACATAAGGGTACCTGCCACCACGCAATCCTTGCACTAGACATATGCAAGGCAACAGTTATATCAAATCCGATGGCATAAATACAATTCGATTCGAAATTCAAAGCAAAGCCACAAAGTCGATTTTATAAACTCATACCAAACACCGAAACCAGGCTGAGGCCCGCGGTGACACAAAAATCAAACTCATTTAACTGCCACAATCTGGCAACACAAATTTCACATAGTTCACGTGGTTCACACAAATTCACATAGTTCACATCATTCATATAGTTCGTATAACTCATATAGTTCGGCCACAACCGGCCTCATATTTAAGCACAAAAGTTCTTAAATATAATCACAGCAAACTAGCATAATGTCCACGCCAATGCTAACTCAAGAAATGCGCCCCTGCTCTATGCCTGAAAATAGTGAGGGGTGAGCTACACAGCCCAGTGAGTGGATAGTCTAAATCGACCATCCATAACATACATTCAAAAATATAGGCAGATTATTTTAAAAATCTTTAACAGAACATTATGTCAATATACAACAAGATTAAATACAGAAGTCATATAAACAGCCAGATGTACACACCAACATATAACAAACTCAGGTTCTAAACAAACTCAGGTTCTAGAGTTATACTCTAAACCAACTAAACACACCAATACTTAGTTAACCTAGTTGTCCAGCATATTCAGTAGTGACCAATATGGTCTAACCCGGCTTTGGCCTAAGCACTGGGAGCGGCAAAATCTCGTGCAACACATAAACATGGACAGTGAGTAGAATCAAGAGGTGGCCCCCGCCAGGTCACGACGTGGCACTTTGCTCTAAAACACCCCATAAACACATCGATGGCTTGTGTGTAGATTCATGAGGTGGCCCCCGCCGGTTCACGACGTGGCACTTTGCTCTACGACACCCCATATCACAAAAAGAGAGTGATGACATCAAGAGGTGGCCCCTGTCCGACCAAGACATGGCACTTTGCGTCAAAACCCGTTCTCCCAAAAGGTTCCTACTGGACAACAAACACATCTTATATCGTATTTCATAAAGGTGGACTCCTAAGTGTCAACTAGACTCTAGGATAGTCATCACAAAAATCATATCGGGCAGGCTGAACATCAACCCCCATCACAATAATCATAATAGGCAGGCTGAACATCAACCTCCTCACATATCAAATACAGGGCTGAAATTCAAACCCTTAACATATCACATAAGGACTATCCTATGAGTACACGGTTACACTTAGCCATAGTCCTAACCAACACATAACACATAATATTCAAAATTCACATAATCCATCACATAACACATATTGTTCAAAATTCACATAACCCATACTATTCGAAAATCACATAACATAACACATAATATTTCATATTCGAATATCACATAATATAGTGTAGTCCTTAGATTTCATGCTGATTAGTTTAGTCAAACCTTGCTATGTTATCACCCAAATTTCTCAAACAATTAAATAACAGGCTACACACCTAAATTAAATAACATGCTACACACCTAAATAAACAGTCATGGATTGTAATTAACACACATCCAAAAATCATTACAACACATATAACCCACGGTTTTACAACATGTCATCTATTTAAAATTTAAACTCTAGTTAACAAGAATGTCATGCTCAAAATTCACTAATTTAAAACTACCTAAATTCCATAACATCAACATAAAATTATAGCATGTAATTGTCTTTATAATCCTCATGTAAACATGTTAATTTCGGTTTTTCATAAATAATACCAAATTTCGGTTGTCATGAATAATTTATCATAAATAATATCAAGATTTCGGATTATCATGAAAATTATCAAGAATTCGGTTTACATGAAAGAACATCTCAATTTTGGTTTTCATCCCCTAAATTCGGTTTTAACATGGTAGAAATTCCAAGAACTCAAAGGTATCATGTCACAAACACAACTAAATTCATAGGTCAAACAAGACATTCCACTCACCTCTTAAACCGAGAATACTAAGGTTAAAATCTTCCCAAAAAAACTCGCCTAAAGCCTTGATGTCGCCCAAAGGATCTCCAAGAACTCACCAAGGAAGTTTCACCTCAAGGAAATTCGCCAAGGGGAAGAAGATGGAGAAAATCGCCAAGAACTCTTCAAGAATACCAAGATCGCCTTCTTCCTTGCCCTAGCCGCCCCAAGATTTCCTCAAGCCAAAAATCGTCAATTCTTCCTTCCCTAACCGAAATACCCACTAAAAATTTGGTTTTTAATTTTTAACCCATTAACCAATTAATTCAAATAGGGTTTAATCCATTTAACTAATAAATTTGAATTTCAAACCCAATTAGCGCCAACCCAAAAAAAAACTCACAATTAACAATTAATTTAACCATCCACTAACCATTCACTTAACGAAATCCATTAAGGATTTAATTAACATCCAATAAGGATTTAATTAACCAATAAGGTCTAATTAATTAACTTACAATTTACAACCCATAAATCCTAATTAATTTATCATGAACAACCAATAATAATTTATCATAAATTAACAGCCACTAATCAAATAAATAATCTCTAATTAATTTACAATAAATTAACAACCAAAAATCTCTAGTTAATTAACTATTAACAACCAATACATAGAAAAATATCACAGTCAATAATTTTAGACAAAATCAAAATAATGCTAACCAGGACTTAAGATCCTTGGATCTTACAACAATTATCCAGAATAAACTACCACAAAAATTAAAAGATCTAAGTAGTTTCTCTATACCTTGTTCTATTGGAAGCATGACTTTTAACCAAGCCTTATGTGATTTGGGAGCCAGTGTAAGCCTAATGCCACTATCTATTTGCAGGAAACTGGACATTGGAGAGCTTAAACCAACCTCAATATCTTTACAACTCGCTGATAGCTCGGTAAAGTATCCTGTTGGTATTTTAGAGAATGTTCCAATCAAAATAGGTGAGTATTTTATTCCAACTGATTTTGTAGTCCTTGAGATGGAAGAAAGTCATAAAAATCCCATCATACTTGGTAGACCCTTTCAAGCCACTGCAGGAGCACTGATAGATGTTAAGAAAGGAAAACTCACACTAAATATAGGAGAAAACATAATTGAGTTTGAATTGGCAGTTTCACTGAACAAACTTTTATATTCAGGATCATGTTGTAGTGTTGATATAGTTGATAATATTGTTAGTGATGTGCACAATTTATTTGATGAATCCTTTAATATTGAAACTAACACTTTTTTCTGAGCATATGGATATACGATTTCAGGAGAAAACACATCTAATTTCTGAAAAGAGGAAGAAGAAAAGGCCAAGGAGAAAAAGAAGCTCAAAATTACTTAATCAAGGAAGAAAATTTTTAAGTAAAGTTGGACACTGCTTCATGAATGAGCCTTATGTTGTCAAAAGTGATGTACAATCCAAAGGAAAATCAGAGTGGAAACTAAATAAATCAAGATCAAATCTGAGGGCAGAATGGTCAAGCTAATGACCTTTAAACTAGTGCTTCTTGGGAGGCAACCCAAGCACTCTTTCTTTAGTTTATTCTCTTTTATTTTACTTTATTTTTATTTTCGCTTTTAGAACTAATTTTTCTTTTCTTTTTGTAGGTAAAATCTAGTTTTGGTGTAAATTACGGCACTACCGTAATGAAATTTACGGTGCCATATTTTCAATCTGTTTTTGACCAAAAAGTTTAGACCAGATTACGTCACTACCATAAGTCTTTTCACGTGCCGTATTTGTACTTCGAAAACGACCCGAGAGTTTTATTGCTTTTACGGCACTGCTGTAACCTTTTACGCGGGTTGTATTTTCACAAAATTTTCACCTGAGAGTTTCCGTGATTTAACCCGTTTTATGGTAGTACTGTAAATATTTTTACGACCGTATTTTTTTTGAAAAAAAAATATTTCTGTGATTATTTTTACAGCACCACCGTAACAATTTTCACGGCACGGTATTTTTGGTCATTTTTCGACCCGAGAGTTTCGATCATATTACGGCGGTGCTGTAACCATTTTTGTTGTGCCGTACTTGCCACTGGTTTTTGACTAGAGAGTTTCTTGGAAATTATGGCACCGCCATAACCATTTTTGCGGTACCGTACTACCGTTTTGATATTATGGCCCATGTTTTTCGAATTCACCATATTACAGCACTGCCGTAACCAAAATTACGGCCGTAATTCTATCGGCCCTACGCGATATAGGTTTCTCTGCCATTTTTAGGGTTTTCTCCCATTCTCGTGTGCCGACCTTCGACTTTCGGCCTTCAGAGCACGCTGGCAACCCTTCCCGACCAGCTTTCACCACCGATTTGG
This sequence comes from Costus lasius, assembly GCA_027563935.2. Lineage (NCBI taxonomy): Eukaryota > Viridiplantae > Streptophyta > Magnoliopsida > Zingiberales > Costaceae > Costus > Costus lasius. The sequence goes on from CM050452.1 coordinate 52,305,134, forward strand.
TAACATCTCGATCGATTTTTCCGTTTTGGCGAGTTTCACCAGTTTTGTTCGCCCCTTTCTTCGTTTCTCCTCGTTTCTTAGTCGATTTCTAAAATATTTGCTTCCATTTACTCCTTAGATGATTGGCGACTTGTCCATGCTTGTTCCAAGTGATTTTTGACTTATTTTGTGACTGATTTAAGCTTCAACGTGCTAGATGTGCTGTGTTTTTCAAGTTTCACTGTTACGCCCCTTCTTTCCTAGCTAAATCTTTTTAGTTTATGCTTAGATTTTAACTTATTCTTGCTCTCATTATGCTTGTTCAGTGATGATATTCATGTCTAAGGAAGCTGAAAGTATTATTAGAGTTCAATCTTTTCTATATTGTGCTATATTTTAGTTGTAGCCCTAGTTAACTCTTGTACTGAAGATGACACCCAAGAGTAAGGCTGTAGTGTCAAAAAGAAGAGGCAAAGGTCCAGCTGAGTCCTCCACACCACCGAATCCCTATGGCATCATCTTTAGGGATGAAATTCAAGAATCAAGATACAACAAACTAGTGGAGAGAAGGGTTGTGAATACAAAGTATGCTGATAAATGTACCTTAGAGGCACTTGGCTTGTATGATGATGTATTTTGGATGTTCGATCAGATCAGAGCCAAGAAGTTTTTTCATATGACTCCACAGACTTATTTGCCCTTAGTGCTAGAGTTTTTGAGCAATCTTGATATGGATTTATAGGAGTTTACTGACAGGCATGCTGAAGGTGAGATGACCTTCTGCATAGCCAACTTTGAGAGGAAGCTTACCATGAGGGACATCAAATCTATCTTTCATCTGGCATCAGGAGGACATACTTGTGTGTCACTAGGTTTTGTAGAGAGTGTATTTTGGAATCAGATCTCCTCAGAGGTTGATGCAGGAGCATATCACATGATATTTGATCTAATTTTGACTTAGTCAATTTTTGTATAATTATTGTAAATCTTGATTATTCATAGACTTAGTCAACAATTATGTTATAGAGGCACTAATCCATCTTATTTTGCCATGACAATATGAGGTCCAATGGCTACGGTCACATCTCCTACGCTCAAGCTAGTTCAAGTCAAAGAAGAATTCAGCCAAGTCAAGAAGAATTCAGCCCAAGGAGAAAGGCCGAATACGCAATTAACCTCATCAGCCAATCAAACGCCACCACCGATTGCATTTACCAATGCATGCCAAGCAATTATCAACAGCTGCATCTATTCAAACAAATTCCTGCAAAATCTCGGCTGCATCCACAACGTCCACATGAAGTCAACCTTGTGCCAGCAACATTCAAGCACATCTCCATCAAGCTCCACGCGCCAGCAAAGCCACCAATCTCCAGCAAGCAAAGAGAAAAGCTGCCCGTTGCAGCTGGCGTGAAGATGAAGAAAGGAGCAACGGCATTATTACCAGCTCCTCTTTATAAAACTGTATCTCCTTTTGTAAGAAAAACAACAAGTTGAAGATTAATGGAAATAGTGTTTGTCTGATTCGTTCGGATGTCTCCTTCTTCCCCTCTCCTTCTCTAGGTGCTGAGCACCTCTCTTCCTTCTTCAGTTTCCCTCTTCTCCAGCTGAACGTCACCCATCTCCCACCTCTAACCACGCTTAAACATTCTTCCGCCGCTGTCGCAATCCACGCCCGCTTGCTTGCCGAGTCTAGATCTGGACTCTCCGTTCGCCTCGCCGCCAGCGACGATCCAACCGACGGATCGTCCTCAAATTTCAACCACGCCTTCTACAGTTCTAGTCAAACCCATAACCGGTGGGATCGCCCCATCTGACATCGGGATCGCCAGAATCGGAAGATTTCCGGTGACGCCTCAGCTCACGCCCCTGTTTCCGCCCTTACCACGGATCGCCGTCGATCTCCTCCGACAAGTCCCCGTTCGACCCCAAACTCCGGCCATGACCTCTCTTCCATCTTGAGAGCCTCCAGTTGAAGCAGGTTTTGAGTTTGTCCACCATCGGACGAACGGCGAGCAATTCTGCCTACCCGTATAGCTTCCCCTGTTACCACCCATTTTCTGCCCTGCTCCCGCCTTTCACCGTAGTCCAGCTCCGACCGGCCACTGTCCGCCCAGAAACTCAGGCCACATGCTCGCCTCATCCCTAGCAATTCCCAGTTGTAGCAGGTCGGGAGTTCATGCCGTCTCCGATGATCACCGGCAGCCCCTGCATCCTCGCACGTCCTCCCCTGTCTCCGCCAGAAGCAGGCCCGTGTTAGCGCCACCCGCCTCCTAGCGCTCAGGCGCCACCGCCGGCCGGCCGTCACGCCGGAATGCGTCCCTACAGCCTCGAGCCACCCTTCCCCACGCCTCTGCAGCCACCAACGTCGACCAGTTCATGCCCCCGACTCCCTGATGCTTCATGAGAACTCAGCCGAGACCGTTCTGTTCACATTCCAGCATTTTGTCTTAATTTGATTAGCGTTTTTAATGCAGGTAATTAACATGCTAGGGGCCACTGAAACACCTGACGCTCTATACGACTTGGAAGAACATGTCCTGATCTTCATCCTGGACGACTTAATTTCGACTGAGCACCAACAGATCAACCGACGCATCCAAACAAATTAAGCTGTTTGATAAAATTTTTGTGTTGATTTTCCTTGCTGATCTGATTATCTATTTTCTTGGATATGCCCTATTTGACTGACTGAGAATGACACTTCATTTATTTTATATGCTGAAGAGAACAACTTCACTCTGCTATTTGGCTTTATTAGTTTTCATTATAGATCATTCGAACCTATTCTCATACGTGGCATCTTTTCATAAATGATTATCTTTACTGCTTGGAATTATGGCTGCTTATTGTAATTTTAGGTTTTAATTACTTTTCTTTTGGTTTGCACATCACGTGTCTCCGCCCCACATCAGTTTGGTATCAGAGGAAGGTTGTGAGCAACTCTTGTCTGCTCACACGATCCTTGCTTTGCTCTTTGCATTTAAAAAAAAAAAAAAAAAAAAAACATGTTACATGCTTTCATGTTTAGTTCTTCCATTTAGTTTGCATTTGTAAGTTATTTGCTAGTTGTAGTTTATATGCACAAAAAAAAAAAAATCCCATCTTATCTCAGTTTTTCTGACTATTACTTCTGCACTTAGTTGTACCATAAGCTTTTATCATGCGTCACTTTAATCAAAGGGAAGTTATAGCTAGAACAGAATTAATAACTATTAGGGAACACTATAGGACTCTTATACATAGGCCTAATAGTTCTATAAAACAAAAATGTAGGGTTCTCACCCATGGGCCTAATAGTTTTACTACACATATTTGGTGCAATGGTTTTAAATGTAAAACTATTATTGATCATTTTGTCAAGTACAATATCATATCTCCTAGATCCCTTGAAAAATTTGGCCTTACCCTAGAAAAAAATCCTAACCCTTATTGCATAACTTGGGATGATTTGACTTCAACTTTAGTTGACTTTCAATGCTTAGTTCCTATTCAATTAGGCAATATGAAAACTGAAATTTGGTGTGATGTAATGAGTTTAGAAGGATTTGACATCTTGTTAGGAAATGAATTCATGTGTGATTATCATGGACATTATTTTCACAACCCTTGGAGTTATAGTTTTATTCATAAAGGGATGCCACACATAATTCACCCTTATGATGAGTTAAGGGAGCAAACTAAAAAGTTGCAACATGAGTTCAAGGAGCATATGAAAAAGTTGCAACAATCAATGGAAAAATTAAGAAAGCCCCACTTACAAGTTAAACAAGAGAGTCCTAATCCTCTAGAGTTCAACCAAACCTTAGAGCCTACTTTAGAACCTAAACCATGTCTTGATGAAACCACTAAATTTGAAGAAATACATCATGAAGTACCATTACCTTCAATTTTAGGGCCCATACCCATAGGTTCTTTAGAAAACATGCCTCAACTTGAGTCTACCACATCTATTCCAACTAAGGAACCCATTATTAACACATGTGAGAATCAATTGCCTATAGAGATTCCATTAGACATAGCACAACTTAAGTTTGGAACATTTTTAGATATCCAAGTTGAATCCACATCCATAGATCATGATGAACCACACTTTGAACCAATGTTAGATCCTTTTGCCATTGACCTAGACCCCAAGTCTCAATCATTAAGAGAACCACATCTTGAAGGCTTAGAAGACTTGACCCATGATCCCATGATCCTTGAGTCATGCCTCTTAGATCCAACTACCCACGCTCCTAAGCCACCTGTAAGGTCAATCAAACAAAGTGAAAACATGAGTGCTTTACCTCTTTTGCAAGTTGAACATATTGATTTTATCTTTCCTTCTCTTGGATCCTATAATGGACTACATGAGCTTGCCAATATGTCTTGTTTAAATCTGAATTTTCTTTCACCTAGCATATTGATTGTGAGAAGTACATTAGGGGTTAGAATAAAACAACCCACTAAATCTATGCGTGATCAACTTCTCTTCCTACCTATCCTCAAAGATGAATACACTTATAGGCCTCCACCTAAGCGTGATAAATTGTTTACTTCCATGCTAGTAGTTTAATTGTTGTTAGTTTTTTTTAATTACCCTAAGTTTCTCCAGGAGTAGAAACACTTGAACCAGGGGTGTCTGATGCAGGAGCATATCACATGATATTTGATCTAATTTTGACTTAGTCAATTTTTGTATAATTATTGTAAATCTTGATTATTCATAGACTTAGTCAACAATTATGTTTATAGAGGCACTAATCCATCTTATTTTGCCATGACAATATGAGGTCCAATGGCTACGGTCACATCTCCTACGCTCAAGCTAGTTCAAGTCAAAGAAGAATTCAGCCAAGTCAAGAAGAATTCAGCCCAAGGAGAAAGGCCGAATACGCAATCAACCTCATCAGCCAATCAAACGCCACCACCGATTGCATTTACCAATGCATGCCAAGCAATTATCAACAGCTGCATCTATTCAAACAAATTCCTGCAAAATCTCGGCTGCATCCACAACGTCCACATGAAGTCAACCTTGTGCCAGCAACATTCAAGCACATCTCCATCAAGCTCCACGCGCCAGCAAAGCCACCAATCTCCAGCAAGCAAAGAGAAAAGCTGCCCGTTGCAGCTGGCGTGAAGATGAAGAAAGGAGCAACGGCATTATTACCAGCTCCTCTTTATAAAACTGTATCTCCTTTTGTAAGAAAAACAACAAGTTGAAGATTAATGGAAATAGTGTTTGTCTGATTCGTTCGGATGTCTCCTTCTTCCCCTCTCCTTCTCTAGGTGCTGAGCACCTCTCTTCCTTCTTCAGTTTCCCTCTTCTCCAGCTGAACGTCACCCATCTCCCACCTCTAACCACGCTTAAACATTCTTCCGCCGCTGTCGCAATCCACGCCCGCTTGCTTGCCGAGTCTAGATCTGGACTCTCCGTTCGCCTCGCCGCCAGCGACGATCCAACCGACGGATCGTCCTCAAATTTCAACCACGCCTTCTACAGTTCTAGTCGAACCCATAACCGGTGGGATCGCCCCATCTGACGTCGGGATCGCCAGAATCGGAAGATTTCCGGTGACGCCTCAGCTCACGCCCCTGTTTCCACCCTTCTCCACGGATCGCCGTCGATCTCCTCCGACAAGTCCCCGTTCGACCCCAAACTCCGGCCATGACCTCTCTTCCATCTTGAGAGCCTCCAGTTGAAGCAGGTTTTGAGTTTGTCCACCATCGGACGAACGGCGAGCAATTATGCCTACCCGTATAGCTTCCCCTGTTACCGCCCATTTTCTGCCCTGCTCCCGCCTTTCACCGTAGTCCACCTCCGACCGGCCACTGTCCACCCAGAAACTCAGGCCACATGCTCGCCTCATCCCTAGCAATTCCCAGTTGTAGCAGGTCGGGAGTTCATGCCGTCTCCGATGATCACCGGCAGCCCCTGCATCCTCGCACGTCCTCCCCTGTCTCCGCCAGAAGCTGGCCCGTGTTAGCGCCACCCTCCTCCTAGCGCTCAGGCGCCACCGCCGGCCGGCCGTCACGCCGGAATGCGTCCCTACAGCCTCGAGCCACCCTTCCCCACGCCTCTGCAGCCACCAACGTCGACCAGTTCATGCCCCCGACTCCCTGATGCTTCATGAGAACTCAGCCGAGACCGTTCTGTTCACATTCCAGCATTTTGTCTTAATTTGATTAGCGTTTTTAATGCAGGTAATTAACATGCTAGGGGCCACTGAAACACCTGACGCTCTATACGACTTGGAAGAACATGTCCTGATCTTCATCCTGGACGACTTAATTTCGACTGAGCACCAACAGATCAACCGACGCATCCAAACAAATTAAGCTGTTTGATAAAATTTTTGTGTTGATTTTCCTTGCTGATCTGATTATCTATTTTCTTGGATATGCCCTATTTGACTGACTGAGAATGACACTTCATTTATTTTATATGCTGAAGAGAACAACTTCACTCTGCTATTTGGCTTTATTAGTTTTCATTATAGATCATTGGAACCTATTCTCATACGTGGCATCTTTTCATAAATGATTATCTTTACTGCTTGGAATTATGGCTGCTTATTGTAATTTTAGGTTTTAATTACTTTTCTTTTGGTTTGCACATCACGTGTCTCCGCCCCACATCAGAGGTTCATTTTTCTACAGTCTCAGCTAGAGCATCAAGGATTTCCAACCCCTGCATTAAGTATGCCCACAGAGTACTTGCCCACACAGTCTTTGGGAGAGGAGACAATGATGGTATGGTGAGGCAGACTGAACTTTTATTCTTGTGGAGCATGCTATATGGGTATCCCTTGGATGTTGCTTTCTTTTTTGTGAAACATATGAATAAGGTGGCAAGGGCCAAGAAAGGTGCCATTGTGATAGGTGGTTTCATTACACCTATAGCCCTGTTTCTCAATGTTGAACCTTATGGGATTGAAGTGGCCAGAGGGAATTCTAGATTAGACATGGAGTCATGCATGACCATGAAGATGATTGTTAGAGAATTGGACATCTTCTCTTTAGTTATTGGGCCAAGAGGTCAAAAATTGCCATTGCCCAGGACTGAGAAGATCTCTGTGAAAAATCAAGCTAATTGGAAATTGACTCCGAGCGATGCAGAGTATGCTATGCCACCACCTCTTGATACCGTACCACCACCACCCACCTGGGGTGGTAATGATGATCCATTTGGTATGGGGATGGATCCGCCATCTCAGGGAGCCTCAGGATCCTCACATCGTGCTTCAGGGATGGTCTAGTGCATTCGACCTAGGCTTCCAGGCTCCCTCTGCTCAGATGTACCGTCAGGAACATCGAATGGAGAAGATACTTGACTCCATGGGAAGGATGACTGATACCATGCACCATATGCACCTAGATGTTGAAAATCTTAGTAATTACATAGAGGAGATGGGCAACTTTCGTTGTGATCGCTTTGGATTTGAGGATTCTAGGAGAGGTGGAGTGTGTGGAGGATACCAAGGAGAGCAACAAGACGATCCCATGGATGCAGCTGCAGAGGACACTAAGGAGATCTGATCTGACGATGACGAGTGGAGTTTTGTGAGTATCTCTTTCCCTTACTTCTTTGCTATTTTGTTTTTCCTTATCTTATTGATGTTTCATATTTTATAGGGAAGGATGATTCTTCCAAACTCATTGTGTCCACCATTGCAACCTTGCTCTACTTTACATGACTGTTTCAGTATTCGATGTGGTTGTATGATATTGATATTGATTTTTGTCATTCAATATGGTTGTATCATATCTTGATATTGATGATGATTTCGATTGGGTTGTATAACAACTGATGATATTTTTGATTTTGAGCACCTTGTGGAGGTGCATACTTGATGTCATGATGATTTGTATGATTTTGATCATGAATGAATATATTTTTGTTGATGTGATTATTTTGTGACCTAATCTATATTTGAAGATATTCTTTGTGATAGTATGATTCTATTGACAATGAATGAATTCATGCTTGTGATTAGGACTAGATCTATCATGTTGAATTTATTTGTCTAATATATATTTGCTTTTGGAATTTTTCAATGATTGATGAATGAGATTTTGGGTGGATATATTATTTGATGAATTTGATTTAAAAGTGAAACTACTTTTTAAATAAAATTAGCATATGATTATAATTTTTGAATTGATGTTGATAGATTAATTTAGTTGATGTTCATACTATTTGCTATTTGTTGGGAAGAAAGATTCCATGATCCAAATAAAGAGAGTGATGACTCCCTTACTTGGCACTCCACAAAATTGGCAGTGGTACCAAAGACATGGGTTGAAGTCAAAATGAGATAAAAAGAAAAATCAAGAGAATGACTTCTCGTCTTGGCACCGTGTTGATTTGCGGTGGTACCTAAGTTAAGAGTTGAATTCCAAAAAGAAAATGCATGTATCTATGTGGGTACATACCATGAGAGAAATCGTTTCACATTAATTCCTCTACCTTTGGAAATGAGTTCTATTACATTGGTTATGTGATCAGTATACTCTAGCTTTGTCACCAGAAAAAAAGGTGGTAATCGAATTAGAAAATGTGAACGATGCATAAAAGGGAGGAATAAAATAAATTATGAGTGGAAAAAAATCTTGGAAATCCTATTCCTATAAACGAAAGTATGATAGTTTTGAACTGAAACTAGATGAAATCTTGAGCTTGACATTCTATTTATTGTACAAGTTGCAAAGTTTTATTTGATTAAGTTGTAGATCTTGAGAATTGAATTCAAAGGATGATATGTCTATTTTAAATTTTACGCAATAATTGGTGAAATTTTTCATTGGTGATTATATTTTAGAAATTTATTCATCATGAGAAAATCTTTTCCTTTGATCAAAGTTTGAATTTTTGCTCGAGGACAAGCAAAGTTTGAGCCTTATGTGTTTGATGACACCAAAATTTATAGTAAATTTTGTGCCATTTCATGAGTATTTTTGTGTCATATCCATGCTCTTTTGCTTATTTTTATGCCTTTTTTTTATCAATTATTGCGGAATCTACACATTTTCTAGTTTTTGATGATTTTCAAGTAAAAAGGCACTATTTTTAGGCATTTTCAAGCAAATTCAGAAGCATGGATGAATTCCCACCATCAATAGAAGATTACATGTGAAATTTCAAGCAAATTGGAGCTTCAGACCAAATTACGGCACTACGGTAATCCAAATTACGGTACTGTGGTTTCACTGCACCTACAGAACAAACCATGGTACTGCTGTAATTACAGCATTGTCGTAATGGATTTCATGGGCCGTAATATGGGCTCAATTTTGCACATAAAGTTTGATGGATTTTACGGTACTGCCGTGACCAAAATCATGGGTCGTATTTCGAGTCGACTTTTCACCCGAGAGATTTGATGAAAATACGGCACTACCGTAATAGATTTCACGGTACCATAATTCTAGATGATTTCTATTCCGAGAACTTATGCTGAAATTACGGCACTACTGTAACAATTTTCACAGCCGTAATTACAACCTGGATACGTGATTTTCACGCACTGTTTGAAGCCTGATTCTTGCGCGGATGATTTCGGTCGATCCAAGCCATCAATTGAAGATCCGTAAAAAGGGAAATACTCCTTAGATCAAGGACAGGAGACAAACATGAAAAGCCCTAATTTTCATCCCCGATTTAGAGAGAAATCGAGTTCTTCACTGTCGCCCTAGGTTTCACCACCGGGAAGCGTACAAGGCATCTTCAGCCATGAAATTTGAGGGGAAGCTACGCATAGAGGAGGAGAAGATACCCCAGAAAGTTCAAAATGAAAGGAGATCGATCGGAGAAGAAATCAACATAATACTCATCGCCGACACTATTCATCACCGAAATTATGGCTGTAATTTCTATTACAGTCGTGTTGTAAAGTTGTTTTCCCCTTTCTCTTCGATTTCTGATCCTCTGATACTATGGATTATTGTAATTCTTCAACTATGCTAGCTTAAACTCTTTATGGGACATGGGGGAGTAATTCCCCTAAATTTCTTAATGACTAGACTATTTTTACTTTCGTCATGATGATTTTACTATAATAATTATACTTTTGTGATGATTGCCTTTAATTCTTCATAGACTCTTATTGTTAGCATGTTTTAGAGTTTTAGCAATATGGACTGAAAAGTGATTTGCTAGAAACTTGGAATCCTAAAATTGGATGTTAGGAACTCACTATAAGAAATTAGGTTTGTTCTTATTTCTCGATTTTAGAAGCATATTGCCATGTTAATAATCTGAATCTAGGATTGAGTAAATGAGATAAACATGATAATACTGTGAGAAATCAAGTATTGGATTGTTGGAGAACCTTAAGTAGAGCTTGTGAAAATTATAGTATGAAAGTATGTAGTTTTCACTTGAGATGATTGATTTAGAATTCGGATGCATGAAAGTAATCCTTGAGTTCTTTATCAATGATTTACTTATCTTCAGCAATGAATAGATCCTACATGAAAGTGAGGATCGATTCTTTGTAAATTGTCTACGCGAATGCGACATTATTTCTTTATGAAGTAAATTATATCTTTATCAGGATAAAATTTGATTGACGAACATCTATTCACATCTAGTCATGGAAATTAAGGTGGATGAAACCCTAGTCCAAGTTTCTCTCTCTGATATTTTCGTGTAGCTTTCGATAGTTTACTTTTATATTTTCGGTTACCTAGCTTGTAAGAAATTAATTATTTGGTACTTGGCAAACGAGGTCTCTGTGGTTCGATATCTTAATTACTACTTTGAGTATTCGTGCACTTGCGGACTACAACAAAATTCCATATATGGAATTATCCCATGCACCAAGTGTAATTCTAACTCCTATTAGGATTCAAACTTGCCTCAATTAGATTCAATCCACAATTCCTAATTGGATTTCTGTTGGGAAACCCCGGGGACATTTTACAATTTTTCAGAGACACATACATACATTGCACAGCGGAAGAATGTCCCCGAAACAGGTCGGTCCCAAAAACCCAGTGAAGATCGCATGCAAGGGGGTCGACACGATGAGTTAGAAAATACCTCAGAGCAAGATGAGGTCGATGTCGTGATAGGCGCCCAAGCGTGCGCCCTCTGCAGTCTCACACACACGGATGCCTCGAGTCCTCTTCTTCCACGCCCGGTGCTAGCCTCGGGAAGAAGATCCAAGCCTTAGGGAGATGCTCCAACCACCTTGCGCCACCAAGAGAGAAAGATGCGCCAAGTGGTAAGGAAGGAGAAGCTTGCGGCCACTTGATGGAAGAGGAAGAAATTGCGCCCTTGCTCCTTGCTCTCGCTCCCTTCTTATGTTCACTCCTCCAAGGATGATTCTTTTAAGAGGGGGCGGCTAGGGTCACATATATAGGGCAAGAGGCGATTAGGGCAAGGGCTAGGATCATGACAAGTGTAGGGCTAGGATGAGGAGGTTTGATGCAAGGAAAGTCTCCAAGACTTTACCATAAACTTCATTCAACTTTTCCATAATTGCCCAAGTACCATATCAGCCCAAGACATGCCTTAAAGGCATTCATACCATCAAGGGAGAAGGGCTAGGCGCAAATTGCTTCCTTAATGAAGCAATTTTGCCACCCTAACCCCATTATGCCCCTTAGGCGCCAATGGGGTTGGGTTTCTCCCCATTATACCCTTTTAGCCTCTCTTCTCTTCATGAGAACTTGTTATTGGGCTTCCTTGGATAATGAGCTAGCCCAAACTTCATCCTATGGGTTGATTTAAGCATTTGGATCCAATCCAATGCAACCCTAATCCAAGTGTGACCAACCATGGTCAAATACGGGTCAACCTACCAAAAATGAAGTTTGGCTCCAATAACATTCTTCCATCTCATCAGGCCCATTGGTGCTAATGAAATCTCCCAATTAGATCCGAGTTATCCAATAACTTGATCATAAGGCTTCTCGATCAATACGAGAACTCAAGTATCAAGGTGTGCGACCCTGTAGGTTCTTCTGACGCTGGCAGTGCTGACCAAAGGTCACCACAAGCAGTGAGTGGCACCTAGCAGTGCATCGCTGCTACCCAGGTCATTGGAATGGATATCGACATCGACATCCCCATCATCGCAACTAGGTACAGATGCATTACAGTCTCTTTGCCGGACTGATATCCGATTGGACAAGTGTGTCACCACTTGTTTTCACCCAATCACATGGCTATGACTAAAACAGGTTCTTACCTGGGTATGGCCATACACTCTCAGTCATAGAACCATAGAGGAGCTCCATGGATATCATACTTCCCTAAGGAAGGGGTAAATCCTATGTCTGCCCATTGACCTTCTCATATGGGTCGTGATATGCTCAATGACAACCGTTATGACCTCCCAACTACGGCGAGGTGTTAGGTTGTATCAAAGCTAGTCGCTAACCATATAGAACGATCAATGACCTCAAGTCAAGGGATCAATGCATCTCCTGTCACTTGTGAGGATAACTTATGACACCAAGTCATAGCCTCACAGCGGGTCTTTCCAGTATATCCTCCAATGATATACCCATGTGTCTGCGTTAGCACCACGTACCTAACCAGCTCACATACCAGTCTCTCAAGTACCATAGCTGTCCCATATCCACTAAGGTACATCGACTGGGGACAATAGTTTGAGCACAGATCCAATCTGTCTCCAGGGACATTATCATGTTAGTACATGTGCGCAGATGTAAACAAACATTGACAATGACAATGCCAGAATGATATATATAAATATCAAAGTCAAGTAGTACATAAGTGGACCAAAACTAGGTCCTAGGGCATATACACCAACAATCTCCCACTTGCACTAAGACCTAGAGGTTGAGGAATCTTAACCCCATATCTCTAGCGTGACCATCATGCTTCTATTGCGCCAAAGCCTTGGTCAATGGGTCTGCCAGATTGTTCTCTGTGTCAACTCTGCTAATCTTGACATCACCTCTTTCAATGATCTCTCTGATCAGGTGAAATCTTCTGAGTATGTGTTTGGATCTTTGATGAGACCGTGGTTCCTTGGCTTGTGCAATTGCTCCATTGTTGTCACAGTAGAGTTCAATGGGATCCATTGCACTAGGGACCACCTGAAGATCAGATATGAACTTCCTCATCCAAACGGCTTCCTTGGCTGCCTCAGAAGCGGCCACATACTCTGCCTCGGTTGTAGAATCTGCTATGGTGGATTGCTTGAAGCTCTTCCAGCATACAGCACCTCCATTTACCTTGAACACATAGCCGGCCTGCGATCTAAAGTCGTCAGGGTCAGACTGGAATGATGCATCAGTATAGCCCTTCACACTGAGCTCTTCCTGTCCCCCATAGACCAAGAACAAATCCTTAGTTCTCCTCAGATACTTTAGGATGTTCTTTACAGCCACCCAGTGCTGCAGACCTGGATTGGATTGGTATCGGCTGGTTATGCTTACAGCATATGCCACGTCTGGTCTAGTACACAACATTGCATACATGATCGATCCTACTGCCGAAGCATAAGGAATTCGACTCATGTTATCCCTCTCAGCCTGTGTTGTAGGACACTGGCTCTTTGAGAGAGTAAGGCCATGTCTTACTGGAAGGTATCCTTTCTAGGATTGCTCCAAGTTAAACCTCTCCAGGACCTTATCAATGTAGGTACTCTGACTAAGGGCCAGGAGCCTCTTGGATCTTTCTCGGTAGATCCTCACGCCTAGAATATAGGCGGCCTCCCCTAAGTCTTTCATCTCAAAACACTTCCCCAACCATGTCTTCACAGCTTGAAGACTTGGGATGTCGTTTCCGATGAGCAGTATGTCATCGACATACAAGACCAGAAAAATCACCAAGCTCCCACTGAATTTTCTATATACACAGGCGTCATCTTCGCTTTTGATAAAGCCATAATCTCTCACAGCTTCATCAAATCGAAGATTCCAACTTTGAGATGCTTGCTTTAATCCATAAATGGATCTCTTTAGCCTGCAGACCTTACTAGCCTCTGCAGGATGGATGAAGCCATTAGGTTGTGTCATGTACACATCCTCAGTCAGCTTCCCGTTAAGTAACGCTGTCTTCACATCCATCTGCCATATCTCATAGTCATGATATGCAGCTATAGCAAGCAGAATCCGAATGGACTTGATCATGGCAACTGGCGAGAAGGTTTCATCATAGTCCACCCCGTGGACTTGTTTAAAACCTTTAGCCACTAGTCTACCCTTATAGGTAACTATATTGCCATCCATGTCTGTCTTCTTCTTGAAGACCCATTTACACCCTATGGGTTTTACCCCATCAGGCAGCTCAACCAAATCCCAGACTTGGTTAGCCGACATGGAATCCATCTCGGATCGCATGGCGTCAAGCCATCTCTCGGAGTCCGGTCCACTGACCGCCTCATCATAGGTTCTGGGTTCATCCTCAATGATGAAAATTCCATCGTGTTGAGTCGGCAGCGACCCGTACCTCTCAGGTGCACGACGAATCCTCCCAGACCAACGTGGGACCTGTGTCTGAGCCTCAGGTTGTATAACAACTGGTGCAGATGGCTCAGATTCCATCTCTTTGTCTTGTGGTTGCACTTGGACCTCATCCAAGTCAAACTCCCTCCCACTAACTTCTTTCATAAGAAATTCTTTCTCTAGAAAGACAGCACCCCGAGCAACAAAAACTTTGTTCTCGGTTGGGACATAGAAGTAGTATCCTTTAGTTTCCTTCGGATACCCCACAAATACACACTTATCAGATCTAGGTTCTAGCTTGCTAGAATCCTGACGTTTGACATAAGCCTCACATCCCCAGATCCTGATAAACGTGAGATTAGGGCGTCTCCCACTCCATACCTCGTATGGTATTTTGGAGACACTCTTAGATGGAACATTATTCAGTATCAGAGAAGCTGTCTCAAGTGCATGCCCCCAGAATGAGGGAGGTAGAGTTGCATGACCAATCATAGATCGAACCATATCCAATAAAGTTTGATTTCTCCTTTCAGACACACCATTCCATTGAGGTGTTCCAGGAGGAGTGAGTTGGGATATGATCCCAGACTCTCTCAGATAGTCAAAGAACTCTCCACTCAGGTATTCTCCACCTCGATCTGATCGAAGGGCTTTAATGGATCTTCCAAGCTGGTTCTCTACTTCATTCTTGAACTCTTTGAATTTCTCAAAGGACTCAGATTTATGTCTCATTAGGTAGACATATCCATACCTACTGAAGTCATCAGTGAAGGTAATGAAGTAGTTGTACCCTCCTCTGGCTTGTTTATTGAAAGGCCCACACACATCAGTATGTATGAGATCCAATAAACCTCCTGCCCTCTCACCAATCTTGGTGAAGGGTGCCTTTGTCATTTTCCCTAATAAACAAGGTTCACAGGTATCAAATTCCTCCAAGGAACTTGAATCTAACAATCCATTTGCATGGAGTTGTTGGATGCGATTTTTGTTTATATGGGCTAATCGACAGTGCCATAGGAAAGCACCAACTGAACCACTCAGTTTGGTCCTTTTATTACTTATGTTACAGATAGAACTTTCCATATCCAAGATATACAGACCATTGCACAAAGTACCCTTCCCATAGAACATATTTGCAAATGAAAAAGAACAAGAGTTCTTATTTATTTCAAACTTAAATCCCTTCTTTGCTAAGCAAGGAATGGATACAATGTTCTTAGTAAGTGAAGGTACACAAAAGCAATTATCTAGTTCTAATAGAAGTCCAGAAGGCAAGGAGAGAGTCAAGACGCCTACAGCAACAGCAGCAACCTGTGCCCCATTTCCAACGCGTAGGTCAATCTCTCCAGGTCGCACCGATCTACTTTTCTTGAGCCCCTGCATATTTGTACAAATATGAGCTCCACATGCGGTATCCAATACCCATGACATAGAAGTAGAAAGATTGACTTCTGTAACATAGATACCTGAGCTAGAAGTTAAGGCCAAGCCCTTCTTCTCCTCATTCTGAAGCTGCTTGCAGTCCCTTCTCCAGTGACCCTGCTCGCCACAGTGAAAACACCTCTGGTCCTTTGACTTCTTTGCCTTTTTCTTCAGTGCCTTGGTAGGACCTTTGGCACTGCCCTTAGCACGTGCCTTACCCTTCTTCTTTATCTTCTTGGTCGCAGGGACCAAAAGAACAGAATTTGGTTTGGTCTTACCCATTTCACGCTCGGCTGTTTGGAGCATATTCATTAATTCCTCCCGTGTGCACTCAATCCGGTTCATGTTGAAGTTAATAATAAACGGACTGAAGCTAGGGGGCAGGGAATGCAGAATAAGATCCACAACCAGCTCATTGTCTATGGCATGACCCAGTCTTCTGAGATGATCCACATTCCCAATGAGCTTGAGAACATGGGGTCTCACTGGTGCACCCTCAGACAACTTACACCGAAAAACTGCTTTGGCGGTGTCAAATCTTTCAGTTCTAGCCTGAGCCTCGAACATCTGTTTCAGGTGAGTGATCATCTGAAAAGCGTTCTGCTCCTCATATTGCACCTGCAGTTCAGGTGCCATGCTGGCTAGCATAAGACATGCAACCTCCAAAGAGTCATCTTGATGCTTTCTATAAGCATCTCTACCTGCCGTTCGGGCATTAGGCGCAGGAGCCGCAGGAAGAGCCTGTTCAAGGACATACAGCTTCTTCTCGAGCTTGAGGACTATCCTCAAGTTCCGATGCCAGTCCATAAAGTTAGTTCCAACTAACTTATCCTTATCAAGGAGTGATCGCAGTGATAATCCGCCAGTGTTCGTAGCCATTATTCTACAATCACCCAAGAAAAACAGATTAGTACTACTTCGAATCATTTAAACTGGACTTGTTTTAAATGATTACTGCTCCCACTATTTTAAATTCGAATTGACAACCCACAAAGTCAATCGGGAAGTTTAAGACTTCCTAGTGAGATGGGATCCTTATTTCACATGAGGCTTTGCGTCCCACGAGGGTGGGATGAGATGCACAAAGTAACCCATGTTTCCTAAGGTGGGCGCGCCGGCCGGTTGCTCCAAGCAACTCCCCTTGTTGAGATAGTCTTGGGCATTTCATGTCCAGCGAGGGCTGGATGAAACCCTAACCTCTCAACGATGCCTCTAGACTTTCACTATGTGCCCAGTACATGTGAATTTCTAGTCAAGTCCATTCCTAACCGTTTATGCCCAGGGCCAATGAGTTTCCTTGCGAAGGCACGCCCAGGTTAAAACTGGACTGGGGAAACCATTGTCACCACACACTTTCTAAAGATAAGTGGGTGTGTCCCACGAGGGTGGGAACCAGTTCACAACTCCACTGATCGATATCTTAGTGAGGGCTACGCATTAGAAGGCTTCTAGACTTGATATTTTATGAGGGTTTTTAAGGTCTCATCAGTTTTATCTTATGTCTAACAATACAGGCATGCAATCCTATAGTGATAACATAATGATAAAACATCACAGGCATGCTTTTAGCAGATAAGGAAAGCAGTAAACGATGATGTGATCAAAGCCCTTTCAAGATATTGAACCAACCCATGCCAAAGGAGGTTCAACTCTTGACATAGGACTCAAGCCCCTAAGAAAGACCTATCCTAGCCTGAAGAGTCCCCTTCAAGGGGGAGCGCAAGCAGATGAAACCCCTTTCGAAAAGGGGGGCGAAAAACCCTTAAGGGTGGCGCATAAAAATTGCAAGCGGAAGCAAGGGTTTTTCATGGATCTTAGCAAGATAATATGATCAACTTGATGAAGTTTAGATCCATACCAAAGCCATGAGGAAGATGGCGACTTGGAAGAGAAAGATCGAAAGGGATCTTCTCCCTAGTTGACGCACACAAGATGATGTGCTTGCTCCTTGGAGATCCTTGTGCTAGCAAGGTCCTTCAAGGGTCCCTCTCGTATGGTAAGGAAATGAGAGATGATGTCTAGGCTTGCCGAACCTCCACCAAGACCTCGCCTTCTCCACGCCAAAGTCTCGTCAAGCAAGAGCAAGGAGACGAGAGTTGAATGGAGCGTTCAAGTCATTTGGCGTTCAAGGGAACATGCACTAAATGACTTTCCAAAATTGGAAAATCCATTAAGCCATGCGTTCATGATCACTAAATCGATCAAAACGCCAAAACAATGAACCATACGTTCAAGCTCTTGAACCGGTTCAAAGTAAATGTGTTCGGTCCAAAGGCCAAACCAAGCCAGCCCAAGCCAATCGGTCTAGATCAACTAAACCCTAAGGTTTTCAATCTAACCGTTCATCTCATGATGCTCTTGATCTCACCGATCTAGCATCAATCCTCTCGATCGAAGCTTACCGATCTCAAGCCCTAATCAATCAAAAATGATCAGACTGGATCTCACTTACAATCAGAGTTTAAACTCCTTTAAACTGAATCAAAACAATCCAGTCCACACGATCTGACTTAAGCAAGCCATATCATCAAATTGTGCGACCCTAAGGGTTTCCTTTAAATGTCGGTAACGATAACTTACATTATCACGATCAGTGAGGGGTATCTAGCAACACATCACTGTCTCTCGATATAAAGGAAAGAGTCTTCCAAGACTACACCCAAACCATAGCACAAGTGTGAATCCACTTCACAAGGCATGCATGTATCCTTTGCCACTGGATGTTCTTATTGGACAAGCATGTCAAGCCTGTAACTCCAATGTGATGAGCATGATCAGATCAGATGATCACAGTCATCTGGGTATGGCCATACACTTTCTCAATCATCTCATATAAGGGGGGGCCCCATTTAGAACATCACACTCCTTCAATAAGGAGACGGCAATCCTGTATCTAACACTAGTGTCCTAACCTGACTCTTGATCATCATCCAAGATAGTCTATAATCATTATCTTTCAAATGATATTGAACTACCTCAAAACAATGACAATCATCATTTAGAAACACAAGTGATCTCAAGTCAGAGGACATGTGCCACTTGATGCAAACAAGGATTATTCACATTGTGACAAGCAATTGAATATCCTAGTAGGGTCTGTCCAGTACATCCAATGTACCCATGAGTCTACATCTTATTCCATGCTCGAAGCATCCTATAAGATTAGAATACATATTTGTCTCCATCATATCAAGGCTGTCTCATGTTCACCAAGATATCTCGACTAAGGACATTACTGCATGTCAGCCCAGCTGAACAGCTTTGAGACATTATTCAGTAATACACTTATTACAGCAGACAAGGTAACAACCTGAATAATAACCATGCCTTTATAAACACAAGAGTTTATTACATGATACTGATACAATCCCAAGGCCTCAAACATTAGCCTTAAGGGCATACCCCAACAATCTCCCACTTGCACTTAATCTAATGGTTGAGAAATCTCAAACCCATATTATTACAGTGCTTCTCATGCTTCTGCTGCGCCAGAGGCTTGGTAAGCGGGTCAGCCAGATTGTCGTCTGTATGAACCTTGCATATTTTGATCTCGCCACGATCAATGATCTCCCGGATCAAGTGAAACTGTCTCTGTATGTGCTTGGACTTCTGGTGCGACCGTGGTTCCTTTGCTTGTGCAATTGCTCCAGTGTTATCACAGAAGATAACCAAAGGATCGACACTCGAAGGAACAACACCAAGTTCTCTCACGAACTTACGAATCCATACTGCCTCCTTGGATGCTTCCGAGGCTGCAACATACTCGGCTTCTGTTGTGGAATCAGCAACAGTTGACTGTTTGAAACTCTTCCACACCACTGCTCCACCATTCAAGCTAAAAACATAGCCTGATTGCGATCGGAAATCATCCTGGTCCGACTGGAACGAAGCGTCAGTATATCCCTCTATACTGAGTTCTTCCTGACCACCATATATCAAGAACATATCTTTGGTCCTCCGCAGATATTTTAAGATGTTCTTGACTGCAATCCAGTGTGCCTGACCTGGATTACTTTGGAATCGACTGGTCACGCTTAACCCGTAAGCGACGTCTGGGCGAGTACACAACATCGCATACATAATGGACCCAATAGCCGAAGCATAAGGCGTATTGTCCATTTCATCTTTCTCAGTCTGTGTTTGTGGACACTGACTCTTCGAAAGATTCAGACCATGTCTGACTGGAAGATACCCTCTTTTAGAATTCTCTAAATGGAATCTCTCCAGGACTTTATCGATGTAAGTACTCTGGCACAGCCCGAGAAGCCTCTTAGATCTATCCCTGTAGATCTTCACACCTAATACATAGGCTGCTTCTCCTAGATCTTTCATCTGGAAACATTTTCCTAACCATGCTTTAACAGCATGCAGTTCAGGAATATCGTTTCCAATGATTAAGATATCATCGACGTAGAGGACTAGGAAAGTAATCACGCTCCCACTAAACCTCTTATATACACACGGGTCATCTTCGTTCTTGATGAAACCAAACTCAGAGATTGATTCATCAAAACGAATATTCCAGCTTCTAGATGCTTGTTTCAGTCCATAAATGGACTTCTTTAACTTGCATATTTTATGACGATCTGATGGATTAGTGAAACCTTCAGGTTGTGTCATATACACATCCTCATCCAGATTTCCATTAAGGAAAGCTGTCTTCACATCCATCTGCCAGATCTCATAATCATAATATGCAGCTATCGCGAAAAGAATCCGAATAGACTTAAACATAGCTACAGGTGAGAAAGTTTCATCATAATCTATCCCGTAGATTTGTTTGAAACCTTTCGCAACTAGCCTGCCTTTATAGGTAACCACGTTACCATCCATGTCAATCTTCTTCTTGAAGATCCATTTACAGCCTATAGGGATTACTCCCGGAGGCGGATCAACCAAATCCCAGACTTGGTTATCTGACATGGAGTCCATCTCGGCTCGCATAGCATCAAGCCATCTAGCTGACTCCGGTCCACTGACCGCATCCGCATAAGTGAGGGGTTCATCATTATCAATGATGTAGACTCCGTCATAGCGCTCAGGCTGTCGACGGATCCTTCCCGATCTACGCGGTTCCCGTGATATCTGAGCCTTAGGTTGTTCAGTAACCTGTTCTACCGGCTCAGGCTCATCCAAATTCCCTTGACTACTTTGTCCTTCCTCTGGATTCTCATCCAGTTTTATTTCTCTCCCACTGGCCTCTTGCAGAAGAAACTCCTTCTCAAGAAATATGGCCGTCCGAGCAACAAATACTTTGTTCTCTTTGGGATCGTAGAAATAATAACCCTTAGTTTCCTTAGGGTAACCGACAAAGATACATTTCTCAGATCTGCTCTCTAGTTTCCCAGAGGCGAGCATTTTGACATAAGCCTCGCAACCCCAGATCCTGATAAATGTCAAGCTCGGCTGTTTCCCATACCATAATTCATATGGCGTCTTTGAAACGGCCTTGGATGGCACTCGGTTTAGTACCTTTGCAGCCGTTTCCAGTGCAAAACCCCAAAAGGAATATGGAAGAGTAGCCTGACTCATCATAGAACGAACCATATCAAGTAACGTTCTATTTCTCCTCTCGGACACACCATTCCATTGCGGTGTTCCTGGTGGAGTGAGCTGTGAGATAATCCCACACTCCTTCAGATAGTTAGTAAACGCATGACTCAGGTATTCTCCACCTCGATCAGAACGAAGTGCCTTGATATTTCGGCCTAGCTGATTTTGTACTTCATTTCTGAACTCTTTGAACTTGTCAAAAGATTCACTTTTATGTCTCATAAGATAGACATAACCATACCTACTGAAATCATCAGTAAAAGTAATGAAGTACTGATAGCCACCTCTGGCATGTTTACTAAACGGCCCACACACATCACTGTGTATCAGGTCAAGTAAACCTGAAGCCCTTTGACCTTTGTTAGGAAAAGGTGACTTCGTCATTTTACCCATTAAACAAGCTTTGCATGTATCAATCTCCTCATAGGAGAATGATCCCAGCAGTCCATGATCATGCAACCGCTTAATGCGCTTCTTGTTAATATGGCCTAAACGACTATGCCATAACAAGGTGCTGTCATCAGCATACTTGGCTTTCTTATTATCAATGTTTTGTATAGAATATTCCATGTCCAACATGAATAACCCATTGTTAATTGAACCAGTAGCATAAATAATATTATCAAGAGAAAGTACACACTTTGAAATATTGCATTCAAAGGCAAATCCTTTCCTGACAAGAGCAGGAATAGAGATAATATTTTTGGTGATACTAGGTACAAAATAACAATTGTTTAATTCCAATACAATGCCAGATGGTAAAGAAATGAAATAGTCTCCTACAGCAACAGCAGCAACCCGTGCCCCGTTTCCAACGCGTAGGTCTACCTCATGCTGTCCCACCTGCCTTCTTCTCTTGAGTTCCTGCACATTTGAACAAATGTGAACTCCACATGCAGTGTCCAACACCCATGAAACAGAAGAAGATGATATCATGACCTCAGTCACAAATATACCTGAGCCAGAAGCGATGCTTCCCCTCTTATCTCCTTGGAGCGCTTTACAGTCCTTTTTCC
Organism: Costus lasius; assembly: GCA_027563935.2. Classification (NCBI taxonomy): domain Eukaryota; kingdom Viridiplantae; phylum Streptophyta; class Magnoliopsida; order Zingiberales; family Costaceae; genus Costus; species Costus lasius. The sequence continues at coordinate 52,327,516 of CM050452.1, forward strand.
AGTGACCCAGCTGGCCACAGTGGAAACACCTGTTGTCCTTCGACCGCTTTACCTTCTGTTTCAGAGCCTTACTGTAGTTCTTGACAGGGGCTTTGCCCTTCTTCCCCTTCTTCTTGTTCCTGGAAGGAACCATTAAGACAGAGGTTGAAGGCTTTCCCTTCAGAGTCTCCTCAGTTGTCAAGAGCATATTCAGCAGCTCTGCCGGAGTACAATCGATTTTGTTCATATTAAAGTTAATAATGAACGCATCGAAAGAGGGCGGGAGAGACTGCAGAATTATGTCTACAGCAAGCTCCTGATTGATGGTATGCCCCAGTTTCTCTAGAGCCTCCTTGTGCCCAATCATCTTGAGCACGTGAGCTCCCACTGGGCTCCCTTCAGCCAGTTTGCTCTGAAAGAAAAGCTTTGTCAGATTATAGCGTTCTGTCCTCGCCTGTGCAGCATACAGCATCTTGAGGTTCGCTATAATTTCTATAGCCGACATATCCTCATGCTGACGCTGCAGCGGTGGCGTCATAGACGCTAGCATCAGGCAAGCGACATCAATGCTATCATTGACGTGCTTTTCATAGGCATCACGAACCGCCCTTGCGGCGTTCGCAGCGGGTTGAGGCGGCACAGCCGTCTCGAGGACATACAGTTTCCTCTCTGCCTTAAGAACGATCTTAAGGTGTCCGAACCAGTCCGAGAAGTTTGGCCCAGCAAACTTCTCCCTTTCCAGTAGGGATCGCACATTGAAGCTCATGGTGTTCGTTGCTGCAGGAATCTACAACAATGCAAGAACAGCAAGGTCAGTATCAATGTCTAGAATCAATCCAGGACTTAAGAATGATTCGTTTTCTCACTATTTTAGCTGACTGTAAAATCCATAAAACAGTCCGAAAGAGTAACACTCTTTTAGTGAGATGGGATCCAGATTTCATACTTGGTCTCCGCGTCCCGCTCAGGCGAGATAAGATGCACAGAGAGTACAAGCACTAATTTCTGGTAGGCAGTCCTTGCCAATCGCCAACCCGTGCGATTCCCCTTCATCTGGGCAATCCAGCAGACTATGCCAACTGAGTTGGTAGAACACAGTCTCTGATCCCACAGATGGCTGCCTCCATGTGCTGCCATATGCGCCACATATGCAGCCTACATGGTCAAGCTGACCCGACCTACTCCCTGGACCACCACGTGCTATGCTGAGCAACGAGAAGGGATAAATCCCTACTCTGTAACACGCAGGTGTAATCCCGCACCGTCTGAAGATAGATGGACGTGCCCACTGAGTGGGTACAACACGGCTCCAACGATAGTCAGAACAGTGAGATTTCGCGTCAGAAGGCTTACGAGCTTGATATTTTAGCGTTTGGATTTTAACGGTCTTTTATCTTCTCACTATCTGGCAAATCCTATGGCTATAGCAGAAGATAAATAAATCATGTTGTTCTACTTATTTAAACAATAAAAGAAAGCATGCATCTTATGTGGTAAAAGCCCATAGCCTAAGTAAGACCTTAAGATACTTAAGTCTTCACTTGCTCTTCTTGGGTCTTTAGCATCTCATCTGGTCCAACCCAGGGCCCTTGCGCCAAGAGCACCTCAGGTGCGCCACCAGCTGAATGCCCCTGTGGGATGTGTGCCTTTGTGCTCTTTTCTAATCAAAATACATTTTGATCTATCTAGACAAGTTTGACTCGCAGGTCAATTATACAATAAATTAATTAAAAAGTGATTCGCAGATCACAATAATATTAATTTACAGGTTTAATTCCAGGCACGCAGGCCCCAGCACAGCACACATTTAACATGGGCAGCCCACATAAGAATAAATAAACAAGCATAGGCATCAAACAACATGTGATCCAATTAAAAGAAAATAAATTTTGAAAACCCCATTGGCATCAATTTTAATTTTCTTATGTGCCCTACAACCTTACAATGGTCCATTGATAGGGATCCACTCATTCATCTAGTCAGATCCTCTGCCCCTTGCATGCACTAAGTCCTAACTGACTCGAGTTGACCTAATGGTCAACCATGCATGCGCCAAGGGCTGAACAACCCTCATGAGGTCTGGCAAGCGGGTGTGACCCCGGGCCTAACTCATGTGTGTTCAATGGTTGTCTCAACCAGACCTCGCTACACGCCTAAGATGCAATCGACCTATAGCCACCTCGTGCTTGCGCACAGGTGCCATCTGGTCGATCCATCTCGGCTGTCAGATGGTCTGATCAGACTATTGGATCTAACCTAGAGGTGACTTCAACCCCATCAACCCATCTAAGGGTTTATAGTAGGCGCCACTTAGATCTAGTCATAGGCGCGCATGTTAGGTTTTTGATAAAACAACATGAACTAAGCGCCAACACAAGACATGCGACAAGATGAACAAACAACATGCGCCAACATAAGGTACACATCTTATTTTCGCATGAAGAAATAACATGTAAGTTTCGCATGTCAACAAGATCTAAGCATACATGTAGATGCGCAACCAAGGATCACAAAATATATCAAGCAATCATATTACATGCTTGAACCGCATGCTTTGATACCAATTGAAGAGTCCCCTTCAAGGGGGAGCGCAAGCAGATGAAACCCCTTTCGAAAAGGGGGGCGAAAAACCCTTAAGGGTGGCGCATAAAAATTGCAAGCGGAAGCAAGGGTTTTTCATGGATCTTAGCAAGATAATATGATCAACTTGATGAAGTTTAGATCCATACCAAAGCCATGAGGAAGATGGCGACTTGGAAGAGAAAGATCGAAAGGGATCTTCTCCCTAGTTGACGCACACAAGATGATGTGCTTGCTCCTTAGAGATCCTTGTGCTAGCAAGGTCCTTCAAGGGTCCCTCTCGTATGGTAAGGAAATGAGAGATGATGTCTAGGCTTGCCGAACCTCCACCAAGACCTCGCCTTCTCCACGCCAAAGTCTCGTCAAGCAAGAGCAAGGAGACGAGAGTTGAATGGAGCGTTCAAGTCATTTGGCGTTCAAGGGAACATGCACTAAATGACTTTCCAAAATTGGAAAATCCATTAAGCCATGCGTTCATGATCACTAAATCGATCAAAACGCCAAAACAATGAACCATACGTTCAAGCTCTTGAACCGGTTCAAAGTAAATGTGTTCGGTCCAAAGGCCAAACCAAGCCAGCCCAAGCCAATCGGTCTAGATCAACTAAACCCTAAGGTTTTCAATCTAACCGTTCATCTCATGATGCTCTTGATCTCACCGATCTAGCATCAATCCTCTCGATCGAAGCTTACCGATCTCAAGCCCTAATCAATCAAACATGATCAGACAGGATCTCACTTACAATCAGAGTTTAAACTCCTTTAAACTGAATCAAAACAATCCAGTCCACACGATCTGACTTAAGCAAGCCATATCATCAAATTGTGCGACCCTAAGGGTTTCCTTTAAATGTCGGTAACGATAACTTACATTATCACGATCAGTGAGGGGTATCTAGCAACACATCACTGTCTCCCGATATAAAGGAAAGAGTCTTCCAAGACTACACCCAAACCATAGCACAAGTGTGAATCCACTTCACAAGGCATGCATGTATCCTTTGCCACTGGATGTTCTTATTGGACAAGCATGTCAAGCCTGTAACTCCAATGTGATGAGCATGATCAGATCAGATGATCACAGTCATCTGGGTATGGCCATACACTTTCTCAATCATCTCATATAATGTAACATCCCACATTCTTAACCCCAAACAAATGGCACAATTCACAAATGATACAGGATGTTTCATATAAGATCGATCATATGCTAGGTAAAACCGAGTTCAAGAAAACACGATCTGAAAAATTTCCATAAATCCATACACACAAATTCACAAAACTCAAATCTCATAAGGGTACCTGCCACCACGCAATCCTTGCACTAGACATATGCAAGGCAACAGTTATATCAAAACCGATTCAAATTCATAAAATCCATAAAGGTACCTGCCACCAGGCAATACTTGCACTAGACATATGCAAGTTACAGGGTATATCAAAACCGATTGCACAGAATATACAACAAGCCGAAATTCAAAATAAAATCACAAAATCGATTTTATAAACTCATACCAAACACCGAAACCAGGCTGAAGCCCGCGGTGACACAAAAATCAAACTCATAAGACTGCCATAACTGGCAACATACTTCACATAGTTCACATAGTCTCATGATTCACATAGTTCATATAGTTTATGTTAAGGCCACAACCGGCCCCAAGAATTAAGCATAAAATTCTTAAAACAGCAAACAGCATAATTATCCACGCCAATGCACTCAAGACATGCGCCCCTGCTCTATGCCTGAAAATAGTGAGGGGTGAGCTTCACAGCCCAGTGAGTGGATAGTCTAAATCGACCATCCATAACATACATTCAAAAATATAGGCAGATTATTTTTAAAAATATTTAACAGAACATTATGTCAACATATAACAAAATAAAGAAACAGAAGTCATATAGACAGTTAAATGTACACACTAGCATATAACAAATTCAGGTTCTAGAGTTTTACTCTAACCCAATTAAACACATATATTCTAAACCAACTAAACACACCATACTTAATTAACCTAGTTGTCCAGCATATTCAGTAGTGACCAATATGGTCTAACCCGGCTTGGCCAAAGCACTGGGAGCTGCAAAATCTCGTGCAACACATAAACATGGATAGTGAGTAGAATCAAGAGGTGGCCCCCGCCAGGTCACGACGTGGCACTTTGCTCTCTCACCCCATAACACATCGATGGATTGTGTGTAGATTCAAGAGGTGGCCCCCGTCAGGTCATGACGTGGCACTTTGCTCTACGACACCCAACGTCACAAAATGAGAGTGATGACATCAAGAGGTGGCCCCTGTCTGATCAAGACATGGCACTTTGCGTCTTATATCACCCCATCACATAAAAGAGTAATGACATCAAGAGGTGGCCCCTGTCTGATCAAGACATGGCACTTTGCGTCTGATATTACCCCATCACATAAAAGAGTAATGACATCAAGAGGTGGCCCCTGTCCGACCAAGACATGGCACTTTGCGTCAAAACCCGTTCTCCCAAAAGGTTCCTACTGGACAACAGACATATCTTATTTCATATTTCACAAAGGTGGACTCCTAAGTGTCAACTAGACTCTAGGATAGTCATCACAAAAATCATATCGGGCAGGCTGAACATCAACCCCCATCACAAAAATCATAATAGGCAGGCCGAACATCAGCCCCCTCACATATCAAATACAGGGCTGAAATTCAAACCCTTCACATATCACATAAGGACTATCCTATGAGTACACTGTTACACTTAGCCATAGTCCTAACCAACACATAACACATAATACTTAAAATTCTCATAATCACATAATTTTCAAAAATCTCATAACCACATAATGTTCACAATTTACATAACAACATAACATTCCAAAAATCGCATAAACACCTAATATTTAAAAATCACATAATTACATAATATTAACAATCATATAATGTAGTGTGGTCCTTAGGTTTCATGCTGATTAGTTCAGTCAAACCTTACTAGGTTATCATCCAAATTTCTCAAACAATTTCTCAATAATGCAGTTAACAAGCATCCATAAAAATTAACATAAAACTAAAACAAGTATTCATATAAATTACTTTACAAATTACCACATGTAACATATTAACTACAAACACCAAAATTCGGTTTTCATAGACAATTATCAAGGTCATCAAGGTTTCGGTTTTCATGTTAACTACAAACATCAATTTCGGTTTTCATAAACAATTATCAAGAACATCAAGATTTCGGTTTTCATGTTAACTACAAACATCATTGATTTAATGTTACCAAAATTGATTTCGGTTTAACTATAATTAACAAGAATTTCATACCCAAAATTCAATGATTTAATGCTACCAAAATTCCTATAAAAATACCTTAAATTTCATACAAATTTTCGGTTAAATAATCATCATATAATCACCTTTGAAAAATTCGGTTTTCATGATATATTCAACTTTACAAAATTCGGTTTTCATCATAGTGAAGTCTTGAATTTCGGTTTTAGCATGGTAAGATTTCCAACAAGCGAATATATCATCTAACTCATCAATTAACACAAACAAATAGATAGAAATCAATTAGACAACCCACTCACCTCTTAAACCGAGAATACCAAGGTAAAAACTTCCACAAGAATTCGTCTAAGACTTTGGAATACTCCTAAGAAGACGCCAACAATTGACAAGGAACGCCTCCAAACACCAAGATGCCGGCCAAAGGGAGAAAAGGAAGAGGAAGAAGAATTTTCGCCTCCAAGTCTCCAAGAATCGCCCACTCCTTCCTAGCCGTCGCCCAAGTTTTCTTCAAGCCAAAAAAATCGCCAAAATCTCCACCCTAACCGAAATTACCCACTTAAGTTTCGGTTTTTAATGTTTAACCCTCTAACCAATTAATTCAAAAGGGTTTAACCCATTTAACTAAAAATTCGAATTTTTAAAAACCCAATTAGTTTAAACCCAATAACCCCTAGTTTAAGTGAAAGTCCAATAAGGGTTAAACTAACATCCAATAAGCTAGTTAACTAATTAAATTTAACATCCACTAACCATTCACTTAACGAAATCCATTAAGGATTTAATTAATATCCAATAAGGTCTAATTAACCAATAAGGTCTAATTAATTATTTACAATTTACAACCCATAAATCCTAATTAATTTATCATGAACAACCAATAATAATTTATCATAAATTAACAGCCAATAATCAAACAAATAATCCCTAATTAATTTACAATAAATTAACAACCAAAAATCTCTAGTTAAATAACTATTAACAACCAATGCATAGAAAAATATCACAGTCAATAATTTTATTTAATTCAAAAATAATGCTTACCAGGACTTAAGATCCTTGGATCTTACATATAAGGGGGGGCCCCATTTAGAACATCACACTCCTTCAACAAGGAGACGGCAATCCTGTATCTATCACTAGTGTCCTAACCTGACTCTTGATCATCATCCAAGATAGTCTATAATCATTATCTTTCAAATGATATTGAACTACCTCAAAACAATGACAATCATCATTTAGAAACACAAGTGATCTCAAGTCAGAGGACATGTGCCACTTGATGCAAACAAGGATTATTCACATTGTGACAAGCAATTGAATATCCTAGTAGGGTCTGTCCAGTACATCCAATGTACCCATGAGTCTACATCTTATTCCATGCTCGAAGCATCCTATAAGATTAGAATACATATTAGTCTCCATCATATCAAGGCTGTCTCATGTTCACCAAGATATCTCAACTAAGGACATTACTGCATGTCAGCCCAGCTGAACAGCTTTGAGACATTATTCAGTAGTACACTTATTACAGCAGACAAGGTAACAACCTGAATAATAACCATGCCTTTATAAACACAAGAGTTTATTACATGATACTGATACAATCCCAAGGCCTCAAACATTAGCCTTAAGGGCATACCCCAACATAGCCGCCCTCTATCTTGGTCTTCATGGTTGGCTCCAAGGTCCTTCCTTCATGGCTTAGCTCTCAAACCTTAAGGGTAGACCTCAAAGGTTCGGCCAATGCCATGATCTTCCTCCAAGGAGAATGCGCCACAATGAAAGATGCCAAGTTAGCTAGCTCTCAAACCAAAGGGTTCGGCCATGCCTAACTTGTGCCATCAAGCAAGCTTGCGCCTTTTCCTTGATGCTTGTTGCGCCACCATGCAAGGTGCGCCAACTTCATGCATGCGCCAAGCTCCAAGTACATGCGCTTCCCTAGTCTTCTTAAAAGCAAAAGGAAAAGCGGCACGCAGGCCTCACGAGGATACATCACAGGCATGCAAAGGGGGGCTTGACTAATGATCACAACATTATGCACAATCAAGGTATTTACTCATGCAATTCTACATGCTCATGAAAAACATAAAATCTGAAATTTTACTTTTTCATTAAAACTAGTCTCTTTTTCTCCTCTTCTTCTCACAAATCTTTTGGTTAATTGCGATTTATTTTTCAAGGTGATTTCAGAGATCCTTTCGGCTGGCAATTTTGTCAGATCAAGAGACTTGGCCAGTCCGAAGACACAATGCCCGTCCTACTTGACAAAACTACGTGCGCCTTTGATCTTTAAATCAGACAAGAAAAATAGTCCAAAAATCCAAAAGAGATTGAGAGGATGATAGAAACAAGAAACCCTAATTTTTTCCTACTTAGAAAAAATCGTTTGCCATGCATCATGCTATTTTCGAAAATAGAGATATGGCATGTGAGCATGAAAGAAAAGCATAAAACTTCGTTCGAGTCTTGCAAGTCCCTCTGATACCACTGTTGGGAAACCCCGGGGACATTTTACAATTTTTCAGAGACACATACATACATTGCACAGCGGAAGAATGTCCCCGAAACAGGTCGGTCCCAAAAACCCAGTGAAGATCGCATGCAAGGGGGTCGACACGATGAGTTAGAAAATACCTCAGAGCAAGATGAGGTCGATGTCGTGATAGGCGCCCAAGCGTGCGCCCTCTGCAGTCTCACACACACGGATGCCTCGAGTCCTCTTCTTCCACGCCCGGTGCTAGCCTCGGGAAGAAGATCCAAGCCTTAGGGAGATTCTCCAACCACCTTGCGCCACCAAGAGAGAAAGATGCGCCAAGTGGTAAGGAAGGAGAAGCTTGCGGCCACTTGATGGAAGAGGAAGAAATTGCGCCCTTGCTCCTTGCTCTCGCTCCCTTCTTATGTTCACGCCTCCAAGGATGATTCATTTAAGAGGGGGCGGCTAGGGTCACATATATAGGGCAAGAGGCGATTAGGGCAAGGGCTAGGATCATGACTAGTGTAGGGCTAGGATGAGGAGGTTTGATGCAAGGAAAGTCTCCAAGACTTTACCATAAACTTCATTCAACCTTTCCATAATTGCACAAGTACCATATCAGCCCAAGACATGCCTTAAAGGCATTCATACCATCAAGGGAGAAGGGCTAGGCGCAAATTGCTTCCTTAATGAAGCAATTTTGCCACCCTAACCCCATTATGCCCCTTAGGCGCCAATGGGGTTGGGTTTCTCCCCATTATACCCTTTTAGCCTCTCTTCTCTTCATGAGAACTTGTTATTGGGCTTCCTTGGATAATGAGCTAGCCCAAACTTCATCCTATGGGTTGATTTAAGCATTTGGATCCAATCCAATGCAACCCTAATCCAAGTGTGACCAACCATGGTCAAATACGGGTCAACCTACCAAAAATGAAGTTTGGCTCCAATAACATTCTTCCATCTCATCAGGCCCATTGGTGCTGATGAAATCTCCCAATTAGATCCGAGTTATCCAATAACTTGATCATAAGGCTTCTCGATCAATACGAGAACTCAAGTATCAAGGTGTGCGACCCTGTAGGTTCTTCTGACACTGGCAGTGCTGACCAAAGGTCACCACAAGCAGTGAGTGGCACCTAGCAGTGCATCGCTGCTACCCAGGTCATTGGAATGGATATCGACATCGACATCCCCATCATCGCAACTAGGTACAGATGCATTACAGTCTCTTTGCCGGACTGATATCCGATTGGACAAGTGTGTCACCACTTGTTTTCACCCAATCACATGGCTATGACTAAAACAGGTTCTTACCTGGGTATGGCCATACACTCTCAGTCATAGAACCATAGAGGAGCTCCATGGATATCATACTTCCCTAAGGAAGGGGTAAATCCTATGTCTATCCATTGACCTTCTCATATGGGTCATGATATGCTCAATGACAACGGTTATGACCTCCCAACTACGGTGAGGTGTTAGGTTGTATCAAAGCAAGTCGCTAACCATATAGAACGATCAATGACCTCAAGTCAAGGGATCAATGCATCTCCTGTCACTTGTGAGGATAACTTATGACACCAAGTCATAGCCTCATAGCGGGTCTTTCCAGTATATCCTCCAATGATATACCCATGTGTCTGCGTTAGCACCACGTACCTAACCAGCTCACATACTAGTCTCTCAAGTACCATAGCTGTCCCATATCCACTAAGGTACATCGACTGGGGACAATAGTTTGAGCACAGATCCAATCTGTCTCCAGGGACATTATCATGTTAGTACATGTGCGCAGATGTAAACAAACATTGACAATGACAATGCCAGAATGATATATATAAATATCAAAGTCAAGTAGTACATAAGTGGACCAAAACTAGGTCCTAGGGCATATACACCAACAATTTCGATTTCAACATTAATTAGGCCCATGATTTAAATCCTTATTGGATTAGGATTTGCGCCCACCTTAATGGGCCTTATCCATATCCAATTCCCATTATGATTTAAATCCTAGTTGGATTAGGATTTGCGCCCAGCCACTATGGGCCTTATCCATATCCAAATTCTTGATTTGAATCCTAATAGGATTAGGATTCTAACTCCTAGTAGAATTAGGATTCCAACTCATAATTAAATTAGGATTCTAACTCCTAATACGATTAGGATTTCAACTCCTAATTAAATTAGGATTCCAACTCCTAGTTCGATTAGGATTCCAATTCCTAATAGGATTAGGATTCCAACTCCTAATTAAATTAGGATTCCAACGCCTAGTTGGATTAAGATTCCAACTCCTAATTAAATTAGGATTCGAATGCAACATGGTTTATAGTCCCAAGTCCAAATCCAACTCCCATACAGAGTACATACTTGGCCAGGATATACATAAACCCATGAATCCCAATTGGACTCAGATTCAACTATGAATCTGTCTTAGTCTTAGGATGAACTCAAATATATTCCAAGATATCCAAATCAAAATACAACGTCAACAGTCTATTGCGTGTGACCCCGTAGGATCCATATGGCGATGGCAATGCTGATTAAACATCATAAGTAGTGAGAGGTATCTAGCAACACATCACTACTACCCATGTCATAGGACTAAAGTCATATGGCAACAACTCCCTAACAAGCAACAAAGATTCCCAGGCATTCTATATCCCTTTGCCCAAACTGATATCCTGCCATTGGATTAGTCTCATATTTATTAATCCAATCTATTGGTCATTACTCAAACAGTATGGCCATACATTCCTATCATACACCAATGAGATGGGGTGCCCCAAAGTGGATATCAAGCTTCCAATTAAGGAAGGGGAAAATCCTACTATTAGTCATTCATATCTCTATATGACTTATGATATGCCCAATGACAGTCGTTTTGATCACCCATTTACGGAGAGATGTAAGACTGTATCAAAACATATCCATCATCACATCTAGACATGAATACCTCATGTCTAAGGATCAATGCAAACCTCTTGCATGTGAGATTGACCTGTTGACTAGACTAGTCAATCCTCACGGTGGATCACTCTAGTGCACCTGAAGCACCTGTATGTTTGCGTTACTGTGCCTCGCACCTAACCAGCCCATACACTAGTCTCACATGCACCAAAGCAGTCCCATATCGGCTAAGGCACCTTGACTGGGGATTACTATGAGAATGGATCCAACCAAACTCCTGGGACATTATTTATGCAATTCAATACATCAACGCAGGTAAAGCAATCTGCATGATAACGACCATACTTTTAACAATTATATGAATTATATCAAAGTACAATCAAATAATGCCGGACCATGTTCATATATTGGACTGCAGGGCATAAACACTAATAGATGAAGCTTCAACCTTGGTGGCGCATCCATTCTTATTGTGCAAGTTAGGGTTTGGCCAAGCCTTTTGGGCTTGAGTGTTATCCCTATTGGCACTTGCATGGTGTGGCATCACCCTTGGAGGAGCCACCTTGGCATTGGCCGAACCCTTGGGGGTGCTTCTAAGTTTTCCCTAGGGGTATTTCTAGGATTTGAGAACTAAACCATAGTGAAGAGGACATTGGAGCCGCACTTGAAGTTCAAACTAGAAGGTCCAGACGAACGATTGCAAGTGGAAGCGTGGCGTTTGAGATCGGCGATAAGAAAAAAATTGAAACATGTCGGGGCGCGGGAAGGGATTTTTTTTATAGAGGGTTTCAGTTAGTTTAACTAGTAAGGACCTTAGTTGTTGGAAACAAGGTCTTCGGGTCAAATCCCGCTCTCATTACTTGCCTATGTCAAAAAAAAAAGGTCTTGTTGGGGCTTGCCTCCTAGGTCAAGCATTGAATACCTTTGGCATGTGTTGGTTCAATGTATTGATTAGGCTATGACCACATCATCTCTTACTACTTTCCTTATCTGCTAAAGCATGCCTATGATATTTTATCTTGTTTTCACTATAGGATTGCATGCTTGAAATGTTAGACAAAAGAAAAAAACTAAGAGGATGAGACCACAAAAACCCTCAAATAAAATATCAAGTATGGATAGCCTTCTAATTCATAGCCCTCATTAAGCTATCGATCAGTGGTATTGTGCATTGTTTCCCATCCTCGTGGGACACACCCACTTATCTTTAGAAGGTGTGTTGTGACAATGGTTTCCCCAGTCCAGTTTTAACCTGGACGTGCCTTTGCAAGGAAACTCATTGGCCCTGGCATAACGGTTAGGAATGGACATGACTAGATTTCCACATGTGCTGGGCATATGGTGGAACTCTAGAGGCATCGTTGAGATGTTAGGGTTTCATGCCGTATCCAGCCCTCGCTGGGCATGAAATGCATAGACTGCCTCAATAAGGGGAGTTGCTAAGTGCAATCGGCCGGCGCGTCCACCTTAAGAAGCATGAGTCATTTTGTGCATCTCATCCCACCCTCGTGCGACGCGAAGCCTCATGTGGAATAAATATCCCATCTCACTAGGAAATCTCAGATTTCCCGATTGACTTTGTGGGTTGTCAATTCGATTAAAATAGTGGGAGCCATGATCATTTAAAATAAGTCTAGTTTAAATGTTTTGAAGTAGTACTAATTTGCTTTTCTTGGTTGTTGTATAATAATGGCTACGAACAATAGCAGATGGTCACTGCGATCTATCCTAGAAAGGGATAAGTTGGTTGGATCCAACTTACTGGATTGGTATATGAACTTGAGAACTGTGCTCAAGTTCGAGAGGAAGCTCTATGTCCTTGAGTAGCCTATTCCTGAGCCATTTCCATGGTCGGTCATGAGTTGTGTGAGGCAGGCATGTCTAGGTCACGTCTGGCTTGTGCGATTCAAGTAGATGTGGAGGCCGTCCTACATCAGAGGCTTATGCCAAACATCAGGATTCTAGCAAGCTAAAACTTAGATATGATAAATGTGTCTTTGTGGGGTATCCTAAGGAAACTAAGGGATACTACTTCTAAGTTTCCACCGAGAACAAAGTTTTTGTTGCTCGAGGTGCTATTTTTCTAGAGAAAGAATTTCTCATGAAAGAAGTCAGTGGGAGCAAATTTTACTTGGACGAGGTCCAAGTGAAACCACAGGACAAAGAGATAGAACCTGAGCTACCTGCACCGGCGGCTAGGCAGCTTGAGGCTCAGACACAGGTCCCACGTAGGTCTGGGAGGATTCGTCGTGCACCTGAGAGGTATGGATCGCAGCCGACCCAACACAACGAGAACTTCATCATTGAGGAAGAGCCCAGGTCCTATGATGAGGCGGTCAGTGGACCAGACTCCGACATATGGCTTGAAGCCATGCAATCCGAGATGGATTCCATGTCAGCTAACCAAGTCTGGGATTTGGTTGAGCTGCTGGATTGGGTAAAACCCATAGGGTGTAAATGGGGCTTCAAATTGAAGACTGACATGGATGGCAACATAGTTACCTATAAAGGTAGACTAGTGGCTAAAGGATTCAGACATGTCCATGGGGTGGACTATGTTGAAACCTTTTCGCTAGTTATCATGAACAAATCCATTTGGATTCTGCTTGCTATAGCGGCATATCATGACTATGAGATATGTCAGATGGATGTTAAGATAGCATTCCTTAACGGGAAGCTAACAGAGGATGTGTATATGACACGACCTGATAGCTTCATCCATCCTGCAGAAGCTAATAAGGTATGCAGGCTAAAGAAATCCATTTATGGATTAAAGTAAGCATCTCGAAGTTGGAATCTTCGGTTTGATAAAGCTATGAGAGATTATGGCTTTATTAAAAGTAAAGATGATGCCTGTGTATACAGAAAATTCAGTGGGAGCTTGGTGACTTTTCTAGTCTTGTATGTCGATGACATACTACTCATCGGAAATGACATCCCTACTCTTCAGTATGTGAAGACATGGTTGGGGAAGTGTTTCGAGATGAAAGACTTAGGGGAGGCCGCCTATATCTTAGGCATGAAGATCTACTAGGATAGATCCAAGAGGTTCCTGGCCCTTAGTCAAAGTACCTACATTAATAAGGTCCTGTAAAGGTTCTACATGGAGCAATCCAAGAAAGGATACCTACCAGTAAGACATGGCCTTACTCTCTCAAAGAGCCAATGTCCCGACATAGAGGCTGAGAGGGATGAAATGAGTTGAGTGCCCTATGCTTCGGCAGTAGGATCGATCATGTATGCAATGTTGTGTACTAGACCAGATGTGGCTTATGTTGTGAGCATAACTAGCAGATACCAATCCAATCCGGGTCTACAGCACTGGGTGGCTATAAAGAACATCCTAAACTATCTGAGAAGCATGATGGTCACGCCAGGGATATGGGGTTGAGGATCCTCAACCACTAGGTCTTAGTGCAAGTGGGAGATTGTTGGTGTGTATGCACTGAGACCAAGAATTAGTCCATCTTTGTACTACTTGACTCTGATATTTATATATCATTCTGGCATTGTGTTATCATTGTTCGTCTACATCTGCGATTGATACTTATATGATAATGTCCCTGGAGACAAATTGGATCTGTACTCAAATTATTGTCCCCAGTTAATGTACCATAGTGGATATGGGACAACTATGGTACACGTGAGACTAGTATATGGGCCGGTTAGGCACGAAGTGCTAGCGCAGACATATGGGCGTATCAGTGGTAGATATGCTGGATCGACCCGCTATGAGGCAATGACTTGGTGTCATGAGTTATCCTCACAAGTGATAGGAGATGTATTGATCCTTATACTTGAGGTCATTCACTCTTCTATATGGTTAGAGACATGCTTTGATGCAACATAACACCTCACCGTTGTTGGAAGGTTATAACAGTTGTCATTGAGTATGTCACAACCCATATGAGAAGATCAATGTACAGACACAAGATTAGCCCTTCCTAAGGGAAGCATGATATCCATGGAGCTCCTCTATGGTTCGATGACTTATAGTGTATTTGTTGGGAAATCCCGGGGATTTTAAAATTTTACAGACAAGCACAGCGGAAGCAATCCCCGAAACCGGCCAGTCCCAAAAACCCAAAAGATGGAGTCTTGCGAGGAGATCGACATGGTGAGTAGGAGATGATACCTTGATGCAAATTAAGTGATGCGATGCAGGCGCCCAAATGTGCGCCCTCTGCAGTCTCGCACACAGCCGAACCTCGAATCCTCTTCTTCCATGCCCGGTGCTAGCCTCGGGAAGAAGATCCGCAACTTTGGGAGACTTCCTCAATCACTTGCGCCAACTCCAGAGGAGATGCCAAGGAGAGGAGGTGGAGGTTCGTCGGAGTCCAACTCTTGAAGCACTCCACCAAGATCCGAACCGGAATCAACCGAAGCCAAAGTCCAACTTTGGAGAGGAGGGCGCCAAGGAACTTCCAAAGTTCCGAACTCACTAAAGGGAAGACGAGAGGCAATGGGCGAACATCCCTCTCCCTCTTTCCAGGAGTGGCGACAAGGGGACAGGGGGGGCAAGAGTTCAAGAAGTGCGACGAGGAGGGAGGAAGGGGGTTTATATACCCATGAATAGGTGCACCTCTTCACTAGTGAAGAGGCACACCTCTTCATGAAGAGACACACCTCTTCAAGAGGTAAAACCCATTTCGCCCACTCCAAGTGCCATGCGCCCAAGTACATTCACCCACTCCAAGTGAGAAGCTCCAAGCTTCTCACCTTAAGAAGATGTCCAACTTGGATTTGTCCACCTCAAGGAAATGCGCCAAGCTTACTGCAAGTAGCTTGCGCCATTCCATTTGGCCCATTGGCCCAAATGGCTTATTGAGCCCATTTGGCCTATTAGCCCAACTTGGTCTATTGGGCCCATTTGGCCTACTAGGCCCAAAAACAAGTTAGCTCCAAATGATTCCTTTCATCTCATCTAGCACAGTGGTGCTGATGGATTCTCCCAAATAGATCTGAGTTATCCAATAACTCAATCAATAGGCTACCCGATCAATACGAGAACCCGAGTTTTAAGTTGTGCGACCCTGTAGGTTCCTCTGACATTGGCAGTGATGAACTCAGGTCATCACAAGCAGTGATTGGCACCTAGCAGTGCATCGCTGCTACCCAAGTCATCAGAATGGATATCAACATCGACATCCCCATCATCGCAACAAGGTACCGATGCATTACAGTCTCTTTGCCGAACTGATATTCAATTGGACAAAGTGTGTCACCACTTTATTTTCACCCAATCACATGGTCATGACTAAATTAGGCTTTCACTTGGGTATGTGAAAGCCCCCTAAATCTAAGGGGGGCGAAACCCTAATAGGAGGCGCATATAAAATTCGCAAGGAAGCAAGGGTTTCTTAAAGATCTTTTACATGCCATATGATCAACTGTCAAATGATTGAATAGATCAAGAAGAAGATCATACCATAGCCATTGATTCGAATGGCGTCTTGGAAGAAGATGGCGAAAGGGCTCTCCTCCAAAGGTGACGCACACAAGAGGATGATGACTACTCCATGTGTTCCTTGTGCTAGCAAGGTTCTCCAAGTGCCCTTATCGTATGGAAGGGATGAGATCTACACTTTTCTTGGCCGAATCCTCTCTTGTCGTCAACCTTCACCACGCAAGAGTGAGCCTTTTAGAGCAAGGGGTGAGAGACGAGAATAGAGAAGCGTTGCACTCGAACGTGGAGGCGTTTTCCACTTTGGAAAACCGAATTTCCAAAAATAGCAAATGCTTCAATACATGCGTTATGCGTTCACTCCAAGTGAACCGAACGCTCATCCCTCTAAATTGAACCATGCACTCATACATGAGCCGATTCAATTTGGATTTGGTTCAAGGACCAAATCAAGCCAAGCCTTGGTCCAGATCACCTTAAACCCTAAGATTCAAGATCTGACCGTTCATCTCTTGATGCTCCTGATCTGACCAATCTAGCATCAATTCTCTCGATCGAAGCTTACCGATCTCAAGCCCTAATCAATCAAACATGATCAGACCAGATCTCACTTACAATCAGAGTTTAAATCCCTTAAACTGAACCAAAACAATTCAGTCCACACGATCTGACTTAAGTAAGCCATATCATCAAATTGTGCGACCCTAAGGGTTTCCTTTAAATGTCGGTAACGATAACTTACGTTATCACGATCAGTGAGGGGTATCTAGCAACACATCACTGTCTCCCGATATAAAGGAAAGAGTCTTCCAAGACTACACCCAAACCATAGCACAAGTGTGAATCGACTTCACTAGACATACATGTTTCCTTTGCCACTGGATGTTCTTATTGGACAAGCGTGTCAAGCTTGTAACTCCAATATGATGAGCATGATTAGATCAGATGAACATAGTCATCTGGGTATGGCCATACACTTTCTCAATCATCTCATCCAGGGGGCCCCTTTAGAACATCACACTCCAAACTAGGAGACGGCAATCCTTTATCTATCACTAGTGTCATAACCTGACTCATGATCATTATCCAAGATAGTCTATAACCATTATGTTTCAAATGATATTGAACTACCTCAAAACAATGACAATCATCATTTAGAAACACAAGTGATCTCAAGTCAGAGGAAGTGTGCCACTTGTTTGCATACAAGGATTATTCATATTGTGACAAGCAATTGAACATCCTAGTAGGGTCTGTCCAGTACATCCAATGTACCTATGAGTCTACATCTTATTCCATGCTCGAAGCATCCTATAAGATTAGAACACATATTAGTCTCAATCATATCAAGGCTGTCTCATGTTCACCAAGATATCTCGACTAAGGACAATACTGCATGTCAGCCAAGCTGAACAGCATTGAGACATTATTCAGAAGTATGCATATTGCAGCAGATGATGTAACAAATTGAATAACAACCATTGCCTTTATAAACATGAAGTTTATACATGATACTGATACAATCCCGAGGCCTCAAACATTAGCCTTAAGGGCATACCCCAACAATCTCCCACTTGCACTTAATCTAATGGTTGAGATATCTCAAACCCATATTATTACAGTGCTTCTCATGCTTCTGCTGTGCCAGAGGCTTTGTAAGCGGGTCAGCCAGATTGTCATCTGTATGAACCTTGCAGATTTTGATCTCGCCTCGATCAATGATCTCCCGGATCAAGTGAAACCGTCTCTGTATGTGCTTGGACTTCTGGTGCGACCGTGGTTCCTTTGCTTGTGCGATTGCTCCAGTGTTATCACAAAAGATAACCAAAGGATCTGCACTCGAAGGAACAACACCAAGTTCCTGAACGAACTTACGAATCCACACTGCCTCCTTAGATGCTTCTAAGGCTGCAACA
This sequence comes from Costus lasius, assembly GCA_027563935.2. Taxonomy (NCBI): domain Eukaryota; kingdom Viridiplantae; phylum Streptophyta; class Magnoliopsida; order Zingiberales; family Costaceae; genus Costus; species Costus lasius. Next base: position 52,346,061 of record CM050452.1, read on the forward strand.
TACTCGGCTTCTGTTGTGGAATCAGCAACAATAGATTGTTTGAAACTTTTCCACACCACTGCTCCTCCATTCAAGCTAAAAACATAGCCTGATTGCGATAGGAAATCATCCTGGTCAGATTGGAACGAAGCGTCAGTATATCCTTCAATACTGAGTTCTTCCTGACCACCATACACCAAGAACATATCTTTGGTCCTCCGAAGATATTTCAAAATGTTCTTGACTGCAATCCAGTGCGCCTGACCTGGATTACTTTGGAATCGACTGGTCACGCTTAACCCGTAAGCGACGTCTGGGCGAGTACACAACATCGCATACATAATGGACCCAATAGCCGAAGCATAAGGCGTATTGTCCATTTCATCTTTCTCAGTCTGTGTTTGTGGACACTGACTCTTCGAAAGATTCAGACCATGTCTGACTGGAAGATATCCTCTTTTAGAATTCTCTAAATGGAATCTCTCCAGGACTTTATCGATGTAAGTACTCTGGCACAGCCTGAGAAGCCTCTTAGATCTATCTCTGTAGATCTTCACACCTAATACATAGGCTGCTTCTCCTAGATCTTTCATCTGGAAACATTTTCTTAACCATGCCTTAACCGCATGTAGTTCAGGAATATCGTTTCCAATGATCAAGATATCATCGACGTAGAGGACTAGGAATGTAATTACGCTCCCACTAAACCTCTTATATTCACACGGGTCATCTTCATTCTTGATGAAACCAAATTCACAGATTGATTCATCAAAATGAATATTCCAGCTTCTTGATGCTTGCTTAAGTCCATAAATGGACTTCTTTAACTTGCATATTTTATGACGATCTGATGGATTAGTGAAACCTTCAGGTTGTGTCATATACACATCCTGATCCAGATTTCCATTAAGGAAAGCGGTCTTCACATCCATCTGCCAGATCTCATAATCATAATATGCTGCTATTGCGAGAATGATCCGAATAGACTTGAACATGGCTACAGGAGAGAAAGTTTCATCATAATCTATCCCGTAGATTTGTTTGAAACCTTTCGCAACTAGCCTGCCTTTATAGGTAACCACGTTACCATCCACGTCTATCTTCTTCTTGAAGATCCATTTACAGCCTATAGGGATTACTCACGGAGGCGGATCAACCAAATCCCAGACTTGGTTATCTGACATGGAGTCCATCTCGGCGCGCATAGCTTCAAGCCATCTCACTGATTCCGGTCCACTGACCGCATCCGCATAAGTGAGGGGTTCATCATGATCAATGATGTAGACTCCATCATAGCGCTCAGGCTGTCGACGGATCCTTCCCGATCTTCGCGGTTCCCGTGATATCTGAGCCTCAGGTTGTTCAATAACCTGTTCTACTGGCTCATGCTCATCCAACTGTGCTTGACTACTTTGTCCTTCCTCTGGATTCTCATCCAGCTTTATTTCTCTCCCACTGGCCTCTTGCAGAAGAAATTCCTTCTCAAGAAAAATAGCCGTCCGAGCAACAAATACTTTGTTCTCCTTGGGGTCGTAGAAATAATAACCCTTAGTTTCCTTAGGGTAACCGACAAAGATGCATTTCTCATATCTGCTCTCTAGTTTCCCAGAGGCGAGCTTTTTGACATAAGCCTCGCAACCACAGATCTTAATAAATGTCAAGCTCGGCTGTTTCCCATACCATAACTCATATGGAGTCTTTGAAACTGCCTTGGATGGCACTCGATTTAGTACCTTTGCAGCTGTTTCCAGTGCAAATCCCCAAAAGGAGTAAGGTAGAGTAGCCTGACTCATCATTGAACGAACCATATCCAATAAGGTTCTGTTCCTCCTCTCGGACACACCATTCCATTGCGGTGTTCCTGGCGGAGTAAGTTGTGAGACAATCCCACACTGCTTCAGATAGTCAGTAAACTCTCGACTTAGGTATTCTCCACCTCGATCTGAGCGAAGTGCCTTGATATTTCGGCCTAGCTGATTTTGCACTTCATTTTTGAACTCTTTGAACTTGTCAAAAGATTCACTCTTATGTCTCATTAGATAGACATACCCGTATCTACTGAAATCATCAGTAAAGGTAATGAAGTATGAATAGCCACCTCTGGCATGTTTACTAAATGGCCCACACACATCACTGTGTATAAGGTCAAGTAAACCTGAAGCCCTTTGACCTTTTTTAGGAAAAGGAGCCTTCGTCATTTTACCCATTAAACAAGCTTTGCATGTATCAATCTCCTCATAGGAGAATGATCCCAGCAGTCCATGATCATGCAACCGCTTAATGCGTTTCTTGTTAATATGGCTTAAACGACTATGCCATAGCAAGGTGCTATTATCAGCATACTTGGCTTTCTTATTATCAATATTTTGTATAGAACATTCCATGTCCAACATGAATAATCCATTGTTAATTGATCCAGTAGCATAAACAATATTATCTAAAGAAATAATACACTTTGAAATATTGCATTCAAAGGAAAACCCTTTCCTGACAAGAGCAGGAATCGAGATAATATTTTTGGTAATGCTTGGTACAAAGTAACAATTGTTCAGTTCTAATACAAGTTCAGATGGTAATGAGATGTGATATTCTCCTACAGCAACAGCAGCAACCCGTGCCCCGTTTCCAACTCGTAGGTCCACCTCATGCTGTCCCACCTGTCTTCTTCTCTTGAGTTCCTGTACATTTGAACAAATGTGAACTCCACATGCAGTGTCCAACACCCATGAAATAGAAGAAGAAAACATGACCTCAGTCACAAAAATACCTGAGCCAGAAGCGATGCTTCCATTCTTGTCTCCTTGGAGCGCTTTACAGTCCTTTTTCCAGTGACCTAGCTGTCCACAATGGAAACATCTGTATTCCTTCGACCGCTTAACCTTTTGTTTCAGAGCCTTGTTGTAACTCTTGATAGGGGCTTTGCCCTTCTTCCCCTTCTTCTTGTTCCTGGAAGGAACCATCAAGACAGAGGTTGAAGGCTTTCCCTTTAGAGTCAACTCTGTAGTCAAGAGCATGTTCAGTAACTCTGCCGGGGTACAGTCGATCTTGTTCATATTGAAATTAATAATGAACGGATCGAAAGAGGCCGGGAGAGACTGAAGAATGATGTCTACAGCAAGCTCCTGATTGATGGTATGTCCCAGTTTCTCTAGAGCCTCTTTGTACCCAATCATCTTGAGTACGTGAGCTCCCACTGGACTCCCTTCAGTCAGTTTGCTCTGAAAGAAAAGCTTAGTCAAATTGTAGCGTTCAGTCCTAGCCTGTGCAGCATACAGCAACTTGAGGTTTGCTATAATTTCTATAGCAGATAGATCCTCATGTTGACGCTGCAGCTCTGGCGTCATAGACGCAAGCATCAGGCAAGCGACATCAATGCTATCATTGACATGCTTTTCATAGGCTTCCCGAACCGCCCTTGCGGCATTCGCAGCGGGTTGAGGCGGTATAGCCGTCTCGAGGACATACAGTTTCCTCTCTGCCTTAAGAACAATCTTAAGGTGTCCGTACCAGTCTGAGAAGTTTGGCCCAGCAAACTTCTCCCTTTCCAGTAGGGATCGCACATTGAAATTCGTGGTGTTCGTTGCTGCAGTAATCTACAACATTGCAAGAACAGCAAGGTCAGTATCAATGTTTAAAATCAATCCAGGACTTAAGAAAGATTCTTTTCTCACTATTTTATCTGACTGAAAAATCCATTAAACAGTCCGAAAGAGTAACTCTCTTTTAGTGAGATGGGATCCAGATTTCATACTTGGTCTCCGCGTCCCGCTCAGGCGAGATAAGATGCACAGAGAGTACAAGCACTAATTTCTGGTAGGCAATGCCTGCCAATCGCCAACCCGTGCGATTCCCCTTCATCTGGGCAATCCAGCAGACTGTGCCAACTGAGTTGGTACAACACAGTCTCTGATCCCACAGATGGCTGCCTCCATATAGCTCACATATGCTCAGTATGTAGCCTACATGGTCAAGCTGACCTGACCTACTCCCTGGACCACCACGTGCTATGCTGAGCAACGAGAAGCGATAAATCCCTTCTCTGTAAAACGCAGGTGTAATCACACACCGTCTGAAGATAGATGGGCATGCCCACTGAGTGGGTACAACACGGCCCCAACGATAGTCAGAACAGTGAGGTTTCGCATCAGAAGGCTTACGTGCTTGATATTTTAGCGTTGGATTTTAACGGTCTTTTATCTTCTTAACTATCATGCATAACCTATGGCGATAGCAGAAGATTAAATCATGCAGTTCTAATTATATAAACAATAAGTAGAAAGCATGCTGATCTTATGTGGTAAAAGCCCATTAAACCTAAGTAAGACCTTAATTTAACTTAAGTCTTCACTTGAGCTCTTCATGGGTCTTTTGCCTTCTCATCTCGCCCAACCCAGGGCCCAAGCGCCCACTGCAGCTCAGGTGCGCCCACCAGGTAAATGCGCCTGTCCCAGAGTCGAACCCTGGACCTCCCACCTGGTTAAGCCTCAAGCTGCAGGCGCCTCTGCCATGTGTGCTCTGTGCTCTTGTCTGATTAAATTACAATTTAATCTATCTAGACAAGATTGACTCGCAGGTCAATTACACTTTATAAATTAAATAACATGTGATGCGCAGATCACAATAAAAATTAATTTACAATTTTAATTCCAAGCACGCAGGCCCCAGCACAGCACACATTAAATAGGCAGCCCACATAAGATTAAATAAACAAGCATCATGGCATCCAACCAACATGTGATCCAAATAAGAAAATAAAATTTTCGAAAACCCATTGGCATCAATTTTAATTTTCTAATGTGCCTTACTACCTTACAACGGTCCATTACTAGGGATCCACTCATCAGACCTAGTCTTATCCACTGCCCTTGCATGCACCAAGTCCTAACTGACTTGAGTCGACCTAATGGTCAACCATGCATGCGCTGGGCTGAACAACCCTCATGAGTTATGGCAAGCGGGTGTGACCCCGGGCCTAACTCATACGCGTTCACTGGTTGTCTCAACCAGATATCGCTACACGCCTGTCTGCAGTCGACCTATAGCCACCTTGTGCTTGCGCACAGATGCCATCTGGTCGACCCATCTAGGCTGTAAGATGGTCTGATCAGACTGTTTGGATCTTAACTAGGTGATGACTTCAACCCTACTAACCCGTCTAAGGGTTTATAGCAAGCGCTTAGATCTAAGTGAGGCGCGCAAGTGATTAAGTTTTTTAAGAAAAACTACAACATTCAACATGCGCAACTATGTAAGCATCAAACATGCGCCAACATAAGTTATCCTCACACATGCGCCACAATAAAATATATTCAACTAGTAGTTTCGCATGATGAGAAAACTTAGATCTATGCATAAACGCATACATGGATCACCTTCAGCAATCATATGAACATATATAAACCAATCCTCTGATACCAATTGAATGCCCCCTAAATCTAAGGGGGGCGAAACCCTAATAGGAGGCGCATATAAAATTCGCAAGGAAGCAAGGGTTTCTTAAAGATCTTTTACATGCCATGTGATCAACTGTCAAATGATTGAATAGATCAAGAAGAAGATCATACCATAGCCATTGATTCGAATGGCGTCTTGGAAGAAGATGGCGAAAGGGCTCTCCTCCAAAGGTGACGCACACAAGAGGATGATGACTACTCCTTGTGTTCCTTGTGCTAGCAAGGTTCTCCAAGTGCCCTTATCGTATGGAAGGGATGAGATCTACACTTTTCTTGGCCGAATCCTCTCTTGTCGTCAACCTTCACCACGCAAGAGTGAGTCTTTTAGAGCAAGGGGCGAGAGACGAGAATAGAGAAGCGTTGCACTCGAACGTGGAGGCGTTTTCCACTTTGGAAAACCGAATTTCCAAAAATAGCAAATGCTTCAATACATGCGTTATGCGTTCACTCCAAGTGAACCGAACGCTCATCCCTCTAAATTGAACCATGCGCTCATACATGAGCCGGTTCAATTTGGATTTGGTTCAAGGACCAAATCAAGCCAAGCCTTGGTCCAGATCACCTTAAACCCTAAGATTCAAGATCTGACCGTTCATCTCTTGATGCTCCTGTTCTGACCAATCTAGCATCAATTCTCTCGATCGAAGCTTACCGATCTCAAGCCCTAATCAATCAAACATGATCAGACCAGATCTCACTTACAATCAGAGTTTAAATCCCTTAAACTGAACCAAAACAATTCAGTCCACACGATCTGACTTAAGTAAGCCATATCATCAAATTGTACGACCCTAAGGGTTTCCTTTAAATGTCGGTAACGATAACTTACGTTATCACGATCAGTGAGGGGTATCTAGCAACACATCACTATCTCCCGATATAAAGGAAAGAGTCTTCCAAGACTACACCCAAACCATAGCACAAGTGTGAATCCACTTCACTAGACATACATGTTTCCTTTGCCACTGGATGTTCTTATTGGACAAGCGTGTCAAGCTTGTAACTCCAATATGATGAGCATGATTAGATCAGATGAACATAGTCATCTGGGTATGGCCATACACTTTCTCAATCATCTCATCCAGGGGGCCCCTTTAGAACATCACACTCCAAACTAGGAGACGGCAATCCTTTATCTATCACTAGTGTCCTAACCTGACTCATGATCATTATCCAAGATAGTCTATAACCATTATGTTTCAAATGATATTGAACTACCTCAAAACAATGACAATCATCATTTAGAAACACAAGTGATCTCAAGTCAGAGGAAGTATGCCACTTGTTTGCATACAAGGATTATTCACATTGTGACAAGCAATTGAACATCCTAGTAGGGTCTGTCCAGTACATCCAATGTACCTATGAGTCTACATCTTATTCCATGCTCGAAGCATCCTATAAGATTAGAACACATATTAGTCTCAATCATATCAAGGCTGTCTCATGTTCACCAAGATATCTCGACTAAGGACAATACTGCATGTCAGCCAAGCTGAACAGCATTGAGACATTATTCAGAAGTATACATATTGCAGCAGATGATGTAACAAATTGAATAACAACCATTGCCTTTATAAACATGAAGTTTATACATGATACTGATACAATCCCGAGGCCTCAAACATTAGCCTTAAGGGCATACCCCAACAGTATGGCCATACACTTTCAGTCATGCAACCATAGGGGGGCCCCATAGATATCAAGCTTCCCGTAGGAAGGGGCAAATCCTATGTTTGTCCATTGATCTTCTGATATGGGACATGACATATCCAATGACAACCGTTATGACCTCTCTGCTACAGCGAGATGTTACGTTGTATCAAAGCATGTCCCTAACCATATAGAAGAGTCAATGACCTCAAGTCAAGGGATCAATGCATCTACTATCACTTGTGAGCTTAACTCATGACCCCAAGTTAGAGCCTCACAGCGGGTCGGTCCAGTATATCCACCACTGATATACCCATATACCTGCGTTAGCACCCCGTGCGTAACCAGCCCATATACTAGTCTCACATGTACCAGAGCTGTCCCTTATCCACTCAGGTACTCGACTGGGGACACACCGTTTGAGCACAGATACAATAGGTCTCTAGGGACATTATTATCTATGTACATAATCGCAGATGTAAACACAGCATAATAACGACAATGCCAGAATGATATATATTAAATATCAAAGTCAAGTAGTACAAGATGGACTAACAACGGGTCCAAGGGCATATACACCAACAGTATGGCCATACCCAGGTGAGAACCTGATTTAGTCATAACCACGAGATTAGATGAAAACAAGTGATGACACACTTATCCAATCAGATATCAGTTTGGCAAAGGGACTATAATGTATCTGTACCTAGTTGCGATGATGGGGATGTCGATGTTGATATCCATTCCGACGACTTGGGTAGCAGCGATGCACTGCTTGGTGCCACTCACTACTTGTGGTGACCTTAGGTCAGCACTGCCAACGTTAGAGGAACCTACAGGGTCACACACCTTGATACTCGAGTTCTCGTATTGATTAGGAAGCCTTATGATCGAGTTATTGGATAACTCGGATCTATTTGGGAGATTTCATCAGCACCAATGGGCCTGATGAGATGGAAGAGAGTAATTGGAGCTAAACTTCATCTTTGGTAGGTTGACCCAAAATTGACCAAGATTGGTCACATTTGGATAAGGGTTGCATTGGATTGGATCCAATGGCTTAATCAACAAATGTAATGATGTTTGGGATAGTTTATTACCCAATGAGGCCCAATAACAAGTTGTAATAGGCTAAAAGAGTATAATGGGGAGAAAACTTCTCCCCATTGTTTCCAAGGGTATAATGGGGAGAGCTTAGCGCCTTAGCTTCATTAGGAAGTAAAAGGCGCCTAGCCCTTTGTTCCTTGGAAGGAAAGCATGCCTCTAAGGCAATGCTTGGGGTGTATATGGCCATAGAACTTATTTGGTAAGCTCTAGGTGTAAGATCCAAGGATCTTGAGTCCTGGTAAGCATTATTTTTGATTTAAATAAAATTATTGACTGTGTTATTATTCCTGTGTATTGATTGTTAATTTATGATAAATTAATTAGAGATTTTGGTTGTTGAATTATAGTTAATTAAATTAGAGATTTTTGGATGTTAATGCTAATTAATTAACTAGCTCATTGGATGCTAGTTTTCGGTTAATTAATTAGAGTTTATTGCTTGTTAATTTAAGTTAATTAATTGTTAATTAATTGGAGTTATTGGTTAATTAAATCCTTATTGGATATTAATTACATCCTTATTGGATTTGCGTTTAAGTGAATTCATTAAGTGGATGTTAATTTAAGTTCTTATTGGATTGTCACTTAAACCATGGGTTATTGGGTTTAAAATTCAAATTTAGTTAGTTAAATGGTTAAACCCTATTTGAATTAATGGGTTAATGGGTTAAGAGTTAAAACCGAAAATTCAAATTGATATTTCGGTTAGGGTAGAGTTTTGGCGATTTTTTGGGCTTGGAGAAATCTTGGGCGACGGCTTGAAGAGATTGGCGACGGCTTGAAGAACTTGGCGACTTCTAGGCGATTCTTGAAGAGTTCTTGAGGCGATTTTGGTGATTTCTCCATCTCTTTCCCTTTGGCGAATTATTCCTTGGTGTTTGGTAGCATCTTTCAAAGCCTTAGACGAATTTTTGGAAGGGTTTTTCACCTTGTGTTCTCGGTTCAAGGTGAGTGGGTTGTCTAATTGATTTCTATCTATTTGTTTGTGTTAATTGATGAGTTAGATGATATATTCGCTTGTTGGAAATCTTACCATGCTAAAACCGAATTTTGTAAAGTTGATTATATGATGAAAACCGAATTTTGTAAGGTTGATTATATCATGAAAACCGAATTTTTCAAAGGTGATTATATGATGATTATTTAACCGAAAATTTGTATGAAATTTAAGGTATTTTTATAGGAATTTTGGTAGCATTAAATCATTGAATTTTGGGTATGAAATTCTTGTTAATTATAGTTAAACCGAAATCAATTTTGGTAACATTAAATCAATGATGTTTGTAGTTAACATGAAAACCGAAATCTTGATGTTCTTGATAATTGTTTATGAAAACCGAAATTGATGTTTGTAGTTAACATGAAAACCGAAACCTTGATGACCTTGATAATTGTCTATGAAAACCGAATTTTGGTGTTTGTAGTTAATATGTTACATGTGGTAAATTGTAAAGTAATTTATATGAATACTTGTTTTAAATTTTAAGTTGATTTCATGGATGCTTGATATGACTGTTTCTTGGTGTGTGTAATATGTTAAATAATTATGGTGTTATATTTATGGCTAAGTATCTGTATTTGAGAAACTTGAGTGACAACATAGCAAGGTTTGATTAAACTAATCAGCATGAAATTTAAGGACTACACTATATTCGGTGATATTCGAATATAAAATATTATGTGTTGTGTTATATAATTTTGAACAATATGTGTGATCATGTGAATTTTGAACATTATGTGTGATCTTGTGAATTTTGAACAATATGTGTGATTATGTGAATTTGGAAAATTATGTGATTATGTGATGGTTAGGACTAAGGCTAGGTGTAACTATGAACTCAAGGGGATAGTCCTTATGTGTTATGTTAAGGGTTTGAATTTCAGCCCTGTATTGTGATATGTGAGGAGGTTGATGTTCAGCCTGCCTATTATGATTATTGTGATGGGGGTTGATGCCTGCCCGATATGATTTTTGTGATGACTATCCTAGAGTCTAGTTGACACTTAGGAGTCCACCTTTGTGAAATATGTTCACCTTTGTGAAATATGAAATAAGATATGTCTGTTGTCCAGTAGGAACCTTTTGGGAGAACGAGTTTTGACGCAAAGTGCCATGTCTTGGTCAGACAGGGGCCACCTCTTGATGTCATTACTCTTTTATGTGATGGGGTAATATAAGACGCAAAGTGCCATGTCTTGATCAGACAGGGGCCACCTCTTGATGTCATTACTCTTTTATGTGACGGGGTGATATAAGACGCAAAGTGCCATGTCTTGATCAGACAGGGGCCACCTCTTGATGTCATCACTCTGATGTGTTATGGGGTGATAGAGCAAAGTGCCACGTCGTGACCTGACGGGGGCCACCTCTTGATTCTACTCACTATCCATGTTTATGTGTTGCACGAGATTTTGCAGCTCCCAGTGCTTTGGCCAAGCCGGGTTAGACCATATTGGTCACTACTGAATATGCTGGACAACTAGGTTAATTAAGTATGGTGTGTTTAGTTGGTTTAGAATATATGTGTTTAATTGGGTTAGAGTAAAACTCTAGAACCTGAATTTGTTATATGCTAGTGTGTACATTTAACTGTCTATATGACTTCTGTTTCTTTATTTTGTTATATGTTGACATAATGTTCTGTTAAATATTTTTAAAAATAATCTGCCTATATTTTTGAATGTATGTCATGGATGGTCGATTTAGACTATCCACTCACTGGGCTGTGTAGCTCACCCCTCACTATTTTCAGGCATAGAGCAGGGGCGCATGTCTTGAGTGCATTGGCGTGGATAATTATGCTGTTTGCTGTTTTAAGAATTTATATGCTTAATTCTTGGGGCCGGTTGTGGCCTTAACATAAACTATATGAACTATGTGAATCATGAGACTATGTGAACTATGTGAAGTATGTTGCCAGTTATGGCAGTCTTATGAGTTTGATTTTTGTGTCACCGCGGGCTTCAGCCTGGTTTCGGTGTTTGGTATGAGTTTATAAAATCGATTTTGTGATTTTGTTTTGAATTTCGGCTTGTTGTATATTCTGTGCAATCGGTTTTGATATACCCTGTAACTTGCATATGTCTAGTGCAAGTATTGCCTGGTGGCAGGTACCTTTATGGATTTTATGAATTTGAATCGGTTTTGATATAACTGTTGCCTTGCATATGTCTAGTGCAAGGATTGCGTGGTGGCAGGTACCCTTATGAGATTTGAGTTTTGTGAATTTGTGTGTATGGATTTATGGAAATTTTTCAGATCGTGTTTTCTTGAACTCGGTTTTACCTAGCATACGATCGATCTTATATGATGTTGGGGTATGCCCTTAAGGCTAATGTTTGAGGCCTTGGGATTGTATTAGTATCATGTAATAAACTCTTAAGTTTATAAAGGCATGGTTATTATTCAGGTTGTTACCTTGTCTGCTGTAATAAGTGTACTTCTGAATACTGTCTCAAAGCTGTTCAGCTAGGCTGACAGGCTATATGTCCTTAGTCGAGATATCTTGGTGAACATGAGACAGCCTTGATATGATTGAGACTAATATGAGTGCTAATCTTATAGGATGCTTCGAGCATGGAATAAGACGTAGACTCATGGGTACATTGGATGTACTGGACAGACCCTACTGGGATATTCCATTGCTTGTCACAATGTGAATGATCCTTGTAAGCAGCAAGTGGCACATGTCCTCTGACTTGAGATCACTTGTGTTTCTGAATGATGATTGTCATTGTCTTGAGGTAGTTCAATATCATTTGAAACATAATGATTATAGACTATCTTGGATGGTGAGCTTGAATCAGGTTAGGGCACTAGTGATAGACATAGGATTGCCGTCTCCTTGTTTAAGGAGTGTAGTGTTCTAAGGGCCCCCCTATATGAGATGATTGAGATAGTGTATGGCCATACCCAGATGACTATGTGCATCTGATCTAATCATGCTCATCGTATTGGAGTTACAAGCTTGACCCGCTTGTCCAATAAGAACATCCAGTGGCAAAGGACACATGTATGCCTTGTGAATTGAGTCACACTTGTGCTATGGTTTGGGAGTAGTCTTGGAAGACTCTTTCCTTTATATCGGGAGACAGTGATGTGTTGCTAGATACCCCTCACTGATCGTGATAACGTAAGTTATCGTTACCGACATTTAAAGGAAACCCTCAGGGTCGCACAATTTGGTGATATGGCTTCCTTAAGTCAGATCGTGTGGACTGAATTGTTTTGGTTCAGTTTAAAGAGATTTAATCTCTGATTGTAAGTGAGATCTGGTCTGATCATGTTTGATTGATTAGAGCTTTAGATCGGTAAGCTTCGATCGAGAGAGATGATGCTAGATCGATGCGATCAGAAGCGTCAGATGATGAATGGTCAGATCTAGGACCTTGGGGTCTAATTTGATCTAGACTTAATTTATGGGCTGATTTGGTTTCGCTATTGAACCAAGGATATTGAACCGGCTCATGGGTTGAGCGCTTGGTTCAAGAGGGAGAAGAGGTTGCGTTTGGTTCATGGAAACATGAACGCCAACTCTTAATCGTTGCCAATTTTGGAAAGTTCCAAAAGCATAACGCATATGCGTTCATGGCTTGATGTCTCTCTAATGCTTTTCGGTTTTGTTTCTTGGACGTGGTTTTGGAACGGCTTGCTCGTGTGGAAGGCATCGTTCTTGCGCCAAGGAAGAAGAGCTCTCGAAAAGAAGGAAGCCCTTTTCATCTAATCTCCGACACACGGTTGGAAAAGCTTGGCAATCTTGCTAGCACAAGAGTTGCGCAAGGAGGAAGCTTTCATCCCTTGTGTGTGATTTCTTTGGAGAAGATCCCTTCGATCTTTCTTCTTCCAAGCCGCACCTTCCCATGGCCATGGTAACGAATCTCTCACTTGTTATTCAAGTTGATTATATGAAAGTATAGAATGCGATCTTATGTGGAAACCCTAATTCCGCTGCTATGAGAAAGAAACATATGACTTGCGCCCCCCTCATGAAAGGGGTTCTTCTCACAATAGGTTTTGCGCTCCCCTCCTGAAAGGGTTCCTTCAATTGGTATCAGAGCCAATCTATACTTTTTCATATGATTGCTTGCGGTTCTAATGAGTAGATCATCATGTTTGATCCATGAATATGTTGGTGAATAGATCTAAAGGTGATTGCTCACATGCCGAAACCTACATGCTAGTTTAGAACTTAGATGTATGTTTCTTCATGAGTTGCGCAAGATGTATGTTTCTTCATGAGTTGCGCATGTTGTTGTGTTGGCGCATGATAAGTATGTTGAATGGTTGAATGATATTTCATCAAATCTTATACCTACTTGCGCGCAAACATTTAGATCTATATGCATCTACTATAAACCCTTAGATGGGTTGATGGGGCTGAAGTCACCTCTAGGTTAGATCCATTAGTCTGATCAGACCATCTGACAGCTCAGATGGGTTAACCTGATAGCACCTATGCGCAAGCACAAGGTGGCTATAGGTTGACTGCATCTAGGGCGTGTAGCGAGGTCTGGTTGAGACACTACTGAACACACTTGAGTTAGGCCCGGGGTCACACCCGCTTGCCAAAACTCATGGGGGTAGTTCAGCCCTTGGCGCATGCATGGTTGACCATTAGGTCAACTCGGGTCAGTTAGGACTCGGTGCATGCAAGGGCAAAGGATCTAACTAGATGGATGAGTGGATCTCCATCAATGCACCATTGTAAGGTTGTAGGGCTCATAAGGAAATTAAAATTGATGCCATGGGGTTTTCAAAACTTTTAATTTCAAGATGATTGGATCACATGTTGATTGAACCATATGCTTGTCTATTTAGTCTTATGTGGGTTGCCCAATTGTGTGCTGTGCTGGGGCCTGCGTGCCTGGACTTAAAAAAAATTGTAAATTAATTTGTGATCTGCGAATCACATTGTACTTAATTTATAATATGTTGTTGACCTGCGAGTCAATCTTGTCTAGATAGATCAAATGTACTTTGATTAGACAAGAACAAAGGCACACATCCAAGAGGGGCATTCACCTGGTGGTGCACCTGTGGTGCTCTTGGCGCTAGGGCACTGGGTTGGACCAGATGAGATGCAATGAAGCTCAAGTGAAGACTTAAGTAATATTAAGGTCTTACTAGGGTTCATGGGCTTTTACCACATAAGATCATGCTTTCTACTTATTGCTAATAATTAGAATTGCATATTTATGTTTATCTTCTGCTATAGCCATAGGAAATGCCTGATAGTAAGAAGATAAAAGACCGTTAAAATCCAACGCTAACATATCAAGCTCGTAAGCCTTCTGACGCGAAACCTCACCTTTCTGACTATCGTTGGAGCCGTGTTGAACCCACTCAGTGGGCACGTCCATCTATCTTCAGACGGTGCTGGATTTCACCTGCGTGTTACAGAGTTGGGATTTATCCCCTCTCGTTGCTCAGCATAGCACGTGGTGGTCCAGGGAGTAGGTCAGGTCAGCTTGACCATGTAGACTACATATGTGGCGCATATGGTAGCACATGGAGGCAGCCATCTCTGGGATCAGAGACTGTGTTGTACCAACTCAGTTGGCACAGTCTGCTGGATTGCCAAGATGAAGGGGAATCGCACGGGTTGGCGATTGGCTGGGAGAGCCTACCAGAAACTAGTGCTTGTCATCTCTGTGCATCTTATCTCGCCTGAGCGGGACGCGGAGACCAAGTATGAAATCTGGATCCCATCTCACTAAAAGAGTGTTACTCTTTCGGACTGTTTACTGGATTTTTCAGTCAGACAAAATAGTGAGAAAAGAATCTTTCTTAAAGTCCTGGATTGATTCTGAAACATTGATACTAACCTTGCTGTTCTTGCTTGTTGTAGATTCCTGCAGCAACGAACACCATGAGCTTCAATGTGCGATCCCTACTGGAAAGGGAGAAGTTTGCTGGGCCGAACTTCTCTGACTGGTTCGGACACCTTAAGATCGTTCTTAAGGCAGAGAGGAAACTGTATGTCCTCGAGACGGCGATACCGCCGCAGCCCGCTCCGAACGCCGCAAGGGCGGTTCGGGATGCCTATGAAAAGCACGTCAATGATAGCATTGATGTCGCTTGCCTGATGCTAGCGTCTATGACGCCACCGCTGCAGCGTCAGCATGAGGATATGTCGGCTATAGAAATTATAGCGAACCTCAAGATGCTGTATGCTGCACAGGCGAGGACAGAACGCTATAATCTGACAAAGCTCTTCTTTCAGAGCAAACTGGCTGAGGGGAGCCCAGTGGGAGCTCACGTGCTCAAGATGATTGGGCACAAGGAGGCTCTGGAGAAACTGGGGCATACCGTCAACCAGGAGCTTGCTGTAGATATTATTCTACAGTCTCTTCCGCCTTCTTTCGATGCGTTCATCATTAACTTTAATATGAACAAAATCGATTGTACGCCGGCAGAGCTGCTGAATATGCTCTTGACTACTGAGGAAACTCTGAAGGGCAAGCCTTCAACCTCTGTCTTAATGGTTCCTTTTAGGAACAAGAAGAAGGGGAAGAAAGGCAAGGCCCCTGTCAAGAATTACAGCAAGGCCCTGAAACAGAAGGTGAAGCGGTCGAAGGACAACAGGTGTTTCCACTGTGGCCAGCTGGGTCACTGGAAAAAGGACTGTAAAGCGCTCCAAGGAGATAAGAGGGGAAGCATCGCTTCTGGCTCAGGTATATACGTGACGGAAGTCATGGTTTCATCTTCTTCTATATCATGGGTGTTGGACACTGCATGTGGAGTTCACATTTGTTCAAATGTGCAGGAACTCAAGAGAAGAAGGCAGGTGGGACAGCATGAGGTAGACCTACGCGTTGGAAACGGGGCACGGGTTGCTGCGGTTGCTGTAGGAGACTATTTCATTACTTTACCATCTGGCATTGTATTAGAATTAAACAATTGTTATTTTGTACCCAGTATTACCAAGAATATTATCTCTATTCCTGCTCTTGTCAGGAAAGGATTTGCCTTTGAATGCAAGATTTCAAAGTGTATTTTGACTTATGATAATATTGTGTATGCCACTGGTTCAATTAACAATGGGTTATTCATGTTGGACATGGAATATTCTATACAAAACATTGATAATAAGAAAGCCAAGTATGCTGATGACAGCACCTTGCTATGGCATAGTCGTTTAGGCCATATAAACGAGAAGCGCATTAAGCGGTTGCATGAACATGGACTGCTGGGATCATTCTCCTATGAGGAGATTGATACATGCAAAGCTTGTTTGATGGGTAAAATGACGAAGTCTCCTTTTCCTCACAAAGGTCAGAGGACTTCAGGTTTACTTGACCTTATACACAGTGATGTGTGTGGGCCATTTAGTAAACATGCCAGAGGTGGCTATCAGTACTTCATTACCTTTACTGATGATTTCAGTAGGTATGGGTATGTCTATTTGATGAGACATAAAAGTGAATCTTTTGACAAGTTCAAAGAGTTCAAAAATGAAGTACAAAATCAGTTAGGCAGAAATATCAAGGCACTTCGTTCTGATCGAGGTGGTGAATACCTAAGTCATGCATTTACTGACTATCTGAAAGAGTGTGGGATTATCTCACAGCTCACTCCGCCAGGAACACCGCAATGGAATGGTGTGTCCGAGAGGAGAAATAGAACGTTACTTGATATGGTTCGTTCTATGATGAGTCAGGCTACTCTTCCATACTCCTTTTGGGGTTTTGCACTGGAAACAGCTGCAAAGGTACTAAACCGAGTGCCATCCAAGGCAGTTTCAAAGACGCCATATGAGTTATGGTACGGAAAACAGCCTAGCTTGACGTTTATCAGGATCTGGGGTTGCGAGGCTTATGTCAAAAGGCTCGCCTCTGGGAAACTAGAGAGCAGATCTGATAAATGTATCTTTGTCGGTTACCCTAAGGAAACTAAGGGTTATTATTTCTACGATCCCAAAGAGAACAAGATATTTGTTGCTCGGACGGCCATATTTCTTGAGAAGGAGTTTCTTCTGCAAGAGGCCAGTGGGAGAGAAATAAAGCTGGATGAGATTCCAGAGGAAGGACAAAGTAGTCAGGCAGAGTTGGATGTGCCTGAGCCAGTAGATCAGGTTACTGAACAACCTGAGGCTCAGATATCACGGGAACCGCGAAGATCGGGTAGGATCCGTCGACAGCCTGAGCGCTATGACGGAGTCTACATCATTGATAATGATGAACCCCTAACTTATGCGGATGCGGTCAGTGGACCGGAGTCAGCTAGATGGCTTGATGCTATGCGAGCCGAGATGGACTCCATGTCAGATAACCAAGTCTGGGATTTGGTTGATCCGCCTCCGGGAGTAATCCCTATAGGCTGTAAATGGATCTTCAAGAAGAAGATTGACATGGATGGTAACTTGGTTACCTATAAAGGCAGGCTAGTTGCGAAAGGTTTCAAACAAATCTACGGGATAGATTATGATGAAACTTTCTCTCCTGTAGCCATGTTTAAGTCTATTCGGATTCTTTTCGCGATAGCTGCATATTACGATTATGAGATCTGGCAGATGGATGTGAAAACAGCTTTCCTTAATGGAAATCTGGATGAGGATGTGTATATGACACAACCGGAAGGTTTCAACAATCCAGCAGATCGTCATAAAATATGCAAGTTAAAGAAGTCCATATATGGACTTAAACAAGCATCAAGAAGCTGGAATATTCGTTTTGATGAATCAATCTCTGAGTTTGGTTTCATCAAGAACGAAGATGACCCGTGTGTATATAAGAGGTTTAGTGGGAGCGTAATTACATTCCTAATCCTCTACGTCGATGATATCTTAATCATTGGAAATGATATTCCTGAATTGCATGCTGTTAAGGCATGGTTAGGAAAATGTTTCCAGATGAAAGATTTAGGAGAAGCAGCCTATGTACTAGGTGTGAAGATCTACAGGGATAGATCTAAAAGGCTTCTCGGGCTGTGCCAGAGTACTTACATCGATAAGGTCCTGGAGAGATTCCATTTAGAGAATTCTAAACGTGGATATCTTCCAGTCAGACATGGTCTGAATCTTTCGAAGAGTCAGTGTCCACAAACACAGACTGAGAAAGATGAAATGGACAATACGCCTTATGCTTCGGCTATTGGGTCCATTATGTATGCGATGTTGTGTACTCGCCCAGACGTCGCTTACGGGTTAAGCGTGACCAGTCGATTCCAAAGTAATCCAGGTTTGGCGCACTGGATTGCGGTCAAGAACATTTTAAAATATCTGCGGAGGACCAAAGATATGTTCTTGATATATGGTGGTCAGGAAGAACTCAGTATAGAGGGATATACTGACGCTTCGTTCCAGTCGGACCAGGATGATTTCCGATCGCAATCAGGCTATGTTTTTAGCTTGAATGGTGGAGCAGTGGTGTGGAAGAGTTTCAAACAGTCAACTGTTGCTGATTCCACAACAGAAGCCGAGTATGTTGCAGCCTCGGAAGCATCTAAGGAGGCAGTGTGGATTCGTAAGTTCGTGAGAGAACTTGGTGTCGTTCCTTCGAGTGCAGATCCTTTGGTTATCTTCTGTGATAACACTGGAGCCATCGCACAAGCAAAGGAACCGCGGTCGCACCAGAAGTCCAAGCACATACAGAGACGGTTTCACTTGATCCGGGAGATCATTGATCGAGGCGAGATCAAAATATGCAAGGTTCATACAGATGACAATCTGGCAGACCCACTTACCAAGCCTCTGGCGCAGCAGAAGCATGTGAAGCACTGTAATAATATGGGTTTGAGATTTCTCAACCATTAGATTAAGTGCAAGTGGGAGATTGTTGGGGTATGCCCTTAAGGCTAATGTTTGAGGCCTTGGGATTGTATTAGTATCATATAATAAACTCTTAAGTTTATAAAGGCATGGTTATTATTCAGGTTGTTACCTTGTCTGCTGTAATAAGTGTACTTCTGAATACTGTCTCAAAGCTGTTCAGCTAGGCTGACAGGCTATATGTCCTTAGTCGAGATATCTTGGTGAACATGAGACAGCCTTGATATGATTGAGACTAATATGAGTGCTAATCTTATAGGATGCTTCGAGCATGGAATAAGACGTAGACTCATGGGTACATTGGATGTACTGGACAGACCCTACTGGGATATTCCATTGCTTGTCACAATGTGAATAATCCTTGTAAGCAGCAAGTGGCACATGTCCTCTAACTTGAGATCACTTGTGTTTCTGAATGATGATTGTCATTGTCTTGAGGTAGTTCAATATCATTTGAAACATAATGATTATAGACTATCTTGGATGGTGAGCTTGAATCAGGTTAGGGCACTAGTGATAGACATAGGATTGCCGTCTCCTTGTTTAAGGAGTGTAGTGTTCTAAGGGCCCCCCTATATGAGATGATTGAGATAGTGTATGGCCATACCCAGATGACTATGTGCATCTGATCTAATCATGCTCATCGTATTGGAGTTACAAGCTTGACCCGCTTGTCCAATAAGAACATCCAGTGGCAAAGGACACATGTATGCCTTGTGAATTGAGTCACACTTGTGCTATGGTTTGGGAGTAGTCTTGGAAGACTCTTTCCTTTATATCGGGAGACAGTGATGTGTTGCTAGATACCCCTCACTGATCGTGATAACGTAAGTTATCGTTACCGACATTTAAAGGAAACCCTCAGGGTCGCACAATTTGGTGATATGGCTTCCTTAAGTCAGATCGTGTGGACTGAATTGTTTTGGTTCAGTTTAAAGAGATTTAATCTCTGATTGTAAGTGAGATCTGGTCTGATCATGTTTGATTGATTAGAGCTTTAGATCGGTAAGCTTCGATCGAGAGAGATGATGCTAGATCGATGCGATCAGAAGCGTCAGATGATGAATGGTCAGATCTAGGACCTTGGGGTCTAATTTGATCTAGACTTAATTTATGGGCTGATTTGGTTTCGCTATTGAACCAAGGATATTGAACCGGCTCATGGGTTGAGCGCTTGGTTCAAGAGGGAGAAGAGGTTGCGTTTGGTTCATGGAAACATGAACGCCAACTCTTAATCGTTGCCAATTTTGGAAAGTTCCAAAAGCATAACGCATATGCGTTCATGGCTTGATGTCTCTCTAATGCTTTTCGGTTTTGTTTCTTGGACGTGGTTTTGGAACGGCTTGCTCGTGTGGAAGGCATCGTTCTTGCGCCAAGGAAGAAGAGCTCTCGAAAAGAAGGAAGCCCTTTTCATCTAATCTCCGACACACGGTTGGAAAAGCTTGGCAATCTTACTAGCACAAGAGTTGCGCAAGGAGGAAGCTTTCATCCCTTGTGTGTGATTTCTTTGGAGAAGATCCCTTCGATCTTTCTTCTTCCAAGCCGCACCTTCCCATGGCCATGGTAACGAATCTCTCACTTGTTATTCAAGTTGATTATATGAAAGTATAGAATGCGATCTTATGTGGAAACCCTAATTCCGCTGCTATGAGAAAGAAACATATGACTTGCGCCCCCCTCATGAAAGGGGTTCTTCTCACAATAGGTTTTGCGCTCCCCTCCTGAAAGGGTTCCTTCATATGAAACATCCTGTATCATTTGTGAATTGTGCCATTTGTTTGGGGTTAAGAATGTGGGATGTTACAGAATGGTATCAGAGCAGTTGGCTAGCTAAAACTTAGTTTGGGGGAAAACATGTTTGTGTATTGCTAGACACCTAATAGGTTTATGATTGTTTTCCTGACTATGATATGTGTGTGACTATGATATGCGTGTGTAGGCATTTAAGATGGTGCGAACCAGAGGAAATGCTAGTGATGAGGGCGAGCAGACCCCGAACCTCACGAGAACTATTGAGGCTCTGACTGGCATGGTTCAGCAACAAGGTGCTATGATAGAGAGGCAAGCTCAGATGCTGCAGCAGCAGCAGACTCAGCACCAAGAAGCACAACAGCAGCTTTTGCAGCAGCTGACTCGAGAGAGACCCCAGACTACTACTCGAGTGGTGGGGGATGACTCTCAGGAGGGCGCTCACAGGCGCTATGCTTCACTTGTGAGTGAATTCCAGAAACTGGGTCCCAGCTCTTTTTATGGGGGCTCAGAATCCAGTAATGCAGAGAACTGACAGTTGTGCTTGGAAAAGATTTTCCAAGTCATGCGCTGCTCAGATGAGGATAAGTTATGTCTGGCCACCTATATGATGCGTGCTGACGCAGATGAGTGGTGGAAGGGCGTAGTGAGACTTGCCGAAGAAAGACATGAGACTGTAGATTGGCCTTACTTCTTGTCTCGATTTAACGAGAAGTACTTCCCAGATAGCTTGGTTGAGGACCGAGAGGTGGAATTTATTCATCTGGAGCAGGGTGATATGACAGTGGACCAGTATGAATTACAGTTCACGAAATTGGGAAAGTATGCTCCTCACCTGATAAACACTGAAAAGAGGAGAGCTACCAAGTTTCTCAGAGGTCTCAGATGGGACATTAGAGAGCAGGTTGGTGCTCAACACTTGGAGACCTATGTTGAAACTGTTGGGCGAGCGCGCACCATTGAGAGATATATATCTGAGAGGAGTTCTCATGTTGCCGTGACAGTAGTTCCTGCAGCTGAGGCGGCGGTTCCTCAGCATGGCAGTGGCGGCAAGGGTAAGAACTACCCTAGGCATAAAGATTATAAGAAGAGCAGGTATAAGCCTTACTCCTACAAGGCACCGCAGCAGTCCAGGGATGCACCGCAGCAGTTCAGGGATGCCAGGGATGCAAGAAACAGTATCACTTGTAGTCATTGTGGGCTCAAGGGACATCTAGTGAAAGACTGCCATAGGAAGAATGGTGTATGCTTCAGGTGTAAGAAACCAGGGCACATGGCTAAGGACTGCAAAGAACCTGAGATGCAACCTGGAGGCGCAGATAAGCCTACAGTCCAGACTAGAGTGTATGCTGTGGCTGAGAAGGATACACGAGCTTCCCGATCCGTCGTGGAAGGTACTTTATTCGTATTTGATCAGTTAGCCCGCATATTATTTGACCCTGGTGCAAATTTATCTTTTGTATCTGTTAAGTTTGCTGCATGTTTACCTGTGTTACCTAAGGTAATGAATTATGCTGTGTCTGTGAGTACTCCCTTAGGAAAATCGTTATCTACAGATACTGTTTGTGCTGACTGTGTAGTACATGTAGAGGGCTATGAGTTTCTGGTAGATCTAATCCTCCTAGACATGCAAGATTATGATATCATCTTAGGAATGGATTGGTTGTCTTCCCATCATGCCTCGGTGGATTGCTTTGAGAAAGTAATCACTTTGAATTTGTTAGATGGGAATCGACTTTTTGTGAGAGGTCTAGTGTCAGACCAAGGACCGCATGTGATATCTTTCCTGCAGGCCAGGAAATTACTTGCTAATGGGTGCAAGGGTTATCTTGCGCATGTTAAGGTGCAGGATGATTCTACTTCTGATCTGACTCAGATGGAGGTGGTGAAAGAATTTCCTGATGTGTTCTCTGAAGAATTTTCAGGCTTGCCACCAATTAGAGAAGTGGAGTTTGGCATTGAGTTGGCGCCAGGTACGGCACCTATCTCCAGAGCTCCTTATCGTATGGCTACTTCAGAGTTGGCCGAGCTTAAGAAACAACTGGAGGAATTGTTAGAGAAAGGGTATATTCGGCCTAGTGCTTCTCCCTGGGGAGCGCCAGTGCTATTTGTGAAGAAGAAAGATGGAACCCTGAGGATGTGTATAGACTACAGGCAATTGAACCAAGTGACTATCAAGAATAAGTATCCTCTTCCCAGAATTGATGATCTATTTGATCAATTACAGGGAGCGACAGTGTTCTCTAAGATTGATCTGAGATCAGGGTATTACCAGCTGAGGGTCAAGGATGAGGATATATTTAAGACTGCTTTCAGGACCAGGTATGGGCATTTCGAATTTTTAGTTATGCCTTTTGGACTGACGAATGCACCTGCTGTCTTCATGGATTTGATGAACAGGGTATTCCATGAGTTGCTTGACTCTTGTGTGGTGGTCTTTATAGACGATATATTGGTGTACTCTCAGACTACCTCAGATCATGTCAGTGACTTGCGCAGAGTGCTGGAGGTTCTGAGGAAGAACCGATTATATGCCAAGGCTAGTAAGTGTGAGTTCTGGCTAGAGAAAATCAGCTTCTTGGGACATGTGATTTCTGGTCAGGGGGTGTCTGTGGATCCAGTTAAAGTGCAAGCCATTCTCAATTGGGGAAGACCGACTAGTGCTACTGAGATCAGGAGTTTTCTGGGTTTGGCAGGTTACTACCGGCGATTTGTTGAGGGATTCTCCAAGTTGGCGGGTCCTTTAACTAAATTAACCAGAAAGGAGGCCAAGTTTATTTGGGATGATAAGTGTGAAGAGAGCTTTCAAGAGCTGAAAAGGAGGTTGACTAGTACACCAATCCTCATTATTCCTAGTGATGGGGAAAGGTTTACTGTCTATACAGATGCTTCTGGCAAAGGGTTGGGTTGTGTCTTGATGCAGAAGGGTTCTGTAGTAGCCTATGCTTCGAGACAACTGAAGGAGTATGAATTGAACTACCCTACTCATGACTTAGAGTTGGCGGCCGTAGTCTTTGCTTTGAAGATATGGCGTCACTATTTGCTGGGCCAGGAGTTTGATCTGTTCACTGATCACCAGAGTCTCAAGTATATCTTCACTCAGAAGGAGTTGAACATGAGACAGAGAAGATGGATGGAGTTGATCAAAGACTATGACTTCTCTATTCAGTATCAGGCTGGAAAGGCCAATGTAGTGGCGGATGCGCTGAGCAGACATCCACTTACTTCAGTAGCTGCTTTACGGGTTAGTGAGTGGCAGTTACTGCAGGAGTTCAGAGATCTCAAGATCAGTGTTTCTCCTAAAGTTCAGACTGGTTACGTGGCTTTTCTCAGAGTACAGTCTGCTTTGTTGCAGAAGATCAGAGATCAGCAGTCTGTGGATCCGAAATTAGTTCAGATCAGGGATAGTCTGGTTGATGGCGCAGTTCAGGATTTTAGCTTGTCTGATGATGGTATTCTTCGGTTTCGTGGAAGGGTATGTGTCCCTGAGGAACCGAGCTTGAGGAAAGAAATATTGGAGGACAGCCATAACTCCAAATATTCTCTACATCCTGGTGTGACTAAGATGTATCAGGACCTCAAGAAAAGTTTTTGGTGGCCGGGTATGAAGAAAGAAGTGTTTGATTTTGTCTCTAGGTGTTTAACCTGTCAGACTGTGAAGGCTGAACACCAGAAGCCTGGTGGTTTGTTGCAGCCTCTTCCTATTCCTGAGTGGAAGTGGGAATGTATCAGTATGGATTTTGTATGTGGTTTGCCCAGAACCAGATTGGGTCATGATGTTATTTGGGTGATTGTTGATAGACTCACTAAATCAGCCCATTTTCTCCCGATTAAGATGACTTATCCTTTAGAGAGGCTGGCCAGATTGTATATTGATGAGATAGTCCGACTGCATGGAGTGCCTGTTGATATCGTGTCTGATAGGGACTCTCGATTTCTGTCCAGATTTTGGAAGAGCTTACAGGAAGGTTTAGGTACTAAGTTGAGTTTTAGTACAGCATATCATCCTCAGTCTGATGGCCAGACGGAGCGTACTATACAAACTCTAGAAGATCTGTTGAGAGCCTATGTGGTTGATTGGAGTTCTGAGTGGAACTGGGATCTATCTTTGATAGAGTTTACTTATAATAATAGCTTCCACTCCAGTATTCAGATGGCTCCTTATGAGGCTTTGTATGGGAGAAGGTGTAGGACTCCCTTGTGTTGGGAGGAAACTGGTGACAGAATGATTTTGAGATCTGATGCAGTTCAGGAGACTACTGATAAGGTCAGAGAGATCCAGGATAAACTGAAAATTGCTCGGGACAGACAGAAGAGTTATGCTGACGACCGTCGTCGTTCCTTGGAGTTTATGGTAGGGGACCATGTGTTCTTGAAGGTGTCGCCTACTAAGGGTGTTATGAGATTTGGCAAAAAGGGCAAGTTGAGCCCTAGGTTTGTAGGCCCTTTTGATATTATTGAGAGAGTTGGTCCAGTGGCTTACCGATTGGCTTTACCTCCTGCTATGGATCATGTGCATAATGTATTCCATGTCTCTGCTTTGAGGAAATATCATCCTGATCCATCTCATGTGTTGGAGTTGGAACCTCTTCAGATTCAGAGTGATTTGACTTTTGAGGAAAGACCTCTCCGGATTGTGGATAGAAAAGATAAAGTCCTGAGGAACAAGACTATACCTTTGGTAAAGGTTATCTGGGGAAATCAGCCAGTTGAGGAGGCGACATGGGAGACTGAAGC
This sequence comes from Costus lasius, assembly GCA_027563935.2. Taxonomy (NCBI): domain Eukaryota; kingdom Viridiplantae; phylum Streptophyta; class Magnoliopsida; order Zingiberales; family Costaceae; genus Costus; species Costus lasius. The sequence continues at coordinate 52,371,508 of CM050452.1, forward strand.
TGATATGAGGAAATTTTATGCTTACCTCTTTGATGATATGGATGCTGAGCTTTAGAGGACTAAAGCTTTATAAGGAGGGAGGGATGTAAGATCCAAGGATCTTGAGTCCTGGTAAGCATTATTTTTGATTTAAATAAAATTATTGACTGTGTTATTATTCCTGTGTATTGATTGTTAATTTATGATAAATTAATTAGAGATTTTGGTTGTTGAATTATAGTTAATTAAATTAGAGATTTTTGGATGTTAATGCTAATTAATTAACTAGCTCATTGGATGCTAGTTTTCGGTTAATTAATTAGAGTTTATTGCTTGTTAATTTAAGTTAATTAATTGTTAATTAATTGGAGTTATTGGGTAATTAAATCCTTATTGGATATTAATTACATCCTTATTGGATTTGCGTTTAAGTGAATTCATTAAGTGGATGTTAATTTAAGTTCTTATTGGATTGTCACTTAAACCATGGGTTATTGGGTTTAAAATTCAAATTTAGTTAGTTAAATGGTTAAACCCTATTTGAATTAATGGGTTAATGGGTTAAAGGTTAAAACCGAAAATTCAAATTGATATTTCGGTTAGGGTAGAGTTTTGGCGATTTTTTGGGCTTGGAGAAATCTTGGGCGACGGCTTGAAGAGATTGGCGACGGCTTGAAGAACTTGGCGACTTCTAGGCGATTCTTGAAGAGTTCTTGAGGCGATTTTGGTGATTTCTCCATCTCTTTCCCTTTGGCGAATTATTCCTTGGTGTTTGGTAGCATCTTTCAAAGCCTTAGACGAATTTTTGGAAGGGTTTTTCACCTTGTGTTCTCGGTTCAAGGTGAGTGGGTTGTCTAATTGATTTCTATCTATTTGTTTGTGTTAATTGATGAGTTAGATGATATATTCGCTTGTTGGAAATCTTACCATGCTAAAACCGAATTTTGTAAAGTTGATTATATGATGAAAACCGAATTTTGTAAGGTTGATTATATCATGAAAACCGAATTTTTCAAAGGTGATTATATGATGATTATTTAACCGAAAATTTGTATGAAATTTAAGGTATTTTTATAGGAATTTTGGTAGCATTAAATCATTGAATTTTGGGTATGAAATTCTTGTTAATTATAGTTAAACCGAAATCAATTTTGGTAACATTAAATCAATGATGTTTGTAGTTAACATGAAAACCGAAATCTTGATGTTCTTGATAATTGTTTATGAAAACCGAAATTGATGTTTGTAGTTAACATGAAAACCGAAACCTTGATGACCTTGATAATTGTCTATGAAAACCGAATTTTGGTGTTTGTAGTTAATATGTTACATGTGGTAAATTGTAAAGTAATTTATATGAATACTTGTTTTAAATTTTAAGTTGATTTCATGGATGCTTGATATGACTGTTTCTTGGTGTGTGTAATATGTTAAATAATTATGGTGTTATATTTATGGCTAAGTATCTGTATTTGAGAAACTTGAGTGACAACATAGCAAGGTTTGATTAAACTAATCAGCATGAAATTTAAGGACTACACTATATTCGGTGATATTCGAATATAAAATATTATGTGTTGTGTTATATAATTTTGAACAATATGTGTGATCATGTGAATTTTGAACATTATTGTAAGACCCGAGAATTTTGATGTATTAAACCTCGGTATGTGACTCATTTTGACTATCTATAATCAGGCATTTATTAACCTTGTTGGTGGGATTTTTGGCTAAGGGGGAAAATTATTCTCCTGTAGGGCAAAAAAATAAGTTGCTGTGGAGGAGTCTTGAACTTGAGACCTTTCCTGTGTATGTTGTCCTGACTACCAGAGTTCCAGCCCAGTCTTTGTGTTATGTATGTGGGCGCCTACTTATTATGTGAGTATGCAGATTAAAACAAGATCTCACTTAAGTGCTTTCGAAATTCAGCCCAACCCTAGCCGCCCTTGCGTTTCTTCCTCCCCCTCTCGTGGACGACTGCAGCCGCGCCTTCCCCTTCGTCCAGCTCCTCTTCCGGCGAGCTTTCCGGCGGCGGCGCTTGGCCTTCCGGTGTGGTGGACGGCGGCGGCGTGTGGAGGCTTCCGACGACTCTCTTGCTCACGGTTTGCTTGCAAATCGTTCCCAAGGCGAGTGGAAGTCTTATGTTACCTGTATTCCGAGTATATACCATGTTTTGTTCTTGCTTTGTGATGGAAAAACAAGTGGGTTTAATCTCCCCTTACCATGAAACCGTGAATGCCTATTTGAAGTTTCAAAAATCAGATTTAGGGGCTCTAATCATAGGGCTTTTCGTTCTTTACTTGATTAGATGTCTTAGGAGGATGAGTTATCATGGTCTTGATCTTCAATTTGATTGTATAATGTATTCTTGAAAAACCCTAGAGTATGACATGCGCCCATGCCCTAAATTGATGAAATTTCATGCTAACTTTTGGGGAAAACTTAGGATTCATGAAATTAGAAGTATAAGGGAATTTATCATGAATTTTATACTATTTTTGGAGCCTTAATTCATGCTGGCCGAAATTTACCCTAGGGGTATTTTGGTCAATGTTCAGTTAACTTTTGGGGCAAAGCTGTTATTCATGTAATTGAGTTCATATGGTACTTAAATATGATTTTTGCCTAATTTTAGGAATTTCCTATGCATAGTGATATGTGTAATCGTTCTCTTGAAATTAAGTGATGGTAATGTGTGCAAGGCTTGTAATTAATCTGCTTGAGTGGAAATTCTGTTTGATAACCTAGAATGTAGATGTTACAATCTAATTGCATGAAATCTAGGATTAACACATTATACCTGCATGGGAACATTTGTTGAGAACTTAGCATGGTATCTTCCCAACCTGATTGCATGAAACTTAAGGACTACCCTGTCTAAAACATTTATGCTGTGTAATTAATTGCGAGTGGTGAGTTCGATAAGTTAGATATCCGGGTATTAGTCTTTTGCTATATGTGTGTGGTGTAAGTCATGTCCATTATGTGTGACCCTGGAGATACTGTGAGGTGGGGCAAAGTGCCACGCCTTGGTCAGGCGGGGGCCACCACTTGATCTTCCTTCACAGATGTGATTAGTTTAGCATAAGAGAGACAAAGTGCCACGCTACTGGTAAGCGAGGGCCACCTCTTGAACTCTCTGACTGCTGTGTGACCAATGGGGGGAAACAAAGTGCCACGCCGTGACTTGGCGGGGGCCACCTCTTGATTTACCACATTGTCTGAGTGGGTAGATGGAGATCAGCGTGCCACGTCTTAGCTAGACGGGGGCCACCTCCTGATTTCTCCCCTACTGTTTGGCATGCATGCATTCTCCGAGCCCTGACGAGGGAAGGGTCGGACCTTTGTGGTCATTTCGTTCTGTTCTGGATTTGGATATGTTAGGATGGGACGTGCATCTACGTATGTGTTCTGTTTTGCCATATGATGTGTAAGTCTCTATTTTGGTTTTGTTGTATTATGATTGGATTTCGCCATGTGGATTATTTTGTAAGTTTGTATTCTTATCTGTATTTGATTCGATATTTGATAATCGCATTTGGTAAATGTTTTGAAAAACCTTGCATGCTATTTTTGAATGTATTAATGGAGGGGTTTCATAAGGTTCTCACTTGCGGAGCTGTTAGCTCACCCCCTCTAAAATCTACAGGTGAGAGACAGTGATTGATACGGCGTTATGCACCTTTGAGATATACTGAGTAGCTTGATGAAGCTTTGGGTTTTGTGATATGGACCTTGTAAACAATTTTGGAATTTGAATACTTGTATCTTGATTTTGTTATCTGGGGCCTGCGTGCCTGTATTAGTAGTATTCTGTTTTGGATGATGAATGCTGTATTTTGGTTACATGTGAGGGCTTAGGCCCATTTTGTTACAAGATTTCGGTTGTGGTATCTTGTCAGCGTTTTGATAGGATTTTATGTTCAGTCTGTTCTGTGATATGCGATTTTGTCTCCGTATATGTATAGTACGGAGTTGTGATCTGATTCGATTATGTTCAGTATTTTGTAAGTTGAAATTACTTGTTGTTATGAATCAGTAAAGCATGTACATGTATGGGAATTTTCCCGAACCTAGTATGTACGTATACATGCTGCCGGATTTTTGTATAAGTTTTCAGATCTTTTATTCCCTAGCTTTGTTCGTAGTATGATCTTGGCTTCAGTTTTCTTTTAGTTTAATCTTCTCGTGACGTTCCTCGTATGATTTCCGCGTGAAATTCGGGGTTAAGTATCGAGGGGCGTTACAATTATGTGTGATCTTGTGAATTTTGAACAATATGTGTGATTATGTGAATTTGGAAAATTATGTGATTATGTGATGGTTAGGACTAAGGCTAGGTGTAACTATGAACTCAAGGGGATAGTCCTTATGTGTTATGTTAAGGGTTTGAATTTCAGCCCTGTATTGTGATATGTGAGGAGGTTGATGTTCAGCCTGCCTATTATGATTATTGTGATGGGGGTTGATGCCTGCCCGATATGATTTTTGTGATGACTATCCTAGAGTCTAGTTGACACTTAGGAGTCCACCTTTGTGAAATATGTTCACCTTTGTGAAATATGAAATAAGATATGTCTGTTGTCCAGTAGGAACCTTTTGGGAGAACGGGTTTTGACGCAAAGTGCCATGTCTTGGTCAGACAGGGGCCACCTCTTGATGTCATTACTCTTTTATGTGATGGGGTAATATAAGACGCAAAGTGCCATGTCTTGATCAGACAGGGGCCACCTCTTGATGTCATTACTCTTTTATGTGACGGGGTGATATAAGACGCAAAGTGCCATGTCTTGATCAGACAGGGGCCACCTCTTGATGTCATCACTCTGATGTGTTATGGGGTGATAGAGCAAAGTGCCACGTCGTGACCTGACGGGGGCCACCTCTTGATTCTACTCACTATCCATGTTTATGTGTTGCACGAGATTTTGCAGCTCCCAGTGCTTTGGCCAAGCCGGGTTAGACCATATTGGTCACTACTGAATATGCTGGACAACTAGGTTAATTAAGTATGGTGTGTTTAGTTGGTTTAGAATATATGTGTTTAATTGGGTTAGAGTAAAACTCTAGAACCTGAATTTGTTATATGCTAGTGTGTACATTTAACTGTCTATATGACTTCTGTTTCTTTATTTTGTTATATGTTGACATAATGTTCTGTTAAATATTTTTAAAAATAATCTGCCTATATTTTTGAATGTATGTCATGGATGGTCGATTTAGACTATCCACTCACTGGGCTGTGTAGCTCACCCCTCACTATTTTCAGGCATAGAGCAGGGGCGCATGTCTTGAGTGCATTGGCGTGGATAATTATGCTGTTTGCTGTTTTAAGAATTTATATGCTTAATTCTTGGGGCCGGTTGTGGCCTTAACATAAACTATATGAACTATGTGAATCATGAGACTATGTGAACTATGTGAAGTATGTTGCCAGTTATGGCAGTCTTATGAGTTTGATTTTTGTGTCACCGCGGGCTTCAGCCTGGTTTCGGTGTTTGGTATGAGTTTATAAAATCGATTTTGTGATTTTGTTTTGAATTTCGGCTTGTTGTATATTCTGTGCAATCGGTTTTGATATACCCTGTAACTTGCATATGTCTAGTGCAAGTATTGCCTGGTGGCAGGTACCTTTATGGATTTTATGAATTTGAATCGGTTTTGATATAACTGTTGCCTTGCATATGTCTAGTGCAAGGATTGCGTGGTGGCAGGTACCCTTATGAGATTTGAGTTTTGTGAATTTGTGTGTATGGATTTATGGAAATTTTTCAGATCGTGTTTTCTTGAACTCGGTTTTACCTAGCATACGATCGATCTTATATGAAACATCCTGTATCATTTGTGAATTGTGCCATTTGTTTGGGGTTAAGAATGTGGGATGTTACAGAATGGTATCAGAGCAGTTGGCTAGCTAAAACTTAGTTTGGGGGAAAACATGTTTGTGTATTGCTAGACACCTAATAGGTTTATGATTGTTTTCCTGACTATGATATGTGTGTGACTATGATATGCGTGTGTAGGCATTTAAGATGGTGCGAACCAGAGGAAATGCTAGTGATGAGGGCGAGCAGACCCCGAACCTCACGAGAACTATTGAGGCTCTGACTGGCATGGTTCAGCAACAAGGTGCTATGATAGAGAGGCAAGCTCAGATGCTGCAGCAGCAGCAGACTCAGCACCAAGAAGCACAACAGCAGCTTTTGCAGCAGCTGACTCGAGAGAGACCCCAGACTACTACTCGAGTGGTGGGGGATGACTCTCAGGAGGGCGCTCACAGGCGCTATGCTTCACTTGTGAGTGAATTCCAGAAACTGGGTCCCAGCTCTTTTTATGGGGGCTCAGAATCCAGTAATGCAGAGAACTGGCAGTTGTGCTTGGAAAAGATTTTCCAAGTCATGCGCTGCTCAGATGAGGATAAGTTATGTCTGGCCACCTATATGATGCGTGCTGACGCAGATGAGTGGTGGAAGGGCGTAGTGAGACTTGCCGAAGAAAGACATGAGACTGTAGATTGGCCTTACTTCTTGTCTCGATTTAACGAGAAGTACTTCCCAGATAGCTTGGTTGAGGACCGAGAGGTGGAATTTATTCATCTGGAGCAGGGTGATATGACAGTGGACCAGTATGAATTACAGTTCACGAAATTGGGAAAGTATGCTCCTCACCTGATAAACACTGAAAAGAGGAGAGCTACCAAGTTTCTCAGAGGTCTCAGATGGGACATTAGAGAGCAGGTTGGTGCTCAACACTTGGAGACCTATGTTGAAACTGTTGGGCGAGCGCGCACCATTGAGAGATATATATCTGAGAGGAGTTCTCATGTTGCCGTGACAGTAGTTCCTGCAGCTGAGGCGGCGGTTCCTCAGCATGGCAGTGGCGGCAAGGGTAAGAAGTACCCTAGGCATAAAGATTATAAGAAGAGCAGGTATAAGCCTTACTCCTACAAGGCACCGCAGCAGTCCAGGGATGCACCGCAGCAGTTCAGGGATGCCAGGGATGCAAGAAACAGTATCACTTGTAGTCATTGTGGGCTCAAGGGACATCTAGTGAAAGACTGCCATAGGAAGAATGGTGTATGCTTCAGGTGTAAGAAACCAGGGCACATGGCTAAGGACTGCAAAGAACCTGAGATGCAACCTGGAGGCGCAGATAAGCCTACAGTCCAGACTAGAGTGTATGCTGTGGCTGAGAAGGATACACGAGCTTCCCGATCCGTCGTGGAAGGTACTTTATTCGTATTTGATCAGTTAGCCCGCATATTATTTGACCCTGGTGCAAAGGTCTTGGAGACTTTCCTTTCATCTAACCCTAATTGCTCTCTCACCCTAGCCGCCCTCTTCATATGACTTGCGCATAGGCCTCTTGCCTCGACGCCCCTTTGCTCTATTTATACATGTGTATATGTGAGAGCATTATACACTAATATTGGCGTGAGCAAAGCTTCAAAGGGGTGATGACACCGAAATTTATAGTAAAATTTGTGCCATTTCATATATCTTTTTGTGTCAAAATCATGAACCTTTGCTTATTTTTATGCCTTTTTTTATCAAATATTGGAAATCTACACTCTTTTTGGTTTTTGATGATTTTCAAGTAAAAGGCACGATTTTCAGGCATTTTTAAGCAATTCCAGATGCAAGAATGAGTTCCCACAATCAAGAGGAGATTACATGTCAAATTTCATGAAGATTGGAGTTTCAAACCAAATTACGGAAGGGCCGTAATGTATATTACGGTACCGTATTTTCATCGGCTACCGTAATTTCAGAGCACTGCCATATTTTGGAAATTTTTCATCTAGAAAGAATTTCAAAAATTATGGCACTAACATAAAGATTTTCACGGGCCGTAATTTGGAGTGCTTTTCGACTAGAAATTTTGGCTGAAATTATGGCATTGCCGTAACCGATTTTACGGTGCCGTAATTGCCAGATGGTTTCGATCCGATAACTTGACTGAAATTACGGCAGTACCGTAACCAAAAATACGGCTGTAATTACAACCTGGAGACGCAATTTTCACAGTCAAATTTGAGTCCAATTTTTGCAGGATCGATTGCGGATGATCCAGGCCATAAAATTCAAGGCTGTAAGAAGCAAAAGGAGAGCTTTCGACGAGACGAAGGGGGAGACACCAAAAGTGCTAATTTTCATCCATTCACAAAGGATATCGAGTTTCACGCCCCCGAACTAGGTTTCGTTGTCGGGAAGCGTACAGTGCATCCCCGATCGTGAAATTTGAAGTGAAGCTTCGCCTAGAGCCAGAGAACATACCTTAGAAGTTTCAATGTGAAAGGATCTCGATCGGAGGAGAAATCAATGAAGAACCCAGCACCAGCACTGTTCATACGCTTATTATGGCTGTAATTTTGATTACAACCATGTGGTTATTCGCTCTTCCCCTTTCTTTTTGATTTCTGATCGCTAGAAACTATAGTTTATTGTAATCTTTTCTCCATGCTAGCTTAAACCTTTTGTGGGACATGGTGGAGAATTCCCTTTGATTTCTTAATGACTAGATAAACTTTTCATTACTTCGCCATGTATAATTTTAGCACGATAATTCTATTTTTGTGATAATTGTTCTTTGATTTTCCATAGATACATGTTATTAATCATGTTTTAGAGTTTTTGCAATAAGGACCGAAAGGTGACTTGCTTGAGAACTTGGAACCCTAGAATTGAATGTTAGAAACGTACTGTAAGAAATTAGGTTAGTTCTTGCTTCTTGATTTTATAAGAATAATTGTCATGTTTAATAATATGAATATAGGATTGAGTCAATTTATCAAACGTGAAGATCTTGTGCGAAATAAAGGATCGGAACGTTGGAGAACCATAAGTAGAACTTATGTTGAGACTCGGATGCACGAAAGTGATCCTTGAGATTCCACTCGAGATGATCCACTTAGAATTCAGATGCACGAAAGTGATCCTTGAGTTTTTCGTTGGATGATTTACTTATTTTCAGCTTGGGATAGATCTTGCACGAAAGAGAGGATCGGTCCCTACATGATTGTCTGCACGAAAGTGAGATAATCTTTTTTATGAAGTAAATTGTATCTTTATCATGATAAAATTAAACTGACAAATTTCTATTCATATCTAGTCATAAAAATCAAAGTGGATGAAACCCTAGTCCTAGTGTATCTCTCTGGTATTTTCGTTAGCTTTTGAAAATTCACTTGCATAATTTCGACTGCCTAGATAGTAAGAAATCGATTATTCGGTACTTGTCAAACAAGGTCTCTGTGGGATCAATATTTTTTATTACTTCGAGTATCCGTGCACTTGCAGACACAACAAGTTTTTGGCGGCAATGCCAGAGATAAGTTTCTGTCTAGCTACTTGTTGGGATACAACAAGTTTTTGGCGCCATTGTCGGGAACCTTGGTTTTTGTCAATATTGAAGATATTGAGAGTATTGCTAGACTAGGTTTTATTTTCTATTATTTTCTTTTCTCTTGGAATCATTTGATCTTAACATTCGCAGGAATCTTACGATCAAGATCTCTTGTATCTTTTGAACCTGAGATAAATTAAACTCTTAGACTGTGCAGGAAGTTGAGATTTGAGGACAGTCAATAAGAAGAGGAAGAAGTGACCATGGTAGAACAAAGATCACTTAGGGACTATGCAGCCCCTAATCCACCAGAGATTCACTCTAGCATTGCTAGACCAGTGATAGAGGCTGACAATTTTGAAATAAAGTCTGCTTTCTTATCGATGATTCAACAGAACCAGTTTGGAGGATCTCCTCTTGAAGATCCTAACCAGCACCTTTCTTTATTTCTTGAACTTTGTGATATTACGATTAATGGAGTTTCTAACGATGCATTAGAATTGAGATTATTTCCTTTTTCTCTTAGGGACCGAGCACGATCTTGGCTTCAAGCACAACCTACCGGTACATTCACTACATGGTAGCAACTGCCAAATGCCTTCTAGATGAAATATTTCCCACCAAGCAAGACCATCGAAATGAGAAATCATATTTCAAGCTTTGCACAGAGGGATGGTGAATCTTTTAGTGAGGCATGGGAACAATTCAATGATTTACAAAGGAAGTGTCCTCACCATGGCATTGAAAACTGGGTTTTAATTCATACTTTTTTACAATGGTTTTCTTTATAATACCAGACTAACTGTTGATGCTACTGCAGGAGGAGCTCTGATGAGCAAAACCATTGATGATGCTTTCAAATTGCTTGGAGAGATCACTTTGAATCATAACCAGTGGAGTCCAGAGAGAGGAGTGCTTTATAAACCTTCCCAAGGTAAGAATGAAAGTGATAGCTGGCGCACCTTGGCAGAGAAGGTAGACTCTTTCTGTAACAGATTTGATTCCTTTAAGATGCAAACTACTGTTATTTCTTCATCTATTGTTTGTGATATATGTGGCAACAATGGTCATGTCTCTGAAGATTGTAAAGTCATTGCTAGTCAGGATAGTGAACATGTTAATGCATTGGGGAACTATAATCAAAGTAGAAACAATGATCCCAATTCTGGTACCTACAACCCTAGATGGAGAAATCACCCCAACCTGTCTTGGAAAAATAATAACAATGTAGGGGGACAAACTGAAAATAGAGGATACCAACAAAAGCCAAATCAAAATCAAAACTCAAATCAGAATTCAAATATTGAGTCAATGCTAGAAAAGTTCATGGAAAATGAAAGCAAAGAAATTGAAGATCTTAAGGGGAGATCACCCAAGACATTTCACGCAAAACTGAGCAACTCAGCAAAATACGGCAGTGCCGTAATCCATTTTATGGTACCGTAATTTCAGACAGTACCGTAAAATGGATTACACCGTAATTTGGAGGATTTTCCGAACAGAAAGTTTATGTGATTTTACGGCACTACCGTAAAGAATTACACTGCCGTATTTTTCAGCGCTTTCAGAACAGAAATCTTAGCTGATTTTATGGCACTGCCGTAAACTATTCTATGGTACCGTGTTTCCCAGGCGATCCAGACCAGATAACTCGTCCGATTTTACGGCACCATCGAGAAACATTTTACGGACCATAATTTTGACTTTCCGTGCACAGAATGAAAATACGGTACTGCCGTAAATTATTACACGGCTGTAATTTCCAGTCAAAATCGTGAGTTTTCCGTGGCTGAAATTTGTTTGGGCCATAACTTTTGATCCAGAGCGCCAAATTGGAATCTGAAAGTTGCTTCTGCTTCATCTTTAAGAGGAGAAGACACACGCACCAAAAAGGGGGAAAATTTTATCATGTATCGAAGGAGAAATTGTCAGAGAGGTGGCTTGGGTTTGGCATCATGCCGAGAGGGGTGGAGACCATATCCGGCCGTGATTTTCACGCAGAAGCTTCGCCAGGAGGAGAAGACAACATCCCAAAAGTTTCAGAGGAAAAGGAGTTCAATCAAAGGAGGAATCAATGAAATTGGTGGTGACAGCACTATTCATCGAGTTCTGCTTGCAAAATACGGCTGTGAAATATTTCATAGCCGTGTTGTATTTTCTAAATCCTTTTTTTCTAGTTGATTTTTGATCTTATGAAATTATGGATTATTGTATTTTCTTCTCCATGCAAGCTTAGACATATTTTGGGACATGGGGTGTAATCCCCTTGATTTTTAATGATTAGATAATTCTTCTTTTTCGTCATGATAATCTTCGTGGTGATAATTCTACTTTTGTGATGAATTATCTTTAACTTTCCATAGATCTATGTTATTATCCATGTTTTAGAGTTTTCGCAATGAGACTAAAATGTGATTTGCTTGAGAACTTGGAACCCTAGAATTGCATGTTAGGATTCCTTCCTTAGGTTAGATCTAATTGGATCTGTTCTAGTAGATTAATTGCCATGTTTAATAATATTGATATAGGAGTGAGTTATTGTGTCAAACGTGGAGATCTTACACGAAAGTGAGGATCGAAACGTTGAAAAACCCTAGGTAGAACCTGTGTTGAGACTCGGATGCACGAAAGTGATCCTTGAGGCTCCACTTGTGATGATCAACTTAGAATTCGGATGCACGAAAGTGATCCTTGAGTTCTTTGTTGATGGTTTACTTATTTGCAGCGTTGGGATAGATCTTGCGCGAAAGCGTGGATTGGTCCCCGCGTGATTGTCTGCACGAAAGTGAGATAATCCTTTTATGAAGTAAATTAGGTCTTTATCATAGCAAGATTTGATTGACAAACCTTTTATTTATATCTTATCATTGAAATCAAGGTGGATGAAACCCTAGTCCCATGTTTATCTCTCTGATTATCCTTCGTGTTAGCTATACTGCTTACTTTCATCATATTCGGTTTACTTCGCTGGCGAGAAAACAATTATTTGGTAATTAACAATAAGGTCTCTGTGGATCGATATTTTTATTACTTTGATAATTCCGTGCACTTGCGGAAACCTATCAATGGGTGCAATATCACAATAGAATGAGACACCTCTCAACACCATTTTTGAGATAGAAATCTTTGACGTTTGGGGTATAGACTTCATGGGTCCATTTCCATCCTCATGCGTTAACAAATTCATTTTAGTTGGAGTAGATTATGTCTCCAAGTGGGTCGAAGCCTTGTCCTCACCAACAAATGATTCCAAGGTAGTTTTCTGATTTTTTAGGAAGTTGATATTTCCGTGGTTTGGAGTACCCTGCGTTATAATAAGCAATGACGGATCTCACTTCATCGACCAGAAATTTGAATCACTTCTTAAAAAGTATGGAGTAACGCACAAAGTGGCCACTGCTTACCACCCTCAGACCAGCGGCTAAGTGGAGATATCAAACCGGGAAATAAAGCACATTCTGGAGAATACCATATCGCACTCTCGCAAGGACTGGTCACTCAGACTCGACGAAGCTCTATGCGCATACCGTACAACATTCATAACCCCTATCGGTATTTATCCATTCCAGTTGATATATGGTAAGTCATGCCACTTGCAAGTAGAACTTGAACCCAAAGCTTTTTGGGCAATATGACAACTGAATTTTGATTAGAAGCAAGCTGGCAACTCTAGAAAATTTCATCTCAATGAACTTCATGAGTTGCGGCAAGAAGCCTATGAGAATGCAGGGTGTATAAGGAATGAACTAAAAGATGGCACGACCGGCGTATCATAAAAAGAGAATTTCGTGAAGGAGACATGGTACTCTTGTTCAATTCCAAGATTAGGCTCTTCCCTGGTAAATTGTGAACTAAGTGGACAGGACCATTTGTAATACGCAAAGTCTATCATCACGGTGCTATGGATATCTTCTGTGATTCCACCGGCACATTCAAGGTGAACGGGCAGCGACTTAAGTTCTATGTCCCACATGAACTAATACTAGAGCAAACCGTCCTATTCCACGATAATCCTCTATCACCAGAATGACACCGACGGTGGTCAAGCTGACGGACCTTAAATTAGCGCTTCTTGGGAGGCAACCCAAGCATCTCACTCTAGTCGATTTTATTTCTGTTGGGGTATGCCCTTAAGGCTAATGTTTGAGGCCTTGGGATTGTAATAGTATCATTGTATAAACTCTTAAGTTTATAAAGGCAATGGTTGTTATTCAGGTTGTTACCTTGTCTGCTGTAATAAGTGTACTACTGAATAATGTCTCAAAGCTGTTCAGCTAGGCTGACATGCACTGATGTCCTTAGTCGATATATCTTGGTGAACATGAGACAGCCTTGATATGGTTAAGACTAATATGTGTTCTAATCTTATAGGATGCTTCGAGCATGGAATAAGATGTAGACTCATGGGTACATTGGATGTACTGGACAGACCCTACTAGGATATTCCATTGCTTGTCACAATGTGAATGATCCTTGTAAGCACCAAGTGGCACATGTCCTCTGACTTGAGATCACTTGTGTTTCTAAATGATGATTGTCATTGTTTTGAGGTAGTTCAATATCATTTGAAACATAATGGTTATAGACTATCTTGGATAATGATCATGAGTCAGGTTAGGACACTAGTGATAGATAAAGGATTGCCGTCTCCTTGTTTAAGGAGTGTGATGTTCTAAGGCCCCCTTATATGAGATGATTGAGAAAGTGTATGGCCATACCCAGATGACTATGTTCATCTGATCTAACATGCTCATCGTATTGGAGTTACAGGCTTGACATGCTTGTCCAATAAGAACATCCAGTGGCAAAGGAAACATGTATGCCTCGTGAAATGGATTCACTCTTGTGCTGTGATTTGGGTGTAGTCTTGGAAGACTCTTTCCTTTATATCGGGAGACAGTGATGTGTTGCTAGATACCCCTCACTGATCGTGATAACGTAAGTTGTCGTTACCGACATTTAAAGGAAACCCTTAGGGTCGCACAATTTGATGACATGGCTTACTCAAGTCAGATCGTGTGGACTGAATTGTTTGGATTCAGTTTAAAGGAGTTTAGACTCTGATTGTAAGTGAGATCTGGTCTGATCATGTTTGATTGATTAGGGCTTGAGATCGGTAAGCTTCGATCGAGAGTGTGGATGCTAGATCGGAGAGATCAAGAGCATCCAGAGATGAACGGTTGGATCTTGAACCATTTGGTTCAAAGAGATCTAGACCATGGCTTGGGCTGGTTTGAACCGAATTGAGTTGAACCTAATTGGCTTGAACCGGTTCACATGGGTGAACGTATGGTTCAAGGATTGAAGGCATTTTGGGCGGTTTTTCTTCAAGTGGTCGCATGGCTTCATAACCTTCCATATATGGAAGTGTAACGCCATCACTTGAATGAAAGCCTTAACGCCATTTGCCCAATTACTCTCTTGTCATCTTCATTCGACAAGGAAGAGGGAACTCTTGTACAACGAAGCTCTCGGCCAAGCACCTCTCTTCATCTACACACGACAAGGACATTTTGGAGATCGCTTGCTAGCACAAGGAACATCCGAAAGGGTAGCCATCTCTCATCTAGTGTGCGTTATCTTTGGAGGAGTGCTTACTTGCTCTCTTGCTTCCAAGTCGCCACCCTTTATCATGGCTTTGGTAAGAGATCTTCTCTTGATCTTTTTAAGCAAACAAAGTTAATCTTATAGATATACTACATGCGATCTATGGAAACCCTAATTCCGCCCATGCAATTGAGATTTGTGCATGCTTAGGGTTTGCGCTCCCCCTTGAAGGGGACTTACAATTGGTATCAGAGCATAGGGTTTTTCATTATTATCTATATGATTGCTTTGCTGAGATTGTGATCCATTCATGATGCCATATTGCGCTCACTTCATGCTTTGTTTTCTTGCGCTTACATGATGTTGTGTGCCCATAAGTTTGTTTGCGCTTGTATCATTGCTTGGAGAAGTTTGCGCTTATGCCTAGATCTTTGGTTTATCAACATGCAAAGAATGACATGCTGGATATTTGATGTATCTTGTTTATCAAAGTGGCGCATGTTACTTGTTTGCGCTTGTTGTAGTTGTTTTTCAAAGAAAAACCTTACATCTTGCGCGCCTATCACCATAGATCTAAGGGGCGCCTGCTATAATCCCTTAGACGGGTTAGTAGGGTTGAAGGCATCCTCTAGGGAAGATCCAACTAGTCTGATCAGACCATCTGACAGCCTAGATGGGTTGACCTGATAGCACCTGTGCGCAAGCACGAGGTGGCTATAGGTTGACTGCATCAAGGGCGTGTAGCGAGGTCTGGTTGAGACGACTAATGAACACACATGAGTTAGGCCCGGGGTCACACCCGCTTGCCAAAACTCATGAGGGTTGTTCAGCCCTTGTAGCATGCATGGTTGACCATTAGGTCAACTCGAGTCAGTTAGGACTTGGTGCATGCAAGGGCAGAGGATCTGACTAGCTGGATGAGTGGATCCCTATTAATGGACCGTTGTAAGGTAGTAGGGCTCATAAGAAAATTAAAATTGATGCCAATGGGGTTTTCAAAATTTTATTTTCTTTGTAATGGATCACATGTTGATTGAATGATGCCATGATGCTTGTTTATTTATTCTTATGTGGGCTGCCCATGTTAAATGTGTGCTGTGCTGGGGCCTGCGTGCCTGGACTTAAACTTGTAAATTAATTTTTATCGTGATCTGCGAATCACTTTTTAATTAATTTATTGTATATTTGACCTGCGAGTCAAACTTGTCTAGATAGATCAAAATGTATTTGATTAGACAAGAGCACAAAAGCACACATTAAAGAGGCGCATTCAGCTGGTGGGCGCACCTGAGCTGAACTTGGCGCAAGGGCCCTGGGATGGACCTGATGAGATAAAAGACCCATGAAAAGAAAGTGAAGACTTAAGTAAAATTTAAGGTCTTACTTAGGCTATGGGCTCTTACCACATAAGATCAGCATGCTTTCTATTTATTTCTTTTATAATTAGAATTGCATGAGTTTATCTTCTGCTATCACCATAGGACTTGCATGATAGGTATGAAGATAAAAGACCGTTAAAATCCAAACGCTAACATATCAAGCTCGTAAGCCTTCTGACGCGAAACCTCACTGTTCTGACTATCGTTGGAGCCGTGTTGTACCCACTCAGTGGGCACGTCCATCTATCTTCAGACGGTGCGGGATTACACCTGCGTGTTACAGAGTAGGGATTTATCCCTTCTCGTTGCTCAGCATAGCACGTGGTGGTCCAGGGAGTAGGTCGGGTCAGCTTGACCATGTAGACTACATATGTGGCGCATATGGTAGCACATGGAGGCAGCCATCTGTGGGGTCAGAGACTGTGTTGTACCAACTCAGTTGGCACAGTCTGCTGGATTGCCCAGATGAAGGGGAATCGCACGGGTTGGCGATTGGCAGGGACTGCCTACCAGAAATTAGTGCTTGTACTCTCTGTGCATCTTATCTCGCCTGAGCGGGACGCGGAGACCAAGTATAAAATCTGGATCCCATCTCACTAAAAGAGTGTTACTCTTTCGGACTGTTTTATGGATTTTACAGTCAGCTAAAATAGTGAGAAAAGGAATCATTCTTAAGTCCTGATTGATTCTTAACATTGATACTGACCTTGCTGTTCTTGCATTGTTGTAGATTCCTGCAGCAACGAACACCATGAGCTTCAATGTGCGATCCCTACTGGAAAGGGAGAAGTTTGCTGGGCCAAACTTCTCAGACTGGTTCGGACACCTTAAGATCGTTCTTAAGGCAGAGAGGAAACTGTATGTCCTCGAGACGGCTGTGCCGCCTCAACCCGCTGCGAACGCCGCAAGGGCGGTTCGTGATGCCTATGAAAAGCACGTCAATGATAGCATTGATGTCGCTTGCCTGATGCTAGCGTCTATGACGCCATCGCTGCAGCGTCAGCATGAGGATATGTCGGCTATAGAGATTATAGCGAACCTCAAGATGCTGTATGCTGCACAGGCGAGGACAGAACGCTATAATCTGACAAAGCTTTTCTTTCAGAGCAAACTGGCTGAAGGGAGCCCAGTGGGAGCTCACGTGCTCAAGATGATTGGGCACAAGGAGGCTCTGGAGAAACTGGGGCATACCATCAACCAGGAGCTTGCTGTAGACATTATTCTGCAGTCTCTCCCGCCCTCTTTCGATGCGTTCATTATTAATTTTAATATGAACAAGATCGATTGTACTCCGGCAGAGCTGCTGAATATGCTCTTGACAACTGAGGAGACTCTGAAGGGAAAGCCTTCAACCTCTGTCTTAATGGTTCCTTCTAGGAACAAGAAGAAGGGGAAGAAGGGCAAAGCCCCTGTCAAGAACTACAGTAAGGCTCTGAAACAAAAGGTTAAGCGGTCGAAGGACAACAGGTGTTTCCACTGTGGCCAGCTGGGTCACTGGAAAAAGGACTATAAAGCGCTCCAAGGAGATAAGAGGGGAAGCATCGCTTCTGGCTCAAGTATATATGTGACTGAGGTCATGTTATCTTCTTCTTCTATTTCATGGGTGTTGGACACTGCGTGTGGAGTTCACATTTGTTCAAATGTGCAGGAACTCAAGAGAAGAAGGCAGGTGGGACAGCATGAGGTAGACCTACGCGTTGGAAACGGGGCACGGGTTGCTGCTGTTGCTGTAGGAGACTATTTCATTTCTTTACCATCTGGCATTGTATTGGAATTAAACAATTGTTATTTTGTACCCAGTATAACCAAGAATATTATCTCTATTCCTGCTCTTGTCAGGAAAGGATTTGCCTTTGAATGCAATATTTCAAAGTGTGTACTTTCTCTTGATAATATTGTTTATGCTACTGGTTCAATTAACAATGGGTTATTCATATTGGACATGGAATATTCTATACAAAACATTGATAATAAGAAAGCCAAGTATGCTGAAGACAGCACCTTGTTATGGCATAGTCATTTAGGCCATATTAACAAGAAGCGCATTAAGCGGTTGCATGATCATGGACTGCTGGGATCATTCTCCTATGAGGAGATTGATACATGCAAAGCTTGTTTGATGGGTAAAATGACGAAGTCTCCTTTTCCTAACAAAGGTCAAAGGGCTTCAGGTTTACTTGACCTTATACACAGTGATGTGTGTGGGCCATTTAGTAAACATGCCAGAGGTGGCTATCAGTACTTCATTACCTTTACTGATGATTTCAGTAGGTATGGTTATGTCTATCTTATGAGACATAAGAGTGAATCTTTTGACAAGTTCAAAGAGTTCAAAAATGAAGTACAGAATCAGCTAGGCCGAAATATCAAGGCACTTCGTTCTGATCGAGGTGGAGAATACTTGAGTCATGCGTTTACTGACTATCTGAAGGAGTGTGGGATTATCTCACAGCTCACTCCACCAGGAACACCGCAATGGAATGGTGTGTCCGAGAGGAGAAATAGAACGTTACTTGATATGGTTCGTTCTATGATGAGTCAGGCCACTCTTCCTTACTCCTTTTGGGGTTTTGCACTGGAAACAGCTGCAAAGGTACTAAACCGAGTGCCATCCAAGGCCGTTTCAAAGACGCCATATGAATTATGGTATGGGAAACAGCCGAGCTTGACATTTATCAGGATCTGGGGTTGCGAGGCTTATGTCAAAAAGCTCGCCTCTGGGAAACTGGAGAGCAGATCTGAGAAATGTATCTTTGTCGGTTACCCTAAGGAAACTAAGGGTTATTATTTCTACGATCCCAAAGAGAACAAAGTATTTGTTGCTCGGACGGCCATATTTCTTGAGAAGGAGTTTCTTCTGCAAGAGGCTAGTGGGAGAGAAATAAAGCTGGATGAGAATCCACAAGAAGGACAAAGTAGTCAAGCGCAGTTGGATGAGCCTGAGCCGGTAGATCAGGTTATTGAACAACCTGAGGCTCAGATATCACGGGAACCGCGAAGATCGGGACGGATCCGTCGACAGCCTGAGCGCTATGACGGAGTCTACATCATAGATAATGATGAACCCCTAACTTATGCGGATGCGGTCAGTGGACCGGAGTCAGCTAGATGGCTTGAAGCTATGCGAGCCGAGATGGACTCCATGTCAGATAACCAAGTCTGGGATTTGGTTGATCCGCCTCCGGGAGTAATCCCTATAGGCTGTAAATGGATCTTCAAGAAGAAGATTGACATGGATGGTAATGTGGTTACCTATAAAGGCAGGCTAGTAGCGAAAGGTTTCAAACAAATCTACGGGATAGATTATGATGAAACTTTCTCTCCTGTAGGCATGTTTAAGTCTATTCGGATTCTTTTCGCGATAGCTGCATATTATGATTATGAGATCTGGCAGATGGATGTGAAAACAGCTTTCCTTAATGGAAATCTGGATGAGGATGTGTATATGACACAACCTGAAGGTTTCACTAATCCAACAGATCGTCATAAAATATGCAAGTTAAAGAAGTCTATTTATGGACTGAAACAAGCATCTAGAAGCTGGAATATTCGTTTTGATGAATCAATCTCTGAGTTTGGTTTCATCAAGAACGAAGATGACCCGTGTGTATATAAGAGGTTTAGTGGGAGCGTGATTACATTCCTAATCCTCTACGTCGATGATATCTTAATCATTGGAAACGATATTCCTGAACTTCATGCTGTTAAAGCATGGCTAAGGAAATGTTTCCAGATGAAAGATTTAGGAGAAGCAGCCTATGTATTAGGTGTGAAGATCTACAGGGATAGATCTAAGAGGCTTCTCGGGCTATGCCAGAGTACTTACATCGATAAAGTCCTGGAGAGATTCCATTTAGAGATTTCTAATAGAGGATATCTTCCAGTCAGACATGGTCTGAATCTTTCGAAGAGTCAGTATCCGCAAACACAGACTAAGAAAGATGAAATGGACAATACGCCTTATGCTTCGGCTATTGGGTCCATTATGTATGCGATGTTGTGTACTCGCCCAGACGTCGCTTACGGGTTAAGCGTGACCAGTCGATTCCAAAGTAATCCAGGTCAGGCACACTGGATTGCGGTCAAGAACATTTTAAAATATCTGCGGAGGACCAAAGATATGTTCTTGATATATGGTGGTCAGGAAGAACTCAGTATTGAAGGATATACTAACGCTTCATTCCAGTCTGACCAGGATGATTTCCGATCGCAATCAGGCTATGTTTTTAGCTTGAATGGTGGAGCAGTGGTGTGGAAGAGTTTCAAACAGTCAACTGTTGCTGATTCCACAACAGAAGCCGAGTATGTTGCAGCCTCGGAAGCATCCAAGGAGGCAGTGTGGATTCGTAAGTTCGTGAGAGAACTTGGTGTTGTTCCTTCGAGTGTCGATCCTTTGGTTATCTTCTGTGATAACACTGGAGCCATCGCACAAGCAAAGGAACCACGGTCGTACCAGAAGTCCAAGCACATACAGAGACGGTTTCACTTGATCCGGGAGATCATAGATCGTGGCGAGATCAAAATATGCAAGGTTCATACAGATGACAATCTGGCAGACCCGCTTACCAAGCCTCTGGCGCAGCAGAAGCATGAGAAGCACTGTAATAATATGGGTTTGAGGTTTCTCAACCATTAGATTAAGTGCAAGTGGGAGATTGTTGGGGTATGCCCTTAAGGCTAATGTTTGAGGCCTTGGGATTGTAATAGTATCATTGTATAAACTCTTAAGTTTATAAAGGCAATGGTTGTTATTCAGGTTGTTACCTTGTCTGCTGTAATAAGTGTACTACTGAATAATGTCTCAAAGCTGTTCAGCTAGGCTGACATGCACTGATGTCCTTAGTCGATATATCTTGGTGAACATGAGACAGCCTTGATATGGTTAAGACTAATATGTGTTCTAATCTTATAGGATGCTTCGAGCATGGAATAAGATGTAGACTCATGGGTACATTGGATGTACTGGACAGACCCTACTAGGATATTCCATTGCTTGTCACAATGTGAATGATCCTTGTAAGCACCAAGTGGCATATGTCCTCTGACTTGAGATCACTTGTGTTTCTAAATGATTATTGTCATTGTTTTGAGGTAGTTCAATATCATTTGAAACATAATGGTTATAGACTATCTTGGATAATGATCATGAGTCAGGTTAGGACACTAGTGATAGATAAAGGATTGCCGTCTCCTTGTTTAAGGAGTGTGATGTTCTAAGGCCCCCCTATATGAGATGATTGAGAAAGTGTATGGCCATACCCAGATGACTATGTTCATCTGATCTAATCATGCTCATCGTATTGGAGTTACAGGCTTGACATGCTTGTCCAATAAGAACATCCAGTGGCAAAGGAAACATGTATGCCTCGTGAAATGGATTCACTCTTGTGCTGTGATTTGGGTGTAGTCTTGGAAGACTCTTTCCTTTATATCGGGAGACAGTGATGTGTTGCTAGATACCCCTCACTGATCGTGATAACGTAAGTTGTCGTTACCGACATTTAAAGGAAACCCTTAGGGTCGCACAATTTGATGACATGGCTTACTCAAGTCAGATCGTGTGGACTGAATTGTTTGGATTCAGTTTAAAGGAGTTTAGACTCTGATTGTAAGTGAGATCTGGTCTGATCATGTTTGATTGATTAGGGCTTGAGATCGGTAAGCTTCGATCGAGAGTGTGGATGCTAGATCGGAGAGATCAAGAGCATCCAGAGATGAACGGTTGGATCTTGAACCATTTGGTTCAAAGAGATCTAGACCATGGCTTGGGCTGGTTTGAACCGAATTGAGTTGAACCTAATTGGCTTGAACCGGTTCACATGGGTGAACGTATGGTTCAAGGATTGAAGGCATTTTGGGCGGTTTTTCTTCAAGTGGTCGCATGGCTTCATAACCTTCCATATATGGAAGTGTAACGCCATCACTTGAATGAAAGCCTTAACGCCATTTGCCCAATTACTCTCTTATCATCTTCATTCGACAAGGAAGAGGGAACTCTTGTACAACGAAGCTCTCGGCCAAGCACCTCTCTTCATCTACACACGACAAGGACATTTTGGAGATCGCTTGCTAGCACAAGGAACATCCGAAAGGGTAGCCATCTCTCATCTAGTGTGCGTTATCTTTGGAGGAGTGCTTACTTGCTCTCTTGCTTCCAAGTCGCCACCCTTTATCATGGCTTTGGTAAGAGATCTTCTCTTGATCTTTTTAAGCAAACAAAGTTAATCTTATAGATATACTACATGCGATCTATGGAAACCCTAATTCCGCCCATGCAATTGAGATTTGTGCATGCTTAGGGTTTGCGCTCCCCCTTGAAGGGGACTTACAATTTCCAGCACTTTTCCTTAATTCACTTTTATGGTTTATGTAGTTTAGTTATATTAATATGTTTTGATGAGTTTTCTTATTGATTAATCTAAAATCCTTGATCATTTGATATTTCTGTTATATCTCAGAGTGACACTAGGAGGTATCGATCAACTTTAGAAAATCCTAATTTCCTCTATTCCATGTTTGGCTTTCTTCCTAATTGCGATTTCTATTTTACCTAACTTTAATGTTCTGATATCTGATAATGATGGCAACTTTATAGATCAAGCATGTACACTCATTTGATGCTGACCACCAAACTTGCAGTGAAGTTATTGTTGTAGTTTTTGTTGATCTGCTGCAAAGATTAGGAGAATCCCAATCGCTTACTGGGATAACACAAGCCGTGGCTAAACTGATGATTTTTAAATTGCTCTCTTGGAAAGTTGTCCAAACTAATCTTTTGCTTATTTGTTTACCCCCAGCATTGAAGTTCAATTTGTTGTTGTTTTTGGGAGTATTATGTTGGCCTTGTTGTACCCTTTTCATTGATTATATTGTTTGTCTCCTTGATTCTCATATGTTCCTATTAATTTTACTATGGGTATTGATGCTTCTGCTTATTTTGAATGATACAGGTATATCCCAAATTGATCAAAGGGTGATAGGCGTTTTCTATCATTTTTCTAGAAATCACGAGCGGGTCATGATGAAAATCTTGATCGTGATTTTTCAAAGACAAAACAAAGATTTATTCATCGAGAGAATTACGGGTAGAGCCGTGACTAAAGCCACGGGCGTGAAACTTGTACAGAAACTATGCCAAGATTAAATCACGGGCGGGTCTTGACAAAAATCATGGGCGAGATCACTGAGACAAAATGGTCAGATATTTGACGAAAATATTACGGCAGGCCCATAGCTAAAACCACAACTGTGAAAGACAGTAGATAAAATCTATGAGAGAATCATGACTGGGCAACGACGAAAATCTCAACCATCATTCTCGAGTAGACATCTTTGATGAGAGCTTCACGACCGGGTCCTGATGAGAATCTCGGGTGTGATCATCACCTGCTTAATAGGTACGACTAGCCACCTGACCCGTTAAGCCTTCTAACCTAACTGCCGCCCGACCCTTTTCGCTAGGGTTCCCAATCTTTCGCTGAGCCTCCGTACATTTCGCCAACCCCACAAAGTCTTTCCCACTGGTCGCCGCCGCTTGCTTCACCGGCGATCACCGACCCTCCGGCGACACCACCAACCTTCCGGCGAACTCTCACCTCCAGGTTTTTCACCTATTTCTTCGTCGAGCTTTGTCCGTTTGCTTCCTAGCATTTTTGAAACACCAGTCTCTCAAACCTCTCGGCATCTTCGATTCTTCTTCCTAATGCACTATGCCGCCACACAAGAAGTCAACTAGCAAACGTCCTGCGGGAACTTCCAGTCCGTGACCCGCACCACAACAACAATGAGCACTAGCAGAGATCCAAATGCGGGACAACCATCAAGCTGCGCAATATCAGGTTCTCTCCAGCCGGCGCATCATTAACACCTGCTATATAGAGCCATCTTCACTTTCAGCCCTAGGGATCTTTGATGACCTGTTGTGGATGTTCCGCCAGTTCAGTTGGGGGCGATTTCTGCAGTACGCACACCCCACATACATATCGTTTACACTTGAATTTCTCAGCTCCATAGACGTGAAAGTATCCGCTGTTGACACGGATCCTCGGCTGCTTACATTCTACCTTGCCACCACAGAATATCAGCTGACCATCGCCAATCTAAATGATATCTTTGGTTTTCCGGTGTATGCCTCAAGATTTGGCCCACCGAACTTCAATGAACATGTATTCTAGCCCTACATTTCCTCCATGACATCCTACTCACCACGCCATGCCAGAGCTCTACTATTTCAAATCCGTGCATCATATATGCACAATGTATGCTTGCGCATACGATCTTCACGCAAGATGGTGATGGAATCATGTGGCAGCCGGAACTGCTATGCTTATGGGGACTTCTACACCATTTTCAGATCAACGTTGGATACCACTTAGCTCGCCAATTTCTATGAGTCGCAGATATGCATTGGAGGTATGATTACTATGATTTCTTTATCTTTGGGGCATAACCCTTATCGACAACTGATGCAGTAGCATACTATAAGTAAACCTAGTTAACAAGCGACTAAAACAAAACTTGCATCGGAAAAACTAGGAATCCCAAGAATCGCTTATCACGAGCATATGATCAACCTTTTTTCAAACTCGTATAGAACAAGTAAAAGCATTACCTGTGCCATGATATGAGAGGCAGCTTGGAAGAGAAAAAGGGGCGAGTGCCTCTTCTCCAAAGAAATCACACACAAGATGAAGTAGACTTCCTCCCTTGCGTCCCTTGTGCTAGCAAAGACACCAAGGAGTCCTGATCGTCCCTTGCAAGGAAGATGTGTGTCTTGGCTGGTCTGCCTTTTCTTGGGTGGAGACAATCCACACAAGAGGAAGAAGAGGAGTTCTCTATTGAATACGTGGGTGATCAACGAGAGGTATATTCGGCCACCAAAATAGTGAAACCGAAAAACATAACTATCTCCATAACTCCCACTTAAACCATCGAAACCTCCATCTTAAATTGAACCATGCGTTCACAAGTGAACCGGTTCAAACACCATTTGGTCCAAACACAAAATCGAACCAACCCTCGCTAAAATCTCTTTGAACCGAATGGCTCAAGATCTAACCACACATCACATTGAACCCCTGATCAATACGATCAAGTATCAATCCCCGATCAAAGCTTACCGATCACATGCCCTAATCAATCAAACATGATTAGACTAGATCTCACTTCCAATCAGAGTTTAAATTCCTTTAAACTGAACTAGAATAATTTTAGTCCACACGATCTGACATAAGTAAGCCATATCATCAAATTGTGCGACCCTAAGGGTTTCCTTCAATGTCGGTAACGATAACTTACGTTATCACGATCAGAGAGAGGTATCTAGCAACACATCACTGTCTCCCGATATGAAGGAAAGAGTCTTCTAAGACTACTCCCAAACCACAGCACAAGTGCGAATCTAATTCACTTGGCATACATGTTTCCCTTTGCCACTGGATGTTCCCGTTGGACAAGCGTGTCAAGCCTGCGATTCCAACATGATGAAAATGGTTAGATCAGATGAACATAGTCGTCTGGGTATGGCCATACACATTCTCAACCATTTCATCCAAGGGCCCCTTAGAACATCACACTCCAACCAGGAGAGACAATCCTATATCTATCACAAGTGCCCTAGCATGACTCATGCCCATTATCCAAGATAATCCTTAACCATTATCTTTCAAATGATATTGAACTACCTCAAGACAATGCCAATCATCACTTAGAAACACAAGTGATCTCAAGGCAGAGGGAATATACCACTTGCTTGCATACAAGGATTATTCACATTGTGACAAACAATTGAATATCCAAAGAAGGGTCAGTCCAGTACATCCAATGCACCTATGTGTCTAATCTTATTCCACGCTCGAAGCATCCCACAAGATTAGAGCACGCATTAGTCTCAATCATATCAAGGCTGTCTCATGTTCACCGAGATAACTCTACTAAGGACAATACTGAATGTCAGCTAAGCTGAACATCATTGAGACATTACTCAGAAGTATACATACAGCAGCAGATAATGTAACAATCTGAATAACAACAATTGCCTTTATAAAACATATATATTGTTTATACATGATACTGAAAATAGCCCAAAGCCTCAAACATTGGCCTTAAGGGCATACCCTAACAATCTCCCACTTGCACTTAAACTAATGGTTGAGGTATCTCAAACCCATATTGTTACAGTGCTTCTCATGCTTCTGCTGCGCCAGAGGATTTGTAAGCGGGTCAGCTAGATTGTCATCTGTATGAACCTTGCAGAGCTTGATGTCTCCTCGATTAATGATCTCACGGATCAGGTGAAACCTTCTCTGTATGTTCTTGGACTTCTGGTGTGACCGTGGTTCCTTCGCTTGTGCAATCGCTCCAGTGTTATCACAGAAGATAACCAATGGATCTGCACTCGAAGGAACGACACCAAGTTCCTGAACGAATTTACGAATCCAAACTGCCTCCTTTGATGCCTCTGAGGCTGCAACATACTCGGCTTCTGTTGTGGAATCAGCAACAGTTGATTGCTTGAAACTCTTCCACACCACTGCTCCTCCATTCAAGCTAAAAACATAGCCTGATTGCGATCAGAAATGGTCTTGGTCAGACTGGAACGAAGCATCAGTATATCCTTCAATACTGAGCTCTTCCTGACCTCCATAAATCAAGAATATATTTTTGGTTCTTCGAAGATATTTCAAAATGTTCTTGACTACAATCCAGTGTGCCTTCCCTGGATTACCTTGGAACCGACTGGTCACGCTTAACCCGTAAGCGACGTCTGGGCGAGTACACAACATCGCATACATGATGGACCCAATAGCCGAAGCATAAGGCGTATTGTCCATCTCATCTTTCTCAGACTGTGTTTGAGGACACTGGCTCTTTGAAAGATTCAGACCATGTCTGACTGGAAGATAACCTCTTTTAGAATTTTCTAAATGGAATCTTTCCAGGACCTTATCGATGTAAGTACTCTGGCACAGCCCAAGAAGCCTATTAGATCTATCTCTATAGATCTCCACGCCTAGTATATAGGCTGCTTCTCCCAAATCTTTCATTTGGAAATATTTTCTTAACCATGCCTTGACTGCATGCAGTTCAGGAATATCGTTTCCAATGATTAAAATATCATCGACGCAGAGGACTAGGAAAGTAATCACGCTCCCACTAAACCTTTTATATACACACGGGTCATCTTCATTTTTGATGAAACCAAATTCAGAAACTGATTCATCAAAACGAATATTCCAGCTTCTCGATGCTTGTTTTAGTCCATAAATGGACTTCTTTAATTTGCATATTTTATGACCTTCTGACGGGTTGATGAAACCTTCAGGTTGCGTCATATACACATCGTCTTCCAGTTTTCCGTTAAGGAAAGCGGTTTTCGCATCCATTTGCCAGATCTCATAATCAAAATATGCTGCTATCGCGAGAATAATTCGAATGGACTTGAACATGGCTACAGGAGAGAAAGTTTCATCATAATCTATCCCGTAGATTTGTTTGAAACCTTTCGCAACTAGTCTGCCCTTATAGGTAACTACGTTACCATCCATGTCTTTCTTCTTTTTGAATATCCACTTACAGCCTACAGGGATTACTCCCGGAGGCGGATCAACCAAATCCCAGACTTGGTTATCTGACATGGAGTCCATCTCGGCTCGCATAGCTTCAATCCATTTTGTTGACTCCGGTCCACTGACCGCATCCGCATAAGTGAGGGGTTCATCATTAATGATGTAGACTCCGTCATAGCGCTCAGGCTGACGACGAATCCTTCCCGATCTACGCGGTTCCCATGATGCTTGAGCCTCAGGTTGAACAATAACCTGATCTATTGGCTCAGGCTTATCCAACTGTGCTTGACTACTTTGTCCCTCTTCTGGAATTTCATCCAGCTTTATTTCTCTCCCACTGGCCTCTTGCAGAAGAAACTCCTTCTCAAGAAAAATAGCCGTTCGAGCAATAAATACTTTATTCTCCTTGGGATTGTAGAAATAATAACCCTTAGTTTCTTTAGGGTATCCAACAAATATGCATTTATCAGATCTACTCTCCAGTTTCCCTGAGGCGAGCTTTTTGACATAAGCCTCGCAACCCCAGATTTTGATAAATGTCAAGCTCGGCTGTTTCCCATACCATAACTCATATGGTGTCTTTGAAACGGTCTTGGATGGCACTCGGTTTAGTATCTTTCCAGCTGTTTCCAGTGCAAATCCCCAAAAGGAGTAAGGTAGAGTAGCCTGACTCATCATAGAACGAACTATATCCAATAAGGTTCGATTCCTCCTCTCGGACACACCATTCCATTGCGGTGTTCCTGGCGGAATGAGCTGTGAGATGATCCCACACTCCTTCAGATAGTTAGTAAACTCACGACTCAAGTATTCTCCACCTCGATCTGATCGAAGTGCTTTGATATTTCAGCCTAACTGATTCTGTATTTCATTTTTGAATTCTTTGAACTTGTCAAAAGATTCACTCTTATGTCTCATTAAATAGACATAACCATACCTACTGAAATCATCAGTAAAAGTAATGAAGTATGAATAGCCACCTCTGGCATGTTTACTAAATGGCCCACACACATCACTGTGAATAAGGTCAAGTAAACCTGAAGCCCTTTCACCTTTATTAATAAAAGGAGTCTTCGTCATCTTACCCATTAAACAAGCTTTGCATGTGTCAAGCTCCTCATAGGAGAATGATCCCAACAGTCCATGGTCATGCAACCGCTTAATGCGCTTCTTGTTAATATGGCCTAGACGACTATGCCATAACAAGGTGCTGTCATCAGCATGCTTGGCTTTCTTATTATCAATTTGTTGTACAGAACATTCCATGTCCAACACGTATAACCCATTGATAATCGACCCAGTTGCATAAACAATACTATCAAATGAAATACAGCACTGTGAAGTTTTGCATTCAAATAAAAAACCTTTCCTGACAAGAGCAGGAATAGAGATAATATTCTTTGTTATGCTTGGTACAAAATAACAATTGTCAAGTTCTAATACAAATCCAGATGGTAAAGAGATGTGATATTCTCCTACAGCAACAGCAGCAACTCGTGCCCCGTTTCCAACTCGTAGGTCCACCTCATGCTGTCCCACCTATCTTCTTCTCTTGAGTTCCTGCACATTTGAACAAATGTGAACTCCACATGCAGTGTCCAACACCCATGAAATAGAAGAAGCAACCATGACTTCAGTCACGAAAATACCTGAGCCAGAAGTGGAAGGCTTGCTTCCCTTCTTCTCTCCTCAGAGCGCTCTACAGTCCTTCTTCCAGTGACCCAGCTGGCCACAATGGAAGCATCTGTTGTCCTTTGACCGCTTCATCTTTTGTTTCAAAGCCTTGTTGTAGCTCTTGATAGGGGTTTTGCCCTTCTTCCCCTTCTTCTTATTCCCAGAAGGAACCATCAAGACAGAGGATGAAGGCTTTCCCTTCTCAAGAGTCTGCTCTGTAGTGCAGAGCATATTCAATAATTCTGCCGTAGTACAGTCGATTTTGTTCATATTGAAATTAATGATGAACGCATCGAAAGAAGCCGGAAAAGACTGTAAGATGATGTCTACAACAAGTTCTTGATTGATGGTATGACCCAGTTTCTCTAGAGCTTCTTTGTACCCTATCATCTTGAGCACGTGAGCTCCGACTGGACTCCCTTCAGCCAGCTTGCTATGAAAGAAAAGTTTCGTCAAGTTATAGCGTTCTGTCCTTGCCTGAGCAGCATACAACAATTTCAGATTTGCTATAATATCAATAGCAGACAAATCCTCATGTTGACGCTGGAGCTCGGGCGTCATTGACGCAAGCATAAGGCAAGCGACATCAGTACTATCACTGACGTGCTTTTCATAAGCATCTCGAACCGCCCTTATGGCGTTCGCAGCGGGTTGAGCCGGTATTGCCGACTCAAGGACGTACAGCTTCCTCTCAGCTTTAAGGACAATCCTCAGCTGTCTGTACCAGTCTGAGAAGTTTGGCCCAGCAAACTTCTCTTTTTCCAATATGGATCGCAAGTTGAGCCCTGTGGTGTTCGTTGCTACAGGAATCTACAACATAGCAAGAACAACAAGGTCAGCAACCATGTTAGAATCATTCCAGGACTTAAGAGTGATTCCTTTTTCTCACTATTTTATCTGACTGAAAATCCAATAAAAAGCACGAAAGAGTGAAACTCTTTTAGTGAGATGGGATCTAGATTTCACACTTGATCTCCGCGTCCCGCTCAGGCGAGATAAGATGCACAGAGAGCCCAAGCACTAATCACTGGTAGGCAATCCATGCCACTCGCCAACCCGTGTGATTCCCCTTCATCTAGGTAATCCAGAAGACCGTGCCAACTGAGTTGGAACAACACAATCTCTGATTCCTCAGATGGCTGCCTCCATATAGCTATCATATGCTCAACATGTAGCCTATATGGTCAAGCTGACCTGACCGACTTCCTGGACCACCACGTGCTATGCTGAGCAACGAGAAGCGATAAATCCCTTCTCTGTAGCATGTAGGTGTAATCTCGCACCGTCTGAAGATAGCTGGGCGTGCCCACTGAGTGGGTACAACACGGCCCCAACGATAGTCAGAACAGCGAGGTTTCGCGTCAGAAGGCAATTGAAAGCTTGATATTGACGTTGGATTTTATCGGTCTTTTATCTTCTTACTATCATGCAAAGCCTATAGTGATAGCAGAAGAATAAAACATACATGTGCTAATATTACTTAAAATAGTAAATAGAAAGCACAATTATCTTATGTGGTAAACGCCCATAAAAATATAAGTAAAACCCTAGTTTGACTTTTAGAAACAAGCAAAAGTCTTCACTTGAGCTCTTTATGGCATTCTTGTACCTCATGCGGCCCAAACGCCATCTGTAGCCTAAATGCGCCCACCAGACAGAATGCGCCTGTTCTAGAGTCGAACTCTAGACCACCCACCTAGTGAAGCCAATTGCTGCAAACACTTCTGCCATATGTGCTGTGTGCTCATGTCTGATGAAATTACATTTAAAAAAATATCTAGACATGGATTGACACCCAGGTCATTTATACATTCAAATAAATCAAATGTGACTCGCAGATCACATCACATATATTAATTTCCAGGCTCGCAGGCCCCAGCACAGCATACAAAAAGGGCAGCCCACATAAGATTAAATAAACACTCAAATTTACTCGACTCGAGTCCAATCATTCATGGCAACATGTAAAACATGTACAACACGTGAAAGAAAAAAATATATGGCATCAATTTTATTTCCTTATAGGCCCTACTACCTTACAACGGTCCATTAACAGGTATCCACTCGTCAGAACAAGTCAGACCCACTGTCCTTGCATGTACCCAGTCATAACTGACTAGCGTCGACCCAATGATCGACTATGCATGCCTTAAGGGCTGAACGTCCTACATGAATCTCGGCAATCGGGTGCGACCCCGGGCCATTATCATGATCGTTCATCTTTTTGCCTCAAATAGACATCACTACACGCCCTTCCGCAGTCGGCTTATAGCCACCTGTACATCTTGCGCACAAGTGCTATCCAGCCGCCCATCCAGGCTGTCAGATAGTCTGGTTAGGCTGTTGGGTTCAGACTTGACAAACGATTTCAAAACTGCTAACCCGTCTAAGTATTTAAAATAGGCGCACAGAAAAATCTAATGGAGTCGCGCATGAAGGTAAGTTTTTGTGAAAACAACTATAATATGCGCAAGCTATGTAATGTAAAGATACATCTAACACAAGGTATGAATTACATTGCATCATTTATTTGCATGAGAACTGAAACATGCGCATCAATATTAGATCTACCCAAGCATGGATCACAAGAAGGCAATCATATGCATCAAGCCAGTAACCTCGCTCTGATACCACTATAAGTAAACCTAGTTAACAAGCGACTAAAACAAAACTTGCATCGGAAAAACTAGGAATCCCAAGAATCGCTTATCACGAGCATATGATCAACCTTTTTTCAAACTCGTATAGAACAAGTAAAAGCATTACCTGTGCCATGATATGAGAGGCAGCTTGGAAGAGAAAAAGGGGCGAGTGCCTCTTCTCCAAAGAAATCACACACAAGATGAAGTAGACTTCCTCCCTTGCGTCCCTTGTGCTAGCAAAGACACCAAGGAGTCCTGATCGTCCCTTGCAGGGAAGATGTGTGTCTTGGCTGGACTGCCTTTTCTTGGGTGGAGACGATCCACACAAGAGGAAGAAGAGGAGTTCTCTATTGAATACGTGGGTGATCAACGAGAGGTATATTCGGCCACCAAAATAGTGAAACCGAAAAACATAACTATCTCCATAACTCCCACTTAAACCATCGAAACCTCCATCTTAAATTGAACCATGCGTTCACAAGTGAACCGGTTCAAACACCATTTGGTCCAAACACAAAATCGAACCAACCCTCGCTAAAATCTCTTTGAACCGAATGGCTCAAGATCTAACCACACATCACATTGAACCCCTGATCAATACGATCAAGTATCAATCCCCGATCAAAGCTTACCGATCACATGCCCTAATCAATCAAACATGATTAGACTAGATCTCACTTCCAATCAGAGTTTAAATTCCTTTAAACTGAACTAGAATAATTCCAGTCCACACGATCTGACATAAGTAAGCCATATCATCAAATTGTGCGACCCTAAGGGTTTCCTTCAATGTCGGTAATGATAACTTACGTTATCACGATCAGAGAGAGGTATCTAGCAACACATCACTGTCTCCCGATATGAAGGAAAGAGTCTTCCAAGACTACTCCCAAACCACAGCACAAGTGCGAATCTAATTCACTTGGCATACATGTTTCCCTTTGCCACTGGATGTTCCCGTTGGACAAGCGTGTCAAGCTTGCGATTCCAACATGATGAAAATGGTTAGATCAGATGAAAATAGTCGTCTAGGTATGGCCATACACATTCTCAACCATTTCATCCAAGGGCCCCTTAGAACATCACACTCCAACTAGGAGAGGCAATCCTATATCTATCACAAGTGCCCTAGCATGACTCATGCCCACTATCCAAGATAATCCTTAACCATTATCTTTCAAATGATATTGAACTACCTCAAGACAATGCCAATCATCACTTAGAAACACAAGTGATCTCATGTCAGAGGGAATATACCACTTGCTTGCATACAAGGATTATTCACATTGTGACAAACAATTGAATATCCAAAGAAGGGTCAGTCCAGTACATCCAATGCACCTATGTGTCAAATCTTATTCCACGCTCGAAGCATCCCACAAAGATTAGAGCACACATTAGTCTCAATCATATCAAGGCTGTCTCATGTTCACCGAGATATCTCGACTAAGGACAATACTGAATGTCAGCTATGTTGGGGTATGCCCTTAAGGCTAATGTTTGAGGCCTTTGGGATGATTTCAGTATCATGTATAAACTATGTATAAGTTTATAAAGGCAATGGTTGTTATTCAGGTTGTTACATTATCTGCTGCTGTTATGTATACTTCTGAATAATGTCTCAATGGTGTTCAGCTTGGCTGACATTAGCATTGTCCTTAGTCGAGATATCTTGGTGAACATGAGACAGCCTTGATATGATTGAGACTAATATGTGTTCTAATCTTATAGGGTGCTTCGAGCATGGAATAAGATGTAGACACATAGGTGCATTGGATGTACTGGACAGACCCTACTTAGGATATTCAATTGTTTGTCACAATGTGAATAATCCTTATATGCAAGCAAGTGGCATATTTCCTCTGACTTGAGATCGCTTGTGTTTCTAAATGATGATTGGCATTGTCTTGAGGTAATTCAATATCATTTGAAATATAATGGTTATAGATTATCTTGGATAATGAGCATGAGTCATGTTAGGACACTAGTGATAGATATAGGATTGCCTCTCCTTGTTGGAGTGTGATGTTCTAAAGGGGCCCCCTGGATGAGATGATTGAGAAAGTGTATGGCCATACCCAGATGACTATGTTCATCTGATCTAATCATTTTCATCATATTGGAATTACAGGCTTGACACGCTTGTCCAATGAGAACGTCCAGTGGCAAAGGAAACATGTATGTCAAGTGAATTGGATTCACACTTGTGCTATGGTTTGGGTGTAGTCATGGAAGACTCTTTCCTTCATATCGGGAGACAGTGATGTGTTGCTAGATACCCCTCTCTGATCGTGATAACGTAAGTTATCGTTACCGACATTGAAGGAAACCCTTAGGGTCTCACAATTTGATGATATGGCTTACTTATGTCAGATCGTGTGGACTGAATGGTTCTGGTTCAGTTTAAAGGAGTTTAAACTCTGATTGGAAGTGAGATCTGGTCTGATCATGTTTGATTGATTAGGGCTTGAGATCGGTAAGCTTCGATCGGGAGAATTGATGCTTGATCGATGAGATCAAGAGCATCAAGAGATGTGTGGTTAGATCTTGAGCCATCTAGTTCATATGAGATCTAGACCATGGCTTGGTTTGATTTGGTCTTTGAACCAAATGCAATAGAACCGGTTCACATAAGTGAACGCATGGTTCAAAGTGAGAAGACGTTTTGGTTGGTTCGAAAACATGGGCGCATGGCTTGATGATTTCTATTTTTGGAAGCCATAAGCGTTCCCACGTTGGATAACGCCTCAACGCCTCCCTCTCTCTCGCATGAATGCTTCTCCTCTCGTGTGTGTGTTGAGGCTCCACGAAAGAGAAGAGGTAGAGAGTTTTCGCTTAGCCAAGAAGAAGAACATCTCATCTTCTCCTACACGTTGAAGGACACCTTGGAACTTTGCTAGCACAAAGAAGAAAAGGGAGTAGCCATCGTCACCTTGTGTGCGACTGCTTTGGAGGAGAGCCGCTCGCCCTCTATATTCTTCCAAGTCGCCATCCAAATAATGGCCATGGTAACATCCTATCTTCTCATTGCAAGAACTAATAGTTGATCATATGTTCATGCCATGCGATCTTCATGAAACCCTTGTTTTCGCCCATGAAAAATTTTATATGCGCCTGAATTAGGGTTTCCCCCCCCCTTTCAATTGGTATCAGAGCTAGTGTTTTGGCTTGATCCATATGATTGCTTATTTTGTGATCCATGCGGTTTAAAAGTAGATCTAAACATGACTTGCGCATGTTATAAATCATCATGCCAACATACATGCTAGACATTGGATGTGTTTTGGTTTTTACTTAAGTTGCGCATGATATTTGTTTTGCGCATGTTGAAGAGTTTTTATCGAACACTTATGATCTTGCGCGCCCCTCACCTAGATCTCTAAAGCGCCTACTTGAAATACTTAGATGGGTTACTAGGGTTGAAGTCGTCAGTCTAGTCTGGACCCAACAGCCTGATCAGACCATCTGACAGCCTAGATGGGTCGGCCAGATAGCACCTATGCGCACGCATACAGGTGGCTATAGGCCGACTGCAGAAGGGCGTGTAGCGATGTCTGATTGAGGCGCCTAGTGAACGATCATGATTAAGGCCCGGGGTCACACCCGCCTGCCAGAAATCATGTGGGACGTTCAGCCCTTAAGGCATGCATAGTTGACCACTAGGTCAACACAAGTCAGTTATGACTGGGTGCATGCAAGGGCAGTGGGTCTGACTTGGTCTGATGAGTGGATCCCTATTAATGGACCGTTGTAAGGTAGTAGGGCACACAAGGAAATAAAATTGATGCCATGGGATTTTTTCAAAAATTTTATTTTCTGATTGGATCACATGTATGCTTATTTAACCTGATTGGGTGTCTATTTAATCTTATGTGGGCTGCCCTAATTTGTGTGCTGTGCTGGGGCCTGCGTGCCTGGAATTAATTGTAAATTTTTATTGTGATCTGTGTATCACACTTTAATTTATAATAATGTACAATTGACCTGCGTGTCAATTCATGTCTAGATAGATTAAAATGTAATTTGATCAGACATGATCATAGAGCACACGTGACAGAAGCGCTTGCAGCAAGTGCCTTGACTAGGTGGGAGGTCTAGAGTTCGACTCTAGCACAGGCGCATGCTACCTGATGGGCGCATTTGAGCTGCAGAGAGGGCTTGGGCCAGGGCTGGGCCAGATAAAGTGCAAGAGACCCATAAAGAGCTCATGTGAAGACTTGTGTAAAACTAGGGTTTTTACTTAGGCTTTTATGGGCATTTACCACATAAGATCATTGTGCTTTCTATTTACTGTTTAAGAAATATTAGCACATGCTTGATTTATTCTTTTGCTATCACCATAGATATTGCATGATAGTAAGAAGATAAAATGGACCGTTAAAATCCAACGTCAAATATCAAGCACGAAAGCCTTCTGACGCGAAACCTCATTGTTCTGACTATCGTTGGGGCCGTGTTGTACCCACTCAGTGGGCACGCCCATCTATCTTCAGACGGTGTGTGATTACACCTGCGTGTTACAGAGAAGGGATTTATCGCTTCTCGTTGCTCAGCATAGCACGTGGTGGTCCAGGGAGTAGGTCGGGTCAGCTTGACCATGTAGGCTACATATTGAGCATATGTTAGCTATATGGAGGCAGCCATCTGTGGAATCAGAGACTGTGTTGTACCAACTCAGTTGGCACAGTCTGCTGGATTGCCCAGATGAAGGGGAATCACACGGGTTGGCGATTGGCATGGATAGCCTACCAGTGATTAGTGCTTGAACTCTCTGTGCATCTTATCTCGCCTGAGCGGGACGCGGAGACCAAGTATGAAATCTGGATCCCATCTCACTAAAAAGAGTTTTACTCTTTCGGACTGTTTTATTGGATTTTTCAGTCAGATAAAATAGTGAGAAAAGAATCATTCTTAAGTCCTGGATTGATTCTAACATGGATACTGACCTTGTTGTTCTTACAATGTTGTAGATTTCTGCAGCAACGAACACCACAGGGCTCAATTTGTGATCCATACTGGAAAAGGAGAAGTTTGCTAGGCCAAACTTCTCAGACTGGTACAGACAGCTTAAGAAAGTTCTTAAGGCTGAGAGGAAACTGTATGTCCTTGAGACGGCAATACCGGCTCAACCCGCAGCGAACGCCGCAAGGGCGGTTCGGGATGCTTATGAGAAGCACGTCAGTGATAGTACTGATGTCGCTTGCCTTATGCTTGCGTCAATGACGCCAGAGCTCCAGCGTCAGCATGAGGATTTATCTGCTATTGATATTATAGCAAATCTCAAGATGCTGTATGCTGCACAGGCAAGGACTGAACGCTATAACTTGACGAAACTTTTCTTTCAGAGCAAACTGACTGAAGGGAGTCCAGTGGGAGCTCACGTACTCAAGATGATTGGGTACAGGAGGCTCTAGAGAAACTGGGACACACCATCAATCAGGAACTTGTTGTAGACATTATCCTGCAGTCTCTCCCGGCCTCTTTTGATCCGTTCATTATTAATTTTAATATGAACAAGATCGATTGTACTCCGGCAGAGTTACTGAACATGCTCTGTACCACAGAGCAGACTCTTGAGAAGGGAAAGCCTTCCTCCTCTGTCTTGCTGGTTCCTTCAAGGAACAAGAAGAAGGGGAAGAAGGGCAAAGCCCCTATCAAGAGCTACAACAAGGCTCTGAAACAAAAGATAAAGCGGTCAAAGGACAACAGATGTTTCCATTGTGGCCAGCTCGGTCACTGGAAGAAGGACTGTAAAGCGCTCCAAGGAGAGAAGAAGGGAAGCAAGCCTTTCACTTCTGGCTCAGGTATTTACGTGACTGAAGTCATGGTAGCTTCTTCTATTTCATGGGTGTTGGACACTGCATGTGGAGTTCACATTTGTTCAAAGGTAAAGGAACTCAAGAGAAGAAGACAGGTGGGACAGCATGAGGTAGACCTACGAGTTGGAAACGGGGCACGGGTTGCTGCTGTTGCTGTAGGACAATATAACATCTCTTTACCATCTGGTTTTGTATTAGAACTTGACAATTGTTATTTTGTACCGAGCATAACTAAGAATATTATCTCTATTCCTCCTCTTGTCAGGAAAGGATTTTCTTTTGAATGCAAAACTTTAAAGTGTTGTATTTCATTTGATAATATTGTTTATGCTACTGGCTCAATTAACAATGGGTTATACATGTTGGACATGGAATGTTCTGTACAACAAATTGATAATAAGAAAGCCAAGTATGCTGATGACAGCACCTTGCTATGGCATAGTCGTTTAGGCCATATTAACAAGAAGCGCATTAAGCGGTTGCATGACGATGGACTGCTGGGATCATTCTCCTTTGAGGAGCTTGATACATGCAAAGCTTGTTTAATGGGCAAAATGACGAAGACTCCTTTTTCTAATAAAGGTCAAAGGGCTTCAGGTTTACTTGACCTTATTCACAGTGATGTGTGTGGGCCATTTAGTAAACATGCCAGAGGTGGCTATTCATACTTCATTACTTTTACTGATGATTTCAGTAGATATGGTCATGTCTATCTAATGAGACATAAGAGTGAATCTTTTGACAAGTTCAAAGAGTTCAAAAATGAAGTACAGAATCAGCTAGGCCGGAATATCAAGGCACTTTGATCCGATCGAGGTGGAGAATACTTGAGTCGAGAGTTTACTGACTATCTGAAGGAGTGTGGGATTATCTCACAGCTCACTCCGCCAGGAACACCGCAATGGAATGGTGTGTCCGAGAGGAGAAATAGAACCTTATTGGATATGGTTCGTTCGATGATGAGTCAGGCTACTCTACCTTACTCCTTTTGGGGATTTGCACTGGAAACAGCTGCAAAGGTACTAAACCGAGTGCCATCCAAGGCCGTTTCAAAGACTCCATATGAGTTATGGTATGGGAAACAGCCAAGCTTGACATTTATCAAAATCTGGGGTTGCGAGGCTTATGTCAAAAAGCTCGCCTCTGGGAAACTAGAGAGCAGATCTTATAAATGTATCTTTGTCGGTTACCCTAAAGAAACTAAGGGTTATTATTTCTACGATCCCAAAGAGAACAAAATATTTGTTGCTCGAACGGCTATTTTTCTTGAGAAGGAATTTCTTCTGCAAGAAGCCAGTGGGAGAGAAATAAAACTGGATGAAAGTCCAGAAGAGGGACAAAGTAGTCAAGCTCAGTTGGATGAGCCTGAGCAAATAGAACAGGTTGATGTTCAACCTGAGGCTCAGATATCACGGGAACCGCGTAGATCGGGAAGGATTCGTCGACAGCCTGAGCGCTATGACGGAGTCTACATCATTAATGATGAACCCCTCACCTATGCGGATGCGGTCAGTGGACTGGAATCAGCAAGATGGCTTGAAGCTATGCGAGCCGAGATGGACTCCATGTCAGATAACCATGTCTGGGATTTGGTTGATCCGCCTCCGGGAGTAATCCCTATAGGCTGTAAATGGATCTTCAAAAAGAAGATTAACATGGATGGTAACGTAGTTACCTATAAGGGCAGGCTAGTTGCGAAAGGTTTCAAACAAATCTACGGGATAGATTATGATGAAACATTCTCTCCTGTAGCCATGTTTAAGTCCATTCGGATTATTCTCGCGATAGCTGCATATTATGATTATGAGATCTGGCAAATGGATGTGAAGACAGCTTTCCTTAATGGAAAACTGGAAGAGGATGTGTATATGGCACAACCTGAAGGTTTCATCAATCCATCAGATCGTCATAAAATATGCAAGTTAAAGAAGTCCATTTATGGAATAAAACAAGCATCGAGAAGCTGGAATATTCATTTTGATGAATCAGTTTGTGAATTTGGTTTCATCAAAAATGAAGATGACCCGTGTGTATATAAGAGGTTTAGTGGGAGCGTGATTACTTTCCTAGTCCTCTACGTCGATGATATCTTGATCATTGGAAACGATATTCCTGAACTGCATGCGGTCAAAGCATGGTTAAGAAAATGTTTCCAGATGAAAGATTTAGGAGAAGCAGCCTATGTATTAGGTGTGCAGATCTATAGAGATAGATCTAATAGGCTTCTCGGGCTGTGCCAGAGTACTTACATCGATAAAGTCCTGGAGAGATTCCATTTAGAAAATTCTAAAAGAGGATATCTTCCAGTCAGACATGGTCTGAATCTTTCTAAGAGCCAGTGTCCTCAAACACAATCTGAGAAAGATGAAATGGACAATACGCCTTATGCTTCGGCTATTGGATCCATTATGTATGCGATGTTGTGTACTCGCCCAGACGTCGCTTACGGGTTAAGCGTGACCAGTCGATTCCAAAGTAATCCAGGTAAGGCACATTGGATTGCAGTCAAGAACATTTTGAAATATCTTCGGAGGACCAAAGATATGTTCTTGATTTATGGAGGTCAGGAAGAACTCAGTATTGAAGGATATACTGATGCTTCGTTCCAATCTGACCAGGATGATTTCCGATCGCAATCAGGCTATGTTTTTAGCTTGAATGGAGGAGCAGTGGTGTGGAAGAGTTTCAAACAATCAATTGTTGCTGATTCCACAACAGAAGCCGAGTATGTTGTGTT
The DNA here is from genome assembly GCA_027563935.2 of Costus lasius. Taxonomy (NCBI): domain Eukaryota; kingdom Viridiplantae; phylum Streptophyta; class Magnoliopsida; order Zingiberales; family Costaceae; genus Costus; species Costus lasius. The sequence goes on from CM050452.1 coordinate 52,412,197, forward strand.
GGGGTATGCCCTTAAGGCTAATGTTTGAGGCCTTGGGATTCTATCAGTATCATGTAATAAACTCTTATGTTTATAAAGGCATGGTTGTTATTCAGGTTGTTACATTGTCTGCTGCAATAAGTGTACTTCTGAATAATGTCTCAAAGCTGTTCAGCTAGGCTGACATGCAGTTAAGTCCTTAGTTGATATATCTTGGTGAACATGAGACAGCCTTGATATGATTGAGACTAATATGTGTTCTAATCTTATAGGATGCTTCGAGCATGGAATAAGATGTAGACTCATGGGTACATTGGATGTACTAGACAGACCTTATTTGGATATTCAATTGCTTGTCACAATGTGAATAATCCTTGTTTGCTACAAGTGGCACATGTCCTTTAACTTGAGATCACTTGTGTTTCTAAATGATGATTGTCATTGTTTTGAGGTAGTTCAATATCATTTGAAACATAATGATTATAGACTATCTTGGATGGTGAGCTTGAGTCAGGTTAGGGCACTAGTGATAGACATAGGATTGCCGTCTCCTTAATTGGAGTGAGATGTTCTAAAGGGCCCCCTGGATGAGATGATTGAGAAAAGAGTATGGCCATACCCAGGTGACTATGTTCATCTGATCTAATCATGCTCATCATATTGGAGTTACAAGCTTGACATGCTTGTCCAATAAGAACATCCAGTGGCAAAGGAAATATGCATGCCTTGTGAGTTGATTCACACTTGTGCTGTGGTTTGGGTGTAGTCTTGGAAGACTCTTTTCTTTATATCGGGAGACAGTGATGTGTTGCTAGATACCCCTCACTGATCGTGATAACGTGAGTTATCGTTACCGACATTTAAAGGAAACCCTTAGGGTCGCACAATTTGATGATATGGCTTACTTAAGTCAGATCGTGTGGACTGAATTGTTTTGGTTCAGTTTAAAGGAATTTAGTCTCTGATTGTAAGTGAGATCTGGTCTGATCATGTTTGATTGATTAGGGCTTGAGATCGGTAAGCTTCGATTGAGAGAATGGATGCTAGATCGGTGAGATCAGAAGCATCGAGAGATCAACGGTTAGATCTGAAGCCTTAGGGTTTAATTGAGATCTAGACTAATTGCTTGGCTTATTTGGTTTCTTGAACTGAACCAACTTGAACCGGCTCATCATATGAGCGCATGGTTCAAAGGGGAGAGCTAATAGCGTTAAGGAAAATTCATGGTCGCATGAATTGGAGACTTTGCTATTTTTAGATAGCACTTCTCTAAACGTGACCACGCCTCACGTTCACGCAAAAGGGAAGCTCTATTCTCGCCTCTCGCCCTTCTCTCTCGACACACTCTTGTGTGGTGACGACTTCAAGTCTCTAGGAGAGGATTCGGCCAAGAAGAAAAAAACATCTCTTTCCTTCCATACGACAAGCACCTCTTGGAACCTTGCTAGCACAAGGAGCACCAAGGGAGTAGGCACACACTCATCTTGTGTGCGCATTCTCAGGAGGAGATCCCTGTCGATCTCTGCTTCCAAGACACCATCCAAGAGATGGCGATGGTATGGATCTTTCTCTTCTATACTAGCATTTGAAAGTTGATCATATGATATATTAAGATCTCTTGAAACCCTATCTTCCCATGCGAATTTTTATATGCGCCTCCCTTAGGGTTTCGGCCCCCTAGATTAAGGGGACTTTCATGTTGCAGCCTCAGAAGCATCAAAGGAGGCAGTGTGGATTTGTAAGTTCGTTCAGGAACTTGGTGTTGTTCCTTCGAGTGCTGATCCATTGGTTATCTTCTGTGATAACACTGGAGCAATAGCACAAGCAAAGGAACCACGGTCACACCAGAAGTCCAAGCACATACAGAGAAGGTTTCATTTGATCCGTGAGATCATAGATCGTGGAGAGATCAAGATCTGCAAGGTTCATACTGATGACAATCTAGCTGACCCGCTTACTAAGCCTCTGGCGCAGCAGAAGCATGAAAAGCACTGTAATAATATGGGTTTGAGATTTCTCAACCATTAGTTTAAGTGCAAGTGGGAAATTGTTGGGGTATGCCCTTAAGGCTAATGTTTGAGGCCTTTGGGATGATTTCAGTATCATGTATAAACTATGTATAAGTTTATAAAGGCAATGGTTGTTATTCAAGTTGTTACATTATCTGCTGCTGTTATGTATACTTCTGAATAATGTCTCAATGGTGTTCAGCTTGGCTGACATTAGCATTGTCCTTAGTCGAGATATCTTGGTGAACATGAGACAGCCTTGATATGATTGAGACTAATATGTGTTCTAATCTTATAGGGTGCTTCGAGCATGGAATAAGATGTAGACACATAGGTGCATTGGATGTACTGGACAGACCCTACTTAGGATATTCAATTGTTTGTCACAATGTGAATAATCCTTATATGCAAGCAAGTGGCATATTTCCGCTGACTTGAGATCGCTTGTGTTTCTAAATGATGATTGGCATTGTCTTGAGGTAATTCAATATCATTTGAAATATAATGGTTATAGATTATCTTGGATAATGAGCATGAGTCATGTTAGGACACTAGTGATAGATATAGGATTGCCTCTCCTTGTTGGAGTGTGATGTTCTAAAGGGGCCCCCTGGATGAGATGATTGAGAAAGTGTATGGCCATACCCAGATGACTATGTTCATCTGATCTAATCATTTTCATCATATTGGAATTACAGGCTTGACACGCTTGTCCAATGAGAACGTCCAGTGGCAAAGGAAACATGTATGTCAAGTGAATTGGATTCACACTTGTGCTATGGTTTGGGTGTAGTCTTGGAAGACTCTTTCCTTCATATCGGGAGACAGTGATGTGTTGCTAGATAACCCTCTCTGATCGTGATAACGTAAGTTATCGTTACCGACATTGAAGGAAACCCTTAGGGTCGCATAATTTGATGATATGGCATACTTATGTCAGATCGTGAGGACTGAATGGTTCTGGTTCAGTTTAAAGGAGTTTAAACTCTGATTGGAAGTGAGATCTGGTCTGATCATGTTTGATTGATTAGGGCTTGAGATCGGTAAGCTTCGATCGGGAGAATTGATGCTTGATCGATGAGATCAAGAGCATCAAGAGATGTGTGGTTAGATCTTGAGCCATCTGGTTCATATGAGATCTAGACCATGGCTTGGTTTGATTTGGTCTTTGAACCAAATGCAATAGAACCGGTTCACATAAGTGAACGCATGGTTCAAAGTGAGAAGACGTTTTGGTTGGTTCGAAAACATGGGCGCATGGCTTGATGACTTTCTATTTTTGGAAGCCATAAGCGTTCCCACGTTGGATATCGCCTCAACGCCTCCCTCTCTCTCGCATGAATGCTTCTCCTCTCGTGTGTGTGTCGAGGCTCCATGAAAGAGAAGAGGTAGAGAGTTTTCGCTTAGCCAAGAAGAAGAACATCTCATCTTCTCCTACACGTTGAAGGACACCTTGGAACTTTGCTAGCACAAAGAAGAAAAGGGAGTAGCCATCGTCACCTTGTGTGCGACTGCTTTGGAGGAGAGCTGCTCGCCCTCTATATTCTTCCATGCCGCCATCCAAATAATGGCCATGGTAACATCCTATCTTCTCATTGCAAGAACTAATAGTTGATCATATGTTCATGCCATGCGATCTTCATGAAACCCTTGTTTTCGCCCATGAAAAATTTTATATGCGCCTGAATTAGGGTTTCCCCCCCCCCTTTCAAGCTAAGCTGAACATCATTGAGACATTACTCAGAAGTATACATACAGCAGCAGATAATGTAACAATCTGAATAACAACAATTGCCTTTATAAAACATATATATTGTTTATACATGATACTGAAAATAGCCCAAAGCCTCAAACATTGGCCTTAAGGGCATACCCTAACACATACAGCATGAAAGAAGGGGAAAATTTGGCCCCGACGGTGCACCAAAAATTTTCCACAGAAAGTTCCTTGGGGTACCCAGCGACGGAAGCCACACCCCGTGAGTCCTGCGGACAACTACCCGATTCGGAGGCGGCTTCACATGCACAAGTCCGATTTTCCACAGAAAGTTCCTCAGGGTACCCAATGACGAAAACCACGCCCCGTGGGTCCTGCGGACAACTACCGAGTGGACAAGTCCGATTTTCCACAGAAAGTTCCTCGGGGTACCCAATGACGAAAACCTCGCCCCGTGGGTACTGCGAACAGCTCCCCGGAGAATTCTTGGAATCGGAGGCGGAGCCACATGCACAAGTCGGAACTCCCATAGAATGTTCCTCGGGTCAGCCAGTGATGAAAGTGAAGAAGGAGAAAATTCCCAAGCATCTACCTAAGGTATGTAGCTCTAAGGGGATGGTTTAAGCATGCGCAGATAGTTATAATGAGGGCAAACAATCAACAACCAATGCAACAGGGACCAGCAAATACCCACTAGCAGAAAATCTAGCATGCAACCTTAGGAGGTATTTATCCTACTCGGTTAGGATGTACCTGCAGCCCCCTTTAGGGAAGGGGGCCAAGACCCCTTTCTCTGAATCTCCCTGCTCCCACTGCTTCTGACTTTGGGCGAAGAGGCTATGAAATGGGTGATTAAATGACTTTACAAATTTAAGATGCAAGGGGAGGGAGTATACAATCCCATGCAAGTCCCCTTTAAACTATAAACAAGAATGTCCTTAAAAGGGATCTTGATCAGGTGTTCAAACTCCAAGCCAATGGCTTCAAGACTTCACCAAGCTTCTGTTGGGGTATGCCCTTAAGGCTAATGTTTGAGGCCTTGGGATTCTATCAGTATCATGTATAAACTCTTTTGTTTATAAAGGCATGGTTGTTATTCAGTTTGTTACATTGTCTGCTGCAATAAGTGTACTTCTGAATAATGTCTCAAAGCTGTTCAGCTGGGCTGACATGCTATAAAGTCCTTAGTCAAGATATCTTGGTAAACATGAGACAGCCTTGATATGATTGAGACTAATATGTGCTCTAATCTTATAGGATGCTTCGAGCATGGAATAAGATGTAGACTCATGGGTATATTGGATGTACTGGACAGACCCTACTAGGATATTCAATTGCTTGTCACAATGTGAATAATCCTTGAATGCGACAAGTGGCACATTTCCTTTGACTTGAGATCGCTTGTGTTTCTAAATGATGATTGTCATTGTTTTGAGGTAGTTCAATATCATTTGAAACATAATGATTATAGACTATCTTGGATGGTGAGCTTGAGTCAGGTTAGGGCACTAGTGATAGACATAGGATTGCCGTCTCCTTAATTGGAGTGTGATGTTCTAAAGGGGCCCCCTGGATGAGATGATTGAGAAAGTGTATGGCCATACCCAGGTGACTATGTTCATCTGTTCTAATCATGCTCATCATATTGGAGTTACAAGCTTGACACGCTTGTCCAATAAGAACATCCAGTGGCAAAGGAAAAATGCATGCCTTGTGAGTTGATTCACACTTGTGCTATGGTTTGGGTGTAGTCTTGGAAGTCTCTTTTCTTTATATCGGGAGATAGTGATGTGTTGCTAGATACCCCTCACTGATCGTGATAACGTTAGTTATCGTTACCGACATTTAAAGGAAACCCTTAGGGTCGCATAATTTGATGATATGGCTTACTTAAGTCAGACCGTGTGGACAGAATTGTTTTGGTTCAGTTTAAAGGGATTTAATCTCTGATTGTAAGTGAGATCTGGTCTGATCATGTTTGATTGATTAGAGCTTAAGATCGGTAAGCTTCGATTGAGAGAATAGATGCTAGATCGGTGAGATCAGGAGCATTAAGAGATGAACGGTCAGATCTTGAACCTTTAGGTTTAATATGATCTGGACTGAAGACTTGGCTTGATTGGTTTCTTGAGCCGAACCAAATTGAACCGGCTCATATATGAGCGCATGGTTCAAAGGGAGAAGAGGTGGCGACTTGTTCACTTGGCGTGAACGTTTGAGCGAGTGGTGGTTTATATTTTTAGAAACCATGATCTCCACTTGGAGATCTCTCACGTTCGAATAGAATTGATTCTATTCTCGCCTCTCTACCCATTATTCCTCTCGACACTTTCGTGTGTGGCGACGCTTGGAGCTTTGAGGAGGATTTGGCCAAGAAAGGAAAATCGTCTCCATCCCTTCCATACGTTCAAGACTTCTTGGAACCTTGCTAGCACAAGGAGCACCAAGAAAGTAGGCACACTCTCATCTTGTGTGCGCATTCTCTGGAGGAGACCCCTGTCGATCTCTGCTTCCTAGATGTGATGTGGGGAGGCGACATGACCCACGGAAATACAAATGGAGTTTAAGGTTACCCTAGCTAGGGCACCTAAATTTCCATCTCTTGCATTGCATGCATCTTTAAGTTAGATTTTCATTCCTTGCATTGCATGCATCCTTTAAGTTATTTCCATCTCTTGCATTGCATGCATCTTTAAGTTAGATTTTCATTCCTTGCATTGCATGCATCCTTTAAGTTAGATCTCCTAGCATAACTTGCATCATATGGTAGGTTAGATCCACCCACCAATTACACCATGTAGTTACATGCCTAGGATCCGCCACTTATGTATAGTAGGTTAGTGCATGAAATTAATGTAATAGTATAGGTCAACTCCATTCTTGGAATGCAAGTCAAAATCAGGTCAAGACAACTCCAAGAGATGCCATGGGCCATCAGCCCAACTCATGAAGAAATCAGCCCACCCCAATGGATCAACACCACAAGCATCCCAAATTCCACCATCCTAGTTGGCAGCCATGTGGAGTTGCCTTCATCTCTAATCAAGTCAAGGAGCAGCCAGCTCAATGACCTATTTCAGCTCAACATGCGCCAGCCATCAAAGTCAAGGGGCAGCTTGAAACAATGCCCACTTCAGTCCATCATGCGCCAGCCCCCAAAGTCAAGGAGCAGCCTGCACTTTGCAACAACTTCAGTCCCTTCAAGTGCCAGCCGCCCATGCCAATTTGCAGCCTGCAATGTCAGCCATCAGCAGCCTCTTCAGTCCACTCTCATCTCAGATTTCGAGCTTACTAACCTGCTGAAGACTCCAAAGTTCAAACTCCAAACAACCGCCCATTTGGAAGAAGAGATCAGCCCATTGAGTTGTCTACATCATGCTTGCTTGTGTGACTTGTTTTGAGCTTAGGGAGATAACCGTTGGAGACTCCCCTATATGATGTAGTCCTCTTGTAAAGTGAAGTTCTTAGTGTTGAATGAAATTTCAAATTCTGAAGTGTGTCTTCAAATGGTGTGTGTCACCTAACCCCTCTCATCCTTCCAACCCTTGCCGAGAGCCCCTTTCCATCCCCTCTTGCTCTTCCACCTTCTTCCACCATATGCGCTTGTCTTGAAGATGGGAGCTCACGCCACTTCCTCCCTCTAGCCTTGAAGAGCCTTCAATCAAGAGGAGGAGCTGGACACATTCGAGACTCAAGAAGGTGCCATCAACTCCATGCCGAGAACAAGCCACCCCCACTTTAGCTAAGTCTTCTTCCCCTTTGGGTCATTGTTCTTTGTTACTTGTTGTTGTGGTTCTTTGATACTTGTTGGACAGCCCCTTTGCACTGACGCTTGCTTTCTGCAGGAGGCGCAAGGCCATGGGATGACAAGCAAGCTATCCCCTCTTTTCTTCCCCTAAGCCTAGATAGTCTAAACTATGTTAACAAGGGAATTTGGAGTCTAGCCTCCCCCTTGATTGTCTTGTGTATTGGCCTCTTAATATTATTTTCAAAATTCACCCACGCATGTGTGGGATGCTGCAATGACATGTGTGTAAGCTCATAGGGCCCTACTTCGTGAGATTCCACCATTGGACCGGTGAAGAACGGGAAGGACACCCTTTCTATTCTCAAAGGGTGCAAGGTGAGTTCCTCCCTTAGAGTAGCTTTATTGCTTATGATAGAACCGCATGTTAGATCTATTTGAGGCTATAGAACCGCATGTTTAAGTTTGTTCAAAGTTCCAACTTATCTAGAAGCACATGCTAGGTTGCTCTTGTTGATCAGTTTCGGTTTTCCCTATTATCGACCAAAACAAGCTAATTTCGAACTACGATAGCTTAAGGGGTTTATTAAGCTATACTTAATTATCAAAATGTTTTCAAAACGCGTTGTTTGAATGTTGCATGTTTGGTGACCCCATCAAGATGCCATCCAAACGAAATGGCTATGGTATGAATCTAAACCTTATGAAGTTAATCATATGTCATTACGTAAGGTCTCTTGAAACCCTAGTTTCCGCTTGCAAAATTATTTGCGCCACCTGTCAGGGTTTCGCCCCCTTAGCTATAGGGGACTTTCAATTGGTATCAGAGGCAGGTTGTTATCGTATGATCATATGATTGTTTCATGATTATGTGTGATCCTTGTTTTCGGTTGTAGATCTAATTTTCATCACATGCGAATCTACATGCTAGGTATTAGATGTTAGCGCATGTGTGTATTCATGTTTTATTTTAATGCATGATTAGGATTGGCGCATGTTACATGTTTTCTAAAACGTTATCTTGCGCGCTTCCTTATTAGATCTAAGTCGCCCCTGCTATAAACCCTTAGACGGGTTGATGGGGTTGAAGTCATCCTCTAGGTTAGATCCAATAGTCTGATCAGACCATCTGACAGCCTAGATGGGTCGATCAGATGGCACCCATGCACAAGCATGAGGTGGCTATAGGTCGACTGCATCAAAGGCGTGTAGCGAGGTCTGGTTGAGACACCTGGTGAACGCACATGAGTTAGGCCCGGGTTCACACCCGCTTGCCAGAACTCATGATGGTTGTTCAGCCCTTGGCGCATGCATAGTTGACCACTGGGTCGACTCAAGTCAGTTAGGACTTGGTGCATGCAAGGGCAGTGGATCTGACTAGATATGATGAGTGGATCCCCATCAATGGACCGTTGTAAGGTTGTAGGGCACATAAGAAAAGTAAAATTGATAACTATGCGTTTTCAAAATTTTATTTTCTTATTGATGGATCACATGTTGTTTGGATGAGGCCTATGCTTGTTTATTTATTCTTATGTGGGCTGCCCGTTTAATGTGTGCTGTGCTGGGGCCTGCGTGCCTGGAAATTAAATGTAAATTAATTTATTGTGATCTGCGCATCACATTTATTTAATTTATAAAATGTAATTGACCTACGAGTCAATCTTGTCTAGACAGATTAATTTGTAAGTTAATCAGACAAGAGCACAGAGCACACTTGGCAGAGGCGCTTGTAGCAGAGGCTTGACCAGGTGGGAGGTCTAGGGTTCGACTCTGGGACCAGGCGCATTTTCCCTGGTGGGCGCACCTCAGCTACAAATGGCGCTTGGGCCCTGGTCTGGGCCAGATGAGCAGCAAAAGCCCCATGAACAAAAGGAAGTGAAGACTTAAGTTAATTAAGGTCTTACTTAGGCTATGGGCTTTTACCACATAAGATCCATGCTTTCTTTTATTGTTTAAATAAGTAGAACAGCATGATTTATTTATCTTCTACTATCACCATAGGAATTGCATGATAGTTAAGAAGATAAAAGACCGTTAAAATCCAACGCTAAAATATCAAGCTTGTAAGCCTTCTGACGCGAAACCTCACTGTTCTGACTATCGTTGGAGCCGTGTTGTACCCACTCAGTGGGCACGTCCATCTATCTTCAGACGGTGCGGGATTATACCTGCGTGTTACAGAGAAGGGATTTATCGCTTCTCGTTGCTCAGCATAACACGTGGTGGTCCAGGGAGTAGGTCGGGTTAGCTTGACCATGTAGGCTACATATGTGGCGCATATGGTAGCACATGGAGGCAGCCATCTGTGGGGTCAGAGATTGTGTTGTACCAACTCAGTTGGCACAGTCTGCTGGATTGCCCAGATGAAGGGGAATCGCACGGGTTGGCGATTGGCTGGGACAGCCTACCAGAGATTAGTGCTTGTACTCTCTGTGCATCTTATCTCGCCTGAGCGGGACGCGGAGACCAAGTATGAAATCTGGATCCCATCTCACTAAAAGAGTTCTACTCTTTCGGGCTGTTTTGCTGGATTTTTTAGCCAGATAAAATAGTGAGAAAAAGAATCATTCTTAAGTCCTGAATTGATTCTTTACATTGATACTGACCTTGCTGTTCTTGCATTGTTGTAGATTCCTGCAGCAACGAACACCATGAGCTTCAATGTGCGATCCCTACTGGAAAGAGAGAAGTTTGCTGGGCCGAACTTCTCAGACTGGTTCGGACACCTTAAGATTGTTCTTAAGGCAGAGAGGAAACTGTATGTCCTCGAGACGGCGATACCGCCTCAGCCCGCTCCGAACGCCGCAAGGGCGGTTCGGGAAGCTTATGAAAAGCACGTCAATGATAGCATTGATGTCGCTTGCCTGATGCTAGCGTCTATGACGCCACCGCTGCAGCGTCAGCATGAGGATATGTCTGCAATAGACATGATAGCAAACCTCAAGATGCTGTATGCTGCACAGGCGAGGACAGAACGCTATAATCTGACAAAGCTGTTCTTTCAGAGCAAACTGGCTGAAGGGAGCCCAGTGGGAGCTCACGTGCTCAAGATGATTGGGCACAAGGAGGCTCTAGAGAAACTGGGGCATACCATCAACCAGGAGCTTGCTGTAGACATTATTCTGCAGTCTCTCCCGCCCTCTTTCGATGCATTCATTATTAACTTTAATATGAACAAAATCGACTGTACTCCGGCAGAGCTGCTGAATATGCTCTTGACTACTGAGGAGACTCTGAAGGGAAAGCCTTCGACCTCTGTCTTAATGGTTCCTTCTAGGAACAAGAAGAAGGGGAAGAAGGGCAAGGCCCCTGTTAAGAGTTACAGCAAGGCTCTGAAGCAAAAAGTTAAGCGGTCAAAGGAATACAGATGTTTCCACTGTGGCCAGCTAGGTCACTGGAAAAAGGACTGTAAAGCACTCCAAGGAGACAAGAAGGGAAGCATCGCTTCTGGCTCAGGTATATTTGTGACTGAAGTCATGATATCTTCTTCTTCTATATCATGGGTGTTGGACACTGCATGTGGAGTTCACATTTGTTCAAATGTACAGGAACTCAAGAGAAGAAGACAGGTGGGACAGCATGAGGTGGACCTACGAGTTGGAAACGGGGCACGGGTTGCTGCTGTTGCTGTAGGAGACTATTTCATCTCTTTGCCATCTGGACTTGTATTAGAACTAAACAGTTGTTACTTTGTTCCCAGCATTACTAAGAATATTATCTCCATTCCTGCTCTTGTCAGGAAGGGATTTTCCTTTGAATGCAATATTTCAAAGTGTGTTTTATCTTTTGATAATATTGTTTATGCAACTGGTTCAATTAACAATGGGTTATTCATGTTGGACATGGAATGTTCTATACAAAATATTGATATTAAGAAAGCCAAATATGTTGATGACAGCACCTTGCTATGGCATAGTCGTTTAGGCCATATTAACGAGAAACGCATTAAGCGGTTGCATGATAATGGACTGCTGGGATCACTCTCCTATGAGTAGATTGATACATGCAAGGCTTGTTTAATGGGTAAAATGACGAAGTCACCTTTTCCTAATAAAGGTCAAAGGGCTTCAGGTTTACTTGACCTTATACACAGTGATGTGTGTGGGCCATTTAGTAAACATGCCAGAGGTGGCTATCAGTACTTCATTACCTTTACTGATGATTTCAGTAGGTATGGTTATGTCTATCTGATGAGACATAAAAGTGAATCTTTTGACAAGTTCAAAGAGTTCAAGAATGAAGTACAGAATCAGCTAGGCCGAAATATCAAGGCACTTCATTCTGATCGAGGTGGAGAATACTTGAGTCATGCGTTTACTGACTATCTGAAGGAGTGTGGGATTATCTCACAGCTCACTCCGCCAGGAACACCACAATGGAATGGTGTGTCCGAGAGGAGAAATAGAACGTTACTTGATATGGTTCGTTCTATGATGAGTCAGGCTACTCTTCCATATTCCTTTTGGGGATTTGCACTGGAGACAGCTGTAAAGGTACTAAACCGAGTGCCATCCAAGGCAGTTTCAAAAACTCCATATGAGTTATGGTATGGGAAACAGCCGAGCTTGACATTTATCAGGATCTGGGGCTGCGAGGCTTATGTCAAAAAGGTCGCCTCTGGGAAACTAGAGAGCAGATCTGACAAATGTATCTTTGTCGGTTACCCTAAGGAAACTAGGGGTTATTATTTCTTCGATCCCAAAGAGAACAAGGTATTTGATGCTCGGACGGCCATATTTCTTGAGAAGGAGTTTCTTCTGCAAGAGGCCAGTGGGAGAGAAATAAAGCTGGATGAGAATCCAGAGGAAGGACAAAGTAGTCAAGCACAGTTGGATGAGCCTGAGCCGGTAGATCAGGTTATTGAACAATCTGAGGCTCAGATATCACGGGAACCGCGAAGATCGGGAAGGATCCGTCGACAGCCTGAACGCTATGACGGAGTCTACATTGTTGATAATGATGAACCCCTTACTTATGCGGATGTGGTCAGTGGACCGGAGTCAGCGAGATGGCTTGAAGCTATGCGCGCCGAGATGGACTCCATGTCAGATAACCAAGTCTGGGATTTGGTTGATCCGCCTCCGGGAGTTATCCCTATAGGCTGTAAATGGATCTTCAAGAAGAAGATTGACATGGATGGTAACGTGGTTACCTATAAAGGCAGGCTGGTTGCGAAAGGTTTCAAACAAATCTACGGGATAGATTATGATGAAACTTTCTCACCTGTGGCCATGTTTAAGTCTATTCGGATTCTTCTCGCGATAGCTGCATATTATGATTATGAGATCTGGCAGATGGATGTGAAGACAGCTTTCCTTAATGGAAATCTGGATGAGGATGTGTATATGACACAACCAGAAGGTTTCACTAATCCATCAGATCGTCATAAAATATGCAAGTTAAAGAAGTCTATTTATGGACTTAAACAAGCATCAAGAAGCTGGAATATTCGTTTTGATGAATCAGTCAGTGAATTTGGTTTCATCAAGAACGAGGATGACCCGTGTGTATATAAGAGGTTTAGTGGGAGCGTGATAACTTTCCTAGTCCTCTACGTCGATGATATCTTGATCATTGGAAATGACATTCCTGAAATGCATGCCGTTAAAGCATGGTTAAGGAAATGTTTCCAGATGATAGATCTAGGAGAAGCAGCCTATGTGTTAGGTGTGAAGATCTACAGGGATAGATCTAAGAGGCTTCTCGGGCTGTGCCAGAGTACTTACATCGATAAAGTCCTGGAGAGATTTCATTTAGAGAATTCTAAAAGAGGATATCTTCCAGTCAGACATGGTCTGAATCTTTCGAAGAGTCAGTGTCCACAAACACAGACTGAGAAAGATGAAATGGACAATACGCCTTATGCTTCGGCTATTGGGTCCATAATGTATGCGATGTTGTGTACTCGCCCAGACGTCGCTTACGGGTTAAGCGTGACCAGTCATTTCCAAAGTAATCCAGGTCAGGCACACTGGATTGCAGTCAAGAACATCTTAAAATATCTGCGGAGGACCAAAGATATGTTCTTGATATATGGTGGTCAGGAAGAATTCAGTATTGAAGGATATACTGACGCTTCGTTCCAGTCTGACCAGGATGATTTCCGATCGCAATCAGGCTATGTTTTTAGCTTGAATGGAGGAGCAGTGGTGTGGAAGAGTTTCAAACAGTCAACTGTTGCTGATTCCACAACAGAAGCCGAGTATGTTGCAGCCTCGGAAGCATCCAAGGAGGCAGTATGGATTCGTAAGTTCGTTCAGGAACTTGGTGTTGTTCCTTCGAGTGCAGATCCTTTGGTTATCTTCTGTGATAACACTGGAGCAATCGCACAAGCAAAGGAACCACGGTCGCACCAGAAGTCCAAGCACATACAGAGACGGTTTCACTTGATCCGGGAGATCATAGATCGAGGCGAGATCAAAGTATGCAAGGTTCATACAGATGACAATCTGGCAGACCCGCTTACCAAGCCTCTGGCGCAGCAGAAGCATGAGAAGCACTGTAATAATATGGGTTTGAGATTTCTCAACCATTAGATTAAGTGCAAGTGGGAGATTGTTGGGGTATGCCCTTAAGGCTAATGTTTGAGGCCTTGGGATTCTATCAGTATCATGTATAAACTCTTTTGTTTATAAAGGCATGGTTGTTATTCAGTTTGTTACATTGTCTGCTGCAATAAGTGTACTTCTGAATAATGTCTCAAAGCTGTTCAGCTGGGCTGACATGCTATAAAGTCCTTAGTCAAGATATCTTGGTAAACATGAGACAGCCTTGATATGATTGAGACTAATATGTGCTCTAATCTTATAGGATGCTTCGAGCATGGAATAAGATGTAGACTCATGGGTACATTGGATGTACTGGACAGACCCTACTAGGTTTTTCAATTGCTTGTCACAATGTGAATAATCCTTGAATGCGACAAGTGGCACATTTCCTTTGACTTGAGATCGCTTGTGTTTCTAAATGATGATTGTCATTGTTTTGAGGTAGTTCAATATCATTTGAAACATAATGATTATAGACTATCTAGGATGGTGAGCTTGAGTCAGGTTAGGGCACTAGTGATAGACATAGGATTGCCGTCTCCTTAATTGGAGTGTGATGTTCTAAAGGGGCCCCCTGGATGAGATGATTGAGAAAGTGTATGGCCATACCCAGGTGACTATGTTCATCTGTTCTAATCATGCTCATCATATTGGAGTTACAAGCTTGACACGCTTGTCCAATAAGAACATCCAGTGGCAAAGGAAAAATGCATTCCTTGTGAGTTGATTCACACTTGTGCTATGGTTTGGGTGTAGTCTTGGAAGACTCTTTTCTTTATATCGGGAGACAGTGATGTGTTGCTAGATACCCCTCACTGATCGTGATAACGTTAGTTATCGTTACCGACATTTAAAGGAAACCCTTAGGGTCGCACAATTTGATGATATGGCTTACTTAAGTCAGATCGTGTGGACTGAATTGTTTTGGTTCAGTTTAAAGGGATTTAATCTCTGATTGTAAGTGAGATCTGGTCTGATCATGTTTGATTGATTAGAGCTTAAGATCGGTAAGCTTCGATTGAGAGAATAGATGCTAGATCGGTGAGATCAGGAGCATTAAGAGATGAACGGTCAGATCTTGAACCTTTAGGTTTAATATGATCTGGACTGAAGACTTGGCTTGATTGGTTTCTTGAGCCGAACCAAATTGAACCGGCTCATATATGAGCGCATGGTTCAAAGGGAGAAGAGGTGGCGACTTGTTCACTTGGCGTGAACGTTTGAGCGAGTGGTGGTTTCTATTTTTAAAAACCATGATCTCCACTTGGAGATCTCTCACGTTCGAATAGAATTGATTCTATTCTCGCCTCTCTACCCATTATTCCTCTTGACACTTTCGTGTGTGGCGAAGCTTGGAGCTTTGAGGAGGATTCGGCCAAGAAAGGAAAATCGTCTCCATCCCTTCCATACGTTCAAGACTTCTTGGAACCTTGCTAGCACAAGGAGCACCAAGAAAGTAGGCACACTCTCATCTTGTGTGCGCATTCTCTGGAGGAGACCCCTGTCGATCTCTGCTTCCTAGACGCCATCCAAACGAAATGGCTATGGTATGAATCTAAACCTTATGAAGTTAATCATATGTCATTACATAAGGTCTCTTGAAACCCTAGTTTCCGCTTGCAAAATTATTTGCGCCACCTGTCAGGGTTTCGCCCCCTTAGCTATAGGGGACTTTCAGCTTCAGCTTCCAGGATGTCCACGCTACACACCACAGTAAGCCCTCAAGAAGCCTTACGTGAAGGGTGGGAATGGGAGCTCTCTGTGGAAGTTGGGAAGAATCTCGGATGAAGCTGGAAGAGATGGAGTTTCGGCACTTAACTAAATTAAACTAAACTAACACAAACGTTAACACAAGCTGAGGTTATTTTTTCATCAAAAGAGTAGACTAGTGCAAAGTGTCCAATAAAAGGGCTTAAAACCCCAAGTCCTCAACATTACAAAATACCTCAAGTATATCCAATGGCTGCTCTTCCTTGGTTTTGAAATTTGATGGCTTGGATGAGATGTTTTTTTTAGCTTTTCATTGGGTGGAATGGGCGGTGAAGTGCTGGAATCGTGACTGAGGAGCTTGTTGGAAAATGGTAGGAAGATGTGGCATTGAAGCTGCAAGGAGGTGTGCTGCAATTTGATTGGGCAAGACTTGCTTGCGCCTCCTCGTGAAGGGGTGTCTTCCATCCGGATCCTTCAACTAGATAGAGATTTGCGCATGCTGATGGAATGAGGGCTGCATGCGTGAAGAAGTGTGTTGGTTTGGAAACTTAGCCGAGTGTAGTAGACTAGGGTCTTTGCATGTTGACTTGATTTGCATGAAGTGGTTGTTGACTTGATCTTGATGTGGTCGCTGGCATCTATATGGATGACTTAAGCTTTGATGTTGACTTGAGGTTGACTTGTTGAGGAACCAGGGTGCCTTGTAGTGCAAATATAGGTGCATATAAAATCCTAGGCTAGAGACATCCTACTACATAATCTAGGAAAGTAAAATTACTTAAAAAAAATAAAAAAAAACCCTAGGCTAATCCTAGTCTAGAACTTGAAAGCAAACAACAAGAGTTCAAACAAAGTAAAGTGCAAATGCATTTAGCTAGCAAAAGAAATTAAACTTGATATCCAAATCTGATTGGTGGCTTCTTGATGCATTTAGACCGTCGTAGAGCTTTGGATGTGTTGGGGTATGCCCTTAAGGCTAATGTTTGAGGCCTTGGGATTGTATAAGTATCATGTAATAAACTCTTGTGTTTATAAAAGGCATGGTTATTATTCAGGTTGTTATCTTGTCTGCTGTAATGAGAGTACTTCTGAATAATGTCTCAAAGCTGTTCAGCTAGGCTGACAGGCTATAAGTCCTTAGTCGAGATATCTTGGTGAACATGAGACAGCCTTGATATGGTTAAGACTAATATGTGTTCTAATCTTATAGGATGCTTCGAGCATGGAATAAGATGTAGACTCATGGGTACATTGGATGTACTGGACAGACCCTACTAGGATATTCAGTTGGTTGTCACAATGTGAATATTCCTTGTATGCATCAAGTGGCACATGTCCTTTGACTTGAGATCACTTGTGTTTCTAAATGATGAATGTCATTATTTTGAGGTAGTTCAATATCATTTGAAAGATAATGATTATAGACTATCTTGGATAATGATCATGAGTCAGGTTAGGACACTAGTGATAGATATAGGATTGCCGTCTCCTTGTTCAAGGAGTGTGATGTTCTAAAGGGCCCCCCTATATGAGATGATTGAGATAGTGTATGGCCATACCCAGATGACTATGATCATCTGATCTAATCATGCTCATCGTATTGGAGTTACAGGCTTGACATGCTTGTCCAATAAGAACATCCAGTGGCAAAGGAAACATGCATGCCTCGTGAGTTTGATTCACACTTGAGCTGTGTTTTGGGTGTAGTCTTGGAAGACTCTTTCCTTTATATTGGGAGACAGTGATGTGTTGCTAGATACCCCTCACTGATCGTGATAACGTAAGTTATCGTTACCGACATTTAAAGGAAACCCTTAGGGTCGCACAATGTGATGATATGGCTTACTTAAGTCAGATCGTGTGGACTGAATTCTTTGGGTTCAGTTTAAAGGGAAATAAACTCTGATTGTAAGTGAGATCTGGTCTGATCATGTTTGATTGATTAGGGCTTGAGATCGGTAAGCTTCGATCGAGAGAGTTGATGCTAGATCGGTGAGATCAAGAGCATCAGGAGATGGACGGTTGGATCTGGAACCTTAGGGTTTGATATGGTCTAGACCAAGTGGCTTGGCTCAATTTGCGTTTTGAACCAACTCTAATTGAACCGGTTCACTATGTGATCGCTTGGTTCAATGAGAGGTTCAATGCAAGGAAGTTTCGAACGTTCACTTGGAGTGAACGCTTAAGCCATTGAGACTTACCTATTTTGGAAGGCGGTTTTCGATAATGAAAGAAAAACGCTTCCATGTGGTAACGTGGAAGGCTGGTCTCAACGCCTTGCATCTTTCGCTTGAGGGTGATCGACGAGAAGGTGGTTTTGGACAAGGAGCTCTCGGCCAAAGGATCATCTCATCCCTTGCATACGACAACCCTTGAAGGACCTTGCTAGCACAAGGATCTCCAAGGAGCAAGCACATCATCTTGTGTGCGTCAACTAGGGAGAAGATCCCTTTCGATTTTTCTCTTCCAAGTCGCCATCTTCTTCATGGCTTTGGTAAAGATCTAAACTCCATCTCGTTGATCATATTATCTTGCTAAGATCCATGAAAACCCTAGCTTCCGCTTGAAAGTTTTGATGCGCCACCCTAAAGGGTTTTTCGCCCCCCTCTTGAAAGGGGTTTCATATGCATGCGCTCCCCCTTGAAGGGGACCCTTCAGGATGCCCCTGCATCAAAAGCTCCTTGGGGTTCCTAGCGACGGAAGCCACGCCCCGTGGGTCCTGCGAACAACTACCGGGTGCACAAGTCCGATTTTCCACAGAAAGTTCCTCGGGGTACCCAGCGACGAAAACCTCGCCCCGTGGGTCCTGCGAATAGCTCCCCGGAGAAATCTTGCAATCGGAGGTGGAGCCACATGCACAAGTCGGAACTCCCACAGAATCTTCCTCGGGTCACCCAGTCACGAAAGTCACACCTCGTGACTTATGCGGACAGCTACCCGAAGCCGCAGAACTACCCCGACGACCCCATTTCGACGTATACAACCCACCCTACCATGTTGCTCCACCTCATGAAGACCCAAAGGAGCCCAACAAGGTGGTTATTCGGCGATCTCAATGTCCATCTCACCCACCGGACCACTTCGTGGGTATTATCAGCCCACTCTCCATCCACACCGAAGTGATCCGGCCCAAGGACACTACAAGCCAACCCCTGAAGAACCTAAGTCCAGATGGGCCTGACAACCACATCAGCAACACGGCCCAAGAGAAAGCCGCGACGATCGTTACGCAGGCCAACACTTCAAAATTCTGCTGCTTTGTTGCGGTATGCTCCGAGTGCATCTGATCGGCTAACCGCCTCCGTACGAAGACCAGAAGACCATGCGACCAGCTTCAAGAATATTAGGTAGAAGTTTGTTTCTCTTTTGTCTTGTAGCTGTAGCTTGACTACTTTATGGGCTGCAAGAGTATGTAGTCATTAAAGTAGCTTGTCTTTTTCTGCTTTGTCTTGTTCCCTCCCCTCTTGTTCTATAAAAGAGGAGGCTGGGGTGTTGTGTTCCTTAGTTCTCTTGGTGGTAGAGTACTCCTGGTGAGCTAAGAGCCTCCAGCGCTTGTAGAAGTTGAAGTCGGCGCTTCGCCTTCAAACTTTGTAAGAGTCGTGGTCGGTGCCTTCTCTCCGAAGTGTTTCCTTCCGGGTTTCAAAGCAGTAAAGTAAATCCCACCACCTCCAGTGGGTCTGGTCTGCCTGTCTTTTCATTTCATCGTGTTCATTTCCATTACGATTTTCAATCTTCCACGGGTATCCGTTCGTCAGAGACGTGGATGTTTTGCTGTACTTTGGTTTGTTTCAGGCGTATAGGCGTGCGAGCTGTGCCCTGCGAATCCGCTACTTCCCATTGTGACGTGCTGAGCTTAAAATCTGCTGCGTGAGAGTGCTAAATTGCTACGAGGTTAGTGCGTTACATTCTGTAGTTGCGTGCCATTGTGTTCTTCTGCATTCATGTTGCCCCGATCGAACTCGACGCTGATTTCATCATGTTTTCTGTTGCACTTTTGAAGCACCTTTCACTTCCCTTGTCTAAAGAACCTCTCCCATTTTCGCCTGCTTTGTGTAAATCCTTGGAGTACGGCTTTAAGGACCATCCCTCCTACAGTAGCTTCATCAATTCTGGTATCAGAGGACGTTGCACGTTCGATTCTTATCGTTCGCACGGTCCAACCCCGTTGCATCGCATATTTCCGCATTAATTTTGCATTTTCAGCATCCTGCACTTAGTTATTTTTAGCCTTCATTGTGCATGGTGACCACAAGGTCGCAACTCATGTCTTCCCAATTCCCCGACACTATCCCGGAAACCCAAGAGTCGGTCCAACCTTCGGAAGGGACTAGCACCCCTATAGACTCCGTAGCCGCACTTACTGTGAGTGGATGCGCTGACTACGCAGCTCACTGTGTATAAGCAGTCCACGGATACCACCATGCAGCAACTCAAGCTATCATTGGAGACTATGTTCCAGCAACTTTTAGCTGATTTCCAAGACCTTACGGATGTCGTTAACGCGTCGGGGCAAAGGCGCCCGAACTTGAGTCAACCCCCTCAGTCCGCTCGGACTGCTCCGACTAGGGAGTTATCGGCGGTAGTTGTGCCCGTTCGGCACCAACCCCTTGTGGACGGATCTGGCTGCCATGGGTCCTACATGGCTCATGAAGGCCCAGGTTATGAGGATGAGCCATACAATGAAGACGATGTTTGGGCCGCACAAATGCCCCCAACCCAGCCTAGGTTTGAGCGATAGCGTGCCGATGTCGATGTCCATCGTTTTATTCGTGAGACCCCCCCACACTTTGTGGGTGGTCTTGACCCTACAAAGTTCCTAGATTCAGTCACCTCGGTGGATACCTACTTTGACTTGAGTGACACTCATCAATACATGTGAGTTCGCATAGTCCGTACCTTGCTAGATGGTCCCGTGCGCCTACATTGGCTGAATGTTGACTGCCAAAATGAACATAATGCTCTCCTTCCCATTACCCGATGGGAGGAGATGAAGTATCGCCTTCGCGAGCGATACGTCCCACCCTCCTATAAGCAGCGTCTCCTTGACTAGTATAGCAGCCTTTAGCAAGGATCGGGCTCCGTTGCGGAGTACCGTTTGACCTTCGACACATTGTAACTCCGTTGCAATTTGCAAGAGGATCTTGAATTGGTTTTGTCTAAATTTAAGAACAGGCTTCGTTTGGATATCCAACGAGCTTTACCTATGTATGGGTCTGAGTCCCTTGACCAAACCTACCAGCGTGCGTTGGACATCGAGCAAGACCTCCGTGTAGTGACCCATCGCAGCAAGTATGTCCCTCCTCGGTGTCCGCACAACGGTGGACCACTGCATTCCCACCATAGGTCTGAACGCGGTGAACTGCGTCCAGACCCTCGTCCCGCGCCTAGATCTCATGGGTCCCCTCAGTGCCCAGCCCAGGCGGTTACGCCTTCTCGTCCCACTTGGGAGGAGAAGGGCAAGGCCCCTGCCGTTGGGCCAGCTGAGCACATCCATTGCTACAATTGTTGCAGCCGGGCCACTATTCTAAGGACTACCCAAAGAAGTCCACCACTGTGGACAAGACCCGTGTAGCCACTATTACCCGCAAGTGTGAGGAGTGTGATGTAGAAGCTGAGTGTTACACGAGGGGAGAAGAGTCGGGTCATCCCACACTTGCGGTTGTGAGGTGCACTCTTGTCCAAACCCCACCCTCCGAGGACTGGAGGCGCATGAGCATCTTCACAACTTACATTAAGTGCAACGGGCACTCATGTAAGATTGTCATCGATGGGGGTAGTAGTTTGAACATGGTCTCCCGGACAGCGATCACTCGCTTCGCCCTTCCCTTAGAGCCCCACCCCAAGCCCTACTTGATCGCGTGGGTCGACACGTCGAACCTCCTGGTCACCCATCGGTGTCAAGTCCCCATAGCGTTTGGAGACTATCGTGAAAAGGTGTTGTGTGACGTGCCAGCGATGGACGTTGCCCACGTCCTTTTAGGACGCCCTTGGCTCTATGATAGGGATGTGGTTCACTATGGCTGGTCGAACACGTATGTATTTGACCACGGTGACCAAAAGATCCATTTGATCCCAGCTCCACCCAAGAAACTGCGCACGTCCACCTCCAAGGGTGTCGTTGTCCCTCCCCCGACTATCCCACCAGCACCCGCTGTTGTGTCCCTTATGCGCACCTCTGCGCTTATGCGTGAGGCCACAAAATGCGAGGTTGTTTATGCCTTGATGGTGCGTGAATCCCCAGAGTCCTCCCCGGCTTTAGACACTCCACCTACCCCATAAATTTCAGCCCTCTTGGCTGAGTTCGCATACATTAGCCCGGAGGACCTGCCCCATGGTCTCCCTCCGGATAGGGAGATTCAGCATGCCATTGATCTTATCCCGGGATCACCCCCCCCCCCCCCAAATCTGCCCCATCATCGTTTGAACCCAACTGAACACGCTGAACTACAACGTCAAGTGGATGACCTTCTCACTAAGGGGTAAATCCGTGAGAGCCTAAGTCCATGCGTAGTCCCTGCATTGCTCACACCGAAGAAGGACGGGTTGTGGCGGATGTGCATCGACAGTCACGCCATCAACCGGTGATGACACCAAAATTCATAGTATATTTTGTGTCATTTGATGTGTCTTTTTGTGTCATATTTATACACTTTTGCTTGTTTTTAAGCCTTATTTGTCAAGTACTTCAGAATCTACACAATCTTTGGTTTTTAATCAATTTCAGGTAAAAAGGCATCATTATCACTGGTTTTTGAGCAATATCAATGCACGAATGAGTTCTAATCATCAAGAGGAGCCTACCCATAAAATTTCAACTCAAAAAGGTTCTTCTAGCAAAAATACGGCACTACCGTGTAAATATACATGGTACCGTATTTCACCGCTTTCAACCAGAGGAAAATACGGTGCTGCTGTATTTTGTCCCAGAATGATCATGGTACCGTTTTTTGCGCTGATTTCATCCAGAAGACCTAAGCGAGAATACAACACGGCCGTGTAGAAGTACACGGTACCGTATTTATTGGCGATCCAGAAAAGAAAAGTTCAGCAGAAATACGGCACTGCCGTGCACGTGTATATGGTGCCGTATAATTGGATGAATTTAACCAGAAAGTTTTGACACAAATACAGCACCGCCGTATGAATCTATACGGTACCGTATTTTTAAACCAGATTCGTGACTTTTTCGGGCTTATTCTTGCGCGGGCCATAACTTTTGATCATGACGTCTAAATTGAGATCTGAAAGAAGTGGCGAACTCGACTTTGAGAGGAGAAGATGCACGAAGTGGTAGTGGGAACTTTTATAGAGAATTGAGAGAGAAATAACCAGAACAGCGGTTAGGGTTTATCCTCACACCGAGAGGCGTAGAGGATATCTCAGGCCGTGATTTTCACTCAGAAGCTTCACCTAGAGGAGAGGAGGACATGCCAAATGTTTCAGATTGAATGGAGATGGATCGGAAGAGAAATCGATGAAATCGGTGGTGACAGTACTGTTCATCGAGTTCTGCTGCAATTACGGTGCTGTAATTTCGATTACAGCACCATGTTCTCTAATTTCTTCCCCTCTTCTTTGATTTTTGACTTTTGAAACTATGATTTATTGTCATCTTTCCTCCATGCAAGCTTAATCTTTTTATGGGACATGGGTTGTAGTCCCCTTGGTTTGTTAATGACTAGAAAACATTAATTTTTGTCATGATAATTTTATTATGAAAATTTTACTTTTGTGATTGATTGTTCTTTAATTCTCGTTAGTTTTATAAATATCAGCAAGTTTTAGAGTTTTGCAAAATAGACCGAGAGGTTGATCGTTTGAAATTCGGAACCCTAGGAATCGTTGAGTTTGGAACTATCGTAAGAGATTAGGTAGTTCTTCGAATTCTGATTTTTAGTGATTTTATTGCCATGTTGAATTTCTTATACTTTGGATTGAGTTAATGTATAGACTTGATTTGATCTTGCCCGAGAGTGTGGATCGAATCGTCGGAAAACCATAAGTAAAACCTGTGTTGAGTTTCAGGATGCACGAGAGTGATCCTTGAGATTCCACTTGAGATGATTGACTTAGAATTCGGATGCACGAGAGTGATCCTTGAGTTCTTTATTCAATGATTCACTTATCTTTAGCATTGAGAATAGATCTTGCACGAGAGTGAGGATCAGTTATCTGCATGATTGTCTGCACGAGAGTGAGACAATACCTTTATGAAGTGAATTAGGTCTTTATCATAATAGAATTAAACTGACAACCTTTATTTCCTTCTAGTCATTAGAATTTTGGTGGATGAAACCCTAGTCCCAGTTTCTCTCTGATTGTCTTTTTCGTGTGTTCTCCATCATTGCTTTTCATCATATTCAGTTTGCTTAGCTAGTGAGAATACAACTATTTGGTACTTAACAATAAGGTCTCTGTGGTTTGATATTTTTATTACTTTGAGTATCCGTGCACTTGCGGACACAACAAGTTTTTGGCGTCCTTGCCGGGGACCTTAGTTTTGTTTATATCAAAATAGTTGTTAGTATTACTAGACTAAGTTTTATTTATTTTAGATTTAACTTTGTTTTTTGTTTTAGCAGGTTTTAGATTTTTACAGTTGTGACAGAACTGTGAACTCTTAAATTTGTGAATTGCTTGTGTTTTATTCTTTTTAAATTGTTTAGATATTCTGAAAAAAAAAAAGATCTTATTGATTGGTGTTGGATAATCTTTCTGTTATTGATAGATTTGAAAATATGTCTTTTTATCACAACTCCTGGGCAACTAAAAGAGGTAAGGTGTACATGCCACAAAATGATTCATGATGCACTCTTGTAGATATATCGAAATTACACGCCTATTTTGTTACATGTAATATTTGTAAATCATCTGATCATTATACTTCTGATTGCAAATTTTTAATTCCTCCAAATTCAAATTCTTCATGGTATCAAGATGATCATTATGAATCTAGTTGGGAAAATCAAATTCCTTTTTATGGTGATTGCTCAAACAATAATTATGAACCATGCTTTGAGAAAACTGAAAAATCTAGTTTATGTTGGGGTATGCCCTTAAGGCAAATGTTTGAGGCCTTGGGATTGTATCAGTATCATGTATAAACTTTTATGTTTATAAAGGCATGCTTGTTATTCAGTTTGTTACATTATCTGCTGCAATAAGTGTACTTCTGAATAATGTCTCAAAGCTGTTCAGCTGGGCTGACATGCTGTAAAGTCCTTAGTCGAGATATCTTGGTGAACATGAGACAGCCTTGATATGGTTAAGACTAATATGTGTTCTAATCTTATAGGATGCTTCGAGCATGGAATAAGATGTAGACTCATGGGTACATTGGATGTACTGGACAGACCCTACTAGGATATTCAATTGCTTGTCACAATATGAATAATCCTTGAATGCGACAAGTGGCACATTTCCTCTGACTTGAGATCACTTGTGTTTTCTAAATGATGATTGTCATTGTTTTGAGGTAGTTCAATATCATTTGAAACATAATGATTATAGACTATCTTGGATGGTGAGCTTGAATCAGGTTAGGGCACTAGTGATAGACATAGGATTGCCGTCTCCTTGTTTAAGGAGTGTGATGTTCTAAAGGGCCCCCCTGGATGAGATGATTGAGAAAGTGTATGGCCATACCCAGGTGACAGTGTTCATCTGATCTAATCATGCTCATCATATTGGAGTTACAAGCTTGACACGCTTGTCCAATAAGAACATCCAGTGGTAAAGGAAAGATGCATGCCTTATGAGTTGATTCACACTTGTGCTGTGGTTTGGGTGTAGTCTTGGAAGACTCTTTCCTTTATATCGGGAGACAGTGATGTGTTGCTAGATACCCCTCACTGATCGTGATAACGTGAGTTATCGTTACCGACATTTAAAGGAAACCCTCAGGGTCGCACAATTTGATGATATGGCTTACTTAAGTCAGATCGTGTGGACTGAATTATTCAGGTTCAGTTTAAAGGGATTTAATCTCTGATTGTAAGTGAGATCTGGTCTGATCTGTTGGGGTATGCCCTTAAGGCTAATGTTTGAGGCCTTGGGATTGTAATAGTATCATTGTATAAACTCTTAAGTTTATAAAGGCAATGGTTGTTATTCAGGTTGTTACCTTGTCTGCTGTAATAAGTGTACTACTGAATAATGTCTCAAAGCTGTTCAGCTAGGCTGACATGCACTGATGTCCTTAGTCGATATATCTTGGTGAACATGAGACAGCCTTGATATGGTTAAGACTAATATGTGTTCTAATCTTATAGGATGCTTCGAGCATGGAATAAGATGTAGACTCATGGGTACATTGGATGTACTGGACAGACCCTACTAGGATATTCCATTGCTTGTCACAATGTGAATGATCCTTGTAAGCACCAAGTGGCACATGTCCTCTGACTTGAGATCACTTGTGTTTCTAAATGATGATTGTCATTGTTTTGAGGTAGTTCAATATCATTTGAAACATAATGGTTATAGACTATCTTGGATAATGATCATGAGTCAGGTTAGGACACTAGTGATAGATAAAGGATTGCCGTCTCCTTGTTTAAGGAGTGTGATGTTCTAAGGCCCCCCTATATGAGATGATTGAGAAAGTGTATGGCCATACCCAGATGACTATGTTCATCTGGTCTAATCATGCTCATCGTATTGGAGTTACAGGCTTGACATGCTTATCCAATAAGAACATCCAGTGGCAAAGGAAACATGTATGCCTCGTGAAATGGATTCACTCTTGTGCTGTGATTTGGGTGTAGTCTTGGAAGACTCTTTCCTTTATATCGGGAGACAGTGATGTGTTGCTAGATACCCCTCACTGATCGTGATAATGTAAGTTGTCGTTACCGACATTTAAAGGAAACCCTTAGGGTCGCACAATTTGATGACATGGCTTACTCAAGTCAGATCGTGTGGACTGAATTGTTTGGATTCAGTTTAAAGGAGTTTAGACTCTGATTGTAAGTGAGATCTGGTCTGATCATGTTTGATTGATTAGGGCTTGAGATCGGTAAGCTTCGATCGAGAGAGTGGATGCTAGATCGGAGAGATCAAGAGCATCCAGAGATGAACGGTTGGATCTTGAACCATTTGGTTCAAAGAGATCTAGACCATGGCTTGGGCTGGTTTGAACCGAATTGAGTTGAACCTAATTGGCTTGAACCGGTTCACATGGGTGAACGTATGGTTCAAGGATTGAAGGCATTTTGGGCGGTTTTTCTTCAAGTGGTCGCATGGCTTCATAACCTTCCATATATGGAAGTGTAACGCCATCACTTGAATGAAAGCCTTAACGCCATTTGCCCAATTACTCTCTTGTCATCTTCATTCGACAAGGAAGAGGAAAACTCTTGTACAACGAAGCTCTCGGCCAAGCACCTCTCTTCATCTACACACGACAAGGACATTTTGGAGATCGCTTGCTAGCACAAGGAACATCCGAAAGGGTAGCCATCTCTCATCTAGTGTGCGTTATCTTTGGAGGAGTGCTTACTTGCTCTCTTGCTTCCAAGTCGCCACCCTTTATCATGGCTTTGGTAAGAGATCTTCTCTTGATCTTTATAAGCAAACAAAGTTAATCTTATAGATATACTACATGCGATCTATGGAAACCCTAATTCCGCCCATGCAATTGAGATTTGTGCATGCTTAGGGTTTGCGCTCCCCCTTGAAGGGGACTTACAATTGGTATCAGAGCATAGGGTTTTTTAGTATTATCTATATGATTGCTTTGCTGAGATTGTGATCCATTCATGATGCCATATTGCGCTCACTTCATGCTTTGTTTTCTTGCGCTTACATGATGTTGTGTGCCCATAAGTTTGTTTGCGCTTGTATCATTGCTTGGAGAAGTTTGCGCTTATGCCTAGATCTTTGGTTTATCAACATGCAAAGAATGACATGCTAGATATTTGATGTATCTTGTTTATCAAAGTGGCGCATGTTACTTGTTTGCGCTTGTTGTAGTTGTTTTTCAAAGAAAAACCTTACATCTTGCGCGCCTATCACCATAGATCTAAGGGGCGCCTGCTATAATCCCTTAGACGGGTTAGTAGGGTTGAAGGCATCCTCTAGGGAAGATCCAACTAGTCTGATCAGACCATCTGACAGCCTAGATGGGTTGACCTGATAGCACCTGTGCGCAAGCACGAGGTGGCTATAGGTTGACTGCATCAAGGGCGTGTAGCGAGGTCTGGTTGAGACGACTAATGAACACACATGAGTTAGGCCCGGGGTCACACCCGCTTGCCAAAACTCATGAGGGTTGTTCAGCCCTTGTAGCATGCATGGTTGACCATTAGGTCAACTCGAGTCAGTTAGGACTTGGTGCATGCAAGGGCAGAGGATCTGACTAGCTGGATGAGTGGATCCCTATTAATGGACCGTTGTAAGGTAGTAGGGCTCATAAGAAAATTAAAATTGATGCCAATGGGGTTTTCAAAATTTTATTTTCTTTGTAATGGATCACATGTTGATTGAATGATGCCATGATGCTTGTTTATTTATTCTTATGTGGGCTGCCCATGTTAAATGTGTGCTGTGCTGGGGCCTGCGTGCCTGGACTTAAACTTGTAAATTAATTTTTATCGTGATCTGCGAATCACTTTTTAATTAATTTATTGTATATTTGACCTGCGAGTCAAACTTGTCTAGATAGATCAAAATGTATTTGATTAGACAAGAGCACAAAAGCACACATTAAAGAGGCGCATTCAGCTGGTGGGCGCACCTGAGCTGAACTTGGCGCAAGGGCCCTGGGATGGACCTGATGAGATAAAAGACCCATGAAAAGAAAGTGAAGACTTAAGTAAAATTTAAGGTCTTACTTAGGCTATGGGCTCTTACCACATAAGATCAGCATGCTTTCTATTTATTGCTTTTATAATTAGAATTGCATGAGTTTATCTTCTGCTATCACCATAGGACTTGCATGATAGGTATGAAGATAAAAGACCGTTAAAATCCAAACGCTAACATATCAAGCTCATAAGCCTTCTGACGCGAAACCTCACTGTTCTGACTATCGTTGCAGCCGTGTTGTACCCACTCAGTGGGCACGTCCATCTATCTTCAGACGGTGCGGGATTACACCTGCGTGTTACAGAGTAGGGATTTATCCCTTCTCGTTGCTCAGCATAGCACGTGGTGGTCCAGGGAGTAGGTCGGGTCAGCTTGACCATGTAGACTACATATGTGGCGCATATGGTAGCACATGGAGGCAGCCATCTGTGGGGTCAGAGACTGTGTTGTACCAACTCAGTTGGCACAGTCTGCTGGATTGCCCAGATGAAGGGGAATCGCACGGGTTGGCGATTGGCAGGGACTGCCTACCAGAAATTAGTGCTTGTACTCTCTGTGCATCTTATCTCGCCTGAGCGGGACGCGGAGACCAAGTATGAAATCTGGATCCCATCTCACTAAAAGAGTGTTACTCTTTCGGACTGTTTTATGGATTTTACAGTCAGCTAAAATAGTGAGAAAAGGAATCATTCTTAAGTCCTGATTGATTCTTAACATTGATACTGACCTTGCTGTTCTTGCATTGTTGTAGATTCCTGCAGCAACGAACACCATGAGCTTCAATGTGCGATCCCTACTGGAAAGGGAGAAGTTTGCTGGGCCAAACTTCTCAGACTGGTTCGGACACCTTAAGATCGTTCTTAAGGCAGAGAGGAAACTGTATGTCCTCGAGACGGCTGTGCCGCCTCAACCCGCTGCGAACGCCGCAAGGGCGGTTCGTGATGCCTATGAAAAGCACGTCAATGATAGCATTGATGTCGCTTGCCTGATGCTAGCGTCTATGACGCCACCGCTGCAGTGTCAGCATGAGGATATGTCGGCTATAGAGATTATAGCGAACCTCAAGATGCTGTATGCTGCACAGGCGAGGACAGAATGCTATAATCTGACAAAGCTTTTCTTTCAGAGCAAACTGGCTGAAGGGAGCCCAGTGGGAGCTCACGTGCTCAAGATGATTGGGCACAAGGAGGCTCTGGAGAAACTGGGGCATACCATCAACTAGGAGCTTGCTGTAGACATTATTCTGCAGTCTCTCCCGCCCTCTTTCGATGCGTTCATTATTAATTTTAATATGAACAAGATCGATTGTACTCCGGCAGAGCTGCTGAATATGCTCTTGACAACTGAGGAGACTCTGAAGGGAAAGCCTTCAACCTCTGTCTTAATGGTTCCTTCTAGGAACAAGAAGAAGGGGAAGAAGGGCAAAGCCCCTGTCAAGAACTACAGTAAGGCTCTGAAACAAAAGGTTAAGCGGTCAAAGGACAACAGGTGTTTCCACTGTGGCCAGCTGGGTCACTGGAAAAAGGACTATAAAGCGCTCCAAGGAGATAAGAGGGGAAGCATCGCTTCTGGCTCAGGTATATATGTGACTGAGGTCATGTTATCTTCTTCTTCTATTTCATGGGTGTTGGACACTGCGTGTGGAGTTCACATTTGTTCAAATGTGCAGGAACTCAAGAGAAGAAGGCAGGTGGGACAGCATGAGGTAGACCTACGCGTTGGAAACGGGGCACGGGTTGCTGCTGTTGCTGTAGGAGACTATTTCATTTCTTTACCATCTGGCATTGTATTGGAATTAAACAATTGTTATTTTGTACCCAGTATAACCAAGAATATTATCTCTATTCCTGCTCTTGTCAGGAAAGGATTTGCCTTTGAATGCAATATTTCAAAGTGTGTACTTTCTCTTGATAATATTGTTTATGCTACTGGTTCAATTAACAATGGGTTATTCATGTTGGACATGGAATATTCTATACAAAACATTGATAATAAGAAAGCCAAGTATGCTGAAGACAGCACCTTGTTATGGCATAGTCGTTTAGGCCATATTAACAAGAAGCGCATTAAGCGGTTGCATGATCATGGACTGCTGGGATCATTCTCCTATGAGGAGATTGATACATGCAAAGCTTGTTTGATGGGTAAAATGACGAAGTCTCCTTTTCCTAACAAAGGTCAAAGGGCTTCAGGTTTACTTGACCTTATACACAGTGATGTGTGTGGGCCATTTAGTAAACATGCCAGAGGTGGCTATCAGTACTTCATTACCTTTACTGATGATTTCAGTAGGTATGGTTATGTCTATCTTACGAGACATAAGAGTGAATCTTTTGACAAGTTCAAAGAGTTCAAAAATGAAGTACAGAATCAGCTAGGCCGAAATATCAAGGCACTTCGTTCTGATCGAGGTGGAGAATACATGAGTCATGCGTTTACTGACTATCTGAAGGAGTGTGGGATTATCTCACAGCTCACTCCGCCAGGAACACCGCAATGGAATGGTGTGTCCGAGAGGAGAAATAGAACGTTACTTGATATGGTTCGTTCTATGATGAGTCAGGCCACTCTTCCTTACTCCTTTTGGGGTTTTGCACTGGAAACAGCTGCAAAGGTACTAAACCGAGTGCCATCCAAGGCCGTTTCAAAGACGCCATATGAATTATGGTATGGGAAACAGCCGAGCTTGACATTTATCAGGATCTGGGGTTGCGAGGCTTATGTCAAAAAGCTCACCTCTGGGAAACTGGAGAGCAGATCTGAGAAATGTATCTTTGTCGGTTACCCTAAGGAAACTAAGGGTTATTATTTCTACGATCCCAAAGAGAACAAAGTATTTGTTGCTCGGACGGCCATATTTCTTGAGAAGGAGTTTCTTCTGCAAGAGGCTAGTGGGAGAGAAATAAAGCTGGATGAGAATCCACAGGAAGGACAAAGTAGTCAAGCGCAGTTGGATGAGCCTGAGCCGGTAGATCAGGTTATTGAACAACCTGAGGCTTAGATATCACGGGAACCGCGAAGATCGGGAAGGATCCGTCGACAGCCTGAGCGCTATGACGGAGTCTACATCATTGATAATGATGAACCCCTCACTTATGCGGATGCGGTCAGTGGACCGGAGTCAGCTAGATGGCTTGAAGCTATGCGAGCCGAGATGGACTCCATGTCAAATAACCAAGTCTGGGATTTGGTTGATCCGCCTCTGGGAGTAATCCCTATAGGCTGTAAATGGATCTTCAAGAAGAAGATTGACATGGATGGTAACGTGGTTACCTATAAAGGCAGGCTAGTAGCGAAAGGTTTCAAACAAATCTACGGTATAGATTATGATGAAACTTTCTCTCCTGTAGCCATGTTTAAGTCTATTCGGATTCTTTTCGCGATAGCTGCATATTATGATTATGAGATCTGGCAGATGGATGTGAAAACAGCTTTCCTTAATGGAAATCTGGATGAGGATGTGTATATGACACAACCTGAAGGTTTCACTAATGTAACATCCCGTTATCTTAACCCCAAACTAATGACACAATTCATGAACGGTACAGGATGTTTCATATAAGATCGATCATATGCTAGGTAAAACCGAGTTCAAGAAAACACGATCTGAAAAATTTCCATAAATCCATACATACAAATTCACAAAACACAAATCTCATAAATCACATAAGGGTACCTGCCACCACGCAATCCTTGTACTAGACATATGCAAGTTACAGGGTATATCAAAACCAATTGCATAGAATACACAATAAGCCGAAATTCAAAACAAATTCACCAAAATTGATTTTTTTTATAAACTCATACCAAACACCGAAACCAGGCTGAAGCCCGCGGTGACACAAAAATCAAACTCATAAGACTGCCATAACCGGCAACACAATTCACATAGTTCACATGGTTCACATAGTTCATATAATTCATGTTAAGGCCACAACCGGCCCCAAGAATTAAGCACAAAAGTTCTTAAAACAGCAAACAGCATAATTATCCACGCCAATGCACTCAAGAAATGCGCCCCTGCTCTATGCCTGAAAATAGTGAGGGGTGAGCTACACAGCCCAGTGAGTGGATAGTCTAAATCGACCATCCAGAACATACATTCAAAAATATAGGCAGATTATTTTAAAATTCTTCAACAGAACATTATGTCAACATATAACAAAATAAAGAAACAGAAGTCATATAGACAGTCAGATGTACACACCAGCATATAACAAACTCAGGCTCTAGAGTTATACTCTAAACCAATTAAACACATATATTCTAAACCAACTAAACACACCATACTTAATTAACCTAGTTGTCCAGCATAATCAGTAGTGACCAATATGGTCTAACCCGGCTTGGCCAAAGCACTGGGAGCTGCAAAATTTCGTGCAACACATAAACATGGATAGTGAGTAGAATCAAGAGGTGGCCCCCGCCAGGTCACGACGTGGCACTTTGCTCTATCACCCCATAACACATCGATGGATTGTGTGTAGATTCAAGAGGTGGCCCCCGCCAGGTCATGACGTGGCACTTTGCTCTACGACACCCCATATCACAAAATGAGAGTGATGACATCAAGAGGTGGCCCCTGTCTGATCAAGACATGGCACTTTGCGTCTTATATCACCCCATAACATAAAAGAGTAATGACATCAAGAGGTGGCCCCTGTCCGACCAAGACATGGCACTTTGCGTCAAAACCCGTTCTCCCAAAAGGTTCCTACTGGACAACAGACATATCTTATTTCATATTTCACAAAGGTGGACTCCTAAGTGTCAACTAGACTCTAGGATAGTCATCACAAAAATCATATCGGGCAGGCTGAACATCAACCCCCATCACAAAAATCATAATAGGCAGGCTGAACATCAATCCCCTCACATATCAAATATAGGGCTGAAATCTAACCCTTAACATAT
Source organism: Costus lasius (assembly GCA_027563935.2). Classification (NCBI taxonomy): domain Eukaryota; kingdom Viridiplantae; phylum Streptophyta; class Magnoliopsida; order Zingiberales; family Costaceae; genus Costus; species Costus lasius. The sequence goes on from CM050452.1 coordinate 52,445,629, forward strand.
CACATAAGGACTATCCTATGAGTACACGGTTACACTTAGCCATAGTCCTAACCAACACATAACACATAATATTCAAAATCCACATAATCCATCACATAACACCTATTGTTCAAGATTCACATAACCCATAAATCACATAATAAACACATAATATTTCATATTCGAATATCACATAATATAGTGTAGTCCTTAGATTTCATGCTGATTTGTTTAGTCAAATCTGACTAAGTTATCACCCAAGTTTCTCAAACAAATAAATAACATTGCATTTAACTAGCATTCATAAAAATTACATAAAACTAAAACATATATCCATATAATTTTACAAATTACCCCATGTAACTACAAACATCAAAATTCGGTTTTCACAAACAATTCGGTTTCCATTTATATTATCACAAATTCGGTTTTCATACATATTATCTATTTAATTTACTCCTTGATTAACATGAACTTCATACTACAAAATCACTGATTTAATATTACCAAAATCATATAAAAATTCAATGATTTAATGCTACCAAAATTCCCTATAAAATACCTTAAATTTCATGCTACAAGTTTCGGTTTTCATGAGATACCTACCTATACAAAATTTCGGTTAAACAATCATCAAGATTATGTTTTGTTTTGGTTTTCATAACTAACATCAAAGTTTCGGTTTTAAACATGGAAATTTAGGTTTTCATAACAAGGTGAAATCTTGAGTTTTCGGTTTTAGCATGCAAAGATTCCAAACAAATAATTGATGGGGTCACCAAACATGCAACATTCAAACAACGCGCTTCGAAAACATTTTGATAAATAGGTATAGCTTAGTAAACCCCTTAAGCTATCGTAGTTCGAAATTAGTTTGTTTTGGTAGATAATAGGGAAACCGAAACTAATCAACAAGAGCAACCTAGCATGCGCTTCTAGATAAGATGGAACCTTTGAACAAACTTAAACATGCGGTTCTATAGCCTCAAATAGACCTAACATGCGGTTCTACCATAAGCCATAAAGCTACTCTAAGGGAGGAACTCACCTTGCACCCTTTGAGAATAGAAAGGGTGTCCTTCCCGTTCTTCACCGGTCCAATGGTGGAATCTCACGAAGTAGGGCCCTATGAGCTTACACACATGTCATTGCAGCATCCCACACATGCGTGGGTGAATTTGAAAATAATATTAAGAGGCCAATACACAAGACAATCAAGGGGGAGGCTAGACTCCAAATTCCCTTGTTAACATAGTTTAGACTATCTAGGCTTAGGGGAAGAGAAGAGGGGATAGCTTGCTTGTCATCCCATGGCCTTGCGCCTCCTGCAGAAAATCAGCGTAAGTGCAAAGGGGCTGTCCAACAAGTATCAAAGAACCACACCAACAAGTAACAAAGAACAACAACCAAGATAGTAGAGAGACTTAGCTTAACTAGGTGGTGGCTTGGTCTCGGCATGACACCATCTTGAGTCTCGGCTGTCCAGCTCTCCCTCTTGGACTGAGGACTTGTCAAGGCTAAGGGGAAGAAGTGGCGAGAACTTCCATCTCCAAGACAAGCGCAAGAGGTGGAATAAGGCTGAAGAGCAAGAGGGAATGGAAAGGGGGACTCTCGGCAATGGTAGGAAGGAAGGGAGGGGTTAGGTGACACACACCATTTGAAGACACACTTCAGAATTTTGAAATTTCATTCAACACTAAGAAGACATCACTTTACAAGAGGAATACATCATATAGGGGGCTGCCAACGGTTGCCTCTCTTCATGACAAGTTGAGTGGACAAGAGCAGGTTGCATCCCCTTCCCTAAGTGCATGACATGTTGACTTTGAAGGAGCTGTTTGCTGGCGCATGTTGACTGAACAGGAGCAGTTGGCTGGCGACTTTGAAGGAGCTGAAGGAGTTGTCATTCTTCAGTCAATGGATGCAGCATCTTGGAGAATGGAACTCTTCATTGTGGTGGCGTGTGCAGGCTGAAAGAAGCTGTGATTCTGCAGAGTTGTTGGCGCAGCTTCTTGAGGCTGAAATTCTGCAAAGTTGTTGGCGCATGATGGATGTAAGGGGCTGCAAAAGCTGGTGTATGAATGGTCTTGTCCACTTTGCTTCAAAGAGGAAGGGGCGGTTGGAGTCAAATCCCTCTCTTGGCTGCCAACTAGGATGGTGGAGTGTTGGGTACTTGTGGTGATGTCTCTTTGAATTGGATGGGCTGATCTTCTCTTGGGCTGATGGCCCAAGGCATCTCTTGGGGCTGTCTTGACCTGATTTTGACTTGCATTCCAAGAATGGAGTTGACCTATACTATTACATTAATTTCATGCACTAACCTACTATACATAAGTGGCGGATCCTAGGCATGTAACTACATGGTGTAATGGGAGGGTGGATCTAACCTACCATATGATGCACCCTAGTCTAAGACAAAATAAGCAACAAAAGGGGGTCCTAAGGAAGCCATATCTAATGGCTAGGATAGCCATACCGAGAGGGCTTCTTTCGGACCCGAGTGGACCTCCGAAGGTCCTGCTTTGGTCCCACATCAGCTCTCCCGGGGTGGGAAAAATTCTCCTCTGGAGAATTATCTTTGTACCCTTGGAGAAGCTCGGGTGCGGACCTAGCAAGCTCAGCCTCGGGGAGCCAGGCCTCCTCACCATCAGTAAATTTGATGCGGTAATAAAGCTGTACCTCATCAGGGGTGAGTCGGGTCTGGTCCTCGAGTATAGCCTCAATCTCTGAGTCGTGGCAAGTGTCTGGTTCTTGTATAGAGAGAGGCGGATGATACAGCGTCAGATCCTCCACATTGATGGTGGAGGATATCCCCAGTTCTGGTGGTAGGTCCAGGAGGTAGGCATTATTGTTGACCTTCTTCAGAATAGTGAAGGGCCCGATGCCCTTGGCGTCCAACTTGCGGCCGGGTCCTTGGATGCGCTCCTCACGGACCCGCAACATTACCTGATCCCCTACAGAAAATACCTTCTCTCGGCGATGTTTATTAGTATCATCACGATATTGATTGACAGAGTCCTGAATCTTACTGAATAGCTCATGATGTAATTGCGAAATATGGAAAGCATAATCTCGGGCCGAAATAGAGGTCTTGCAATGTCTAGGGGCAGAAAATAGGTCAATGGGCTTGTTAGGCTGGTATCCTAAGTTTGCCTGGAAGGGAGACAGACCAGTAGTCCTGTTAGGAACACTATTGTAGGAAAACTCAGCTGTAGGCAACAGCTTGTCCCAATCACTGGGGTGTTCTCCTACGAGACTCCTAAGGATGCTCCCGAGTGATCGGTTGACCACTTCGGTCTGCCCATCCGTCTGGGGATGGTAGGCCGTTGAGAACTTCAGTTTTGTGCCTAGAAGAGCCCATAGTGTCCTCCAGAAATGACTAACAAATCTAGTATCTCTATCCGAAACTATAGTGAGAGGGGTACCATGCTGCCTAACAATGTCTCTAAAGAAGATCCTAGCCATATGTGAGGCATCGGTAGTTTTAGTACAAGGTATGAAATGAGCCATTTTTGTGAACCGGTCTACCACAACATAAATGGAGTCATGCCTAGCAGCAGTCCTAGGCAATCCTAGAACAAAGTCCATACTAATGTCCTGCCACGGTGCCTGGGGAATAGGCAGAGGGGTGTACAGTCCAAAATTGTGCTTCTGGACTTTAGTGGATTGACAGGTTCCACAGTGCCTAACTACCTTGGCCACATCTCGGTAGAGTTGAGGCCAAAAGAATCTTTCCTCGACCAAGGCACGGGTCTTCTCTCGACCATGGTGCCCAGCAGACCCTCCTCCATGGAGTTCCCAAATTAGGAAATCCCGGATTGAGGACTTAGGCACACAGAGTGTTGGCCCAAGGAAGAGATACCCATCCCTAAGGGTGTACATGGGGTGACTCATATTATCTCTAGTCATATCATCATAAATAGCAGAAAAGTCAGGGCAATCTAGGTAAGCAGCTTTCATTTGTTCAAATCCTACAAGTTCAGCATGCATAGTTTGTAAAATGAAGACTACCCTACTTAGAGCATCAGCAACTTTGTTGTTAGATCCAGATTTGTGTTTTAAGACAAAAGTGTACTGTTGTAAATATTCTACCCACTTGGCATGTCTAGCATTGAGTTTTCTTTGGGCACTAAGGTAAGACAGGGCTTGGTGGTCACTATTTAAAGTAAACTCATGGTGGAGAAGGTAGTGCCGCCAATGCCTCAAAGATTGAACCACGGCATAGAACTCTTTGTCGTAGGTTGAGTATTTCTGCTTGGCCTCATTCAGCTTTTCACTGAAGAAGGCAATAGGGTGACCTTCTTGACTGAGGGTCCCACCTATGCCAATGCCAGAAGCATCACAATCAACCTCAAAGACCTTGCCAAAGTCAGGCAATCTTAAAACAGGGGCAGAGGTCATCCTACTCTTAAGCTCAGTGAAAGCCCTATTGGCAGACTTGGTCCAACTAAAGTCCCCTTGTTTCATGCAATTGGTGATAGGAGCTACTATGGTGCTAAAATTCCGTATGAACCTACGGTAGAAGGTAGCAAGGCCATGAAAACTCCTAACTTCAGTAAGGGTCTTGGGCTCTGGCCAGTCTAATATGGCTTGGACTTTAGATGGGTCCGCTTGAAGCCCAAGGTCAGAAACAATAAACCCTAGAAAGACAACTTTGGGAGATAGAAAAGAACATTTCTTCAGGTTGACATACAGCTTTTCATCTCTAAGAAGGGTTAGAGTCTGCCTTAAGTGCCCTAGGTGCTCCTTTTGTGACTTACTATAGATAAGTATGTCATCAAAGTATACAACTAGGAACTTCCCTATGTAGGGTCTAAGCACTTGGGTCATAAGCCTCATAAATGTGGAAGGGGCATTGGTTAGCCCGAAGGGCATGACTAACCATTCATATAAGCCGTCTTTGGTTTTGAAGGCGGTCTTCCACTCATCCCCTTCTCTAATCCTAACCTGATGATATCCACTCCTGAGGTCAAGCTTGGAAAACCATTTGGACCCTACTAGCATATCTAGCATGTCATCAAGCCTAGGTATGGGGAACCTATACTTGATGGTAATCTTGTTGATAGCTCTACAATCTATACACATGCGCCAGCTGCCATCCTTCTTTGGGGTAAGAAGGGCTGGGACGGCGCAGGGACTTAGGCTTTCCCTGATGTAACCCTTACACAATAAATCATCTACTTGTCTTTTGAGCTCCTCATGCTCGGTAGGGTTCATCCTATAGTGGGGTAGGTTGGGAAGAGAGGATCCAGGAACTAGGTCTATGGCATGTTGTATATCCCTAAGGGGTGGCAGTCCTTCAGGGAGGTCCTCTGGAGTGAGCTCACTAAACTCTTGGAGCAAGGATTCTACTTCTGGGGGAGGCTTCTCATCCACTTCAGGGTTGGTTTCTTTGATGACTAAGGTGTAAAGGGGTTGATCTTCTATAATTTCCTTAGTGAAGGTTTGAGGCCTTATAAGTTGTATGGTAGGCTGGTCTTTCTTGGGTTCCTCTATCTTACCCTTACTAGTTGTGGCTCTAAGTTCTTTGGGGAGAGAGGGTTTGAGCCTAATCTTTTGATCTTTATGGGTGAAGACATAGGTATTGGTCCGACCGTAGTGGACAACATCCATGTCATACAACCAGGGGCGTCCTAAGAGGATTTGAGCTACATCCATAGTAAGGACGTCGCACCAAATCTTGTCCTCATATGTACCAAACTGGATAGGTACGAGGCACCTATGGGTCACAGGGACACTGGTTTGGTTAACCCAGGAAATATTGTAAGGACTAGGTCGGGGTTCCATCTTGAGGTTCAGTTTTGTAGCAGCTATGTGGGAGACAGCATTGAGGCTGCTTCCACCATCAATGACCACCTTGCACATGTGACCATGGCATTTGGTGTAGGTGTGGAAGATACTGGTTCGGCGCCAGTCCTCAGTGGGGGTTGGTTTGACAAGGGTACATCTAACTACCCCTAAGGTGTTGAAGATATCATCACTACTGTCATAGTCATTGACTTCAATCTCTTGATCAGGGTCTTCCTCAAGGGTGGGCTCAGGGTCTATGTCTTCTTCAGCTAGGACCATGACCTTCATAACCTTCTTAGGACACTCTTTTGCAAAATGTCCCTTCTGCCTACAGTTATAACAAGTGGGGATGGAGTTGTCTGTAGTTTGAGCAGTTCTTGGTTTTGGGTTTGAGCTAGAAGGCAAGTGCATAGGAGCTGGCCTATAGATGGGCCGGGGAGGGAGGGCTTCCTTTCTATTCTTAAGTTCTTGTTCAACTTCTATGGCCCTTTGATAAGCTATCTCCGGGGTATCTAATTGAAAATAGGTCAAGGCCCTCTTAATGTCAGGTCTAAGGCCATTCTTGAATCGACTTAGGATCATACCTTGGTCTTCCTTGGCTTCACACCTAATGAGAAGTTCTTCTAGCTTAGATTGATAGGCTTCTACAGTAGAGGAGCCTTGAGTGTGACTATTAAGTTCATCCTTAAGCTTTTGCATGAAACCAGGTGGGACATACTTTTGCCTAAGTAGGTATTTCATTTCATCCCAAGATTCAACGGGTGGCTTACCATCCCTTTCTATAGTTCTTTCGACATGGGTCCAGTAGAGTCTAGCGGATCCTTCTAATAGGCACTTTGTGAACCTAACCTTACTTTCATGGTGCATAAGGCTATATTCAAAGTATTGGTCTAACTTTGTGGCCCAATCTAGGAACTCCTTGGGGTTAAGAGACCCACCAAAAGTAGGGGGGTTGATCTTGATGGCACGTTGCACATCATACTCTCTAGGTCTATGATAGGGGGCTTGAGGGGCATGAGGCCCTTCCCATTCGGTTTGAGCATGATTGACTCTAGGGGTGTGTGAAGGAGATCCTTGAACATTTGGTTCCCTTGGGTGGGATCCACTATTAGGTCGGCTAGTGGTTTGGGGATCCATTTTAGAGTTAGACTCTAGGGTGTTAAGCCTATTGTCTATGACACCTATGGAATGTTGAAGGGTTGCTAGGGTCTCTCTAAGGGAGGCCATTTCAATTGAGAGGGCACTCACCTCATGGTCAATAGCTTGATTGAGACCATAGGGGGCACCGGATCTAGTAGCCATTTTCGAAATGAGTAAAGTTTTGAAAATAGACCCTAAGGTGATAAATATAGCTAGTCAAATTCTTTCAAGCACCTAGGTCCAAAAATCGCCTTAGTAGTAGGAAAATAAAGTTTTGGTCTTATAAAATCCTACTCTAAGAGCCTAAGCTCTGATACCAAGATGATGGGGTCACCAAACATGCAACATTCAAACAACGCGCTTCGAAAACATTTTGATAAATAGGTATAGCTTAGTAAACCCCTTAAGCTATCGTAGTTCGAAATTAGTTTGTTTTGGTAGATAATAGGGAAACCGAAACTAATCAACAAGAGCAACCTAGCATGCGCTTCTAGATAAGATGGAACCTTTGAACAAACTTAAACATGCGGTTCTATAGCCTCAAATAGACCTAACATGCGGTTCTACCATAAGCCATAAAGCTACTCTAAGGGAGGAACTCACCTTGCACCCTTTGAGAATAGAAAGGGTGTCCTTCCCGTTCTTCACCGGTCCAATGGTGGAATCTCACGAAGTAGGGCCCTATGAGCTTACACACATGTCATTGCAGCATCCCACACATGCGTGGGTGAATTTGAAAATAATATTAAGAGGCCAATACACAAGACAATCAAGGGGGAGGCTAGACTCCAAATTCCCTTGTTAACATAGTTTAGACTATCTAGGCTTAGGGGAAGAGAAGAGGGGATAGCTTGCTTGTCATCCCATGGCCTTGCGCCTCCTGCAGAAAATCAGCGTAAGTGCAAAGGGGCTGTCCAACAAGTATCAAAGAACCACACCAACAAGTAACAAAGAACAACAACCAAGATAGTAGAGAGACTTAGCTTAACTAGGTGGTGGCTTGGTCTCGGCATGACACCATCTTGAGTCTCGGCTGTCCAGCTCTCCCTCTTGGACTGAGGACTTGTCAAGGCTAAGGGGAAGAAGTGGCGAGAACTTCCATCTCCAAGACAAGCGCAAGAGGTGGAATAAGGCTGAAGAGCAAGAGGGAATGGAAAGGGGGACTCTCGGCAATGGTAGGAAGGAAGGGAGGGGTTAGGTGACACACACCATTTGAAGACACACTTCAGAATTTTGAAATTTCATTCAACACTAAGAAGACATCACTTTACAAGAGGAATACATCATATAGGGGGCTGCCAACGGTTGCCTCTCTTCATGACAAGTTGAGTGGACAAGAGCAGGTTGCATCCCCTTCCCTAAGTGCATGACATGTTGACTTTGAAGGAGCTGTTTGCTGGCGCATGTTGACTGAACAGGAGCAGTTGGCTGGCGACTTTGAAGGAGCTGAAGGAGTTGTCATTCTTCAGTCAATGGATGCAGCATCTTGGAGAATGGAACTCTTCATTGTGGTGGCGTGTGCAGGCTGAAAGAAGCTGTGATTCTGCAGAGTTGTTGGCGCAGCTTCTTGAGGCTGAAATTCTGCAAAGTTGTTGGCGCATGATGGATGTAAGGGGCTGCAAAAGCTGGTGTATGAATGGTCTTGTCCACTTTGCTTCAAAGAGGAAGGGGCGGTTGGAGTCAAATCCCTCTCTTGGCTGCCAACTAGGATGGTGGAGTGTTGGGTACTTGTGGTGATGTCTCTTTGAATTGGATGGGCTGATCTTCTCTTGGGCTGATGGCCCAAGGCATCTCTTGGGGCTGTCTTGACCTGATTTTGACTTGCATTCCAAGAATGGAGTTGACCTATACTATTACATTAATTTCATGCACTAACCTACTATACATAAGTGGCGGATCCTAGGCATGTAACTACATGGTGTAATGGGAGGGTGGATCTAACCTACCATATGATGCACCCTAGTCTAAGACAAAATAAGCAACAAAAGGGGGTCCTAAGGAAGCCATATCTAATGGCTAGGATAGCCATACCGAGAGGGCTTCTTTCGGACCCGAGTGGACCTCCGAAGGTCCTGCTTTGGTCCCACATCAATAATGGTATCATCTAACAAGATTAAGTGGACAAAACTCAATTAAGACACCCCACTCACCTTGAACCGTGAACACCAAGGTGAAAAACCTCTACAAAATCGCCTAAAGTCTTTAAGTCGCCCAAGGAATCTCCAAGAACTTGCCAAGGAAATTTCTTCACTTCAAAGAAAATCGCCAAGGGAAGAAGATGAAGAAAATCACCTCAAAATTCCAAGAACACCAAAGTCGCCTCCTTCTTCCTAGCCGTCGCCCAAAGTTTTCTCAAGACTCCAAAAATCGCCAATAATCTCACCCTAACCGAATTACTAACTAAAAATTTCGGTTTTAAATTTTTAACCCATTAACCCATTAATTCAAATAGGTTTTAACCCCTTTAACTAGCTAATTCAAATTTTAAATCTAATTTAAGTGTAACCCAATAACCCTTAGTTTAAGTGAACATCCAATAAGAGTTTAAATTAACATCCAATTAATAACTTCACTTAAACGCAAATCCAATAAGGATTTAATTAATATCCAATAAGGTCTAATTAATTTATCCTAAATTAACAACTAATAATCAACCATTAATCTCTAATTAATTTACAATAAATTAACAACCAATATAAATCACAATTTAATAATCATTAAACCAGTTAATTAACGTCCAACAAGCTAGTTAATTAATTAAAATTAACAACCATTAAGCTCTAATTAATTAACTATAAATTAACAATCAACACACAAGAGTAATAACACAGTCAATAATTTTATTTAAATCAAAAATAATGCTTACCAGGACTTAAGATCCTTGGATCTTACAACTAATCCAACAGATCGTCATAAAATATGCAAGTTAAAGAAGTCTATTTATGGACTGAAACAAGCATCTAGAAGCTGGAATATTCGTTTTGATGAATCAATCTCTGAGTTTGGTTCCATCAAGAACGAAGATGACCTGTGTGTATATAAGAGGTTTAGTGGGAGCGTGATTACATTCCTAATCCTCTACGTCGATGATATCTTAATCATTGGAAACGATATTCCTGAACTTCATGCTGTTAAAGCATGGCTAAGGAAATGTTTCCAGATGAAAGATTTAGGAGAAGCAGCCTATGTATTAGGTGTGAAGATCTACAGGGATAGATCTAAGAGGCTTCTCGGGCTGTGCCAGAGTGCTTACATCGATAAAGTCCTGGAGAGATTCCATTTAGAGAATTCTAAAAGAGGATATCTTCCAGTCAGACATGGTCTGAATCTTTCGAAGAGTCAGGGTCCGCAAACACAGACTGAGAAAGATGAAATGGACAATACGCCTTATGCTTCGGCTATTGGGTCCATTATGTATGCGATGTTGTGTACTCGCCCAGACGTCGCTTACGGGTTAAGCGTGACCAGTCGATTCCAAAGTAATCCAGGTCAGGCACACTGGATTGCGGTCAAGAACATTTTAAAATATCTGCGGAGGACCAAAGATATGTTCTTGATATATGGTGGTCAGGAAGAACTCAGTATTGAAGGATATACTGACGCTTCGTTCCAGTCTGACCAGGATGATTTCCGATCGCAATCAGGCTATGTTTTTAGCTTGAATGGTGGAGCAGTGGTGTGGAAGAGTTTCAAACAGTCAACTGTTGCTGATTCCACAACAGAAGCCGAGTATGTTGCAGCCTCGGAAGCATCCAAGGAGGCAGTGTGGATTCGTAAGTTCGTGAGAGAACTTGGTGTTGTTCCTTCGAGTGTCGATCCTTTGGTTATCTTCTGTGATAACACTGGAGCCATCGCACAAGCAAAGGAACCACGGTCGCACCAGAAGTCCAAGCACATACAGAGACGGTTTCACTTGATCCGGGAGATCATAGATCGTGGCGAGATCAAAATATGCAAGGTTCATACAGATGACAATCTGGCAGACCCGCTTACCAAGCCTCTGGCGCAGCAGAAGAATGAGAAGCACTGTAATAATATGGGTTTGAGGTTTCTCAACCATTAGATTAAGTGCAAGTGGGAGATTGTTGGGGTATGCCCTTAAGGCTAATGTTTGAGGCCTTGGGATTGTAATAGTATCATTGTATAAACTCTTAAGTTTATAAAGGCAATGGTTGTTATTCAGGTTGTTACCTTGTCTGCTGTAATAAGTGTACTACTGAATAATGTCTCAAAGCTGTTCAGCTAGGCTGACATGCACTGATGTCCTTAGTCGATATATCTTGGTGAACATGAGACAGCCTTGATATGGTTAAGACTAATATGTGTTCTAATCTTATAGGATGCTTCGAGCATGGAATAAGATGTAGACTCATGGGTACATTGGATGTACTGGACAGACCCTACTAGGATATTCCATTGCTTGTCACAATGTGAATGATCCTTGTAAGCACCAAGTGGCACATGTCCTCTGACTTGAGATCACTTGTGTTTCTAAATGATGATTGTCATTGTTTTGAGGTAGTTCAATATCATTTGAAACATAATGGTTATAGACTATCTTGGATAATGATCATGAGTCAGGTTAGGACACTAGTGATAGATAAAGGATTGTCGTCTCCTTGTTTAAGGAGTGTGATGTTCTAAGGCCCCCCTATATGAGATGATTGAGAAAGTGTATGGCCATACCCAGATGACTATGTTCATCTGGTCTAATCATGCTCATCGTATTGGAGTTACAGGCTTGACATGCTTGTCCAATAAGAACATCCAGTGGCAAAGGAAACATGTATGCCTTGTGAAATGGATTCACTCTTGTGCTGTGATTTGGGTGTAGTCTTGGAAGACTCTTTCCTTTATATCGGGAGACAGTGATGTGTTGCTAGATACCCCTCACTGATCGTGATAACGTAAGTTGTCGTTACCGACATTTAAAGGAAACCCTTAGGGTCGCACAATTTGATGACATGGCTTACTCAAGTCAGATCGTGTGGACTGAATTGTTTGGATTCAGTTTAAAGGAGTTTAGACTCTGATTGTAAGTGAGATCTGGTCTGATCATGTTTGATTGATTAGGGCTTGAGATCGGTAAGCTTCGATCGAGAGAGTGGATGCTAGATCGGAGAGATCAAGAGCATCCAAAGATTAACGGTTGGATCTTGAACCATTTGGTTCAAAGAGATCTAGACCATGGCTTGGGCTGGTTTGAACCGAATTGAGTTGAACCTAATTGGCTTGAACCGGTTCACATGGGTGAACGTATGGTTCAAGGATTGAAGGCATTTTGGGCGGTTTTTCTTCAAGTGGTCGCATGGCTTCATAACCTTCCATATATGGAAGTGTAACGCCATCACTTGAATGAAAGCCTTAACGCCATTTGCCCAATTACTCTCTTGTCATCTTCATTCGACAAGGAAGAGGAAAACTCTTGTACAACGAAGCTCTCGGCCAAGCACCTCTCTTCATCTACACACGACAAGGACATTTTGGAGATCGCTTGCTAGCACAAGGAACATCCGAAAGGGTAGCCATCTCTCATCTAGTGTGCGTTATCTTTGGAGGAGTGCTTACTTGCTCTCTTGCTTCCAAGTCGCCACCCTTTATCATGGCTTTGGTAAGAGATCTTCTCTTGATCTTTATAAGCAAACAAAGTTAATCTTATAGATATACTACATGCGATCTATGGAAACCCTAATTCCGCCCATGCAATTGAGATTTGTGCATGCTTAGGGTTTGCGCTCCCCCTTGAAGGGGACTTACATGATCATATTTGATTGATTAGGGCTTGAGATCGGTAAGCTTCGATTGAGAGAATGGATGCTGGATCGGTGAGATCAGGAGCATCAAGAGATCGACGATCAGATCAAGAGCCTTAGGGTTTATTGTGGTCTGGACTGATTGCTTGGTTTATTTGGTTATTGAACCAAATCGATTTGAACCAGCTCATTGGTTGAGCGCATGGTTCAATCTAAGAGGAGTTTGCGATTGGGTAAACCCATGATCGCATTTGGAGGTGAGGCTTTCTATTTTTAGAAAGCATGATCACTTACGTGACCACGCCTCATGAAACTTGCCTCTTCACGCCTTTGTCGCCAACTTGAGTATTCGGCGCTTGCATTCTCGTGTGGAGAAGTGTAGACGACAAGAGGAAATATTCGGCCAAGCAAGGTGATCTCTCCCCTTTCCATTCGGCAAGACAATCTTGGAGCCTTGCTAGCACAAGGAGCACCAAGGAAGAGTAGGCGACATCAATTGTGTGCGTCACCTTAGGAGAAGGAGCATTTGCGCCTTTCCTTCCAAGACACCATCTAAGCAATGGCAATGGTAAGAATCACTTCTCATTGAAAGTTGAATATATTACATGCTATGCGATCCTTTTAGAAACCCTAGATTCCGCTAGAGTTTTTGTTGCGCCTCCTATTAGGGTTTCGCCCCCCTTGTGGGGACCCCCTTTCAATTGGTATCAGAGCGGGTTGTTGCATGATAATATGTTTGCTTTCTTTGTGATCCTTTGTCTAGATCTATAAGTTACATGCGATAGTTGTGGTTGGCGAATTTTACATGCTTGTTAGAGATGTTTTTTCTCCTTGGCGCATGTTTCTTGTTGGCGCATATTGTATGTTTTCTCAAAAACTTATATTACATGCGCGACTCATTATAGATCTAAGGCCCTGCTTTAAACCCTTAGACGGGTTATTAGGGTTGAAGTCTTAGATCCAGACAGTCTGATCAGACCATCTGACAGCCTTGATGGGTTGACCAGATAGCACCTGTGCGTAAGCACCTGGTGGCTATAGGTTGACTGCAGACAGGCGTGTAGCGATGTCTGATTGAGACGACTAGTGAACACACATGAGTTAGGCCCGGGGTCACACCCGCTTGCCAGATCTCATGAGGGTTGTTCGGCCCTGGCGCATGCATGGTTGACCTTTTGGTCGACTCAAGTCAGTTAGGACTTGGTGCATGCAAGGGCAGTGGATCTGACTAGGTTGGATGAGTGGATCCCTAGTAATGGACCGTTGTAAGGTTGTAGGGCAAATAAGGAAATTAAAATTGTTGCCTATGGGGTTTTCGAAATTTAATTTTCATGATTGGATCACATGTTGATTGATGCCTATGTATGTTTATTTATTCTTATGTGGGCTGCCCATGTTAAATGTGTGCTGTGATGGGGCCTGCGTGCCTGGAAATTAAAGTTGTAAATTAATTATTGTGATCTGCGTATCACATTGTATTTAATTTATAAAGTGTAATTGACCTGCGTGTCAATCTTGTCTAGATAGATTAATTTGTAAGTTAATCAGACAAGAGCACAGAGCACACTTGGCAGAGGCGCATGCAGCAGTGGCTAGACCAGGTGGGAGGTCCAGGGTTCGACTCTGGGACCAGGCGCATTTACCTGGTGGGCGCACCACAGCTGCAAATGGCGCTTGGGCCCTGGTTTGGGCCAGATGAGCAGCTAAAAGACCCATGAAGAAAAGCAAGTGAAGACTTAAGTTAATTAAGGTCTTACTTAGGCTATGGGCTTTTACCACATAAGATCCATGCTTTCTTTTATTGTTTAAATAAGTAGAACAGCATGATTTATTTATCTTCTGCTATCACCATAGGAATTGCATGATAGTTAAGAAGATAAAAGACCGTTAAAATCCAACGCTAAAATATCAAGCTCGTAAGCCTTCTGACGCGAAACCTCACTGTTCTGATTATCGTTGGAGCCGTGTTGTACCCACTCAGTGGGCACGTCCATCTATCTTCAGACGGTGCGGGATTACACCTGCGTGTTACAGAGAAGGGATTTATCGCTTCTCGTTGCTCAGCATAGCACGTGGTGGTCCAGGGAGTAGGTCGGGTCAGCTTGGCCATGCAGGCTACATATGTGGCGCATATGGTAGCACATGGAGGCAGCCATCTGTGGGGTCAGAGACTGTGTTGTACCAACTCAGTTGGCACAGTCGGCTGGATTGCCCAGATGAAGGGGAATCGCACGGGTTGGCGATTGGCTGGGACAGCCTACCAGAGATTAGTGCTTGTACTCTCTGTGCATCTTATCTCGCCTGAGCGGGACGCGGAGACCAAGTATGAAATCTGGATCCCATCTCACTAAAAGAGTTCTACTCTTTCGGGCTGTTTTGCTGGATTTTTCAGCCAGATAAAATAGTGAGAAAAAGAATCATTCTTAAGTCCTGATTGATTCTTAACATTGATACTGACCTTCCTGTTCTTGCATTGTTGTAGATACCTGCAGCAACGAACACCATGAGCTTCAATGTGCGATCCCTACTAGAAAGGGAGAAGTTTACTGGGCCGAACTTCTCAGACTGGTACGGACACCTTAAGATTGTTCTTAAGGCAGAGAGGAAACTGTATGTCCTCGAGACGGCTATACCGCCTCAGCCCGCTCCGAACGCCGCAAGGGCGGTTCGGGAAGCTTATGAAAAGCACGTCAATGATAGCATTGATGTCGCTTGCCTGATGTTAGCGTCTATGACGCCACCGCTGCAGCGTCAGCATGAGGATATGTCGGCTATAGAGATTATAGCGAACCTCAAGATGCTGTATGCTGCACAGGCGAGGACAGAACGCTATAATCTGACAAAGCTTTTCTTTCAGAGCAAACTGGCTGAAGGGAGCCCAGTGGGAGCTCACGTGCTCAAGATGATTGGGCACAAGGAGGCTCTAGAGAAACTGGGGCATACCATCAATCAGGAGCTTGCTGTAGACATTATTCTGCAGTCTCTCCCGCCCTCTTTCGATGCGTTCATCATTAACTTTAATATGAACAAAATCGACTGTACTCCGGCAGAGCTGCTGAATATGCTCTTAACTACTGAGGAGACTCTGAAGGGAAAGCCTTCGACCTCTGTCTTAATGGTTCCTTCTAGGAACAAGAAGAAGGGGAAGAAGGGCAAGGCCCCTGTCAAGAGTTACAGCAAGGCTCTGAAGCAAAAAATTAAGCGGTCAAAGGAATACAGATGTTTCCACTGTGGCCAGCTGGGTCACTGGAAAAAGGACTGTAAAGTGCTCCAAGGAGATAAGAGGGGAAGCTTTGCTTCTGGCTCAGGTATTTATGTGACGGAAGTCATGATATCCTCTTCTTCTATTTCATGGGTGTTGGACACTGCATGTGGAGTTCACATTTGTTCAAATGTACAGGAACTCAAGAGAAGAAGACAGGTGGGACAGCATGAGGTGGACCTACGAGTTGGAAACGGGGCACGGGTTGCTGCTGTTGCTGTAGGAGACTATTTCATCTCTTTGCCATCTGGGCTTGTATTAGAACTAAACAGTTGTTACTTTGTTCCCAGCATTACTAAAAATATTATCTCCATTCCTGCTCTTGTCAGGAAGGGATTTTCCTTTGAATGCAATATTTCAAAGTGTGTTCTTTCTTTAGATAATATTGGTTATGCTACAGGTTCAATTAACAATGGGTTATTCATGTTGGACATGGAATGTTCTATACAAAATATTGATATTAAGAAAGCCAAGTATGCTGATGACAGCACCTTGCTATGGCATAGTCGTTTAGGCCATATTAACAAGAAGCGCATTAAGCGGTTGCATGATCATGGACTGCTGGGATCATTCTCCTATGAGGAGATTGATACATGCAAGGCTTGTTTAATGGGTAAAATGACGAAGCCACCTTTTCCTAACAAAGGTCAAAGGGCTTCAGGTTTACTTGACCTTATACACAGTGATGTGTGTGGGCCATTTAGTAAACATGCCAGAGGTGGCTATCAGTACTTCATAACCTTTACTGATGATTTCAGTAGATATGGGTATGTCTATCTTATGAGACATAAAAGTGAATCTTTTGACAAGTTCAAAGAGTTCAAGAATGAAGTACAGAATCAGCTAGGCCGAAATATCAAGGCACTTCGTTCTGATCGAGGTGGAGAATACTTGAGTCATGCGTTTACTGACTATCTGAAGGAGTGTGGGATTATCTCACAGCTCACTCCGCCAGGAACACCGCAATGGAATGGTGTGTCCGAGAGGAGAAATAGAACGTTACTTGATATGGTTCGTTCTATGATGAGTCAGGCTACTCTTCCATATTCCTTTTGGGGATTTGCACTGGAAACAGCTGCAAAGGTACTAAACCGAGTGCCATCCAAGGCAGTTTCTAAGACGCCATATGAGTTATGGTATGGGAAACAGCCGAGCTTGACATTTATCAGGATCTGGGGCTGCGAAGCTTATGTCAAAAAGCTCGCCTCTGGGAAACTGGAGAGCAGATCTGAGAAATGTATCTTTGTCGGTTACCCTAAGGAAACTAAGGGTTATTATTTCTACGATCCCAAAGAGAACAAGGTATTTGTTGCTCGGACGGCCATATTTCTTGAGAAGGAGTTTCTTCTGCAAGAGGCCAGTGGGAGAGAAATAAAGCTGGATGAGAATCCAGAGGAAGGACAAAGTGGTCAAGCGCAGTTGGATGAGCCTGAGCCGGTGGAACAGGTTATTGAACAACCTGAGGCTCAGATATCACGGGAACCGCGAAGATCGGGAAGGATCCGTTGACAGCCTGAGCGCTATGACGGAGTCTACATCATTGATAATGATGAACCCCTCACTTATGCGGATGCGGTCAGTGGACCGGAGTCAGCGAGATGGCTTGAAGCTATGCGCGCCGAGATGGACTCCATGTCAGATAACCAAGTCTGGGATTTGGTTGATCCGCCTCCGGGAGTTATCCCTATAGGCTGTAAATGGATCTTCAAGAAGAAGATTGACATGGATGGTAACGTGGTTACCTATAAAGGCAGGCTAGTTGCGAAAGGTTTCAAACAAATCTACGGGATAGATTATGATGAAACTTTCTCACCTGTAGCCATGTTTAAGTCTATTCGGATTCTTTTCGCGATAGCAGCATATTATGATTATGAGATCTGGCAAATGGATGTGAAAACAGCTTTCCTGAATGGAAATCTGGATGAGGATGTGTATATGACACAACCAGAAGGTTTCACTAATCCATCAGATCGTCATAAAATATGCAAGTTAAAGAAGTCCATTTATGGACTTAAACAAGCATCTAGAAGCTGGAATATTCGTTTTGATGAATCAGTCAGTGAATTTGGTTTCATCAAGAACGAGGAGGACCCGTGTGTATATAAGAGGTTTAGTGGGAGCGTGATTACTTTCCTAGTCCTCTACGTCGATGACATCTTGATCATTGGAAATGACATTCCTGAAATGCATGCGGTTAAGGCATGGTTAAGGAAATGTTTCCAGATGAAAGATTTATGAGAAGCAGCCTATGTATTAGGTGTGAAGATCTACAGGGATAGATCTAAGAGGCTTCTCGGGCTGTGCCAGAGTACTTACATCGATAAAGTCCTGGAAAGATTTCATTTAGAGAATTCTAAAAGAGGATATCTTCCAGTCAGACATGGTCTGAATCTTTCGAAGAGTCAGTGTCCACAAACACAGACAGAGAAAGATGAAATGGACAATACGCCTTATGCTTCGGCTATTGGATCCATTATGTATGCGATGTTGTGTACTCGCCCAGACGTCGCTTACGGGTTAAGCGTGACCAGTCGGTTCCAAAGTAATCCAGGTATGGCGCACTGGATTGCAGTCAAGAACATTTTAAAGTATCTGCGGAGGACCAAAGATATGTTCTTGATATATGGTGGTCAGGAAGAACTCAGTATTGAAGGATATACTGACGCTTCGTTCCAGTCTGACCAGGATGATTTTCGATCGCAATCAGGCTATGTTTTTAGCTTGAATGGAGGAGCGGTGGTGTGGAAGAGTTTCAAACAGTCAACTGTTGCTGATTCCACAACAGAAGCCGAGTATGTTGCAGCCTCGGAAGCATCCAAGGAGGCAGTGTGGATTCGTAAGTTCGTGAGAGAACTTGGTGTTGTTCCTTCGAGTGCAGATCCTTTGGTTATCTTTTGTGATAACACTGGAGCAATCGCACAAGCAAAGGAACCACGGTCGCACCAGAAGTCCAAGCACATACAGAGACGGTTTCATTTGATCAGGGAGATCATTGATCGTGGCGAGATCAAAGTCTGCAAGGTACATACAGATGACAATCTGGCAGACCCGCTTACTAAGCCTCTGGCGCAGCAGAAGCATGTGAAGCACTGTAATAATATGGGTTTGAGATTTCTCAACCATTAGATTAAGTGCAAGTGGGAGATTGTTGGGGTATGCCCTTAAGGCTAATGTTTGAGGCCTTGGGATTGTATCAGTATCATGTATAAACTTTTATGTTTATAAAGGCATGGTTGTTATTCAGTTTGTTACATTATCTGCTGCAATAAGTGTACTTCTGAATAATGTCTCAAAGCTGTTCAGCTGGGCTGACATGCTATAAAGTCCTTAGTCGAGATATCTTGGTGAACATGAGACAGCCTTGATATGGTTAAGATTAATATGTGTTCTAATCTTATAGGATGCTTCGAGCATGGAATAAGATGTAGACTCATGGGTACATTGGATGTACTGGACAGACCCTACTAGGATATTCAATTGCTTGTCACAATATGAATAATCCTTGAATGCGACAAGTGGCACATTTCCTCTGACTTGAGATCACTTGTGTTTTCTAAATGATGATTGTCATTGTTTTGAGGTAGTTCAATATCATTTGAAACATAATGATTATAGACTATCTTGGATGGTGAGCTTGAATCAGGTTAGGGCACTAGTGATAGACATAGGATTGCCGTCTCCTTGTTTAAGGAGTGTGATGTTCTAAAGGGCCCCCCTGGATGAGATGATTGAGAAAGTGTATGGCCATACCCAGGTGACAGTGTTCATCTGATCTAATCATGCTCATCATATTGGAGTTACAAGCTTGACACGCTTGTCCAATAAGAACATCCAGTGGTAAAGGAAAGATGTATGCCTTATGAGTTGATTCACACTTGTGCTGTGGTTTGGGTGTAGTCTTGGAAAACTCTTTCCTTTATATCGGGAGACAGTGATGTGTTGCTAGATACCCCTCACTGATCGTGATAACGTGAGTTATCGTTACCGACATTTAAAGGAAACCCTCAGGGTCGCATAATTTGATGATATGGCTTACTTAAGTCAGATCGTGTGGACTGAATTATTCAGGTTCAGTTTAAAGGGATTTAATCTCTGATTGTAAGTGAGATCTGGTCTAATCATGTTTGATTGATTAGGGCTTGAGATCGGTAAGCTTCGATTGAGAGAATGGATGCTGGATCGGTGAGATCAGGAGCATCAAGAGATCGACGGTCAGATCAAGAGCCTTAGGGTTTATTGTGGTCTGGACTGATTGCTTGGTTTATTTGGTTATTGAACCAAATCGATTTGAACCAGCTCATTGGTTGAGCGCATGGTTCAATCTAAGAGGAGTTTGCGATTGGGTAAACCCATGATCGCATTTGGAGGTGAGGCTTTCTATTTTTAGAAAGCATGATCACTTACGTGACCATGCCTCATGAAACTTGCCTCTTCACGCCTTTGTCGCCAACTTGAGTATTCGGCGCTTGCATTCTCGTGTGGAGAAGTGTAGACGACAAGAGGAAATATTCGGCCAAGCAAGGTGATCTCTCCCCTTTCCATTCGGCAAGACAATCTTGGAGCCTTGCTAGCACAAGGAGCACCAAGGAAGAGTAGGCGACATCAATTGTGTGCGTCACCTTAGGAGAAGGAGCATTTGCGCCTTTCCTTCCAAGACACCATCTAAGCAATGGCAATGGTAAGAATCGCTTCTCATTGAAAGTTGAATATATTACATGCTATGCGATCCTTTTAGAAACCCTAGATTCCGCTAGAGTTTTTGTTGCGCCTCCTATTAGGGTTTCGCCCCCCTTGTGGGGACCCCCTTTCAGTTTAGAGGTATGTTTGAGAAATTCATGAGTTCACAATTGAAACAAAATGATGAAATGAATGAGAATATGAAACAAATCAGTTCTAGGCTTGATGATTTATGTGCTGATACTGAAATGTTAGAAAACCGGATAGCACAACAAAATTGCTTGTTTGAATTTGATTTGGAAACTGAGGAGGTTGATTTAAAAAATTCCCCCTCTGATTATGATTCTTTTGAGATTGAGCCTTATGTTAACTTTCATGAATCTCACTCTGATTTTGATGATTGTAAAATTGATTCCTTTGATAGTTTAGTTGAGGAAAAGTTTGAAGAAATTAAAATTGAAAAACCTTCTTTTGATGATAATTCTGATTTTGATGTAAATTTATATATGGTTAAATCTGATGAGCATGATGAAGGTTCAAAAATTATAGACATTAATGAACCCCACTGTGATTTTGGTGATATTTTTGAAATTAATGATAAATCTCTTGTGGTAAACCATGATTCTATTAATTCTTTTTCATATGATTCTGATTTTGACTCTTCTCCTAATGAATTATTTGTGGGGAAGCATGAGGAAATTGATTGTGAAGAGTCTCATCTTGATTTTGATAATGATTTTGATGTTGATAAACTATTTGATTGTGAGCATGAGGAACCTGAAGATGATTTGAAAATTACAAACACTGATGAATCTCACTCTGATGTTTTGCCCATATCTTTTGTTGAATATTTTGATGAATTTGAAAAATTATGCTTTATTGAGGAATCTAATGAAAGACATAAACAATATTATGATGATTCAATGCTTGATTATTTTGATCAAAGTCCTACTTCTATTGCTATTGAAAATATTAATCTGAATAAAGTGATAGGATACCTAGGTCACAAGCATTATTCACAAAAGAAAAAAAAAACTTGTCGCAGCGGAAATACTAGGATCGCATGACATGAGCACATGATCAACCTTCTATAACTTGTATAGGACAAGTTAGAGTATTACCTGTGCCATGATGTGAGAGGCGACTTGGAAGATGAAAGGGGCGAGTGCCTCTTCTCCAAAGATGTCACACACAAGATGAGAAAAGCTTTCTTCCTTGTGTTCCTTGTGCTAGCAAAGACACCAAGGAGTCTTGATCATCTCTAGGAAAGGAAGACGTGTGTCCCCTTTGGCCGGTCAAGCTTCTCTTCCTTGCGTGAAGATGATCCACACACGACAGTGAAGAGAGGAGGAGGCGAGAGGGGGAATCAAAAACCGTGGATCACAAAAGGAAATTCGGCCACCCCTTATGGTAAGAACCGAATTTGTAACTCCCTCCATAACTTCCTTTAAGTGATCGAAAACTCCCCTTTAATTGAACCATGTGTTCACAAGTGAACCGGTTCAATCTCAATTTGGTTCAAGCACCAAATCAAACCAGCCCTGGTTATAATCTTCTTTGAACCAAATGGCTCAAGATCTAACCACACATCACATTAAACCCCTGATCTTTACGATCAAGCCTCAATCCTCCGATCAAAGCTTACCGATCACATGTCCTAATCAATCAAACATGATTAGACTAGATCTCACTTTTAATCAGAGCTTAAATTCCTTTAAACTGAACTAGAATAATTCCAGTGCACACGATCTGACATAAGTAAGCCATATCATCAAATTGTGCGACCCTAAGGGTTTCCTTCAATGTTGGTAACGATAACTTACATTATCACGACCAGAGAGAGGTATCTAGCAACACATCACTGTCTACCAATATGAAGGAAAGAGTCTTCCAAGACTACTCCCAAACCACAGCACAAGTGTGAATCTCATTCACTTGGTATATATGTTTCCCTTTGCCACTAGATGTTCTCGTCGGACAAGCGTGTCAAGCCTGTGATTCCAACATGATGAAAATGGTTAGATCAGATGAACATAGTCGTCTGGGTATGGCCATACACATTCTCAACCATTTCATCCATAGGGCCCCTTAGAACATCACACTCCAACCAGGAGAGGCAATCCTATATCTATCACAAGTACCCTAACATGACTCATGCCCACTATCCAAGATAATCCTTAATCATTATCTTTCAAACGATATGGAACTACCTCAAGATAATGCCAATCATCACTTAGAAACACAAGTGATCTCAAGTCAGAGGGAATATACCACTAGCTTGCATACAAGGATTATTCACATTGTGACAAACAATTGAATATCCTGAGAAGGGTCAGTCCAGTACATCCAATGCACCTATGTGTCTAAATCTTATTCCATGCTCGAAGCATCCTATAAGATTAGAACACATATTAGTCTCAATCATACCAAGGCTGTCTCACGTTCACCAAGATATCTCGACTAAGGACAATACTGAATGTCAGCTAAACTAAACATCATTGAGACATTACTCAGAAGTATACATATAATAGCAGATTATGTAACAATCTGAATAACAACAATTGCCTTTAAAATATATATATATATTTAGTTTATACATGATACTGACCATAACCCAAGGCCTCAAACATTAGCCTTAAGGGCATACCCTAACAATCTCCCACTTGCACTTAAACTAATGGTTGAGAAATCTCAAACCCATATTTTTACAGTGCTTCTCTTGCTTCTGCTACGTCAGAGGCTTTGTAAGCGGGTCTGCTAGATTGTCATCTGTATGAATCTTGCAGATCTTGATGTCTCCTCGATCAATGATTTCACGGATCAAGTGAAACCTTCTCTGTATGTGCTTGGACTTCTGGTGTGACCGTGGTTCCTTCGCTTGTGCAATCGCTCCGGTGTTATCACAGAAGATAACCATTGGATCTGCACTTGAAGGAACAACACCAAGTTCCTGAATGAACTTACGAATCCATACTGCCTCCTTTGATGCTTCTGAGGCTGCAACATACTCGGCTTCTGTTGTGGAATCAGCAACAATTGATTGTTTGAAACTCTTCCACACCACTGCTCCTCCATTCAAGCTAAAAACATTGCCTGATTGCGATCGTAAATCGTCTTGGTCAGATTGGAACGAAGCATCAGTATATCCTTCAAAACTGAGTTCTCCCTGACCTCCATAAATCAAGAACATATCTTTGGTTCTCCGAAGATATTTTAAAATGTTCTTGACTGCAATCCAGTGTGCCTTCCCTGGATTACCTTGGAACCGACTGGTCACGCTTAACCCATAAGCGACGTCTGGGCGAGTACACAACATCGCATACATGATGGACCCAATAGCCGAAGCATAAGGCGTATTGTCCATCTCATCTTTCTCAGACTGTGTTTGAGGACACTGGCCTTTTGAAAGATTCAGACCATGTCTGACTGGAAGATATCCTCTTTTAGAATTTTCTAAATGGAATCTCTCCAGGACCTTATCGATGTAAGTACTTTGGCATAGCCCGAGAAGCCTATTAGATCTATCTCTAAAGATCTTCACACCTAGTATATAGGTCGCTTCTCCTAAATCTTTCATCTGGAAACATTTTCTTAACCATGCTTTGACTGCATGCAGTTCAGGAATATCGTTTCCAATGATTAAAATATCATCCACGTAGAGAACTAAGAAAGTAATCACGCTCCCACTAAACCTTTTATATACACACGGGTCATCTTCATTTTTGATGAAACCAAATTCAGAAACTGATTCATCAAAATGAATATTCCAGCTTCTCGATGCTTGTTTTAGTCCATAAATGGACTTCTTTAATTTGCATATTTTATGACGTTCTGATGGGTTAATGAAACCTTCAGGTTGTGTCATGTACACATCCTCTTCTAATTTTCCGTTAAGGAAAGCGGTTTTCACATCCATTTGCCAGATCTCATAATCATAATATGCTGCTATCGCGAGAATAATTCGAATGGACTTGAACATGGCTACAGGAGAGAAAGTTTCATCATAATCTATCCCGTAGATTTGTTTGAAACCTTTCGCAACTACCCTGCCCTTATAGGTAACTTCGTTACCATCCATGTCTTTCTTCTTTCTGAAGATCCACTTACAACCTATAGGGATTATTCCCGGAGGCGGATCAACCAAATCCCAGACTTGGTTATCTGACATGGAGTCCATCTCGGCTCGCATAGCTTCAAGCCATCTTGCTGACTCCGGTCCACTGACCGCATCCGCATAAGTGAGGGGTTCATCATTAATGATGCAGACTCTGTCATAGCGCTCAGGCTGACGACGAATCCTTCCCGATCTACGCGGTTCCCGTGATGTCTGAGCCTCAGGTTGAACATTAACTTGATCTATTGGCTCAGGCTCATCCAACTGTGCTTGACTACTTTGTCCCTCTTCTGGAATTTCATCCAGCTTTATTTCTCTCCCACTAGCCTCTTGCAGAAGAAACTCCTTCTCAAGAAAAATAGCCGTTCGAGCACCAAACACTTTATTCTCCTTGGGATTGTAGAAATAATAACCCTTAGTTTCTTTAGGGTATCCGACAAACATGCATTTATCAGATTTGCTTTCCAGTTTCCTAGAGGCGAGCTTTTTGACATAAGCCTCGCAACCCCAGATCTTGATAAATGTCAAGCTCGGCTGTTTCCCATACCATAACTCATATGGCGTCTTTGAAACGGCCTTGGATGGCACTCGGTTTATCACCTTTGCAGCTGTTTCCAGTGCAAATCCCCAAAAGGAGTAAGGTAGAGTAGCTTGACTCATCAAAGAATGAACCATATCCAATAAGGTTCGATTCCTCCTCTCGGACACACCATTCCATTGCGGTGTCCCCGGCGGAGTGAGCTGTGAGATGATCCCACACTCCTTCAGATAGTCATTAAACTCATGACTCAAGTATTCTCCACCTCGATCTGATCGAAGTGCCTTGATATTTCGGCCTAACTGATTTTGTACTTCATTTTTTAATTCTTTGAACTTGTCAAAAGATTCACTCTTATGTCTCATTAAGTAGACATAACCATACCTACTGAAATCATCAGTAAAAGTAAGGAAGTATGAATAGCCACCTCTGGCATGTTTACTAAATGGCCCACACACATCACTGTGAATAAGGTCAAGTAAACCTGAAGCCCTTTTACCTTTATTTGTAAAAGGAGTCTTCATCATCTTACCCATTAAACAAGCTTTACATGTATCAAGCTCCTCATAGGAGAATGATCCCAGCAGTCCATAGTCATGCAACCGCTTAATGCGCTTCTTGTTAATATGGCCTAGACGACTATGCCATAACAAGGTGCTGTCATCAGCATGCTTGGCTTTCTTATTATCAATTTGTTGTACAGAACATTCCATGTCCAACATGTATAACCCATTGTTAATCGACCCAGTTGCATAAACAATACTTTCAAATGAAATACAGCACTGTGAAGTTTTGCATTCAAATGAAAAACCTTTCCTGACAAGAGCAGGAATAGAGATAATATTCTTTGTTATGCTTGGTACAAAGTAACAATTGTCAAGTTCTAATACAAATCCAGATGGTAAAGAGATGTGATATTCTCCTACAGCAACAGCAGCAACTCGTGCCCCGTTTCCAACTCGTAGGTCCACCTCATGCTGTCCCACCTGTCTTCTTCTCTTGAGTTCCTGAGCCAGAAGTGGAAGGCTTGCTTCCCTTCTTCTCTCCTCGGAACGCTCTACAGTCCTTCTTCCAGTGACCCAGCAGGCCACAATGGAAGCATCTATTGTCCTTTGACCGCTTCACCCTTTGTTTCAAAGCCTTGTTGTAGCTCTTGTTAGGGTTTTTGCCCTTCTTCCCCTTCTTCTTATTCCCTAAAGGAACCATCAAGGTAGAGGACGAAGGCTTTCCCTTCTCAAGAGTCTGCTCTGTAGTGCAAAGCATATTCAGTAATTCTGCCGGAGTACAATCGATTTTGTTCATATTAAAATTAATGATGAACGCATCGAAAGAAGCCGGGAGAGACTGCAAGTTGATGTCTACAACAAGTTCTTGATTGATGGTATGTCCCAGTTTCTCTAGAGCTTCTTTGTACCCAATCATCTTGAGTACGTGAGCTCCCACTGGACTCCCTTCAGTCAGCTTGCTATGAAAGAAAAGTTTCGTCAAGTTATAGCGTTCTGTCCTTGCCTGTGCAGCATACAGCATTTTCAGATTTGCTATAATATCAATAGCAGACAAATCCTCATGCTGACGCTGGAGCTCGGGCGTCATTGACGCAAGCATAAGGCAAGCGACATCAGTACTATCACTGACGTGCTTCTCATAAGCATCTCGAACCGCCCTTGCGGCGTTCGTAGCGGGTTGAGCCGGCATTGCCGACTCAAGGACGTACAGCTTTCTCTCAGCTTTGAGGACAATCTTCAGCTGTCTGTACCAGTCTGAGAAGTTTGGCCCAGCAAACTTCTCCTTTTCCAATATGGATCGCAAGTTGAGCCCTGTGGTGTTCGTTGCTGCAGGAATCTACTGAAAGTCCCCTAAAGCAAAGAGGAAAGGGGAAACCCTAATAGGAGGCGCATATAAAACTTTCATAGCGGAAGCAAGGGTTTCAAAACTTTCGCAAGAACATATGATCAACTTGATAAAGTTTGGATTCATACCATAGCCATTGATTCGAATGGCGTGTTGGAAGAAGAGAACAACGTTGATCTCCTTCAAAGAGTTCACACACAAGATGAAGATCGCCTACTCCCTTAGCGTTCCTTGTGCTAGCAAGGGTCCAAGGTTTCCTTGTCGAATGGAAGGGAATGAAAGATGAAGTCTCGCTTGGCTGAACTTTCTCCAAGGCGTTAACCTTCTTCACCCGAGAGTGTGTCGTCGAGAGAGAAGAGGCAAGGGGATGTCTCAAAACCGAAAAATGGAGACGTTCCACTCAAACGTGGAGGCGTTTTCACAAATGGGAAAACCGACTTTCCAAATATAGAAAGCCCTTAACTCCAAGCGTTCATGCGATCATCCATGCGTTCACTCCAAGTGAACCGATCGCACCTTTTCTCCTCTTTGAACCAAGCCACGGTTCAAAGACCAAATCAAATCAGCCCAAGCCATGGTCTAGATCTCATTGAACCAAATGGTTCAAGATCTAACCTTTCATCTCTTGATGCTCTTGATCTCACCGATCTAGCATCTATACTCTCGATCGAAGCTTACCGATCTCAAGCTCTAATCAATCAAACATGATCAGACCAGATCTCACTTACAATCAGAGATTAAATCCCATTAAACTGAACCAAGACAATTCAGTCCACACGATCTGACTTAAGTAAGCCATATCATCAAATTGTGCGACCCTAAGAGTTTCCTTTAAATGTCGGTAACAATAACTTACGTCATCACGATCAGTGAGGGGTATCTAGCAACACATCACTGTCTCCCAATACAAAGGAAAGAGTCTTCCAAGACTACACCCAAACCACAGCACAAGTGTGAATCCACTTCACTAGGCATACATGTTTCCTTTGCCACTTGATGTTCTTATTGGACAAGCGTGTCAAGCCTGTAGCTCCAATATGATGAGCATGATTAGATCAGATGAACATAGTCATCTGGATATGGCCATACACTTTCTCAATCATCTCATCCAGGGGGGGCCCTTTAGAACATCACACTCCTATCAAGGAGACGGCAATCCTATATCTATCACTAGTGTCCTAACCTGACTCATGATCATTATCCAAGACAGTCTATAACCATTATGTTTCAAATGATATCGAACTACCTCAAAACAATGACAATCATCATTTAGAAACACAAGTGATCTCAAGTCAGAGGAAATATGCCACTTGTTGCATATAAGGATTATTCACATTGTGACAAGCAATTGAATATCCTAGTAGGGTCTGTCCAGTACATCCAATGTACCTATGAGTCTACATCTTATTCCATGCTCGAAGCATCCTATAAGATTAGAACACATATTAGTCTCAATCATATCAAGGCTGTCTCATGTTCACCAAGATATCTCGACTAAGGACTAAAGTGCATATCAGCCTAGCTGAACAGCATTGAGACATTATTCAGAAGTATACATATTGCAGCAGATAATGTAACAACCTGAATAACAACCATTGCCTTCATAAACATAGAGTTTATACATGATACTGATACAATCCCAAGGCCTCAAACATTAGCCTTAAGGGCATACCCCAACATCTACAACATAGCAAGAACAACAAGGTCAATATCCATGTTAGAATCATTCCAGAACTTAAGAGTGATTCTCTTCTCACTATTTTATCTGACTGAAAATCCAATAAAACAGCCCGAAAGAGTCAAACTCTTTTAGTGAGATGGGATCCAGATTTCATATTTGATCTCCGTGTCCCGCTCAGGCGAGATAAGATGCACAGAGAGTTCAAGCACTAATCACTGGTAGGCAATCCATGCCAATCGCCAACCCGTACGATTCCCCTTCATCTAGGCAATCCAGAAGACTGTGCCAACTGAGTTGGTACAACACAGTTTCTGATTCCTCAGATGGCTGCCTCCATATAGCCATCATATGCTCAACTTGTAGCCTATATGGTCAAGCTGACCTGACCTACTTCCTGGACCACCACGTGCTATGCTGAGCAACGAGAAGCGATAAATCCCTTCTCTGTAGCATGTAGGTGTAATCGCGCACCGTCTGAAGATAGCTGGGCGTGCCCACTGAGTGGGTACAACACGGCCCCAACGATAGTCAGAATAGTGAGGTTTCGCATCAGAAGGCAATCGATAGCTTGATATTTACGTTGGATTTTAACGGTCTTTTTATCTTCTTACTATCATGCAAATTCTATAGTGATAGCTGAAGAATAAAACATACATGTGCTACTTACTTAAAACAGTAAATGAAAGCACCATTATCTTATGTGGTAAACGCCCATAAAACTTAAGTAAAACCCTAGTTTAACAAAAGTCTTTACTTGAGCTCTTTATGGGACTCTTGTACCTCCTCCGGCCCAGCCCGGGCCCAAACGCCATCTGCAGCCCAAATGCGCCCACCAGATAGAATGCGCCTGTTCTAGAGTCGAACTCTAGACCACCCACCTAGTGAAGCCAACTGCTGCAAATGCCTCTGCCATATGTGCTGTGTGCTCATGTCTGATCAAATTACATTTTAAAAACTATCTAGACATGGTTTGACATGCAGGTCAATTATACATTTTAATAATTTCAAATGTGACTCGCAGATCACATCAAATATATTAATTTCCAGGCACGCAGGCCCCAGCACAGCATACAAAATAGGGCAGCCCACATAAGATTAAATAAACACTCAATGTACTCAATACAACATGTTAAACATGTATAACATGTGATCCAATCAGAAATAAAATTTTTGAAAAATCCCATGGCATCAATTTTATTTCCTTATGTGCCCTACTACCTTACAACGGTCCATTAACAGATATCCACTCGTCAGACCAAGTCAGACCCACTGCCCTTGCATGCACCCAGTCATAACCGACTTGCGTCGACCCAATGGTCGACTATGCATGCCTTAAGGGCTGAACGTCCCACATGATTTCCGGCAAGCGGGTGTGACCCCGGGCCATAATCATGATCATTCACTAGGCACCTCAAACAGACATCGCTACACGCCCTTCTGCAGTCGGCTTATAGCCACCTGTACAGCTTGCGCACAAGTGCTATCCAGCCGCCCATCCAGGCTATCAGATAGTCTGATTAGGCTGTTGGGTCCATACTTGACTAACGACTTCAAAACTGTTAACCCGTCTAAGTGTTCGAAGTAGGCGCACAGATAGATCTAATGAAGTCGCGCATGAAGATAATTTTGTTTGAAAAACAACTATGATATATGCGCAAACTATGTATGTAAAGATTCATCTAACATCATATGCGCAAGCTATGTATGTAAACTTTGCATCATGTAGTCGCATATGAACATAAACAAGATCTACCCAATAACTCAAACATGGATCACAAGAAGGCAACCATATGCATCAAGTCAGAAAACCTGGCTCTGATACCACTGATAGGATACCTAGGTCACAAGCATTATTCACAAAAGAAAAAAAAAAACTTGTCGCAGCGGAAATACTAGGATCGCATGACATGAGCACATGATCAACCTTCTATAACTTGTATAGGACAAGTTAGAGTATTACCTGTGCCATGATGTGAGAGGCGACTTGGAAGATGAAAGGGGCGAGTGCCTCTTCTCCAAAGATGTCACACACAAGATGAGAAAAGCTTTCTTCCTTGTGTTCCTTGTGCTAGAAAAGACACCAAGGAGTCTTGATCATCTCTAGGAAAGGAAGATGTATGTCCCCTTTGGCCGGTCAAGCTTCTCTTCCTTGCATGAAGATGATCCACACACGAGAGTGAAGAGAGGAGGAGGCGAGAGGGGGAATCGAAAACTGTGGATCACAAAAGGAAATTCGGCCACCACTTATGGTAAGAACCGAATTTGTAACTCCCTCCATAACTTCCTTTAAGTGATCGAAAACTCCCCTTTAATTGAACCATGCGTTCACAAGTGAACCGGTTCAATCTCAATTTGGTTCAAGCACCAAATCAAACCAGCCCTGGTTATAATCTTCTTTGAACCAAATGGCTCAAGATCTAACCACACATCACATTAAACCCCTGATCTTTACGATCAAGCTTCAATCCTCCAATCAAAGCTTACCGATCACATGTCCTAATCAATCAAATATGATTAGACTAGATCTCACTTTTAATCAGAGCTTAAATTCCTTTAAACTGAACTAGAATAATTCCAGTCCACACGATCTGACATAAGTAAGCCATATCATCAAATTGTGTGACCCTAAGGTTTCCTTCAATGTTGGTAACGATAACTTACATTATCACGACCAGAGAGAGGTATCTAGCAACACATCACTATCTTCCAATATGAAGGAAAGAGTCTTCCAAGACTACTCCCAAACCACAGCACAAGTGTGAATCTCATTCACTTGGTATATATGTTTCCCTTTGCCACTGGATGTTCTCGTCGGACAAGCGTGTCAAGCCTGTGATTCCAACATGATGCAAATGGTTAGATCAGATGAACATAGTCGTCTGGGTATGGCCATACATATTCTCAACCATTTCATCCATAGGGCCCCCTTAGAACATCACACTCCAACCAGGAGAGGCAATCCTATATCTATCACAAGTACCCTAACATGACTCATGCCCACTATCCAAGATAATTCTTAATCATTATCTTTCAAACGATATGGAACTACCTCAAGATAATGCCAATCATCACTTAGAAACACAAGTGATCTCAAGTCAGAGGGAATATACCACTTGCTTGCATACAAGGATTATTCACATTGTGACAAACAATTGAATATCCTGAGAAGGGTCAGTCCAGTACATCCAATGCACCTATGTGTCTAAATCTTATTCCATGCTCGAAGCATCCTATAAGATTAGAACACATATTAGTCTCAATCATACCAAGGCTGTCTCACGTTCACCAAGATATCTCGAGTAAGGACAATACTGAATGTCAGCTAAACTGAACATCATTGAGACATTACTTAGAAGTATACATATAACAGCAGATTATGCAACAATCTGAATAACAACAATTGCCTTTAAAATATATATATATATTTAGTTTGTACATGATACTGACCATAACCCAAGGCCTCAAACATTAGCCTTAAGGGCATACCCTAACATAAAGGACTTATGATTTTGCTTTTTGATAAACATAGGAAGATCATAGAGATTACTTTGAGTGGATTTGAAAATCTTGATTTTAAATTCTGCATGTTTATGAAAGCCACATCATCATGAATTGTGTGAAATTTTGGATATTTGGATTAGTGGCTAATCTTTTGGGAAAAGGGAAATGCAGAAGATTGTATGCTTTATACTTTGTAACAGATTCACCTGCTTCACCATGAGATTTGAGTTTAGGTCAAGCTATGGACAAAAAATTAGCGCTTCTTGGGAGGCAACCCAAGCACACTTTTACTTTGCTTAGTTTCTTTTATTTTAGTTTATTTTTAGAATTAATTTTCCTTTTCTTGTTGCAGGAAAATAAAATTCTTTACGGTTGCACTACTTTCCTTGAACACCTGCGGCTTCTTCTCCAGATTTGCAGCACCTCTAGCCACCACTGCATTTGCCTCTGACATCACTATCTCCAGCCATTGACACTGGATCATACCACCAGCAGATTCTTATTTCTTTTGCTGCCTCTTATTCCATGATTTTGTTTATTTTTGCAGCAGTTCTTTATTATTGACTCTGATTTTTTTTATGCAGTACTATCTTTTGCACCGGCCGACGATCTCACCTCTATGACTGTATTGTCTAGAAGGCCACTAGAGATTACTCATTCTACTGTCGGCACCATCACCATCATTGCTAGTAGCTTTTCAGCTAGCCTCTGTTCCACCTCTGCTCGATTCTTTCTACCTGCATCCTCTTTTGGACCATCGATGATATATCTAATTCTTCTTTTAGAAAATTATTTTTATCATTATTATTTTTAGAGACTATTTTTAGACTGAGCCTTATGTACCTTAAATTTTGTAGGTAAAATTTTCAAAAGGCACATCTTTGAACCTAGCAGCATATGCCCCGACACTATTTTTGATCTGAGCCTTATGTACTTTGGGTCAGAGCTTGCTATATAGTTTTGTGAGTATTGTTAACACTCTCTTGTATTTTATTTCATATGGTTGCATCTTTGATTTGTTATCACTTTACACCCTTTGCATTGTTTAAGCCTTATGTGATTATATGGACCAATCATGTTACACTTTTGACTATGATTATATGAGTTTTCATGCTTCACACCTTTTGCATTGAATTAGAAATTTTTTATGGATATGATAAGATTGATAAGTTGATGATATGTTTTTCTTAGATGGGTAGATTTTTCTACATTGATTATGAAAGTTCATGCTAATGCCTGTGAATGAAGATATACCTATTATGTTGAATTTATTTCTTCAATATATATCTACTTGTTGAAATTATCCATTGATTGATGCATATGTTTTGGGTAGGTATGTTGTTTGATGAATGTGATCTAAGAGTGAAGCATCTTTTTTTGAATAAAATGAGCATATGAGTGTAATTTTTGAATTAATGTCAATTGATTTGCCTAGTTAATGTTTGATTTATCTTACTATTTGTTGGGAAGAGAGAATCCAGGATCCACAAAATAGTGAGAGACTCCCCTACTTGGCACTGTGTAAAATTGATAGTGGTACCGAAGAGATGGGTTGAAGTCTATATATAAAAAAAAAAGAGAAAAAGAAAAAGACTCCTCTACTTGGCACTGTGTAAAATTGACAGTGGTACCTAAGACAAGAGTTGAAGTCTAAAATAAAAAGTATGTATCTATGTGGGTATATGCAGAAATAAAATAAAAAGAAAGAGAGAGAGGAGCAAGAAAAGAGAGATTCTGTGTGGAAAAAGATCTAGGAGACTTTATTCCTGTAAACAAAGGTTTGATAGATTTAAACTGAAAATTAGGTGAATTCATGAGACTGAAATTCTTTTCATTATGCGAGTTGCGAAATTTTATTTAATCAAAGTTGTAGATCTTAAAGATTAATTTCAAAGGACGATGTATTTATCTGAAATTTTGTGCAAAAAGTTGGTGGAGTATTTCATGAGTGATTATATTTTAGAAATTTATTTTTCATAAAAGAGCATATTTTTCATACCTAGCATTGTTCTTTATTTATTTGCTTGAGGACAAGCAAAGTTTGACCCTTATGTGTTTGATGACACCAAAATTCATAGTATATTTTGTGTCATATTTATACTCTTTTGCTTGTTTTTAAGCCTTATTTGTCAAATACTTCGGAATCTACAGAATCTTTGGTTTTTAATCAATTTCAGGTAAAAAGGCATCACTATCACTAGTTTTTGAGCAATATCAATGCATGAATGAGTTCTAATCATCAAGAGGAGCCTACCCATAAAATTTTAACTCAAAAAGGTTCTTCTAGCAAAAATACGGCACTACCGTGTAAATATACATGGTACCGTATTTCACCGCTTTCAACCAGACGAAAATACGGTGCTGCCATATTTTGTCCCAGAATGATCACGGTACCGTATTTTGCGCTGATTTCATCTAGAAGACCTAAGCGAGAATACGGCACGGCCGTGTAGAAGTACACGGTACCGTATTTATTGGCGATCCAGAACATAAAAGTTCAGCAAAAATATGACACTGCCATGGACGTGTACATGGTGCCGTATAATTGGACGAATTTAACCAGAAAGTTTTGACACAAATACGGCACCGCCCTATGAATCTATACGGTACCGTATTTTTAAATCAGATTCGTGACTTTTTCGGGCTGATTCTTGTGCGCGCCATAACGTTTGATCCTGAAGTTGAAATTGAGATCTGAAAGAAGTGGTGAACTCGTCTTTAAGAGGCGAAGAGGCACGAAGTGGAAGGTGGAACTTTTATTAAGAATTGAGAGAGAAATCGCTATAACGGATGTTAGGGTTTGTCCGCACGCCGAGAGGCGTAGAGGACATCTCAGGCAATGATTTTCACTCAGAAGCTTCTTCTAGAGGAGAGGAGGACATCTCAGAAGTTTCAGATTGAAAAGAGATCGATCGGAAGAGAAATCGATGAAATCAGTGGTGACAGCACTGTCCATCGAGTTTTGCTGCAATTACGGTGCTGTAATTTCGATTACAGCACCGTGTTCTGTAACTTCCTCCCTTCTTCTTTGATTTCTGACTTTTGAAACTATGATTTATTGTAATCTTTCCTCCATGCAAGCTTAATCTTTTTATGGGACATGGGTTGTAGTCCCCTTGGTTTGTTAATGACTAGAAAACATTATTTTTTGTCATGATAATTTTATTATGATAATTTTACTTTTGTGATTGATTGTTCTTTAATTCTCTTTAGTTTTATAAATATCATCATGTTTTAGTGTTTTGCGAAATAGACCGAGAGGTTGATCGTTTGAAATTCGGAACCCTAGGAATCGTTGAGTTTGGAACTATTGTAAGAGATTAGGTAGTTCTTCGAATTCTGATTTTTAGTGATTTTATTGCCATGTTGAATTTCTAATACTTTGGATTGAGTTAATGTGTAGACTTGATTTGATCTTGCACAAGAGTGAGGATCGAGTCGTCGGAAAACCATAAGTAAAACCTGTGTTGAGTTTCACGATGCACGAGAGTGATCCTTGAGATTTCACTTGAGATGATTGACTTAGAATTTGGATGCACAAGAGTGATCCTTGAGTTCTTTGTTCAATGATTCACTTATCTTTATCATTGAAAATAGATCTTGTACGACAGTGAGAATCGGTTATCTGTATGATTGTCTACACGAGAGTGAGACAATACCTTTATAAAGTGAATTAGGTCTTTATCATAATAGAATTAAACTGACAACCTTTATTTCCTTCTAGTCATTAGAATTAAGGTGGATGAAACCCTAGTCCCAGTTTCTCTCTGATTGTCTTTTTCGTGTGTTCTCCATCATTGCTTTTCATCATATTCGGTTTGCTTAGCTAGTGAGAATACAACTATTTGGTACTTAACAATAAGGTCTCTGTGGTTCGATATTTTTATTACTTTGAGTATCCGTGCACTTGCGGACACAACAACCGGATCACCATCAAGTATAGGTTCCCTATACCTCGACTTGATGATATGCTGGACTTAGTCTCTGGGGCCTCTTGGTTTTCTAAGTTGGACCTTCGTAGCGGATACCACCAAGTCCGCATCCGCGAAGGTGATGAGTGGAAAACCGCATTCAAGACCAAGGATGGTCTTTATGATTGGCTTGCCATGCCATTCGCGTTGTCCAATGCCCCGTCCACTTTCATGCGGCTCATGAGCCAAGTTCTCAATCCCTACATGGCCAAATTCCTAGTCATCTATTTTGACGACATCTTGATTTTCAGCCGGACCCCTGAAGAACACCTAGAGCATCTTCGCTCAACGTTTGACCTCTTGGGCAAGGAGCGCCTCTTCTTTAACACGAAGAAGTGCTCCTTCATGACCAACCGCGTCCACTTCCTAGGTTACATTGTATCCGACGAGGGTCTTTCTGTTGACCCGGCCAAAGTCGAAGCCATCTGGCATTGGCCCGAACCCCGTACCATGTCCGAAGTCCGCAGCTTTTTGGGCCTCGCTGGCTTTTACTGTGGCTTCATTCGGGGTTTCAGCACGATTGCAACCCCCCTGACCCAGCGTTTGTCCAAGGAGGACTTTGAGTGGACTACTGCCACTCAACGCGCCTTCGAGACCCTTAAGGATGCCATAACCTTAGCCCCTATTATCCGTCTCCCAGACTTTTCAAAAGTCTTTGAAGTCGCATACGATACCCCGGTACCGGTATCGGAGGAATCCTTAGTCAAGAAGGCCATCCGGTCGCCTTCTTCAATGAGAAGTTGAACCCTGTCCGACAGCGTTACTCGACATACGACAAGGAATTTTATGCCATTGTCCAGTCGCTTCGACAGGGGAGGCACTATCTCCTCCACCGGGAGTTTGTCCTTTATAGCGACCACCAGGCCTTGTCCTTTCTCAGCACCCAGAAGAAGTTGGGTGCCCACCATGCGAAGTGGGTCGAGTACCTACAACAGTACACCTTTGTGATTAGTCACAAGGCGGGCAAAGAAAACGTCGTCGCTGATGCCTTTAGCCGAGTCCGCACCCGCCTCTGCATGATGAGGACACACATCAACACCTTCGACCATGTTAAGGAGGAGTACGCCACTTGCCCTAACTTCGGCACCATGCATGCCGCCTTGACCCTCGCCCCTGATCCTGAGTCTCCCTACCAGCTATGTGAGGGCTATCTC
Source organism: Costus lasius (assembly GCA_027563935.2). Taxonomy (NCBI): domain Eukaryota; kingdom Viridiplantae; phylum Streptophyta; class Magnoliopsida; order Zingiberales; family Costaceae; genus Costus; species Costus lasius. Next base: position 52,483,040 of record CM050452.1, read on the forward strand.
TTTTTGGGGAACCGCCTGTGTATTCCCCGCACATCGCTTCGAGATCATCTGTTGCTCGAGCTGCACGCGGGTGGCGCCGCCGGCCACCATGGCCGAGACAAAACTCTTGACATGGCAGAGAAGCGCTTTTTCTGGCCCTCCCTTCTCAAGGACGTGGAGCGCATCGTGCGCCACTGTGGCACTTGCCAACTGGCCAAGCCACGTCCCCCGAACACTGTTGGTGTATATGCCCTAAAGACCAATGTATGGACATGGTCAGGCATTGTTTGAATGTACTTTTATAGAACTATTACTCTTTATATAGGCATGGTCGTTATTATGCAGACTTCTCTACCTGCGTTGATGTATTGAGTTGCATAAATAATGTCCCAGGAGTTTGGATTGGATCCATTCTCATAAGCTATCCCCAGACAAGGTACCTTAGCAGATATGGGACAGCTTTGGTACATGTGAGACTGGTGTATGGGCTGGTTAGTTGCCGGGCACAGTAACGCGGACATACAGGTGCATTGGATGCACTGGAGTGATCCACCGTGAGGATTGACTTGTCTAGTCAACAAGTCAATCTCACATACAAGAGGTTTGCATTGATCCTTAGACTTGAGGTATTCATGTCTAGATTTGATGATGGGTGTGTTTTAATACAGTCTTACGTCTCTCCGTAATTGGGAGATCAAAACGACTGTCATTGGGAATGTCATAAGTCATGTAGAGACATGGATGACCAATAGTAGGATTTGCCCCTTCCTTATTAGAAGCATGATATCCACTCGGGGCGCCCCACCTTATTGGTGCATGACAGGAGAGTGTGGCCACACTTGTTGAGTCATGACCAATGCATTGGATAATAAACTTGAGACTAATCCAATGGCAGGATATCAGCTTAGGCAAAGGGATCTGTAATGCAATAGGACTCCTCGTTGTTTGTTAGGAGTTGTTGCCATAATGACTTAAGTCCTATGACATAGGTAGTAGTGATGTGTTGCTAGATACCCCTCACTACTTATGATGTTTACATCATTGCCATCGTCATATGGATCCTACGGGGTCACACGCAATAGACTCTTGACGTTGCTTTAATCAGAAGCCTTAGGATCAAGTTATTGGATAACTTGGATCAATTTGGAAGATTTCATCAGCGCCAATGGGCCTGATGAGTCGGATGAAAGTTATTGGAGCCAAACTTCATTTTTGGCCGGTTGACCCGAAAATGACCTAGATTGGTCACATTTGGATTAGGGTTGCATTGGATTAGATCCAATGGCTTAATTGAAGGGAACCCCTTACAAGAGGGGGGCGAAACCCTAATAGGAGGCGCAACAAAATTTCTAGCGGAATCTAGGGTTTCTTATGCGATCTTAAAGCATGTAATATGATCAACTTATAATGAAAAGCGATACTCACCATTGCCATCACTTGGATGGTGTCTTGGAATGAGAGCGCGAAATGGATCTCCTCCTTAGGTGGCGCACACAAGGTGATGTCGCCTACTCTTTGTTGATCCTTGTGCTAGCAAGGTTCTCCAAAGGTTCTTGTCGAGTGGAAAGGATGAGAGATCTCCTTGGCGAAAACTTCCTTGTCGTCTTAGCTTCTCCTCCACGCGAGAATGCCTCAAGACCCCCTTGCCAAGCGCGGCGACAAGGTGTGAATGAAGCGAGAGAGATGTGACCACGCTTAGGAGTCGTGGTTTCTAAAAATAGAAAACCACTCCCACGTTCATGCTCTCATGCGACTTCGGTTTTACCCAAGCGCAAACTTCTCTTCACTTTGAACCATGCGCTCATTCATGAGCCGGTTCATCACGGTTTGGTCCAAGACCAATTATCCCAAGCAATATGGTCTAGATCTTAATTAAACCCTAAGGCTTCAGATCTAACCGTCGATCTCTTTGATGCTCTTGATCTGACCGATCTAGCATCCATTCTCTCGATCGAAGCTTACCGATCTCAAGCCCTAATCAATCAAACATGATCAGACCAGATCTCACTTACAATCAGAGATTAAATCCCTTTAAACTGAACCTGAACAATTCAGTCCACACGATCTGACTTAAGTAAGCCATATCATCAAATTGTGCGACCCTGAGGGTTTCCTCTAAATGTCGGTAACGATAATTCTCATTATCACGATCAGTGAGGGGTATCTAGCAACACATCACTGTCTCCCGATATAAAGGAAAGAGTCTTCCAAGACTACACCCAAACCACAGCACAAGTGTGAATCAACTCACAAGGCATGCATATTTCCTTTGCCACTGGATGTTCTTATTGGACAAGCTTGTCAAGCTTGTAACTCCAATATGATAAGCATGATTAGATCAGATGAACACAGTCACCTGGGTATGGCCATACACTCTCTCAATCATCTCATCCAGGGGGCCCCTTTAGAACATCACACTCCTTAAACAAGGAGACGGCAATCCTATGTCTATCACTAGTGCCCTAACCTGATTCAAGCTCACCATCCAAGATAGTCTATAATCATTATGTTTCAAATGATATTGAACTACCTCAAAACAATGACAATCATCATTTAGAAAACACAAGTGATCTCAAGTCAAAGGAAATGTGCCACTTGTCACATTCAAGGAATATTCACATTGTGACAAACAATTGAACATCCTAGTAGGGTCTGTCCAGCACATCCAATGTACCCATGAGTCTACATCTTATTCCATGCTCGAAGCATCCTATAAGATTAGAACACATATTAGTCTCAATCATATCAAGGCTGTCTCATGTTCACCAAGATATATCGACTAAGGACTTAACAGCATGTCAGCCTAGCTGAACAGCTTTGAGACATTATTCAGAAGAACATATATTGCAGCAGACAATGTAACTAACTGAATAACAACCATGCCTTTATAAACATAACAGTTTATTACATGATACTGATACATTCCCATAGGCCTCAAACATTAGCCTTAAGGGCATACCCCAACAATCTCCCACTTGCACTTAATCTAATGGTTGAGAAATCTCAAACCCATATTATTACAGTGCTTCTCATGCTTCTGCTGCGCCAGAGGCTTGGTAAGCGGGTCTGCCAGATTGTCATCTGTATGAACCTTGCAGATTTTGATCTCGCCACGATCTATGATCTCCCTGATCAAATGAAACCGTCTCTGTATGTGCTTGGACTTCTGGTGCGACCGTGGTTCCTTTGCTTGTGCGATTGCTCCAGTGTTATCACAGAAGATAACCAAAGGATCTGCACTCGAAGGAACAACAACAAGTTCTCTCACGAACTTACGAATCCACACTGCCTCCTTGGATGCTTCCGAGGCTGCAACATACTCGGCTTCTGTTGTGGAATCAGCAACAGTTGACTGTTTGAAACTCTTCCACACCAGTACACCTCCATTCAAGCTAAAAACATAGCCTGATTGCGATCGGAAATCATCCTGGTCCGACTGGAACGAAGCGTCAGTATATCCTTCAATACTGAGTTCTTCCTGACCACCATATATCAAGAACATATCTTTGGTCCTCCGCAGATATTTTAAAATGTTCTTGACTGCAATCCAGTGCGCCATACCTGGATTACTTTGGAAACGACTGGTCACGCTTAACCCGTAAGCAACGTCTGGGCGAGTACACAACATCGCATACATAATGGATCCAATAGCCGAAGCATAAGGCGTATTGTCCATTTCATCTTTCTCAGTCTGTGTTTGTGGACACTGACTCTTCGAAAGATTTAGACCATGTCTGACTGGAAGATATCCTCGTTTAGAATTCTCTAAATGAAATCTCTCCAGGACTTTATCGATGTAAGTACTTTGGCACAGCCCGAGAAGCCTCTTAGATCTATCCCTGTAGATCTTCACACCTAATACATAGGCTGCTTCTCCTAGATCTTTCATCTGGAAACATTTCCTTAGCCATGCCTTAACAGCATGCATCTCAGGAATGTCATTTCCAATGATCAAGATGTCATCGACGTAGAGGACTAAGAAAGTAATCACGCTCCCACTAAACCTCTTATATACACACGGGTCATCCTCGTTCTTGATGAAACCAAAATCAGTGACTGATTCATCAAAACGAATATTCCAGCTTCTTGATGCTTGCTTAAGTCCATAAATAGACTTCTTTAACTTGCATATCTTATGACGATCTGCTGGATTAGTGAAACCTTCTGGTTGTGTCATGTACACATCCTCATCCAGATTTCCATTAAGGAAAGCTGTTTTCACATCCATCTGCCAAATTTCATAATCATAATATGCAGCTATCGCGAAAAGAATCCGAATAGACTTAAACATGGCTACAGGTGAGAAAGTTTCATCATAATCTATCCCGTAGATTTGTTTGAAACCTTTCGCAACTAGCCTGCCTTTATAGGTAACCACGTTACCATCCATGTCTATCTTCTTCTTGAAGATCCATTTACAGCCTATAGGGATAACTCCCGGAGGCGGATCAACCAAATCCCAGACTTGGTTATCTGACATGGAGTCCATCTCGGCACGCATAGCTTCAAGCCATCTCGCTGAATCCGGTCCACTGACCGCATCCGCATAAGTGAGGGGTTCATCATTATCAATGATGTAGACTCCGTCATAGCGCTCAGGCTGTCGACGGATCCTTCCCGATCTTCGTGGTTCCCGTGATATCTGAGCCTCAGGTTGTTCAATAACCTGTACTACCAGCTCAGGCTCATCCAACTCTGCTTGATCACTTTGTCCTTCTTCTGGATTCTCATCCAACTTTATTTCTCTCCCACTGGCCTCTTGCAGAAGAAACTCCTTCTCAAGAAATATGGCCGTCCGAGCAACAAAAATCTTGTTCTCTTTGGGATCGAAGAAATAATAACCCTTAGTTTCCTTAGGGTAACCGACAAAGATACATTTGTCAGATCTGCTCTCTAGTTTCCCAGAGGCGAGCTTTTTAACATAAGCCTCGCAGCCCCAGATCCTGATAAATGTCAAGCTTGGCTGTTTCCCTTACCATAACTCATATGGAGTCTTAGAAACTGCCTTGGATGGCACTCGGTTTAGTACCTTTGCAGCTGTTTCCAGTGCAAAACCCCAAAAGGAGTTGGGTAAAGAAGCCTGACTCATCATAGAACGAACCATATCAAGTAACGTTCTATTTCTCCTCTCGGACACACCATTCCATTGCGGTGTTCCTGGCGGAGTGAGCTGTGAGATAATCCCACACTCCTTTAGATAGTCAGTAAATGCATGACTTAGGTATTCACCACCTCGATCTGAGCGAAGTGCCTTGATATTTCGGCCTAACTGATTCTGTACTTCATTTTTGAATTCTTTGAACTTGTCAAAAGATTCACTTTTATGTCTCATCAGATAGACATAACCATACCTACTGAAATCATCAGTAAAGGTAATGAAGTAGTGATAGCCACCTCTGGCATGTTTACTAAATGGCCCACACACATCACTGTGTATAAGGTCAAGTAAACCTGAAGCCCTTTGACCTTTATGAAGAAAAGGTGACTTCGTCATTTTACCCATCAAACAAGCTTTGCATGTATCAATCTCCTTATAGGAGAATGATCCCAGCAGTCCATGATCATGCAACCGCTTAATGCGTTTCTCGTTAATATGGCCTAAACGACTATGCCATAACAAGGTGCTATCATCAGCATACTTGGCTTTCTTAATATCAATTTGCTGTATTGAACATTCCATGTCCAACATGAATAACCCATTGTTAATTGAACCAGTTGCATAAACAATATTATCTAAAGATAAAACACACTTTGAAATATTGCATTCAAAGGAAAATCCCTTCCTGACAAGAGCAGGAATGGAGATAATATTTTTAGTAATACTGGGAACAAAGTAACAATTGTCTAGTTCCAATACAATGCCAGATGGTAAAGAAATGAAGTAGTCTCCTACAGCAACAGCAGCAACCCGTGCTCCGTTTCCAACGCGTAGGTCCACCTCATGCTGTCCCACCTGCCTTCTTCTCTTGAGTTCCTGTACATTTGAACAAATGTGAACTCCACATGCAGTGTCCAACACCCATGATATAGAAGAAGAAAACATGACCTCAGTCACGAATATACCTGAGCCAGAAGCAATGCTTCCCCTCTTATCTCCTTGGAGCGCTTTACAGTCCTTTTTCCAGTGACCCAGCTAGCCACAGTGGAAACACCTGTATTCCTTAGACCGCTTGACCTTTTGCTTCAGAGCCTTGCTGTAGCTCTTGACAGTGGCCTTGCCCTTCTTCCCCTTCTTCTTGTTCCTAGAAGGAACCATTAAGACAGAGGTCGAAGGCTTACCCTTCAGAGTCTCCTCAGTGGTCAAGAGCATATTTAGCAGCTCTGCCGGAGTACAATCGATTTTGTTCATATTAAAATTAATAATGAACGCGTCGAATGAAGGCGGGAGAGACTGCAGAATAATGTCCACAGCAAGCTCCTGGTTGATGGTATGCCCCAGTTTCTCTAGAGCCTCCTTGTGCCCAATCATCTTGAGCATGTGAGCTCCCACTGGGCTCCCTTCAGCCAGTTTGCTCTGAAAGAAGAGCTTCGTCAAATTGTAGTGTTCTGTCCTCGCCTGTGCAGCATACAGCATCTTGAGGTTCGCTATAATTTGTATAGCGGACATATCCTCATGCTGACGCTGCAGCGGTGGCGTCATAGACGCTAGCATCAGGCAAGCGACATCAATGCTATCATTGACGTGCTTTTCATAGGCTTCCCGAACCGCCCTTGCGGCGTTCGGAGCGGGCTGCGGCGGTATCGCCGTCTCGAGGACATACAGTTTCCTCTCTGCCTTAAGAACGATCTTAAGGTGTCCAAACCAGTCAGAGAAGTTCGGCCCAGCAAACTTCTCCCTTTCCAGCAGGGATCGCACATTGAAGTTCATGGTGTTCGTTGCTGCAGGTATCTACAACAATGCAAGAACAGCAAGGTCATTATCAATGTATAAGAATCAATCAGGACTTAAGAAAGATTCTTTTTCTCACTATTTTTATCTGGCTGAAAAATCCAGCAAAACAGCCCGAAAGAGTAGTACTCTTTTAGTGAGATGGGATCCGGATTTCATACTTGGTCTCCGCGTCCCGCTCAGGCGAGATAAGATGCACAGAGAGTACAAGCACTAATCTCCGGTAGGCATTCCCTGCCGATCGCCAACCCGTGCGATTCCCCTTCATCTGGGCAATCCAGCAGACTGTGCCAACTGAGTTGGTACAACACAGTCTCTGACCCCACAGATGGCTGCCTCCATGTGCTACCATATGCGCCACATATGTAGCCCACACGGTCAAGCTGACCCGACCTACTCCCTGGACCACCATGTGCTATGCTGAGCAACGAGAAGGGATAAATCCCCACTCTGTAACACACAGGTGTAATCCCGCACCGTCTGAAGATAGATGGACGTGCCCACTGATTGGGTACAACACGGCTCCAACGATAATCAGAACAGTGAGGTTTCGCGTCAGAAGGCTTACGAGCTTGATATTTAGCGTTGGATTTTAACGGTCTTTTATCTTCTTTCACTATCATGCAATTCCTATGGTGATAGCAGAAGATAAACTTAATCATGCAATTCTAATATTTAAACAGTAAATAAAAGAAAGCATGAATCTTATGTGGTAAAAGCCCATAGCCCTAGTGAGACCTTAACCTAAATCAAGTCTTCACTTGCTCTTCATGGGTCTTTTGCTGCTCATCTGGCCCAAAACAGGGCCCAAGCGCCAATTGCAGCTCTGGTGCACCCACCAGGAAAATTGCGCCAGGTCCTAGGGTCGAACCCTAGACCTCCCACCTGGTCCAGCCACTGCTGCATGCGCCTCTGCCAAGTGTGCTCAGTGCTCTTGTCTAATTAAATTACAAATTTAACTATCTAGACAAGATTGACACGCAGGTCAATATGACATTATAAATTAATTAAACTGTGATTCGCAGATCACAAAAATAACAATTAATTTACAATTGTAAATCCCAGGCACGCAGGCCCCAGCACAGCACACAATTAATATGGGCAGCCCACATAAGACTAAATAGACAAACATATGCATCATTCAAACATGTGATCCAACCAAGAAAATTAAAATTTTGAAAAAACCCCATAGGTATCAATTTAATTTCCTTATTCGCCCTTCAACCTTACAACGGTCCATTACCAGGGATCCACTCATCCAACCTAGTCAGATCCAGTGCCCTAGCATGCACCAAGTCCTAATTGACTTGAGTCGACCATAAGGTCAACCATGCTTGCTTCAGGGCTGAACAACCACATTGAGGTCTGGCAAGCGGGTGTGACCCCGGGCCTAACTCATGTGTGTTCATAGGTTGTCTCAATCAGACATCGCTACACACCTGTCTGCAGTCGACCTATAGCCACCACAGGCTTGCGCCAAGGTGCTATCTGGTCGACCCATTCAGGCTGTCAGATAGTCTGATCAGACCGTTTGGATCTAACTCAGGGGGTGACTTCAACCCTAATAACCCGTCTAAGGGTTTATAGGAGGGCCTTAGATCTATAGTGAGTCGCGCATGTAAAATAGTTTTGAGAAAACCAAGATGCGCCAATATATCATCATACATGCGCAAATGAAACATGAAATAGGTTTCGGCATGAAACAAATCAACATGTTAAAATTTCGCATGATATAGATCTAAGCATTCATGGAACACAAAATCAAAGCAATCATATTATCATGCATGAACCTTCGCTCTGATACCAATTGAAGGGAACCCCTTACAAGAGGGGGGCGAAACCCTAATAGGAGGCGCAACAAAATTTCTAGCGGAATCTAGGGTTTCTTATGCGATCTTAAAGCATGTAATATGATCAACTTATAATGAAAAGCGATACTCACCATTGCCATCACTTGGATGGTGTCTTGGAATGAGAGAGCGAAATGGATCTCCTCCTTAGGTGGCGCACACAAGGTGATGTCGCCTACTCTTTGTTGATCCTTGTGCTAGCAAGGTTCTCCAAAGGTTCTTGTCGAGTGGAAAGGATGAGAGATCTCCTTGGCGAAAACTTCCTTGTCGTCTTAGCTTCTCCTCCATGCGAGAATGCCTCAAGACCCCCTTGCCAAGCGCGGCGACAAGGTGTGAATGAAGCGAGAGAGATGTGACCACGCTTAGGAGTCGTGGTTTCTAAAAATAGAAAACCACTCCCACGTTCATGCTCTCATGCGACTTCGGTTTTACCCAAGCGCAAACTTCACTTCACTTTGAACCATGCGCTCATTCATGAGCCGGTTCATCACGGTTTGGTCCAAGACCAATTATCCCAAGCAATATGGTCTAGATCTTAATTAAACCCTAAGGCTTCAGATCTAACCGTCGATCTCTTTGATGCTCTTGATCTGACCGATCTAGCATCCATTCTCTCGATCGAAGCTTACCGATCTCAAGCCCTAATCAATCAAACATGATCAGACCAGATCTCACTTACAATCAGAGATTAAATCCCTTTAAACTGAACCTGAACAATTCAGTCCACACGATCTGACTTAAGTAAGCCATATCATCAAATTGTGCGACCCTGAGGGTTTCCTCTAAATGTCGGTAACGATAATTCTCATTATCACGATCAGTGAGGGGTATCTAGCAACACATCACTGTCTCCCGATATAAAGGAAAGAGTCTTCCAAGACTACACCCAAACCACAGCACAAGTGTGAATCAACTCACAAGGCATGCATATTTCCTTTGCCACTGGATGTTCTTATTGGACAAGCTTGTCAAGCTTGTAACTCCAATATGATAAGCATGATTAGATCAGATGAACACAGTCACCTGGGTATGGCCATACACTCTCTCAATCATCTCATCCAGGGGGCCCCTTTAGAACATCACACTCCTTAAACAAGGAGACGGCAATCCTATGTCTATCACTAGTGCCCTAACCTGATTCAAGCTCACCATCCAAGATAGTCTATAATCATTATGTTTCAAATGATATTGAACTACCTCAAAACAATGACAATCATCATTTAGAAAACACAAGTGATCTCAAGTCAAAGGAAATGTGCCACTTGTCACATTCAAGGAATATTCACATTGTGACAAACAATTGAACATCCTAGTAGGGTCTGTCCAGCACATCCAATGTACCCATGAGTCTACATCTTATTCCATGCTCGAAGCATCCTATAAGATTAGAACACATATTAGTCTCAATCATATCAAGGCTGTCTCATGTTCACCAAGATATATCGACTAAGGACTTAACAGCATGTCAGCCTAGCTGAACAGCTCTGAGACATTATTCAGAAGAACATATATTGCAGCAGACAATGTAACTAACTGAATAACAACCATGCCTTTATAAACATAATAGTTTATTACATGATACTGATACATTCCCATAGGCCTCAAACATTAGCCTTAAGGGCATACCCCAACATTAATCAACCCACGCCATGAAGTTTGGGCTAGCTCATTATCCAATGAGGCCCAATAATTAGTTGTCATGAAGAGGAATTGGCTTAAAAGGGTATAATGGGGAGAAATCTCACCCCATTGGCGCCTAGGGGCATAATGGGATGAGGGAGGCGCCTTTGCTTCATTATGGAAGTAAAGGGCGCCTAGCCCTTCTTCCTTGGATGGAATACTTGATTCTAAGGCAAGTCTTGGGGCTGATATGGCTTGAGAACTTTTATGGGAAGTTCCTAGGCGCATATGGACATAGGGAAGAGGTATATGGTAATGTATTGGAGACTTACCTTACTTCAAACCCTAGTTTCTCCCAAGACACCACTCTAGCCGAAATTCCTCATGCATGTTGCGCCTAGCCACTTATCCTTTGATGGTAAGAATGCATTTAAGGCATGTCTTGGGCTGATATAGTGCTTGGACAAATATGGATGGGTTGAATGAGGTTTATGGCAAAGTCTTGGAGACTTTCCTTACCTCAAGACTCCTTCATCCTAGCCATACACTTGGCGTAATCCTAGCCCTTGCCCAAGCCGCCTCTAGTCCTATTTATAGGACCCATTGTCGCCCTCTCTAGATGATGAACACTTGGAGACATGAACACAAATAGAGGGGCGAAAGCAAGGGCAAAGGGTGACAACATCAAAGTGGCGCAACCCTTCTTCCAACTAGTGACTGCAAGTCTTCTCTTTCCTCTCCTCTTGGCGTGACTTGGAGAAGGACTTGGTGGCGCAATTTCTCCCTAATCTTCCTCAAGGCCGAAACTCATCTTCTCCCTCTTCTCTTGGAGTGAAGAGGATAAGGAGTTGGCGGCATCTTCCTTGCACTTGGCGCATGAACCTTGGAGGAGGCGCAAGAAGAGTGAAGGAACCCTAAGGCTCGATTCTCTTCCCGAGGCTAGCACCGAGCGTGGAAGGGAGCAACGATCAAGGAGTCGACGCGTGGATACTTGTAGAGGGCGAACACTTGGGCGCCTTCAACATGGCTTCGACATCTAAACAAGCAAAAGAGGTACATCTCTAACACATCCTTGTGTCTTCTCTCTCGCATGGATCCTTGGATAGGAATGTGTTTCGGGTGTAATGCTTCTTCCGCTACGTCCTGGGACTGCAAAATTTTAAATTACACCCGGCATTCCCTAACAGTGGTATCAGAGCTACTTGCGAGAAACACAAGGTGTACGATTGCTTGTGTGAAAAATTTTTGGAAAATTTTTCGTTCATCCATGTGCGTTTAACCTAGAAGGCGCTTTCATCCAAACTTCTTTCATCAATTTTTATGGCCGAAAATTGGATTTTGTTTATGATGGATTTAAGACCAAAGGCGCACGTAGTTTTGTCAAGTAGGACGGGCATTGTGTCTTCGGACTGGCCAGGTTGTTGGGGTATGCCCTTAAGGCTAATGTTTGAGGCCTTGGGATTATATCAGTATCATGTATAAACTCTATGTTTATAAAGGCAATGGTTGTTATTCAATTTGTTACATCATCTGCTGCAATATGTATACTTCTGAATAATGTCTCAATGCTGTTCAGCTTGGCTGACATGCAGTATTGTCCTTAGTCGAGATATCTTGGTGAACATGAGACAGCCTTGATATGATTGAGACTAATATGTGTTCTAATCTTATAGGATGCTTCGAGCATGGAATAAGATGTAGACTCATGGGTACGTCGGATGTACTGGACAGACCCTAGTTAGGATATTCAATTGCTTGTCACAATGTGAATAATCCTTGTATGCAAACAAGTGGCATATTTCCTCTGACTTGAGATCACTTGTGTTTATAAATGATGATTGACATTGTTTTGAGGTAGTTCAATATCATTTGAAACATAATGGTTATAGACTATCTTGGATAATGAGCATGAGTCATGTTAGGGCACTAGTGATAGATATAGGATTGCCGTGAAAGCGGCCCCCTGGATGAGATGATTGAGAAAGTGTATGGCCATACACAGATGACTATGTTCATCTAATCTAATCATTCTCATTGTATTGGAATTACAGGCTTGACACGCTTGTCCAATAAGAACATCCAGTGGCAAAGGAAACACATATGTCAAGTGACTTGGGTTCACACTTGTGCTGTGGTTTGGGTGTAGTCTTGGAAGACTCTTTCCTTTATATCGGGAGACAGTGATGTGTTGCTAGATACCCCTCACTGATCGTGATAACGTAAGTTATCGTTACCGACATTTAAAGGAAACCCTTAGGGTCGCACAATTTGATGATATGGCTTACTTATGTCAGATCGTGTGGACTGAATTGTTTTGGTTCAGTTTAAAGGGATTTAAACTCTGATTGTAAGTGAGATCTGGTCTGATCATGTTTGATTGATTAGGGCTTGAGATCGGTAAGCTTTAATCGAGAGAGTTGATGCTAGATCGGTGAGATCAAGAGCATCAAGAGATGAACAGTTAGATCTTGAACCTTTAAGTTTAATGAGATCTAGACCAAAGGCTTGGGTTAATTGGTCTTTGAACCAAACCAAAATGAACCGGCTCATCATGTGAGCGCATGGTTCAAAGGGGAGAGCAAAAATGCGCTTGGGGTAAACCCATGGTCGCATTGAGAGGTGGTTTGCTATTTTTAGAAGCCATGATCTCAAGTTGAGACCACGTCTCACGTTTGTAGAGAGAAAGCTCTATTCTCGCCTCTCGCCCACCCCTCTCGACACACTATTGTATGGTAAAGCTTTGACGCTTTGGAGAGGATTCGGCCAAGCAAAGAAAACATCCCTTTTCTTTCCATTCGATCAGGAGACTTGGAGAACCTTGCTAGCACAAGGAGCGACAAGGAGAAGCCAAGATTCATCTTGTGTGCGCACGCTTTGGAGGAGAGCCCTTTCGATCTCTGCTTCCAAGACGCCATCCAAGAAATGGCATCGGTATGTATCTTTTGATGTATACAAGTTTATCAAAGTTGATCATATGACATGCATGCAATCGATCTAGAAATCTTTTCTTCCGCTGTGTTAAAACCCCTAATTGCGCCTATTAGGGTTTCGCCCCCTTTTAGGGGACTTTCATAGGTCTCTTGATCTGACAAAATTGCCAGCCGATAGGGTCCATGAAATCATCATGAAACTTGATCCCAATTTTAGCATAAATTTGATAAAGAGAGTGCTTTGGATGGAGTTGGCGCATAAGGGGATAAAATTTGATTATTACGATTTTTTCAAATTTTATATATGCGCCAATTGTCTCTTCCATGGGTTGATATGGTCATAGCGAGTGCCCTCCTGTGTTGTGATGTGGAAGCATGTTTCCAGGTGTGATGAATGCTTGTAAAATCTTTCTACCACCTGCGTGTGGTTCTCCCCCTTCTTCATATAAAATTTTCATCTTTCCTTAGAATAAATGTAGAATTGTTTACATGAGATAGGTTAAGGTTCATCAAAGACAACAAGGTGTCTTCTTCAACCGATATCAGAGTGGCGCCAGCTTTGGAAGCTTAGTGATGGACTTGCGGCTGAAGAAAGGACACTTGCTTTCGGCTTCTGGCATGGCCTGATTTGCTTCAGGGACTCGCAACCCTTGGATGCACAATAACATGTCACATGGCTCGTGACAAGTTATGTGTATGAAAAGGGCTATGACCATATCGACCAAAATAGCATGCCTGTGATGGTTTATTATTTTGTCCATAGCATGCCTGTGATGTTTTTCCTTTGCTGCCATAACCATAAGAAAACTGCATGCTAGAAAAGAATAAAACAAACATGTAAAAACTCTCAATACAATATCAAGTCGATAGCCTTCTAACGCGTAGCCCTCATCAAACTATCGATCGGTGGTGTTGTGAACTGTTTCCCACCCTCGTGGGACACACCCACTTATCTTTAGAAGGTGTGTGGTGACAATGATTTCCCCAGTCCAGTTTTAACCTGGGCGTGCCTTCGCAAGGAAATTTGTTGGCCCTGGGCATAACGGTTAGGACCAGACTTGACTAGTTTTTCATATGTCATTGACATGATGAATTACTAGAGGCAGCTGTTGAGAGGATAGGGTTTTGTGTTGTATCCAGCCCTCGCTGGACACAAGGCGCCTAGTCTGTCTCAACTAAGAGGAATTGTGCATGGCACAATTGGATGGCATGCCTACCTAAGGAAGCATGAGACTCTCTGTGCATCTCAACTCACCCTCGTGAGTCGCGGAGACCTTATGTGAAATTAGGATCCTACTCACCTATTTCCATGTTGAGTTAGAGAGTTATCAACTTGTTTTGGAAGTAGTGGGAGCATAGCATTTAATTTAAAGTCCTTATTAAATGCTTTATCATTGTACTTACTTTATTTATTTGCTTATTGTAGAAGGCATCTCCTGATCTAAGATTGAAACTTTATAAACATAAACTGGATGGGACAAATTGGACAAAATGGTTCAAGATTTTGTCCAAGATACTAAAACAAGAAAATAAGGTGCATCTTCTTGAAAGACCTCCATCCCAGCCCAGTGTGTATTTCACTAATGACTGGGAGTGGAATGTCTATCTTGAACATTGTGAAGATAACGAATAGTACACTGCTCTTGTCTTAGAGTGCATGACCCCAGAGGTCAAGGTTGAATATGATGAGATGGGGATCTATGATCTAATCATACATCTCAAAGGTCTCTTCACACCATGCTCTATAGACAATGATCAGGAGAGTTCTGTTGGATCTTCAGAATGTGTGCCTGAATCTGAGAAAGACCATGGTTCTGTATCTTCGAAGCTAATACTTCGGAAGACTGGGAATGCATGGGTATTTCGAAGAAGATTGATGGCCAAGAAGAGCATGGCAAAGAGGAAGGGATGTAATCCATCCGCTTCAGGTATTGTGTTACCGAGGTCTTTTGTCTACTTCTTATTCATGGGTACTGGGTACCGTATGTGAGGCTCACATATGTTTTACATGTGCAGGAGATCAAAAGAAGTAGGACGAAGAGGCTTGATGGGATCGACTCTCGGGTCAGGCATGGAGCATTGGATGCTGCTGTTGATATCATCTCACTGCCTTGAAGACTTTATATATAACTTTGCTATTATGTATCAGCTTATGTAATAGAACATCATTCCTTTTAGAAAGGACTTCAGTTTGAAATAATAAATAATACTTTTCTTTAATCTGAGATATTCTATTGAAGTGATACAATTGACAATAGTCTGTGGTTCTTTATGTGACACAAGATTAGATCTAATGATTCAATCCTCATATAGCATTGTCTGTTGAACCATAGAACAATGGTCACATCCAATGGTCCATAGGACTATTGGGATCATTGTCCTTTCAGGATTATGATACATGTGAGCCTAGTTCAAAGGAACAATGTGACAGATGCTGCCTTCACCGAAAAGGGTGGAAAGAGTAGTGACTTGTTGGATCTATTACACAGCAATGTACGTGGACCCATGTAAACAAGCACTAAGAGGAGTTATATACTTCATTAGGTGTGGGTATGCCTTACACAACCCAAGAACTTTGGAAAAATCCAAGAAGTTCACAAATGAAGTATTGAGTCGAATTGAAGGATCTATTAAAACACCTTGATTGGATCAAGATGATTAGTGGAGAATTTGATGACTGTCCTAAGAAGTGTGGAGTTATCTCACAGCTTACTTAGTACACCACTGTGTGGTGAATTTCAAAGAAAGATAAAGGAACACATTGGATGTGGTTCCATCTTCGAATGGTCATGCAAATATACTACTATGATGCTATGCAAACAGATGTACTGCCACTCCATAAGAAAATGTCTAAGTTAACTTTTGAGTTGCGAACTGCAAATATCTCATTTCTTCAATATAATTGGGAATGTAATGTGCAGTGATTCAAAAGTATGTGTTTGTGGTGCACTATAGAGTGCTAATTCTATCCCAAGTAGAACAAATTATTTGTTGCTTAAAAAACTGTCTTTGTTGAGAAAGTATTTCTTTTGAAAGAAGCTAGTGGGAGTAGATTTGATTTGGGCAAGGTCCAGAATCAACCACAATATAACTAGACACACATGGAGAGCAAAATCTCACATATAGGTTGAAAGTCAACCTGAGGTTCAAGTAACACAGGAACAACATAAGTCTGGATCGATTCGATATGCTGGGCATGACGAATTTTTCCATCAAGCATGAACCTAAGACTTATGAGGAAATGGAAGCGGTCGGTGAACCAGATTCCAAGAAATGGCTAAGGGCCATAAGAACCATAATGAACTCCATGTCTGCTAGTTAAGTCTGGGACTTGGATGAGCTGCCAAAAGGGGTAATTCCCACAGGCTATAAATAAATCTTCAAGGAAGATGGACATGGAAGGTAACATTGTTACTTTAGAAAGGAAGCTAGTGAATAATGATTTCAGGCAAATCCACTCGGTGGATAATGATGAAATTTTCACCAATAGCTGAGCTTTAAGTCCATTAGGAATCTACTTGTTATAATTGCATGATCAATTATGGCATGTTGTTATGATAACTGCTTTTCTTGCATGGACATCTGAAAAGATTTCTATAAGGAAATAGCCAAAAAGTTCTCATATCAAGGCCATATAGATATGCATGATATTACGCAAGCATGGTTGAAAAAGCCTGTGTTTACAAGAAGATCAGTGGGAGCACCTTAATAGTATTTCTTGTTCTAGATGATTGATGATATTCTTCTCACATGGAATGACATCTCAGCTCTTCACATGGTGAAGAAAAGGAAGATATGTATTCCGAGAAGAATGATCTAGGGAATGATGCCTACATCCTAGGCATGAGGATCTATAGATAGAGATCCGAGAAAGTCATTGCCCTTTTAGTCAATCTATGTTCATCCAAGAGTTTCTGGAGAGGTTTATATTGGATGATTCCAAATATTAATACCTTCCAGGAAGATATGGTCTGAATCTCTCAAACATGTTGTGTCCTGTGACACAGCTGGAGAGTATTAACGTGGGTCCAAAGTCCTGATACATGGTATGTAGGATGGATCATGTTTTGAATAATATACTCAAGACCATTTGTGGCAAATGCTTGGAGCATAGCCAGCAAGTTTCAATCAGATCTTAGTGTTTAAACACTAGATAGCTGTGAAAGCAATCCTTATATATATACTTGGGAAGTATAAAGGATTGGAGTCTAGTCTATGATAGACAGGAAAGAATTTTGTGTACAAGGGTACACTGACACTTCGTTCCAGTCTAGTGACTATTGATCACAGCCAGGATTTGCGCTTTGCCTTGTTATGGTGTTGTATGGTGAAAGAACATTAAGCAAACCAAAGTGGCAAGATTCTACAAATAAGGCTGAGTACATTGCAGCTCCTTGTGGCAGCCAAGGATGCAGCTTCATTCAGTTGAACTTGATCTAGTTCATAGTGCTTGATGGTCCAGTATAGTTATTACTGGGGCCATAGCATAAGAAAAGGAACTTAATGCTCAAGTATGTACTACAGCATATCATCTGATCTTAGAGATCATGAATAAGGGCGATGATCAAATTTGCTAAAATAAACACAGATAGCAATCTGGAAAACCCCACTGACCTAGCCTCTGGCGTAGCGGAAGCTAAATGGGTCATACTAGAGACATTGGAACTGACTAAACACCAGTTGTCCTTGGTCTTAGTGCAAGTGGGAGATTGTTGGTGTATATGCCCTAAAGACCAATGTATGGACATGGTCAGGCATTGTTTGAATGTACTTTGATAGAACTATTACTCTTTATATAGGCATGGTCGTTATTATGCAGACTTCTCTACCTGTGTTGATGTATTGAGTTGCATAAATAATGTCCCAGGAGTTTGGATTGGATCCATTCTCATAAGCTATCCCCAGACAAGGTACCTTGGCAGATATGGGACAGCTTTGGTACATGTGAGACTGGTGTATGGGCGGGTTAGGTGCGGGGCATAGTAACGCAGACATACAGGTGCATTGGATGCACTGGAGTGATCCACCGTGAGGATTGACTTGTCTAGTCAACAAGTCAATCTCACATACAAGAGGTTTGCATTGATCCTTAGACTTGAGTTATTCATGTCTAGATTTGATGATGGGTATGCTTTAATACAGTCTTACGTCTCTCCGTAATTGGGAGATCAAAACGACTGTCATTGGGCATGTCATAAGTCATGTAGAGACATGGATGACCAATAGTAGGATTTGCCCCTTCCTTATTGGAAGCATGATATCCACTCGGGGCGCCCGACCTTATTGGTGCATGACAGGAGAGTGTGGCCACACTTGTTGAGTCATGACCAATGCATTGGATAATAAACTTGAGACTAATCCAATGGCAAGATATCAGCTTAGGCAAAGGGATCTGTAATGCAATAGGAATCCTCGTTGTTTGTTAGGAGTTGTTGCCATAATGACTTAAGTCCTATGACATGGGTAGTAGTGATGTGTTGCTAGATTCCCCTCACTACTTATGATGTTTACATCATTGCCATCGTCATATGGATCCTACGGGGTCACACGCAATAGACTCTTGACGTTGCTTTAATCATAAGCCTTAGGATCAAGTTATTGGATAACTTGGATCAATTTGAAAGATTTCATCAGCGCCAATGGGCCTGATGAGTCGGAAGAAAGTTATTGGAGCCAAACTTCATTTTTGGCAGGTTGACCCGAAATTGACCTAGATTGGTCACATTTGGATTAGGGTTGCATTGGATTAGATCCAATGGCTTAATCAACCCACGCCATGAAGTTTGGGCTAGCTCATTATCCAATGAGGCCCAATAATTAGTTGTCATGAAGAGGAATTGGCTTAAAAGGGTATAATGGGGAGAAATCTCACCCCATTGGCGCCTAGGGGCATAATGGGGTGAGGGAGGCGCCTTTGCTTCATTATGGAAGTAAAGGGCACCTAGCCCTTCTTCCTTGGATGGAATACTTGCTTCTAAGGCAAGTCTTGGGGCTGATATGGCTTGAGAACTTTTATGGGAAGTTCCTAGGCGCATATGGACATAGGGAAGAGGTATATGGTAATGTCTTGGAGACTTACCTTACTTCAAACCCTAGTTTCTCCCAAGACACCACTCCAGCCGAAATTCCTCATGCATGTTGCGCCTAGCCACTTATCCTTTGATGGTAAGAATGCATTTAAGGCATGTCTTGGGCTGATATAGTGCTTGGACAAATATGGATGGGTTGAATGAGGTTTATGGCAAAGTCTTGGAGACTTTCCTTACCTCAAGACTCCTTCATCCTAGCCATACACTTGGCGTAATCCTAGCCCTTGCCCAAGCCGCCTCGAGTACTATTTATAGGACCCATTGTCGCCCTCTCTAGATGATGAACACTTGGAGACGTGAACACAAATAGAGGGGCGAAAGCAAGGGCAAAGGGTGACAACATCAAAGTGGCGCAACCCTTCTTCCAACAAGTGACCGCAAGTCTTCTCCTTCCTCTCCTCTTGGCGTGACTTGGAGAAGGACTTGGTGGCGCAATTTCCCCCTAATCTTCCTCAAGGCCGAAACTCATCTTCTCCCTCTTCTCTTGGAGTGAAGAGGATAAGGAGTTGGCGGCATCTTCCTTGCACTTGGCGCATGAACCTTGGAGGAGGCGCAAGAAGAGTGAAGGAACCCTAAGGCTCGATTCTCTTCCCGAGGCTAGCACCGAGCGTGGAAGGGAGCAACGATCAAGGAGTCGACGCATGGATACTTGTAGAGGGCGAACACTTGGGCGCCTTCAACATGGCTTCGACATATAAACAAGCAAAAGAGGTACATCTCTAACACATCCTTGTGTCTTCTCTCTCGCATGGATCCTTGGATAGGAATGAGTTTCGGGTGTAATGCTTCTTCCGCTGCTTCCTGGGACTGCAAAATTTTAAATTACACCCGGCCTTCCCTAACAAACACTGGTCACTATACTCCGTTCCCTGTCGCTGATGGCCCTTGGCGCCACCTCAGCATGGATTTCGTCCTAGGACTGCCCCGCATTGCGTCCCGCTTCGACTCCGTCTACGTGGTTGTAGATCGATTTTCGAAGATGGCACATTTCGTACCCTGTTCACGCACCGCGGATGTGACCCATGTCACCCACCTTTTCTTTCGGGAGATTATCCGTCTTCATGGTCTTCCCCACACCATCGTGTCCAATCGTGACACGCGCTTCGTGAGCCACTTCTAGTGCTCACTCTGGGCCCTCTTGGGCACCACCCTAAAATTTTCCACTGCTTACCACCCTCAAACTGATGGATAAACTGAGGTGGTTAATCGTAGTTTGGGTAACTTGCTCCGGTGCCCTATGTTGGGGTATGCCCTTAAGCCTAATGTTTGAGGCCTTGGGAATGTATCAGTATCATGTAATAAACTGTTATGTTTATAAAGGCATGGTTATTATTCAGTTAGCTACATTGTCTGCTGCAATACATGTTCTTCTGAATAATGTCTCAAAGCTGTTCAGCTAGGCTGACAGGCTATAATGTCCTTAGTTGATGTATCTTGGTGAACATGAGACAGCCTTGATATGGTTAAGACTAATATGTGTTCTAGTCTTATAGGATGCTTCGAGCATGGAATAAGATGTAGACTCATGGGTACATTGGATGTACTGGACAGACCCTACTAGGATGTTCAATTGTTTGTCGCAATGTGAATAATCTTTGAATATGACAAGTGGCACATTTCCTCTGACTTGAGATCACTTGTGTTTTCTAAATGATGATTGTCATTGTTTTGAGGTAGTTCAATATCATTTGAAACACAATGGTTATAGACTATCTTGGATAATGAGCTTGAGTCATGTTAGGGCACTAGTGATAGACATAGGATTGCCGTCTCCTTGTTTAAGGAGTGTGATGTTCTAAAGGGGCCCCCTGGATGAGATGATTGAGAAAAGTGTATGGCCATACCCAGGTGACTGTGTTAATCTGATCTAATCATGCTCATCATATTGGAGCTACAAGCTTGACACGCTTGTCCAATAAGAACATCCAGTGGCAAAGGAAACATGTATGCCTAGTGATGTGGATTCACACTTGTGCTGTGTTTTGGGTGTAGTCTTGGAAGACTCTTTCCTTTATATCGGGAGACAGTGATGTGTTGCTAGATACCCCTCACTGATCGTGATAACGTGAGTTATCGTTACCGACATTTAAAGGAAACCCTCAGGGTCGCACAATTTGATGATATGGCTTACTTAAGTCAGATCGAGTGGACTGAATTGTTCGGGTTCAGTTTAAAGGGATTTAATCTCTGATTGTGAGTGAGATCTGGTCTGATCATGTTTGATTGATTAGGGCTTGAGATCGGTAAGCTTCGATTGAGAGATTGGATGCTAGATCGATGAGATCAGGAGCATCAGGAGATCAACGGTCAGATCTGGAGCCTTAGGGTTTAATTTGATCTAGACCATATCACTTGGCTTAATTGGTCTCTGGACCAAACCAATTTGAACCGGCTCGTTAAATGAGCGCATGGTTCAAGGGGAGAGGAGTTAGCGACTTGTTCACTTGGCGTGAACGTTTGAGGGTGTGTGGGTTTCTATTTTTAGAAACCATGATCTCGACATGGACACCTCTCATGTTCGAATAGGAAAAACGCTATTCTCGCCTCTCGCCCATATTCCTCTTGACGCCTCTCGTGTGTGGGACGCCTTGAAGGTAGAGGAGGATTCGGCCAAGAGAAGGACACATCTCATCTTCCCTTTCACTCGACAAGGACCTCTTGGAACCTTGCTAGCACCAAGGGAGGAAGCAACATCATCTTGTGTGTGACGATTTGGAGGAGAGCTATCTTGTTCTCTTGCTTCCAAGGCGCCTTCCATTATATGGCTTCGGTATGAGTTCTTTTCATGGTTTAAAGTTGATCATAATACATGTTATGCGATTTTGAAAGCCCTAGATTCCGCTAGAATTTTATTGCGCCTCCTATTAGGGTTTTCGCCCCCCCTTGTCTAGGGGACCTTCAATTGGTATCAGAGCGTGGTTTTCATGCATGTTTTATGATTGCTTGAAAATGATTGTGATCCATGTTTTGCGCAAATTCATAGATCTATAGTTACATGCTTTATGTTGGCGAAAATGCATGCTAGTAATAGATATGATTTTCTCCTTGGCGCATGTTAAGTTGGCGCATATATTATGTTGTAGTTTTTCTTAAAACTTAAACACTTGCGCGTATACCACTAGATCTAAGGCCTTACATTAAATCCTTAGACGGGTTATTAGGGTTGAAGTCAGCCCCTAGGTTAGATCCAAAAGTCTGATCAGACCATCTGACAGCCTTGACGGGTTGACCAGGTAGCACCTGTGCGCAAGCACGTGGTGGCTACAGGTCGACTGCAGACAGGCGTGTAGCGATGTCTGATTGAGACAACTAGTGAACACACATGAGTTAGGCCAGGGGTCACACCCGCTTGCCAGACCTCATTGTGGTTGTTCAGCCCTGGCGCATGCATTGTTGACCTTATGGTCGACTCAAGTCAGTTAGGACTTGGTGCATGCAAGGGCAGTGGATCTGACTAGGATGGATGAGTGGATCCCTAGTAATGGACCGTTGTAAGGTTGTAGGGCAAATAAGGAAATTAAAATTGATGCCTATGGGTTTTCAAAATTTAAATTTTCTTGAGTGGATCACATGTTGATTGATGCCATGTGTTTGTCTATTTACTCTTATGTGGGCTGCCCGTTTTTAATGTGTGTTGTGCTGGGGCCTGCGTGCCTGGGAATTAATTGTAAATTAATTTTTATTTTTGTGATCTGCGAATCACAGTTTAATTAATTTATAATGTGTAATTGACCTGCGTGTCAATCTTGTCTAGATAGTTAAATTTGTAATTTAATTAGACAAGAGCACAGAGCACACTTGGCAGAGGCGCTTGCAGCAGTGGCTGGACCAGGTGGGAGGTCTAGGGTTCGACCCTAGGACCTGGCGCAAATTCCTGGTGGGCGCACCAGAGCTGCAGATGGCGCTTGGGCCCAGGTTTGGGCCAGATGAGCAGCAAAAGCCCTATGAAGAAAAGCAAGTCAAGACTTAAGTTAAATTAAGGTCTTACTAGGGCTATGGGCTTTTACCACATAAGATTCATGCTTTCTTTTATTATTGTTTAAATATTAGAATTGCATGATTAGTTTATCTTCTGCTATCACCATAGGAATTGCATGATAGTGAAGAAGATAAAAAGACCGTTAAAATCCAACGCTAAAATATCAAGCTCGTAAGCCTTCTGACGCGAAACCTCACTGTTCTGATTATCATTGGAGCCGTGTTGTACCCACTCAGTGGGCACGTCCATCTATCTTCAGACGGTGTGGGATTACACCTGTGTGTTACAGAGTAGGGATTTATCCCTTCTCGTTGCTCAGCATAGCACATGGTGGTCCAGGGAGTAGGTCGGGTCAGCTTGACCATGTAGGCTACATATGTGGCGCATATGGTAGCACATGGAGGCAGCCATCTGTGGGATCAGAGACTGTGTTGTACCAACTCAGTTGGCACAGTCTGCTGGATTGCCCAGATGAAGGGGAATCGCACGGGTTGGCGATCGGCAGGGACTGCCTACCGGAGATTAGTGCTTGTACTCTCTGTGCATCTTATCTCGCCTGAGCGGGACGCGGAGACCAAGTATGAAATCCGGATCCCATCTCACTAAAAGAGTGTCTACTCTTTCGGACTGTTTAATGGATTTTTCAGTCAGATAAAATAGTGAGAAAAAGAATCTTTCTTAAGTCCTGATTGATTCTTAACATTGATACTGACCTTGCTGTTCTTGCATTGTTGTAGATACCTGCAGCAACGAACACCATGAACTTCAATGTGCGATCCCTACTGGAAAGGGAGAAGTTTGCTGGGCCGAACTTCTCTGACTGGTTCGGACACCTTAAGATCGTTCTTAAGGCAGAGAGGAAACTGTATGTCCTCGAGACGGCGATACCGCCTCAGCCCGCTCCGAACGCCGCCAGGGCGGTTCGGGATGCCTATGAAAAGCACGTCAATGATAGCATTGATGTCGCTTGCCTAATGCTAGCATCTATGACGCCACCGCTGCAGCGTCAGCATGAGGATATGTCTGCTATAGACATGATAGCGAACCTCAAGATGCTGTATGCTGCACAGGCGAGGACAGAGCGCTATAATCTGACAAAGCTTTTCTTTCAGAGCAAACTGGCTGAAGGGAGCCCAGTGGGAGCTCACGTGCTCAAGATGATTGGGCACAAGGAGGCTCTAGAGAAACTGGGGCATACCATCAACCAGGAGCTTGCTGTGGATATTATTCTGCAGTCTCTCCCGCCTTCATTCGACGCGTTCATTATTAACTTTAATATGAACAAAATCGATTGTACTCTGGCAGAGCTGCTGAATATGCTCCTCACTACTGAGGAGACTCTGAAGGGAAAGCCTTCGACCTCTGTCTTAATGGTTCCTTCCAGGAACAAGAAGAAGGGGAAGAAGGGCAAGACCCCTGTCAAGAGTTACAGCAAGGCTCTGAAGCAGAAGGTTAAGCGGTCCAAGGAATACAGGTGTTTCCACTGTGGCCAGTTGGGTCACTGGAAAAAGGACTGTAAAGCGCTCCAAGGAGATAAGAGGGGAAGCATCGCTTCTGGCTCAGGTATATTCGTGACTGAGGTCATGTTTTCTTCTTCTATATCATGGGTGTTGGACACTGCATGTGGAGTTCACATTTGTTCAAATGTGCAGGAACTCAAGAGAAGAAGGCAGGTGGGACAGCATGAGGTGGACCTACGAGTTGGAAACGGGGCACGGGTTGCTGCTGTTGCTGTAGGAGACTATTTCATTTCTTTACCATCTGGACTTGTATTGGAACTAAACAGTTGTTATTTTGTTCCCAGTATTACTAAAAATATTATCTCCATTCCTGCTCTTGTCAGGAAGGGTTTTTCCTTTGAATGCAATATTTCAAAGTGTGTTTTATCTTATGATAATATT
The DNA here is from genome assembly GCA_027563935.2 of Costus lasius. Classification (NCBI taxonomy): domain Eukaryota; kingdom Viridiplantae; phylum Streptophyta; class Magnoliopsida; order Zingiberales; family Costaceae; genus Costus; species Costus lasius. The sequence continues at coordinate 52,508,277 of CM050452.1, forward strand.
GTTTATGCAACTGGTTCAATTAACAATGGGTTATACATGTTGGACATGGAATGTTCTATACAGAAAATTGATATTAAGAAAGCCAAGAATGCTGATGACAGCACCTTGCTATGGCATAGTCGTTTAGGCCATATTAACGAGAAACGCATTAAGCGGTTGCATGATCATGGACTGCTGGGATCATTCTCCTACAAGGAGATTGATACATGCAAAGCTTGTTTAATGGGCAAAATGACGAAGTCACCTTTTCCTAACAAAGGACAAAGGGCTTCAGGTTTACTTGACCTTATACACACTGATGTGTGTGGGCCATTTGGTAAACATGCCAGAGGTGGCTATCAGTACTTCATTACCTTTACTGATGATTTCAGTAGATATGGGTATGTCTTTTTAATGAGACATAAAAGTGAATCTTTTGACAAGTTCAAAGAGTTCAAGAATGAAGTACAAAATCAGCTAGGCCGAAATATCAAGGCACTTCGCTCAGATCGAGGTGGAGAATACCTAAGTCATGCGTTTACTGACTATCTGAAGGAGTGTGGGATTATCTCACAGCTCACTCCGCCAGGAACACCGCAATGGAATGGTGTGTCCGAGAGGAGAAATAGAACGTTACTTGATATGGTTCGTTCTATGATGAGTCAGGTTACTCTTCCATACTCCTTTTAGGGTTTTGCACTGGAAACAGCTGCAAAGGTACTAAACCGAGTGCCATCCAAGGCCGTTTCAAAAACTCCATATGAGTTATGGTATGAGAAACAGCCAAGCTTGACATTTATCAGGATCTGGGGCTGCGAGGCTTATGTCAAAAAGCTCGCCTCTGGGAAACTAGAGAGCAGATCTGACAAATGCATCTTTGTCGGTTACCCTAAGGAAACTAAGGGTTATTATTTCTACGATCCCAAAGAGAACAAGGTTTTTGTTGCTCGGACGGCCATATTTCTTGAGAAGGAGTTTCTTCTGCAAGAGGCCAGTGGGAGAGAAATAAAACTGGATGAGAATCCAGAGGAAGGACAAAGTGCTCAAGCAGAATTGGATGAGCCTGAGCCAGTAGATCAGGTTATTGAACAACCTGAGGCTCAGATATCACGGGAACCGCGAAGATCGGGAAGGATTCGTCGACAGCCTGAGCGCTATGACGGAGTCTACATCATTGATCATGATGAACCCCTCACTTATGCGGATGCGGTCAGTGGACCGGAGTCAGCTAGATGGCTTGAAGCTATGCGAGCCGAGATGGACTCCATGTCAGATAACCAAGTTTGGGATTTGGTTGATCCGCCTCCGGGAGTTATCCCTATAGGCTGTAAGTGGATCTTCAAGAAGAAGATTGACATGGATGGTAACGTGGTTACCTATAAAGGCAGGCTAGTTGCGAAAGGTTTCAAACAAATCTACGGGATAGATTATGATGAAACTTTCTCACCTGTAGCTATGTTCAAGTCTATTCGGATTCTTTTCGCGATAGCTGCATATTATGATTATGAGATCTGGCAGATGGATGTGAAAACAGCTTTCCTTAATGGAAATCTGGATGAGGATGTGTATATGACACAACCTGAGGGTTTCACTAATCCATCAGATCGTCATAAGATATGCAAGTTAAAGAAGTCCATTTATGGACTTAAGCAAGCATCAAGAAGCTGGAATATTCGTTTTGATGAATCAGTCACGGAATTTGGTTTCATCAAGAACGAGGATGACCCGTGTGTATATAAGAGGTTTAGTGGGAGCGTAATTACTTTCCTAGTCCTCTACGTCGATGATATCTTGATCATTGGAAATGACATTCCTGAAATGCATGCTGTGAAGGCATGGTTAAGGAAATGTTTCCAGATGAAAGATTTAGGAGAAGCAGCCTATGTATTAGGTGTGAAGATCTACAGGGATAGATCTAAGAGGCTTCTCGGGCTGTGCCAGAGTACTTACATCGATAAAGTCCTGGAAAGATTTCATTTAGAGAATTCTAAACGAGGATATCTTCCAGTCAGACATGGTCTGAGTCTTTCGAAGAGTCAGTGTCCACAAACACAGACTGAGAAAGATGAAATGGACAATACGCCTTATGCCTCGGCTATTGGATCCATTATGTATGCGATGTTGTGTACTCGCCCAGACGTTGCTTATGGGTTAAGCGTGACCAGTCGTTTCCAAGGTAATCTAGGTCAGGCACACTGGATTGCAGTCAAGAACATTTTAAAATATCTGCGGAGGACCAAAGATATGTTCTTGATATATGGTGGTCAGGAAGAACTCAGTATTGAAGGATATACTGACGCTTCGTTCCAGTCAGACCAGGATGATTTCCGATCGAAATCAGGCTATGTTTTTAGCTTGAATGGAGGAGCAGTGGTGTGGAAGAGTTTCAAACAGTCAACTGTTGCTGATTCCACAACAGAAGCCGAGTATGTTGCAGCCTCGGAAGCATCCAAGGAGGCAGTGTGGATTCGTAAGTTCGTGAGAGAACTTGGTGTTGTTCCTTCGAGTGCAGATCCTTTGGTTATCTTCTGTGATAACACTGGAGCAATTGCACAAGCAAAGGAACCACGGTCGCACCAGAAGTCCAAGCACATACAGAGACGGTTTCATTTGATAAGGGAGATCATAGATCGTGGCGAGATCAAAATCTGCAAGGTTCATACAGATGACAATCTGGCAGACCCGCTTACCAAGCCTCTGGCGCAGCAGAAGCATGAGAAGCACTGTAATAATATGGGTTTGAGATTTCTCAACCATTAGATTAAGTGCAAGTGGGAGATTGTTGGGGTATGCCCTTAAGCCTAATGTTTGAGGCCTTGGGAATGTATCAGTATCATGTAATAAACTGTTATGTTTATAAAGGCATGGTTATTATTCAGTTAGCTACATTGTCTGCTGCAATACATGTTCTTCTGAATAATGTCTCAAAGCTGTTCAGCTAGGCTGACAGGCTATAATGTCCTTAGTTGATGTATCTTGGTGAACATGAGACAGCCTTGATATGGTTAAGACTAATATGTGTTCTAGTCTTATAGGATGCTTCGAGCATGGAATAAGATGTAGACTCATGGGTACATTGGATGTACTGGACAGACCCTACTAGGATGTTCAATTGTTTGTCGCAATGTGAATAATCTTTGAATATGACAAGTGGCACATTTCCTCTGACTTGAGATCACTTGTGTTTTCTAAATGATGATTGTCATTGTTTTGAGGTAGTTCAATATCATTTGAAACACAATGGTTATAGACTATCTTGGATAATGAGCTTGAGTCATGTTAGGGCACTAGTGATAGACATAGGATTGCCGTCTCCTTGTTTAAGGAGTGTGATGTTCTAAAGGGGCCCCCTGGATGAGATGATTGAGAAAAGTGTATGGCCATACCCAGGTGACTGTGTTAATCTGATCTAATCATGCTCATCATATTGGAGCTACAAGCTTGACACGCTTGTCCAATAAGAACATCCAGTGGCAAAGGAAACATGTATGCCTAGTGATGTAGATTCACACTTGTGCTGTGTTTTGGGTGTAGTCTTGGAAGACTCTTTCCTTTATATCGGGAGACAGTGATGTGTTGCTAGATACCCCTCACTGATCGTGATAACGTGAGTTATCGTTACCGACATTTAAAGGAAACCCTCAGGGTCGCACAATTTGATGATATGGCTTACTTAAGTCAGATCGAGTGGACTGAATTGTTCGGGTTCAGTTTAAAGGGATTTAATCTCTGATTGTGAGTGAGATCTGGTCTGATCATGTTTTATTGATTAGGGCTTGAGATCGGTAAGCTTCGATTGAGAGATTGGATGCTAGATCGATGAGATCAGGAGCATCAGGAGATCAACGGTCAGATCTAGAGCCTTAGGGTTTAATTTGATCTAGACCATATCACTTGGCTTAATTGGTCTCTGGACCAAACCAATTTGAACCGGCTCGTTAAATGAGCGCATGGTTCAAGGGGAGAGGAGTTAGCGACTTGTTCACTTGGCGTGAACGTTTGAGGGTGTGTGGGTTTCTATTTTTAGAAACCATGATCTCGACATGGACACCTCTCATGTTCGAATAGGAAAAATGCTATTCTCACCTCTCGCCCATATTCCTCTTGACGCCTCTCGTGTGTGGGACGCCTTGAAGGTAGAGGAGGATTCGGCCAAGAGAAGGACACATCTCATCTTCCCTTTCACTCGACAAGGACCTCTTGGAACCTTGCTAGCACCAAGGGAGGAAGCAACATCATCTTGTGTGTGACGATTTGGAGGAGAGCTATCTTGTTCTCTTGCTTCCAAGGCGCCTTCCATTATATGGCTTCGGTATGAGTTCTTTTCATGCTTTAAAGTTGATCATAATACATGTTATGCGATTTTGAAAGCCCTAGATTCCGCTAGAATTTTATTGCGCCTCCTATTAGGGTTTTCGCCCCCCCCCCCTTGTCTAGGGGACCTTCACCCTATTGGTGATCACCCAAGGTCTTGGGATTCCATTCTCCCCATGGTGGAATTCACGTACAATAGTGCCACTAATAGGTCTACGGGTCTTAGTCCCTTCCAGATTGTTACGGGCCGTTAACCCCGCAAACCCATTGACCTGCATGACCTACCCATGGAGTCCCATCTGTCTAAACATGTATATTCCTTTGCCTAGCATATAGCTAGTTTGCATGACGAAGTTCGGCATCATATCTTTTTGGTCAACACTCATAATGCGATGAAGGCCAACAAGCACCGTAGGCCACATCATTTTTCTGTCAGTGAGTTGGTGAAGGTGCGCATCCACCCCGAGAGAGTTTCAAAGAGGGCTCATTTTATGCTCCGGCCACGTTACATGGGGCCATATGCGGTGGTGCGATGAATCGGCTCCAACGCCTATGTACTAGACCTACCTGAGGACATGGGCATCCACCCCGTCTTAGTGTATATGCCCTAGGACCTGTGGCTGGTCCGATATGAGTCAGATTCATTTGTGATATATCCTGGCATGGTCGTTGTTATGCCTTTGTACATCTGCATCATATGTACATTTGCATATATAATGTCCCTGGAGATAGATTCTATCTAATATCAAAGAATAATCCCCGGTCAAGTGTCATAGTGGATAAGGGACAGCTATGATACACTTGAGACTGGTATATGCGCTGGTTGAGCACGGGTTGCTAACGCAGGCATATGGGTGTATCAAGGGAGATATACTGGATCGACCCGCCATGAGGATTTGACTTGGTGTCACAAGTCAAATATCACAATGACAGAGATTTACTCATCCTGAACTTGAGGGCATTGATATCTCTATATGGTAAGAGATGTACTTTGATACAACCTAACGCTCCTCGTAACAGGGGAGTCATAACGGTTATCATTGGGTATATCTTGAGCCATATGAGTGATTCAATGTGCCAATAGAGGATCTACCCCTTCCTTGCGAGGAAGTTTGATGTCCATGGGTCCCTACATGGTGCATGACTAAAAGCGTGTGGCCGCACCCAGGTTAAGCCTGAATAGAGTCATGACCATTGATGTTGGAATAAACAAGTGTGACTCACTTGTCCAACTTGGACGATCAGCCTGGCAAAAGGACTAGGGTGTACATGTATCTTGTCGCAGTTTTAGGGGATGTCGATGACGACTCCATTCCGAGGACTTGGGTAGCAATGATGTACTGCTAGGTGCCACTCATTGCTTGTGATGATGTGAGGTTATCACTGCCAATGTCTGAGGAACCTACAGGGTCGCACACCTAGATACTTGAGATCTCATATTGATCGAGTTGCCTGTGATCGAGTCATTTGGTTGATTCGAGTCAGTTCGGGAGTCCGATGCATCGCGGATGCGTCAGATTAGTTGGAGATGATCTTTTGGGATGATGTTGTGTTTAGACTTAAGTTAACCCCAGTTGACCTTCGGGTGACCACGTTTGACCTTGATGGACTAGGTTCAGTCGAGTGGTCAAATATTGGGTTTAAGCTCCAATTTTGTTCGGAGGCTTTTTGTGATTGATTTAAACGTAACATGGGGGCCCGCGACTTAAGTGTTAAATTGAATATTTATATTCAATTAATGCACAAGTTAAGTCATGGGGGCCACACACAACTTAAGTGAATATTTATATTAGACATTTTCATCACTTAAGTTGCGGATCCGCATCCATTAAGAGATAATGGATCTAGGGTCTTATTAATTATGAAAATTCGTAATTAAATATAGCCCTAGCTGAAATCATCTATATAACTCATAAAACCAAGCCGTACACCTCTAATCTCTTCTCCATGGCGACGACATGCAAGGAGATGTCGCCTACCTCTATGGATGACAAGTCTCATCCCCTCTAGGTGCTTGAGACCACCTTGGAGTTTCTTCCTTTCTCCATGGCGCATCCTTTGGAGGGATTGGCGCAAGAGGAGATGATATCCTCTTCTCCATGGCGCTTCCAAGAGAGAAGTGGTGCCACCTTCATGGTGGCAACACCTTCTTCTTCCATGGGTGCAAAATAAGGTTTGGAGCCTTCTTCCTTCTTCGATGATGTATCCCTTCGAGGGATTGATGCATAAAGATGGCTGATGGCGCAAGTGGAGAAAAGAGGAGAAGAAGAGAAGTGATGGTATCTCTTCTCATCATCATAGGTGCTTCTTGTTAGGTTGTGCCTGTATTGGATGAGAAGGAGACTTACCTCATGGGCGCACCTTCATGGTGGCGCAAACAAGAGGGAAAGTGGCTAGACTTAAGATTGGCACAAGCGGTAGAGGTTTCTTCTCCTTGTGGCCATCTTCCTCCCTTCATCACCTCTTTGGCGCATCTTAGAGATGGCGAAGCAAAGAGGGCAGCGACATAGGCAATAGGATCTTCCTCCCGAAGGCTAGCACCAGGCGTGGAGTAAAGAGAATCATGAGCAATCCGTGTGTGCACGATTGTAGAGGGCGGACACTTGTGCGCCTCTTCTTCGTCATCACCAGCCCCTAGGATTATGCAAATAAAGGTATATTACTCTGACACATCCGGTGGATCACTCGTAAGGGATGCTAGCTCTTAGGGTTATCCTGTTTCGGGCCATCGCTTCCGCTATTATTAAAATTTTAAAATTGGCCCGGGGATTCCCAACAGTGGTATCAGAGCGAATTTACGAGACCCACGCGGTGTATTTTGCTTCTCTACATGCACCCATGTCTTAAAAGATTTTTAAATTCTTTTTATGCCATGATTTTTCTACTTTGAAAAAGGTAGGTTTATCATGCCGAAATTTTTGTCTAAAATTTCCTACTGATAGATTCTCCTTGTGTGAAGGATGGACCTTGCGCACAAGCTATGTAAATATTTTAGGGAATTTTTCCTTTAAATTTTACATGGTAAGGTGGACTAAAGGGAGCGACTTGCATGCCTAGGGCATGCATGCGCCACCTTTCAGAGGGAGCCTGAGAGAATTATTTTGGGGAAATTTTGTGACAATTATTTTGTGTGATGAACAGGTTTATGAAAAACTAAAATTAATTTTAATTGTTGGTTTTTCATTGCATGTAGACGAGCATGAGTAGGTGCTTTTATTATTGCATTATGATATGGTTATAGACAAGCCCTTATGCATGCCTGGGATGTATTCTTGTGAGGCCTGCATGCCGCCCTTTTTCCTTTATTTGTTTTGTAATTAAAGTAGAAGATTAGGGATGGCAGAGAGCACATCATGACTTCTCTTTGGCGCATCTAAATCACATGGGGCAGCTTCTTCCTTAGCCGAATCCTTGGTGGCTTCTAAGGTTCACCTTAGTGGCGCACCTATAGGATTAAGGGCTGATGAAGAGGGCTTGTGCATACCTATTGATTGGCCAAAACTTTGGTGGCTTCTAGGGCTTTCTAGAGGCACATCAAACATGGTTTCAAAGGCTGATCTAAGAGGTGATGCAAACAACCCCTCATGGTGATGTTTCTATGCAAGTGGCGCACCTTCATGGTCGCACAACATGCTAGATGTGATGGTGCCCCTATGATTGGCCGAACTCTAGGAGGAGCCTAGAGTTTGCGAGCTAGCATGGGTAGAGAAGAGTGTTGGCTGGATCCTAGAAGGAGTCTAGGGTTTGCGAGCTAACACAGGTGGACCAAGGGGCTGACCTAAACCTAAGAGAGCACCTAGGGTGTCCTAGGAGGCATTTCTATAGTTTGAGGGGCTGACCCTGATGCAGAGGACCGAGGCAGCAGCGCACCTAGGGATGGAGCAGAGTCCTTAGGGTACTCAGGGCAGAGCTGAGGACTTAGTGGCATGGGCCCATGGTTTGTGCTTTTGAGTAGCTAGGTGATTAGTCTTGGTCTAGGGGCTTGTTACCCATGTCTGGGCTATAACCATATCATGTTTCATTTTCTGCTCAGTTTTAAGCATGCTTGTGATGTTTTATTTTTCATGCTACTCACTATAGGATTGCATGCCTGTATTGTTAGACGAAAGATAAAACTAAATTGTGAGACCACAAAAACCCTCGATCCAAATATCAAGTTTGATAACTGCTTTATGACGCGTAGCCCTCGTCAAACTATCGATCGATGGTGTTGTGCACTGTTTCCCACCCTTGTGGGACACACCCATCTATCTTTAGGAGGCGTGCGGTGATAATGATTTCCCTAGTCCGGTTAAAATCCTGGACACACCTTCGCAAGGAAATCATTGGTCCTCGGCATAATGGTCAGGTTGGACTTGACTAGATGTTTCATATGTGGATGGGCCACATGATGAAAGTCTGGAGGCAACCTGAAGAGGTTAGGGCTTTGTGTTGTATCTAGCCCTCGCTAGACACAAAGTGCTTGAACCATCTTGAGAAGGGGAATTGCGAAGTTGCAATTGGTTAGGGTGCCTACCTCACGAAGCATACATCACCTTGTGCAGTTCATCCCACCCTCGTGGGACGCAAGGTCGTGTACGGAATGAGGATCCCATCTCACTAAGGAAATCTGGTGATTTCCCGATCAACTTTTGAGGGTTGTCAATTTGATCAAAATAATGGGAGCCCAATCATTTATAAAGGCCAGATTAAATGATTGGTTCGTATATCTGCTTATGACCATTGCACATGGTCACTGCGATCTCTCCTAAGTTGGTTGGAACCAACTGAGTGGACTGGTATTTGAGGATTGTCCTCAAGCTCGAGGAAAAGCTGTATCTCCATGAGTAGCCTTTACCTAAATGCATATCATCTACAGCCCTGTTGGCTGATGAGGATGCTTAAGGGGTAGCTTGTTTATTGCTATCATGTCGCCTTCCAGGGACAAGTTAGAATAGAAAGCTGTAACCTCTAAGGCAATCCTACAATGCAAAGGTAGGCCTTAGTGCTTGACTGACGCATTAAAGATGAAATAGGTATAGGAGATAAGGTGGTCAAGATCGATTCCTAGCGACCACAAAACGAGGAGAAGAGAAGTAGCCCTTCGTCTTATGGCTTAAGTAATTGTGTTACCTAAAGTCAAATTGTCTATTTCTAACACATGGGTATATCATACTGCATAATGAGACCAACACTTGCAAAAGTATTTTTGGTGCTCAATAGAAATAGGGCAATGCTAACATAGAGAGTCTGACCTACCAGTTGGAGCATACGTTGCTGCTATAACGGTAGGAGATCTCACTCTCTCTAGGGTCAAGACTCTGTAGGTGATGCAAAAGGCTTATTCCACAATTAACTTAATTCCATCTTAAACGTATCTCCAAGTTAGGAGATGACATGACTCAACATTTGGATCTTGAGATATGAGACTTTGGGTCATATATCTAAGGTTCTATTACCATAGAACCAAGATCTGATAAAGTGTAAGTGGTGTATCCTAAGTTCACTTAGGGATACAAATTTCCATAGACCCACAGGAGAACAAGTAATTGTTGCTCATAGTGTGTTTTTCTTGGAAATGTCTTTCCTTGAAAAAGGCTAGTGGGAGGAGGTTATGACTTGGATTTAGTCCAAGGTCAACCACTTAGCACAAAAAGGATCAAAGATGGAATCTGAACCATATATGTAGGTTGTGGGCAACCAAGGATTCAGAAAATGTGGGAATAAGAATTGAATCGATTCATGTGTGCCTCCTAGCAAGGACAATGAATCCTCCCTTATGGATAAAGATTAAGTGGTTCTATACCTATCATTGGCAATGTTGTTTGGACCTTGTAAGACAAGAACCTCATCCATTAACTCCATGCAAATGGACTCATGGATTCAATCTCCTTTCAGGAGAATGAGTCGGATCAACCTCTCTTGAGAGCTTGACTCGCACGAAGCTTGTTTATTAAGGACAGCAACATTGATGTTCTTCACTTGTTACAAGTGGAAGATCTAAAGACTTGTTAGCCCTCATACACTTTAGTGTGTGTGGACAGGACTAATAAGTAAGCCAAAGATGGGGTACTAATCCTTTATAGATATATCTGATGGATATAAAAGGAGACCAGCTTGATAAATCCATAAAGCTTTCTAAAGAAAGCACTTGAGCCACAGTTTATGACTGTCCCTAAGAGTATGAGATTTCCTCATAGCTCACTCCTTATAGAACTCTTTGTTGGGGTATGCCCTTAAGGCTAATGTTTGAGGCCTTGGGATCTTTCAGTATCATGTATATGAACTCTTATGTTTATAAAGGCAATTGTTGTTATTCAGTATGTTACATTGTCTACTGCAATAAGTGTGCTTCTGAATAATGTCTCAATGCTGTTCAGCTAGGCTGACATGCTGTATTGTCCTTAGTCGAGATATCTTGGTGAACATGAGACAGCCTTGATATGATTGAGACTAATATGTGTTCTAATCTTATAGGATGCTTCGAGCATGGAATAAGATGTAGACTCATGGGTACATTGGATGTACTGGACAGACCCTACTAGGATATTCAATTGCTTGTCACAATGTGAATAATCCTTGTTTGCAACAAGTGGCACATGTCCTCTGACTTGAGATCACTTGTGTATCTAAATGATGATTGTCATTGTTTTGAGGTAGTTCAATATCATTTGAAACATAATGTTTATAGACTATCTTGGATAATGATCCTGAGTCAGGTTAGGACACTAGTGATAGATATAGGATTGCCGTCTCCTTGTTTAAGGAGTGTGATGTTCTAAAGGGCCCCCCCTAAATGAGATGATTGAGAATGTGTATGGCCATACCCAGGTGACTATGTTCATCTGATCTAATCATGCTCATCATATTGGAGCTACAGGCTTGACACGCTTGTCCAATAAGAACATCCAGTGGCAAAGGAAACATGTATGCCTAGTGAAGTGGATTCACACTTGTGCTGTGGTTTGGGTGTAGTCTTGGAAGACTCTTTCCTTTATATCGGGAGACAGTGATGTGTTGCTAGATACCCCTCACTGATCGTGATAACGTGAGTTATCGTTACCGACATTTAAAGGAAACCCTCAGGGTCGCACAATTTGAAGATATGGCTTACTTGAGTCAGATCGTGTGGACTGAATTGTTTGGGTTCAGTTTTAAAGGAGTTTAAACTCTGATTGTAAGTGAGATCTGATCTGATCATGTTTGATTGATTAGGGATTGAGATCGGTAAGCTTCGATCGAGAGAAGTGATGCTAGATCAGTGAGATCAGAAGCATCAAGAGATCAACGGTTAGATCTTGAACCATTTGGTTCAGAGAGAGATCTAGACCATGGCTTGGGTTGTTTTGGTTTGGTCTTTGAATCAAAAGCATTAGACCGAATTCCATTATACCGGTTCACATATGTGCGAACGGTTGGTTCAAGGTGGAAGCGTTTTAGGGCGGTTTGCTTTGAGTGGGCGATAGCTTCATGACTTTCCATATTGGGAAATCATGTAACGCCTCATCTCGGAAAATGCCTCAACGCATGTTGTCTTCTTGCTTGGTCGTCTATCCATTCGTGGAGAGGTTGGTCTCGACGACAACAAGGAGAGCTTCATCGCCCTAGCCGAAAGTATTTTTCCATCTCCTTCATACGACAAGAGCCTTGAAGCCTTGCTAGCACAAGGAACACAAGGAGTAGCCATCATCTACTTGTGTGCGCCACCTTTGGAGGAAAGCCCTTTCGCAATCTTACTTCCAAGGCACCATCCAATCTAATGGCGTTGGTATGAACTTCCTCTTGATCCATTCAATCATCTGAAGTTGATCATAAGAATATATTACATGCGATTTTGTTGAAACCCTAACATCCCATGCGAAAATGTTATATGCGCCACACTTAGGGTTTCGGCCCCCCCTCAAGAAAGGGGTATCTTCAATTGGTATCAAAGGATAGGTTCTTATATGTTCTTATGATTGCTTTGTGTGATCCATGTATGCTTGATGCTTAGATCTAAGATTTCTCTTCATGCGATTATACTAGTTGATAGTATGTTCTTGTTGCGCATGTATGAGATTTATTTATGTTGGCGCTAGTATGATGCTTACATAGTTGCGCATGTTGTTCTTGATGTTTTCACAAAACTTGATGACTTGCGCGTTTACAAGATCTAAGAGGCGCTTACTATAAACCCTTAGACGGGTTGATGGGGTTGAAAGCATCATCTAGTATAGATCAAATTAGTCTGATCAGACCATCTGACAGCCTAGATGGATTGACCAGATGGCACCTGTGCGCAAGCACAAGGTGGCTATAGGTCGATTGCATCACAGGCGTGTAGCGAGGTCTGATTGAGACAACCAGTGAACACACATGAGTTAGGCCCGGGGTCACACCCGCTTGCCAGAACTCATGTTGGTTGTTCAGCCCTTGGCGCATGCATGGTTGACCATTAGGTCAACTCGAGTCAGTTAGGACTTGGTGCATGCAAGGGCATGTTTCTAACTAGATTGATGAGTGGATCCCTATCAATGGACCGTTGTAAGGTTGTAGGGCACATAAGAAAATTAAAATTGATGCCAATGGGTTTTCAAAATTTTATTTTCTTTGTTATGGATCACATGTTGATTGAATGATGCCATGATGCTTGTTTATTTAATCTTATGTGGGTTGCCCTTTTAATGTGTGCTGTGCTGGGGCCTGCGAGCCTGGTAAATTATTATTTTCGTGATCTGCGAATCACAATTTTAATTAATTTATTGTATAATTGACCTGCGAGTCAAGCTTGTCTAGATAGATTAAAATGTATTTTAATTAGACAAGAGCACAAAAGCACACATCGCAGAGGCGCATTCAGCCGGTGGGCGCACCTGAGCTGCATTGAGCGCTAGGGCCCTGGGTTGGACCAGATGAGATGCAAAAGACCCAAGAAGGGCAAGTGAAGACTTAAGTTGATTTAAGGTCTTACTTAGGCTCTATGGGCTTTTACCACATAAGATCCATGCTTTCTTTTATTTTCTAAATACTTAGAATTGCATGAGTTATTTATCTTCTGCTATAGCCATAGGATTTGCCTGATAGTAAGAAGATAAAAGACCGTTAAAATCCAACGCTAAAATATCAAGCACGTAATGCCTTCTGGCGCGAAACCTCACTGTTCTGACTATCGTTGGGGCCGTGTTGTACCCACTCAGTGGGCACGCCCATCTATCTTCAGACGGTGTGTGATTTCACCTGCGTGTTACAGAGAAGGGATTTATCGCTTCTTGTTGCTCAGCATAGCACGTGGTGGTCCAGGGAGTAGGTCAGGTCAGCTTGACCATGTAGGCTACATATGGGGCATATGTTAGCTATATGGAGGCAGCCATCTGTGGGGTCAGAGACTGTGTTGTACCAACTCAGTTGGCACAGTCTGTTGGATTGCCCAGATGAAGGGGAATCGCACGGGTTGGCGATTGGCTGGGAATGCCTACCAGAAATTAGTGCTTGTACTCTCTGTGCATCTTATCTCGCCTGAGCGGGACGCGGAGACCAAGTATGAAATCTGGATCCCATCTCACTAAAAGAGTGTTACTCTTTCGGGCTGTTTTGCTGGATTTTTCAGCCAGATAAAATAGTGAGAAAAAGAATCTTTCTTAAGTCCTGGATTGATTCTTAACATTGATACTGACCTTGCTGTTCTTGCATTGTTGTAGATTCCTGCAGCAACGAACACCATGAGCTTCAATGTGCGATCCCTACTGGAAAGGGAGAAGTTTGCTGGGCCAAACTTCTCAGACTGGTTCGGACACCTTAAGATCGTTCTTAAGGCTGAGAGGAAACTGTATGTCCTCGAGACGGCTATACCGCCTCAACCCGCTGCGAACGCCGCAAGGGCGGTTCGCGATGCCTATGAAAAGCATGTCAATGATAGCATTGATGTCGCTTGCCTGATGCTAGCGTCTATGACGCCACCGCTGCAGCGTCAGCATGAGGATATGTCTGCTATAGAAATTATAGCAAACCTCAAGATGCTATATGCTGCACAGGCGAGGACTGAACGCTATAATCTGACCAAGCTTTTCTTTCAGAGCAAACTCTGAAGGGAAAGCCTTCAACCTCTGTCTTGATGTTCCCTCCCAGGAACAAGAAGAAGGGGAAGAAGGGCAAAGCCCCTGTCAAGAACTACAGTAAGGCTCTGAAACAAAAGGTGAAGCGGTCGAAGGACAACAGGTGTTTCCACTGTGGCCAGCTGGGTCACTGGAAAAAGGACTGTAAAGCTCTCCAAGGAGACAAGAAGGGAAGCATCGCTTCTGGCTCAGGTATTTTTGTGACTGAGGTCATGTTTTCTTCTTCTATATCATGGATGTTGGACACTGCATGTGGAGTTCACATTTGTTCAAATGTACAGGAACTCAAGAGAAGAAGACAGGTGGGACAGCATGAGGTGGACCTACGAGTTGGAAATGGGGCACGGGTTGCTGCTGTTGCTGTAGGGATTTATTACATCTCATTACCATCTTGACTTGTACTAGAACTGGACAATTGTTATTTTGTTCCAAGTATTACGAAAAATATTATCTCTATTCCTGCTCTTGTCAGGAAAGGATTCTCCTTTGAATGCAATATTTCAAAGTGTATTTTGTCTTATGATAATATTGTTTATGCTTCTGGATCAATTAACAATGGGTTATTCATGTTGGACATGGAATGTTCTATACAAAATATTGATAATAAGAAAGCCAAGTATGCTGATGACAGCACCTTATTATGGCATAGTCGTTTAGGCCATATTAACAAGAAACGCATTTAGCGGTTGCATGACCATGGACTGCTGGGATCATTCTCCTATGAGGAGATTGATACATGCAAAGCTTGTTTAATGGGAAAAATGACGAAGTCTCCTTTTCCTCACAAAGGTCAAAGGGCTTCAGGTTTACTTGACCTTATACACAGTGATGTGTGTGGGCCATTTAGTAAACATGCCAGAGGTGGCTATTCATACTTCATTACCTTTACTGATGATTTCAGTAGGTATGGTTATGTCTATCTTATGAGACATAAGAGTGAATCTTTTGACAAGTTCAAAGACTTCAAGAATGAAGTACAGAATCAGCTAGGCCGAAATATCAAGGCACTTCGTTCTGATCGAGGTGGAGAATACCTAAGTCGAGAGTTTACTGACTATCTGAAGGAGTGTGGGATTATCTCACAGCTCACTCCGCCAGGAACACCGCAATGGAATGGTGTGTCCGAGAGGAGGAACAGAACCTTACTGGATATGGTTCGTTCTATGATGAGTCAGGCTTCTCTACCTTACTCCTTTTGGGGATTTGCACTGGAAACAGCTGCAAAGGTACTAAACCGAGTGCCATCCAAGGCAGTTTCTAAAACTCCATATGAGCTATGGTATGGGAAACAGCCGAGCTTGACATTTATCAAGATCTGGGGTTGCGAGGCTGATGTCAAAAAGCTCGCCTCTGGGAAACTAGAGAGCAGATCTGAGAAATGTATCTTTGTCGGTTACCCTAGGGAAACTAAGGGTTATTATTTCTACGATCCCAAAGAGAACAAGGTATTTGTTGCTCGGACGGCAATTTTTCTTGAGAAGGAGTTCCTTCTGCAAGAGGCCAGTGGGAGAGAAATAAAGCTGGATGAGAATCCAGAGGAAGGACAAAGTAGTCAAGCACAGTTGGATGAGCCTGAGCCAGTTGAGCAGGTTATTGAACAACCTGAGGCTCAGATATCACGGGAACCGCGAAGATCGGGAAGGATCCGTCGACAGCCTGAGCGCTATGACGGAGTCTACATCATTGATAATGATGAACCCCTCACTTATGCGGATGCGGTCAGTGGACCGGAGTCAGCAAGATGGCTTGAAGCTATGCGAGCCGAGATGGACTCCATGTCAGATAACCAAGTCTGGGATTTGGTTGATCTGCCTCCAGGAGTAATCCCTATAGGCTGTAAATGGATCTTCAAGAAGAAGATTGACATGGATGGTAACGTGGTTACCTATAAAGGCAGGCTAGTTGCGAAAGGTTTCAAACAAATCTACGGGATAGATTATGATGAAACTTTCTCTCCTGTAGCCATGTTCAAGTCTTTTCGGATTCTTTTCGCAATAGCAGCATATTACGATTATGAGATCTGGCAGATGGATGTGAAGACCGCTTTCCTTAATGGAAAACTGGATGAGGATGTGTATATGACACAACCTGAAGGTTTCACTAATCCATCAGATCGTCATAAAATATGCAAGTTAAAGAAGTCCATTTATGGACTTAAACAAGCATCTAGAAGCTTGAATATTCGTTTTGATGAATCAATCTGTGAATTTGGTTTCATCAAGAACGAAGATGACCCGTGTGTATATAAGAGGTTTAGTGGGAGCGTGATTACTTTCCAAGTCCTCTACGTCGATGATATCTTAATCATTGGAAACGATATTCCTGAAATGCATGCTGTCAAAGCATGGCTAAGGAAATGTTTCCAGATGAAAGATTTAGGAGAAGCAGCCTATGTATTAGGTGTGAAGATCTACAGGGATAGATCTAAGAGGCTTCTCGGGCTGTGCCAGAGTACTTACATCGATAAAGTCCTGGAGAGATTCCATTTAGAGAATTCTAAAAGAGGATATCTTCCAGTCAGACATGGTCTGAATCTTTCAAAGAGTCAGTGTCCACAAACACAGACTGAGAAAGATGAAATGGACAATACCCCTTATGCTTCGGCTATTGGATCCATTATGTATGCGATGTTGTGTACTCGCCCAGACGTCACTTACGGGTTAAGCGTGACCAGTCGATTCCAAAGTAATCCAGGTCAGGCACACTGGATTGCGGTCAAGAACATTTTAAAATATCTGCGGAGGACCAAAGATATGTTCTTGATATATGGTGGTCAGGAAGAACTCAGTATAGAAGGATATACTGACGCTTCATTCCAATCGGACCAGGATGATTTCCGATCGCAATCAGGCTATGTTTTTAGCTTGAATGGAGGAGCAGTGGTGTGGAAAAGTTTCAAACAGTCTATTGTTGCTGATTCCACAACAGAAGCCGAGTATGTTGCAGCCTCGGAAGCATCCAAGGAGGCAGTGTGGATTCGTAAGTTCGTTCAAGAACTTGGTGTTGTTCCTTCGAGTGCAGATCCTTTGGTTATCTTCTGTGATAACACTGGAGCTATAGCACAAGCAAAGGAACCACGGTCGCACCAGAAGTCCAAGCACATACAGAGACGGTTTCACTTGATCCGGGAGATCATTGATCGAGGCAAGATCAAAATCTGCAAGGTTCATACAGATGACAATCTGGCTGACCCGCTTACCAAGCCTCTGGCGCAGCAGAAGCATGAGAAGCACTGTAATAATATGGGTTTGAGATTTCTCAACCATTAGATTAAGTGCAAGTGGGAGATTGTTGGGGTATGCCCTTAAGGCTAATGTTTGAGGCCTTGGGATCTTTCAGTATCATGTATATGAACTCTTATGTTTATAAAGGCAATTGTTGTTATTCAGTATGTTACATTGTCTGCTGCAATAAGTGTGCTTCTGAATAATGTCTCAATGCTGTTCAGCTAGGCTGACATGCTGTATTGTCCTTAGTCGAGATATCTTGGTGAACATGAGACAGCCTTGATATGATTGAGACTAATATGTGTTCTAATCTTATAGGATGCTTCGAGCATGGAATAAGATGTAGACTCATGGGTACATTGGATGTACTGGACAGACCCTACTAGGATATTCAATTGCTTGTCACAATGTGAATAATCCTTGTTTGCAACAAGTGGCACATGTCCTCTGACTTGAGATCACTTGTGTATCTAAATGATGATTGTCATTGTTTTGAGGTAGTTCAATATCATTTGAAACATAATGTTTATAGACTATCTTGGATAATGATCCTGAGTCAGGTTAGGACACTAGTGATAGATATAGGATTGCCGTCTCCTTGTTTAAGGAGTGTGATGTTCTAAAGGGCCCCCCCTAAATGAGATGATTGAGAATGTGTATGGCCATACCCAGGTGACTATGTTCATCTGATCTAATCATGCTCATCATATTGGAGCTACAGGCTTGACACGCTTGTCCAATAAGAACATCCAATGGCAAAGGAAACATGTATGCCTAGTGAAGTGGATTCACACTTGTGCTGTGGTTTGGGTGTAGTCTTGGAAGACTCTTTCCTTTATATCGGGAGACAGTGATGTGTTGCTAGATACCCCTCACTGATCGTGATAACGTGAGTTATCGTTACCGACATTTAAAGGAAACCCTCAGGGTCGCACAATTTGAAGATATGGCTTACTTGAGTCAGATCGTGTGGACTGAATTGTTTGGGTTCAGTTTTAAAGGAGTTTAAACTCTGATTGTAAGTGAGATCTGATCTGATCATGTTTGATTGATTAGGGATTGAGATCGGTAAGCTTCGATCGAGAGAAGTGATGCTAGATCAGTGAGATCAGAAGCATCAAGAGATCAACGGTTAGATCTTGAACCATTTGGTTCAGAGAGAGATCTAGACCATGGCTTGGGTTGTTTTGGTTTGGTCTTTGAACCAAAAGCATTAGACCGAATTCCATTAAACCGGTTCACATATGTGCGAACGGTTGGTTCAAGGTGGAAGCGTTTTAGGGCGGTTTGCTTTGAGTGGGCGATAGCTTCATGACTTTCCATATTGGGAAATCATGTAACGCCTCATCTCGGAAAACGCCTCAACGCATGTTGTCTTCTTGCTTGGTCGTCTATCCATTCGTGGAGAGGTTGGTCTCGACGACAACAAGGAGAGCTTCATCGCCCTAGCCAAAAGTATTTTTCCATCTCCTTCATACGACAAGAGCCTTGAAGCCTTGCTAGCACAAGGAACACAAGGAGTAGCCATCATCTACTTGTGTGCGCCACCTTTGGAGGAAAGCCCTTTCGCAATCTTACTTCCAAGGCACCATCCAATCTAATGGCGTTGGTATGAACTTCCTCTTGATCCATTCAATCATCTGAAGTTGATCATAAGAATATATTACATGCGATTTTTTTGAAACCCTAACATCCCATGCGAAAATGTTATATGCGCCACACTTAGGGTTTCGGCCCCCCTCAAGAAAGGGGTATCTTCAGTTTGACCTTGATGGACTAGGTTCAGTCGAGTGGTCAAATATTGGGTTTAAGCTCCGATTTTGATCGGAGGCTTTTTGCGATTGATTTAAACATAACATGGGGGCCCGCGACTTAAGTGTTAAATTGAATATTTATATTCAATTAATGCATAACTTAAGTCATGGGGGCCACGCACAACTTAAGTGAATATTTATATTAGATATATACATCACTTAAGTTGCGGATCCGCATCCATTAAGATATAATGGATCTAGGGGCTTATTAATTATCAAATTTCGTAATTAAATATAGCCCCGAAATCATCTATATAACTCATAAAACCTAGCCGTACACCTCTAATCTCTTCTCCAAGGCGACCACATGCAAGGAGATGTTGCCTACCTCTATGGATGACAAGTCTCATCCCCTCTAGGTGCTTGAGACCACCTTGGAGTTTCTTCTTTTCTCCATGGCGCATCCTTTGGAGGGATTGGCGCAAGAGGAGATGATATCCCCCTCTCCATGGCGCCTCCAAGAGAGAAGTGGTGCCACCTTGATGGTGACAACACCTTCTTCTTCCATGGGCGCAAAAGATGGTTTGGAGCCTTCTTCCTTCTTCGATGATGTATCCCTTGGAGGGATTGATGCATGAAGAAGGCTGATGGCGCAAGTGGAGAAAAGAGGAGAAGAAGAGAAGTGATGGTATCTCTTCTCATCATCATAGGCGCTTCTTGTTAGGTTGTTGCCTGTATTGGATGAGAAGGAGACTTACCTCATGGGCGCACCTGCATGGTGGCGCAAACAAGAGGGAAAGTGGCTAGACTTAAGATTGGCACAAGCGGTAGAGGTTTCTTCTCCTTGTGGCCATCTTCCTCCCTTCATCACCTCTTTGGCGCATCTTAGAGATGGCGAAGCAAAGAGGGCAGCGACATAGGCAATAGTATCTTCCTCCCGAAGGCTAGCACCAGGCGTGGAGTGAAGAGAATCTTGAGCAGTCCGTGTGTGCACGATTGTAGAGGGCAGACACTTATGTGCCTCTTCTTCATCATCACCAGCCCCTAGGATTATGCGAATAAAGGTATATTACTCTGACACATCCGATGGATCACTCGTAAGGGATCCTGGCTCTTAGGGTTATCCTGTTTCAGGCCATCGCTTACGCTATTATTAAAATTTTAAAATTGGCTCGGGGATTCCCAACATCTTCAACGTGGTGGAGCTGCTTCCTTTCTACGGTCCATTGGAGGAGCCATCGGACCCCGACGAGCCTCTACCCCATGTTTTCCGGGGGAGAACTTGATGGGGTCACCAAGCATGCAACATTCAAACAACGCGTTTTGAAAACATTTTGATAATTAAGTATAGCTTAATAAAACCCCTTAAGCTATCGTAGTTCGAAATTAGCTTGTTTTGGTCGATAATAGGGAAAACCGAAACTAATCAACAAGAGCAACCTAGCATGTGCTTCTAGATAAGTTGGAACTTTGAACAAACTTAAACATGCGGTTCTATAGCCTCAAATAGATCTAACATGCGGTTCTATCATAAGCAATAAAGCTACTCTAAGGGAGGAACTCACCTTGCACCCTTTGAGAATAGAAAGGGTGTCCTTCCCGTTCTTCACCGGTCCAATGGTGGAATCTCACGAAGTAGGGCCCTATGAGCTTACACACATGTCATTGCAGCATCCCACACATGCGTGGGTGAATTTTGAAAATAATATTAAGAGGCCAATACACAAGACAATCAAGGGGGAGGCTAGACTCCAAATTCCCTTGTTAACATAGTTTAGACTATCTAGGCTTAGGGGAAGAAAAGAGGGGATAGCTTGCTTGTCATCCCATGGCCTTGCGCCTCCTGCAGAAAGCAAGCGTGAGTGCAAAGGGGCTGTCCAACAAGTATCAAAGAACCACAACAACAAGTAACAAAGAGCAATGACCCAAAGGGGAAGAAGACTTAGCTAAAGTGGGGGTGGCTTGTTCTCGGCATGGAGTTGATGGCACCTTCTTGAGTCTCGAATGTGTCCAGCTCCTCCTCTTGATTGAAGGCTCTTCAAGGCTAGAGGGAGGAAGTGGCGTGAGCTCCCATCTTCAAGACAAGCGCATATGGTGGAAGAAGGTGGAAGAGCAAGAGGGGATGGAAAGGGGGCTCTCGGCAAGGGTTGGAAGGAGGAGAGGGGTTAGGTGACACACACCATTTGAAGACACACTTCAGAATTTGAAATTTCATTCAACACTAAGAACTTCACTTTACAAGAGGACTACATCATATAGGGGAGTCTCCAACGGTTATCTCCCTAAGCTCAAAACAAGTCACACAAGCAAGCATGATGTAGACAACTCAATGGGCTGATCTCTTCTTCCAAATGGGCGGTTGTTTGGAGTTTGAACTTTGGAGTCTTCAGCAGGTTAGTAAGCTCGAAATCTGAGATGAGAGTGGACTGAAGAGGCTGCTGATGGCTGACATTGCAGGCTGCAAATTGGCATGGGCGGCTGGCACTTGAAGGGACTGAAGTTGTTGCAAAGTGCAGGCTGCTCCTTGACTTTGGGGGCTGGCGCATGATGGACTGAAGTGGGCATTGTTTCAAGCTGCCCCTTGACTTTGATGGCTGGCGCATGTTGAGCTGAAATAGGTCATTGAGCTGGCTGCTCCTTGACTTGATTAGAGATGAAGGCAACTCCACATGGCTGCCAACTAGGATGGTGGAATTTGGGATGCTTGTGGTGTTGATCCATTGGGGTGGGCTGATTTCTTCATGAGTTGGGCTGATGGCCCATGGCATCTCTTGGAGTTGTCTTGACCTGATTTTGACTTGCATTCCAAGAATGGAGTTGACCTATACTATTACATTAATTTCATGCACTAACCTACTATACATAAGTGGCGGATCCTAGGCATGTAACTACATGGTGTAATTGGTGGGTGGATCTAACCTACCATATGATGCACCCTAGTCTAAGACAAAATAAGCAACAAAAGGGGGTCCTAAGGAAGCCATATCTAATGGCTAGGATAGCCATACCGAGAGGGCTTCTTTCGGACCCGGGTGGACCTCCGAAGATCCTGCTTTGGTCCCACATCAGCTCTCCCGGGGTGGGAAAAATTCTCCTCTGGAGAATTATCTCTGTACCCTTGGAGAAGCTCGGGTGCGGACCTAGCAAGCTCAGCCTCGGGAAGCCAGGCCTCCTCACCATCAGTAAATTTGATGCGGTAATAAAGCTGTACCTCATCAGGGGTGAGTCGGGTCTGGTCCTCGAGTATGGCCTCAATCTCTGAGTCGTGGTAAGTGTCTGGTTCTTGTATAGAGAGAGGCGGATGATATAGCGTCAGATCCTCCACATTGATGGTGGAGGATATCCCCAGTTCTGGTGGTAGGTCCAGGAGATAGGCATTATTGTTGACCTTCTTCAGAATAGTGAAGGGCCCGATGCCCTTGGCGTCCAACTTGCGGCCGGGTCCTTGGATGCGCTCCTCACGGACCCGCAACATTACCTGATCCCCTACAGAAAATACCTTCTCTCGGCGATGTTTATTAGTATCATCACGATATTGATTGACAGAGTCCTGAATCTTACTGAATAGCTCATGTTGTAATTGCGAAATATGAAAAGCATAATCTCGGGCCGAAATAGAGGTCTTGCAATGTTTAGGGGCAGAAAATAGGTCAATAGGCTTGTTAGGTTGGTATCCTAAGTTTGCTTGGAAAGGAGACAAACCAGTAGTCCTGTTTGGCACACTATTGTAGGAAAACTCAGCTGTAGGTAACAGCTTGTCCCAATCACTGGGGTGTTCTCCTACGAGGCTCCTAAGGATGCTCCCAAGTGATCTGTTGACCACTTCGGTCTGCCCATCCGTCTGGGGATGGTAGGCCGTTGAGAACTTCAGTTTTGTGCCTAATAGGGCCCATAGAGTCCTCCAGAAATGGCTGACAAACCTGGTGTCTCTATCCGAGACTATAGTGAGAGGGGTACCATGCTGCCTAACAATGTCTCTAAAGAAGATCCTAGCCATATGTGAGGCATCGGTAGTTTTAGTGCAAGGTATGAAATGAGCCATTTTTGTGAACCGGTCTACCACAACATAAATGGAGTCATGCCTAGCAGCAGTCCTAGGCAATCCTAGAACAAAGTCCATACTAATGTCCTGCCACGGTGCCTGGGGAATAGGCAGAGGGGTGTACAGTCCAAAATTGTGCTTCTGGACTTTAGTGGATTGACAGGTTCCACAGTGCCTAACTACCTTGGCCACATCTCGGTAGAGTTGAGGCCAAAAGAATCTTTCCTCGACCAAGGCACGGGTCTTCTCTCGACCATGGTGCCCAGCAGACCCTCCTCCATGGAGTTCCCAAATTAGGAAATCCCGGATTGAGGACTTAGGCACACAGAGTGTTGGCCCAAGGAAGAGATACCCATCCCTAAGGGTGTACATGGGGTGACTCATAGGATCTCTAGTCATATCATCATAAATAGCAGAAAAGTCAGGGCAATCTAGGTAAGCAGTTTTCATATGTTCAAATCCTACAAGTTCAGCATGCATAGTTTGTAAAATGAAGACTACCCTACTGAGAGCATCAGCAACTTTGTTGTTAGATCCAGATTTGTGTTTTAAGACAAAAGTGTACTGTTGTAAATATTCTACCCATTTGGCATGTCTAGCATTGAGTTTCCTTTGGGCACTAAGGTAAGATAGGGCTTGGTGGTCACTATTTAAGGTAAACTCATGGTGGAGAAGGTAGTGCCGCCAATGCCTCAAAGATTGAACCACGGCATAGAACTCTTTGTCGTAGGTTGAGTATTTCTGCTTGGCCTCATTCAGCTTTTCACTGAAGAAGGCAATAGGGTGACCTTCTTGGCTGAGGGTCCCACCTATGCCAATGCCAGAAGCATCACAATCAACCTCAAAGACCTTGCCAAAGTCAGGCAATCTTAAAACAGGGGCAGAGGTCATCCTACTCTTAAGCTCAGTGAAAGCCCTATTGGCAGACTTGGTCCAACTAAAGTCCCCTTGTTTCATGCAATTGGTGATAGGAGCTACTATGGTGCTAAAATTCCGTATGAACCTACGGTAGAAGGTAGCAAGGCCATGAAAACTCCTAACTTCAGTAAGGGTCTTGGGCTCTGGCCAGTCTAATATGGCTTGGACTTTGGATGGATCAGCTTGAAGCCCTAGGTTAGAAACAATAAACCCTAAAAAGACAACTTTTGGAGATAGAAAAGAACATTTCTTCAGATTGACATAAAGCTTTTCATCTCTAAGAAGGGTTAAAGTCTGCCTTAAGTGCCCTAGGTGCTCCTTTTGTGACTTACTATAGATAAGTATGTCATCAAAGTATACAACTAGGAACTTCCCTATGTAGGGTCTAAGCACTTGGGTCATAAGTCTCATAAATGTGGAAGGGGCATTGGTTAGCCCGAAAGGCATGACTAACCATTCATATAAGCCGTCTTTGGTTTTGAAGGCGGTCTTCCACTCATCCCCTTCTCTAATCCTAACCTGATGGTACCCACTCCTGAGGTCAAGCTTGGAAAACCATTTGGACCCTACTAACATATCTAGCATGTCATCAAGCCTAGGTATGGGGAACCTATACTTGATGGTAATCTTGTTAATAGCTCTACAATCTATACACATGCGCCAGCTGCCATCCTTCTTTGGGGTAAGAAGGGCTGGGACGGCGCAGGGACTTAGGCTTTCCCTGATGTAACCCTTACACAATAAATCGTCTACTTGTCTTTTGAGCTCCTCATGCTCGGTAGGGTTCATCCTATAGTGGGGTAGGTTGGGAAGAGAGGATCCTGGGACTAGGTCTATGGCATGTTGTATATCCCTAAGAGGTGGTAGTCCTTCAGGGAGGTCCTCTGGAGTGAGCTCACTAAATTCTTGGAGTAAAGATTCTACTTCTGGGGAAGGCTTCTCTTCTACTTCAGGGTTGACTTCTTTGATGACTAAGGTATAAAGGGGTTGATCTTCTATAATTTCCTTAGTGAAAGTTTGAGGCCTTATAAGTTGAATGGTAGGCTGGTCTTTCTTGGGTTCCTCTATCTTACCCTTACTAGTTGTGGCCCTAAGTTCTTTGGGAAGAGAGGGTTTCAACCTAATCTTTTGATCCTTATGGGTAAAGACATAGGTATTGGTCCGACCGTAGTGGACAACATCCATGTCATATAACCAGGGGCGTCCTAAGAGGATTTGAGCTACATCCATAGTAAGGACGTCGCACCAAATCTTGTCCTCATATGTACCAAACTGGATAGGTACGAGGCACCTATGGGTCACAGGGACACTGGTTTGGTTAACCCAGGAAATATTGTAAGGACTAGGTCGGGGTTCCATCTTGAGGTTCAGTTTTGTAGCAGCTATGTGGGAGACAGCATTGAGGCTGCTTCCACCATCAATGACCACCTTGCACATGTGACCATGGCATTTGGTGTAGGTGTGGAAGATACTGGTTCGGCGCCAGTCCTCAGTGGGGGTAGGTTTGACAAGGGTACATCTAACTACCCCTAAGGTGTTGAAGATATCATCACTACTGTCATAGTCATTGACTTCAATCTCTTGATCAGGGTCTTCCTCAAGGGTGGGCTCAGGGTCTATGTCTTCCTCAGTTAGGACCATGACCTTCATGACCTTCTTAGGACACTCTTTTGCAAAATGTCCCTTCTGCCTACAGTTATAACAAGTGGGGATGGAGTTGTCTGTAGTTTGAGCAGTTCTTGGTTTTGGGTTTGAGCTAGAAGGCAAGTGCATAGGAGCTGGCCTATAGATGGGCCGGGGAGGGAGGGCTTCCTTTCTATTCTTAAGTTTTTGTTCAACTTCTATGGCCCTTTGATAAGCTATCGCCGGGGTATCTAATTGAAAATAGGTCAAGGCCCTCTTAATGTCAGGTCTAAGGCCATTCTTGAATCGACTTAGGATCATACCTTGGTCTTCCTTGGCTTCACACCTAATGAGAAGTTCTTCTAGCTTAGATTGATAGGCTTCTACAGTAGAGGAGCCTTGAGTGTGACTATTAAGTTCATCCTTAAGCTTTTGCATGAAACCAGGTGGGACATACTTTTGCCTAAGTAGGTATTTCATTTCATCCCAAGATTCAACGGGTGGCTTACCATCCCTTTCTATAGTTCTTTCGACATGGGTCCAGTAGAGTCTAGCGGATCCTTCTAATAGGCACTTTGTGAACCTAACCTTACTTTCATGGTGCATAAGGCTATATTCAAAGTATTGGTCTAACTTTGTGGCCCAATCTAGGAACTCCTTGGGGTTAAGAGACCCACCAAAAGTAGGGGGGTTGATCTTGATGGCACGTTGCACATCATACTCTCTAGGTCTATGATAGGGGGCTTGTGGGGCATGAGGCCCTTCCCATTCGGTTTGAGCATGATTGACTCTAGGGGTGTGTGAAGGAGATCCTTGAACATTTGGTTCCCTTGGGTGGGATCCACTATTAGGTCGGCTAGTAGTTTGGGGATCCATCTTAGAGTTAGACTCTAGGGTGTTAAGCCTATTGTCTATAACACCTATGGAGTGTTGAAGGGTTGCTAGGGTTTCTCTAAGGGAGGCCATTTCAATTGAGAGTGTAAGTACCCCTTAAGATAAGGGGGGTCCCCTTCTAGGGGGAGCATAACCCTAAAGCATATGGCGCATAAAATTTTCTTCTTGCGGAACTAGGGTTATTGGATCGATATGCATGCTAAAAGATCAACTTGATAATAAGAAAACAATCATACCATCGCCATGGGAAGATGTTTCCTTGGAAGCAAAGATCAAAGTAGATCTTCTCCTTGTCGTCACACACAAGATGATGTCGCTATCTCTCTTGGTGCCCCTTGTGCTAGCAAGGTTCCAAGAGGTCCTTGTCGAGTGAAGGGAAAATGAGATCTCTTTCTTCTTGGCCGAATCCTCCTCAACCTTCAAAGCGTCGCCCCACTCACGAGAGAGACGAGAGGAATATGGGCGAGAGGAATATCTCCGAGCGAAAATAGAGTATATTCTATTTTGATGAGCGCACTCTCCAAATGGAGATCATGGTTACTAAAAATAGTAACCACTCCTCACCACAACGTTCACGCCAAGTGAACTTGTCGCCTACTCCTCTCCCTATGAACCAAGCGCTCATTTAGTGAGCCGGTTCACTTTGGTTCGGTTTAAGAACCAATCAAGCCAATGATCTAGTCTAGATCTTAAATAAACCCTAAGGTTCACGATCTAACCGTCGATCTCAACGATGCCCCTGATCTGACCGATCTGGCATACATTCTCTCGATCGAAGCTTACCGATCTCAAGCCCTAATCAATCAAACATGATCAGACCAGATCTCACTCACAATCAGAGATTAGATCCCTTTAAACTGAACCCAAACAATTCAGTCCACACGATCTGACTTAATTAAGCCATATCATCAAATTGTGCGACCCTAAGGGTTTCCTTTAAATGTCGGTAACGATAACTCACGTTATCACGATCAGTGAGGGGTATCTAGAAACACATCACTGTCTCCCGATAGAAAGGAAAGAGTCTTCCAAGACTACACCCAAACCATAGCACAAGTGTGACTCAAATCACTAGGCATGCATATTTCCTTTGCCACTGGATGTTCTTATTGGACAAACCTGTCAAGCTCGTAATTCCAATATGATGAGCATGATTAGAACAGATGAACACAGTCACCTGGGTATGGCCATACACTTTCTCAATCATCTCATCCAGGGGGCCCCTTTAGAACATCACACTCCTTAAACAAGGAGACGGCAATCCTATGTCTATCACTAGTGCTCTAACCTGACTCAAGCTCACCATCCAAGATAGTCTATAATCATTATGTTTCAAATGATATTGAACTATCTCAAAACAATGACAATCATCATTTAGAAAACACAAGTGATCTCAAGTCAGAGGAAATGTGCCACTTGTCATATCCAAGGAATATTCACATTGTGACAAACAATTGAACATCCTAGTAGGGTCTGTCCAGTACATCCCATGTACCCATGAGTCTACATCTTATTCCATGCTCGAAGCATCCTATAAGATTAGAACACATATTAGTCTTAACCATATCAAGGCTGTCTCATGTTCACCAAGATATATCGACTAAGGACATAATAGCTTGTCAGCCCAGCTGAACAGCTTTGAGACATTATTCAGAAGAACATATATTGCAGCAGACAATGTAGCTAACTGAATAACAACCATGCCTTTATAAACATAACAGTTTATTACATGATACAGATACATTCCCACAGGCCTCAAACATTAGCCTTAAGGGCATACCCCAACAATCTCCCACTTGCACTTAATCTAATGGTTGAGAAATCTCAAACCCATATTATTACAGTGCTTCTCATGCTTCTGCTGCGCCAGAGGCTTGGTAAGCGGGTCTGCCAGATTGTCATCTGTATGAACCTTGCAGATTTTGATCTCGCCACGATCTATGATCTCCCTGATCAAATGAAACCGTCTCTGTATGTGCTTGGACTTCTGGTGCGACCGTGGTTCCTTTGCTTGTGCGATTGCTCCAGTGTTATCACAAAAGATAACCAAAGGATCTGCACTCGAAGGAACAACACCAAGTTCTCTCACGAACTTACGAATCCACACTGCCTCCTTGGATGCTTCCGAGGCTGCAACATACTCGGCTTCTGTTGTGGAATCAGCAACAGTTGACTGTTTGAAACTTTTCCACACCACTGCACCTCCATTCAAACTAAAAACATAGCCTGATTGCGATCGGAAATCATCCTGGTCAGACTGGAACGAAGCGTCAGTATATCCTTCAATACCGAGTTCTTCCTGACCACCATATATCAAGAACATATCTTTGGTCCTCCGCAGATATTTTAAAATGTTCTTGACTGCAATCCAGTGCGCCATACCTGGATTACTCTGGTAACGACTGGTCACGCTTAACCCGTAAGCGACGTCTGGGCGAGTACACAACATCGCATACATAATGGATCCAATAGCCGAAGCATAAGGCGTATTGTCCATTTCATCTTTCTCAGTCTGTGTTTGTGGACACTGACTCTTCGAAAGATTCAGACCATGTCTGACTGGAAGATATCCTCGTTTAGAATTCTCTAAATGAAATCTCTCCAGGACCTTTTCGATGTAAGTACTCTGGCACAGCCCGAGAAGCCTCTTAGATCTATCCCTGTAGATCTTCACACCTAACACATAGGCTGCTTCTCCTAGATCTTTCATCTGGAAACATTTCCTCAGCCATGCTTTTACAGCATGCATTTCAGGAATATCGTTTCCAATGATCAAGATGTCATCGACGTAGAGGACTAGGAAAGTAATCACGCTCCCACTAAACCTCTTATATACACACGGGTCATCCTCGTTCTTGATGAAACCAAATTCGGTAACTGAGTCATCAAAACGAATATTCCAGCTTCTAGATGCTTGTTTAAGTCCATAAATAGACTTCTTTAACTTGCATATCTTATGACGATCTGCTGGATTAGTGAAACCTTCTGGTTGTGTCATGTAGACATCCTCATCCAGATTTCCATTAAGGAAAGCTGTTTTCACATCCATCTGCCAAATCTCATAATCATAATATGCAGCTATCGCGAAAAGAATCCGAATAGACTTAAACATGGCTACAGGAGAGAAAGTTTCATCATAATCTATCCCGTAGATTTGTTTGAAACCTTTCGCAACTAGCCTGCCTTTATAGGTAACCACGTTACCATCCATGTCAATCTTCTTCTTGAAGATCCACTTACAGCCTATAGGGATAACTCCCGGAGGCGGATCAACCAAATCCCAAACTTGGTTATCTGACATGGAGTCCATCTCGGCGCGCATAGCTTCAAGCCATCTCGCTGACTCCGGTCCACTGACCGCATCCGCATAAGTGAGGGGTTCATCATTGTCAATGATGTAGACTCCATCATAGCGCTCAGGCTGTCGACGGATCCTACCCGATCTTCGCGGTTCCCGTGATATCTGAGCCTCAGGTTGTTCAATAACCTGTTCTACCAGCTCAGGAACATCCAACTCTGCTTGAGCACTTTGTCCTTCCTCTGGATTCTCATCCAGTTTTATTTCTCTCCCACTGGCCTCTTGCAGAAGAAACTCCTTCTCAAGAAATATGGCCGTCCGAGCAACAAAAACCTTGTTCTCCTTGGGATCGAAGAAATAATAACCCTTAGTTTCCTTAGGGTAACCGACAAAGATACATTTGTCAGATCTACTCTCTAGTTTCCCAGAGGCGAGCTTTTTGACATAAGCCTCGCAACCCCAGATCCTGATAAATGTCAAGCTTGGCTGTTTCCCATACCATAATTCATATGGCGTCTTTGAAACTGCCTTGGATGGCACTCGGTTTAGTACCTTTGCAGCTGTTTCCAGTGCAAAACCCCAAAAGGAGTAAGGAAGAGTAGCCTGACTCATCATAGAACGAACCATATCAAGTAGCGTTCTATTTCTCCTCTCGGACACACCATTCCATTGCGGTGTTCCTGGTGGAGTGAGCTGTGAGATAATCCCACACTCCTTTAGATAGTCAGTAAATGCATGACTTAGGTATTCACCACCTCGATCTGAGCGAAGTGCCTTGATATTACGGCCTAGCTGATTCTGTACTTCATTTTTGAACTCTTTGAACTTGTCAAAAGATTCACTTTTATGTCTCATCAGATAGACATAACCATATCTACTGAAATCATCAGTAAAGGTAATGAAGTACTGATAGCCACCTCTGGCATGTTTACTAAATGGCCCACACACATCACTGTGTATAAGGTCAAGTAAACCTGAAGCCCTTTGACCTTTGTGAGGAAAAGGTGACTTCGTCATTTTACCCATCAAACAAGCTTTGCATGTATCAATCTCCTTATAGGAGAATGATCCCAGCAGTCCATTTTCATGCAACCGCTTAATGCGTTTCTCGTTAATATGGCCTAAACGACTATGCCATAGCAAGGTGCTGTCATCAGCACACTTGGCTTTCTTAATATCAATTTGCTGTATTGAACATTCCATGTCCAACATGAATAACCCATTGTTAATTGAACCAGTTGCATAAACAATATTATCATAAGACAAAATACACTTTGAAATATTGCATTCAAAGGAAAACCCCTTCCTGACAAGAGCAGGAATGGAGATAATATTTTTAGTTATACTGGGAACAAAGTAACAACTGTTTAGTTCCAATACAAGTCCAGATGGTAAAGAAATAAAGTAGTCTCCTACAGCAACAGCAGCAACCCGTGCCCCGTTTCCAACTCGTAGGTCCACCTCATGCTGTCCCACCTGCCTTCTTCTCTTGAGTTCCTGTACATTTGAACAAATGTGAACTCCACATGCAGTGTCCAACACCCATGATACAGAAGAAGAAAACATGACCTCAGTCACGAATATACCTGAGCCAGAAGCAAAGCTTCCCCTCTTATCTCCTTGGAGCGCTTTACAGTCCTTTTTCCAGTGACCCAGCTGGCCACAGTGGAAACACCTGTATTCCTTAGACCGCTTGACCTTCTGCTTCAGAGCCTTGCTGTAACTCTTGACAGGGGCCTTGCCCTTCTTCCCCTTCTTTTTGTTCCTAGAAGGAACCATCAAGACAGAGGTTGAAGGCTTACCCTTCAGAGTCTCCTCAGTGGTCAAGAGCATATTCAGCAGCTCTGCCGGAGTACAATCGATTTTGTTCATATTAAAATTAATAATGAACGCGTCGAATGACGGCGGGAGAGACTGCAGAATAATATCCACAGCAAGCTCCTGGTTGATGGTATGCCCCAGTTTCTCTAGAGCCTCCTTGTGCCCAATCATCTTGAGCACGTGAGCTCCCACTGGGCTCCCTTCAGCCAGTTTGCTCTGAAAGAAGAGCTTTGTCAAATTATAGCGTTCAGTCCTCGCCTGTGCAGCATACAGCATCTTGAGGTTTGCTATAATCTGTATAGCCGACATATCCTCATGCTGACGCTGCAGCGGTGGCGTCATAGACGCTAGCATCAGGCAAGCGACATCAATGCTATCATTGACGTGCTTTTCATAGGCATCCCGAACCGCCCTTGCGGCGTTCGGAGCGGGCTGCGGCGGTATCGCCGTCTCGAGGACATACAGTTTCCTCTCTGCCTTAAGAACGATCTTAAGGTGTCCAAACCAGTCAGAGAAGTTCGGCCCAGCAAACTTCTCCCTTTCCAGTAGGGATCGCACATTGAAGTTCATGGTGTTCGTTGCTGCAGGTATCTACAACAATGCAAGAACAGCAAGGTCAGTATCAATGTATAAGAATCAATCAGGACTTAAGAAAGATTCTTTTTCTCACTATTTTATCAGGCGTGAAAAATCCAGCAAAACAGCCCGAAAGAGTAGAACTCTTTTAGTGAGATGGGATCCAGATTTCATACTTGGTCTCCGCGTCCCGCTCAGGCGAGATAAGATGCACAGAGAGTACAAGCACTAGTTTCTGGTAGGCAGTCCCTGCCGATCGCCAACCCGTGCGATTCCCCTTCATCCGGGCAGTCCAGCAGACTGTGCCAACTGAGTTGGTACAACACAATCTCTGACCCCACAGATGGCTGCCTCCATGTGCTACCATATGCGCCACATATGTAGCCTACATGGTCAAGCTGACCCGACCTACTCCCTGGACCACCACGTGCTATGCTGAGCAACGAGAAGGGATAAATCCCTACTCTGTAACACGCAGGTGTAATCCCGCACCATCTGAAGATAGATGGACGTGCCCACTGAGTGGGTACAACACGGCTCCAACGATAATCAGAACAGTGAGGTTTCGCGTCAGAAGGCTTACGAGCTTGATATTTAAGCGTTGGATTTTAACGGTCTTTTATCTTCTTGCCTATCATGCAATTCCTATGGTGATAGCAGAAGATAATTTAATCATGCAATTCTAATATTAAGCAATAAAAGAAAGCATGTATCTTATGTGGTAAAAGCCCATAGCCCTAGAAGACCTTAACCTAACTTAAGTCTTCATTTGCTCTTCATGGGTCTTTAGCTGCTTATCTGGCCCAAACCTGGGCCCAAGCGCCAATTACAGCACAGGTGCGCCCACCAGGGAAAATGCGCCT
Organism: Costus lasius; assembly: GCA_027563935.2. NCBI lineage: Eukaryota > Viridiplantae > Streptophyta > Magnoliopsida > Zingiberales > Costaceae > Costus > Costus lasius. The sequence goes on from CM050452.1 coordinate 52,541,656, forward strand.
GGTCCTAGGGTCGAACCCTAGACCTCCCACCTGGTCCAGCCACTTGCTGTATGCGCCTCTGCCAAGTGTGCTCTGTGCTCTTGTCTAATTAAATTACAAATTTAACTATCTAGACAAGAGTGACACGCAGGTCACTTACATTTATAAATTAAAACACAGTGATGCGCAGATCACAATAATTAATTTACAATTGTTTAATACAGGCTCGCAGGCCCCAGCACAGCACACAATTAATATGGGCAGCCCACATAAGACTAAATAACCAAGCATATGCATCAATCAATAACCATGTGATCCAATCATAAAAATTAAAATTTTTGAAAACCCCATGGGATCAATTTTAATTTTTCCTTATTTGCCCTACAACCTTACAACGGTCCATCACTAGGGATCCACTCATCCAACCTAGTCAGATCCACTGCCCTTGCATGCACCAAGTCCTAACTGACTTGAGTCGACCATAGGGTCAACCATGCATGCGCAAGGGCTGAATGACCACACAGAGTTCTGGCAAACGGGCGTGACCCCGGGCCTAACTCAGGTGCGTTCATAAGTCGTCTCAAGCAGACATCGCTACACACCTGTCTGCAGTCGACCTATAGCCACCATAGGCTTGCGCCAAGGTGCTATTTGATCGACCCATTCAGGCTGTCAGATGATCTGATCAGACATTCTGGATCTAACCTAGGGGTTGACTTCAACCCTAATAACCCGTCTAAGGGTTTATAGTAAAGCCTTAGATCTATAATGAGTCGCGCAAGTATTCAAGTGTTGTAAAACAAAAACAAGATGCGCCAACTTACAACATACATGCGCCAATAGATGGAAACATATTTCATACATGAAGTTTCGCAAGATGATAAAACCTATCATGCAACTTTCGCATGTAATATAGATCTAAGCATATGGAATCACAAGGCCAAAGCAATCATAACGAACATGCATTCAACCAAAGCTCTGATACCAATTGTAAGTACCCCTTAAGATAAGGGGGGTCCCCTTCTAGGGGGAGCATAACCCTAAAGCATATGGCGCATAAAATTTTCTTCTTGCGGAACTAGGGTTATTGGATCGATATGCATGCTAAAAGATCAACTTGATAATAAGAAAACAATCATACCATCGCCATGGGAAGATGTTTCCTTGGAAGCAAAGATCAAAGTAGATCTTCTCCTTGTCGTCACACACAAGATGATGTCGCTATCTCTCTTGGTGCCCCTTGTGCTAGCAAGGTTCCAAGAGGTCCTTGTCGAGTGAAGGGAAAATGAGATCTCTTTCTTCTTGGCCGAATCCTCCTCAACCTTCAAAGCGTCGCCCCACTCACGAGAGAGACGAGAGGAATATGGGCGAGAGGAATATCTCCGAGCGAAAATAGAGTATATTCTATTTTGATGAGCGCACTCTCCAAATGGAGATCATGGTTACTAAAAATAGTAACCACTCCTCACCACAACGTTCACGCCAAGTGAACTTGTCGCCTACTCCTCTCCCTATGAACCAAGAGCTCATTTAGTGAGCCGGTTCACTTTGGTTCGGTTTAAGAACCAATCAAGCCAATGATCTAGTCTAGATCTTAAATAAACCCTAAGGTTCACGATCTAACCGTCGATCTCAACGATGCCCCTGATCTGACCGATCTGGCATACATTCTCTCGATCGAAGCTTACCGATCTCAAGCCCTAATCAATCAAACATGATCAGACCAGATCTCACTCACAATCAGAGATTAGATCCCTTTAAACTGAACCCAAACAATTCAGTCCACACGATCTGACTTAAGTAAGCCATATCATCAAATTGTGCGACCCTAAGGGTTTCCTTTAAATGTCGGTAACGATAACTCACGTTATCACGATCAGTGAGGGGTATCTAGCAACACATCACTGTCTCCCGATAGAAAGGAAAGAGTCTTCCAAGACTACACCCAAACCATAGCACAAGTGTGACTCAAATCACTAGGCATGCATATTTCCTTTGCCACTGGATGTTCTTATTGGACAAACCTGTCAAGCTCGTAATTCCAATATGATGAGCATGATTAGAACAGATGAACACAGTCACCTGGGTATGGCCATACACTTTCTCAATCATCTCATCCAGGGGGCCCCTTTAGAACATCACACTCCTTAAACAAGGAGACGGCAATCCTATGTCTATCACTAGTGCTCTAACCTGACTCAAGCTCACCATCCAAGATAGTCTATAATCATTATGTTTCAAATGATATTGAACTATCTCAAAACAATGACAATCATCATTTAGAAAACACAAGTGATCTCAAGTCAGAGGAAATGTGCCACTTGTCATATCCAAGGAATATTCACATTGTGACAAACAATTGAACATCCTAGTAGGGTCTGTCCAGTACATCCCATGTACCCATGAGTCTACATCTTATTCCATGCTCGAAGCATCCTATAAGATTAGAACACATATTAGTCTTAACCATATCAAGGCTGTCTCATGTTCACCAAGATATATCGACTAAGGACATAATAGCTTGTCAGCCCAGCTGAACAGCTTTGAGACATTATTCAGAAGAACATATATTGCAGCAGACAATGTAGCTAACTGAATAACAACCATGCCTTTATAAACATAACAGTTTATTACATGATACAGATACATTCCCACAGGCCTCAAACATTAGCCTTAAGGGCATACCCCAACAGAGAGGGCACTCACCTCATGGTCAATAGCTTGATTGAGACCATAGGGGGCACCGGATCTAGTAGCCATTTTCGAAATGAGTAAAGTTTTTGAAAATAGACCCTAAGGTGATAAATATAGCTAGTCAAATTCTTTCAAGCACCTAGGTCCAAAAATCGCCTTAGTAGTAGGAAAATAAAGTTTTGGTCTTATAAAATCCTACTCTAAGAGCCTAAGCTCTGATACCAAGTTGATGGGGTCACCAAGCATGCAACATTCAAACAACGCGTTTTGAAAACATTTTGATAATTAAGTATAGCTTAATAAAACCCCTTAAGCTATCGTAGTTCGAAATTAGCTTGTTTTGGTCGATAATAGGGAAAACCGAAACTAATCAACAAGAGCAACCTAGCATGTGCTTCTAGATAAGTTGGAACTTTGAACAAACTTAAACATGCGGTTCTATAGCCTCAAATAGATCTAACATGCGGTTCTATCATAAGCAATAAAGCTACTCTAAGGGAGGAACTCACCTTGCACCCTTTGAGAATAGAAAGGGTGTCCTTCCCGTTCTTCACCGGTCCAATGGTGGAATCTCACGAAGTAGGGCCCTATGAGCTTACACACATGTCATTGCAGCATCCCACACATGCGTGGGTGAATTTTGAAAATAATATTAAGAGGCCAATACACAAGACAATCAAGGGGGAGGCTAGACTCCAAATTCCCTTGTTAACATAGTTTAGACTATCTAGGCTTAGGGGAAGAAAAGAGGGGATAGCTTGCTTGTCATCCCATGGCCTTGCGCCTCCTGCAGAAAGCAAGCGTGAGTGCAAAGGGGCTGTCCAACAAGTATCAAAGAACCACAACAACAAGTAACAAAGAGCAATGACCCAAAGGGGAAGAAGACTTAGCTAAAGTGGGGGTGGCTTGTTCTCGGCATGGAGTTGATGGCACCTTCTTGAGTCTCGAATGTGTCCAGCTCCTCCTCTTGATTGAAGGCTCTTCAAGGCTAGAGGGAGGAAGTGGTGTGAGCTCCCATCTTCAAGACAAGCGCATATGGTGGAAGAAGGTGGAAGAGCAAGAGGGGATGGAAAGGGGGCTCTCGGCAAGGGTTGGAAGGAGGAGAGGGGTTAGGTGACACACACCATTTGAAGACACACTTCAGAATTTGAAATTTCATTCAACACTAAGAACTTCACTTTACAAGAGGACTACATCATATAGGGGAGTCTCCAACGGTTATCTCCCTAAGCTCAAAACAAGTCACACAAGCAAGCATGATGTAGACAACTCAATGGGCTGATCTCTTCTTCCAAATGGGCGGTTGTTTGGAGTTTGAACTTTGGAGTCTTCAGCAGGTTAGTAAGCTCGAAATCTGAGATGAGAGTGGACTGAAGAGGCTGCTGATGGCTGACATTGCAGGCTGCAAATTGGCATGGGCGGCTGGCACTTGAAGGGACTGAAGTTGTTGCAAAGTGCAGGCTGCTCCTTGACTTTGGGGGCTGGCGCATGATGGACTGAAGTGGGCATTGTTTCAAGCTGCCCCTTGACTTTGATGGCTGGCGCATGTTGAGCTGAAATAGGTCATTGAGCTGGCTGCTCCTTGACTTGATTAGAGATGAAGGCAACTCCACATGGCTGCCAACTAGGATGGTGGAATTTGGGATGCTTGTGGTGTTGATCCATTGGGGTGGGCTGATTTCTTCATGAGTTGGGCTGATGGCCCATGGCATCTCTTGGAGTTGTCTTGACCTGATTTTGACTTGCATTCCAAGAATGGAGTTGACCTATACTATTACATTAATTTCATGCACTAACCTACTATACATAAGTGGCGGATCCTAGGCATGTAACTACATGGTGTAATTGGTGGGTGGATCTAACCTACCATATGATGCACCCTAGTCTAAGACAAAATAAGCAACAAAAGGGGGTCCTAAGGAAGCCATATCTAATGGCTAGGATAGCCATACCGAGAGGGCTTCTTTCGGACCCGGGTGGACCTCCGAAGATCCTGCTTTGGTCCCACATCAGAACTCCTCAAAGCGCGCAGCGGAAGATGATGCAGGAGCAAACAGCATGAAAGAAAGGGAAAATCTGGCCCCGACGGTGACCCAAAAATTTTCCACAGAAAGTTCCTCGAGGTAGCCAGTGACGGAAGCCACGCCCCGTGAGTCCTGCGGACAACTACCTGATTCGGGGGCGGCTTCACATGCACAAGTCCGATTTTTCATAGAAAGTTCATCGGGGTACCCACCGATGAAAACCACGCCCCGTGGGTCCTGTGGACAACTATCGGGTGCACAAGTCCGATTTTTCGTAGAAAGTTCCTCGGGGTACCCAATGACGAAAACCTCACCCCGTGGGTCCTGCGAATAGCTCCCCGGAGAAATCTTGGAATCGGAGGCGGATCCACATGCACAAGTCGGAACTCCCACAGAATGTTCCTCGGGTCACCCAGTGACGAAAGTCACACCCCGTGACTTCTGCAGACAGCTACCCGAAGCCGCAAAACTGCCCCGATGACCCCATTTCGACGTATACAACCCACCCTACCATGTTGCTCCACCTCATGAAGAGCCAAAGGAGCCCAACAAGGTGGTTATTCGGCGATCTCAACGTCCATCTCACCCACCGGACCGCTTTGTGGGTATTATCAGCCCACTCTCCATCCACACCGAAGTGACCCGACCCAAGGACGTTACTACCCAACCCTCGAAGAGCCCAAGTCCAGATGGGCCTCACAACCACATCAGCAACACGACCCAAGAGAAAGCCGCGACGATCGTTATGCAAACTAGCACTTCAAAATTCTGCTGCTTTGTCGCGGTATGCTCCGAGCGCATCTGATTGCCTAACCGCCTCCGTACGAAGACCAGAAGAACATGCAAGCAGCTTCAAGAATATTAGGTAGAAGTATGTTTCTCTTTTGTCTTGTAGCTGCAGCTTGACTACTTTATTGGCTCCAAGAGTAGGTAGTTGTTAAAGTAGCTTGTCTTTTTCTGCTTTGTCTTGTTCCCTCCCCTCTTGTTCTATAAAAGAGGAGGCTGGGGTGTTGTGTTCCTTATTCCTCTTGGTGGAAGAGTACTCCTGGTGAGCTGAAAGCCTCCAGCGCTTGTAGAAGTAGAAGTCGAAGTCGGCGTTTCGCCTTCAAAGTTTGTAAGAGTCATGGTCGGTGCCTCGACTTCGAAGTGTTTCCTTCCTAGTTTCGAATAAGTAAAGTAAATCCCACCACCTCCGGTGGGTCAGGTCCGCCTGTGTTTTCATTTCATCGTGTTCATTTCCGTTATGATTTCCGATCTTCCACGGGTATCCATTCGTCGGAGACGTGGACGTTCCACTGTTCTTTGGTTTGTTTCAGGAGCATAGGTGTGCGAGCTGTGCCCTGCGAATCCTCTACTTCCCATTGTGATGTGCTGAGCTTAAAATCTGCTGCGTGAGAGTGCTAAATTGCTACGATGTTAGTGCGTTACATTCTGTAGTTGCATGCCGTTGTGTTCTTCCTCATTCGTGTTGCCCCGATCGAACTCGAGAATGATTTCATCGTGTTTTCTGCTGCATTTCCGAAGCGATTTTCACTTCCCTCGTCTAAAGACCCTCTCTCGTTTTCGCGTGCATTGTGTAATCCTTAGAGTATGGCTTTAAGGACCATCCCTCCTACAGTTGCTTCATCAACAACCCTAGGCAGTAGGCAGCAGGCACCTAGATATCGAACACATTCTATCTATGAAGATGATCGTTCTATGCGGTGACAATTACTATTTGACATTTGCCGATACTACGATCACCATGGCCTTGCCGAACTCTGCTCGCAATAACATCCGAGATAACACCTACTGGTGCTTTCACCCGGAGCCTGCAGCCCCAGAGGACCACACTATACCGCTTGACGTTGATATAGGATCTTCCATTAGTGGCCAGCCTCGGATAGCAGCCCGACCCTCTACAGATGACATGCTCCACCTCATCTGCCAAGAACAACTGAACCAAGGAAAGCATCTCGCTAGTCTAATTGAAACGGTGAAATCTATTAAGCTGTTCCTACACTGCAATCTATCAGACCCACCCCTGCGCGAAGAAGACGAAGAGGATGATACCATTCATGTCTTAGACTCCTCGGACCCCGCTGATGACGTCGATGACCCTGGTGAGTGCAGCAAGTACAGCTGCAGCTTAGTAAGTCTTCCCCCACTCTTTTGATACTTATCTATACTCTGTGCATCGAGGACGATGCAAACTTTTGCTTTGGGGGAGATTTACTCGTTTTGAAACTTTGCTTTATGGTTTGGGTCATCGTGATGAACTTTGCTTTGCGATGAACTCTACTTTATGCTTTGTTGAAGTAATGTACGTCATGTTCCGAACTTTACTCAATTTAATTGATGTATGGTGAACACTTTCATGATATGCTTTTATAATGTTTTGGAACTTTGCTGACAGCCTTGGTTGCTTTTAAACTATACGCAAAATTCTAGCTGAAACTTTTTTTTGCAATTATTGATTAAAAATTTATCATTCATGATTGATTTACCTTATTTATGATTGATTTATCTCATCTCTAATTGATTTGTACTCCCCCCACTACTTTGAGTGTTGGGGTATGCCCTTAAGGCTAATGTTTGAGGCCTTGGGATTATATCAGTATCATGTATAAACTCTATGTTTATAAAGGCAATGGTTGTTATTCAGGTTGTTACATTATCTGCTGCAATATGTATACTTCTGAATAATGTCTCAATGCTGTTTAGCTTGGCTAACATGCAGTATTGTCCTTAGTCGACATATCTTGGTGAACATGAGACAGCCTTGATATGATTGAGACTAATATGTGTTCTAATCTTATAGGATGCTTCGAGCATGGAATAAGATGTAGACTCATGGGTACATTGGATGTACTGGACATACCCTACTTAGGATATTCAATTGCTTGTCACAATGTGAACACTCCTTATATGCAAGCAAGTGGCATATTTCCTCTGACTTGAGATCATTTGTGTTTCTAAATGATGATTGGCATTGTTTTGAGGTAGTTCAATATCATTTGAAATATAATAGTTATAGACTATCTTGGATAATGAGCATGAGTCATGTTAGGGCACTAGTGATAGATATAGGATTGCCTTCTCCTTGTTTGGAGTGTGATGTTCTTAAGGGGCCCCCTGGATGAGATGGTTGAGAAAGTGTATGGCCATACCCAGATGACTATGTTCATCTGATCTAATCATTCTCATCATGTTGGAATTACAGGCTTGACACGCTTGTCCAACGAGAACATCCAGTGGCAAAAGAAACATGTATGCCAAGTGAATTGAATTCACACTTGTGCTATGTTTGGGTGTAGTCTTGGAAGACTCTTTCCTTTATATCGGGAGACAGTGATGTGTTGCTAGATACCCCTCATTGATTGTGATAACGTAAGTTATCGTTACCGACATTTAAAGGAAACCCTTAGGGTCGCACAATTTGATGATATGGCTTTCTTATGTCAGATCGTGTGGACTGAATTGTTTTGGTTCAGTTTAAAGGAATTTAAACTCTGATTGTAAGTGAGATCTGGTCTGATCATGTTTGATTGATTAGGGCTTGAGATCGGTAAGCTTCGATTGAGAGTATTGATGCTAGATTAGTGAGATCAAGAGCATCAAGAGATGAACGGTTAGATCTTAAACCATTTGGTTTGATAAGATCTGAACCAATGCTGGTTTGATTTGGTCTTTGAACCAAATGCAATTGAACCGAATTGGTTTGAACCGGTTCACATGTGTGAACGCATGGTTCAATATGAAGGCGTTTAGGTTGGTTATCATGGCGTGGGCGCATGGCTTCATGACTTTCTATTTTTGGAAGTCATGTAACGCCACAACTCCACAACGCCTCAACGCATCGCCTCTTCTTCTCTCGACTTGGGTTGTCTTCACGCCAAGAGAGAAAAACCATTCGGCAAGCAAGAGGTCATTCTCTAAAATCTCCTTCACGCGACAAGGACACTTGAAGATCTTTGCTAGCACAAAGGACGACAAGGAGAAAGCCATCTTCACCTTGTGTGCGTTGCCTTTGGAGAAGAAGCATTCCATTCTTTGATTCCAAGACGCCATCCAAGAAATGGCAATGGTAACGCATCTCTATGCTTTCAATCTTAAGTTGATCATATGTTCATACTATTTGATCCTCATGAAACCCTAGAAAAGTTTTATTTGCGCATGCTATTAGGGTTTCGCCCCCCCCCCCCCTTCATTAGGGACTTTCAATTGGTATCAGAGCATGGTATCGTATGAATCATATGATTGCTTGATGTTAATTTGTGATCCTAGTTTGCGTTCGATAAGTAGATCTAGAAGTTATCATCTTGCGCAACTACATGTTAGTTTGTGAAATTACATGATGTATGTTTTTACTTGTTGGCGCATGTTAAAGTGTTTTTGTAAAAACTTAACATCTTGCGCGCTCCATCTAGATCTATGAGCACCTGCTATAAAACCTTAGACGGGTTATTAGGGTTGAAGTCATCATCCAGTCTAGACCCAACAGTCTGATCAGACCATCTGACAGCCTAGATGGGTCGACCAGATGGCACCTATGCGCAAGCATGAGGTGGCTATAGGTCGACTGCATACTGGGCGTGTAGCGATGTCTGATTGAGACAACCAGTGAACGCTCATGATTTAGGCCCGGGGTCACACCCGCTTGCCAAAACTCATGAGGGACGTTCAGCCCTTAAGGCATGCATTGTTGACCATGAGGTCGACTCAAGTCGGTTATGACTTGGTGCATGCAAGGGCAGTGAGTCTGACTAGGTCTGATGAGTGGATCCCTATTAATGGACCGTTGTAAGGTAGTAGGGCACATAAGGAAATAAAATTGATGCCAATGGGATTTTCGAAAATTTTATTTTCTTGATTGGATCACATGTTGTTTGTATAACATGAATGAATGTTTATTTCATCTTATGTGGGCTGCCCAATTAATGTGTGCTGTGCTGGGGCCTGCGTGCCTAGATTAAATTGTAAATTATTATTGTGATCTGCGCATCACATTTTAATTAATTTATAAAGTGTAATTGACCTGCGTGTCATTCATGTCTAGATAGATTAAATTGTAATTTAATCAGACATGAGCTCAAAGCACACATGGCAGAGGCGCATGCAGCAAGTGGCTTCACCAGTGGGAGGTCTAGGGTTCGACTCTAGGACAGGCGCATTTTACCTGGTGGGCGCATCTCAGCTGCACAGGGCGCTTGAGGCCCGGGTTGGGCCAGATGAAATGCTAAAAGACCCATGAAGAGCTCAAGTGAAGACTTAAGTTAATTTAAGGTCTAACTTAGGCTTAATGGGCTTTTACCACATAAGATCATCATGCTTACTATTTACTGTATAAGTGAATTTAATATCTGCATGATTTATTCTTCTGCTATCACCATAAGTTTTGCATGATAGTTAAGAAGATAAAAGGACCGTTAAAATCCAACGCTTAAATATCAAGCACGTAAGCCTTCTGACGCGAAACCTCACTGTTCTGACTATCGTTGGGGCCGTGTTGTACCCACTCAGTGGGCACGCCCATCTATCTTTAGACGGTGTGTGATTACACCTGCGTGTTACAGAGAAGGGATTTATCGCTTCTCGTTGCTCAGCATAGCACATGGTGGTCCAGGGAGTAGGTCAGGTTAGCTTGACCATGTAGGCTACATATTGAGCATATGGTAGCTATATGGAGGCAGCCATCTATGGGATCAGAGACTGTGTTGTACCAACTCCGTTGGCACAGTCTGCTGGATTGCCCAGATGAAGGGGAATCGCATGGGTTGGCAATTGGCAGGGAATGCCTACCAGAAATTAGTGCTTGTACTCTCTGTGCATCTTATCTCTCTTGAGCGGGACGCGGAGACCAAGTATGAAATCTGGATCCCATCTCACTAAAACAGTTTTACTCTTTCAGGCTGTTTTGCTGGATTTTTCAGCCAGATAAAATAGTGAGAAAAGAATCATTCTTAAGTCCTGAATTGATTCTAACATTGATACTGACCTTGCTGTTCTTGCATTGTTGTAGATTCCTGCAGCAACGAACACCACGAATTTCAATGTGGGATCCCTACTGGAAAGGGAGAAGTTTGCTGGGCCAAACTTCTCAGACTGGTACGGACACCTTAAGATTGTTCTTAAGGCTGAGAGGAAACTGTATGTCCTCGAGACGGCTATACCGCCTCAACCCGCTCCGAACGCCGCAAGGGCGGTTCGGAATGCTTATGAGAAGCATGTCAATGATAGCATTGATGTCGCTTGCTTGATGCTTGCGTCTATGACGCCAGAGCTACAACGTCAGCATGAGGATTTATCTGCTATAGAAATTATAGCAAACCTCAAGATGCTGTATGCTGCACAGGCAAGGACTGAACGCTATAATTTGACGAAACTTTTATTCAGAGTAAACTGACTGAAGGGAGTCTAGTGGGAGCTCACGTACTTAAGATGATTGGGTACAAAGAGGCTCTAGAGAAACTAGGACACACCATCAATCAGGAGCTTGCTGTAGACATTATCCTGCAGTCTCTCCCGGCCTCTTTCGATCCGTTCATCATTAATTTTAATATGAACAAGATCGACTGTACGCCGGCAGAGTTACTGAATATGCTCTTGACTACAGAGCTGACTCTAAAGGGAAAGCCTTCATCCTCTGTCTTGATGATTCCTTCAAGGAACAAGAAGAAGGGGAAGAAGGGCAAAGCCCCTATCAAGAGCTACAACAAGGCTCTAAAACAAAAGGTTAAGCGGTCGAAGGAATACAGATGTTTCCATTGTGGCCAGTTGGGTCACTGGAAAAAGGACTGTAAAGCGCTCTAAGGAGACAAGAAGGGAAGCAATCCTTTCGCTTCTGGCTCAGGTATTTTCGTGACTGAAGTCATGGTATCTTCTTCTTCTATATCATGGGTGTTGGACACTGCATGTGGAGTTCACATTTGTTCAAATGTACAGGAACTCAAGAGAAGAAGACAGGTGGGACAGCGTGAGGTGGACCTACGAGTGGGAAACGGGGCACGGGTTGCTGCTGTTGCTGTAGGAGAATATCACATCTCTTTACCATCTGGTCTTGTATTAGAACTGGACAATTGTTATTTTGTACCGAGCATAACTAAAAATATTATCTCTATTCCTGCTCTTGTCAGGAAAGGGTTTTCCTTTGAATGCAAAACTTCAAAGTGTTATATTTCCTTTGATAATATTGTTTATGCTACTGGGTCGATTAACAATGGGTTATTCATGTTGGACATGGAATGTTCTGTACATCAAATTGATAATAAGAAAGCCAAGTATGCTGATGACAGCACCTTGCTATGGCATAGTCGTTTAGGCCACATTAACAAGAAGCGCATTAAGCGGTTGCATGACCATGGACTGCTGGGATCATTCTCCTATGAGGAGTCTGATACATGCAAAGCTTGTTTAATGGGTAAAATGACGAAGTCTCCTTTTTCTAATAAAGGTCAAAGGGCTTCAGGTTTACTTGACCTCATTCACAGTGATGTGTGTGGGCCATTTAGTAAACATGCCAGAGGTGGCTATTCATACTTCATTACCTTTACTAATGATTTCAGTAGGTATGGTTATGTCTATCTAATGAGACATAAGAGTGAATCTTTTGACAAGTTCAAAGAGTTCAAAAATGAAGTACAAAATCAGCTAGGCCGAAATATCAAGGCACTTCGTTCAGATCGAGGTGGAGAATACTTGAGTCGAGAGTTTACTGACTATCTGAAGGAGTGTGGGATTATCTCACAGCTCACTCCGCCAGGAACACCGCAATGGAATGGTGTGTCCGAGAGGAGAAATAGAACCTTACTGGATATGGTTCGTTCAATGATGAGTCAGGCTACTCTACCTTACTCCTTTTGGGGATTTGCACTGGAAACAGCTGCAAAGGTACTAAACCGAGTGCCATCCAAGGCCGTTTCAAAGACTCCATATGAGTTATGGTATGGGAAACAGCCAAGCTTGACATTTATTAAGATCTGGGGTTGCGAGGCTTATGTCAAAAAGCTCGCCTCTGGGAAACTGGAGAGCAGATCTGATAAATGTATCTTTGTCGGTTACCCTAAGGAAACTAAGGGTTATTATTTCTATGATCCCAAGGAGAACAAAGAATTTGTTGCTCGTACGGCTATTTTTCTTGAGAAGGAATTTCTTCTACAAGAGGCCAGTGGGAGAGAAATAAAGCTGGATGAGAATCCAGAAGAAGGACAAAGTAGTCAAGCACAGTTGGATGAGCCTGAGCCAGTAGATCAGGTTGATATTCAACCTGAGGCTCAGATATCACGGGAACCGCGTAGATCGGGAAGGATCCGTCGACAGCCTGAGCGCTATGACGGAGTCTACATCATTGATGATGAACCCCTCACTTATGCGGATGCGGTCAGTGCACCGGAATCAGCGAGATGGCTTGAAGCTATGCGAGCCGAGATGGACTCCATGTCAGATAACCAAGTCTGGGATTTGGTTGATCCGCCTCCGGGAGTAATCCCTATAGGCTGTAAGTGGATCTTCAAGAAGAAGATTGACATGGATGGTAACGTGGTTACCTATAAAGGCAGGCTAGTTGCGAAAGGTTTCAAACAAATCTACGGGATAGATTATGATGAAACTTTCTCTCCTGTAGCTATGTTCAAGTCTATTCGGATTATTCTTGCGATAGCAGCATATTATGATTATGAGATCTGGCAAATGGATGTGAAGACCGCTTTCCTTAATGGAAAACTAGAAGAGGATGTGTATATGACACAACCTGAAGGTTTCACCAATCCATCAGATCGTCATAAAATATGCAAGTTAAAGAAGTCCATTTATGGACTTAAGCAAGCATCAAGAAGCTGGAATATTCGTTTTGATGAATCAATCTGTAAATTTGGTTTCATCAAGAATGAAGATGACCCGTGTGTATATAAGAGGTTTAGTGGGAGCGTGATTACTTTCCTAGTCCTCTACGTCGATGATATCTTAATCATTGGAAACGATATTCTTGAACTACATGCGGTTAAGGCATGGTTAAGAAAATGTTTCCAGATGAAAGATTTAGGAGAAGCAGCCTATGTATTATGTGTGAAGATCTACAGAGATAGATCTAAGAGGCTTCTCGGGCTGTGCCAGAGTACTTACATCGATAAAGTCCTGGAGAGATTCCATTTAGAAAATTCTAAAAGAGGGTATCTTCCAGTCAGACATGGTCTGAATCTTTCAAAGAGTCAGTGTCCACAAACACAGACTGAGAAAGATGAAATGGACAATACGCCTTATGCTTCGGCTATTGGATCCATAATGTATGCGATGTTGTGTACTCGCCCAGACGTCACTTACGGGTTAAGCGTGACCAGTCGATTCCAAAGTAATCCAGGACAGGCACACTGGATTGCAGTCAAGAACATTTTGAAATATCTTCGGAGGACCAAAGATATGTTCTTGGTATATGGAGGTCAGGAAGAACTCAGTATTGAAGGATATACTTATGCTTCATTCCAATCTGACCAGGATGATTTTCGATCGCAATCAGGCTATGTTATTAGCTTGAATGGAGGTGCAGTGGTGTGGAAAAGTTTCAAACAATCAATTGTTGCTGATTCCACAACAGAAGCCGAGTATGTTGCAGCCTCGGAAGCATCCAAGGAGGCAGTGTGGATTCGTAAGTTCGTTCAAGAACTTGGTGTTGTTCCTTCGAGTGCAGATCCATTGGTTATCTTCTGTGATAACACTGGAGCAATAGCACAAGCAAAGGAACCACGGTCGCACCAGAAGTCCAAGCACATACAGAGAAGGTTTCACTTGATCCGGGAGATCATTGATCGTGGTGAGATCAAAGTCTACAAGGTTCATACAGATGACAATCTAGCTGACCCGCTTACAAAGCCTCTGGCGCAGCAGAAGCATGAGAAGCACTGTAATAATATGGGTTTGAGATTTCTCAACCATTAGATTAAGTGCAAGTGGGAGATTGTTGGGGTATGCCCTTAAGGCTAATGTTTGAGGCCTTGGGATTATATCAGTATCATGTATAAACTCTATGTTTATAAAGGCAATGGTTGTTATTCAGGTTGTTACATTATCTGCTGCAATATGTATACTTCTGAATAATGTCTCAATGTTGTTTAGCTTGGCTAACATGCAGTATTGTCCTTAGTCGAGATATCTTGGTGAACATGAGACAGCCTTGATATTATTGAGACTAATATGTGTTCTAATCTTATAGGATGCTTCGAGCATGGAATAAGATGTAGACTCATGGGTACATTGGATGTACTGGACAGACTCTACTTAGGATATTCAATTGCTTGTCACAATGTGAATACTCCTTATATGCAAGCAAGTGGCATATTTCCTCTGACTTGAGATCATTTGTGTTTCTAAATGATGATTGGCATTGTTTTGAGGTAGTTCAATATCATTTGAAATATAATGGTTATAGACTATCTTGGATAATGAGCATGAGTCATGTTAGGGCACTAGTGATAGATATAGGATTGCCTTCTCCTTGTTTGGAGTGTGATGTTCTTAAGGGGCCCCCTGGATGAGATGGTTGAGAAAGTGTATGGCCATACCCAGATGACTATGTTCATCTGATCTAATCATTCTCATCATGTTGGAATTACAGGCTTGACACGCTTGTCCAACGAGAACATCCAGTGGCAAAGGAAACATGTATGCCAAGTGAATTGAATTCACACTTGTGCTATGTTTGGGTGTAGTCTTGGAAGACTCTTTCCTTTATATCGGGAGACAGTGATGTGTTGCTAGATACCCCTCATTGATTGTGATAACGTAAGTTATCGTTACCGACATTTAAAGGAAACCCTTAGGGTCGCACAATTTGATGATATGGCTTTCTTATGTCAGATCGTGTGGACTGAATTGTTTTGGTTCAGTTTAAAGGAATTTAAACTCTGATTGTAAGTGAGATCTGGTCTGATCATGTTTGATTGATTAGGGCTTGAGATCGGTAAGCTTCGATCGAGAGTATTGATGCTAGATCAGTGAGATCAAGAGCATCAAGAGATGAACGGTTAGATCTTAAACCATTTGGTTTGATAAGATCTGAACCAATGCTGGTTTGATTTGGTCTTTGAACCAAATGCAATTGAACCGAATTGGTTTGAACCGGTTCACATGTGTGAACGCATGGTTCAATATGAAGGCGTTTAGGTCGGTTATCATGGCGTGGGCGCATGGCTTCATGACTTTCTATTTTTGGAAGTCATGTAACGCCACAACTCCACAACGCCTCAACGCATCGCCTCTTCTTCTCTCGACTTGGGTTGTCTTCACGCCAAGAGAGAAAAACCATTCGGCAAGCAAGAGGTCATTCTCTAAAATCTCCTTCACGCGACAAGGACACTTGAAGATCTTTGCTAGCACAAAGGACGACAAGGAGAAAGCCATCTTCACCTTGTGTGCGTTGCCTTTGGAGAAGAAGCATTCGATTCTTTGATTCCAAGACGCCATCCAAGAAATGGCAATGGTAACGCATCTCTATGCTTTCAATCTTAAGTTGATCATATGTTCATACTATTCGATCCTCATGAAACCCTAGAAAAGTTTTATTTGCGCATGCTGTTAGGGTTTCGCCCCCCCCCCCCCCCTTCATTAGGGACTTTCATTGAGAACATCTTTTGTGCTAAGTAAACACATCTACTTACTTGATTCCTCATACACTGGGTACTTAAAGATCGAATTTTGATAAGCTCTGCATCTAGGAGGCATATGCGTTTTAACATGAGTACTGTCTGCTTAGATAGATATTTACCGAACCACTTGACACACTAGCCCCTCTTGGTAACTCTCAGTATTAGTTTTGGTTTGTTCTCCTTTAACTTGGCACTTCAAAAGAAAAGAAAGAAAGATGGTAGTGATACCGAAGTTATGACTTGGCATTGCCCACAAAAAGAAAAGAAAAAAAAGAAAGAGTAGTGGTGCCAAAGTTGCGACTTGGCACTACCCAACAAGAAGAGAAAATAAAGAAAAGGAAACAGAGAGAGTAGTGGTACCGAGGTTGCGACTTGGCATTGCAGATGAAAAAGGAAAGAAAAGGAAGTGGTATTGAAGTTATGAGTTAGCACTGCATACAAAAAAAAAAAGAGAGAAAAAGAAAAAGAGTGTGGTGGTACCGAAGTTATGAGCAATGACATTTACTATTACTTTGTGAAGTTCACCTTTTAGATGCAGATGTGGATTTTAGCTCATGTGGTAGAGGAGTTATTGCTATTGATATCCAACTTATTGTACGAATGTTATCCATAGATTTGATCTTGATGTTATGCTTTGCATCTTGACGTCTTTGAAGTCTACAATGATTTGTGCATCATGTGATTAGATTTTGTCTTAGCATGTCTGGATTACTATGGAATATAAATTTTTTCAAGAAACTAGCATTCTCATTATCTCTTATTGTACTTTTTAGTTGAGGACAAGCAAAGATTCAAGTCTAGGGGAATTTGTTGGTATATACTTATATAGCATTTTATGTGCGATTTCACTGACAGAATCGTCTCTATTTTTGGGTTTATGTCCCATTATTTCCTTAATTACTACACATTTATGGAATCTACACCTCTTTTAGTATTTTCACGTTTTCAGGGCAAAACGACCACAAAGATAGTGGATTTTGGGACTTTTGAGGTCAGAGGAATGTTGTGTCCGCACGTGCACCGATACTCGAAGTAATATTTAAGATATCGAACCACAGAGACCTCATTGTTAAGTACTGACTAATTGAATTTTCACTAGCTAAGTAAATCGAGTAATGATGCAGGTAAACAATCGAACGGTGTATGGAAAGAATCAGAGAGAAAAGCTTGGGACTAGGGGTTCATCCATCTCGAAATTCATGATTAGATATCATTAAATGTACATCAATCTATTTCTTGTTATGGTAAAGATATAGCTTACTTAAGAAAGAAATTAACTCGCTCTCGCACAGTCAATTTACAAAGAATGATCCTCACTCTCGCGCAAGATCAATTCAATGTTAAATATAAGTAATCTTTGATCAAAGAGATTAAAAATCACTCTCGTGCATTCCATCTCAGTATCAAGATCTCAATTAAAACTAAGCACTCTCGCACCTTAGTTTCACAGGTTTTACTCAAGGGGGTCTAACTTTCCAACATCTATCTCTAGCATGTTTTCAAGTCTAAAGCAGCAATGATTTCTAGGTCATAAGCATCAACAAGAATTAAGCTTCTAAAATCTAAAAAATAAGAACACAACCAATCTCTTGCGATAAATTCTTACTATAAATTTTTGGGTTCCAAGTCTTATGGTATCATCTTCTCAGTCCATAACATAAAACTCCTAAACATGTTAATGTATGATACTAGGAACAATTAAAGACATTCATCACTTGAGTAAAATTAGCATATCAAGAACAAATTGATGAGTAAAAATCATCTAACCATTAGAATATCAAGGGGATTAAACCCCCATGCCCCAAAAGAAGGTTCAAGCTATCATGGCGAAAGAATCACAGTAAAACATCATTTTAGATTGATTAGAAGTCGAAAAGAGGGAGTAAAAATTACAAAACCGAGATTGAAACCTAAATTTCAACCCGTAATATGAATTGGAGCTGCGATGAACAGTGCAGCGATCACGAATTTGATGATTCCACCCTCGATCGGCTTCCTTTCAATCTGAAATTTTAGTGGCGTGTTCTTCTTCCTCAGGGTGAGCTGCCTTCCAAAAAGCAAGACCGGAGATGATCGGAACAATAAACGACAGCGAACCCTAGCGCTGCCGCGATCTCCTCCAATTATCTCTGAGTCGTTGATAAAAATTCCCTCCTTTTGCTTCGAAATTACTTGCCTACTTATGCTCAGTCTTTCCTTTTTTTTGGATCTTCAATTGGGTCCCTAGATCTCGAGAAATCGATTTTTTAAATTTGCGGCGGATAACTCGAAAATCTGGGTTTACAAATACCGTACCGTATATGGAATACAGTAGTGCCGTATTTTCTTTCTGTGAGTTCTGGCTAAAAGATACGGTACTGTGACAATGTCGTCTCATAATAGGGCTGTACCGTATTTTTGATGGAACCCCTAATCTAAAGGGGGGAAGAAACCCTAAACATGCGCATCTAGCATGCATAGCGGAAAGAGGGCTTCAAGTAGATCGCATATAAACTATATGTTAACTTAATTCAACTTAAGATCAAGTTTTGATCTTACCAATGCCATGGATTGGATGGCGGCTTGGAATGAGAGAGAGCAAGCGAGATCTCCTCCAAAGAATACACACACCAAGTGATGAAGGCTTCCAACTTGCGCAACTTTGTGCTAGCAAAATGCCAAGTTGTCCTTCTCGAGTGGTAGGGATGAAGATGATGCTTTTTCCGGTTCTCCTCTTGTCGTCCACTCCAAGCTTCTCTCAAGTCTCACCGAGCAAGAGCAAAACGCAAGGAGACAAGGGATGAATGAGCTCAAGCCGTTTTGGCGTTTCAAGGAGCCATGCGCTCAATGACTTTCCAAATTTGGAAACTCCATTAAGCCATGCGTACTCCTCTTCAAGCAAACCGCCCAAAACGCTTATGGATCGAACCATGGGTTCACCCATGTAAACCGGTTCAATCCAAATTGGTCCAAACCAAAGCAATCGGTCTAGATCAACCAAACCCTAAGGTTTCCAATCCAACCGTTCATCTTATGATGCTCTTGATCTCACCGATCTAGCATCAATACTCTCGATCGAAGCTTACCGATCTCAAGCCCTAATCAATCAAACATGATCAAGCTAGATCTCACTTACAATCAGAGTCTATATCCCTTTAAACTGAACCCAAATAATTCAGTCCACACGATCTGACTCAAAGAAAGCCATATCACCAAATTGTGTGACCCTGAGGGTTTCCTTTAAACGTCGGTAACGATAACTTACGTTATCACGATCAGTGAGGGGTATCTAGCAACACATCACTGTCTCCCGATATAAAGGAAAGAGTCTTCCAAGACTCCACCCAAACCATAGCATAAGTGTGAATCAACTCACTTGGCATACATGATTCCTTTGCCACTGGATGTTCTTATTGGACAAGCATGTCAAGCCTGTAACTCCAATACGATGAGCATGATTAGATCAGATGAACATAGTCATCTGGGTATGGCCATACACTTCCTCAATCATCTCATATAGGGGGGCCCTCTAGAACATCACACTCCTTAAACAAGGAGACGGCAATCCTTTATCTATCACAAGTGCCCTAACCTGACTCAAGCTCACCATCCAAGATAGTCTATAATCATTATGTTTCAAATGATATTGAACTACCTCAAAACAATGACAATCATCATTTAGAAACACAAGTGATCTCAAGTCAAAGGACATGTGCCACTTAGTGCTTACAAGGATCATTCACATTGTGACAAGCAATGGAATATCCGAGTAGGGTCTGTCCAGTACATCCAATGTACTCATGAGTCTACATCTTATTCCATGCTCGAAGCATCCTATAAGATTAGCACTCATATTAGTCTCAATCATATCAAGGCTGTCTCATGTTCACCAAGATATCTCGACTAAGGACATAGAGCCTGTCAGCCTAGCTGAACAGCTTTGAGACATTATTCAGAAGTACACTTATTACAGCAGACAAGATAACAACCTGAATAATAACCATGCCTTTTATAAACTTAAGAGTTTATTACATGATACTTATACAATCCCAAGGCCTCAAACATTAGCCTTAAGGGCATACCCCAACAATCTCCCACTTGCACTTAATCTAATGGTTGAGAAATCTCAAACCCATATTATTACAGTGCTTCTCATGCTTCTGCTGCGCCAGAGGCTTGGTAAGCGGGTCTGCCAGATTGTCATCTGTATGAACCTTGCAAATCTTGATCTCGCCACGATCAATGATCTCCCGGATCAAGTGAAACCGTCTCTGTATGTGCTTGGACTTCTGGTGCGACCGCGGTTCCTTTGCTTGTGCGATGGCTCCAGTGTTATCACAGAAGATAACCAAAGGATCTGCACTTGAAGGAACGACACCAAGTTCTCTCACGAACTTACGAATCCACACTGCCTCCTTGGATGCTTCCGAGGCTGCAACATACTCGGCTTCTATTGTGGAATCAGCAACAGTTGACTGTTTGAAACTTTTCCACACCACTGCTCCACCATTCAAGCTAAAAACATAGCCTGATTGCGATCGGAAATCATCCTGGTCCGACTGGAACGAAGCGTCAGTATATCCCTCTATACTGAGTTCTTCCTGACCACCATATATCAAGAACATATCTTTGGTCCTCCGCAGATATTTTAAAATGTTCTTGACCGCAATCCAGTGCGCCAAACCTGGATTACTTTGGAATCGACTGGTTACGCTTAACCCGTAAGCGACGTCTGGGCGAGTACACAACATCGCATACATAATGGATCCAATAGCCGAAGCATAAGGCGTATTGTCCATTTCATCTTTCTCAGTCTGTGTTTGTGGACACTGACTCTTCGAAAGATTCAGACCATGTCTGACTGGAAGATATCCACGTTTAGAATTCTCTAAATGGAATCTCTCCAGGACTTTATCGATGTAAGTACTCTGGCACAGCCCGAGAAGCCTCTTAGATCTATCCCGGTAGATCTTCACACCTAGTACATAGGCTGCTTCTCCTAAATCTTTCATCTGGAAACATTTTCCTAACCATGCCTTAACAGCATGCAGTTCAGGAATATCATTTCCAATGATTAAGATATCATCGACGTAGAGGATTAGGAATGTAATCACGCTCCCACTAAACCTCTTATATACACACGGGTCATCCTCGTTCTTGATGAAACCAAACTCAGAGATAGATTCATCAAAACGAATGTTCCAGCTTCTTGATGCTTGTTTCAGTCCATAAATGGACTTCTTTAACTTGCATATTTTATGACGATCTGATGGATTAGTGAAACCCTCAGGTTGTGTCATATACACATCCTCATCCAGATTTCCATTAAGGAAAGCTGTTTTCACATCCATCTGCCAGATCTAATAGTCGTAATATGCTGCTATCGCGAAAAGAATCCGAATAGATTTAAACATGGCTACAGGAGAGAAAGTTTCATCATAATCTAACCCGTAGATTTGTTTGAAACCTTTCGCTACTAGCCTGCCTTTATAGGTAACTACGTTACCATCCATGTCAATCTTCTTCTTGAAGATCCATTTACAGCCTATAGGGATTACTCCCGGAGGCGGATCAATCAAATCCCAGACTTGATTATCTGACATGGAGTCCATCTCGGCTCGCATAGCTTCAAGCCATCTAGCTGACTCCGGTCCACTGACCGCATCCGCATAAGTGAGGGGTTCATCATTATCAATGATGTAGACTCCGTCATAGCGCTCAGGCTGACGACGGATCCTACCCGATCTTCGCGGTTCCCGTGATATTTGAGCCTCAGGTTGCTCAATAACCTGATCTACCGGCTCAGGCTCATCCAACTGTGCTTGACTACTTTGTCCTTCCTCTGGATTCTCATCCAGCTTTATTTCTCTCCCACTAGCCTCTTGCAGAAGAAACTCCTTCTCAAGAAATATGGCCGTCCGAGCAACAAAAACCTTGTTCTCTTTGGGATCGTAGAAATAATAACCCTTAGTTTCCTTAGGGTAACCGACAAAGACACATTTCTCAGATCTGCTCTCTAGTTTCCCAGAGGCGAGCTTTTTGACATAAGCCTCGCAACCCCAGATCCTGATAAATGTCAAGCTAGGCTGTTTCCCATACCATAACTCATATGGCGTCTTTAAAACTGCCTTGGATGGCACTCGGTTTAGTACCTTTGCAGCTGTTTCCAGTGCAAAACCCCAAAAGGAATATGGAAGAGTAGCCTGACTCATCATAGAACGAACCATATCAAGTAACGTTCTATTTCTCCTCTCGGACACACCATTCCACTGCGGTGTTCCTGGCGGAGTGAGCTGTGAGATAATCCCACACTCCTTCAGATAGTCAGTAAACGTATGACTCAGGTATTCACCACCTCGATCAGAACGAAGTGCCTTGATATTTCGGCCTAACTGATTTTGTACTTCATTTTTGAACTCTTTGAACTTGTCAAAAGATTCACTTTTATGTCTCATTAAATAGACATATCCATACCTACTGAAATCATCAGTAAAGGTAATGAAGTACTGATAGCCACCTCTGGCATGTTTACTGAAAGGCCCACACACATCACTGTGTATAAGGTCAAGTAAACCTGAAGTCCTTTGACCTTTGTTAAGAAAAGGAGACTTCGTCATTTTACCCATCAAACAAGCTTTGCATGTATCAATCTCCTCATAGGAGAATGATCCCAGCAGTCCATGTTCATGCAACCGCTTAATGCGCTTCTCGTTTATATGGCCTAAACGACTATGCCATAGCAAGGTGCTGTCATCAGCATACTTGGCTTTCTTATTATCAATGTTTTGTATAGAATTTTCCATGTCCAACATGTATAACCCATTGTTAATTGAACCAGTTGCATACACAATATTATCATGAGATAAAACACACTTTGAAATCTTGCATTCAAAGGCAAATCCTTTCCTGACAAGAGCAGGAATAGAGATAATATTCTTGGTAATACTGGGTACAAAATAACAATTGTTCAATTCTAATACAATGCCAGATGGTAAAGAAATGAAATAGTCTCCTACAGCAACAGCAGCAACCCGTGCCCCGTTTCCAACTCGTAGGTCTACCTCATGCTGTCCCACCTGCCTTCTTCTCTTGAGTTCCTGCACATTTGAACAAATGTGAACTCCACATGCAGTGTCCAACACCCATGAAATAGAAGAAGAAGATAACATGACCTCAGTCACATATATACCTGAGCCAGAAGCGATGCTTCCCCTCTTATCTCCTTGGAGCGCTTTACAGTCCTTTTTCCAGTGACCCAGCTGGCCACAGTGGAAACACCTGTTGTCCTTCGACCGCTTGACCTTCTGTTTCAGGGCCTTGCTGTAATTCTTGACAGGGGCCTTGCCCTTCTTCCCCTTCTTCTTGTTCCTTGAAGGAACCATCAAGACAGAGGTTGAAGGCTTACCCTTCAGAGTTTCCTCAGTAGTCAAGAGCATATTCAACAGCTCTGCCGGCGTACAATCGATCTTGTTCATATTAAAATTAATAATGAACGCATCGAAAGAAGGCGGGAGAGACTGCAGAATAATATCCACAGCAAGCTCCTGGTTGATGGTATGCCCCAGTTTCTCCAGAGCCTCCTTGTGCCCAATCATCTTGAGCACGTGAGCTCCCACTGGGCTCCCCTCAGCCAGTTTGCTCTGAAAGAAGAGCTTCGTCAGATTATAGCGCTCAGTCCTCGCCTGTGCAGCATACAGCATCTTGAGGTTCGCTATAATTTCTATAGCCGACATATCCTCATGCTGACGCTGCAGCGGTGGCGTCATAGACGCTAGCATCAGGCAAGCGACATCAATGCTATCATTGACGTGCTTTTCGTAGGCATCCCGAACCGCCCTTGCGGCGTTCGGAGCGGGCTGCGGCGGTATCGCCGTCTCGAGGACATACAGTTTCCTCTCTGCCTTAAGAACAATCTTAAGGTGTCCGAACCAGTCAGAGAAGTTCGGCCCAGCAAACTTCTCCCTTTCCAGTAGGGATCGCACATTGAAGCTCATGGTGTTCGTTGCTGCAGGAATCTACAACAAGCAAGAACAGCAAGGTCAGTATCAATGTTTCAGAATCAATCCAGGACTTAAGAAAGATTCTTTTCTCACTATTTTGTCTGACTGAAAAATCCAGTAAACAGTCCGAAAGAGTAAACACTCTTTTAGTGAGATGGGATCCAGATTTCATACTTGGTCTCCGCGTCCCGCTCAGGCGAGATAAGATGCACAGAGATGACAAGCACTAGTTTCTGGTAGGCTGTCCCAGCCAATCGCCAACCCGTGCGATTCCCCTTCATCTTGGCAATCCAGCAGACTGTGCCAACTGAGTTGGTACAACACAGTCTCTGATCCCAGAGATGGCTGCCTCCATGTGCTACCATATGCGCCACATATGTAGCCTACATGGTCAAGCTGACCCGACCTACTCCCTGGACCACCACGTGCTATGCTGAGCAACGAGAGGGGATAAATCCCAACTCTGTAACACGCAGGTGAAATCCAGCACCGTCTGAAGATAGATGGACGTGCCCACTGAGTGGGTTCAACACGGCTCCAACGATAATCAGAAAAGTGAGGTTTCGCGTCAGAAGGCTTACGAGCTTGATATATTAGCGTTGGATTTTAACGGTCTTTTATCTTCTTACTATCAGGCATGCCTATGGCTATAGCAGAAGATAAACATAAACATGCAATTCTAATTATTAGCAATAAGTAGAAAGCATGATCTTATGTGGTAAAAGCCCATGAACCCTAGTAAGACCTTAATGTTACTTAAGTCTTCACTTGAGCTTCATTGCATCTCATCTGGTCCAACCCAGTGCCCTAGCGCCAAGAGCACCTCAGGTGCACCACCAGGTGAATGCCCCTCTTGGATGTGTGCCTTTGTACTCTTGTCTAATCAAAGTACATTTGATCTATCTAGACAAGGTTGACTCGCAGGTCAACTACATTTCATAAATTAAAACAATGTGATTCGCAGATCACAAAAATTAACTTATAATTTACCAGGCACGCAGGCCCCAGCACAGCACACAATATGGGCAACCCACATAAGACTAAATAAACAAGCATATGGTTCAATCAACATGTGATCCAATCATCTTGAAATTAAAAGTTTTGAAAACCCCATGGCATCAATTTTAATTTCCTTATGAGCCCTACAACCTTACAATGGTCCATTGATAGGGATCCACTCAACCATCTAGTTAGATCCATTGCCCTTGCATGCACCGAGTCCTAACTGACCCGAGTTGACCTAATGGTCAACCATGCATGCGCCAAGGGCTGAACTACCCTCATGAGTTTTGGCAAGCGGGTGTGACCCCGGGCCCAACTCAAGTGTGTTCAGTAGTGTCTCAACCAGACCTCGCTACACGCCCTAGATGCAGTCAACCTATAGCCACCTTGTGCTTGCGCATAGGTGCTATCAGGTTAACCCATCTGAGCTGTCAGATGGTCTGATCAGACTTGGATCTAACCTAGTGGTGACTTCAACCCCATCAATCCATCTAAGGGTTTAATGTAGTGGCACCTTAGATCTAATCAAGCGCGCAAGATGTAAGTTTTAGAAAACTTTTAGAACGAGCGCAAATAAACAAACAACATGCTTGATAACCCTTAGATCTAAGGGGGTCCCCTTCAAGGGGGAGCGCATACTTTAGGGGGTCCCCTTCAAGGGGGAGCGCAAACTACATGTCAACATATGATACAAGCGCAACCTTCATGCAACCATGATACAAGCGCAACCATCATGTAACCAAAGTAAGCGCAACCAACATGTAACCAAAGTAAGCGCAACCAACATGGATCACAAAATCGTAAAGCAATCATATAGATCATATGGAGAGCCAAGGCTCTGATACCAATTGATGGAACCCCTAATCTAAAGGGGGGAAGAAACCCTAAACATGCGCATCTAGCATGCATAGCGGAAAGAGGGCTTCAAGTAGATCGCATATAAACTATATGTTAACTTAATTCAACTTAAGATCAAGTTTTGATCTTACCAATGCCATGGATTGGATGGCGGCTTGGAATGAGAGAGAGCAAGCGAGATCTCCTCCAAAGAATACACACACCAAGTGATGAAGGCTTCCAACTTGCGCAACTTTGTGCTAGCAAAATGCCAAGTTGTCCTTCTCGAGTGGTAGGGATGAAGATGATGCTTTTTCCGGTTCTCCTCTTGTCGTCCACTCCAAGCTTCTCTCAAGTCTCACCGAGCAAGAGCAAAACGCAAGGAGACAAGGGATGAATGAGCTCAAGCCGTTTTGGCGTTTCAAGGAGCCATGCGCTCAATGACTTTCCAAATTTGGAAACTCCATTAAGCCATGCGTACTCCTCTTCAAGCAAACCGCCCAAAACGCTTATGGATCGAACCATGGGTTCACCCATGTAAACCGGTTCAATCCAAATTGGTCCAAACCAAAGCAATCGGTCTAGATCAACCAAACCCTAAGGTTTCCAATCCAACCGTTCATCTTATGATGCTCTTGATCTCACCGATCTAGCATCAATACTCTCGATCGAAGCTTACCGATCTCAAGCCCTAATCAATCAAACATGATCAAGCTAGATCTCACTTACAATCAGAGTCTATATCCCTTTAAACTGAACCCAAATAATTCAGTCCACACGATCTGACTCAAAGAAAGCCATATCACCAAATTGTGTGACCCTGAGGGTTTCCTTTAAACGTCGGTAACGATAACTTACGTTATCACGATCAGTGAGGGGTATCTAGCAACACATCACTGTCTCCCGATATAAAGGAAAGAGTCTTCCAAGACTCCACCCAAACCATAGCATAAGTGTGAATCAACTCACTTGGCATACATGATTCCTTTGCCACTGGATGTTCTTATTGGACAAGCATGTCAAGCCTGTAACTCCAATACGATGAGCATGATTAGATCAGATGAACATAGTCATCTGGGTATGGCCATACACTTCCTCAATCATCTCATATAGGGGGGCCCTCTAGAACATCACACTCCTTAAACAAGGAGACGGCAATCCTTTATCTATCACAAGTGCCCTAACCTGACTCAAGCTCACCATCCAAGATAGTCTATAATCATTATGTTTCAAATGATATTGAACTACCTCAAAACAATGACAATCATCATTTAGAAACACAAGTGATCTCAAGTCAAAGGACATGTGCCACTTAGTGCTTACAAGGATCATTCACATTGTGACAAGCAATGGAATATCCGAGTAGGGTCTGTCCAGTACATCCAATGTACTCATGAGTCTACATCTTATTCCATGCTCGAAGCATCCTATAAGATTAGCACTCATATTAGTCTCAATCATATCAAGGCTGTCTCATGTTCACCAAGATATCTCGACTAAGGACATAGAGCCTGTCAGCCTAGCTGAACAGCTTTGAGACATTATTCAGAAGTACACTTATTACAGCAGACAAGATAACAACCTGAATAATAACCATGCCTTTTATAAACTTAAGAGTTTATTACATGATACTTATACAATCCCAAGGCCTCAAACATTAGCCTTAAGGGCATACCCCAACAATTTTTGATGAAATCTTCTGGTCAGAATTGCCACAAAATACGGCACCGGGCAATTTCTTATGGCAGTGTTGTATTTTTGTCAAAACTCTCTAGTTGAAATTGCTGGAAAATACGGTGGCGTGTAAGTTCATATGGCATTGCCGTATTTCTTGTCGAAACTCTCTGGTTGAAACCGCTGGAAAATTCGGGGGTGTGTAGTTTCATACGGCAGTGCAGTATTTCACCCAAAACTTTCCCTGCGAAATACGGTACCGTGACGATTTTGCTCGAAAATACGGCAGTGCCGTAGGTTTGCTAGAAGATCCCTTTTGAGTTGAAATTTGATGGGTAGACTCCTCTTGATGGTTAGAACTCATTCATGGACTGAGATTGCTCGAAAACCGGTGATAATGATGCCTTTTTATCGGAAATTGATCAAAAACCAAAGACGGTGTAGATTCCGAAGTATATGATAAAAAGGGTATAAAAACAAAGCAAAAGAGTAAGATCATGGCTCAAAAGACTACTAAATAAGTATGAAAAATACTATGAAATTTAGAGTCATCAAACACATAAGGCTCAAACCTTGCTTGTCCTCAAGCAAAAATCAAGAAATTGGTCAAAGGATAAAACTTTCTCATGACGAATAAATTTCTAAAACACAATCAACTATGAAAACTTTCATCAACTGTTCATGGAATTTCAAATAGACATATCACCCTTTGATTTTTTGAACTTTGAGTTTCATTACTTAATCAAATAAAACTTCACAATTTGTATTATAAGCAGAATATCAATCTCAAGATTTCACCTAGTTTCAATTCATAACCATCAACTTTTGTTTACAGGAATAGAGTCTCCTAGATCTTTTTCCTCACATAATCTCTCTTTTCTTGCTTCTCTCTTTTTCTTCTTTTATTTTTGAATAGATAGCATATACCCACATAGATACATACTTTTTATTTTAGACTTCAACTCTTGTCTTCGGTACCACTGTCAATTTTGCACAGTGCCAAGTAGAGGAGTCTTATTCTTTTTCTTTCTCATTATCTTTTAGACATAGACTTCAACCCATGTCTTAGGTACCACTATCAATTTTACATAGTGCCAAGTAGGGGAGTCTCTCATTATTTTTATGGATCAAAGAATCTTTCTTCCCAACAAATAGCAAATGGCATGAATATCAACTAAATTAATCTATCAACATCAATTCAAAAATCATACTCATATGTTGATTTTATTCAAAGAAATAATTTTCCCTCTAAAATCAAACTCATCAGGCAATATGTTCATCCAAAACACCATTTATCTATCAATGAAAAATTTCAATATGTAGATATGTATTAGAGAAATAAATTCATCACAATAGGTTTAATCCTAATCTCAATTTTTAATATGTAAACCATCAAGAAAAATTTTGGCATGATAACGACAGTATTCCCATGAATAAACAAACCACATCGATGTATCAATCAACAATTATCAAATATCAAACATCTCATGGCATATCTAACTCATAATATCAATCCAGAATATCAAATATCAAATAGCAACTACAACCACATCGAATAGTAAGTATAACAAATCATCAAAATATGTAGGTACAACCAAATCGAAATCTTATAACAACACAACAGCGATTAAGAAGCGAGAATCTGTGGTAGTAGGAGGCAAGAAGTTTGCAAAGTCATCTTCCCCTACACGAGTTTCAAATCAACATGAATTAGTGAACTCAAATAAAGTACGAGAATAGGGATGAGATACTCACAAAATCCTACTCATCTGACTGCGTCTCCTCCTCGTCCTCTTCAGCCGGGGCGACAGCTATGGGATCGTGAGATGCTCCCTCTCCTGCATCGCCGTAGATACCACCTCTCCTAGGGTCCTCGTAGCCAAAACGATCATAGAGAAAATTCCCCATGTCTTCCATATAGTTTCCCAACGCCTCGATATCCATATGAATGTGATTTATCTACTCGTGTATTCCTCCTATGCCTCCGATCACCCTCTCCATACGCTGCTCCTACCTGTACAACTGTGCAGTGATAGTCTGAAACCCTAGGTCTCGGTAACTCTGCCAACCTCTCTGATCTGGGGCTGTGTGATGTGAGGATGATCCGGCGGCTCCTTGAGGCGGTGGCTCAGTGACTGTAGGTGGCGAGGAGTCAATACTCATACCAAACTGGTCATCACCCAAAGCAGGAGGTGGTGGTAGCAATGATGTCTCTGGTGCAGGTGTAGCATAGGATATACAGCTCGGCGATAGCTTCCAATTCTCGAGATTCTGTACTGAGGTCCATTCGGGGTTAGGCAATGGGAACATGGGAAGCCCAGGCTGTAGGATCAAACAACATGCATCTCCATCACATTGGATCATCTTCATTGCAATGCATGACTCAATATCTATCCTTGAATTCCCTCTAGCAACCTCGATCCCATAGGGCGCAATCCCTAGATGTAGTGCTATAGGAGTAAGAAAACCTCCTATCACTATAGCTCCCTTCTTAGCCCTTGATACTTTACTCAGATGCCTCATGAAAAAGAAGGTTATGTCTACTGTGTAACCGTGTAGCATACTCCAAAGTATGAATAGCTCAGCATGAGTGACTATACCATCGCTGTCCCCTCGCCCGAATATGGTGTGCGCGAGAATGCGGTGGGCATATCTGATGCAGGGGTTCGATATTCTTGAGGCTCTTGCTGTTGATGCTGATAATCTGCTGTCTGATGATATCTGGTCCCAAAAAATGTGCTCAATGAATCCAATGGGTGGTTCAGTACATCCCTTTCGTGGAAAGTGGAATATAAGTCAAATTTCCCTGAAGGAGAGTCTCCTCTCTTCATTCATCATCCTAAATCTGATCTCTCCTTCGGCTGTGTGATCTATGTATTCCGCCCAACTTACCTCCAGGCTACTAAGAACTTCTAGAACAACAGGTAAGTATGTTTCAGGTGTCATTTTGAAAAATTCCCTCAATCCTACCTTGTCATACATCCAAAATACATCATCCTTCAGTCCAAGGAGCTCTAAAGCTCTAACATCGGTGTATTTCGTTTTTACAATACGTCGAGCAAGTAGCATGTTATATCTTTGCTCTTGCTCCTCATCTTGAAACATGATACCGAATGGATTCGGTGGTGGCACTGGAGGTTCAGCTAGGGCTTTGCCTTTCTTCTTTGATATCCTCTTGGTAGGCGACATGGTATAATGCAAAAGAAACAAGCACCAACTGAAGAAAAACTGGGAAGCTGAAAACGTTACCAAATGTCATGCGCGGCTGGAAGCAGGGTTGGTTTTCACGCTTCAAATCTCGATTTCCGGTGGAAGATCAATCTTCGAAATCTCCTTGAGCATGATCTCCTTCCTCCCTCAAAGATCTCTGAGCTTGGAAGCGAGCTAATCGTCATTCGGACGGGAAGAATTGAAAGAGGCAAAGTCGTGGCGGATAAATTTTCAGCTCGCCTGAAAGCGAGCTCGATCGAGCTTGAAATCGTCAAGATCCTTGCTTGGAATCGAATGAAAGTTATAGAGAGAGGTCGCACAAAGGTTAGGGAAGCAAAGTCTCGAAGAAAATAGCAGGGTCGGCGCGAAATCAGGCAAAGAAGCCCTAAGAACAGTGGGCCAAACCCTAAATACGGCACGTGAAAATGTGGGGTCGGATGCAAATACGGTACTGTATGGCGAATATGGTAGTGCCGTATAATGGATACATGTTCTATGTAAGAAAGCGCGACAAATACGGCACCGTGCATTCTCCCACAGTGGTGCCGTATAATACAAAAACTCTCTGTTCAGATCATTCGAATAATACGGTGTCGTGCAAATGTTCGCGGTACTGCCGTAATCTGTAAAAAAACTTCTGTAAAGAAATAGCCGAAAATACGGTACCGTGCAAACGTCCACGGTACTGCTGTGAAATCGCAAAAACTTTCTGTTTGAGAATGGCAAAAAATACGGTACCGTGCAAAAATCGCTCACAAATACGGTGGCACCGTATTCTGTAAAAAGCCTTCTATATAGAAATAGCCGAAAATACGGTACCGCGCAGATGTCCACGGTACCACCATAATTTGCAAATAAAGACGAAAAAAAATCATTAAAAAAATGTAAAAAAAATGAGAAAAAGAATTAACTCTAAATAAAACCAATTAAGACAAAAACAAACCAAAAATAAAAGAAAGAAATAAAAAATAAAAATACTTGGGTTGCCTCCCAAGAAGCGCTAATTTAATGGTCCTTAGCTTGACCCTTTTACACTTGGATTTGCTTGTATTTCATCAAATAGATAATTCTCCCCTTCTTCAATCTGTTGATAGTAGTGTTTCAACCTCTGTCCGTTGACCTTCAATACTCCTTTCTCTTCACTCCAAATATCAACTGCTCCTTATGGATAAGTCTTCTTTACCTGAAAAGGCCCAGACCATCGAGACTTAAGTTTACCAGGAAAAAGTCTCAACCTGGAATTAAACAAAAGAGTGAAGTCACTTGGTTGAAATTCTTTTCTGAGGATGTGTCGATCATACCATCTCTTGGTTCTCTCTTTATAGACTTTTTCATTCTCATAAGTAGAGAGTCTGATTTCTTCAAGTTCACTCAGTTGCAATTTCCTCTTTTCACTTGCACTTTTTAGGTCAAAATTCAACGCTCTAATTGCCCAAAACACTTTATGCTCAAGCTCTACAGGAAGGTGACATGATTTTTCATAAATTAATTGAAATGGTGACATACCTATTGGTATTTTAAAAGCAGTCCTGTATGCCCAAAGTGCATCATCTAGCTTGAAAGCCCAGTCCTTCCTTGTTGACACTGTCTTTTCCAATATCCCTTTAATCTCTCTGTTAGATATCTCCACTTGTCCACTTGTTTGGGGATGGTAAGGTGTTGCAACTCTATGATTCACCCCATATTTTCTAAGTAAAGCTGAGAATTTGTGTTCATTAAAGTGAGATCCTCCATCACTAATCACAACTCGTGGTACTCCAAAGCGTGGAAAGATAACTCTTTTAAACAATTTCACCACCACCCTAGAATCATTAGTAGGAGAAGCAATGGCTTCTACCCACTTGGAAACATAATCTACTGCCACGAGTATATACTTATTGCCTCCAGATGATGGGAAAGGTCCCATGAAATCAATACCCCAAACATCAAATATTTCAACTTCAAGTATTGTGGACAATGGCATCTCGTTCCTTCTATTAATGTTCCCCATCCTTTGATAATTATCACAAGACATTATAAAATTCCTTGCATCCTTAAATAGTGTGGGCCAATAAAATATAGTTTGTAATACCTTGAAAACTGTCTTCTCAGTACTAGCATGCCCTCCATATGATGATCCATGACACTGTGATAATATGTCTTTCATTTCTTCTTCGGGGATACATCTCCTAAATATTCCATCTGCACATCTTTTGAACACATAAGGCTCATCCCAAAAATAGTGTTTAACATATGATAAAAATTTCTTCTTGCCTTGGTAACACAAATCAATAGGAAATATATCAGCAACAAGATAATTCACAATATATGCATACCAAGGAGCCTTAATTTGTTCAACTCTCATCAGTTGTTCCTCGGGGAAGGAGTCATTAATATCACCTTTTTCATCTTCTACAATCATCCTTGAAAGGTGGTCTGCAACTAAATTCTCAGTTCCTTTCTTATTTTTGATTTCCAGATTAAATTCTTGCAGAAGCAAAATCCATCTCAATAACCGTGGCTTACTGTCCTTCTTCTGCATCAAATATTTAACTGCAGCATGATCAGTATACACTACAACTTTCAAATTTATCAAGTAAGATTTGAATTTGTCAACTGCAAAAACTATAGCTAACAACTCCTTCTCGGTGGTAGTGTAGTTCCTCTGTGTTTCATCTAAGGCTTTGCTAGCGTAGTAGATCACATAAGGCTTCTTCTCCTTCCTTTGCCCCAGAACTGCTCCTACTGCAAGGTCACTGGCATCACGCATAAGCTCAAAAGGTAACTCCCAGTTAGGTGGTTGCATGATGGGTGTCGATGTCAAGGCTTTCTTCAGTTCCTGAAAAGCAAACAGACATTTCTCATCAAAGCAGAATTTGGCATCTTTACAAAGTAAATCAGTCAGGGGTTTAGCAAGTTTAGAGAAGTCCCTGATGAATCTCCTGTAAAACCCTGCATATCCCAAAAAGCTCCTGATCTCTTTGACAGTGGTGGGTGGCGCCAACTTCTCAATAACTTCTATCTTGGCTTTGTCCACTTTAATTCCTCTCTCTGAAATAAGATGCCACAAAACTATTCCCTGTCTAACCATAAAGTGACATTTTTCCCAATTCAAGACAAAGTTAGTTTCTTCGCATCTCCGTAAAACTTGAGATAGATTAGCTAAGCAGTCATCAAAAGAGAAACCATAGACAGAAAAAATTTTCATGCTAGTTTGTTTTATTTCAAATTCATCTTTTCAAACTATACCAAATCATTTCTAACATCTTAGGGAGCTGCTAGATATTACTGACCAACATTGAACAGACCATGGAAAGTGACAATAGGCTACCCATTGAGAAATGGGATGAGATGCTATGTAAACTAAAAGAAAAGTATGATCCTTCATCTCTCCATGAAACATTTCATGACCAATTTAGTAGCCTTGCACAAGAGAACATGACAGTAGCTGAATACATATTCAAGTTTATTACTCTCCACCATAGGAGTAGAACTAGAGAAACTCCAAGGGTTATGCATAATTGGTTTATGAATGGTCTTAGATTTGAGATTTGGAAAGGTCTCACCCACTACCCTATATACACAATAGAAGAAGCTTTCAAAATAGCTAGTGAGGTAGAACAAAATCTTAAAGCAACATGTAGGAGAGAACTTGACCTGCCTAGACCTATTCAACCCTCTGTCATCCCCAAAGTTAGGCTACCTCCTAGAGCTCAAACAATCACTGAATTTGAAGAAGCAAGTCATGAAGAGCCAAATCTTCAAGTTGAACCAATACCTTCATTTTCAATTTTAGGGCCAATACTTTTACCCTCAATTTTAGGACCCAGGCCCACAGGTTCTCAACTTGAGGTTAGCACTACTATTGCAGAACCTAGAGATAACCCGCCTAAATGTCTAGATGAACCCAAACACATAAGTCTTCTTGAACCACATTTTGAACCTGAGTTAGAGCCTTTTGAGCTTGACCTAGATCCAAACCCTCACCGCTTAGGAAAACCCTTAGGCATAGAAAATTTCTCCCATGACCCTATAATCCTTGAATCTTGTCTCTTAGGTCCTTCTACTTACACTATTAAGCCACATTTAGAGTCAACACAACTTTAAATAATTGAAAATAATTTTGCTTTCTCTTTTTTCCAAGTTGTTGAAAATATTTATTTGATTATTCCAAGCAACTTAGATGCTATAATTCCTTATAGCAAATTTACTAATGAATATGGCTGAGAAAGGGAATTCAATGCAAGTATCCCTGACCTGCAGCTTGGACAATGGAGATTGAATCTCGCCCATCCAGAACTTCTTCACCAGCACAATAACAATTCTTCGGGGAAGAATCTTTTTCACCATGGGAGAAATGAAGGGGGCAGAAACCATAGGCCACAAAGGTACAAGTGGAGTCTACGAGTACCCTAGTCAAAGCTCTGGAAGCTCTCGAATAAGCTAGCATGGTCACTCTTAAAGCTAGCTCAATGAATAACTGCCTCAAGTGATGATCAAGCGCAAGTCAAGCTCATCTTCACCAAATAAGCAATCCTCAACGTCACCCTCTGAATATTCTCAGCCAACCACTTGGAAAAATCATCAAGTGCTAGCCGAGCTTATCCTCAATGCTTCAAAGATGGAAGCTACAATGTCTACCTTTGCACCCATCTTGAACGTCTCCCTGCTGCTCAGGAATGGAAGCTGCAAACCAGCAAACATCTCCTCTAACGGTTCTCTACTGCCAAAGAAGGAAGCTTCAACATTCACCTGCTAATGTATGCTGAAGCTTAACCCAATATGTATCACACGCGCATGAATCTTGTAATACAAATTGTTGAATGGAAATGGTTTTTCGTCCTTTATCGTATGTTCTACTCCCCTCTTATCTAGGTGCCAAGCACCTTGTTCTTCCCCTCTTCTCCTTTTAGAGCCGAGCCCCTCCCTCTTCCCCTCTTCTCTATTCTCTTCTTCTCCGTCTAATTCTCCTTCTGTTTCGCCTGCAACTTCAACCTATAATTTTTGAGATTTTGTGAGTTCGCCGGCGATGATCCAGCCGACTGATCTCCATACAACTTCGACCATCACTTCTCATACCCCTGACGAACCTCCATCCAGCAGCATCCATCCATCCACCCCCTGATCGCCGGAATCGAACTCTCGCTCCAATCCTCTGTTTTGCGCAGCCTTCCACCCTAGTTCCGCCCTTCAACGTCGTCCTCCTCCGACCGTCCAGCATCTACCTTGAACCTCCGGTCACAGCTCTGCCACCATCACATGGACTCCCAGTTGTAGCAGGTCCGGCGATCGTGCACCACTGGACGACCGCCGATGACCCCTACCCTCAAACGCAACCTCCCCTATTTCAGGTTCACTCGTGCCTCCTATTTAAGATGTTTGCTCCTTAATACTTAACTGATTAAGCTTATTCTTGCAGGTACTCAAAGAATTTGGTGCAACAAAAATCTTGAAATTTCGCACGAACAAGAAGCACAAATCTTGATCTATCATCCGGAGAACTCGGTTAAATCCAACAATTAATGGATCATTTTGGGAGACAGTGCATATTTTGTTGTCTGAATAACTTATGCAACTCTTTATTGAATTAATCTAATTAGCACTCTTTCGCAGATATTTTAAGCAAATGGTGATGTGAAACTCTTGATCTCCAACACTAATAGAATGAATTAAACTTTATCTAAAAGCTAGATAAGTCGATCCAACTCAAGCGACAATGGATTAACCAGAAAGTCATTGCAAATTTTTAACTCTGAAAATTTTCTTTGCTGTGTTAATTTATCAATCTGACTAGCTATTTTATTGTAGATGCCTTACATTCCAAATAGTTCTCCATGCTATATTTTTTATATGATTCAATAGAACTAAT
The DNA here is from genome assembly GCA_027563935.2 of Costus lasius. Lineage (NCBI taxonomy): Eukaryota > Viridiplantae > Streptophyta > Magnoliopsida > Zingiberales > Costaceae > Costus > Costus lasius. Next base: position 52,578,518 of record CM050452.1, read on the forward strand.
TTAGTTCTACATCTTGGTTTAGTCGGTTCAAATTTTTGATATATGGATTTTTCTCCAAGGCATAGCAACTTTTCTTAGCTGAATATCTTTATTGCCCTGGAAATCTAGTTGTTTTCTAATTTTTGATGTTTCTGAAAATAAAAAATAAATAATTGAATTTCTTCATTAGTAGTTTTTGTCACACACTTCCCCCTGCATCATAGGTGCATATGGATGATGAGAAGATGCTTATGGAAAAGGCTTGGAGTCTTTCCTTACATCTAACCCAAATTGGCAACCCCCCTTTACCCTAGCCGCATATCTCTTATTGCATTGCGCCTATATACCTAGCCTTGCCACCCCCTTGCACAACTCTTCCATCAACTTAGCCACAAGCCTTCTTCTCCTTCTCCTATTGTCGCAAGAAGAACTAGTGCTTGGCAGCATCGTCTCCCTACTCCTTCCTATTGGCACATCCTTACTTGAGGGTGGCACAACTGATCAAGGAAGGACTCTAAGGCATGGATCTTCTTCCCGAGGCTAGCACCGGGCATGGAAGAGGAGGACTCGTGCATCAGTTGTGTGTGAGACTGCAGAGGGCATACACTTGGGCGCCTACATCGGCATTGCTATTTATTGCTCGAAGGTACGCTCTCCTTTGGGTTTTTGGGACCAGCCTATTTCGGGGATTTTCTTCCGTTGTACTTGTATCAAAAATTTAATATCCTCGGGATTTCCCAACAGATATGCACCATCATAAGATCGCCAACCTCAAAGTCATGTGGCCTACGATGCTCGTTGACCGTGATAGCGTATCGGGTATTGCTCAAGTAGATCCGATGATGAATCTCATTATGTAAACTAGAAATATGAGATGCAAATGTTTGAGCAGACTCCTGGAGAGAAGGGTGAGCAGGGATGCCATGCATGTCTATAAGCTTCCTAGGTTGGTGCCTGTGCAGAATTTGGAAAGGACTCAAACCGGTTGAGCGGCTAAAGGCGATGTTATACACAAACTCCATGATAGAAAGATGGTCAGCCCAATGCCGTGGGAAATCACCGGCCAAACAATGCCGAAGGTTCCGTAGACATTGGTTAACCACCTCCATTTGACCATCGGTCTACGGATGGTACACGAATGAGTACTTAAGCATGATGCCAAGTAGGGACCAGTGGGACTTCCAAAAGTGACCAACAAACTAGGTGTCGTGATCAGACACGATAGTACGTGGGAGGCCATGTAAGCGAACTATCTCTTTTGATAAAGGGACTTGCAATGTGGGATGCATCGGCCGTCTTGGAGCAAGGAACAAAGTGAGCCATCTTGGAGAAGCGATCCACGACAACGAAGATGGAGTCGTGGCGTGAGGTCGTGCGGGGCAAACCTATGATGAAGTCGATGCTAAAGTCAAGCCATGGACCGTGTGGGACCGGGAGAGGGGTGTACAACCTAGTATTGGCAGGATGGGGTTTGGCATGCTGGCATGTGCCACAACGGCAAACGACTCTCTCAACATCCTTGCGAAGAGTGGGCCAGAAGAATCAATCTTTGGCCAATTATAGGGTCTTATCACGGCCATGGTGCCTATTCTGAAACTCCGGGGATTTAAAAATTTTATAGACAAGCACAATGGAAGCTATCCCCGAAAGAGGCCAGTCCCAAAAACCTAGAAGATTGAGTCATGTGAAGGAATCGACACGGTGAGTAGGACATGATACCTTGAAGCGATGCGAAGGATGCGATGAAGGCGCCCAAATGTTCTCCCTCTGTAGTCTCTCACACAGCCGACTCTCGACTTCCGTTCTTCCACGCCTGGTGCTAGCCTCGGGATGAAGATCCACACCTCTGGGAGTGATCCTCAAGAACTTGCGCCACCCACTAGGAGAAGTCACCAAGATAAGAGGGGACAATGGAAGAAACTATGAAGGTTCAACCCTGCAATCACTCAAAAGAGAGGGAAGAGAGCAGGTGCCAAGGAGAAAATCTCTTCCAATAATAGATGTAAAGTCCCTTAGGCGCAAACTCAACCCTCCCCTTCTTCTTTTATAGAAAATCATGTGACCTTTGGAATTCGACAATAAATTCGTAATTAATCTTTGAATTAATTCATCATTAATTATAGAATTAAAGTATGAATTAAAGTCTCATAATGACCCATTCAAACCTTGAATTAAAGTTTCATAATGGCCATTAATAGCATGACTCTTCAAATTCAGAATTAAATTCATCATTAATCTCGGAATTAATTATAGAATCATATACAGAATTAATTACAGCATTAAATACAGAATTTAATTTATAGAATTAAATATAGTATTTAATTCACCATGATGTCTATTGGGCCAGACAACTTATTGTCATGGCCCATTAGGCCTGACAGCCCATTGGGCCTCAAGGCCCACTAGACCTCACGCCCCAACTGGGCTTCACGCCCATTGGGCTTGGAGGCCCATTGGTCCATGCTCCAAGCTTAGACTTCATTTAGCCCATTTGGTCCAATTGACCTATTGGGCCTATTTGGCCCATTAGGCCCATCTGGCCCAAAAATGAAGTTAGCTCCAATAAGTTCCTTCCATCTCATTAGGCACAATGGCGCTAATAGATTCTCCCAAAAAGATCTGAGTTATCCAATAACTCGACCATTAGGCTGCTCGATCAATACGAGAACCCGAGTTTCAAGTTGTGCGACCCTGTAGGTTCCTCTGACGTTGGCAGTGATGAACTCAGGTCATCACAAGCAGTGAGTGGCACCTAGCAGTGCATTACAGCTACCCAAGTCTTCAGAATGGATATCAGCATCGACATCCCCATCATCGCAACAAGATACCGATGCATTACAGTCTCTTTGTCAGACTGATATCCGATTGGACAAAGTGTGTCACTACTTTGTTTTCATCAAATCTCATGGTCATGACTAAATCAGGCTTTAACCTGGGAAGGCCATACACTTTCAGTCATGCAACCATGGGGGGGGGGGGCGTGGATATCAAGCTTACCGCTGGAAGGGGCAAATCCTATGTCTGTCCATTGATCTTCTCATATGGGTCATGACATACCCAATGACAACTGTTATAACCTCCCAACTATGGTGAGACATTTGGTTGTATCAAAGCATGTCCCTAACTATATAGAAGAGTCAATGACCTCAAGTCAAAGGATCAATGCATCTCCTGACACTTGTGAGCTCAACTCATGGCACCAAGTTAGAGCCTCACAGCGGGTCGGTCCAGTATATCCACCACTGATATACCCATATGCCTGTGTTAGCACCCCGTGCCAAACCTGCTCATATACCAGTCTCACATGTACCAGAGCTATCCCTTATCCACTCAGGTACTCGACTGGGGACACATTGTTTGAGCACAGATACGATCTGTCTCCAGTGACATTTTTATCCTTGTACATAGTTGCAGATGTAAACATAGCATAATAATGACAATGCCAGAATGATATATTAAATATTAATATCAAGTCGTACAAACAAGACCAACAACAGGTCTAAGGGCATATACACCAATAATCTCCCACTTGCACTTAGACTTTAGTTGTTGAAAAATCTCAACCCCATGTCCCTTGTATGACCATCATGCTTCTACTGCGCTAAACCTTTAGTTAGTGGGTCTGCCAGATTGTTGTCTGTGTCAACTCTGCTAATCTTGACATCACCTTTGTCAATGATCTCCAAGATCAGGTGAAATTTCCTAAGAATGTGTTTGGATTTTTTATGAGACCGTGGTTCCTTTGCCTGTGCCATCACTTTATTGTTGTCACAATAGAGCTCAATCGGATCCACAGCAGTTGGAACCACCTGAAGTTCAAAAATGAACTTCCTTATCCAAACGGCTTCTTTGGCTGCCTTAGAAGCAACGACATACTCAGCCTCAGTCGTAGAATTAGCTACAATGGACTGCTTAGAGCTCTCTCAACTCATAGCACCTCCACTTAATTTGAACACATAGCCTATCTATGAACACTGAGCTCATCAGGGTCTGACTGGAACGATGCGTCAGTGTAGCCCTGAACACTGAGCTCTTCGTGTCCCCCATAGACCAAGAATAAATTTTTAGTTCTTCTCAGATACTTCAGAATGTTCTTTACAGCCACTCTGGGCTGCAGACCTGGATTTGATGTAGGATGGGGGCGTGTGACAATTTCACTAATTTGAAATCACTTTTTTTTTTTTTGTATTTTCAGAAAAGAACTTCAAAGTTTAGAAAACAGCCGAATTCTAGGCAACATCGATATTCAGTTAAGAAAAGTTCATATGCCTGGGAGAAAAATCCATATCTCATAAATTTGAACCACCTAAACCAACATGTAGAACTAAATTAATTCTTTTGAATGGTATCAAAATTATAGAGTTCAGATCTGTCGGACAAGAAGGGTATCTGCAACAAACAAGCTACTCAGATTAGTAAATAAGAGAATATCAGAAGTTAATCATTCAGCATAATTTGTTATGTAGCATAGGATGATCCAGTGACATTTCCATGGGACCAACTCTTCCAAGTGGTAGAACGAATCACGTTCTGATGGTGGCAGGTCTTACAAGCATTCAAACAACGTTTTTTTGAAAACATTTGCTATTTAGGATATAACTATGAAACCCATTTAAACTAACGCTTTGAGAAATTAGGTTTGATAGTCTTATAATGAAATCCGAATCTACATTCAGCAAACTAATCTTATCATGCACTTCTAATAAAGAGGAACGCCTAACAAGAGCTTGACATGCGGTTTACAACATCAAATAAATCTAGGCATGCGGTTCTACCATAAGAAATAGGGCTACTCTAAGGGAGGGACTCACCTTGCACCCTTTGAGAATAGAAAGGGTGACCTTCCCGTTCTTCACCGGTCCAATGGTGGAAACTCACGAAGTAGGGCCCTATGAGCTTACAACCAGAGCATTACAGCATCCCACACATGCGTGGGTGAGTTTGAAAGAATATTAAGAGGCCAATAATACAAGAACACCCAAGGGGGAGTCTAGACTCCAAATTCCCTTGTTAACATAGCTTAGACTATCTAGATTAGAGGGGAAAGAAGAAGGGGCGGCTAGAGTATCATTCCATGGCCTTGCGCCACCTGCAGAAAGCAAACATGAGTGCAAGGGATCTGACCAACAAGTAACAAAGAACAATGACCAAGAGAGGAGAAGACTTAGCTATAGTGGGATAGTCTTGCCCTCGGTTTGGTGAAGTGTCCCTTATCTTGGATGAAGGCGAGAATCAGCTCCTCCTCTTAAGATAGAGGTCATCTTCTACTGGTGGAGGAGGATGCGAGAGGTCCAAGCTTCAGTTGTGGCGGCTGGCTGCAAACAAGTGGAGGAGGCTCTCGGCAAGATGGGAAGAGTGGGGGAGAGTTGTAGTGACACACACTAGAAGACACACTTCAATTTGGATTTCAAATTATCAACTCTGATTTCAGTCTTGTAAGAGTTTACAACATATAGGAGAGACTTCCCAACGGTTGTCTCCCTTCCCTAAGCACAAAGACAATTCACACAAGCAAACATGATGTAGACAACTCAATGGGCTGATTTCTTCCCCCAAGTGGGCGGTTGCTTGGAGGTTTAGGTTTGGAGTTTTCAGCAGGATGGCAAGTTCGAATGATGATGGACTGAAGAGGCTGCAAAGGGCTGACATTGTGCAGGCTGCAGATTGGTATGGGTGGCTGGCGCTTGAAGGGACTGAAGTTGTTGCAAAGGCTGACATTGTGCAGGCTGCTCCTTGACTTTGGTGGCTGGCGCATGATGGACTGAAGTGGACATTGTGCAAGCTGCTTCTTGACTTTGATGGCTGGCGCATGATGGGCTGAAGTAGGTCATTGTGCAGGCTGCTCCTTGACTTGGTTGGAGATGAAGGCACTCCACATGGCTGCCAACTAGGATGGTGGAATTTGAGGTGCTTGTGGTGTTGCTCCATTGGGGTGGGCTGATTCCCTCATGAGTTGGGCTGATGGCCCATGGCATCTCTTGGAGTTGTCTTGACTTGATTTTGACTTGCATCCCAAAATGGAGTTGACCTATACTATTACATCAATTTCATGCACTAACCTACCATACATAAGTGGCGGATCCTAGGGATGTAACTACATGGTGTAATTGGTGGGTGGATCTAACCTACCATATGATGCACCCTAGTCTAAGACAAAATAAGCAACAAAAAGGGGTCCTAAGGAAGCTGAAGGTCCCCTAGTTAAGGGGGGGGGGGGGGGCGAAAACCCTAACAGGAGGCGCAACAAAAATCTAGCGGAATCTAGGGCTTTCAAATCGCTTAGCATGTATTATGATCAACTTATAAACTCTGCATGAATAAAAATGATTCATACCATAGCCATTTCAAGATGGCGCCTTGGAAGCAAAAGTTGCAAGCGCCTCTTCTCCAAAGTCTCGCACACAAGATGAAGATGTGCTCCTTCCTTGATGCTCCTTGTGCTAGCAAGGATCGTCCAAGGTGTCTTGATCGTTTGAAGGGAAGAGAGAGTTCTTGCTTCCTTGATCCTCGACTCTCTAAGGCGTGAACAAAAGTTCCACACACGAGAGCGACGAGAATAGGGGGTTGAGACGACAAGAGATGCGCTCCTCTCAAGACATGGAGGCGTGGTTACTAAAAATAGCCAACCTCTCTTTCATGCGATCATGTGTTCATGCGCTCATGAACCAATCGCATTTTTCTCTCAACTTTGAACCATGCGCTCATATCTAGAGCCGGTTCAATTAGGTCTGGTTCATAGACCAATTAACCCAAGCAATTAGTCCAGATCATATTAAACCCTAAGGTACTTGATCTGACCGTTGATCTCTCGATGCTCCTGATCTCACCGATCCAGCATCCATTCTCTCGATCGAAGCTTACCGATCTCAAGCCCCAATCAATCAAACATGATCAGACCAGATCTCACTTACAATCAGAGATTAAATCCCTTTAAACTGAACCCGAATAATTCAGTCCATACGATCTGACTTAAGTAAGCCATATCATCAAATTGTGAGACCCCAAGGGTTTCCTTTAAATGTCGGTAACGATAACTCACGTTATCACGATCAGTGAGGGGTATCTAGCAACACATCACTGTCTCCCGATAGAAAGGAAAGAGTCTTCCAAGACTACACCCAAAAACAGCACAAGTGTGAATCAACTTCACTAGGCATGCATACTTCCTTTGCCACTGGATGTTCTTATTGGACAAGCGTGTCAAGCTCGTAGCTCCAATATGATGAGCATGATTAGATCAGATGAACACTGTCATCTGGGTATGGCCATACACTTTCTCAATCATCTCATCCAGGGGGCCCCTTTAGAACATCACACTCCTTAAACAAGGAGACGGCAATCCTATGTCTATCACTAGTGCCCTAACATGACTCAAGCTCATTATCCAAGATAGTCTAAAACCATTATGTTTCAAATGATATTGAACTACCTCAAAACAATGACAATCATCATTTAGAAAACACAAGTGATCTCAAGTCAGAGGAAATGTGCCACTTGTCATATTCAAGGATTATTCACATTGTGACAAACAATTGAATATCCTAGTAGGGTCTGTCCAGTACATCCAATGTACCCATGAGTCTACATCTTATTCCATGCTCGAAGCATCCTATAAGACTAGAACACATATTAGTCTTAACCATATCAAGGCTGTCTCATATTCACCAAGATACATCGACTAAGGACTTAACTGCATGTCAGCCCAGCTGAACAGCTTTGAGACATTATTCAGAAGAACATATATTGCAGCAGACAATGTAGCTAACTAAATAACAATCATGCCTTTATAAACATAACAGTTTATTACATGATACTGTTACAATCCCAAGGCCTCAAACATTAGGCTTAAGGGCATACCCCAACAATCTCCCACTTGCACTTAATCTAATGGTTGAGAAATCTCAAACCCATATTATTACAGTGCTTCTCATGCTTCTGCTGCGCCAGAGGCTTAGTAAGCGGGTCTGCCAGATTGTCATCTGTATGAACCTTGCATATTTTGATCTCGCCACGATCTATGATCTCCCTGATCAAATGAAACCGTCTCTGTATGTGCTTGGACTTCTGGTGCGACCGTGGTTCCTTTGCTTGTGCGATTGCTCCAGTGTTATCACAGAAGATAACCAAAGGATCTGCACTCGAAGGAACAACACCAAGTTCTCTCACGAACTTACGAATCCACACTGCCTCCTTGGATGCTTCCGAGGCTGCAACATACTCGGCTTCTGTTGTGGAATCAGCAACAGTTGACTGTTTGAAACTCCTCCACACCACTGCACCTCCATTCAAGCTAAAAACATAGCCTGATTGCGATCGGAAATCATCCTGGTCAGACTGGAACGAAGCGTCAGTATATCCTTCAATACTGAGTTCTTCCTGACCACCATATATCAAGAACATATCTTTGGTCCTCCGCAGATATTTTAAAATGTTCTTGACTGCAATCCAGTGCGCCATACCTAGATTACTTTGGAAACGACTGGTCACGCTTAACCCGTAAGCGACGTCTGGGCGAGTACACAACATCGCATACATTATGGATCCAATAGCCGAAGCATAAGGCGTATTGTCCATTTCATCTTTCTCAGTCTGTGTTTGTGGACACTGACTCTTCGAAAGATTCAGACCATGTCTGACTGGAAGATATCCTCGTTTAGAATTCTCTAAATGAAATCTCTCCAGGACTTTATCGATGTAAGTACTCTGGCACAGCCCGAGAAGCCTCTTAGATCTATCCCTGTAGATCTTCACACCTAATACATAGGCTGCTTCTCCTAGATCTTTCATCTGGAAACATTTCCTTAACCATGCCTTCACAGCATGCATTTCAGGATTGTCATTTCCAATGATCAAGATATCATCGACGTAGAGGACTAGGAAAGCAATCACGCTCCCACTAAACCTCTTATATACACACGGGTCATCCTCGTTCTTGATGAAACCATACTCAGTGACTGATTCATCAAAACGAATATTCCAGCTTCTTGATGCTTGTTTAAGTCCATAAATGGACTTCTTTAACTTGCATATCTTATGACGATTTGATGGATTAGTGAAACCTTCTGGTTGTGTCATATACACATCCTCATCCAGATTTCCATTAAGGAAAGCTGTTTTCACATCCATCTGCCAAATCTCATAATCGTAATATGCAGCTATCGCGAAAAGAATCCGAATAGACTTAAACATAGCTACAGGTGAGAAAGTTTCATCATAATCTATCCCGTAGATTTGTTTGAAACCTTTCGCAACTAGCCTGCCTTTATAGGTAACCATGTTACCATCCATGTCAATCTTCTTCTTGAAGATCCATTTACAGCCTATAGGGATTACTCCCGGAGGCGGATCAACCAAATCCCAGACTTGGTTATCTGACATGGAGTCCATCTCGGCGCGCATAGCTTCAAGCCATCTCGCTGACTCCGGTCCACTGACCGCATCCGCATAAGTGAGGGGTTCATCATTATCAATGATGTAGACTCCGTCATAGCGCTTAGGCTGTCGACGGATCCTTCCCGATCTTCGCGGTTCCCGTGATATCTGAGCCTCAGGTTGTTCAATAACCTGATCTACTGGCTCAGGCTCATCCAACTCTGCTTGAGCACTTTGTCCTTCCTCTGGATTCTCATCCAGTTTTATTTCTCTCCCACTGGCCTCTTGCAGAAGAAACTCCTTCTCAAGAAATATGGCCGTCCGAGCAACAAATACCTTGTTCTCTTTGGGATCGTAGAAATAATAACCCTTAGTTTCCTTAGGGTAACCGACAAAGATGCATTTGTCAGATCTGCTCTCTAGTTTCCCAGAGGCGAGCTTTTTCACATAAGCCTCGCAGCCCCTGATCCTGATAAATGTCAAGCTCGGCTGTTTCCCATACCATAACTCATATGGCGTCTTTGAAACCGCCTTGGATGGCACTCGGTTTAGTACCTTTACAGCTGTCTCCAGTGCAAAACCCCAAAAGGAGTAAGGTAGATTAGCCTGACTCATCATAGAACGAACCATATCAAGTAACGTTCTATTTCTCCTCTCGGACACACCATTCCATTGCGGTGTTCCTGGCGGAGTGAGCTGTGAGATAATCCCACACTCCTTTAGATAGTCAGTAAACGCATGACTTAGGTATTCTCCACCTCGATCTGAGCGAAGTGCCTTGATATTTCGACCTAGCTGATTTTGTACTTCATTCTTGAACTCTTTGAACTTGTCAAAAGATTCACTTTTATGTCTCATTAAAAAGACATACCCATATCTACTGAAATCATCAGTAAAGGTAATGAAGTACTGATAGCCACCTCTGGCATGTTTACTAAATGGCCCACACACATCAGTGTGTATAAGGTCAAGTAAACCTGAAGCCCTTTGACCTTTGTTAGGAAAAGGTGACTTCGTCATTTTGCCCATTAAACAAGCTTTGCATGTATCAATCTCCTTGTAGGAGAATGATCCCAGCAGTCCATGATCATGCAACCGCTTAATGCGTTTCTCGTTAATATGGCCTAAACGACTATGCCATAGCAAGGTGCTGTCATCAGCATTCTTGGCTTTCTTAATATCAACTTTCTGTATAGAACATTCCATGTCCAACATGTATAACCCATTGTTAATTGAACCAGTTGCATAAACAATATTATCATAAGATAAGACACACTTTGAAATATTGCATTCAAAGGAAAATCCCTTCCTGACAAGAGCAGGAATGGAGATAATATTTTTAGTAATACTGGGAACAAAATAACAATTGTCTAGTTCCAATACAATTCCAGATGGTAAAGAAATGAAATAGTCTCCTACAGCAACAGCAGCAACCCGTGCCCCGTTTCCAACGCGTAGGTCCACCTCATGCTGTCCCACCTGCCTTCTTCTCTTGAGTTCCTGTACATTTGAACAAATGTGAACTCCACATGCAGTGTCCAACACCCATGATATAGAAGAAGAAAACATGACCTCAGTCACATAAATACCTGAGCCAGAAGCGAAGCTTCCCCTCTTATCTCCTTGGAGCGCTTTACAGTCCTTTTTCCAGTGACCCAGCTGGCCACAGTGGAAACACCTGTATTCCTTGGACCGCTTAACCTTCTGCTTCAGAGCCTTGCTGTAGCTCTTGATAGGGGCTTTGCCCTTCTTCCCCTTCTTCTTGTTCCTTGTAGGAACTATTAAGACAGAGGTCGAAGGCTTTCCCTTCAGAGTTTCCTCAGTAGTCAAGAGCATATTCAGCAGCTCTGCCGGAGTACAATCGATTTTATTCATATTAAAGTTAATAATGAACGCGTCGAATGAAGGCGGGAGAGACTGCAGAATAATGTCTACAGCAAGCTCCTGGTTGATGGTATGCCCCAGTTTCTCTAGAGCCTCCTTGTGCCCAATCATCTTGAGCACGTGAGCTCCCACTGGGCTCCCTTCAGCCAGTTTGCTCTGAAAGAAAAGCTTTGTCAGATTATAGCGTTCTGTCCTCGCCTGTGCAGCATACAGCATCTTGAGGTTTGCTATCATGTCTATAGCAGACATATCCTCATGCTGACGCTGCAGCAGTGGCGTCATAGACGCTAGCATCAGGCAAGTGACATCAATGCTATCATTGACGTGCTTTTCATAGGCTTCCCGAACCGCCCTTGCGGCGTTCGCAGCGGGCTGAGGCGGTATCGCCGTCTCGAGGACATACAGTTTCCTCTCTGCCTTAAGAACGATCTTAAGGTGTCCGAACCAGTCAGAGAAGTTCGGCCCAGCAAACTTCTCCCTTTCCAGTAGGGATCGCACATTGAAGTTCATGGTGTTCGTTGCTGCAGGTATCTACAACAATGCAAGAACAGCAAGGTCAGTATCAATGTTAAGAATCAATCAGGACTTAAGAAAGATTCTTTTTCCCACTATTTTATCTGACTGAAAAATCCATTAAACAGTCCGAAAGAGTAGACACTCTTTTAGTGAGATGGGATCCGGATTTCATACTTGGTCTCCGCGTCCCGCTCAGGCGAGATAAGATGCACAGAGAGTACAAGCACTAATCTCCGGTAGGCATTCCCTGCCGATCGCCAACCCGTGCGATTCCCCTTCATCTGGGCAATCCAGCAGACTGCGCCAACTGAGTTGGTACAACACAGTCTCTGATCCCTCAGATGGCTGCCTCCATGTGCTACCATATGCGCCACATATGTAGCCTACATGGTCAAGCTGACCTAACCTACTCCCTGGACCACCATGTGCTATGCTGAGCAACGAGAAGGGATAAATCCCTACTCTGTAACACACAGGTGTAATCCCGCACCGTCTGAAGATAGATGGACATGCCCACTGAGTGGGTACAACATGGCTCCAACGATAATCAGAACAGTGAGGTTTCGCGTCAGAAGGCTTACGAGCTTGATATTTTAGCGTTGGATTTTAACGGTCTTTTATCTTCTTCACTATCATGCAATTCCTATGGTGATAGCAGAAGATAAACTAACCATGCAATTCTAATATTTAAACAATAAAAGAAAGCAGGTATCTTATGTGGTAAAAGCCCATAGCCTTAGTAAGACCTTAATTAACTTAAGTCTTCACTAGCTTTTCTTCATTGGACTTTTGCTGCTCATCTGGCCCAAACCAGGGCCCAAGCGCCATTTGCAGCTCTGGTGCGCCCACCAGGAAAATGTTCCAGGTCCTAGGGTCGAACCCTAGACCTCCCACCTGGTCCAGCCTTTGCTGCATGCGCCTCTGCCAAGTGTGCTTTGTGCTCTTGTCTAATTAAATTACAAATTTAACTATCTAGACAAGATTGACACGCAGGTCAATTACATTTAATAAATTATAGCAATGTGATACGCAGATCACAATAATTAATTTACATTTAAAACAGGCACGCAGGCCCCAGCACAGCACAGATTTAACAAGGGCAGCCCACATAAGAATAAATAGACAAACACATGGCATCAGTCAACATGTGATCCAATCATGGAAATTAAATTTCGAAAACCCATAGGTATCAATTTTATTTTCCTTATATGCCCTTACTACCTTACAACGGTCCATTACTAGGGATCCACTCATCCAACCTAGTCAGATCCACTGCCCTTGCATGCACCAAGTCCTAACTGACTTGAGTCGACCATAAGGTCAACCATGCATGCGCCAGGGCTGAACGACCACAATGAGGTCTGGCAAGCGGGTGTGACCCCGGGCCTAACTCATGTGCGTTCATCGGTTGTCTCAATCAGACATCGCTACATGCCTGTCTGCAGTCGACCTGTAGCCACCACGTGCTTGCGCACAGGTGCTACCTGGTCAACCCATCAAGGCTGTCAGATAGTCTGATCAGACTTTTGGATCCAACCTAGGGGGTGACTTCAACCCTAATAACCCGTCTAAGGGTTTACTGCAAGGCCTTAGATCTAATGAGGTCGCGCAAGTAATATAGATTTTGAAAACCTAAGATGCGCCAACACATCAAACATGCGCAAAAGATAGAAACATACATAATAGATGTATTTTCGCAAGATGATAAACACTATCATAAAACTTTCGCATGTCATGTAGATCTAAGCATATGCGCAAATATGGATCAAACATGGAGACCAAGCATTAAGCAATCATGATAACATGCGTTAACCTATGCTCTGATACCAATTGAAGGTCCCCTAGTTAAGGGAGGGGGCGAAAACCCTAACAGGAGGCGCAACAAAAATCTAGCGGAATCTAGGGCTTTCAAATCGCTTAGCATGTATTATGATCAACTTATAAACTCTGCATGAATAAAAATGATTCATACCATAGCCATTTCTAGATGGCGCCTTGGAAGCAAAAGTTGCAAGCGCCTCTTCTCCAAAGTCTCGCACACAAGATGAAGATGTGCTCCTTCCTTGATGCTCCTTGTGCTAGCAAGGATCGTCCAAGGTGTCTTGATCGTTTGAAGGGAAGAGAGAGTTCTTGCTTCCTTGATCCTCGACTCTCTAAGGCGTGAACAAAAGTTCCACACACGAGAGCGACGAGAATAGGGGGTTGAGACGACAAGAGATGCGCTCCTCTCAAGACATGGAGGCGTGGTTACTAAAAATAGCCAACCTCTCTTTCATGCGATCATGTGTTCATGCGCTCATGAACCAATCGCATTTTTCTCTCAACTTTGAACCATGCGCTCATATCTAGAGCCGGTTCAATTAGGTCTGGTTCATAGACCAATTAACCCAAGCAATTAGTCCAGATCATATTAAACCCTAAGGTACTTGATCTGACCGTTGATCTCTCGATGCTCCTGATCTCACCGATCCAGCATCCATTCTCTCGATCGAAGCTTACCGATCTCAAGCCCCAATCAATCAAACATGATCAGACCAGATCTCACTTACAATCAGAGATTAAATCCCTTTAAACTGAACCCGAATAATTCAGTCCATACGATCTGACTTAAGTAAGCCATATCATCAAATTGTGAGACCCCAAGGGTTTCCTTTAAATGTCGGTAACGATAACTCACGTTATCACGATCAGTGAGGGGTATCTAGCAACACATCACTGTCTCCCGATAGAAAGGAAAGAGTCTTCCAAGACTACACCCAAAAACAGCACAAGTGTGAATCAACTTCACTAGGCATGCATACTTCCTTTGCCACTGGATGTTCTTATTGGACAAGCGTGTCAAGCTCGTAGCTCCAATATGATGAGCATGATTAGATCAGATGAACACTGTCATCTGGGTATGGCCATACACTTTCTCAATCATCTCATCCAGGGGGCCCCTTTAGAACATCACACTCCTTAAACAAGGAGACGGCAATCCTATGTCTATCACTAGTGCCCTAACATGACTCAAGCTCATTATCCAAGATAGTCTATAACCATTATGTTTCAAATGATATTGAACTACCTCAAAACAATGACAATCATCATTTAGAAAACACAAGTGATCTCAAGTCAGAGGAAATGTGCCACTTGTCATATTCAAGGATTATTCACATTGTGACAAACAATTGAATATCCTAGTAGGGTCTGTCCAGTACATCCAATGTACCCATGAGTCTACATCTTATTCCATGCTCGAAGCATCCTATAAGACTAGAACACATATTAGTCTTAACCATATCAAGGCTGTCTCATATTCACCAAGATACATCGACTAAGGACTTAACTGCATGTCAGCCCAGCTGAACAGCTTTGAGACATTATTCAGAAGAACATATATTGCAGCAGACAATGTAGCTAACTGAATAACAACCATGCCTTTATAAACATAACAGTTTATTACATGATACTGTTACAATCCCAAGGCCTCAAACATTAGGCTTAAGGGCATACCCCAACAGAAGCCATATCTAATGGCTAGGATAGCCATACCGAGAGGGCTTCTTTCGGACCCGGGTGGACCTCCGAAGGTCCTGCTTTGGTCCCACATCACGTTCTTCCTGGATGTGCCATAGATCTGGGTTTGTATCTCTTCCAGTCTCATTAAATTCCTGCAAGAAGAAGACTAATCAGATTAGTTTTTAGAACAATTGCAGGAGTTAATCAAATATGAAATTTTCTGATGCTTTTGAGGTTGATCGATTGTCGCTTCAGTTGGATCGACTCATCCAATTAGTAGAGTAAGATGAGTTCTTCCTATTGACACCAAAGATCAAGCTTTTGGTTTCACCGATTTCTTAAGGTACCTGCAAGAACATGCGTAGTCAGATTAGCAAAGCATAAAAACTGAAACAGAAAACATTAAGATATGGAAACAGGAGATGTGTGGGCGCGGAGCATGGTTCGTCGCTGGATGGCCGGTGGCACACGAACTCGAAACCTGCTATGACTGGAACTTGCTAGAGTGATGGAAAATAGGTGGCCAGAGTTTTGGATCGAGTGGTGGCCAGTCGGAGGAGGGCGATGAGGAATGGCGGATTGGGGCGGAAGGCTAGCGGAATAGGGGAAGTGCGAACTGGGAGTCGCCGGATGGCCGATGGTGCACGGACGCCGAAACTGCTACAACTGGGAGTCTCCTGGATGATGGCAGATCTGAGGCCAGAGTTAGGTGGTCGACGGTGGCTGGTTGGAGGCGAACGGCGCTGAAGGGCGGGAGTAGGGAGGAATCAAGGCGAGAATAGGGGATCGAAAGGAAGTTTTGATTCCGGTGATTGGCGCTGCGGATGGGCGGATGCCGGCGGCTGAAAGTTCATCTGAGGGAAGGGAAGGGCTGGCCGAAGGTTTATGGAGATCTGGCCAGCAGATCGTCAGCGGCGAGGTTGCGAAGTTTCAAAAATCTTGAAACTGTGGAGATAGGGCCGCTGATCTTGGGAGGAAGAAGAAGATTGAGGAGAGGAGAAGAGGGGAGGAAGGGCTCGGCTCTAGAAGGAGAAGAAGAAGGAGAACATCCGATAGAAGAGGAAGATTACTATAAAACTATTTCATTACTCAAATTCATCAAATCTGTCTGTTACAATGGTTTATGCGAGAGATACATATAAGCAGAGGTTTGGAGACGTTGTAGGCGAGAGTTAAAGAGACGTTGCAGCTTCCTTCTTTGATTGTAGTAGATAGACATTGGAGGAGTTTCCATTGTTGGCTACGAGCATTGCAAGGTTCCAGCGTTGAAGATGAACATTATGAAAAAGGTTGGTATTTCCTTTGTTGGCAAGCTACTGCGTGAAGCTTGGCGTTGACTTGGCCTCGATTTGTTGACTTGGAGCAGGCGCATCTTGATGTAGTTGGGATGGCACATATGCAGCATCTTCATATGAACGTTAGATTGATGAGATCCCTTGATTGGCTTGATTTGCAACATCTTCTTATTTGGTAAATGAGCTTGGTTGAATATCTCTTGGAGTGCTTGACGTAGTTCTTTTATTGTGCTAGTTTCGGGGTTGAGCTTGCTAGCTTATTTGTGACCCTCCTGGCCTTTGACTAGGGTACTTGTAAACTCCACTTGTAGCTTCTTGGCTTGTGGTCCCTGCCTCCATCAGTTCTCCCCGGGTGAAAAAAATTCTTCCCCGAAGAATTGTCCTTGCGTAGGTGGAGGAGTTCAACAATCAATATCCATAGTCCAAGCTACAAGTCAGGGACACCTGTAGAAAATTCCCTTTCTCGGCCATACTCATTAGTAAGTTTCTCATAGAAAATCATAGGACTTAGAAAAGAACAAGGAATGATGAAATCAACATACTCAATTTCAATAAGAGCATAGTGCAAAGCATGTTTGAGTTCATTATGTTTTGTTGATACTAATGGTGGCTTAAGGGTGTGGGTAGAAGGACCTAAAAGACAAGATTCAAGGATCATAGGGTCCTGAGAGAAATTTTCTAAGCTTATGGGTGTTCCTAAGGGTTGACACTTAGGATCTAGGTCGAGCTCAAAAGGCTCTAACTTAGGTTCTAAATATGGTTCAAGAGGACCTATGGGTTTGGGTTCAATTTTAGGTTCTCTAATAGTAGTGCAATTTTGGGTTTGGGAACCTGTGGGTATTGGCCCTAGAATTGAAGGTAATTGTGATGGTTCTATTTCACTCTTAAGTTGAGACAAGTCTACAACGGTCTCTATGGGCAACTTAGGGGTAGTTTGACTCTCAGACAAGTGAACTATGGGTTCTTTAGCTGGAATGCTAGACTCAAGTTGAGAACCTGTGGGTATGGGCCCTAAAATTGAAGGTAGAGGAATGGGTTCTACCTCATGGTTTGCCTGTTGAGTTTCACATGTGTTATCTGGGCTTGTTTTTGTTCCCATGGTAGACTCTAAGGTTTGTATAGTCTCTTGAAAGTTGGAGGGAGTAGGTACCTTTGGGGTTCTAGGTTTGGACCTCTTGATCTTAATCTTTGGGTTTTGGCACCTTAAGACATATGAATCATCTTGCCTTTGGTA
The DNA here is from genome assembly GCA_027563935.2 of Costus lasius. NCBI lineage: Eukaryota > Viridiplantae > Streptophyta > Magnoliopsida > Zingiberales > Costaceae > Costus > Costus lasius. The sequence goes on from CM050452.1 coordinate 52,596,299, forward strand.
ATACCCATTGACATCATATAACCAAGGTTCTCCTAGGTGGACATGGTATGTACCTTCTAAGGGTAAGACATAACACCAAACTTCTAGTAGAAGGGTACCTAACAAAATAGGAACTAAGCACATATGGTTCACTAAGGTTTTGGTTCCATCATCCCAACTAATGGTGTATGTGTTTGGGTTAGGCTCTGTGGCAAGGCTAAATCTATCAATGACAATATGAGTTATGAAGTTGAAGCCTATGGACTCATCTATGGCTACCTTACACATCTTATCTTTCATTTTGATGTAGGTATGGAAAAAATCATTCCTAAGGGTTACCCTATATGTTGGGAGTCTCTCTAGGTATTGGCTATGGTTTTCCTCTTGAGCTTCACACGTCACATCTGGACTTGTTTTAGTTTCTAATGTAGACTCTAAGGTTTGAGCAAGTTTTTGTTGGAGTGGTTGGCTTTGTGTTCTAGGTTGGTCAAGTCCTTTCCTATATGTTGCCTTAATATTTTGTTCTACCATACTAGCTATTTGAAAAGCATCTTCTATTGTGTGTATGGGGTAGTAGGTGAGACCTCTCTTAATCTCAAAGTTAAGACCATCTATAAACCAGTTACGCACAACCCAATGATGTTCTCTAGCTCTACTCATATGGTTGAGGGTCTTAAACTTTAGAATGTATTCAGCTACAGTCATGTTCTCTTGTATAAGAAATCTTTCAGGAAGAGAGGAAGGATCATATTTTTCCCTGAGTTTATGAAGCATGTCATCCCATCTCTCAATGGGTAGCATATTGTCTCTTTCCAAGGTTTGTTCAACAGTGGTCCAGTAATATCTAGCAGATTCTTGTAAAAGTAACTTGGTGAACTTAACTTTGCAATGTTCAGGCATGGGAGTAAAATAGAAATAATGCTCAAGTTTTGTGGACCAATCATTAAAATCCTTATGGTTAAGAGAACCACTAAAAGTAGGGGGTTGGAGTCTAGTAACCATGAGATGTTTTGAAAACACAATATAACCTTTTGAAAAATAGAGCTCCTTAAGATTTCAAAAATGATTTCAGCTAGTATGAAAAGATATATCTGAGAATAAATATACTAGCATGCAGATGCAATGAACAACTAAGCATGAAAGTGTTGGGAAACTCCGGGGACATTTTACAATTTTTCAGAGTTATGGACATACATTTTTCGCAGCGGAAGAATGTCCCCGAAACAGGCCGGTCCCAAAAACCCAGTGAAGATCGCATGCAAGGGAGTCGACACGATGAGTTAGGAAATACCTTAAGAGCAATGTAGAGCGATGTCGATGAAGGCGCCCAAGTGTTCGCCCTCTGCAGTCTCGCACACACGGATCTCTTGAGTTCTCTTCTTCCACGCCCGGTGCTAGCCTCGGGAAGAAGATCCAAGCCTTAGGGAGATACTCTACTTCACTTGCACCACCAATAGAGATGATGCGCCAAGAGAAGAAGGAAGACTATCCAAAAACGCCAAGCACTAGTGTTCCTTGCGCCAAGAGGAAAGGAGGAAGTGGCTTGCGGTTATGGAAGAAGGAAGATGCGCCCTTGCTCCAAGCACTCGCCCCTCTCCTTGTGTTCACGCCTTCAAGGAATTAATTTTCACAAGAGGGCTCGGCTAGGTGCTCTTTTATAGGGCAAGAGGCGATTTATGAAAGGCTAGGATTAAGACAAGTGGGCGGCTATGATGAGATGGTTTGAGATAAGGAAAGTCTCCAAGACATTTCCATAATACTCATTCAACCATTCCTTTTAGAGCCCATGTCTTTCTTTGTGCGCCAAGGCCTTGCCTTGCGTCCCAAGTAATGCCATATTGGCATTCATACCATAAGAGATTAAGGGGGAGGCGCCAATTGCTTCCTTATGAAGCAAATTGCGCCACTTCTCCCCATTATGCCCATAGGCGCCTAGGGGAGAAGATTTGTCCCCATTATACCCTTTTAGCCTCTCATCTTTTCATGAGAACTTGTTATTGGGCCTCATTGGATAATGAGCTAGCCCAAACATCATTGCATAGGTTGATTAAGGACTTGGATCCAATCCAATGCAACCCTAATCCAAATGTGACCAACCATGGTCAAATACGGGTCAACTTGCCAAAAATGAAGTTTGGCTCCAATAACATTCTTCCATCTCATCAGGCCCATTGGCGCTGATGAAATCTCCCAATTAGATCCGAGTTATCCAATAACTCGATCATAAGGCTTCCCGATCAATACGAGAACTCAAGTATCAAGGTGTGCGACCCTGTAGGTTCCTCTAACGCTGGCAGTGCTGACCAAAGGTCATCACAAGCAGTGAGTGGCACCTAGCAGTGCATCGCTGCTACCCAGGTCGTTGGAATGGATATCGACATCGACATCCCCATCATCGCAACTAGGTACAGATGCATTACAGTCTCTTTGCCGTACTGATATCCGATTGGACAAGTGTGTCACCACTTGTTTTCATCCAATCACATGGCTATGACTAAAACAGGTTCTTACCTAGGTATGGCCATACACTCTCAGTCATAGAACCATAAAGGAGCTCCATGGATATCATACTTCCTTAGGGAAGGGGCAAATCCTATGTCTGTCCATTGATCTTCTCATATGGGTCGTGACATGCTCAATAACAACCGTTATGACCTCCCAGCTACGGCAAGGTGTTAGGTTGTATCAAAGCAAGTCCCTAATCATATAGAATGATCAATGACCTCAAGTCAAGGGATCAATGCATCTCCTGTCACTTATGAGGATAACTCATGACACCAAGTCATAGCCTCATAGCGGGTCTATCCAGTATATCCCCAATGATATACCCATGTGTCTGCGTTAGCACCACGTGCCTAACCAGCCCACATACCAGTCTCACAAGAATCATAGCTGTCCCATATCCACTACGGTACATCGACTGGGGATTATAATTCGAGCACAGATCCAATCTGTCTCCAGGGACATTATCATGTAAGTACACAATCGCAGGTGTAGTCAAACAATGATAACGACAATGCCAGAATGATATATAAATATCAGTGTCAAGTAGTACATAAGTTGACCAAAACAAGGTCCTAGGGCATATACACCAACAATCTCCCACTTGCACTAAGACCTAGAAGTTGAGGAATCTCAACCCCATATCTCTAGCGTGACCATCATGCTTCTGCTGCGCCAAAGCCTTGGTCAATGGGTCTGCCATATTGTTCTCTGTGTCTACTCTGCTAATCTTGACATCACCTCTGTCAATGATCTCTCTGATCAGGTGAAATCTTCTGAGTATGTGTTTGGATCTTTGATGAGACCATGGTTCCTTGGCTTGTGCAATTGCTCCATTGTTGTCACAGTAGAGTTCAATGGGATCCATTGCACTAGGTACCACTTGAAGATCACATAAGAACTTCCTTATCCAAACAGCTTCCTTGGCTGCCTCAGAAGCAGCCACATACTCAGCTTCGGTTGTAGAATCTGCTATGGTGGATTGCTTGAAGCTCTTCCAACATACAGCGCCTCAATTTATCTTGAACACATAGCCGGCCTGCGATCTAAAGTCGTCAGGGTCAGACTGGAATGATGTGTCAGTATAGCCCTGCATACTGAGCTCTTCCTGTCCCCCATAGACCATGAACAAATCCTTAGTTCTTCTCAGATACTTGAGGATGTTCTTTACAGCCACCCAGTGCTGTAGACCTGGATTGGATTGGTATCGGCTGGTAATGCTCACAGCATATGCCTCATCTGGTCTAGTACATAACATTGCATACATGATCGATCCTACTGCCGAAGCATAAGGAATTCGACTCATGTCATCCCTCTCAGCCTGTGTTGTAGGACACTGGCTCTTTGAGAGAGTAAGGCCATGTCTCACTGGAAGGTATCCTTTCTTGGATTGCTCCATGTAGAACCTCTCCAGTACCTTATCAATGTAAGTACTTTGACTAAGGGCCAAGAGCCTCTTGGATCTATCCCGGTAGATCCTCACGCCTAGAATATAGGCGGCCTCCCCTAAGTCTTTCATCTCGAAACACTTCCCCAACCATGTCTTCACAGCTTGAAGACTAGGGATGTCATTTCCGATGAGCAGTATGTCATCAACATACAAGACCAGAAAAATTACCAAGCTCCCACTAAATTTTCTGTATACACAGGCGTCATCTTCGCTTTTGATAAAACCATAATCTCTCACGGCCTCATCAAATCGAAGATTCCAACTTCGAGATGCTTGCTTTAATCCATAGATGGACCTCTTTAGCCTGCAGACCTTATTAGCCTCTGCAGGATGGATGAAGCCATCAGGTTGTGTCATATACACATCCTCAGTCAGCTTCCCGTTAAGGAACGCTATTTTCACATCCATCTGCCATATCTCATAATCATGATATGCAGCTACAGCAAGCAGAATCCGAATGGATTTAATCATGGCAACTGGCGAGAAGGTTTCATCATAGTCCACCCCGTGGACTTGTTTAAATCCTTTAGCCACTAGTCTACCCTTATAGGTAACTATTTTGCCATCCATGTCTGTCTTCTTCTTGAAGACCCATTTACACCCTATGGGTTTTACCCCATCAGGCATTTCAACCAAATCCCAGACTTGGTTAGCCGACATGGAATCCATCTCAGATCTCATGGCGTCAAGCCATTTCTCGGAGTCCGGTCCACTGACCGCCTCATCATAGGTTCTAGGTTCATCCTCAATGATGAAGATCCCATCGTGTTGGGTCGGTAGTGACCCATACCTCTCAGGTGCACGACGAATTCTCCCAGACCTACGCGGGACCTGTGTCTGAGCCTCAGGTTGCCTAGCAACCGGTGCAGGTGGCCCAGATTCCATCTCTTTGTCTTGTGCTTGCACTTGGACCTCATCCAAGTCAAACTTCCTCCCACTAACTTCTTTCATAACAAATTCTTTCTCTAGAAAGACAGCACCCCGAGCAACAAAAACTTTGTTCTCGGTTGGGACATAGAAGTAGTATCCTTTAGTTTCCTTAGGATACCCTACAAACACACACTTATCAGATCTAGGTTCTAGCTTGCTAGAATCCTGACGTTTGACGTAAGCCTCACATCCCCAGATCCTGATAAACGTGAGATTAGGGCGTCTTCCACTCCATACCTCGTATGGTATTTTGGAGACACTCTTAGATGGAACATTATTCAGTATTAGAGAAGCTGTTTCTAGTGCATGCCCCCAGAATGATGAAGGTAGAGTTGCATGACTCATCATGGATCGAACCATATCCAATAAAGTTCGATTTCTCCTTTCAGACACACCATTCCATTGAGGTGTTCCAGGAGGAGTGAGTTGGGATATGATCCCACACTCTCTCAGATAGTCAAAGAACTCACCACTCAGGTATTCTCCACCTCGATCTGATCAAAGAGCTTTAATGGATCTTCCAAGCTGGTTCTCTACTTCATTCTTGAACTCCTTGAATTTCTCAAAGGATTCAGATTTATGTCTCATTAAGTAGACATAACCATACCTACTGAAGTCATCAGTAAAAGTAATGAAGTAGCTATACCCTCCTCTGGCTTGTTTATTGAAGGGCCCACACACATCAGTATGTATGAGATCCAATAAACCTTCTGCCCTCTCACCAATCTTGGTGAAGGGCGCCTTTGTCATCTTCCCTAATAAACAAGGTTCACAAGTATCAAATTCCTCCAAGGAACTTGAATCTAATAATCCATTTGCATGGAGTTGTTGGATGCGATTCTTGTTTATATGGGCTAATCGACAGTGCCATAGGAAAGCACCAACTGAACCACTCAGTTTGGTCCTCTTATTGCTTATGTTACAAATAGAACTTTCCATATCCAAGATATATAGACCATTGCACAAAATACCCTTCCCATAGAACATATTTGCAAATGAAAAAGAACAGGAGTTCTTATTTATTTCAAATTTAAATCCTTTCCTCGCCAAGCAAGGAATGGATACAATGTTCTTTGTTAGCGAAGGTACACAAAAGCAATTGTCTAGTTCTAATTGAAGTCCAGAAGGCAAGGAGAGAGTCAAAACGCCTACAGCAACAACAGCAACCTGTGCCCCATTTCCAGCGCGTAGGTCAATCTCTCCAAGCCGCACCGATCTACTTTTCTTGAGCCCCTGCATATTTGTACAAATATGAGCTCCACATGCGGTATCCAATACCCATGACATAGAAGTAGAAAGGTTGACTTCTGTAACATAAGTCCCTGAGCATGAAGACGAAGCCTTGACTCTCTTCTTCTCATTCTGAAGTCGTACTATGTCCTTTATCATGTGAGGTGGTCCTCCACATGAGTAGCATTTATTATTCCTGACTCTTTCCATCTTTGTTTTCAATGTATTAGTTAAGCCTTTGGGCTCAACACACTGAATGTCTACTTTAGGAGGGTTGAGCTCCACCAATGCATCAAAGAGCTGCCTTAGATTAGAAATAATTTCAGAGGCACTCTTAGATTCATATTGCCCTCTAAGCTCGGGCGACATGTTGGTTAGCATCAATTGTGCAACCTCCGAAGTATCAGCTTGATGCTTATCATAAGCATCCTTCTCAGCCGCCGAGGCCAAGCATGGAAGTGGTTCAGGAATTGGCTTCTCAAGGACATATAGCTTCCTCTCGAGCTTGAGCACAATTCTCAAATTCATATACCAATCCTTTAAGTTGGATCCAACCAACTTATCCCTTTCCAGGGTAGATCGCAGTGACCATCTGCCATTGTTCACAGCCATTGTTCTACAACAACCAAGAACCAGCAGATTAGTACTACTTCGAACCATTTAAACTGGACTTGTTTTAAATGACCATGGCTCCCACTATTTTATAATCGAATTGACAACCCACAAAGTCAATCGGGAAGTTTAAGACTTCCTAATGAGATGGGATCCTTATTTCACATGAGGCTTGGCGTCCCATGAGGGTGGGATGAGATGCACAAAGTAACCCATGTTTCCTAAGGTGGGCGCGCCGGCCGGTTGCTCCAAGCAACTCCCCTTGTTGAGACAGTCTGGGCATTTCATGTCCAGCGAGGGCTGGATACAACATGAAACCTTTACCTCTCAACGATGCCTCTAGACTTTCACCATGTGCCCAGCACATGTGAACTTCTAGTCAAGTCCATTCCTAACCGTTATGCCCAGGGCCAACGAGTTTCCTTGCGAAGGCACGCCCAGGTTAAAACTGGATTGGGGAAACCATTGCCACCACGCACTTTCTAAAGATAAGTTGGTGTGTCCCACGAGGGTGGGAAACAATTCACAACTCCACTGATCGATAGCTTAGTGAGGGCTACGCGTTAGAAGGCTACCAGACTTGATATTTTAATTGAGGGTTTTTGTTTAAGGTCTCATCATCTCAGTTTTATCTTATGTCTATCATTACAGGCATGCAATCCTATAGTGATAACATAACGGTAAAACATTTCAGGCATCCTTCTGCAGATAATAATAAAAGCAGTAAGGATGATGTGATCATATCCTATACAAGACATTGAACCAATCCATGCCATGAAATAGGTTCAACTCTTGTCCTAGAACTCAAGCCCCAAAACTAGACCTAACCTAGCCGACCTCTAGCTTGAACTTCAAGGTTGGCTCCAAGGTCCTTCTCTCATGGTTTAGCTCTCAAACCGTAGAGGAATACTTTCGAAGTTCCCCATAGGTTCGGCCAATGCCATGGTCTTCCTCCAAGGAAGGTGCGCCACCATGCAAGGGGACAAGATCTTTTTCGCCACCAAGCAACCAAGCACCAGCTTGCATGCGCCACCTTGCATGCTTGCGCCATCAAGCAAGATGCGAGCATCAAGGTCCAAGAAGGATGCGCCTAGCCCTTAATCTTCCTCTTAATTTTTACAAAAATAATGAAAAAGATGGCACGCAGGCCGCACAAGGATACATCGCAGGCATGCGAGAAGGGGACTTGACTAATGATCACAACACCATGCACAATCAAGGTATTTACTCATGCAATTCTACATGCTCATGAAAAACATAAAATCTGAAATTTTACTTTTTCATAAAACCAATTCCTTTTTCTCATCTTCTTCTCACAAGTCTTTTGGTTTATTGCGATTTATTTTTCATGATGATTTCAGAGATCCATTCGGCTGGCAATTTTGTCAGATCAAGAGACTTGGCCAGTCCGAAGACACAATGCCCGTCCTACTTGACAAAATTACGTGCGCCTTTGATCTTTAAATCAAACAAGAAAAATAGTCCAAAAATTCCAAAAGAGATTGAGAGGATGATAGAAACAAGAAACCCTAATTTTTCTACTTTTAGAAAAATCGATTGCCATGCATCATGCTATTTACGAAAATAGAGATATGGCATGTGAGCATGGAAGAAAAGCATAAAACATCGTTCGAGTCTTGCAAGTTGCTCTGATACCACTGTTGGGAAACCCCGGGGACATTTTACAATTTTTCAGAGTTATGGACATACATTTTTCGCAGCGGAAGAATGTCCCCGAAACAGGCCGGTCCTAAAAACCCAGTGAAGATCACATGCAAGGGAGTCGACACGATGAGTTAGGAAATACCTTAAGAGCAATGTAGAGCGATGTCGATGAAGGCGCCCAAGTGTTCGCCCTCTGCAGTCTCGCACACACGGATCTCTTGAGTTCTCTTCTTCCACGCCCGGTGCTAGCCTCGGGAAGAAGATCCAAGCCTTAGGGAGATACTCTACTTCACTTGCGCCACCAATAGAGATGATGCGCTAAGAGAAGAAGGAAGACTATCCAAAAATTCCAAGCACTAGTGTTCCTTGCGCCAAGAGGAAAGGAGGAAGTGGCTTGCGGTTATGGAAGAAGGAAGATGCGCCCTTGCTCTAAGCACTCGCCCCTCTCCTTGTGTTCACGCCTTCAAGGAATTAATTTTCACAAGAGGGCTCGGCTAGGTGCTCTTTTATAGGGCAAGAGGCGATTTATGAAAGGCTAGGATTAAGACAAGTGGGCGGCTATGATGAGAAGGTTTGAGATAAGGAAAGTCTCCAAGACATTTCCATAATACTCATTCAACCATTCCTTTTAGAGCCCATGTCTTTCTTTGTGCGCCAAGGCCTTGCCTTGCGCCCCAAGTAATGCCATATTGGCATTCATACCATAAGAGATTAAGGGGGAGGTGCCAATTGCTTCCTTATGAAGCAAATTGCGCCACTTCTCCCCATTATGCCCATAGGCGCCTAGGGGAGAAGATTTGTCCCCATTATACCTTTTAGCCTCTCATCTTTTCATGAGAACTTGTTATTGGGCCTTATTGGATAATGAGCTAGCCCAAACATCATTGCATAGGTTGATTAAGAACTTGGATCCAATCCAATGCACCCCTATTCCAAATGTGACCAACCATGGTCAAATACGGGTCAACCTGCCAAAAATGAAGTTTGGCTCCAATAACATTATTCCATCTCATCAGGCCCATTGGCGCTGATGAAATCTCCCAATTAGATCCGAGTTATCCAATAACTCGATCATAAGGCTTCCCGATCAATACGAGAACTCAAGTATCAAGGTGTGCGACCCTGTTGGTTCCTCTGACGCTGGCAGTGCTGACCAAAGGTCATCACAAGCAGTGAGTGGCACCTAGCAGTGCATCGCTGCTACCCAGGTCGTTGGAATGGATATCGACATCGACATCCCCATCATCGCAACTAGGTACAGATGCATTACAGTCTCTTTGCCGTACTGATATCCGATTGGACAAGTGTGTCACCACTTGTTTTCATCCAATCACATGGCTATGACTAAAATAGGTTCTTACCTGGGTATGGCCATACACTCTCAGTCATAGAACCATAAAGGAGCTCCATGGATATCATACTTCCTTAGGGAAGGGGCAAATCCTATGTCTGTCCATTGATCTTCTCATATGGGTCGTGACATGCTCAATAACAACCGTTATGACCTCCCAGCTACGGCAAGGTGTTAGGTTGTATCAAAGCAAGTCCCTAATCATATAGAATGATCAATGACCTCAAGTCAAGGGATCAATGCATCTCCTGTCACTTATGAGGATAACTCATGACACCAAGTCATAGCCTCATAGTGGGTCTATCCAGTATATCCCCAATGATATACCCATGTGTCTGCGTTAGCACCACGTGCCTAACCAGCCCACATACCAGTCTCACAAGTATCATAGCTGTCCCATATCCACTAAGGTACATCGACTGGGGATTATAATTCGAGCACAGATCCAATCTGTCTCCAGGGACATTATCATGTAAGTACACAATCGCATGTGTAGTCAAACAATGATAACCACAATGCTAGAATGATATATAAATGTCAGTGTCAAGTAGTACATAAGTTGACCAAAACTAGGTCCTAGGGCATATACACCAACAGAAAGCACATAATAAGTTTTTTTTTTCTAATATCAAAGAGCAAAAGTATGCAAACTAAATGATATGAACAATGAAACATGAAAGCATGTAAATTTTTATTTTATTTTTCTCAATTGCAAGTAAATAGCAAATACTTAACTAACATGCAAAAAACAATGGAAGCAACAAAACTAACAAATTTTTTTTTTATGCAAAGAGCAAAGCAAAGGATCGTGTGGGCAGACAAGATTTGACCACAATCTTCCTCTAATGATGATGATGGATATGCTTTGATGCAGTCTTACGTCTCTCCGTAATTGGGAAACCAAAACGATTGTCATTGGGTATGTCATAAGTCATGTAGAGACATGGATGACCAATAGTAGGATTTGCCCCTTCCTTCAGGGGAAGCATGATATCCAGTATGGGGCGCCCCACCTCATTGGTGCATGACAAGAATGTGTGGCCACACTGATTGAGTCATGACCAATAGATTGGATTGATAAACATGAGACTAATCCAATGGCAGGATATCAGTTCTGACAAAGGGATATATATAATGCATGGGAATCCTCGTTGCTTGTTTAGGAGTTGTTGCCATATAACTTAAGTCCTATGACATGGGTAGTAGTGATGTGTTGCTAGATACCCCTTACTACTTATGATGTTTACATCATTGCCATCATCTTATGGATCCTACGGGGTCACACGCAATAGACTCTTGACGTTGCTTTAATCATAAGCCTTAGGATAAAGTTATTGGATAACTTGGATCCGTTTGGAAGATTTCATCAGCGCCAATGGGCCTGATGAGATGGAAGAAACTTATTAGGGCCAACTTCCATTTTTGGCGTATTGACCAAATTAACCATGGTTAGCTTCATTTGACCTTGGGTTAAATTGGACTGGATCCAGTTACATGGTTAGCATGCATAATGGACCTTGGGCCAAGCCAATTGCTTAATGGGGCTTGCTAATAAGTTGTAATGAGAAGCCAAGAGGCTAAAAGGGTATAATGGGGATCAAATAATAGGATAAGCGCTTATGGATTCCTAGTTGGACTAGGACTAATGCTATTTTTGGTATCTCCTAGGTGATTGATTCAAATTGGATTTGAATTAATCACTTAAAATAATTAATTGGAAAGTGATAGACTCATATGGGCTAATTATTTATATAATTAGAACCCTAACTCAATTAGGATTTGCGCCTATACCTAAAATAGGCAAGCTATCTTCATGCCTTGGCGCATGAATGAGATTCATGCCCTTCCAATTAACCCTAACCGCCATTGATCTCTATAAAACAAGCCCTTGTCGCCCCCTCTTATCTAATCTAATCTCTTGGAGGCGTAAAGATATAGAGGGACGACAACTTGAGAGCTTGGAGCTCTCCTTCTTTCATCAAAGGCGCAAGTTCTTCTTCTTCTCCCTCTCTTCTTGGCGCAAGGAGTCTCGGTGCTTAGTGGCGTCTCCTTGCCACAAGCCCCCTTACTTCGTTGGCCATAGGCGCACCTACCTTGGAGGTGGATCAAGCATAGAAGAAGAAGGAAGTACTTGGCACATCTTCTTCATCCTCACCTCTTCTTGGCGCTTCTACCTTGGAGGTGGTGCAAGACAAGAAGAGGGTGACAAAGGCTTGATTCTCTTCCCGAGGCTAGCACCAAGCGTGGAAGGGAGCAACATTGAGACCGTCGACGCATGGATACTTGTAGAGGGCGAACACTTGGGCGCCTTCAACATGGCTTCAACATCTCGACAAGCAAAAGAGGTACATCTCTAACACATCCTTGTGTTTTCTCTCTCGCATGGATCCTTGGGAAAGGAATATGTTTCTGGTCTAATGACTCTTCCGCTGCGCCCTGGGACTGTAAAATTTTAAATTGCACCCTGTATTCCCTAACAAATTTTTGGAGCCATAACAAGACAGGGAGTGACATAACAAGTTTTTAGAGACCCGGGGTTTCGGGGAGTGACATTACACACGGTAATGACTCTCTCTTGCAATATATTGGTGACATAAAAAGTTTTTGGAGCCATGTCAGGGAGTGACAAAGTCTCTGTATGATAAACAACGAGTTTGGCCGCGACACCAGAAATAAGTTTTTGTCTACCTACTTGTTGGGATACAACAGGAACATCAACAAGAGGAATGAGATGCCATTGTCCACAATACTTGAGGTTGAAATATTTGATGTTTGGGGGATTGATTTTATGGGACTGTTTCCATTGTCTGGAGGTAATAGATATATACTTGTGGCAGTAGACTATGTTTCCAAGTGGGTGGAAGCCATTGCTTCTCCTACTAATGATTATAGGATTATTATTAAATTATTTAAAAAGATTATCTTTCCATGATTTGGGATACCACGAGTAGTAATTAGTGATGGAGGCTCGCACTTTATTGAACACAAGTTTTCAGCTTTGCTTCGAAAGTATGGGGTAAATCATAGAGTTGCAATACCTTATCATCCCCAAACAAGTGGACCAGTGAAGATAACAAATAAAGAAATGAAGGAGATATTGGAGAAAATAGTGTCAAGAACAAGGTAGGACTGGGCTTTCAAGCTTGATGATGCGCTATAGGCAAACCGGATAGCTTTCAAAACACCGATAGGTATGTCTCATTTTCAATTAGTTTATGGTAAATCTTGTATCTACCTGTAGAGCTCGAGCATAAAGCGTTCTGGGCAATCAAGGCACTAAACTTTGACCTAAGGGACGCGGGCGAAAAACGTAAGTTACAATTGAATGAGCTTGATGAGATTAGACTCTCCACTTACGAAAATGTGAAAATCTATAAAGAGAGGACTAAAAGATGACATGATCGACATATCCTTAGAAAGGAATTCCATCCAGGTGACTTTGTTCTTTTCTTTAATTCTAGGTTGAAACTTTATCCAGGTAAACTTAAATCTCGATGGTCTGGATCATTCCAGGTGAAAAAAACCTACCCATATGAAGCAGTAGATATATGGAGGGATAAGACAGGGGAGTTTAAAGTTAATGGTCAGAGATTGAAGCATTATTTCCATGAAGAACTGACTGAGAAAGGAGAGAAGTTCCTACTTGATGGGCCTCGAGCAAATCCGAGTGCAGAACGGTCAAGCTAATGACCATTAAATTAGCGCTTCTTGGGAGGCAACCCTAGCACTTTTTCTTTTGTTTTTGTTTTTGCTTTTGTTTTAATTCTTTTATTTAGGACTAACTTTTTTTTTCTTTTTCTCTTTGTAGGTAAGTTAGATTGATTTTTTTAGCGATAAACGATAATCTCTGAATTTTTGGATAAATTACGGTACTGCCGTAAAGATTTTTTAAGTACCGTAATTCGTTTACGGTACTACTGTAGCGAATTTTATCGCCTGTAATTTTGGTCCATTTTCATCTAGAAGGTTTTACCTATTTTACGACACCATAATGCTTTTCACGGTACTGTATTTTCGTGTAATTTTTGACTAGAAAAGTTTATAAGAATTATAGAGATTACGGTAGTGCCATATTTATTTTACGGTACCATATTTTTGGGTCATTTTCTCACAGAAACTTTTGGATTTTTGAGCAAATTGCGGTAGTGCCGTATTTACTTTATGGTACCATAATCCTTCGAACCCACGCGAATCCTGGTACCATATTTAAGGTTTCGGCACCGTGTTTTTAGGGTTTTTGCCCTGAGATCGCGCCGACCTCTGGTTTTCTTTCTTACTTCCAAATCCTTCGGTGACCCATCCTAAACATTTCCTGACCGATTCTCCCCTTAATTTTGAGATTTTTTAGCTTGATCGAGCTTAGCCGCTGTTCTTCCGCCAGTTTCCGCCCCTCTTCGGTTTTCTTCGACAGAGCTTCGATTCAGCTAGTTCCAGTTCCAGGGAGTTTCGAAGGAGTTAGGAGATCTTTCTCTGAAGTATTGAAGGCTCGATCATAGCTTGAAAATCTAGATTTGGGAGCTTGATTCAAAACTTGCTTGAAACCTTGTTCGCCCCATTTGGTAATGACACTATTCATTCCAGTTTTTACATTAAGCTTTGAATTATTGCATCTATTCCTTCTGGCACCAATGAAGAGTGTTGTTTCTAAGAGAAAGGGGAAAGCCCCAGTTGAATCTTCAGCCCTAGCTCCACAATCGAACCCATATGGAATAATCTTTAGAGATGAAATTCAAGAACAGAGATATAATCATCTGCTTACCAGGCGCACTGTGAAGACTAAATATGCAGATATGCGGGCATTAGAGATTTTGGGACTCAAGGAAGATGTCCTATGGATGTTCGATCAGATTGCAACGAAGAAATTATTTGACATGACTCCTCAGACCTATCTACCTCTAGTGTTGGAGATTCTAAGCAGTTTAGAGATTGATTGGGATGAGTACACTAATTGCCCAGCTACAGGGGAGATTAAATTTCGGATGGCCAATGAGGAAAGGAAGATCATACTTAGAGATATTCGACGTATCTTTCATCTTCCAAATGAAGGGCGCACCGAGCCACCTATTGGGTTCATCGAGAATGTCTTTTGGAACCAAATCACCGCAAAAACCAGATTCTCTCCTTCCTTAGAAAGAGCTACTAGCATCTCCAACCCGTGCATCAAATACGGCCACCGAGTTATAGCTTATACTATTTTCGGGCGAGGGGACAGTAACGGTATGGTCCGTCATTCTGAATTATTCTTCCTTTGGTGCATGCTTCATGGGTATTTTGTGGATGTTGCTTTCTTTTTCATGAAAGATTTGGACAAGGTAGCTAGAGCTAAGAAGGGCACGATAGTGATAGGAGGATTCCTTACTCCTATAGCACTTTATTTGGGGATTGTGAAGAGTCCCCTTCAAGGGGGAGCGCAAGCAGATGAAACCCTAATTCAGGGGGCGCATGCAATTTTGCTAGGGTTTCAACAACATAATCGCTTATATGCTCAATGATCAACTTGCAAAGGTTGAAAAGATCCATACCATGGCCATCGATTGGATGGTGCGTTGGAAGAAGAGAGCAACTTTGATCTCCTCCAAAAGTTCACACACAAGATGAAGTTCGCTTACTTCCTTGGCGTCCCTTGTGCTAGCAAGGCACCCAAGCTTCCTTGTCGAATGGAAGGGGATGATGAAGTCTCTCTTGGCCGATCCTTCTCGTCGTCAACCTACACCACGCAAGAGTGTGTGTATCGTCGAGAGCAAAGGGGAGACAAGCGTTAGAGAAGCCTTGAGATCGAACGTTGAGACATTCATCACTTCGGAAAACCGAAATGCCAAAATTAGCAAGACTTCAATACATGCGTTATGCGTTCACATGAAGTGAACCAAACGCATATCTCTTCTCCCATATGAACCATGCGCTCAACCCATGAGCCGGTTCAATTTCTTTGGTTCAATGATTAAACCAAATCAGCCCAAACATTAAGTCTAGATAGAATTAGACCCCAAGGTCCTAGATCTGACCATTCATCATCTGACGCTTCTGATCTGATCGATCTAGCATCACCACTCTCGATCGAAGCTTACTGATCTCAAGCCCTAATCAATCAAACATGATCAGACCAGATCTCACTTACAATCAGAGATTAAATCCCTTTAAACTGAACCCAAACAATTCAGTCCACACGATCTGACTTAAGTAAGCCATATCATCAAATTGTGCGACCCTGAGGGTTTCCTTTAAATGTCGGTAACGATAACTTTCGTTATCACGATCAGTGAGGGGTATCTAGCAACACATCACTGTCTCCCGATATAAAGGAAAGAGTCTTCCAAGACTACACCCAAACCACAGCACAAGTGTGAATCCATTCACAAGGCATACATATTTCCTTTGCCACTGGATGTTCTTATTGGACAAGCGTGTCAAGCCTGTAGCTCCAATATGATGAGCATGATTAGATCAGATGAACATAGTCACCTGGGTATGGCCATACACTTTCTCAATCATCTCATCCAGGGGGGCCCCTTTAGAACATCACACTCCAATCTAGGAGATGGCAATCCTTTGTCTATCACTAGTGCCCTAACATGACTCAAGCTCATTATCCAAGATAGTCTATAATCATTATGTTTCAAATGATATTGAACTACCTCAAAACAATGACAATCATCATTTAGAAACACAAGTGATCTCAAGTCAGAGGACATGTGCCACTTGTTGCAATCAAGGATTATTCACATTGTGACAAGCAATTGAATATCCTAGTAGGGTCTGTCCAATACATCTAATGTACCCATGAGTCTACATCTTATTCCATGCACGAAGCATCCTATAAGATTAGAACACATATTAGTCTCAATCATATCAAGGCTGTCTCATGTTCACCAAGATATCTCGACTAAGGACATTACAGCATGTCAGCCTAGCTGAACAGCATTGAGACATTATTTAGAAGCACACTTATTGGAGCAGACAATGTAACATACTGAATAACAACCATTGCCTTTATAAACGTAAGAGTTTATATACATGATACTCATAGAATCCCAAGGCCTCAAACATTAGCCTTAAGGGCATACCCCAACAGATTGAGCCCTATGGTATTGAGGTTGCCAGAGGCAATGCCAGGATTGACAATGAATCCTAGATTGCCATGAAAATGATTGTCAGGGATGGAGATATGTATTGCTTGATTCTGCAGCCTGAGCTTCTTACTTTGCCATTACAAAACCCAAGGAGAACCATAGTGCAAAACCAAGACAACTGGAAGCTATCCCCGAGTGCTGCTGCTTATGCCACTCCTACACCTGTGGATTCTATACAAGCACCACCGGCTGCCTAGGGTGATGACCCATTTGGATGGGTATAGATCCACCACCGCACAGAGCTGCCGATCCACCACCGCACAGAGCTGCCGATCCACCACCGCATAGAGCTACCGGATCCTCCTCACATCGTGCAGCCCCAGATCAGAGTGGATGGCAAAGCTATCAAGACCCTAGTTTCTAGGCTCTTTCTGCCGATGTGCACCGATTGACATCTACTGTGGGGAGGATATTTGATTATGTGGTGCATATACATGATGACATTGAAGAAATCAAGGACTACCTTCGTCTCAAGCGCAGTGGTGATGGAGAAGGAGGATCTCAAGGTGACCCCATGGATGCCACTCCAGTTGAGGGAGATGACGAAGAGACAGATTCTGATGGGTAAAGCTTTGTGAGTATCCTTTTTCCTTATCTATTACTTTACTTGTGCTTTATTGATTGATAAAGATTTTATACTCTTGTAGGGAAGGATGACTCTGTCATACTTCTTGTGTCCGCCTGCTACTGATCCTCGATTCTGAGTTATACCTACTAAATCTTTTTTGATATGGGTGTATTGAGATTTTTATGATACTTGATTTGATTGTAATGCGATGTGCTTGTATAACTCAAGTATATTTTGCATGGATTGGTACAGCTTGATAGTTGAACTGATTGATTTAGACTATGTGATGAAGTATTTTTCTTAGTTGATTGCTGTAACATCCCCTCAGAATAAACCCCAATCACAGACAGAAACCGCGGAAGATAGGGAACGTCACACACAAAAACAACAAGACAGATACTAGGGAATGATAGCTTACGAAAAAGGATTCGGAAAATTTCGGCAGCATGTCCCCAGAAAAACTAAGGGAATTCCTGTACATGCTCCATAAACACAAAAAGAAACATACTATTTTCGAATTCAAAATTCTTAATCCTTATCACAACATCAAACTAGTAAATCACAATAATCAAATAGCACTGAACAAACAGAATTCACCGAAAACAGGCTTAAGCCCTCGGTTTAACAGTCGTATCAAAACCAAATGCCAACCCGGCAACAATATCACGTTAATCGAAAACTAACAGCCACATCCGGCTAACATGTCAATGGACAAAATCATAAAAACCTCGGCCACATCTGGCCCTCAAAATAGCACAGGCTCGCTGAAGTCCCCACAAGGGGGTGAAACCCTAAAGCATTGGCGCATATGGAAGATGCAAGCAGCGGAAAGGGGGTTTCTAGATCTTGCATGCTATATGATTAACAAAAGAAACCCGATTGCATATAGAGAAAGATCATACCATAGCCATTTCTAGATGGCGCCTTGGAAGCAAAGATCAAACTAGATCTTCTCCAGAGGTGACGCACACAATTGATGTCGCCTACTCCTCCTTGCGATCCTTGTGCTAGCAAGGTCCAAAGATGTCTTGGTCGAGTGAAGGGAAAAGAAAGAACTTCTTGGCTTGGCGATTTTTCCTTGTCGTCTCTTCCTCTCCTCCACGCGAGAATGCCTCAAGAACCAAAGCCAAGTTGGCGACCAAGCGTGAAGGCGTGAAGAGGGAGGACGTGAAAACATGGTCACGTTGAGAAGTGCTATCCAAAAATAGCATATAACTTCTCCACATGCAATCTTGGGTTTACCCCAATCGCAAACTCCACTTCACCCTTGAACCATGCGCTCATTCATGAGCCGGTTCACTTGAATTTGGTTCAATAACCAAATAAACCAAGCCATAAGTCCAGATCACATTAAAACCCTAAGGCACTTGATCTGACCGTTCATCTCCCGATGCTCCTGATCTCACCGATCCAGCATCCATTCTCTCAATCGAAGCTTACCGATCTTAAGTCCTAATCAATCAAACATGATCAGACCAGATCTCACTTACAATCAGAGATTAAATCCCTTTAAACTGAACCTGAACAATTCAGTCCACACGATCTGACTCAAGTAAGCCATATCATCAAATTGTGCGACCCTGAGGGTTTCCTTTAAATGTCGGTAACGATAACTCACGTCATCACGATCAGTGAGGGGTATCTAGCAACACATCACTGTCTCCCGATATAAAGGAAAGAGTCTTCCAAGACTACACCCAAACACAGCACAAGTGTGAATCAACTCACTAGGCATGCATATTTCCTTTACCACTGGATGTTCTTATTGGACAAGCGTGTCAAGCTTGTAACTCCAATATGACGAGCATGATTAGAACAGATGAACACTGTCACCTGGGTATGGCCATACTCTTTTCTCAATCATCTCATCCAGGGGGCCCCTTTAGAACATCACACTCCTTAAACAAGGAGACGGCAATCCTATGTCTATCACTAGTGCCCTAACCTGATTCAAGCTCACCATCCAAGATAGTCTATAATCATTATGTTTCAAATGATATTGAACTACCTCAAAACATTGACAATCATCATTTAGAAACACAAGTGATCTCAAGTCAGAGGAAATGTGCCACTTGTCGCAATCAAGGAATATTCACATTGTGACAAGCAATTGAATATCCTAGTAGGGTCTGTCCAGTACATCCAATGTACCCATGAGTCTACATCTTATTCCATGCTCGAAGCATCCTATAAGATTAGAACACATATTAGTCTCAATCATCAAGGCTGTCTCATGTTCACCAAGATATCTCGACTAAGGACTTTACTGCATGTCAGCCTAGCTGAACAGCTTTGAGACATTATTCAGAAGTACACTTATTACAGCAGACAAGGTAACAACCTGAATAACAACCATGCCTTTATAAACATAAGAGTTTATTACATGATACTGATACAATCCCAAGGCCTCAAACATTAGCCTTAAGGGCATACCCCAACACTCGCAGGCCCCAAAATATCAAATCAGAAAACTAAACATCCGCTCAGGCTGTAGGCTCCTGTCCTGCATCTGGAAATATCGTGGAATGAGCTACACGGCTCAGTGAGTACATAGTCTCGTTCGACCATCCACTAATATACAATCAAAAATAAATACAGATAACTTTTCAAAACTTTTAACGGAATATGTCAAAGTATGATACATAATAAAACCGATAACCATATATCACAATCATGATCAGAAAATAATACACCCACAACCTCGGGCAACCAGACACAAAACAGCCTATCCGGCTAACAGACTAGAATCACACAACTATTGTCCAGTGATTTCAGAATTGACCCCAAGGGTCCACCCGGCCCTCGTCAAGGCACTGAGAGTAACTTGCAACAAACAATGGTGAGGCGTAGATTCAAGAGGTGGTCCCCGCTATGTCACGACGTGGCACTTTGCTCTATGGCACTCAACCACACCCCCTTACCGGGAACACAAACAGAACAGAACGGAAGGTGAATGAATTCAAGAGGTGGCCCCCGTCTGACCAAGACGTGGCACTTTGTTTCAAACACCCAACTCTCAAAAGGTTTATCACTTGGACAAAATACCCTTAACACAAACCAGAAACCTGAACCTCTAACCTGGTCACTAGACTCTAGAACAGTCCCTCCATTACCGGAAACAAATCAGAATAGGTTGGGTGGATTCTCCAACCCCAAATCAGAATGACTGTTCACTGAGTGCTCTAGTTGACCCTTAGGTTCAGTCTACTCAAGTCTAGGACCCTTATCGAACGCATACAACATGAACATTGTCTCGAACATCACATCAATCAGGTTCGGAAAGGTCCTTAGATTTCATGCAAGCATGGTTTAACCTTTTCTAGGTTATCACTCAAGGTTATCAATCAATATTTAAAAATACATACTAATTCTGAAAATTCACCAAATTTCATCCACAGATAACATAAATACAGAATATTACAGATTCATAGTTTTCTCCTAGTTCTTATAACAAAAGACAGAAATGCCCCTAGTTCAAAGTTTAAGTCAGGCAGGAAAACTTATCCAAAAATTTCGTAAAAATAGTCATTACATCCCTCATGATCCTTAGATTCGTAATTTCAAGTTTTCCCCCAATTTAACTATAAAATTTACCGAATTACCCCTAGGTCAATCTCAGTCAACAGAAACTTTTATTTCCAAAAATTCCCAAAAAAATACGGTAGAGTCCTCATATACCTAATTTCATGAAAATCAGGTTTTCCCCAATTCTTACCCACACATTTGGGCGTAATTTCATGAAGAAGGGGCGAAATTCTCATTCAAGCCCTAATCTTCATGCAATTGAAAAATCTAAGCTACATACATGTTTAATCAAGGTCTAATTGATGATTAGAAGTCTTAAAAATGAAAAGCCCTAATTTTCATGCAAGCTAGGGTTTCAAAATTTTGGGGAAAAGCAAGAAAACATTGTACAATTTTGCAAGCATGAGTTCGTGTCATATTTATAGACATTAATCCTTTCTAAATCATGCAACACCTTCAATATGCGTGAACAAGGTGAAGAGAAAATCCACTCACCTTAATTTCGGTTTTTCCAAGCCACACACACCCTCACGCCTCCCCTCACGCCACTCACGTCGCCGGAAGCACCTCAAGCGTCGCCGGAAATCGCCTCCCCCACCAATCGCCGCCGGCCACAAGAAGAGGAGAAGGAGAAGAAGGCAAGCCGCCCATTCACCCTAGAGAAAATCGTGAGAAAAGGGAAACGTGTGAACATGGATCCCTCACGATTTCGTTTTGTTGGGGTATGCCCTTAAGGCTAATGTTTGAGGCCTTGGGATTGTAACAGTATCATGTAATAAACTGTTATGTTTATAAAAGGCATGGTTGTTATTCAGTTAGTTACATTGTCTGCTACAATATATGTTCTTCTGAATAATGTCTCAAAGCTGTTCAGCTAGGCTGACATGCAGTTAAGTCCTTAGTCGATGTATCTTGGTGAACATGAGACAGCCTTGATATGGTTAAGACTAATATGTGTTCTAATCTTATAGGATGCTTCGAGCATGGAATAAGATGTAGACTCATGGGTACATTGGATGTACTGGACAGACCCTACTAGGATATTCAATTGCTTGTCACAATGTGAATAATCCTTGTTTGCTACAAGTGGCACATCTCCTCTGACTTGAGATCACTTGTGTTTCTAAATGATGATTGTCATTGTTTTGAGACAGTTCAATATCATTTGAAACATAATGATTATAGACTATCTTGGATAATGATCATGAGTCAGGTTAGGGCACTAGTGATAGACATAGGATTGCCGTCTCCTTGTTTAAGGAGTGTGGTGTTCTAAAGGGGCCCCCCCGGCTGAGATGATTGAGAAAGTGTATGGCCATACCCAGGTGACTGTGTTCATCTGATCTAATCATGCTCATCATATTGGAGCTACAAGCTTGACACGCTTGTCCAATAAGAACATCCAGTGGCAAAGGAAATATGTATGCCTAGTGAAGCCTAGTGAAAAGGATTCACACTTGAGCTGTGTTTTGGGTGTAGTCTTGGAAGACTCTTTCCTTTATATCGGGAGACAGTGATGTGTTGCTAGATACCCCTCACTGATCGTGATAACATAAGTTATCGTTACCGACATTTAAAGGAAACCCTCAGGGTCGCACAATTTGATGATATGGCTTACTTAAGTCAGATCGTGTGGACTGAATTGTTTCGGTTCAGTTTAAAGGGATTTAAACTCTGATTGTAAGTGAGATCTGGTCTGATCATGTTTGATTGATTAGGGCTTGAGATCGGTAAGCTTCGATCGAGAGTGTTGATGCTAGATCGATCAGATCAGAAGCATCTGGAGATGAATGGTCAGATCTAGGACCTTAGGGTCTAATTCGATCTAGACTTAATGTTTGGGCTGATTTGGTTTGGTCATTGAACCAAACATCTTGAACCGGCTCATGGGTTGAGCGCAAGGTTTAGATGGGAGAAGAGAGTTGCGCATGGTTCACTTGGTGAACGCATAACGCACGTAATCATGGCTTGCTATTTTGGGAACTCTCGGTCGGTTTTAACGCGGGAACGTTTCCACGTTCACTTGCAACGCCTCCTCTCTATTCCTCTTGGGTTTTTCGCTCTTGGCAACAGACGACTCACGGCTGGTGGCGTGAAGGTTGACGACAAGAGGATTCGGCCAAATTTTCATCTCATTATCCCTCAAACGATCGAGGAAGCTTTGGAGCATTGCTAGCACAAATCGCCCCAAGGAAGTAGGCCTTCTTCTTCTTGTGTGCGACAGCCTTTGGAGGAGATCTCTTTTGCTTTCTTCTTCCAAGACACCATCCAAGAGATGGTGACGGTATGGATCATTCTCATATCTATCTAAGTTGATCATATGCAATAGAAAGATCTTTGAAAACCCTTCTTCCGCTTGCAAAATATTATGTGCCACCCTAATAGGGTTTTCGCCCCCCTCTCGAAAGGGGTCCTACAATTGGTATCAGAGCCGATTTATCTATGCATATGATTGCTTAATGCTATATTGTGATCCTTGTTTGCAAAACATGCTTAGATCTATAGTTTACATGACATGCGAATATGATAACACATGTTTTATGTTTGCGCATGTTTCACACTAGGCGCATCTTTGTGATCTTTGTTGTTGATGTTTTATCAAAAGAATATCACTTGCGCGCCTATCATTAGACTAAGCGCCTACTATAAACCCTTAGACGGGTTAGTAGGGTTGAAGTCATCCTCTAGGTTAGATCCAACTAGTCTGATCAGACCATCTGACAGCCTAGATGGGTCGACTAGATAGCACCCTTGCGCAAGCAAGAGGTGGCTATAGGTCGGCTGCATCATAGGTGTGTAGCGATGTCTGGTTGAGACGTCTGTTGAACGCACATGAGTTAGGCCCGGGCTCACACCCGTATGCCAGACCTCATCGTGGTCGTTCAGCCCTTGGTACATGCATAGTTGACCACTGGGTTGACTCAAGTCAGTTAGGACTTGGTGCATGCAAGGGCACAGGATCTGACTAGAATGGATGAGTGGATCCCTATTATTGTACCGTTGTAAGGTTGTGGGGGCATATAAGAAAATTAAAATTGATGCCAATGCGGTTTTCGAAATTTTGTTTTCTTATTGGATCACATGCTGATGTTTGATGCCATATTGCTTGTTTATTTAATCTTATGTGGGCTGCCCATGTTAAATGTGTGCTGTGCTGGGGCCTGCGTGCCTGGTAATTTTTGTAAATTAATTTTTATATTGTGATCTGCGAATCACATTGCTTAATTTATAAAAATGTTATTGACCTGCGTGTCAATCTTGTCTAGATAGATTAATATGTAAATTAATCAGACAAGAGCACAAAGCACTCTTGGCAGAGGCGCCTGCAGCAGTGGCTAGACCAGGTGGGAGGTCTAGGGTTCGACCCTAGGACCTGGCGCATATTCCTGGTGGGCGCACCAGAGCTGCAGATGGCGCTTGGGCCCTGGTTTGGGCCAGATGAGCAGCCAAAGCCCCATGAAGAAAAGCAAGTGAAGGCTTAAGTTTATTTAAGGTCTTACTTAGGCTATGGGCTTTTACCACATAAGATCCATGCTTTCTTTTATTGTTTAATATTAGAATTGCATGATTAGTTTATCTTCTGCTATCACCATAGGAATTGCATGATAGTAAAGAAGATAAAAGACCGTTAAAATCCAACGATTAAATATCAAGCTCGTAAGCCTTCTGACGCGAAACCTCACTGTTCTGATTATCGTTGGAGCCGTGTTGTACCTACTCAGTGGGCACGTCCATCTATCTTCAGACGGTGTGTGATTTCACCTGCGTGTTACAGAGAAGGGATTTATCGCTTCTCGTTGCTCAGCATAGCACGTGGTGGTCTAGGGAGTAGGTCGGGTCAGCTTGGCCATGTAGGCTACATATGTGGCGCATATGGTAGCACATGGAGGCAGCCATCTACGGGATCAGAGATTGTGTTGTACCAACTCAGTTGGCATAGTCTGCTGGATCGCCCAGATGAAGGGGAATCGCACTGGTTGGCGATTGGCAGGGACTGCCTACCAGAGATTAGTGCTTGTCATCTCTGTACATCTTATCTCACCTGAGCGGGACGCGGAGACCAAGTATGAAATCTGGATCCCATCTCACTAAAAGAGTTTTACTCTTTCGGGCAGTTTTGCTGGATTTTTTAGCCAGATAAAATAGTGAGAAAAAGAATCATTCTTAAGTCCTGATTGATTCTTAACATTGATACTGACCTTGCTGTTCTTGCATTGTTGTAGATTCCTGCAGCAACGAACACCATGAGCTTCAATGTGCGATCCCTACTGGAAAGGGAGAAGTTTGCTGGGCCGAACTTCTCAGACTGGTACGGACACCTTAAGATTGTTCTTAAGGCAGAGAGGAAACTGTATGTCCTCGAGACGGCTGTGCCGCCTCAACCCGCTGCGAACGCCGCAAGGGCGGTTCGTGAAGCCTACGAAAAGCATGTCAATGATAGCATTGATGTCGCTTGCCTGATGCTAGCGTCTATGACGCCACCGCTGCAGCGTCAGCATGAGGATATGTCGGCTATAGAGATTATAGCGAACCTCAAGATGCTGTATGCTGCACAGGCGAGGACGGAACGCTATAATTTGACCAAGCTCTTCTTTCAGAGCAAACTGGCTGAAGGAAGCCCAGTGGGAGCTCACGTGCTCAAGATGATTGGGCACAAGGAGGCTCTAGAGAAACTGGGGCATACCATCAACCAGGAGCTTGCTGTAGATATTATTCTGCAGTCTCTCCCGCCTTCATTCGACGCGTTCATTATTAACTTTAATATGAACAAAATCGACTGTACTCCGGCAGAGCTGCTCAATATGCTCTTGACTACTGAGGAAACTCTGAAGGGAAAGCCTTCAACCTCTGTCTTAATGGTTCCTTCCAGGAACAAGAAGAAGGGGAAGAAGGGCAAGGCCCCGGTCAAGAACTATAGTAAGGCTCTGAAACAGAAGGTTAAGCGGTCCAAGGAATACAGGTGTTTCCACTGTGGCCAGCTGGGTCACTGGAAAAAGGACTGTAAAGCGCTCCAAGGAGATAAGAGGGGAAGCATCGCTTCTGGCTCAGGTATATTCGTGACTGAAGTCATGTTTTCATCTTCTTCTATTTCATGGGTGTTGGACACTGCATGTGGAGTTCACATTTGTTCAAATGTACAGGAACTCAAGAGAAGAAGGCAGGTGGGACAGCATGAGGTAGACCTACGCGTTGGAAACGGGGCACGGGTTGCTGCTGTTGCTGTAGGAGACTGTTTCATTTCTTT
The DNA here is from genome assembly GCA_027563935.2 of Costus lasius. NCBI lineage: Eukaryota > Viridiplantae > Streptophyta > Magnoliopsida > Zingiberales > Costaceae > Costus > Costus lasius. Next base: position 52,622,486 of record CM050452.1, read on the forward strand.
GCCATCTGGACTTGTGTTGGAATTAAACTATTGTTATTTTATACCGAGCATCACCAAAAATATTATCTCTATTCCTGCTCTTGTCAGGAAAGGATTTGCCTTTGAATGCAATATTTCAAAGTGTATTTTATCTTATGATAATATTGTTTATGGAACTGGTTCAATTAACAATGGGTTATTCATGTTGGACATGGAAAATTCTATACAAAATATTGATAATAAGAAAGCCAAGTATGCTGATGACAGCACCTTGTTATGGCATAGTCGTTTAGGCCATATTAACAAGAAACGCATTAAGCGGTTGCAAGAACATGGACTGCTGGGATCATTCTCCTATGAGGAGATTGATACATGCAAAGCTTGTTTGATGGGTAAAATGACGAAGTCACCTTTTCCTCACAAAGGTCAAAGGGCTTCAGGTTTACTTGACCTTATACACAGTGATGTGTGTGGGCCGTTTAGTAAACATGCCAGAGGTGGCTATCAGTACTTCATTACCTTTACTGATGATTTCAGTAGGTATGGTTATGTCTATCTGATGAGACATAAGAGTGAATCTTTTGACAAGTTCAAAGAGTTCAAGAATGAAGTACAAAATCAGCTAGGCCGAAATATCAAGGCACTTCGCTCAGATCGAGGTGGAGAATACCTAAGTCATGCGTTTACTGACTATCTAAAGGAGTGTGGGATTATCTCACAGCTCACTCCACCCAATGGAATGGTGTGTCCGAGAGGAGAAATAGAACGTTGTTTGATATGGTTCGTTCTATGATGAGTCAGGCTAATCTACCTTACTCCTTTTGGGGTTTTGCATTGGAAACAGCTGCAAAGGTACTAAACCGAGTGCCATCCAAGGCCGTTTCTAAGACGCCATATGAGTTATGGTATGGGAAACAGCCAAGCTTGACATTTATCAGGATCTGGGGCTGCGAGGCTTATGTCAAAAAGCTCGCCTCTGGGAAACTGGAGAGCAGATCTGAGAAATGTATCTTTGTCGGTTACCCTAAGGAAACTAAGGGTTATTATTTCTACGATCCCAAAGAGAACAAGGTTTTTGTTGCTCGGACGGCCATATTTCTTGAGAAGGAGTTTCTTCTGCAAGAAGCCAGTGGGAGAGAAATAAAGCTGGATGAGAATCCAGAGCAAGGACAAAGTAGTCAAGCGCAGTTGGATGAGCCTGAGCTGGTAGAACAGGTTACTGAACAACCTGAGGCTCAGATATCATGGGAACCGCGAAGATCGGGTAGGATCCGTCGTCAGCCTGAGCGCTATGACGGAGTCTACATCATTGATAATGATGAACCCCTCACTTATGCGGATGCGGTCAGTGGACCGGAGTCAGCGAGATGGCTTGAAGCTATGCGCGCCGAGATGGACTCCATGTCAGATAACCAAGTTTGGGATTTGGTTGATCCGCCTCCGGGAGTTATCCCTATAGGCTGTAAATGGATCTTCAAGAAGAAGATTGACATGGATGGTAACGTGGTTACCTATAAAGGCAGGCTTGTTGCGAAAGGTTTCAAACAAATCTACGGGATAGATTATGATGAAACTTTCTCACCTGTAGCCATGTTTAAGTCTATTCGGATTCTTTTCGCGATAGCTGCATATTATGATTATGAGATCTGGCAAATGAATGTGAAAACAGCTTTCCTGAATGGAAATCTGGATGAGGATGTGTACATGACACAACCTGAAGGTTTCACTAATCCATCAGATCGTCATAAGATATGCAAATTAAAGAAGTCCATTTATGGACTGAAACAAGCATCAAGAAGCTGGAATATTCGTTTTGATGAATCAATCTCTGAGTTTGGTTTCATCAAGAACGAGGACGACCCGTGTGTATATAAGAGGTTTAGTGGGAGCGTAATTACTTTCCTAGTCCTCTACATCGATGATATCTTGATCATTGGAAACGACATTCCTGAAATGCATGCGGTTAAGGCATGGTTAAGAAAATGTTTCCAGATGAAAGATCTAGGAGAAGCAGCCTATGTATTAGGTGTGAAGATCTACAGGGATAGATCTAAGAGGCTTCTCGGGTTGTGCCAGAGTACTTACATCGATAAGGTCCTGGAAAGATTTCATTTAGAGAATTCTAAAAGGGGATATCTTCCAGTCAGACATGGTCTGAATCTTTCGAAGAGTCAGTGTCCACAAACACAGACTGAGAAAGATGAAATGGACAATACGCCTTATGCTTCGGCTATTGGATCCATTATGTATGCGATGTTATGTACTCGCCCAGACGTCGCTTACGGGTTAAGCGTGACCAGTCGGTTCCAAAGTAATCCAGGTATGGCGCACTGGATTGCAGTCAAGAACATTTTGAAATATCTTCGGAGGACCAAAGATATGTTCTTGATATATGGTGGTCAGGAAGAACTCAGTATTGAAGGATATACTGACGCTTCGTTCCAGTCTGACCAGGATGATTTCCGATCGCAATCAGGCTATGTTTTTAGCTTGAATGGAGGAGCAGTGGTGTGGAAGAGTTTCAAACAGTCAACTGTTGCTGATTCCACAACAGAAGCCGAGTATGTTGCAGCCTCGGAAGCATCCAAGGAGGCAGTGTGGATTCGTAAGTTCGTGAGAGAACTTGGTGTTGTTCCTTCGAGTGCAGATCCTTTGGTTATCTTCTGTGATAACACTGGAGCAATCGCACAAGCAAAGGAACCACGGTCGCACCAGAAGTCCAAGCACATACAGAGAAGGTATCATTTGATCAGGGAGATCATAGATCGTGGCGAGATCAAAGTCTGCAAGGTACATACAGATGACAATCTGGCAGACCCGCTTACCAAGCCTCTGGCGCAGCAGAAGCATGAGAAGCACTGTAATAATATGGGTTTGAGGTTCCTCAACCATTAGATTAAGTGCAAGTGGGAGATTGTTGGGGTATGCCCTTAAGGCTAATGTTTGAGGCCTTGGGATTGTAACAGTATCATGTAATAAACTGTTATGTTTATAAAAGGCATGGTTGTTATTCAGTTAGTTACATTGTCTGCTACAATATATGTTCTTCTGAATAATGTCTCAAAGCTGTTCAGCTAGGCTGACATGCAGTTAAGTCCTTAGTCGATGTATCTTGGTGAACATGAGACAGCCTTGATATGGTTAAGACTAATATGTGTTCTAATCTTATAGGATGCTTCGAGCATGGAATAAGATGTAGACTCATGGGTACATTGGATGTACTGGACAGACCCTACTAGGATATTCAATTGCTTGTCACAATGTGAATAATCCTTGTTTGCTACAAGTGGCACATCTCCTCTGACTTGAGATCACTTGTGTTTCTAAATGATGATTGTCATTGTTTTGAGACAGTTCAATATCATTTGAAACATAATGATTATAGACTATCTTGGATAATGATCATGAGTCAGGTTAGGGCACTAGTGATAGACATAGGATTGCCGTCTCCTTGTTTAAGGAGTGTGGTGTTCTAAAGGGGCCCCCCCGGCTGAGATGATTGAGAAAGTGTATGGCCATACCCAGGTGACTGTGTTCATCTGATCTAATCATGCTCATCATATTGGAGCTACAAGCTTGACACGCTTGTCCAATAAGAACATCCAGTGGCAAAGGAAATATGTATGCCTAGTGAAGCCTAGTGAAAAGGATTCACACTTGAGCTGTGTTTTGGGTGTAGTCTTGGAAGACTCTTTCCTTTATATCGGGAGACAGTGATGTGTTGCTAGATACCCCTCACTGATCGTGATAACGTAAGTTATCGTTACCGACATTTAAAGGAAACCCTCAGGGTCGCACAATTTGATGATATGGCTTACTTAAGTCAGATCGTGTGGACTGAATTGTTTCGGTTCAGTTTAAAGGGATTTAAACTCTGATTGTAAGTGAGATCTGGTCTGATCATGTTTGATTGATTAGGGCTTGAGATCGGTAAGCTTCGATCGAGAGTGTTGATGCTAGATCGATCAGATCAGAAGCATCTGGAGATGAATGGTCAGATCTAGGACCTTAGGGTCTAATTCGATCTAGACTTAATGTTTGGGCTGATTTGGTTTGGTCATTGAACCAAACATCTTGAACCGGCTCATGGGTTGAGCGCAAGGTTCAGATGGGAGAAGAGAGTTGCGCATGGTTCACTTGGTGAACGCATAACGCACGTAATCATGGCTTGCTATTTTGGGAACTCTCGGTCGGTTTTCAACGCGGGAACGTTTCCACGTTCACTTGCAACGCCTCCTCTCTATTCCTCTTGGGTTTTTCGCTCTTGGCAACAGACGACTCACGGCTGGTGGCGTGAAGGTTGACGACAAGAGGATTCGGCCAAATTTTCATCTCATTATCCCTCAAACGATCGAGGAAGCTTTGGAGCATTGCTAGCACAAATCGCCCCAAGGAAGTAGGCCTTCTTCTTCTTGTGTGCGATAGCCTTTGGAGGAGATCTCTTTTGCTTTCTTCTTCCAAGACACCATCCAAGAGATGGCGACGGTATGGATCATTCTCATATCTATCTAAGTTGATCATATGCAATAGAAAGATCTTTGAAAACCCTTCTTCCGCTTGCAAAATATTATGCGCCACCCTAATAGGGTTTTCGCCCCCCTCTCGAAAGGGGTCCTACACGTTTACCCCTCACTAAACCTCCAAAGAATCCAACCCAATAACAAACATAAGTGGAAGATCCAATAACCCTTTAGTATAAGTTAATCTCCACTTCACCCTTATCAAGGGCTCTCACCCTTTCCTAACAGATAAACACCACTAGCCTAGTGGCGTGCAGCACACACTCTACACCTTAAGTCGCATGTTCGAATCCTCTCCGCGACACATATTTTTACATTGCAGGAAAATACATAAATCAAGACATTATCCCATTGAAAGAAATTCCACAAAATGCTAGATAAATAACATTTTATTTTTCTTACCTGCTAATAAATTTCTGGATCTTACATTCCTCCCCCCTTAAAAAGCTTTAGCCCTCTAAAGCTCATCATCCAAATCATCAAACAGCTGAGGGAACGCTCTTCGCATATCTGACTCTGTCTCCCAAGTAGCTTCTTCGACTGACTGGTTTCCCCAGATAACTTTTACAAGCGGTATTGTCTTGTTCCTTAGGACTTTGTCTTTCCTATCCACAATCCTCAGTGGTCTTTCTACAAAAGTCAGATCACTCTGGATCTGCAGGGGAGCAGAATCAAGCACATGTGATGGATCTGCACAGTATTTCCTCAGAACTGACACATGAAATACATTATGAAGATGCTCCAGAGATGGAGGTAGAGCTAGTCTGTAAGCTACAGGACCAACCCTCTCTACAATATCATAAGGTCCAACAAACCTCGGGCTCAGCTTTCCCTTCTTGCCAAACCGCATGACACCCTTGGTTGGTGAAACCTTCAGAAACACATGTGAAGAGTCCCCTTCAAGGGGGAGCGCAAGCAGATGAAACCCTAATTCAGGGGGCGCATGCAATTTTGCTAGGGTTTCAACAACATAATCGCTTATATGCTCAATGATCAACTTGCAAAGGTTGAAAAGATCCATACCATGGCCATCGATTGGATGGTGCGTTGGAAGAAGAGAGCAACTTTGATCTCCTCCAAAAGTTCACACACAAGATGAAGTTCGCTTACTTCCTTGGCGTCCCTTGTGCTAGCAATGCACCCAAGCTTCCTTGTCGAATGGAAGGGGATGATGAAGTCTCTCTTGGCCGATCCTTCTCGTCGTCAACCTACACCACGCAAGAGTGTGTGTCTCGTCGAGAGCAAAGGGGAGACAAGCGTTAGAGAAGCCTTGTGATCGAACGTTGAGACGTTCATCACTTCGGAAAACCGAAATGCCAAAATTAGCAAGACTTCAATACATGCGTTATGCGTTCACATGAAGTGAACCAAACGCATATCTCTTCTCCCATATGAACCATGCGCTCAACCCATGAGCCGGTTCAATTTCTTTGGTTCAATGATTAAACCAAATCAGCCCAAACATTAAGTCTAGATCGAATTAGACCCCAAGGTCCTAGATCTGACCATTCATCATCTGACGCTTCTGATCTGATCGATCTAGCATCACCACTCTCGATCGAAGCTTACCGATCTCAAGCCCTAATCAATCAAACATGATCAGACCAGATCTCACTTACAATCAGAGATTAAATCCCTTTAAACTGAACCCAAACAATTCAGTCCACACGATCTGACTTAAGTAAGCCATATCATCAAATTGTGCGACCCTGAGGGTTTCCTTTAAATGTTGGTAACGATAACTTTCGTTATCACGATCAGTGAGGGGTATCTAGCAACACATCACTGTCTCCCGATATAAAGGAAAGAGTCTTCCAAGACTACACCCAAACCACAGCACAAGTGTGAATCCATTCACAAGGCATACATATTTCCTTTGCCACTGGATGTTCTTATTGGACAAGCGTGTCAAGCCTGTAGCTCCAATATGATGAGCATGATTAGATCAGATGAACATAGTCACCTGGGTATGGCCATACACTTTCTCAATCATCTCATCCAGGGGGGCCCCTTTAGAACATCACACTCCAATCCAGGAGATGGCAATCCTTTGTCTATCACTAGTGCCCTAACATGACTCAAGCTCATTATCCAAGATAGTCTATAATCATTATGTTTCAAATGATATTGAACTACCTCAAAACAATGACAATCATCATTTAGAAACACAAGTGATCTCAAGTCAGAGGACATGTGCCACTTGTTGCAATCAAGGATTATTCACATTATGACAAGCAATTGAATATCCTAGTAGGGTCTGTCCAGTACATCTAATGTACCCATGAGTCTACATCTTATTCCATGCACGAAGCATCCTATAAGATTAGAACACATATTAGTCTCAATCATATCAAGGCTGTCTCATGTTCACCAAGATATCTCGACTAAGGACATTACAGCATGTCAGCCTAGCTGAACAGCATTGAGACATTATTCAGAAGCACACTTATTGGAGCAGACAATGTAACATACTGAATAACAACCATTGCCTTTATAAACGTAAGAGTTTATAAACATGATACTCATAGAATCCCAAGGCCTCAAACATTAGCCTTAAGGGCATACCCCAACAATCTCCCACTTGCACTTAATCTAATGGTTGAGAAATCTCAAACCCATATTATTACAGTGCTTCTCATGCTTCTGCTGCACCAGAGGCTTGGTAAGCGGGTCAGCCAGATTGTCGTCTGTATGAACCTTGCATATTTTGATCTCGCCACGATCAATGATCTCCCGGATCAAGTGAAACCGTCTCTGTATGTGCTTGGACTTCTGGTGCGACCGTGGTTCCTTTGCTTGTGCGATGGCTCCAGTGTTATCACAGAAGATAACCAAAGGATCTGCACTCGAAGGAACGACACCAAGTTCTCTCACGAACTTACGAATCCACACTGCCTCCTTGGATGCTTCCGAGGCTGCAACATACTCGGCTTCTGTTGTGGAATCAGCAACAGTTGACTGTTTGAAACTCTTCCACACCACTGCTCCTCCATTCAAGCTAAAAACATAGCCTGATTGCGATCGGAAATCATCCTGGTCAGACTGGAACGAAGCGTCAGTATATCCTTCAATACTGAGTTCTTCCTGACCACCATATATCAAGAACATATCTTTGGTCCTCCGCAGATATTTTAAAATGTTCTTGACCGCAATCCATTGCACCATACCTGGATTACTTTGGAATCGACTGGTCATGCTTAACCCGTAAGCGACGTCAGGGCGAGTACACAACATCGCATACATAATGGACCCAATAGCCGAAGCATAAGGCATATTGTCCATTTCATCTTTCTCAGTCTGTGTTTGTGGACACTGACTCTTCGAAAGATTCAGACCATGTCTGACTGGAAGATATCCCCTTTTAGAATTCTCTAAATGGAATCTTTCCAGGACCTTATCGATGTAAGTACTCTGGCACAGCCCGAGAAGCCTCTTAGATCTATCCCTGTAGATCTTCACATCTAGAACATAGGCTGCTTCTCCTAGATCTTTCATCTGGAAACATTTCCTTAACCATTGCCTTAACTGCATGCATTTCAGGAATGTCATTTCCAATGATTAAGATATCATCGACGTAGAGGACTAGGAAAGTAATTACGCTCCCACTAAACCTCTTATAAACACACGGGTCATCTTCATTCTTGATGAAACCAAACACAGAGATTGATTCATCAAAACGAATATTCCAGCTTCTAGATGCTTGTTTAAGTCCATAAATGGACTTCTTTAACTTGCATATTTTATGACGATCTGATGGATTAGTGAAACCTTCAGGTTGTGTCATATACACATCCTCATCCAGTTTTCCATTAAGGAAAGCGGTCTTCACATCCATCTGCCAGATCTCATAATCGTAATATGCAGCTATAGCGAAGAGAATCCGAATAGACTTGAACATGGCTACAGGAGAGAAAGTTTCATCATAATCTATCCCGTAGATTTGTTTGAAACCTTTCGCAACTAGCCTGCCTTTATAGGTAACCACGTTACCATCCATGTCAATCTTCTTCTTGAAGATCCATTTACAGCCTATAGGGATTACTCCCGGAGGCGGATCAACCAAATCCCAGACTTGGTTATCTGACATGGAGTCCATCTCGGCTCGCATAGCTTCAAGCCATCTCGCTGACTCCGGTCCACTGACCGCATCCGCATAAGTGAGGGGTTCATCATTATCAATGATGTAGACTCCGTCATAGCGCTCAGGCTGTCGACGGATCCTTCCCGATCTTCACGGTTCCCGTGATATCTGAGCCTCAGGTTGTTCAATAACCTGTTCTACCGGCTCAGGCTCATCCAAATTTGCTTGACCACTTTGTCCTTCCTCTGGATTCTCATCCAGCTTTATTTCTCTCCCACTGGCCTCTTGCAGAAGAAACTCCTTCTCAAGAAATATGGCCGTCCGAGCAACAAATACCTTGTTCTCTTTGGGATCGTAGAAATAATAACCCTTAGTTTCCTTAGGGTAACCGACAAAGATACATTTCTCAGATCTGCTCTCTAGTTTCCCAGAGGCGAGCTTTTTGACATAAGCCTCGCAACCCCAGATCTTAATAAATGTCAAGCTTGGCTGTTTCCCATACCATAACTCATATGGCGTCTTTGAAACTGCCTTGGATGGCACTCGGTTTAGTACCTTTGCAGCTGTTTCCAGTGCAAAACCCCAAAAGGAGTAAGGAAGAGTAGCCTGACTCATCATAGAACGCACCATATCAAGTAACGTTCTATTTCTCCTCTCGGACACACCATTCCATTGCGGTGTTCCTGGTGGAGTGAGCTGTGAGATAATCCCACACTCCTTCAGATAGTCAGTAAACGCATGACTCAAGTATTCTCCACCTCGATCAGAACGAAGTGCCTTGATATTTCGGCCTAGCTGATTCTGTACTTCATTCTTGAACTCTTTGAACTTGTCAAAAGATTCACTCTTATGTCTCATAAGATAGACATACCCATACCTACTGAAATCATCAGTAATGGTAATGAAGTACTGATAGCCACCTCTGGCATGTTTACTAAATGGCCCACACACATCACTGTGTATCAGGTCAAGTAAACCTGAAGCCCTTTGACCTTTATTAGGAAAAGGAGACTTCGTCATTTTACCCATTAAACAAGCTTTGCATGTCTCAATCTCCTCATAGGAGAATGATCCCAGCAATCCATGATCATGCAACCGCTTAATGCGCTTCTTGTTAATATGGCCTAAACGATTGTGCCATAGCAAGGTGCTGTCATCAGCATACTTGGCTTTCTTATTATCAATGTTTTGTATAGAATAGTCCATGTCCAACATGAATAACCCATTGTTAATTGAACCAGTAGCATAAACAATATTATCAAGAGTAAGATAACACTTTGAAATTTTGCATTCAAAGGAAAACCCTTTCCTGACAAGAGCAGGAATAGAGATAATATTTTTGGTAATACTGGGTACAAAGTAACAATTGTTTAATTCTAATACAATGCCAGATGGTAATGATATGTAATAATCCCCTACAGCAACAGCAGCAACCCGTGCCCCGTTTCCAACTCGTAGGTCCAACTCATGCTGTCCCACCTGTCTTCTTCTCTTGAGTTCCTGTACATTTGAACAAATGTGAACTCCACATGCAGTGTCCAACACCCATGAAATAGAAGAAGAGGATATCATGACCTCAGTCACAAATATACCTGAGCCAGAAGCGATGCTTCCCTTCTTGTCTCCTTGGAGCGCTTTACAGTCCTTTTTCCAGTGACCCAACTGGCCACAGTGGAAACATCTATATTCCTTGGACCGCTTCACCTTTTGTTTCAGAGCCTTGCTGTAACTCTTGAAAGGGGCTTTGCCCTTCTTCCCCTTCTTCTTGTTCCTGAAAGGAACCATTAAGACAGAGGTTGAAGGCTTTCCCTTCAGAGTTTCCTCAGTAGTCAAGAGCATATTCAGCAGCTCTGCCGGAGTACAATCAATTTTGTTCATATTAAAATTAATAATGAACGCATCGAAAGAGGGCGGGAGAGACTGCAGAATAATGTCTACAGCAAGCTCCTGGTTGATGGTATGCCATAGTTTCTCCAGAGCCTCCTTGTGCCCAATCATCTTGAGCACGTGAGCTCCCACTGGGCTCTCCTCAGCTAGTTTGCTCTGAAAGAAAAGCTTTGTCAGATTATAGCGTTCTGTCCTCGCCTGTGCAGCATACAGCATCTTGAGGTTCGCTATAATCTCTATAGCCGACATATCCTCATGCTGAAGCTGCAGCGGTGGCGTCATAGACGCTAGCATCAGGCAAGCGACATCAATGCTATCATTGACGTGCTTTTCATAGGCATCACGAACCGCCCTTGCGGCGTTCGCAGCGGGTTGAGGCGGCACAGCCGTCTCGAGGACATACAGTTTCCTCTCTGCCTTAAGAACAATCTTAAGGTGTCCGAACCAGTCCGAGAAGTTTGGCCCAGCAAACTTCTCCCTTTCCAGTAGGGATCGCACATTGAAGCTCATGGTGTTCGTTGCTGCAGGAATCTACAACAATGCAAGAACAGCAAGGTCAGTATCAATGTTTAGAATCAATCCAGGACTTAAGAAAGATTCTTTTCTCACTATTTTATCTGACTGAAAAATCCATTAAAACAGTCCGAAAGAGTAACACTCTTTTAGTGAGATGGGATCCAGATTTCATACTTGGTCTCCGCGTCCCGCTCAGGCGAGATAAGATGCACAGAGAGTACAAGCACTAATCTCTGGTAGGCTATCCCAGCCAATCGCCAACCCGTGCGATTCCCCTTCATCTGGGCAATCCAGCCGACTGTGCCAATTGAGTTGGTACAACACAGTCTCTGACCCCGCAGATGGCTGCCTCCATGTGCTACCATATGCCCCATATGTAGCCTACATGGTCAAGCTGACCCGTCCTACTCCCTGGACCACCACGTGCTATGCTGAGCAACGAGAAGCGATAAATCCCTTCTCTGTAACACGCAGGTGTAATCCCGCACCGTCTGAAGATAGATGGACGTGCCCACTGAGAGGGTACAACACGGCTCCAACGATAGTCAGAACAGTGAGGTTTCGCATCAGAAGGCTTACGAGCTTGATATGTTAGCGTTGGATTTTAACGGTCTTTTATCTTCTTGACTATCATGCAATCCCTATGGTGATAGCAGAAGATAAACTCATGCAATTCTACTTATTTAGCAAATAAAAGAAAGCATGGATCTTATGTGGTAAAAGCCCATTAACCCTAAGTAAGACCTTAAGTTATCTTAAGTCTTCACTTGCTTCTTGGGTCTTTTGCCTCTCATCTGGCCCAGACCAGGGCCCAAGCGCACTCTGCATCTCAGGTGCGCCCACCAGGTAGTTGCGCCTGTCATAGGGTCGAACCCTAGACCTCCCACCTGGTCAAGCCACTGCTGCATGCGCCAATGCCATGTGTGCTCTGTGCTCTTGTCTAATTAAAATACATTTTAATCTATCTAGACAAGCTTGACACGCAGGTCAATTATACAATAAATTAATTAAAAATGTGATTCGCAGATCACAAAAATAATAATTTACCAGGCTCGCAGGCCCCAGCACAGCACACATTAAGGGCAACCCACATAAGATTAAATAAACAAGCATCATGGCATCATTCAATCAACATGTGATCCATTAAGAAAATAAAATTTTGAAAACCCATTGGCATCAATTTTAGTTTTCTTATATGCCCTACAACCTTACAACGGTCCATTAATAGGGATCCACTCATCAAACTAGTTAGATCCACTGCCCTTGCATGCACCAAGTGCTAACTGACTTGAGTTGACCTAATGGTCAACCATGCATGCGCAAAGGGCTGAACAACCCTCATGAGTTTTGGCAAGCGGGTGTGACCCCGGGCCTAACTCATGCATGTTCACTGGTTGTCTCAACCAAACCTCGCTACACGCCTGTGATGCAATCGACCTATAGCCACCTTGTGCTTGCGCACAGGTGCCATCTGGTCGATCCATCTAGGCTGTCAGATGGTCTGATCAGACTATTGGATCTAACCTAGAGGTGACTTCAACCCTACTAACCCGTCTAAGGGTTTATTGTAGGTGCGGCTTAGATCTAATGAAAATCGCGCATGTCATTTAGGGTTTTAGAAAAACAACTACAACAACATGATAGAAGCGCAACCAACATACATGCGCCAAGGAAACATACAAGTTTCGGCATGTATAATATTTACATGTAATTCTCGCATGTAAGGAAGATCTAAGCATACAAGGATCACATAACATACATAGCAATCATATGAACCATATAAAAACCTTGCTCTGATACCATTTGAAGAGTCCCCTTCAAGGGGGAGCGCAAGCAGATGAAACCCTAATTCAGGGGGCGCATGCAATTTTGCTAGGGTTTCAACAACATAATCGCTTATATGCTCAATGATCAACTTGCAAAGGATGAAAAGATCCATACCATGGCCATCGATTGGATGGTGCGTTGGAAGAAGAGAGCAACTTTGATCTCCTCCAAAAGTTCACACACAAGATGAAGTTCGCTTACTTCCTTGGCGTCCCTTGTGCTAGCAAGGCACCCAAGCTTCCTTGTCGAATGGAAGGGGATGATGAAGTCTCTCTTGGCCGATCCTTCTCGTCGTCAACCTACACCACGCAAGAGTGTGTGTCTCGTCGAGAGCAAAGGGGAGACAAGCGTTAGAGAAGCCTTGTGATCGAACGTTGAGACGTTCATCACTTCGGAAAACCGAAATGCCAAAATTAGCAAGACTTCAATACATGCGTTATGCGTTCACATGAAGTGAACCAAACGCATATCTCTTCTCCCATATGAACCATGCGCTCAACCCATGAGCCGGTTCAATTTCTTTGGTTCAATGATTAAACCAAATCAGCCCAAACATTAAGTCTAGATCGAATTAGACCCCAAGGTCCTAGATCTGACCATTCATCATCTGACGCTTCTGATCTGATCGATCTAGCATCACCACTCTCGATCGAAGCTTACCGATCTCAAGCCCTAATCAATCAAACATGATCAGACCAGATCTCACTTACAATCAGAGATTAAATCCCTTTAAACTGAACCCAAACAATTCAGTCCACACGATCTGACTTAAGTAAGCCATATCATCAAATTGTGCGACCCTAAGGGTTTCCTTTAAATGTCGGTAACGATAACTTTCGTTATCACGATCAGTGAGGGGTATCTAGCAACACATCACTGTCTCCCAATATAAAGGAAAGAGTCTTCCAAGACTACACCCAAACCACAGCACAAGTGTGAATCCATTCACAAGGCATACATATTTCCTTTGCCACTGGATGTTCTTATTGGACAAGCGTGTCAAGCCTGTAGCTCCAATATGATGAGCATGATTAGATCAGATGAACATAGTCACCTGGATATGGCCATACACTTTCTCAATCATCTCATCCAGGGGGGCCCCTTTAGAACATCACACTCCAATCCAGGAGATGGCAATCCTTTGTCTATCACTAGTGCCCTAACATGACTCAAGCTCATTATCCAAGATAGTCTATAATCATTATGTTTCAAATGATATTGAACTACCTCAAAACAATGACAATCATCATTTAGAAACACAAGTGATCTCAAGTCAGAGGACATGTGCCACTTGTTGCAATCAAGGATTATTCACATTGTGACAAGCAATTGAATATCCTAGTAGGGTCTGTCCAGTACATCTAATGTACCCATGAGTCTACATCTTATTCCATGCACGAAGCATCCTATAAGATTAGAACACATATTAGTCTCAATCATATCAAGGCTGTCTCATGTTCACCAAGATATCTCGACTAAGGACATTACAGCATGTCAGCCTAGGTGAACAGCATTGAGACATTATTCAGAAGCACACTTATTGGAGCAGACAATGTAACATACTGAATAACAACCATTGCCTTTATAAACGTAAGAGTTTATATACATGATACTCATAGAATCCCAAGGCCTCAAACATTAGCCTTAAGGGCATACCCCAACAACATGATCCCCCACCATAAACTCTAAGGGACGACGACGATCATCTGCATAACTCTTCTGCCTATCCCGAGCAACCCTCAATTTTTCCTGGATAACTCTGACTCTATCTGTAGCCTCCTGTACAGCCTCTGATCTCAGAATCATCCGGTCCCCTGATTCTGAAAGTCCCCTAACCTAAAAGGGGGGGGGGGGGCGAAACCCTAAGGATGGCGCATAACAATATTATCGCATGGGAAGCTAGGGTTTCAAAAGATCTTTATATGTCATATAATTAACTTTTAAATGATTGAATGGATGAAGAAGAACTCATACCATAGCCATCGGTTTGATGGTGCCTTGGAAGCAAAGGTGCAAATGAACCTTCTCCAAAGTTGACGCACACAAGAAGATCGATGCGCTCACTCCTTTGAATCCTTTGTGCTAGCAAAGCCTTTCAAAGGGTCCTTGTCGAATGAAAGGGATGGAGATGTTGATCACTCTTGGCCGAATCCTCCTCCTCAGTAGCTTCAAGCGCCGCCACACACAAAAGTGTCGAGAGAGAGAAGTCACGATAGGGATACGAGCGAGAATAGGATTATCCCTATTCGAACATGAGAGATCTCCAAGTGGAGATCATGGTTTCTAAAAATAGAAACCACACCTCGCTCACACGTTCACGCCATCTCCTTTTGAACCATGCGCTCATATAATGAGCCGGTTCAATTTGGTTCGGTTCAAGAACCAATCAAGCCAAGCGATCCAGTCTAGATCTTAATTAAACCCTAAGGCTCCAGATCTAACCGTTCATCTCTTGATGCTCCTGATCTCACCGATCTAGCATCCATTCTCTCAATCGAAGCTTACCGATCTCAAGCCCTAATCAATCAAACATGATCAGACCAGATCTCACTTACAATCAGAGATTAAATCCCTTTAAACTGAACCCAAATAATTCAGTCCACACGATCTGACTTAAGTAAGCCATATCATCAATTTGTGCGACCCTAAGGGTTTCCTTTAAACGTCGGTAACGATAACTCACGTTATCACGATCAGTGAGGGGTATCTAGCAACACATCACTGTCTCCCGATATAAAGGAAAGAGTTTCCAAGACTACACCCAAACCACAGCACAAGTGTGAATCCAATTCACAAGGCATACATGCTTCCTTTGCCACTGGATGTTCTTATTGGACAAGCGTGTCAAGCTTGTAGCTCCAATATGATGAGCATGATTAGATCAGATGAACATAGTCATCTGGGTATGGCCATACACTTTCTCAATCATCTCATCCAGGGGGGCCCTTTAGAACATCACACTCCTTAAACAAGGAGATGGCAATCCTATATCTATCACTAGTGCCCTAACCTGATTCAAGCTCACCATCCAAGATAGTCTATAATCATTATGTTTCAAATGATATTGAACTACCTCAAAACAATGACAATCATCATTTAGAAAACACAAGTGATCTCAAGTCAGAGGAAATGTGCCACTTGTCGCATTCAAGGATTATTCATATTGTGACAAGCAATTGAATATCCTAGTAGGGTCTGTCCAGTACATCCAATGTACCCATGAGTCGACATCTTATTCCATGCTCGAAGCATCCTATAAGATTAGAACACATATTAGTCTCAATCATATCAAGGCTGTCTCATGTTCACCAAGATATCTTGACTAAGGACATAACTGCATGTCAGCCTAGCTGAACAGCTTTGAGACATTATTCAGAAGTACATTTATTACAGCAGACAATGTAACAAACTGAATAACAACCATTGCCTTTATAAACATAAGAGTTTATACATGATACTGATACATTCCCAAGGCCTCAAACATTAGCCTTAAGGGCATACCCCAACAATCTCCCACTTGCACTTAATCTAATGGTTGAGAAATCTCAAACCCATATTATTACAGTGCTTCTCATGCTTCTGCTGCGCCAGAGGCTTAGTAAGCGGGTCTGCCAGATTGTTATCTGTATGAACCTTGCAGACTTTGATCTCGCCACGATCAATGATCTCCCGGATCAAATGAAACCGTCTCTGTATGTGCTTGGACTTCTGGTGCGACCGTGGTTCCTTTGCTTGTGCGATTGCTCCAGTGTTATCACAAAAGATAACCAAAGGATCTGCACTCGAAGGAACAACACCAAGTTCCTGAACGAACTTACGAATCCACACTGCCTCCTTGGATGCTTCCGAGGCTGCAACATACTCGGCTTCTGTTGTGGAATCAGCAACTATTGACTGTTTGAAACTCTTCCACACCACCGCTCCTCCATTCAAGCTAAAAATATAGCCTGATTGCGATCGGAAATCATCCTGGTCAGACTGGAATGAAGCGTCAGTATATCCTTCAATACTGAGTTCTTCCTAACCACCATATATCAAGAACATATCTTTGGTCCTCCGCAGATATTTTAAAATGTTCTTGACTGCAATCAAGTGCGCCATACCTGGATTACCTTGGAACCGACTGGTCACGCTTAACCCGTAAGCGACGTCTGGGCGAGTACACAACATCGCATACATTATGGACCCAATAGCCGAAGCATAAGGCGTATTGTCCATTACATCTTTCTCAGTCTGTGTTTGTGGACACTGACTCTTCGAAAGATTCAGACCATGTCTGACTGGAAGATATCCTTTTTTAGAATTCTCTAAATGGAATCTCTCCAGGACTTTATCGATGTAAGTACTCTGGCACAACCCGAGAAGCCTCTTAGATCTATCCCTGTAGATCTTCACACCTAATACATAGGCTGCTTCTCCAAGATCTTTCATCTGGAAACATTTCCTTAGCCATGCCTTTACGGCATGCATTTCAGGAATGTCGTTTCCAATGATCAAGATATCATCGACGTAGAGGACTAGGAAAGTAATCACGCTCCCACTAAACCTCTTATATACACACGGGTCATCTTCGTTCTTGATGAAACCAAATTCAGTGACTGATTCATCAAAACGAATATTCCAGCTTCTTGATGCTTGCTTAAGTCCATAAATGGACTTCTTTAACTTGCATATTTTATGACGATCTGATGGATTAGTGAAACCCTCAGGTTGTGTCATATACACATCCTCATCCAGATTTCCATTCAGGAAAGCCGTTTTCACATCCATTTGCCAGAACTCATAATCGTAATATGCTGCTATCGCCAAAAGAATCCGAATAGACTTAAACATGGCTACAGGTGAGAAAGTTTCATCATAATCTATCCCGTAGATTTGTTTGAAACCTTTCGCAACTAGCCTGCCTTTATAGGTAACCACGTTACCATCCATGTCAATCTTCTTCTTGAAGATCCATTTGCAGCCTATAGGGATTACTCCCGGAGGCGGATCAACCAAATCCCATACTTGGTTATCTGACATGGAGTCCATCTCGGCTCGCATAGCTTCAAGCCATCTAGCTGACTCCGGTCCACTGACCGCATCCGCATAAGTGAGGGGTTCATCATTATCAATGATGTAGACTCCGTCATAGCACTCAGGCTGTCGACGAATCCTTCCCGATCTTCGCGGTTCCCGTGATATCTGAGCCTCAGGTTGTTCAATAACCTGTTCTACCGGCTCAGGCTCATCCAAATTTGCTTGACCACTTTGTCCTTCCTCTGGATTCTCATCCAGCTTTATTTCTCTCCCACTGGCCTCTTGCAGAAGAAACTCCTTCTCAAGAAATATGGCCGTCCGACCAACAAATACCTTGTTCTCTTTGGGATCGTAGAAATAATAACCCTTAGTTTCCTTAGGGTAACCGACAAAGATACATTTCTCATATCTGCTCTCTAGTTTCCCAGAGGCGAGCTTTTTGACATAAGCCTCGCAGCCCTAGATCCTGATAAATGTCAAGCTCGGCTGTTTCCCATACCATAACTCATATGGCGTCTTTGAAACTGCCTTGGATGGCACTCGATTTAATACCTTTGCAGCGGTCTCCAGTTCAAATCCCCAAAAGGAGTAAGGTAGAGTAGCCTGACTCATCATAGAATGAACCATATCAAGTAGGGTTCTGTTCCTCCTCTCGGACACACCATTCCATTGCGGTGTTCCTGGCGGAGTGAGCTGTGAGATAATCCCACACTCCTTTAGATAGTCAGTAAACGCATGACTCAAGTATTCTCCACCTCGATCAGAACGAAGTGCCTTGATATTTTGGCCTAGCTGATTTTGTACTTCATTCTTGAACTCTTTGAACTTGTCAAAAGATTCACTTTTATGTCTCATCAGATAGACATAACCATACCTACTGAAATCATCAGTAAAGGTAATGAAGTACTGATAGCCACCTCTGGCATGTTTACTAAATGGCCCACACACATCACTGTGTATAAGGTCAAGTAAACCTGAAGCCCTTTGACCTTTGTGAAGAAAGGTGACTTCGTCATTTTACCCATTAAACGAGCTTTGCATGTATCAATCCCCTCATAGGAGAATGATCCCAGCAGTCCATTATCATGCAACCGCTTAATGCGTTTCTCGTTAATATGGCCTAAACGACTATGCCATAGCAAGGTGCTGTCATCAGCATACTTGGCTTTCTTAATATCAATATTGTGTATAGAACATTCCATGTCTAACATGAATAACCCATTGTTAATTGAACCAGTAGCATAAACAATATTATCAAGAGAAAGAACACACTTTGAAATATTGCATTCAAAGGAAAATCCCTTCCTGACAAGAGCAGGAATAGAGATAATATTCTTAGTAATGCTGGGAACAAAGTAACAACTGTTTAGTTCTAATACAAGCCCAGATGGCAAAGAGATGAAATAGTCTCCTACAGCAACAGCAGCAACCCGTGCCCCGTTTCCAACTCGTAGGTCCACCTCATGCTGTCCCACCTGTCTTCTTCTCTTGAGTTCCTATACATTTGAACAAATGTGAACTCCACATGCAGTGTCCAACACCCATGAAATAGAAGAAGAAAACATGACCTCAGTCACATAAATACCTGAGCCAGAAGCGATGCTTCCCTTCTTGTCTCCGTGGAGCGCTTTACAGTCCTTTTTCCAGTGACCCAGCTGGCCACAGTGGAAACATCTGTATTCCTTCGACTGCTTGACCTTCTGTTTCAGAGCCTTGTTGTAGTTCTTGACTGCGGCTTTGCCCTTCTTCCCCTTCTTCTTGTTCCTAGAAGGAACCATTAAGACAGAGGTTGAAGGCTTTCCCTTCAGAGTCTCCTCAGTAGTCAAGAGCATATTCAGCAGCTCTGCCGGAGTACAATCGATTTTGTTCATATTAAAGTTAATAATGAACGCATCGAAAGAGGGCGGGAGAGACTGTAGAATAATGTCTACAGCAAGCTCCTGATTGATGGTATGCCCCAGTTTCTCTAGAGCCTCCTTGTGCCCAATCATCTTGAGCACATGAGCTCCCACTGAGCTCCCTTAAGCCAGTTTGCTCTGAAAGAAAAGCTTGGTCAAATTGTAGCGCTCAGTCCTCGCCTGTGCAGCATACAGCATCTTGAGGTTTGCTATAATTTCTATAGCAGACATATCCTCATGCTGACGCTGCAGCGGTGGCGTCATAGACGCTAGCATCAGGCAAGCGACATCAATGCTATCATTGACATGCTTTTCATAGGCTTCCCGAACCGCCCTTGCGGCGTTCGGAGCGGGTTGAGGCGGTATCGCCGTCTCGAGGACATACAGTTTCCTCTCTGCCTTAAGAACAATCTTAAGGTGTCCGTACCAGTCTGAGAAGTTCGGCCCAGCAAACTTCTCCCTTTCCAGTAGGGATCGTACATTGAAGTTCATGGTGTTCGTTGCTGCAGGAATCTACAACAATGCAAGAACAGCAAGGTCAGTATCAATGTTCAGAATCAATCCAGGACTTAAGAAAGATTCTTTTCTCACTATTTTATCTAGCTGAAAAATCCAGCAAAAACAGCCCGAAAGAGTAGAACTCTTTTAGTGAGATGGGATCCAGATTTCATACTTGGTCTCCGCGTCCCGCTCAGGCGAGATAAGATGCACAGAGAGTACAAGCACTAATCTCTGGTAGGCTGTCCCAGCCAATTGCCAACCCATGCGATTCCCCTTCATCTGGGCAATCCAGCAGACTGTGCCAACTGAGTTGGTACAACACAGTCTCTGACCCCACAGATGGCTGCCTCCATGCGCTACCATATGCGCCACATATGTAGCCTACATGGTCAAGCTGACCCGACCTACTCCCTGGATCACCACGTGCTATGCTGAGCAATGAGAAGCGATAAATCCCTTCTCTGTAACACGCAGGTGTAATCCAGCACCGTCTGAAGATAGATGGACGTGCCCACTGAGTGGGTACAACACGGCTCCAACGATAGTCAGAACAGTGAGGTTTCGCATCAGAAGGCTTACGAGCTTGATATTTTAGCGTTGGATTTTAACGGTCTTTTATCTTCTTCACTATCATGCAATTCCTATGGTGATAGCAGAAGATAAATTAATCATGCTGTTCTACTTATATAAACAATAAAAGAAAGCATGGATCTTATGTGGTAAAAGCCCATAGCCTAAGTAAGACCTTAATTAACTTAAGTCTTCACTTGCTTTTCTTCATGGGACTTTTGCTGCTCATCTGGCCCAACCCAGGGCCCAAGCGCCATCTGCAGCTCAGGTGCGCCTACCAGGGAAAATGCGCCTGGTCCCAGAGTCGAACCCTGGACCTCCCACCTGGTCTAGCCACTGCTGCATGCGCCTCTGCCAAGTGTGCTCTGTGCTCTTGTCTGATTAACTTACAAATTAATCTATCTAGACAAGATTGACACGTAGGTCAATTACACTTTATAAATTAAATACAATGTGATACGCAGATCACAATAATTAATTTACAACTTTAATACAGGCACGCAGGCCCCAGCACAGCACACATTTAACATGGGCAGCCCACATAAGAATAAATAAACATACATATGGCATCAATCAACATGCGATCCAACCATGAAAATAAAATTGTTTTGAAAAACCCCATTGGCATCAATTTTATTTTCCTTATATGCCCTTACTACCTTACAACGGTCCATTACTAGGGATCCACTCATCATTTCTAGCTAGATCCACTGCCCTTACATGCACCAAGTCCTAACTGACTTGAGTCTACCAAATGGTCAACTATGCATGCGCGAGGGCTGAACGACCACAATGAGGTCTGGCAAGCGGGTGTGACCCCGGGCCTAACTCATGTGTGTTCATGGTTGTCTCAATCAGACATCGCTACACGCCTGTCTGCAGTCGACCTATAGCCACCTCGTGCTTGCACACAGGTGCTATCTGGTCAACCCATCTAGGCTGTCAGATGGTCTGATCAGACTGTTTGGATCTAACCTAGATGATGACTTCAACCCTAATAACCCGTCTAAGGGTTTACAGTAAGGCCTTAGATCTAATGAGAGGCGCGCATGTGAAGTAGTTTTGAAGAAAACAACTATGCGCCAATCAACATGCGCCAACAGAAAACAAACAAATACAAGTATTTTCGCATATGAAAACTTATCATGTATTTTTCACATGTTATGAAGATCTAAGCATACATGGATCACAAAGCAATCATATGAACATATAAAACCTACGCTCTGATACCAATTGAAAGTCCCCTAACCTAAAAGGGGGGGGGCGAAACCCTAAGGATGGCGCATAACAATATTATCGCATGGGAAGCTAGGGTTTCAAAAGATCTTTATATGTCATATAATTAACTTTTAAATGATTGAATGGATGAAGAAGAACTCATACCATAGCCATCGGTTTGATGGTGCCTTGGAAGCAAAGGCGCAAATGAACCTTCTCCAAAGTTGACGCACACAAGAAGATCGATGCGTTCACTCCTTTGAATCCTTTGTGCTAGCAAAGCCTTTCAAAGGGTCCTTGTCGAATGAAAGGGATGGAGATGTTGATCACTCTTGGCCGAATCCTCCTCCTCAGTAGCTTCAAGCGCCGCCATACACAAAAGTGTCGAGAGAGAGAAGTCACGATAGGGATACGAGCGAGAATAGGATTATCCCTATTCGAACATGAGAGATCTCCAAGTGGAGATCATGGTTTCTAAAAATAGAAACCACACCTCGCTCACACGTTCACGCCATCTCCTTTTGAACCATGCGCTCATATAATGAGCCGGTTCAATTTGGTTCGGTTCAAGAACCAATCAAGCCAAGCGATCCAGTCTAGATCTTAATTAAACCCTAAGGCTCCAGATATAACCGTTCATCTCTTGATGCTCCTGATCTCACCGATCTAGCATCCATTCTCTCAATCGAAGCTTACCGATCTCAAGCCCTAATCAATCAAACATGATCAGACCAGATCTCACTTACAATCAGAGATTAAATCCCTTTAAACTGAACCCAAATAATTCAGTCCACACGATCTGACTTAAGTAAGCCATATCATCAATTTGTGCGACCCTAAGGGTTTCCTTTAAACGTTGGTAACGATAACTCACGTTATCACGATCAGTGAGGGGTATCTAGCAACACATCACTGTCTCCCGATATAAAGGAAAGAGTCTTCCAAGACTACACCCAAACCACAGCACAAGTGTGAATCCAATTCACAAGGCATACATGCTTCCTTTGCCACTGGATGTTCTTATTGGACAAGCGTGTCAAGCTTGTAGCTCCAATATGGTGAGCATGATTAGATCAGATGAACATAGTCATCTGGGTATGGCCATACACTTTCTCAATCATCTCATCCAGGGGGGCCCTTTAGAACATCACACTCCTTAAACAAGGAGATGGCAATCCTATATCTATCACTAGTGCCCTAACCTGATTCAAGCTCACCATCCAAGATAGTCTATAATCATTATGTTTCAAATGATATTGAACTACCTCAAAACAATGACAATCATCATTTAGAAAACACAAGTGATCTCAAGTTAGAGGAAATGTGCCACTTATCGCATTCAAGGATTATTCATATTGTGACAAGCAATTTAATATCCTAGTAGGGTCTGTCCAGTACATCCAATGTACCCATGAGTCTACATCTTATTCCATGCTCGAAGCATCCTATAAGATTAGAACACATATTAGTCTCAATCATATCAAGGCTGTCTCATGTTCACCAAGATATCTTGACTAAGGACATAACTGCATGTCAGCCTAGCTGAACAGCTTTGAGACATTATTCAGAAGTACATTTATTGCAGCAGACAATGTAACAAACTGAATAACAACCATTGCCTTTATAAACATAAGAGTTTATACATGATACTGATACATTCCCAAGGCCTCAAACATTAGCCTTAAGGGCATACCCCAACAGATTCCTCCCAACTCAGAGGTGACCTGCACTTCCTGCCATACAGAGCCTCGTACGGAGCCATCTGAATACTGGAGTGAAAGCTGTTATTGTAGGTGAACTCTATCAGGGATAAATCACTGTCCCACTCCGAGCTCCAATCTACCACATAAGCCCTCAGCAAATCCTCCAAGGTCTGTATAGTACGCTCTGACTGACCATCTGACTGCGGATGGTAGGCGGTACTAAAACTCAACTTAGTGCCAAGACCCTCATGCAAGCTCTTCCAGAATCTGGAAAGGAATATGGAATCGCGGTCTGATACAATATCCACAGGCACTCCGTGTAATCTGACTATCTCATCGATGTACAGTTTAGCCAGCCGATCGAGTGGATAAGTCATCCGAATAGGCAAAAAGTGTGCCGCCTTCGTGAGCCTGTCTACAATGACCCAAACCGCATCATGCCCTCTCCTGGTCCGAGGCAACCCACAAACAAAATCCATACTAATGCACTCCCACTTCCACTGTGGAATAGGGAGCTGCTGCAATAATCCCCCAGGTCTCTGGTGTTCGGCCTTCACCGTCTGACAGGTTAAACACCGAGATACGAACACCGCGACCTCCTTCTTCATGCCTGGCCATCAGAAATCTTTCTTCAAATCCTGATACATTTTTGTGACTCCGGGATGCAAGGAATACTTGGTGTTATGACCCTCTTCCAAGATCTCTCTCCTCAGACTAGGTTCCTCAGGGACACACACCCTTCCACGGAACCGCAGAATACTGTCACCAGATAAACTGAAATCCTCCACTGGCCCGGCAGCCAACCTCTTTCTGATCTGAACTAGACTCGGGTCTAACAGCTGCTGATCCCTGATCCTCTGTAGTAAAGCAGACTGAACCCGGAGAAAAGGCACATATCCAGACTGAACTCTGGGAGACACCTCAACCCTGAGCTCTCGGAACTCCTGCAGTAACTGCCACTCACTGACCCTCAGTGCTGCTACAGAAGTAACTGGGTGTCTACTCAATGCATCAGCTACCACATTGGCTTTCCCGGTCTGATACTGAATAGAGAAGTCATAATCCTTTATCAGCTCCATCCACCTTCTCTGCCTCATATTCAACTCCTTCTGAGTGAAAATGTACTTGAGACTCTGATGATCAGTAAATAAGTCAAACTCCTGTCCCAATAGATAGTGGCGCCATATCTTCAGTGCAAAAACCACTGCCGCCAACTCCAAATCGTGTGTGGGATAGTTTAACTCATACTCCTTCAGTTGCCGTGAAGCATAAGCTACTACGGCCCCTTTCTGCATCAGGACGCAGCCCAGTCCTTTGCCTGAGGCATCAGTATAAACAGTAAACCTCTCCCCATCAGTAGGAATGATAAGGATGGGTGTACTGGTCAATCTCCTTTTTAGCTCCTGGAAACTTTCCTCACACTTCTCGTCCCAAACAAACTTAGCCTCTTTCCTAGTCAGTTTGGTTAAGGGACCCGCCCAGCTTGGAGAACCCCTCCACAAACCTCCTGTAATATCCTGCTAATCCCAGAAAGCTCCGGATCTCTGTGGCACTAGTTGGTCTTCCCCAGTTCAGGATAGCCTGTACCTTCACTGGATCCACGGACACGCCCTTACCAGATATCACATGCCCCAAAAAGCTGATCTGATCCAACCAAAACTCGCACTTGCTGGCCTTAGCATACAACTGGTGCTTCCTCAGAATTGCTAGCACCCTGCGCAAGTCCCTAGCGTGATCCTGAGAAGTACGGGTGTAAACCAGTATATCATCTATAAATACCACCACACAAGTGTCTAACAGCTCGTGAAACACCCTATTCATCAGATCCATAAAAACAGCAGGTGCATTGGTCAGTCCAAAAGGCATAACTACAAACTCGTAGTGTCCATACCTGGTCCTGAAAGCAGTCTTCAGGATATCCTCATCCCTGACCCTGAGCTGATGGTATCCTGACCTCAGATCGATCTTGGAGAACACAGTGGCACCCTGCAACTGATCGAACAGATCATCTATCCTCAGAAGTGGATATTTATTCTTTACCGTCACTTGATTCAACTGGCGGTAATCTATGCACATCCTCAATGTTCCGTCCTTCTTCTTTACAAACATGACTGGCGCTCCCCAGGGTGAAGCACTCGGTCTGATATACCCCTTTTCAAGCAGTTCCTCTAACTGCTTCTTCAACTCAGCTAACTCTGAGGTGGCCATACGATAAGGAGCCTTTGATATTGGAGCTGTACTAGGCACCAGCTCAATACCAAACTCCACATCCCTGTGGGGAGGCAAACCTGAAAACTTATCCGAGAATACATCAGGAAACTCATAGACTACCTCCATCTGAGCTAAGTCTGGATCTGAGTCTTCTTGCACCTTAACATGTGCAAGGTATCCTTTGCACCCACTGGCTAGCAACCTGCTGGCATGCACAAATGATATCAAATGTGGCCCTTGATCAGACACCAGGCCCCTTACTAGCAGATGACTCCCATCATGCAGATGCAGAGTAACAATCTTCTCAAAGCAATCCACTGTAGCGTGGTGAGAAGATAGCCAATCCATGCCTAAGATCAAATCATAATCCTGCATGCCTAGTAGTATCAAATCAACTATAAACTGGTACTGCTCTACGTGAATAATACAATCAGGGTAGACTATGTCAGTGGATAAACTATCCCCCAGGGGTGTACATACTGAAACTGTGTAATCTAGTACTCTAGGTGAGACAGGTAGTCTAGAAGCAAAGTTAGCAGACACAAAGGACAAATTGGACCCCGGATCAAACAAAATACGAGCTAACTGATCAAAAACATGTAAAGTACCTTCCACGACGGATCGGGAAGCTCGAGTGTCCTTCTCTGCTATAGCATAGACTCTGGTCTGGACAGCTGGTCTCTCGGTACCCCGGATCTGTGGCCCATGCGCCGTGCAATCTTTGATCCTGTGCCCCACTTTGCCGCACTTGAAGCACGCCCCGGACTTCTTGTGGCAGTCCGCCTTCAGGTGACCCTTGGCCCCACAATGGTAGCAGACTCTGTTCTCTACCCGGCCATCAGTACCCTGCTGCTGTGGATGAGATGTCTGCTGCGGTCTCTGAGTTCCTTTCCCCTGGTAAGGTCTGTATCGGCCTCTCTTCTGGTCCTTCCCCTTATGGTATTTCCTACTGCCTCCACCAGTCTACTGGGAAACCAGTGCCTCAGCTATAGGGGCTACAGCTAGGGCCGTCTCGGCCTGCTCCTCCAGGATGTACTTCTCTGCGGTGCGTGCACGATCCAGCATCTCAGCATAAGTCTCCAAGTGCTGCAATCCTACCTTCTGTCTGATATCCCTTCTGAGACCCCTGAGAAATTTCTTAGCTTGTCTATCCTCAGTATTTATCAAGTGTGGAGCATACTTCCCAAGCTTTGAGAACATCAAGTCATATTGATCCACCGTCATGTCCCCTTGTTCCAAGTGGATAAACTCCACCTCCCTATCCTCAACCAGGCTGGTGGGAAAGAATTTCTCATTGAACCGGGACAAGAAGTATTGCCACGTCACCGGTTCAGATTTGTCCACCGCGAGTCTCAGCTCACTTTTCCACCACACATCTGCGTCACCACGCATCATATAAGAGGCCAAACATAATCTGTCCTCATCTGAACATCGCATCACCTGAAAGATCTTCTCCAAGCCCAAAAGCCAGTCCTCTGCCGTCCTATAATCTGGACTCCCATAAAAAGAGCTAGGGCCCAACCGCTGGAATTCACCCACAAGCAAGGCATAGCGCCTATGGTTGTCCTCCGGCAAGCTAACCCCGGGCCCGAGTCAGACTCAGACCCCCGCCCCTGTGACGGTATCTGTGTCTGAGACAGAAGCTGCAACTGCTCTCTGAACTCGCGTTGCTGCTCGCGATTCTGCTGTAACAGCTGCTGCTGCACCTCCTGGTGCTGGGTCTGCTGCTACTGCAGCATCTGAGCCTGTTGCTGGATTAGTGCGTTATGTTGCTGCACCATACCAGTCAAAGACTCCATAGCCCGCAGGAATTCAGCAGTCTGATCACTGCTGCCAGCACTAGCACTCGACCTGGGGCGCACCATACTGCCTCCTAAAATACACACAAATCAAATTTACAATCAAGTCAGTTCTCAAACAAGTTTCCTAGCTGTCGTGCAATACACAAGCAAGGTTTTCCAACCCCAATACAGCTATCATTAGCTAGCTCATTCCTCTGATACCACTCTGTAACATCCCCTCAGAATAAACCCCAATCACAGACAGAAACCGCGGAAGATAGGGAACGTCACACACAAAAACAACAAGACAGATACTAGGGAATGATAGCTTACGAAAAAGGATTCGGAAAATTTCGGCAGCATGTCCCCAGAAAAACTAAGGGAATTCCTGTACATGCTCCATAAACACCAAAAGAAACATACTATTTTCGAATTCAAAATTCTTAATCCTTATCACAACATCAAACTAGTAAATCACAATAATCAAATAGCACTGAACAAACAGAATTCACCGAAAACAGGCTTAAGCCCTCGGTTTAACAGTCGTATCAAAACCAAATGCCAACCCGGCAACAATATCACGGTAATCGAAAACTAACAGCCACATCCGGCTAACATGTCAATGGACAAAATCATAAAAACCTCGGCCACATCCGGCCCTCAAAATAGCACAGGCTCGCAGGCCCCAAAATATCAAATCAGAAAACTAAACATCCGCTCAGGCTGTAGGCTCCTGTCCTGCATCTGGAAATATCGTGGAATGAGCTACACGGCTCAGTGAGTAGATAGTCTCGTTCGACCATCCACTAATATACAATCAAAAATAAATACAGATAACTTTTCAAAACTTTTAACGGAATATGTCAAAGTATGATACATAATAAAACCGATAACCATATATCACAATCATGATCAGAAAACAATACACCCACAACCTCGGGCAACCAGACACAAAACAGCCTATCCGGCTAACAGACTAGAATCACACAACTATTGTCCAGTGATTTCAGAATTGACCCCAAGGGTCCACCCGGCCCTCGTCAAGGCACTGAGAGTAACTTGCAACAAACAATGGTGAGGCGTAGATTCAAGAGGTGGCCCCCACCAGGTCACGACGTGGCACTTTGCTCTAAGGCACTCAACCACACCCCCTTACCGGGAACACAAACAGAACAGAACGGAAGGTGAATGAATTCAAGAGGTGGCCCCCGTCTGACCAAGACGTGGCACTTTGTTTCAAACACCCAACTCTCAAAAGGTTTATCACTTGGACAAAATACCCTTAACACAAACCAGAAACTTGAACCTCTAACCTGGTCACTAGACTCTAGAACAGTCCCTCCATTACCGGAAACAAATCAGAATAGGTTGGGTGGATTCTCCAACCCCAAATCAGAATGACTGTTCACTGAGTGCTCTAGTTGACCTTTAGGTTCAGTCTACTCAAGTCTAGGACTCTTATCGAACGCATACAACACGAACATTGTCTCGAACATCACATCAATCAGGTTCGGAAAGGTCCTTAGATTTCATGCAAGCATGGTTTAACCTTTTCTAGGTTATCACTCAAGGTTATCAATCAATATTTAAAAATACATACTAATTCTGAAAATTCACCAAATTTCATCCACAGATAACATAAATACAGAATATTACAGATTCATAGTTTTCTCCTAGTTCTTATAACAAAAGACAGAAATGCCCCTAGTTCAAAGTTTAAGTCAGGCAGGAAAACTTATCCAAAAATTTCGTAAAAATAGTCATTACATCCCTCATGATCCTTAGATTCGTAATTTCAAGTTTTCCCCCAATTTAACTATAAAATTTACCGAATTACCCCTAGGTCAATCTCAGTCAACAGAAACTTTTATTTCCAAAAATTCCCAAAAAAATACGGTAGAGTCCTCATATACCTAATTTCATGAAAATCAGGTTTTCCCCAATTCTTACCCACACATTTGGGCGTAATTTCATGAAGAAGGGGCGAAATTCTCATTCAAGCCCTAATCTTCATGCAATTGAAAAATCTAAGCTACATACATGTTTAATCAAGGTCTAATTGATGATTAGAAGTCTTAAAAATGAAAAGCCCTAATTTTCATGCAAGCTAGGGTTTCAAAATTTTGGGGAAAAGCAAGAAAACGTGTACAATTTTGCAAGCATGAGTTCGTGTCATATTTATAGACATTAATCCTTTCTAAATCATGCAACACCTTCAATATGCGTGAACCAGGTGAAGAGAAAATCCACTCACCTTAATTTCGGTTTCTTCCAAGCCACACACACCCTCACGCCTCCCCTCACGCCACTCACGTCGCCGGAAGCACCTCAAGCGTCACCGGAAATCGCCTCCCCCACCAATCGCCGCCGGCCACAAGAAGAGGAGAAGGAGAAGAAGGCAAGCCGCCCCTTCACCCTAGAGAAAATCGTGAGAAAAGGGAAACGTGTGAACATGGATCCCTCACGATTTCGTTTACCCCTCACTAAACCTCCAAAGAATCCAACCCAATAACAAACATAAGTGGAAGATCCAATAACCCTTTAGTATAAGTTAATCTCCACTTCACCCTTATCAAGGGCTCTCACCCTTTTCTAACAGATAAACACCACTAGCCTAGTGGCGTGCAGCACACACTCTACACCTTAAGTCGCATGTTCGAATCCTCTCCGCGACACATATTTTTACATTGCAGGAAAATACATAAATCAAGACATTATCCCATTGAAAGAAATTCCACAAAATGCTAGATAAATAACATTTTATTTTTCTTACCTACTAATAAATTTCTGGATCTTACAATTGCAGATATTTGTGCTGATTGCATGATGTATAAGTTAAATCCTTGAAATTACTGCAATGATCTTGTCGAAGTTTTTCTTGATGATGAATTACCATGCATAATGATATTTGAGCATTGGAAATATACCTAATATGCTGAATTTATTTCTTTGATATAATTTATCTTTTGAAATTTTCCATTGAATACATGAAGTTTTGGGTAAATATATTGTTTAATGAATAAAATTTGAAAGAGAAATAACTTCTTTAAAAAAAATGAGCATATGTTGTATGATTTTTGGATTGATATCAATTGATTAAACCTAGTAGATCATTGAATTCCAACTTGTCATTTGTTGGGAAGAAAGAATCCAAAATCCAAAAAGAAAAGTGACTCCCTTATTTGGCACTGCGTGAAAATTCGCAGTGGGACCTAAAGACATGGGTTGAAGTCTGAAAAGGATAACTCCTCTTCTTGGCATTGTATTTGCAATGGTACCGAAGATAAGAGTTGAAGTTCAACTAAAAAGTATGTATCTATGTGGGTGCATGCCATGAGAGAGATTCTTTGACATTAACTCCGCTATCTCAAGAAGATTTCTTCCTACTTAAAGAGATATGAATTCTATTACATTGGTTATGTGACCAATATATTCTAAATTTGTCACCAGAAGAAAGGTGGTATTCATTTTAGAAAATGTCAAAGAAACATAAAAAAAAAGAGAGAAAATTTGAGTGGAAAAAAGATTTTGAAGTTCTATTTATGCACATTGTGAAATTTTATTTGATTTAGTCATGGATCTTAAAGATTGAATTCGGAGGACAACATATTTATTTGAAATTTTAAGTTGTTATTTCATGTGAATTTTTCATAAGTAATTGTATCTTAGAAATTTATTCATCATCTGAAAGTTTATTTCCCATAATCAGTATCGATTTCTTTATTTGCTGACTCTAAATTTCTCTAAATTTCGTAGCAATTTTCATACTTATTATTTTGATGACTCTAAATTTCGTAGCAATTTTCATACTTATTAACTAGTCTTTTGGGGTCATAATCATGCTCGTTTGCTTAATTTTATGCTTTATTTACCAAATACGTCGGAATCTACACCTTTCTTGGTTTTTGATTAATTTCAGATAAAGGGAATCATTCTGATGGGTTTTTAAGTAATTTCAATACATATATGATTCTAATCATCATGAGGAGTTTACACATCAAATTTCAAGTCAAACCGAGTTTTCTAGCAAAATTACGGCAGTGCCACAATGAATTTTACGGCCGTAATATGCAAATATGGCACTACCGTAATGATTTTCACGGCCTCTTCCCACATAAACTTTTTGGAAAATTATGGCACTACCGTAATGTATTTTATGGTGCCGTAATTTCAGGCAACTTTTATACAGAGACTTTCAGAAACACTCAAGAAGATTACAGCACTACCGTAACGAATTTTACAGTGCCGTAATTGCGGGCCATTTCCCTACAATAACTTCTGAAGTAATTACGATAGTACCGTAACATTCTTCATGGTACCGTAATTAAAACCTAGATTTCCGCGACTTGCCTGATTCTTCCGTGGATTTCTTGTGAAGATGATTTTTCCAGTTTTAGACCACCATTTCAAGATCCGAAAAAAGGAGAATGACCAAACAAAAGAGGAGAAGATTTTCGAAGCAAAAGGACCAAATTTTATCAACTCTACACGGAGAATTTCAGAGGATCGCCATCGCCCAAGGGTTTGTCGATTCCCCGAGTACAGACCACCTCAGGCCACAAAATTTGAAAGGAAGCTTCCCCTGAAGGAGGAGAACATAACCAGAAGTTTTAGAACGAAAGGAGATCGATCGAAGGAGAAATCAAAGAATTCATGGGCACCGCCACTATTCATCGAGTTTGAGAGCTAATTACGGGCTGTAATTTTCATTATAGCCCTGTTTAGTAAAATTTCTTCTTTTTTTTTTAATTTTTGATCAGGATATTTCTTAATGACTAGGTGACCTTTATTTCACCAGGATATTTTTTGGTATGGTAATTTTACTTAAGAGATTAATGTCTTTAATCTTTTATAGTTTCAATCATTAACATGTGTTAGAGTTTTGTGATATGGACTGAAAAGCGATTTGCAAAACTTGGAACCCTAAAATTGAGATTTAAGAACTTATCATAAGAAATTAGGTTTGTTCTGATCTCTAGAATTTTGTAGTTTAATTCTTGTTAATGTTTTGATCTAGGAAATATTATTGAGTGAGACATGAAAATATGCTAGAGATAGAAATTGGATTGTTTGAAAACCTTAAGTAAAGCCTACAAAACTAAGGTATGAGAATACTTAGTTTT
The DNA here is from genome assembly GCA_027563935.2 of Costus lasius. Taxonomy (NCBI): domain Eukaryota; kingdom Viridiplantae; phylum Streptophyta; class Magnoliopsida; order Zingiberales; family Costaceae; genus Costus; species Costus lasius. The sequence goes on from CM050452.1 coordinate 52,655,320, forward strand.
GTTTGAGATTTTAACATTGAGATGGAATGCACGAGAATGATTCTTAATCTCTTTGTTAAAGTTTACTTATATTAAACTTTGAATAAATCCTGCACGAGAGTGAGGGTTGTTCTTTGTAATTTGTGTGCGCGAGAGCAAGTTAATTTCTTTATTAAGTAAGCTACATCTTTACCATAACAAAAATAAATTGATGAACACTTAATTATGTCTAGTCATAGATATTAAGGTGGAGGAACCCCTAGTCCCAATTTTTTCTCCCTGATTTTTCGTATACCATTCAATCGATTACTTTCATCATACTCGATTTGTTTAGCAAGTGAGAAATCAATTCGTTAGTATTTAACAACAAGGTCTAAGTGGTTCGATAACTTTTTATTTCTTCAGGTATCCGTGCACTTGCAGACACAACACTTTCCATCAATCAAGCTTCACCAGAGGCGATTCCTACATCCAGAAGTTCTGTAAGGAGGGAGAACACTTTCCAAAAAACATTTGGAAGCACGATTTCAATCAGAGAGTTCAGATTTACGAGTTGTATTCGGCTTGCCCACTCAGCCCTATTCCGAAGCAGGTGACGAGTTCTATTTTCTGAACATTCCTTTCAAAGTTATACTACACTTTTTATATCAAGATGACACTAAGGAAGCAAGTTGTTTCTAAGAAAAAGGGAAAGGGTCCAGCTAAGTCTTCTACACCCTCACCTCCAAATCCCTGTGGGATTGTATTCAGGGATGAGATACATGAAGAAAGATGTAACTAGCTTCTCACTAGGTGTGTTGTTAATACGAAATATGCTGATTAGTGTACTTTAGAGATTCTTGGCTTATATGAGGATGTTTAGTGGATGTTCGATCAAATTAGAGCCAAGAAGTTCTTTCAGATTTCACCGCAGGCATATCTCCCACTAGTTTTTGAATTCATGAGTAGTTTGGATATGGAGCTTCATGAATATTCTGAGCAACAGGCAAAAGGTCAGATTACCTTCCACCTAGCTAATGTTGAGAAGAGCCGCACGCTCCGAGATATCAGAGCTATCTTTCACCTACCGGGAGGAGGACGCACACATGTACCAATAGGATCCAATGAGCATGTATTTTGGAACCATATCACCTCAGAATCCAGTGTTTTACCTTCATCAGCAAGAGTGACCAGCATCTCAAACCTCTGCATACGATACACTGATGACACCAAAATATGTAGTATATTTTGTATCATTTTAGATATCTTTTCATGCTAAATTGAAGATCTTTTGCTTATTTTCATGCTAAGTTCATCGAATATTGCAAAGTCTACTCCTATGTTGGTTTTTCATGATTTTCAAGCAAAAAGGCACTATTTTGGGCATTTTCAAGCAAAATCAAACACATGAAAGAATTGCCATCATCAAGAGGAAGATACACAAGAAATTTTACATAAATCGAGGTCAGGAACCAAAATACGGCAGTATCGTAAAGGATTTTACGGTACCATATTTTGAGGCTATCGTATTATCAAGAACACAGCCGTATTTTGGAGCTTTTCCAAACTGAAAGATTTTGTGATTTTATGGCACTGCCGTAAAGAATTACACTGCTGTATTTTGGAGCGTCTTCAGAACAAAAACCATTGCTGAAATTACGGCACTGCCGTAAACTTCTACACGGGCCGTATTTTCCAGGCATATTCCGACCAGAAAGTTTAACTGAAATTACGGCACTGCCGTAAACTAAATTACGGACCGTATTTTCCAGCGTTTCTAGAACAGAACACTCAAGCTATTTTACGGCAGTGCCGTGAGATATTACACTGCCATAATTCCCAATCAAAAACACGATTTTTACGAGTCCGAATTTTGCGTGAGCCATAACTTTTGATCCAGAGGTCCAAATTGAAATCCAAAAGTTGCTACCGCTTCGTCTTTAAGAGGAGAAGCCACATACACTGAAAGGAGAACTTTTATCTAGTATCAAGGGAGAAATTGCCAGAGAGGCGGCTAGGGTTTGGCCTCGCGCCTAGAGGCGTAGAGGGCACCTCAGGTTGTGATTTTCACGTAGAAGCTTTGCCTGGAGGAGATGAAGACACCACAGAAGTTTCAGAGCGTTTGAAGTCTGATCGGAGGAGGAATCAACGAAACAGCGGTGACAACGCTGTTCATCAAAGCAAATTACGGCCGTAAAGGATTTTACAGCAGTGTTGTAACGTTGTTTCTCTTTTCTTTTTGTTTTCTGATCACTCTAAGACTATGATTTATTGTATCTCTTTCTCCATACAAGCTTAATACTCTTTTGGGACATGGGGTGTAATCCCCTTTATTTTTAATGATTAGATAATCTTCTTTTTCGTCATGATAACTTTGCCATGATAATTTTACTCATGTGATAATTGTGCTTAGACTCTCTATAAGTCCATGTTACTAATTATGTTTTTAGAGTTTTCGCAATGAGACTGAAAGGTGATTTGCTTGAGAACTTGGACCCCTAGAATTGCATGTTAGGATCCCTTCTTTAGGTTAGATCCAATTTGATCTGTTTTAGGAGATTAATTGCCATGATAGTAATATGAATTTATGGATCGAGTCTATTTATCAAACGTGGAGATCTTGCATGAAAGTGAGGATCGGAACGTTAGAGATCCATGAGTAAAACTAGTGTTGAGGCTCGGATGCACGAAAGTGATCCTTGAGCTTCTGTTAGAGATTATCAACCTAGAATTCGGATGCACGAAAGTGATCCTTGAGCTTCTGTTAGAGATTATCAACCTAGAATTCGGATGCACGAAAGTGATCTTGAGTTCTTTGATTGATGATTTACTTATCTATAGCATTGAGAATAGATCTTGCACGAAAGTGAGGATCAGTTATCTGCATGATTGTCTGCACGAAAGTGAGACAATACCTTTATCAAGTAAATTATGTCTTTGTCACGGTAGAATTAGACTGACGACCCTTTTATTTATGTCTAGTCATTAGAATCAAGGAGGATGAAACCCTAAGTCCCAATTTATCTCTGTGATTATCTGAGTTCGTGTGTTTTCCATTATTACTTTGTACTAGAATAGGTTCGCTTAGCTAGTAAGAATACCACTATTTGGTACTTAACAATAAGGTCCCTGTGGATTCGATACTTTTCTTTATTACTTCAATAGTTCCGTGCACTTGCAGAAGCCTATCATACACATACCGCATTTTGGCTCACACTGTCTTTGAACGAGGGGATAGCGACGGTATGGTTCGTCAATCCGAGCTTTACTTTCTCTGGTGTATGCTTCATGGTTACCCCGTAGATTTAGGTTTCTTCTTGATCAAGCACTTAGATAATGTAGCACGGGCAAAGAGAGGGTCTATTGTTATAGGAGGTTTCCTTACTCCTATTGCACTCTTTTTGGGTGTGGAGCCGTATGGACTTGAGATTGCTAGAGGGAACACTAGGATAGACATAGAGTCATGCGTGGCCATGTAGATGATTGTGCGAGAAGGTGATGCCTATTGCTTGATTCTTAGACCTGGTTCTCTAACGTTACTCTTACCCAACAAAGAGGTAACCATAGTCCCAAATCAAGCAAATTGGAAACTTTCTCCGAGTATAGCCACCAACACCACTCCTACACCATTGGATTCAGTGCCACCACCACCCACTTGGGGTGCTAGTGATAACCCCTTCGATATGAGCATGGATTCTCCACCACACAAAAACTGTCGGATCTTCATTGTGCAAAGCCGCCCCGGATTAGTGAGGATGGTCAAGTGCTCAGGATCCTGGCTTTCAGGCCTTATTCGCTGAGGTATTCCATCAGGGTTGCCTCATGGAGAGGATGCTTGATGCCATTGGACATATACATGAGGATATTGAAGAGATGGGGGAGTATGTTGAGGAGATGGGGAATTTTATTTACAACAGGTTCGACGGTGAGGATGGTGGAGAATATCAAGGAGATGGTCAGGACGACCCTATGGAAACCTCTCCAGCTGAAGAAGAAGATGAGGAGAATGATATCGATGCCGACCAGTAGAGCCTTGTGAGTATTTATTTTCCTATCTATGCTTTATTTGTCTTTATACACTATTGATGATGCATATTCCTGTAGGGAAGGATGACTCAGTCAAACTTCTTCTGTCTGTTGCTCTTCGGTTTTATATTTTGTGTTCTGGATAATGCTTCGATTTGGTTGTATAACTTTTATACATTCTGCACTGTTGATGTGATATGATTTGGCACCATTTGTGGGTGCATTCTGTTTTCAAAAATTATATAACTTTAGATGTTGTGTTTTGTTTTTGGAATATGCATTGACTTTTTGTGATAATATGGGAAGTTTTAACTCTTTGTGTATTCTTAATGAATATATTGCTGTGTTGATCTCGTTGTTTTGATGATGATTGTCTATACATGTCAATTTCTACTGATGGAGATATACCTATTGTGCTGAATTTATTTCTTCAATATATATCTACCTGTAGAAATTTTTCATTGATTGATTCATGAGGTTTTGGGGAGGTATGTTGTTTGATGAATGTAATCTGAGAGTGAAACTACTTTCTCGAATAAAATGAGCATATGCGTGTAATTTTTGACTTGACATCGATTGATTAATCTAGTTAATGCTTAGTCTATTTTGCTATTTGTTGGGAAGAAAGAATCCAAGATCTAAAAAGAGAGAGTGACTCCTCTACTTGGCACTGTGTAAAATTGGTAGTAGTATAAAAGATATGGGTTGAAGTCATGATAAAAAAAAAGGGGAGTGAAAAAGGGAATGACTCCTATACTTGGCATTGTATTAAATTTGCAATGGTATCAAAGTTAAGAGTTGAAGTCCAAATAAAAAGTGTATATCCATATGGGTACATGCCATGAAAAGATCGTTTGACGTTAACTCCGCTGTCTTAGGATAAGATTCTTTCTACCAAAGAGATATGAGTTCTATTACATCAACTATGTGGTCGGTGTACTCTAAATTCATCACCAGAAAAAAGGTGGTAATCGATTTAGAGAATGTCAATGATAAAAGAATAAAGAAGAAAAAGAAAAGAGAAAATTTGAATGGAAAAAGATTTTAGAAATCCTATTCTTGTAAACAAAAGTATTATGGATTTAAACTGAAACTTGGGTGAATTCATGAGATTGAGATTCTGTTTATTATATGAGTTGTAAAATTTTATTTGATTAAGTTGTGAATCTTAAGGATTAAATTCGGAGGAAGATATATTTATTTGAAATTTTATGTAGCGTTTGGTGGAATTTTTCATGAGTGATTATATTTTAAAATTTTATTTTGCATAAGAAAGTATATTCTCCATAATCTCAAAATTGTTCTTTTTATTTGCTTGACGACAAGCAAAGTTTGAGCCTTATGTATTTTGATGACTCAAATATTCATAGTATATTTTGTATCGATTGTCTAGATGTTTTGAGTCATATTTATGCTCTTTTGCTTGTTTTTAAGCTTCATTTGTCAAATATTTCGGAATCTACACTTTCATTCATTTTTGATCTATTACAGGTAAAAAGGGCTTAACTTCGATGGATTTTGGGTAATCTAAGTGCACGGATGAATTCCAGTCACCAAGAGGAAATTACATGTAAAATTTCAAGCCAATCAGAGTTTTCGGCAAAATTACAGCAGGGCCGTAATTATTATTATGGGCCATGGAAATATTGGATATTTACGCAGAGACAATCATGGCACTACCTTAACTATTTTTCAGTCATTCTTACACAGACAAAATTACGGCACCACTGTAATTATTTCCATTGCCGTGGACTTGTTGAAGCTCACTGAACGAATCACCACACCACCGTGATTAATTTTCTCTACTGTGATTTCTGGGAAATTTTGCAAGGTATAGATTACGGTACTGCCGTAAATTTTATTTTGCCCATAATTTCATCAAGGTGAAGATGGAGGTAATCATAGCACTACCATGGATATTATTATGGCTTGTAATTATTTTGGGATTTTGCATAGAAGAAATTACGGCACTGCCGTAATTTATTCCGCGGGCATAATTCTAACCAAGTAAGCCATGTTCGCCCGAGTCTTCTGCGTTTACTGTAGTCAGATATTTAGGGTCCGATTTCGGGAGATTTAGGGTCCGATTTCGGAATCTGAAAGAAGGAGAGTGATCTATATATGGAGGAGAAGATTTCAAGACTAGGAGCCCCAATTTTGATCCAAAAAACAAAGGAGAAATTAGAGAGGCACCGCTCATGTTAGGGTTCATCATTGAGAATCATACAGGCCATCTCCGGCGGTGAAATTTTTAGGGAAGTTACGCTTGAGAGAGGAAAAAACGGACAGAAAGTTTCAGCTTGGAAGAAGTTCGATTCGAGGAGGAATCAACGAGACTGTGGTCGCGACTACTGTTCACAGTGCTTTTCCTGAGAAATTATGAGCTATGAAATTTTACACAGCCTTGTGAGCAGTAACACTGTTTCTTTCTCTTTTCGAATTCTGAATTTTTCTGAAATGACATATTATTGTAATTTTTTTACCATGATAGCGTAAAAACCTATTTGGGACAGGGGGTGTAATCCCCTTAATTTCTTAATGACTGGATAATTTTTATTTCGTCAGTTGTTCGTTGATATGATAATTTTACTCCTATGAATAATTGTCTTTAAATTTTTCTAGATTTAGTATATCAGCATGTTTTAGGTTTGTTCTTAATTCCTGATTTTTGAACCATAAATTCTTGTTGATAATCTAACCTAGGAATTTTTATCGAGTTAGACATGAAAACATGTACTGAGAGGTGATTTGGATTGTTGGAAACCCTTAAGTAAAACCTATGAAATTAAGATCTGAGAATATTTAATTTTGCTTCAGATGTTGATGCTGAGAGTTAAGCCACGAGAGTGATTTTAACTTTCTTTGTCTATTTTACTTGTTTTCAACACTGAATAGCAAGTTACGAGAGTGAGGGTTATTCTGTGTGAATTGTCATCACGAGAGTGAGGCAATTTCTTTATAAGTAAAAATTTATCTTTATCATGATAAGAATAAACTGACGAACACTTATTTATGTCTAGTCATTGAAATTGAGGAGGAAGAAACCCTGCTCCGAATTTTCTCTCTATGGTAATCCGTAACAATTTTCGATCATTCGATTTTGACTTATTCGATTTGCCTAGCTAGTAAGAACACAATTACTTGGTACTTAACACATAGGTCCCTGTGGGTTCGATATCTTTTATTACTTCGAGTATCCGTGCACTTGCGGACACAACAGAAACCCACGCGGTGTTTATTACTTTTCTACATGCGATTACTACTTGCATGCCATGAAATATTTTGTTTAAAATATTTATGCCATGATTTTTCTATTTACAAAAAGGTAGGTTTTTCATGTTGAAATTTTTGTCTAAAATTTGCTGCTGACAGATTCTCCTTGTGTCTCAAGGATAGACCATGTGCACAAGTGATGTAAAATTTCAATGTTTTTTCTCTTTAATTTTTACATAGTAAGGTGGAGTAAAAGGGGGAGGCTAGCATGCTTAGGGCATCCATACGCCACTTTTCACTGGTAGCCTGAGAGAATTAATTAGAGGAAATTTTGTGATGATTATTTTGCATGATCAATAGTTTTATAAGAAATTAAAATTAATTATAATTGTTAGTTTTTTCATTGCAAGTAGAAAGAGCATGAGTAGGTGTTTTTTGATGCATTGTGATATGGTTATAGACAAGCCCCTTGCCATGCCTGTGATGTATCTCTTGTTGGGAAACCCCAGGGATTTTAAAACTTTATTACATACATATAGTGGAAGCAATCCCCAAAATAGGTCAGTCCCAAAAACCCAAAAGATATAGTCATGCGAAGGAGTCGAAACGGTGAGTAAGAGATAGTACCTGAAAGCAATAGATGGAGAAGCGATGTAGGCGCCCAAGTGTTCGCCCTCTGTAGTCTCACACACAGTCGATGCTTGTGTTCTCTTCTTCCATCCCTAGTGCTAGCCTCAGGAAGAAGATCCATGCCTTTGGAAGAGCCTTTCTTGATCACTTGCGCCACCACCATGGAGGGATGCACCAAGAAGGAAGAAGGAAGAAGCAAGCCACCAAGTCAATGCCTTACTTGCGCCAAGAAGTGGAAGAAGGAAGAATCTTGTAGCCTTCATGGAAGAAGAAGCTCCAAGGGATCCCTAGCTCTCGCCCCCTTTGTTGTCCACGCCTCCAAGAAATTGTGTTTCCAAAGGGTTCGGCTAGGTTCACTTAAATAGCAGAAGAGGCAGTTTGGGGTGTATGGAAGGTGTAGGTGATTAGGGTTTGAATTAAGGGAATTATCTAATCAATTATTATGATCAAATCCTTAATTCCATTTGTGCCTAAGCCTTGCCTAAGTAAGCCTATGCCATATGCGCCCACATCATACCTTATGAGGCAATAATTCCATGCATGTACCAAGACCAAGTCAAAGCATCATGATAGATTGCTTAATGTGTTATGGGCGCATGTCCTAATTTAATTATAACTCTAATTATGTAAATAATCAGGCCACATGTGCCTATCACAATCCAATTAATATCTCAAGTGATTAAATCAAATACAATCTCAATCAACCACTTGGAATATACTAATTATGGCCATAGGCGCCAATCCTGGTCCAACTAAAACTCTACATGTGCTTATGTCATTAATTCTTCCCCATTATACCCTTAAGCCCACTTATCTCTTCATTACAACTTATTAGCAACCCCATTGGGTAATGGCCCTAACCCAAACTTTATTAGGCATGTTAACCAAGTCATTAGATCCAATTCAATGTACCCCAAGGGCAAATGAGGCTGACCATGGTTTATTTTTTGTCAATATGCCAAAAAATGAAGTTTGGCTCCAATAAGCTTCTTCCATCTCATCAAGCCCATTGGCGCTGATGAAATCTCCCAAATAGATCCAAGTTATGAAATAACTCAATCCGAAGGCTACCCGATCAATATGAAAACCTGAGCATCAAGGTCCGCGACCTTGTAGGTTCCTCTGACATTGACAGTGATGAACTAAGGTCATCACAAGTACTGAGTGGCACATAGCAATGCATCACTACTACACAAGTCTTCGGAATGGATATCAACATCGACATTCCCATCATCGCAACAAGGTACCAATGCATTACAATTCCTTTGCCAAACTGATATCTGATTGGAGAAGTGTGTCACAACTTATTTTCACCTAATCTCATGGTCTTGACTAACATAGGTTCTCACCTGGGTATGGCCATACACTTTCAATTATAGAACCATAGGGGCGCCCCATGGATATCAAGCTTCCCTAAAGAAGGGGCAAATCCTATATATGTCCATTGATCTTCTCATATGGGTCATGACACACTGAATGACAACTGTTATGACGTCCCAATTACGGTGAGATATTAGGTTGTATCAAAGCATGTCCCTAACCATATGGAAGAGTCAATGACCTCTAGCCAAAAGATCAATGCATCTCTTGTCACTTGTGAGGTTAACTAATGATACTAAGTTAGAGCTTCACAGCGGGTCGATCCAGTATATCTACGACTGATATTCCCATATGTCTGCGTCAGCACCTTGTGCCTGACTAGCCCATATACTAGTCTCACATGTACCAGAGCTATCCTATATCTACTCAGGCACTAGACTGGGGACAGAGTTTGAGCACAGATATAATCTGTTTCTAGGGATATTATTATGTAAGTACATATTCGCATATGTAAACATAACAAAATAATGACAATGCCAGAATTATATATATAAGATATCTATGGGTGCTTGTGTCGCCTAGGGTGCTTGTGTCGCCCACACCTTCTTCTTTGGGTGCTTGTGTCACCCAAGTCCCCTCCTCTTCTCCTTTCTTCCTTCAAGATCCGAGCCTCCCTTCTTCTTCTCCTCGCCCTCCATTCATCAAAGCAAGGCCGAGAGTCACCACCTTCAAGGCAATAGCATCAAAGAGAACAAGAGCTCAAGATGGCGCAAAGAACATGGATGCATCTCTTGGTCTCCTTCAAGGCGATTCTCTAAGTTAAGTATTCCATCTTCTTGTGTCTTCTCTTTATACATCTTAAGATCATCTTACTACACATCTCTTGGATTTGTAGGACTTGGCGCAAGGAAGCTTGGCGCATCCCACTCCCTTGATCTTCCCTCCTTAGATAGTCCTTTACCTTGTTAGCAAGAGAACTTGGAGGATTAGCCTCCCTCTTGACTTTAAGCATTGTTGAGTTTTAATCTGCTTTATAACTCACCCACGCCTGTGTGGGGTTGCTGAATGCCCTGTGTGTAACCTGCACCTTACATCAGAGTAGGACCGGTGAAGAACGGGAAGGACGGTCCTTCTATTCTCAAGGGCCGCGAGGTGAGTCTTCTTTAAGTTATTGTCATTTCTTTCCTGCAAGTAGTTAATATTCGGTTTTCCTATTTAAAAATATAAAAAAAATATTATTTTCCAACTTCGTTAGTTAAATCGGTTTTCTCTAGCTTATGATAATACCAAAAAAATATTTTCGAAACTCGTTGTTTGCATACTTGTGACCTACCCCTACATCATCTTGGTATCAAAGCCTAGGCTCCTAGATTAGAATTTTTAAGCCTTCAAAACTTAATTTTCTAACTTCTAGGCGATTTTGGAACTAGGTTGTTTGAGACAAAAGGATTTTCATAATTGGCTATTATATCCTATCTAGTAGCCCTATATTTTTCTATAAATCCTTTTTTTTCAAAAATCAACCATGCAGACCCGATCTAAGGCTCAAAGCACCCAACCCATGACCTTGGAAACCTTAGCTGAGATGATTGCAGCATTAACTCAAAGGATGGACAATGTAGACACAAATCTAAATCAACTCAACGATAAGGTGCAAGAGATAGAAGAGTCTAATAGGAGTAGATCTCCTAGCCGCCCACCTAGTGAACACCACTCTGGAGTGAAGGGAACCCCTTTCAAGAGGGGGGCGAAACCCTAGTTGGCGCAAACTCGATAGGCAGCGGATTCAAGAATCGAAAACATGCAATATATGATCAACCTTTAAAACATGAAAGAAGGAGATGCGATTCATACCAATGCCATTTAAAGATGGCGCCTTGGAAGATAGAAAGCAACGAAGATTTCCTCCTTAGGACGCGCACACAAGATGAGGATGCGCTTACTCCCTACGGAATATCTTGTGCTAGCAAGATTCCTAGGTGTCTTTGATCGCGTGAGAAGGGAAGAAGATCGCCTTTCCTTGCCTGATTCTCGAGTCTCCAAGACGTGAAAGAGAAGCCTCTTACGAGAGAGAGCGACGAGAATTAGAGGTTGAGGCAACAAGAGATGCGCTCCATGTAAACATGGGGGGCGTGGTTGCTAAAAATAGCCAACCTCTCTTACATGCGATCATGTGTTCATGCCCTCATGAACCAATCGCATTTTCCTCATTACTTTGAACCAAGCGCTCACATCTAGAGCCGGTTCAATTCGGTCTGGTCTATAAACCAAATAACCCAAGCAATTAGTCCAGATCACATTAAAAACCCTAAGGTGCTTGATCTGACCGTCGATCTCTTGATGCTTCTGATCTGACCGATCTAGCATCCGTTCTCTCGATCGAAGCTTACCGATCTCAAGCCCTAATCAATCAAACATGATCAGACCAGATCTCACTTACAATCAGAGATTAAATCCCTTTAAACTGAACCCGAACAATTCAGTCCACACGATCTGACTTAAGTAAGCCATATCATCAAATTGTGCGACCCTGAGGGTTTCCTTTAAGCGTCGGTAACGATAACTCACGTTATCACGACCAGTGAGAGGTATCTAGCAACACATCACTGTCTCCTGATATAAAGGAAAGAGTCTTCCAAGACTACACCCAAAAACAGCACAAGTGTGAATCAATTCACAAGGCATGCATATTTCCTTTGCCACTGGATGTTCTTATTGGACAAGCCTGTCAAGCTCGTAACTCCAATATGATGAGCATGATTAGATCAGATGAACACTGTCACCTGGGTATGGCCATACACTTTTTCTCAATCATCTCATCCAGGGGGCCCCTTTAGAACATCACACTCCTTAAACAAGGAGACGGCAATCCTTTGTCTATCACTAATGCTCTAACCTGACTCAAGCTCACCATCCAAGATAGTCTATAATCATTATGTTTCAAACGATATTGAACTATCTCAAAACAATGACAATCATCATTTAGAAAACACAAGTGATCTCAAGTCAGAGGAAATGTGCCACTTGTCATAATCAAGGAATATTCACATTGTGACAAACAATTGAACATCCTAGTAGGGTCTGTCCAGTACATCCCATGTACCCATGAGTCTACATCTTATTCCATGCTCGAAGCATCCTATAAGATTAGAACACATATTAGTCTTAACCATATCAAGGCTGTCTCATGTTCACCAAGATACATCGACTAAGGACTTAATAGCATGTTAGCCCAGCTGAACAGCTTTGAGACATTATTCAGAAGAACATATATTGCAGCAGACAATGTAGCTAACTGAATAACAACCATGCCTTTATAAACATAAGAGTTTATTACATGATACTGATACATTCCCACAGGCCTCAAACATTAGCCTTAAGGGCATACCCCAACAATCTCCCACTTGCACTTAATCTAATGGTTGAGAAATCTCAAACCCATATTATTACAGTGCTTCTCATGCTTCTGCTGCGCCAGAGGCTTGGTAAGCGGGTCTGCCAGATTGTCATCTGTATGTACCTTGCAGATTTTGATCTCGCCACGATCAATGATCTCCCGGATCAAGTGAAACCGTCTCTGTATGTGCTTGGACTTCTGGTGCGACCGTGGTTCCTTTGCTTGTGCGATTGCTCCAGTGTTATCACAAAAGATAACCAAAGGATCTGCACTCGAAGGAATGACACCAAGTTCTCTCACGAACTTACGAATCCACACTGCCTCCTTGGATGCTTCCGAGGCTGCAACATACTCGGCTTCTGTTGTAGAATCAGCAACAGTTGACTGTTTGAAACTTTTCCACACCACTGCACCTCCATTCAAGCTAAAAACATAGCCTGATTGCGATCGGAAATCATCCTGGTCAGACTGGAACGAAGCGTCAGTATATCCTTCAATACTGAGTTCTTCCTGACCACCATATATCAAGAACATATCTTTGGTCCTCCGCAGATATTTTAAGATGTTCTTGACTGCAATCCAGTGCGCCACACCTGGATTACTTTGGAAACGACTGGTTACGCTTAACCCGTAAGCAACGTCTGGGCGAGTACACAACATCGCATACATAATGGAACCAATAGCCGAAGCATAAGGCGTATTGTCCATTTCATCTTTCTCAGTCTGTGTTTGTGGACACTGACTCTTCGAAAGATTCAGACCATGTCTGACTGGAAGATATCCTCGTTTAGAATTCTCTAAATGAAATCTCTCCAGGACCTTTTCGATGTAAGTACTCTGGCACAGCCCGAGAAGCCTCTTAGATCTATCCCTGTAGATCTTCACACCTAACACATAGGCTGCTTCTCCTAGATCTTTCATCTGGAAACATTTCCTTAGCCATGCTTTAACAGCATGCATTTCAGGAATATCATTTCCAATGATCAAGATGTCATCGACGTAGAGGACTAGGAAAGTAATCACGCTCCCACTAAACCTCTTATATACACACGGGTCATCTTCGTTCTTGATGAAACCAAATTCAGTGACTGATTCATCAAAACGAATATTCCAGCTTCTTGATGCTTGTTTAAGTCCATAAATAGACTTCTTTAACTTGCATATCTTATGACGATCTGCTGGATTAGTGAAACCTTCTGGTTGTGTCATATACACATCCTCATCCAGATTTCCATTAAGGAAAGCTGTTTTCACATCCATCTGCCAAATCTCATAATCATAATATGCAGCTATCGCGAAAAGAATCCGAATAGACTTAAACATGGCTACAGGTGAGAAAGTTTCATCATAATCTATCCCGTAGATTTGTTTGAAACCTTTCGCAACTAGCCTGCCTTTATAGGTAACCACGTTACCATCCATGTCAATCTTCTTCTTGAAGATCCATTTACAGCCTATAGGGATAACTCCCGGAGGCGGATCAACCAAATCCCAGACTTGGTTATCTGACATGGAGTCCATCTCGGCGCGCATAGCTTCAAGCCATCTCGCTGACTCCGGTCCACCGACCGCATCCGCATAAGTGAGGGGTTCATCATTGTTAATGATGTAGACTCCGTCATAGCGCTCAGGCTGTCGACGGATCCTACCCGATCTTCGCGGTTCCCGTGATATCTGAGCCTCAGGTTGTTCAATAACCTGTTCTACCGGCTCAGGCTCATCCAACTCTGCTTGAGCACTTTGTCCTTCCTCTGGATTCTCATCCAGTTTTATTTCTCTCCCACTGGCCTCTTGCAGAAGAAACTCCTTCTCAAGAAATATGGCCGTCCGAGCAACAAAAACCTTGTTCTCCTTGGGATCGAAGAAATAATAACCCTTAGTTTCCTTAGGGTAACCGACAAAGATACATTTGTCAGATCTGCTCTCTAGTTTCCCAGAGGCGAGCTTCTTTACATAAGCTTCGCAACCCCAGATCCTGATAAATGTCAAGCTTGGCTGTTTCCCATACCATAACTCATATGGCGTCTTGGAAACTGCCTTGGATGGCACTCGGTTTAGTACCTTTGCAGCTGTTTCCAGTGCAAAACCCCAAAAGGAGTAGGGTAGAGTAGCCTGACTCATCATAGAACGAACCATATCAAGTAGCGTTCTATTTCTCCTCTCGGACACACCATTCCATTGCGGTGTTCCTGGTGGAGTGAGCTGTGAGATAATCCCACACTCCTTTAGATAGTCAGTAAATGCATGACTTAGGTATTCACCACCTCGATCTGAGCGAAGTGCCTTGATATTACGGCCTAGCTGATTCTGTACTTCATTTTTGAACTCTTTGAACTTGTCAAAAGATTCACTTTTATGTCTCATCAGATAGACATAACCATATCTACTGAAATCATCAGTAAAGGTAATGAAGTACTGATAGCCACCTCTGGCATGTTTACTAAATGGCCCACACACATCACTGTGTATAAGGTCAAGTAAACCTGAAGCCCTTTGACCTTTGTGAGGAAAAGGTGACTTCGTCATTTTACCCATCAAACAAGCTTTGCATGTATCAATCTCCTTATAGGAGAATGATCCCAGCAGTCCATTTTCATGCAACCGCTTAATGCGTTTCTCGTTAATATGGCCTAAACGACTATGCCATAGCAAGGTGCTGTCATCAGCATACTTGGTTTTCTTAATATCAATTTGCTGTATTGAACATTCCATGTCCAACATGAATAACCCATTGTTAATTGAACCAGTTGCATAAACAATATTATCATAAGACAAAATACACTTTGAAATATTGCATTCAAAGGAAAACCCCTTCCTGACAAGAGCAGGAATGGAGATAATATTTTTAGTTATACTGGGAACAAAGTAACAACTGTTTAGTTCCAATACAAGTCCAGATGGTAAAGAAATAAAGTAGTCTCCTACAGCAACAGCAGCAACCCGTGCCCCGTTTCCAACTCGTAGGTCCACCTCATGCTGTCCCACCTGCCTTCTTCTCTTGAGTTCCTGTACATTTGAACAAATGTGAACTCCACATGCAGTGTCCAACACCCATGATACAGAAGAAGAAAACATGACCTCAGTCACGAATATACCTGAGCCAGAAGCAAAGCTTCCCCTCTTATCTCCTTGGAGCGCTTTACAGTCCTTTTTCCAGTGACCCAGCTGGCCACAGTGGAAACACCTGTATTCCTTAGACCGCTTGACCTTCTGCTTCAGAGCCTTGCTGTAACTCTTGACAGGGGCCTTGCCCTTCTTCCCCTTCTTGTTGTTCCTAGAAGGAACCATCAAGACAGAGGTTGAAGGCTTACCCTTCAGAGTCTCCTCAGTGGTCAAGAGCATATTCAGCAGCTCTGCCGGAGTACAATCGATTTTGTTCATATTAAAATTAATAATGAACGCGTCGAATGAAGGCGGGAGAGACTGCAGAATAATGTCCACAGCAAGCTCCTGGTTGATGGTATGCCCCAGTTTCTCTAGAGCCTCCTTGTGCCCAATCATCTTGAGCACGTGAGCTCCCACTGGGCTCCCTTCAGCCAGTTTGCTCTGAAAGAAGAGCTTTGTCAAATTATAGCGTTCAGTCCTCGCCTGTGCAGCATACAGCATCTTGAGGTTCGCTATCATGTCTATAGCAGACATATCCTCATGCTGACGCTGCAGCGGTGGCGTCATAGACGCTAGCATCAGGCAAGCGACATCAATGCTATCATTGACGTGCTTTTCATAGGCTTCCCGAACCGCCCTTGCGGCGTTCGGAGCGGGCTGCGGCGGTATCGCCGTCTCGAGGACATACAGTTTCCTCTCTGCCTTAAGAACGATCTTAAGGTGTCCAAACCAGTCAGAGAAGTTCGGCCCACCAAACTTCTCCCTTTCCAGTAGGGATCGCACATTGAAGTTCATGGTGTTCGTTGCTGCAGGTTTCTACAACAATACAAGAACAGCAAGGTCAGTATCAATGTATAAGAATCAATCAGGACTTAAGAAAGATTCTTTTTCTCACTATTTTATCAGGCGTGAAAAATCCAGCAAAACAGCCCGAAAGAGTAGAACTCTTTTAGTGAGATGGGATCCAGATTTCATACTTGGTCTCTGCGTCCCGCTCAGGCGAGATAAGATGCACAGAGAGTACAAGCACTAGTTTCTGGTAGGCAGTCACTGCCGATCGCCAACCCGTGCGATTCCCCTTCATCTGGGCAGTCCAGCAGACTGTGCCAACTGAGTTGGTACAACACAATCTCTGACTCCACAGATGGCTGCCTCCATGTGCTACCATATGCGCCACATATGTAGTCTACACGGTCAAGCTGACCCGACCTACTCCCTGGACCACCATGTGCTATGCTGAGCAACGAGAAGGGATAAATCCCTACTCTGTAACACACAGGTGTAATCCCGCACCGTCTGAAGATAGATGGACGTGCCCACTGAGTGGGTACAACACGGCTCCAACGATAATCAGAACAGTGAGGTTTCGCGTCAGAAGGCTTACGAGCTTGATATTTAAGCGTTGGATTTTAACGGTCTTTTATCTTCTTGCCTATCATGCAATTCCTATGGTGATAGCAGAAGATAATTTAATCATGCAATTCTAATATTAAGCAATAAAAGAAAGCATGAATCTTATGTGGTAAAAGCCCATAGCCCTAGTGAGACCTTAACCTAACTTAAGTCTTCACTTGCTCTTCATGGGTCTTTAGCTGCTCATCTGGCCCAAACCTGGGCCCAAGCGCCATCAGCAGCTCTGATGCGCCCACCAGGAAATTGCGCCAGGTCCTAGGGTCGAACCCTAGACCTCCCACCTGGTCCAGCCACTTGCTGCAAGCGCCTCTGCCAAGTGTGCTTTGTGCTCTTGTCTAATTAAATTACAAATTTAACTATCTAGACAAGAGTGACACGCAGGTCACTTACATTTATAAATTAAAACACAGTGATGCGCAGATCACAATAATTAATTTACAATTTTTTTAATTCAGGCACGCAGGCCCCAGCACAGCACACAAATAATATGAGCAGCCCACATAAGACTAAATAAACAAGCATATGCATCAATCAATAACCATGTGATCCATAAAAATTAAAATTTTCGAAAACCCCATAGGATCAATTTTAATTTTCCTTATTTGCCCTACAACCTTACAACGGTCCATTACTAGGGATCCACTCATCCAACCTAGTCAGATCCACTGCCCTTGCATGCACCAAGTCCTAACTGACTTGCGTCGACCATAAGGTCAACTATGCATGCGCCAGGGCTGAACGACCACACTGAGGTGTGGCAAGCGGGCGTGACCCCGGGCCTAACTCAGGTGCGTTCAGTAGTCGTCTCAATCAGACATCGCTACACACCTGTCTGCAGTCGACCTATAGCCACCATAGGCTTGCGCCAAGGTGCTATCTGGTCGACCCATTCAGGCTGTCAGATGATCTGATCAGACATGTTTGGATCTAACTTAGGGGTTGACTTCAACCCTAATAACCCGTCTAAGGGTTTTAATGCAGGCGCATCTTAGATCTACAATGAGTCGCGCAAATGATATAATTTTTGAGAAAAAACTACTACATGCGCCAACATACATGCGCAAGTAAAACATGAAATAAGTTTCAGCATGAAACATGTTATCATGATGAATTTCGCATGGTGAAGATCTAGAATACTTGGAACACATAATCAAAGCAATCATATAAATTTGCATGTAAACCTTGCGCTCTGATACCAATTGAAGGGAACCCCTTTCAAGAGGGGGGCGAAACCCTAGTTGGCGCAAACTCGATAGGCAGCGGATTCAAGAATCGAAAACATGCAATATATGATCAACCTTTAAAACATGAAAGAAGGAGATGCGATTCATACCAATGCCATTTAAAGATGGCGCCTTGGAAGATAGAAAGCAACGAAGATTTCCTCCTTAGGACGCGCACACAAGATGAGGATGCGCTTACTCCCTACGGAATATCTTGTGCTAGCAAGATTCCTAGGTGTCTTTGATCGCGTGAGAAGGGAAGAAGATCGCCTTTCCTTGCTTGATTCTCGAGTCTCCAAGACGTGAAAGAGAAGCCTCTTACGAGAGAGAGCGACGAGAATTAGAGGTTGAGGCAACAAGAGATGCGCTCCATGTAAACATGGGGGGCGTGGTTGCTAAAAATAGCCAACCTCTCTTACATGCGATCATGTGTTCATGCCCTCATGAACCAATCGCATTTTCCTCATTACTTTGAACCAAGCGCTCACATCTAGAGCCGGTTCAATTCGGTCTGGTCTATAAACCAAATAACCCAAGCAATTAGTCCAGATCACATTAAAAACCCTAAGGTGCTTGATCTGACCGTCGATCTCTTGATGCTTCTGATCTGACCGATCTAGCATCCGTTCTCTCGATCGAAGCTTACCGATCTCAAGCCCTAATCAATCAAACATGATCAGACCAGATCTCACTTACAATCAGAGATTAAATCCCTTTAAACTGAACCCGAACAATTCAGTCCACACGATCTGACTTAAGTAAGCCATATCATCAAATTGTGCGACCCTGAGGGTTTCCTTTAAGCGTCGGTAACGATAACTCACGTTATCACGACCAGTGAGAGGTATCTAGCAACACATCACTGTCTCCCGATATAAAGGAAAGAGTCTTCCAAGACTACACCCAAAAACAGCACAAGTGTGAATCAATTCACAAGGCATGCATATTTCCTTTGCCACTGGATGTTCTTATTGGACAAGCCTGTCAAGCTCGTAACTCCAATATGATGAGCATGATTAGATCAGATGAACACTGTCACCTGGGTATGGCCATACACTTTTTCTCAATCATCTCATCCAGGGGGCCCCTTTAGAACATCACACTCCTTAAACAAGGAGACGGCAATCCTTTGTCTATCACTAATGCTCTAACCTGACTCAAGCTCACCATCCAAGATAGTCTATAATCATTATGTTTCAAACGATATTGAACTATCTCAAAACAATGACAATCATCATTTAGAAAACACAAGTGATCTCAAGTCAGAGGAAATGTGCCACTTGTCATAATCAAGGAATATTCACATTGTGACAAACAATTGAACATCCTAGTAGGGTCTGTCCAGTACATCCCATGTACCCATGAGTCTACATCTTATTCCATGCTCGAAGCATCCTATAAGATTAGAACACATATTAGTCTTAACCATATCAAGGCTGTCTCATGTTCACCAAGATACATCGACTAAGGACTTAATAGCATGTCAGCCCAGCTGAACAGCTTTGAGACATTATTCAGAAGAACATATATTGCAGCAGACAATGTAGCTAACTGAATAACAACCATGCCTTTATAAACATAAGAGTTTATTACATGATACTGATACATTCCCACAGGCCTCAAACATTAGCCTTAAGGGCATACCCCAACATGGAGATCCTTTAGAACCTATGCAAAGGCATCAAACCCCAAGGAACACCCCTAGGAACAATCCCCAAAACTTTGATTGGGAAGGACACCATGTCCAAAACCACCCTCGACCTAGGGATGACTACACACATGCTGTGAAGCTTAACCCGCCCACTTTTAATGGATCCCTTGATCCCAGAAAATACTTAGACTGGGCAACCAAACTCGAGCAATACTTCGAATGGAGTATGATGCCCGAGCACTCTAAGGTTAGGTTTACCAAATGCCTACTTGAAGGTTCTGCTAGACTCTATTGGAGCAATGTAGAAAGAAGCCTGCAGAGGTCTAGACAACCCCCCATTACAAGATGGGAAGAGATGAACACTAGACTGAGAGAAAAGTATGTTCCTCTAAACTTTCACAATAAGCTTCTCGACCAAACTAGTAGCCTTACTCAAGGAAACTTAACTGTAGAAGAATACATGGTAGAGTTTGATGAACTTTTGTTGAGAAGTGAAATGGATGAAGACCCAATGTTTACCCTGAGTAGGTTCAAAAATGGTCTTAAACCAGAGATCAAGCGAGGACTTGCCTTTTACCAAATAGACACAATAGAGGAAGCTTACCAAAGAAGCCTTGAGGTACAACACCAACTTAAGATAAGGAAGGAAACCATGACCTCAAAGTCAACCTATCGGCCCTCTCCTAGTAGTTCACACCCCAACTCTTCAACCCCTAAACCCAAGCCAATCCAAACTTTGGTTGTCTGCCATAACTGTAAACAACTAGGTCACCTTATAAGGAACTGTCCTAAAAAGGTAATGGTTATGACTGAGGAACATGTAGACCCAGAAGCTGAACCTGAAGAAACCTTAGATCAAGATCCTAACTGCTGCAATGTTGAGCTAAATGACTGTGATAGTGAAGAGGATTTTTTTCCTCAACACTCTGGGAGTAGTCAGGTGCACCCTGATCAACCCCACCCCTACTGAAGACTGGCGTAGAACCAGCATCTTCCACACTTACTCAAAATGCCATGGTCACATGTGCAAAGTAGTAATTGATGGAGGAAGCAGTTTGAATGTCGTCTCTCAGGTAGCAGTTACTAAACTCAATCTAAAGGCAGAACCTCACCCTAAGCCTTATAGTATTTCCTGGGTCAACCAGACTAGCGTTCTTGTCTCTCATAGGTGCCTCGTCCCACTCCAATTTGGTGCCTACCAAGGAGCAATATGGTGTGACATCATCACAATGGATGTCGCCCAAATTCTCCTAGGTCGCCCTTGGATTTTTGACATGGATGTTGTCCACTACAGTAGGACCAACACTTATGTCTTCAATCACAATGGGCAGAAAATCAGGCTTAAGCCCTCCTTACCTAAGGAACTTAGAACCTCCACTAGCAAAGGTAAGATAGAGG
Organism: Costus lasius; assembly: GCA_027563935.2. Classification (NCBI taxonomy): domain Eukaryota; kingdom Viridiplantae; phylum Streptophyta; class Magnoliopsida; order Zingiberales; family Costaceae; genus Costus; species Costus lasius. Next base: position 52,676,654 of record CM050452.1, read on the forward strand.
AACCCAAGCAACCAAAGCCAACCATCCAACTTATCCAACCCCAAACCTTTGCTAAGGAATGCTTAGAAGACCAACCTCTCTATACCCTTATCATTAAAGAGGCTACACCTGAGACTAAAACCAAAACCCCTCCTGAGGTAGAGAGCATCCTGGAAGACTATAGTGAGCTTATCCCAGAAGACTTACCCAATGGCCTACCTCCACTTAGGGATATCCAACATGTTATAGACCTTGTCCCTGGGTCCACTTTACCCAACCTTCCTCATTATAGGATGAACCCTACTGAGCACACCGAACTTAAAAGACAGGTAGATGATCTCTTAGCCAAGGGTTACATTAGGGAAAGCCTTAGCCCATGTGCCGTTCCAGCCCTCTTGACCCCCAAGAAGGATGGCACCTGGCGCATGTGTATAGACTGCCGTGCCATAAACAAGATAACTGTGAAGTATAGATTCCCTATTCCTAGGTTGGATGATATGTTAGACATGCTAGTTGGGTCTAGATGGTTCACCAAACTTGATCTTAGGAGTGGATACCATCAAGTTAGAGTTAGAGAAGGAGATGAATGGAAAACCGCTTTCAAAACGAAAGATGGTTTATATGAGTGGTTAGTGATGCCCTTTGGCTTAACTAACGCCCCTTCCACTTTTATGAGGCTTATGATACAGGTCCTGAAACCTTATATAGGTAGATTCCTAGTTGTTTACTTTGATGACATCTTAATTGCAAGTCCCCTAATCTAAAGGGGGCGAAACCCAAATAGGAGGCGCATAAATTTTTTTCTAGCGGAAGCAAGGGTTTCTTAGAATCATTTGCATAGACATATGATTAACTTGTTAAACAACTAGTATAGATCATACCATAGCCATTGTGTAGATGTCGGCCTGGAAGAAGAGAACAAATCTGATCTCCTCCAAAAGATGCGCACACAATGAGATGTTGCCTACTCCCTTGTTGCTTCTTGTGCTAGCAAGGCACCAAGGTATCTTGATCGAATAAAAGGAAATGAGAGATGAACTCTCTTGCTTGGCCGAACTTTCTCCAAGACGTCTTTTTCTCCACACGAGAGTGTCGTCGAGAGCAAGGAGCAAAGGGTTGAATGGAGCGTGAAGCCAACCGAACGTGGAGGCGTTTCTATTTTGGAACTTCCAAAAATAGCAAACGAAAACATTCATGCGTTATGCGTTCACTTCAAGTGAACCAAATGCTTATCCCACTCCATATGAACCATGCGCTCACACATGAGCCGGTTCACATGTATATGGTTCAATGGCCAAACCAAACCAGCCCAAGCAATGGTCTAGATCTCATTGAACCAAAAGGTTCAAGATCTAACCGTTGATCTCTCAATGCTTTTGATCTCACCGATCTAGCATCACTTCTCTCGATCGAAGCTTACCGATCTCAAGCCCTAATCAATCAAACATGATCAGACCAGATCTCACTTACAATCAAAGTTTAAATCCCTTTAAACTGAACCGAAACAATTCAGTCCACACGATCTGACTTAAGTAAGCCATATCATCAAATTGTGCGACCCTAAGGGTTTCCTTTAAATGTCGGTAACGATAACTTACGTTATCACAATCAATGAGGGGTATCTAGCAACACATCACTGTCTCCCGATATAAAGGAAAGAGTCTTCCAAGACTACACCCAAACCACAGCACAAGTGTGAATCCACTTCACGAGACATACATGTTTCCTTTGCCACTGGATGTTCTTATTGGACAAGCGTGTCAAGCCTGTAGCTCCAATATGATGAGCATGATTAGATCAGATGAACATAGTCACCTGGGTATGGCCATACACTTTCTCAATCATCTCATCCAGGGGGGCCCCTTTAGAACATCACACTACAATCAAGGAGACGGCAATCCTATATCTATCACTAGTGTCCTAACCTGATTCATGATCATTATCCAAGATAGTCTATAACCATTATGTTTCAAATGATATTGAACTACCTCAAAACAATGACAATCATCATTTTAGAAACACAAGTGATCTCAAGTCAGAGGACATGTGCCACTTGTTGCAAACAAGGATTATTCACATTGTGACAAGCAATTGAATATCCTAGTAGGGTCTGTCCAGTACATCCAATGTACCCATGAGTCTACATCTTATTCCATGCTCGAAGCATCCTATAAGATTAGAACACATATTAGTCTCAATCATATCAAGGCTGTCTCATGTTCACCAAGATATCTCGACTAAGGACATTACAGCATGTCAGCCAAGCTGAACAGCATTGAGACATTATTCAGAAGCACACTTATTGCAGCAGACAATGTAACAAACTGAATAACAACCATTGCCTTTATAAACATAAGAGTTTATACATGATACTGAAAGAATCCCAAGGCCTCAAACATTAGCCTTAAGGGCATACCCCAACATTAATTTTTAGCAAAACTAAGGAAGCTCACCTAGATCATCTCAGAAGAACCCTTGACCTACTTAGGAAAGAGAAGCTTTACATTAACTTGAAGAAATGTTCTTTCCTCTCTAGCAGTGTTGTCTTTCTAGGGTTCATAGTGTCTGAGCATGGCCTTCAAGCTGACCCATCTAAGGTCCAAGCTATCCTAGACTGGCCAGAACCCAAAACTCTCACTGAAGTTAGGAGCTTCCATGGCTTAGCTACCTTCTACCGAGGGTTTATTAGAAACTTCAGTACTATTGTTGCCCCTATTACTAGTTGCTTAAAACTAGGAGATTTTACTTGGACTAAACCTGCTAGCCGAGCCTTTAGTGAACTCAAAGTTAGAATGACCACAGCCCCAGTCCTCAGACTCCCTGACTTCAGCAAAGTCTTTGAGGTTGACTGTGATGTCTCTGGGATTGGCATAGGAGGGACCCTCAGTCAAGAAGGTCACCCTGTTGCCTTTTTCAGTGAAAAACTCAATGAGGCAAAACAGAAGTATTCAACTTATGACAAGGAATTCTATGCTGTAGTACAATCTCTTAGATATTGGAGGCATTACCTGATCCATAATGAGTTTATCCTTAATAGTGACCATCAGGCTTTGTCCTACCTTAGTGCTCAAAAGAAGTTGAACTTTAGGCATGCCAAGTGGGTAGAGTATATCCAGCAATACACCTTTGTCTTAAAACACAAATCAGGAAAGGAAAACAAAGTAGCTGATGCTTTAAATAGGGTTACTTTACTTATGCAAAAATTACATGTTCAAGTTACTAGCTTTGAAAATATGAAAACTGCATATATTGATTGTCCTAATTTTGCTTCTATACATGCCACACTTAGTGTTGACCCCCTAAGTCATCCCTTGTACACCCTTAGGGATGGGTTCTTATTTCTTGGACCCATACTTTGTGTCCCTAAGACCTCAATCCGAGAATTCCTCGTTTGGGAATTACACGGAGGAGGGTCTGCAGGTCACCATGGTCGGGATAAAACCCAAACCTTGGTTGAGGAGAGGTTTTTATGGCCGAACCTCAACAGGGATGTTGCTAAGGTGGTTAGCCACTGTTGGACATGCCAGATAACTAAGACCCATAAGCATAGTGCTGGCCTCTACACCCCGCTACCCATTCCTCAAGCTCCATGGCAAGACCAAACATGGATTTTATCCTAGGGCTGCCCAGAACATCTAGCAAGCATGACTCCATCTTTGTAGTAGTAGATAGATTCACTAAGATGGCCCATTTCATTCCCTGCTATAAAACCTCTGATGCCTCTCACATAGCCAAATTATTTTTTAAGGAGGTTGTTAGGCTACATGGTACCCCCCTTACCATAGTTTCTGATAGGGACACCCGATTGGTTTGTTATTTTTGGAAGACTTTGTGGACCTTACTAGGCACCAAACTGAAGTTCTCTACAGCCTATCATCCCCAAACGGATGGTCAGACTGAGGTGGTCAACTGATCACTGGGGAACATCCTTAGAAGCCTTGTAGGTGAACACCCCGGTACTTGGGACAAACTTTTTTCCACCGCCGAGTTCTCCTACGATAGTGTTGTAAATAGGACTACAGGTCTCTCCCCTTTTCAGGCCAACTTAGGGTATCAGCCTAAGAAACCCATTGATCTGATTGCCTTACCCAAAAGTTTAAAACCTTCTTTATCAGCTCGTGATTATGCTTTCAATATTTCACAATTGCACCATGATATTCTTAGCAAAATTCTAGACTCTACTGTTTCATATTGCGAAGCTGCTAACAGGAAACGCCGAGAAAGGTTATTCAATATAGGTGATCAGGTGATTCTGCGAGTCCGCGAGGAGCGTATCCAAGGACATGGACGCAAACTGGATGCAAAGGGTTTGGGACCCTTCACCATAGTGGGCAAGATCAACAACAACGCATACGTGCTTGATCTGCCTCGAGAATTGGGGATCCCCACCACTACTAACGTGGAGGATCTCATAGCTTACAAGGAGCCTCTCTCACTCCAAGAACCAAAGGCCCCCTTCGATCCAGAGATAGTGGATATCCTTGAAGACCAGACTCGACTCACCCCTGACGAGGTACAACTATTTTACCGTGTTAAGTTTTCTAATGGTGAGGAGGCATGGCTCCCCGAGGCAGAGCTAGCCCTAGCTGCTCCAGATTTGCTCCAAGGATTCAAGGATAATTCTCCTGAGGAGAATTTTTCCAACCCGGGGAGAAATGATGGAGGGCCTAACACAGCTCTTAGAAGATCCACTAGGGCTCGGAGGAAGCCCATCAGGTATGGCTTCACTTAGAGTCCACTTTCCTTTTCAGTACTTTCCTTATTTGCATTGCATGGCATGATAGGTTAGTTCCACCCCAAAGTCTATCATGTAGTTTACTTTTATAAATGTTGTTGGTAGGTTGTGCATTGTAATGTCATGGTAGGTTAGTGCATGTAGTTTGGATACATTAATGTTCAGCTCAAGGGATACAAATCAGCTAGCTCACCACACTCCAAGAAGCTAGCTCCCATTTTGGAAGGTTCACTTCAAAGTAGTTCAAAGAGAGACTTCTAACTCAACTCAACATCAAGCTCCACTTCAATTATTCCCTTCCAATTGAAGGGAGGCCATCCCATGGAATTATTTGCGCCATCTACAACAACAAGGCTCATCTAGATCCACAATTCAAGGAGGCGCCCATCTAGATCCACAAATCAAGGAGTTGTGCCATCAAGATCCACAATTAGGGGAGTTGCGCCATCAAGATCCACAATTAGGGGAAGGCTTCTTTCCTTCTCCTCATTGCCGCCCAAGACAACAAGGAAGGTTTTCAAATTTCAAACTCTCCCTCATATGCGCCAACACCTCCAAGGAAGTTAGCCATTTCGAATTCAAAGACTTACCATTTCAGCCATCCAAAGAAGGCAACAAGATCAGCCCACTTAATGCCTTGTCTCCATTTTCGAATTTTCTCCAATTATGTAAGGGGCGCAAGGGGCCAATGTCCACCTTGCCCTCATCTTATCCTCATCTCTAAGCTGCCTATAAATGTATCCCCATCGCATCATGTGCATAGCATTGTTTAATATATTGTTGAATAGTTTACTAGCCAAACTATGGGTGCTTGTGTCGCCCACACCTTCTTCTTTGGGTGCTTGTGTCGCCCAAGTCCCCTCCTCTTCTCCTTTCTTCCTTCAAGATCCGAGCCTCCCTTCTTCTTCTCCTCACCCTCCATACATCAAAGCAAGGCTGAGAGTCACCACCTTCAAGGCAATAGCATCAAAGAGAACAAGAGCTCAAGATGGCGCAAAGAACATGGATGCATCTCTTGGTCTCCTTCAAGGCGATTCTCTAAGTTAAGTATTCCATCTTCTTGTGTCTTCTCTTTATACATCTTAAGATCATCTTACTACACATCTCTTGGATTTGTAGGACTTGGCGCAAGGAAGCTTGGCGCATCCCACTCCCTTGATCTTCCCTCCTTAGATAGTCCTTTACCTTGTTAGCAAGAGAACTTGGAGGATTAGCCTCCCTCTTGACTTTAAGCATTGTTGAGTTTTAATCTGCTTTATAACTCACCCACGCCTGTGTGGGGTTGCTGAATGCCCTGTGTGTAACCTGCACCTTCCATCAGAGTAGGACCGGTGAAGAACGGGAAGGACGGTCCTTCTATTCTCAAGGGCCGCGAGGTGAGTCTTCTTTAAGTTATTGTCATTTCTTTCCTGCAAGTAGTTAATATTCGGTTTTCCCATTTAAAAATACAAAAAAACATTATTTTCCAACTTCGTTAGTTAAATCGGTTTTCTCTAGCTTATGATAATACCAAAAAAAAATTTTCAAAACTCGTTGTTTGCATGCTTGTGACCTACCCCTACATCAATAATAGATAAGATAGACCAACAACTGGTCCTAAGGGCATATACTATTGGGGTATGCCCTTAAGGCTAATGTGTTGGGGTATGCCCTTAAGGCTAATGTTTGAGGCCTATGGGAATGTATCTGTATCATGTAATAAACTCTTATGTTTATAAAGGCATGGTTGTTATTCAGTTAGTTACATTGTCTGCTGCAATATATGTTCTTCTGAATAATGTCTCAAAGCTGTTCAGCTAGGCTGACATGCAGTTAAGTCCTTAGTCGAGATATCTTGGTGAACATGTGACAGCCTTGATATGATTGAGACTAATATGTGTTCTAATCTTATAGGATGCTTCGAGCATGGAATAAGATGTAGACTCATGGGTACATGGGATGTACTGGACAGACCCTACTAGGATGTTCAATTGTTTGTCGCAATGTGAATATTCCTTGAGTATGACAAGTGGCACATTTCCTCTGACTTGAGATCACTTGTGTTTTCTAAATGATGATTGTCATTGTTTTGAGGTAGTTCAATATCATTTGAAACATAATGATTATAGACTATCTTGGATGGTGAGCTTGAGTCAGGTTAGGACACTAGTGATAGACATAGGATTGCCGTCTCCTTGTTTAAGGAGTGTGATGTTCTAAAGGGGCCCCCTGGATGAGATGATTGAGAAAAGAGTATGGCCATACCCAGGTGACAGTGTTCATCTGTTCTAATCATGCTCATCATATTGGAGTTACAAGCTTGACATGCTTGTCCAATAAGAACGTCCAGTGGTAAAGGAAATATGCATGCCTTGTGATTTGATTCACACTTGTGCTGTTTTTGGGTGTAGTCTTGGAAGACTCTTTCCTTTATATCGGGAGACAGTGATGTGTTGCTAGATACCCCTCACTGATCGTGATAATGTGAGTTATCGTTACCGACATTTAAAGGAAACCCTCAGGGTCGCACAATTTGATGATATGGCTTACTTAAGTCAGATCGTATGGACTGTATTGTTCGGATTCAGTTTAAAGGGATTTAATCTCTGATTGTAAGTGAGATCTGGTCTGATCATGTTTGATTGATTAGGGCTTGAGATCGGTAAGCTTCGATCGATAGAATGAATGCTAGATCGGTCAGATCAGAAGCATTAAAAGATCAACGGTCAGATCAAGAACCTTGTGGTTTAATTATGATTTGGACTGGTTGCTTGGCTTGATTAGTTCTTAAACCGAACCAATGTGAACCGGCTCATGAAATGAGCGCATGGTTCAAGGCTTGGCGAGTTGTTCACTTGGCGTGAACATTGGAGCGAACGTGGTGGCTATTTTTAGTAACCATGATCTCCACTTGGAGATAACGCTCACGTTCGAATAGTGCTTACTACTCTCGCCTCTCAAGCGACCTCTTCTCTTGACGCTTTCGTGTGTGGCGACGTCTTGAAGGTTGAGGAGGATTCGGCCAAGAAGTCCATCATCCCTTACCATTCGATCAAGGACACTTTGTAGCCTTGCTAGCACAAGGAGCAACAAAGAGTTTGCCATCATCCTCTTGTGTGCGAGACTTTGGAGAAGTGGCATTTGCGATTTTTCTTCCAAGGCGCCATCTAGAAATGGCTATGGTATGAATCGTTTTATTCATGCTGATTTTATAAGCTAATCATAATGCATGCAAAGATCATTGAAACCCTTTTTCCGCTGCATCTATATCTCCATATGCGCCTGTAGGGTTTTACCTCCCCTTATTCTAGGGGATCTTTCAATTGGTATCAGAGCCAAGTTGAAGCATGTTTTTTATGATTGCTTAACGCTTGAGCCATTTTTGTGATCCTTGTATGCGCCATATTGCTAGATCTAGGCTACATGCGAACCTTTACTTGTTGTGTATTGTAGTTGACGCATGTAGTAAGGTAGCGCTTCTATATGTTCTTGTTGATGTTTTCTTAAAAACTCAAACGACTTGCGCGCACACCATTAGATCTAAGTACCGCCTGCATTAAACCCTTAGACGGGTTATTAGGGTTGAAATCATCCCCTGTGTTAGATCCAAACAGTCTGATCAGACCATCTGACAGCCTGAATGGGTCGACCAGTTAGCACTTTGGCGCAAGCCTATGGTGGCTATAGGTCGACTGCAGACAGGTGTGTAGCGATGTCTGATTGAGACACCCAATGAACGCACCTGAGTTAGGCCCGGGGTCACGCCCGCTTGCCAGACCTCAGTGTGGTCGTTCAGCCCTGGCGCATGCATGGTTGACCTTATGGTCAACACAAGTCAGTTAGGACTTGGTGCATGCAAGGGCAGTGGATTTGACTAGGTTGGTTGAGTGGATCCCTAGTAATGGACCGTTGTAAGGTTGTAGGGGAAATAAGGAAAAAATTAAAATTGATCCCAAGGGGTTTTCGAAAATTTTAATTTTTATGATGGATCACATGATGCTGATTGGATGCATATGTTTGTCTATTTAGTCTTATGTGGGCTGCTCATATTAATTGTGTGCTGTGCTGGGGCCTGCGTGCCTGTATTAAATTGTAAATTAATTAGTGTGATCTGCGCATCACTGTGTTTTAATTTATAAATGTTAGTGACCTGCGTGTCACTCTTGTCTAGATAGTTAAATTTGTAATTTAATTAGACAAGAGCACAAAGCACACTTGGCAGAGGCGCATGCAGCAGTGGCTGGACCAGGTGGGAGGTCCAGGGTTCGACTCTGGGACCAGGCGCAAATTCCTGGTGGGCGCACCTGTGCTGCAGATGGCGCTTGGGCCCAGGTTTGGGCCAGATGAGCAGCAAAAGACCCATGAAGAGCAAATGAAGACTTAAGTTAGGTTAAGGTCTTCTAGGGCTATGGGCTTTTACCACATAAGATACATGCTTTCTTTTATTGCTTAAATATTGGAATTGCATGATCAAATTATCTTCTGCTATCACCATAGGAATTGCATGATAGGCAAGAAGATAAAAGACCGTTAAAATCCAACGCTAAAATATCAAGCTCGTAAGCCTTCTGACGCGAAACCTCACTGTCCTGATTATCGTTGGAGCCGTGTTGTACCCACTCAGTGGGCACGTCCATCTATCTTCAGAGGGTGTGGGATTACACCTGTGTGTTACAGAGTAGGGATTTATCCCTTCTCGTTGCTCAGCATAGCACATGGTGGTCCAGGGAGTAGGTCGGGTCAGCTTGACCGTGTAGGCTACATATGTGGCGCATATGGTAGCACATGGAGGCAGCCATCTGTGGGATCAGAGACTGTGTTGTACCAACTCAGTTGGCACAGTCTGCTGGATTGCCCAGATGAAGGGGAATCGCACGGGTTGGCGATTGGCTGGGACGCCTACCAGAAACTAGTGCTTGTACTCTCTGTGCATCTTATCTCGCCTGAGCGGGACGCGGAGACCAAGTATGAAATCTGGATCCCATCTCACTAAAAGAGTTCTACTCTTTCGGGCTGTTTTGCTGGATTTTTCACGCCTGATAAAATAGTGAGAAAAAGAATCTTTCTTAAGTCCTGATCGATTCTTATACATTGATACTGACCTTGCTGTTCTTGCATTGTTGTAGATACCTGCAGCAACGAACACCATGAACTTCAATGTGCGATCCCTACTGGAAAGGGAGAAGTTTGCTGGGCCGAACTTCTCTGACTGGTTTGGACACCTTAAGATCGTTCTTAAGGCAGAGAGGAAACTGTATGTCCTCGAGACGGCGATACCGCCGCAGCCCGCTCCGAACGCCGCAAGGGCGGTTCGGGAAGCCTATGAAAAGCACGTCAATGATAGCATTGATGTCGCTTGCCTGATGCTAGCGTCTATGACGCCACCGCTGCAGCGTCAGCATGAGGATATGTCAGCTATACAGATTATAGCAAACCTCAAGATGCTGTATGCTGCACAGGCGAGGACTGAACGCTATAATTTGACTAAGCTCTTCTTTCAGAGCAAACTGGCTGAAGGGAGCCCAGTGGGAGCTCACGTGCTCAAGATGATTGGGCACAAGGAGGCTCTGGAGAAACTGGGGCACACCATCAACCAGGAGCTTGCTGTGGACATTATTCTGCAGTCTCTCCCGCCATCATTCGACGCGTTCATTATTAACTTTAATATGAACAAAATCGATTGTACGCCGGCAGAGCTGTTGAATATGCTCTTGACTACTGAGGAAACTCTGAAGGGTAAGCCTTCAACCTCTGTCTTGATGGTTCCTTCTAGGAACAAGAAGAAGGGGAAGAAGGGCAAGGCCCCGGTCAAGAATTACAGCAAGGCTCTGAAGCAGAAGGTGAAGCGGTCCAAGGAATACAGGTGTTTCCACTGTGGCCAGCTGGGTCACTGGAAAAAGGACTGTAAAGCGCTCCAAGGAGACAAGAGGGGAAGCTTTGCTTCTGGCTCAGGTATATTCGTGACTGAGGTCATGTTTTCTTCTTCTATATCATGGGTGTTGGACACTGCATGTGGAGTTCACATTTGTTCAAATGTGCAGGAACTCAAGAGAAGAAGGCAGGTGGGACAGCATGAGGTGGACCTACGCGTTGGAAACGGGGCACGGGTTGCTGCTGTTGCTGTAGGAGACTACTTCATTTCTTTACCATCTGGAATTGTATTGGAACTAAACAGTTGTTACTTTGTTCCCAGTATAACTAAAAATATTATCTCCATTCCTGCTCTTGTCAGGAAGGGATTTTCCTTTGAATGCAATATTTCAAAGTGTATTTTGTCTTTAGATAATATTGTTTATGCAACTGGCTCAATTAACAATGGGTTATACATGTTGGACATGGAATGTTCGATACAGCAAATTGATATTAAGAAAGCCAAGTATGCTGATGACAGCACCTTGCTATGGCATAGTCGTTTAGGCCATATTAACGAGAAACGCATTAAGCGGTTGCATCATCATGGACTGCTGGGATCATTCTCCTACAAGGAAATTGATACATGCAAGGCTTGTTTAATGGGTAAAATGACGAAGTCACCTTTTCCTCACAAAGGTCAAAGGGCTTCAGGTTTACTTGACCTTATACACAGTGATGTGTGTGGGCAATTTAGTAAACATGCCAGAGGTGGCTATCAGTACTTCATTACCTTTACTGATGATTTCAGTAGATATGGGTATGTCTATCTGATGAGACATAAGAGTGAATCTTTTGACAAGTTCAAAGAGTTCAAGAATGAAGTACAAAATCAGCTAGGCCGTAATATCAAAACACTTCGCTCAGATCGAGGTGGTGAATACCTAAGTCATGCGTTTACTGACTATCTAAAAGAGTGTGGGATTATCTCACAGCTCACTCCACCAGGAACACCGCAATGGAATGGTGTGTCCGAAAGGAGAAATAGAACATTACTAGATATGGTTCGTTCTATGATGAGTCAGGCTACTCTTCCATACTCCTTTTGGGGTTTTGCACTGGAAACAGCTGCAAAGGTACTAAACCGAGTGCCATCCAAGGCAGTTTCTAAGACGCCATATGAGTTATGGTATGGGAAACAGCCGAGCTTGACATTTATCAGGATCTGGGGCTGCGAGGCTTATGTCAAAAAGCTCGCCTCTGGGAAACTAGAGAGCAGATCTGACAAATGTATCTTTGTCGGTTACCCTAAGGAAACTAAGGGTTATTATTTCTTTGATCCCAAGGAGAACAAGGTTTTTGTTGCTCGGACGGCCATATTTCTTGAGAAGGAGTTTCTTCTGCAAGAGGCCAGTGGGAGAGAAATAAAGCTGGATGAGAATCCAGAGGTAGGACAAAGTGACCAAGCAGAATTGGATGAGCCTGAGCCGGTAGAACAGGTTATTGAACAACCTGAGGCTCAGATATCACGGGAACCGCGAAGATCGGGTAGGATCCGTCGACAGCCTGAGCGCTATGACGGAGTCTACATCATTGATAATGATGAACCCCTTACTTATGCGGATGCGGTCAGTGGACCGGAGTCAGCGAGATGGCTTGAAGCTATGCGCGCCGAGATGGACTCCATGTCAGATAACCAAGTCTGGGATTTGGTTGATCCGCCTCCGGGAATAATCCCTATAGGCTGTAAATGGATCTTCAAGAAGAAGATTGACATGGATGGTAACGTAGTTACCTATAAAGGCAGGCTAGTTGCGAAAGGTTTCAAACAAATCTACGGGATAGATTATGATGAAACTTTCTCACCTGTTGCCATGTTTAAGTCTATTCGGATTCTTTTCGCGATAGCTGCATACTATGATTATGAGATCTGGCAGATGGATGTGAAAACAGCTTTCCTTAATGGAAATCTGGATGAGGATGTGTACATGACACAACCAGAGGGTTTCACTAATCCAGCGGATCGTCATAAGATATGCAAGTTAAAGAAGTCCATTTATGGACTTAAGCAAGCATCTAGAAGCTGGAATATTCGTTTTGATGAATCAATCAGTGAATTTGGTTTCATCAAGAACGAGGATGACCCGTGTGTTTATAAGAGGTTTAGTGGGAGCGTGATTACTTTCCTAGTCCTCTACGTCGATGACATCTTGATCATTGGAAATGACATTCCTGAAATGCATGCTGTGAAGGCATGGCTGAGGAAATGTTTCCAGATGAAAGATTTAGGAGAAGCAGCCTATGTATTAGGTGTGAAGATCTACAGGGATAGATCTAAGAGGCTTCTCGGGCTGTGCCAGAGTACTTACATCGATAAGGTCCTGGAGAGATTTCATTTAGAGAATTCTAAACGAGGATATCTTCCAGTCAGACATGGTCTGAATCTTTCGAAGAGTCAGTGTCCACAAACACAGACTGAGAAAGATGAAATGGACAATACGCCTTATGCTTCGGCTATTGGTTCCATTATGTATGCGATGTTGTGTCCTCGCCCAGACGTCGCTTACGGGTTAAGCGTGACCAGTCGTTACCAGAGTAATCCAGGTATGGCGCACTGGATTGCAGTCAAGAACATTTTAAAATATCTGCGGAGGACCAAATATATGTTCTTGATTTATGGTGGTCAGGAAGAACTCAGTATTGAAGGATATACTGACGCTTCGTTCCAGTCGGACCAGGATGATTTCCGATCGCAATCAGGCTATGTTTTTAGCTTGAATGGAGGTGCAGTGGTGTGGAAGAGTTTCAAACAGTCAACTGTTGCTGATTCCACAACAGAAGCCGAGTATGTTGCAGCCTCGGAAGCATCCAAGGAGGCAGTTTGGATTCGTAAGTTCGTGAGAGAACTTGGTGTTGTTCCTTCGAGTGCAGATCCTTTGGTTATCTTCTGTGATAACACTGGAGCAATCGCACAAGCAAAGGAACCACGGTCGCACCAGAAGTCCAAGCACATACAGAGACGGTTTCATTTGATCAGGGAGATCATTGATCGTGGCGAGATCAAAGTTTGCAAGGTACATACAGATGACAATCTGGCAGACCCGCTTACTAAGCCTCTGGCGCAGCAGAAGCATGAGAAGCACTGTAATAATATGGGTTTGAGATTTCTCAACCATTAGATTAAGTGCAAGTGGGAGATTGTTGGGGTATGCCCTTAAGGCTAATGTTTGAGGCCTATGGGAATGTATCTGTATCATGTAATAAACTCTTATGTTTATAAAGGCATGGTTGTTATTCAGTTAGTTACATTGTCTGCTGCAATATATGTTCTTCTGAATAATGTCTCAAAGCTGTTCAGCTAGGCTGACATGCAGTTAAGTCCTTAGTCGAGATATCTTGGTGAACATGTGACAGCCTTGATATGATTGAGACTAATATGTGTTCTAATCTTATAGGATGCTTCGAGCATGGAATAAGATGTAGACTCATGGGTACATGGGATGTACTGGACAGACCCTACTAGGATGTTCAATTGTTTGTCGCAATGTGAATATTCCTTGAGTATGACAAGTGGCACATTTCCTCTGACTTGAGATCACTTGTGTTTTCTAAATGATGATTGTCATTGTTTTGAGGTAGTTCAATATCATTTGAAACATAATGATTATAGACTATCTTGGATGGTGAGCTTGAGTCAGGTTAGGACACTAGTGATAGACATAGGATTGCCGTCTCCTTGTTTAAGGAGTGTGATGTTCTAAAGGGGCCCCCTGGATGAGATGATTGAGAAAAGAGTATGGCCATACCCAGGTGACAGTGTTCATCTGTTCTAATCATGCTCATCATATTGGAGTTACAAGCTTGACATGCTTGTCCAATAAGAACGTCCAGTGGTAAAGGAAATATGCATGCCTTGTGATTTGATTCACACTTGTGCTGTTTTTGGGTGTAGTCTTGGAAGACTCTTTCCTTTATATCGGGAGACAGTGATGTGTTGCTAGATACCCCTCACTGATCGTGATAATGTGAGTTATCGTTACCGACATTTAAAGGAAACCCTCAGGGTCGCACAATTTGATGATATGGCTTACTTAAGTCAGATCGTATGGACTGTATTGTTCGGATTCAGTTTAAAGGGATTTAATCTCTGATTGTAAGTGAGATCTGGTCTGATCATGTTTGATTGATTAGGGCTTGAGATCGGTAAGCTTCGATCGATAGAATGAATGCTAGATCGGTCAGATCAGAAGCATTAAAAGATCAACGGTCAGATCAAGAACCTTGTGGTTTAATTATGATTTGGACTGGTTGCTTGGCTTGATTAGTTCTTAAACCGAACCAATGTGAACCGGCTCATGAAATGAGCGCATGGTTCAAGGCTTGGCGAGTTGTTCACTTGGCGTGAACATTGGAGCGAACGTGGTGGCTATTTTTAGTAACCATGATCTCCACTTGGAGATAACGCTCACGTTCGAATAGTGCTTACTACTCTCGCCTCTCAAGCGACCTCTTCTCTTGACGCTTTCGTGTGTGGCGACGTCTTGAAGGTTGAGGAGGATTCGGCCAAGAAGTCCATCATCCCTTACCATTCGATCAAGGACACTTTGTAGCCTTGCTAGCACAAGGAGCAACAAAGAGTTTGCCATCATCCTCTTGTGTGCGAGACTTTGGAGAAGTGGCATTTGCGATTTTTCTTCCAAGGCGCCATCTAGAAATGGCTATGGTATGAATCGTTTTATTCATGCTGATTTTATAAGCTAATCATAATGCATGCAAAGATCATTGAAACCCTTTTTCCGCTGCATCTATATCTCCATATGCGCCTGTAGGGTTTTACCTCCCCTTATTCTAGGGGATCTTTCATAATGTTTGAGGCCTTGGGATTATATCAGTATCATGTATAAACTCTATGTTTATAAAGGCAATGGTTGTTATTCAGGTTGTTACATTATCTGCTGCAATATGTATACTTCTGAATAATGTCTCAATGCTGTTCAGCTTGGCTGACATGCAGTTTTGTCCTTAGTCGAGATATCTTGGTGAACATGAGACAGCCTTGATATGATTGAGACTAATATGTGTTCTAATCTTATAGGATGCTTTGAGCATGGAATAAGATGTAGACTCATGGGTACATTGGATGTACTGGACGGACCCTACATAGGATGTTCAATTGCTTGTCATAATGTGAATAATCCTTGTATGCAAACAAGTGGCATATTTCCTTTGACTTGAGATCACTTGTGTTTCTAAATGATGATTGACATTGTTTTGAGATAGTTCGATATCATTTGAAACATAATGGTTATAGACTATCTTGGATAATGAGCATGAGTCTTGTTAGGGCACTAGTGATAGATATATGATTGCCGTCTCCTAGTTTGGAGTGTGATGTTCTAATGGGGCCCCCCCTTGGATGAGATGATTGAGAAAGTGTATGGCCATACCCAGATGACTATGTTCATCTGATCTAATCATTCTTATTGTATTGGAGTTACAGGCTTGACACGCTTGTCCAATAAGAACATCCAGTGGCAAAGGAAACATGTATGCCTAGTGAGTTGAATTCACACTTGTGCTATGGTTTGGGTGTAGTCTTGGAAGACTCTTTCCTTTATATCGGGAGACAGTGATGTGTTGCTAGATACCCCTCACTGATCGTGATAACGTAAGTTATCGTTACCGACATTTGAAGGAAACCCTTAGGGTCGCACAATTTGATGATATGGCTTACTTATGTCAGATCGTGCGGACTGAATTGTTTTGGTTCAGTTTAAAGGAGTTTAAACTCTGATTGTAAGTGAGATCTGGTCTGATCATGTTTGATTGATTAGGGCTTGAGATCGGTAAGCTTCGATCGAGAGGTTGGATGCTAGATCGGTGAGATCAATAGCGTCAAGAGATGAACGGTTAGATCTTGAACCATTTGGTTTGATGAGATCTGAATCAATGCTGGTTTGATTTGGTCTTTGAACCAAATTGAAAGGAACCGAATTGGTTTGAACCAGTTCACATGTGTGAACGCATGGTTCAAGTTGAAAGCGTTTTTGGTCAGTTATGAGATCATGGGCGCATGGCTTCTATTTTTGGAAAGTCATGAAGGCCACTTCCTCTCGACGCCAAAAACGCCCAAAAACGTTTTGCCTCTTCTCTCTCGACTCACTCTCTCGTGTGGTGACTTCTTCACGCTTAGAGAGAATTCTGAAAAAGGAGAAGAGAACAAGGCATACCATTCGGCAAGCAAGAGATCATCTAAAACTCTCCTTCACGCGACTAGGACACTTGGAGATCCTTGCTAGCACAAGGAGCGACATGGAGGAAGCCCTCTTCATCTTGTGTGCGCACGCTTTGGAGGAGAGCCACATCGCCCTCTTGATTCCAAGTCGCCATCTAAGACATGGCATTGGTATGATTTCTTCTTAAGATCTATACAATTGTTAAAGTTAATCATATGATCCTGCTACATGCGATCCTAGGAAACCCTAGATTCTGCCCATGCAAGTTTCTTATATGCGCATGATTAGGGTTTTTCCCCCTTCATAGGGGACTTTCAATTGGTATCCGAGCCGAGTTCATGGCATGATCTTATATGATTGCTTTGTTTTTGTGTGATGCATGTATGCGTTGCATAGTTAGATCTAAACCGTTATGCAAAACTACATGCTAATTTTCGGAAAATACATGTATGTTTTACACTGATGTATTGGCGCATGTGAAAGTTTTGTTTTGTTAAAACTTAATTACTTGCGCGACTCACCTTAGATCTATATCTGCGCCTACTTTAAACCCTTAGACGGGTTGATAGGGTTGAAATCATCAGTTTTGTCTGGACCCAACAGTCTGATCAGACCATCTGACAGCCTAGATGGGTCGACCAGATGGCACCTGTGCGCAAGCACGAGGTGGCTATAGGTCGACTGCAGACAGGCGTGTAGCGATGTCTGGTTGAGACAACAAGTGAACGCTCTTGAGTTAGGCCCGGGGTTACACCCGCTTGCCAGAACTCATGGAGGTTGTTCAGCCCTTTGCGCATGCATGGTTGACCATTAGGTCAACTCAAGTCAGTTAGGACTTGGTGCATGCAAAGGCAGTGAATCGGACTAGACATGATGAGTGGATCCCTATTAATGTACCGTTGTAAGGTAGTAGGGCACATAAGGAAAATAAAATTGATGCCAATGGGTTTTCGAAAATTTTATTTTCTTATTGTTGGATCACATGATGATTGTATACCATGATGTGTGTTTATTTAATCTTATGTGGGCTGCCCATATTTAATGTGTGCTGTGCTGGGGCCTGTGTGCCTGGATTAATTGTAAATTATTTTTATTGTGATCTGCGCATCACATGTTAATTAATTTATACAATGTAATTGACCTGTGTGTCAATCTTGTCTAGATAGATTAAATTGTATTTTAATCAGACAAGAGCACAGAGCACACTTGGCAGAGGCGCATGCAGCAGTGGCTTGACCAGGTGGGAAGTCCAGGGTTCGACTCTGGGACAGGCGCATTTACCTGGTGGGCGCACCTGAGCTGCAGTGGGCGCTTGGGCCCTGGGTTGGGCCAGATGAGATGCAAAAGACCCATGAAGAGCTCAAGTGAAGACTTAAGTTAAAATTAAGGTCTTACCTAGGCTTAATGGGCTTTTACCACATAAGATCAGCATGCTTTCTATTTATTGTTTATATAATTAGAATTGCATGATTTAATCTTCTGCTATCACCATAGGGTTTGCATGATAGTTAAGAAGATAAAAGACCGTTAAAATCCAACGCTAAAATATCAAGCTCGTAAGCCTTCTGGCGCGAAACCTCACTGTTCTGACTATCGTTGGGGCCGTGTTGTACCCACTCAGTGGGCACGCCCATCTATCTTCAGACGGTGTGTGATTATACCTGTGTGTTACAGGGAAGGGATTTATCGCTTCTCGTTGCTCAGCATAGCACGTGGTGGTCCAGGGAGTAGGTCGGGTCAGCTTGACCATGTAGGCTACATATGTGGCGCATATGGTAGCTATATGGAGGCAGCCATCTGTGGGATCAGAGACTGTGTTGTACCAACTCAGTTGGCACAGTCTGCTGGATTGCCCAGATGAAGGGGAATCGCACGGGTTGGCGATTGGCAGGGATTGCCTACCAGAGATTAGTGCTTGTACTCTCTGTGCATCTTATCTCGCCTGAGCGGGACGCGGAGACCAAGTATGAAATCTGGATCCCATCTCACTAAAAGAGTTTTACTCTTTCGGGCTGTTTTGCTGGATTTTTTCAGCCAGATAAAATAGTGAGAAAAGAATCATTCTTAAGTCCTGAATTGATTCTCACATTGATACTGACCTTGCTGTTCTTGCATTGTTGTAGATTACTGCAGCAACGAACACCACGAATTTCAATGTGCGATCCCTACTGGAAAGGGAGAAGTTTGCTGGACCAAACTTCTCAGATTGGTACGGACACCTTAAGATTGTTCTTAAGGCAGAGAGGAAGCTGTATGTCCTCGAGACGGCTATACCGCCTCAACCCGCTGCGAACGCCGCAAGGGCGGTTTGGGATGCCTATGAGAAGCATGTCAATGATAGCATTGATGTCGCTTGCCTGATGCTTGCGTCTATGACGCCAGAGCTGCAGCGTCAGCATGAGGATCTATCTGCTATATAAATTATAGCAAACCTCAAGCTGCTGTATGCTGCACAGGCTAGGACTGAACGCTACAATTTGACTAAGCTTTTCTTTCAGAGCAAACTGGCTGAAGGAAGTCCAGTGGGAGCTCACGTACTCAAGATGATTGGGTACAAGGAGGCTCTAGAAAAACTGGGACATACCATCAATTAGGAGCTTGCTGTAGACATCATATTGCAGTCTCTCCCGACCTCTTTCGATCCGTTCATCATTAACTTTAATATGAACAAGATCGACTGTACACCGGCAGAGTTACTGAATATGCTCTTGACTACAGAGTTGACTCTAAAGGGAAAGCCTGTATCCTCTGTCTTAATGGTTCCTTCTAGGAACAAGAAGAAAGGGAAGAAAGGCAAAGCCCCTGTTAAGAGCTACAACAAGGCTCTGAAACAAAAGGTTAAGCGGTCGAAGGAATACAGATGTTTCCACTGTGGCCAGCTGGGTCACTGGAAAAAGGACTGTAAAGCGCTCCAAGGAGATAAGAAGGGAAGTTTTGCTTCTGGCTCAGGTATTTACGTGACTGAAGTCATGGTTTCTTCTTCCATATCATGGGTGTTGGACACTGCATGTGGAGTTCACATTTGTTCAAATATACAGGAACTCAAGAGAAGAAGACAGGTGGGACAGCATGAGGTGGACCTACGAGTTGGAAACGGGGCATGGGTTGCTGCTGTTGCTGTAGGCGTTTATTACATCTCATTACCATCTGGACTTGTATTGGAACTGGACAATTGTTATTTTGTACCAAGCATAACGAAAAATATTATCTCTATTCCTGCTCTTGTCAGGAAAGGGTTTTCCTTTGAATGCAATATTTCAAAGTGTATTATTTCTTTTGATAATATTGTTTATGCTACTGGGTCGATTAACAATGGGTTATTCATGTTGGACATGGAATGTTCTATACAACAAATTGATAACAAGAAAGCTAAGTATGCTAATAACAGCACCTTGCTATGGCATAGTCGTTTAGGTCAAATTAACAAGAAGCGCATTAAGCGGTTGCATGATAATGGACTGCTGGGATCATTCTCCTGTGAGGAGCTTGATACATGCAAAGCTTGTTTAATGGGTAAAATGACGAAGTCTCCTTTTTCTAATAAAGGTCAAAGGGCTTCAGGTTTACTTGACCTCATTCATAGTGATGTGTGTGGGCCATTTAGTAAACATGCCAGAGGTGGCTATTCGTACTTCATTACCTTTACTGATGATTTCAGTAGGTATGGTTATGTCTATCTAATGAGACATAAAAGTGAATCTTTTGACAAGTTCAAAGAGTTAAAAAATGAAGTACAAAATCAGCTAGGCCGAAATATCAAGGCACTTCGTTCAGATCGAGGTGGATAATACTTGAGTCGAGAGTTTACTGACTATATGAAGGAGTGTGGGATTATCTCACAGCTCACTCCGCCAGGAACACCGCAATGGAATGGTGTGTCCGAGAGGAGGAACAGAACCTTACTGGATATGATTCGTTCTATGATGAGTCAGGCTACTCTACCTTACTCCTTTTGGGGATTTGCACTGGAAACAGCTGCAAAGGTACTAAACCGAGTGCCATCCAAGGCAGTTTCAAAGACGCCATATGAGTTATGGTATGGGAAACAGCCAAGCTTGACGTTTATCAAGATCTGGGGTTGCGAGGCTTATGTCAAAAAGCTCGCCTCTGGGAAACTAGAGAGCAGATCTGAGAAATGTATCTTTGTAGGTTACCCTAAGGAAACTAAGGGTTATTATTTCTACGATCCCAAAGAGAACAAGGTGTTTGTTGCTCGGACGGCTATTTTTCTTGAGAAGGAATTTCTTCTGCAAGAGGCCAGTGGGAGAGAAATAAAGCTGGATGAGAATCCAGAAGAAGGACAAAGTAGTCAAGCACAGTTGGATGAGCCTGAGCCAGTAGATCAGGTTACTGAACAACCTGAGGCTCAGATATCACGTGAACCGCGAAGATCGGGAAGGATCCGTCGACAGCCTGAGCGCTATGACGGAATCTACATCATTGATGATGAACCCCTCACTTATGCGGATGCGGTCAGTGGACCGGAATCAGCGAGATGGCTTGAAGCTATGCGAGCCGAGGTGGACTCCATGTCAGATAACCAAGTCTGGGATTTGGTTGATCCGCCTCCGGGAGTAATCCCTATAGGCTGTAAGTGGATCTTCAAGAAGAAGATTGACATGGATGGTAACGTGCTTACCTATAAAGGCAGGCTAGTTGCAAAAGGTTTCAAACAAATCTACGGGATAGATTATGATGAAACTTTCTCTCCTATAGCTATGTTTAAGTCTATTCGGATTATTCTCGCGATAGCAGCATATTATGATTATGAGATCTGGCAGATGGATGTGAAGACTGCTTTCCTTAATGGAAAATTGGATGAGGATGTGTATATGACACAACCTGAAGGTTTCACTAATCCATCAGATCGTCATAAAATATGCAAGTTAAGGAAGTCCATTTATGGACTTAAGCAAGCATCAAGAAGCTGGAATATTCGTTTTGATGAATCAATCTGTGAGTTTGGTTTCATCAAGAATGAAGATGACCCGTGTGTATATAAGAGGTTTAGTGGGAGCGTAATCACTTTCCTAGTCCTCTACGTCGATGATATCTTAATCATTGGAAACGATATTCCTGAACTGCATGCGGTTAAGGCATGGTTAAGAAAATGTTTCCAGATGAAAGATTTAGGAGAAGCAGCCTATGTATTAGGTGTGAAGATCTACAGAGATAGATCTAAGAGGCTTCACGGGCTGTGCCAGAGTACTTACATCGATAAAGTCCTGGAGAGATTCCATTTAGAAAATTCTAAAAGAGGATATCTTCCAGTCAGACATGGTCTGAATCTTTCAAAGAGTCAGTGTCCACAAACACAGACTGAGAAAGATGAAATGGACAATACCCCTTATGCTTCGGCTATTGGGTCCATTATGTATGCGATGTTGTGTACTCGCCCAGACGTCGCTTACGGGTTAAGCGTGACCAGTCGGTTCCAAAGTAATCCAGGTCAGGCGCAAGGGATTGCAGTCAAGAACATTTTGAAATATCTGCGGAGGACCAAAGATATGTTCTTGGTGTATGGTGGTCAGGAAGAACTCAGTATTGAAGGATATACTGACGCTTCGTTCCAATCTGACCAGGATGATTTCCGATCGCAATCAGGCTATGTTTTTAGCTTGAATGGAGGTGCAGTGGTGTGGAAAAGTTTCAAACAATCTATTGTTGCTGATTCCACAACAGAAGCCGAGTATGTTGCAGCCTCGGAAGCATCTAAGGAGGCAGTGGGGATTCGTAAGTTCATTCAGGAACTTGGTGTTGTTCCTTCGAGTGCAGATCCATTGGTTATCTTCTGTGATAACACTGGAGCAATAGCACAGGCAAAGGAACCACGGTCGCACCAGAAGTCCAAGCACATACAGAGACGGTTTCACTTGATCCGGGAGATCATTGATCGTGGCGAGATCAATGTCTGCAAGGTTCATATAGATGACAATCTGGCTGACCCGCTTACAAAGCCTCTGGCGCAGCAGAAGCATGAGAAGCACTGTAATAATATGGGTTTGAGATTTCTCAACCATTAGATTAAGTGCAAGTGGGAGATTGTTGGGGTATGCCCTTAAGGCTAATGTTTGAGGCCTTGGGATTATATCAGTATCATGTATAAACTCTATGTTTATAAAGGCAATGGTTGTTATTCAGGTTGTTACATTATCTGCTGCAATATGTATACTTCTGAATAATGTCTCATTGCTGTTCAGCTTGGCTAACATGCAGTTTTGTCCTTAGTCGAGATATCTTGGTGAACATGAGACAGCCTTGATATGATTGAGACTAATATGTGTTCTAATCTTATAGGATGCTTTGAGCATGGAATAAGATGTAGACTCATGGGTACATTGGATGTACTGGACAGACCCTACATAGGATGTTCAATTGCTTGTCACAATGTGAATAATCCTTGTATGCAAACAAGTGGCATATTTCCTTTGACTTGAGATCACTTGTGTTTCTAAATGATGATTGGCATTGTTTTGAGATAGTTCGATATCATTTGAAACATAATGGTTATAGACTATCTTGGATAATGAGCATGAGTCATGTTAGGGCACTAGTGATAGATATAGGATTGCCGTCTCCTAGTTTGGAGTGTGATGTTCTAATGGGGCCCCCCTTGGATGAGATGATTGAGAAAGTGTATGGCCATACCCAGATGACTATGTTCATCTGATCTAATCATTCTCATTGTATTGGAGTTACAGGCTTGACACGCTTGTCCAATAAGAACATCCAGTGGCAAAGGAAACATGTATGCCTAGTGAGTTGAATTCACACTTGTGCTATAGTTTGGGTGTAGTCTTGGAAGACTCTTTCCTTTATATCGGGAGACAGTGATGTGTTGCTAGATACCCCTCACTGATCGTGATAACGTAAGTTATCGTTACCGACATTTGAAGGAAACCCTTAGGGTCGCACAATTTGATGATATGGCTTACTTATGTCAGATCGTGTGGACTGAATTGTTTTGGTTCAGTTTAAAGGAGTTTAAACTCTGATTGTAAGTGAGATCTGGTCTGATCATGTTTGATTGATTAGGGCTTGAGATCGGTAAGCTTCGATCGAGAGGTTGGATGCTAAATCGGTGAGATCAAGAGCATCAAGAGATGAACGGTTAGATCTTGAACCATTTGGTTTGATGAGATCTGAATCAATGCTGGTTTGATTTGGTCTTTGAACCAAATTGAAAGGAACCGAATTGGTTTGAACCGGTTCACATGTGTGAACGCATGGTTCAAGTTGAAAGCGTTTTTTGTCGGTTATGAGATCATGGGCGCATGGCTTCTATTTTTGGAAAGTCATGAAGGCCACTTCCTCTCGACGCCAAAAACGCCCAAAAACGTTTTGCCTCTTCTCTCTCGACTCACTCTCTCGTGTGGTGACTTCTTCACGCTTAGAGAGAATTCCGAAAAAGGAGAAGAGAACAAGGCATACCATTCGGCAAGCAAGAGATCATCTAAAACTCTCCTTCACGCGACTAGGACACTTGGAGATCCTTGCTAGCACAAGGAGCGACAAGGAGGAAGCCCTCTTCATCTTGTGTGCGCATGCTTTGTAGGAGAGCCACATCGCCCTCTTGATTCCAAGTCGCCATCTAAGACATGGCATTGGTATGATTTCTTCTTAAGATCAATACAATTGTTAAAGTTAATCATATGATCCTGCTACATGCGATCCTAGGAAACCCTAGATTCCGCCCATGCAAGTTTCTTATATGCGCATGATTAGGGTTTTTCCCCCTTCATAGGGGACTTTCATATACACCTACAATCTCCCACTTGTACTTAGACCAAGTTGTTGAGAAATCTCAACCCTATATCCCTGGCATGACCATCATGCTTTTGCTGCGCCAAAGCCTTGGTCGATGGGTCTGCTATTATCGGTGTCAACTCTACTAATCTTGACATCACCTCGGTCAATGATCTCTCTGATCAGGTAAAATCTCCTGGGTATGTGTTTGGACTTTTGATGAGACCGACCTATACAATCGCTCCATTGTTATAACAATAGAGCTCAATCGGATCCACAGGAGTTGGAACCACCTGAAGCACATAAATGAACTTCCTGATCCAAATGGCTTATTTGGCTGCCTCAGAAGGCAGCGACATACTCAGCCTTGGTTGTAGAATCTGCTATGGTGGATTGCTTGAAGCTTTTCCAGCATACGGCGCCTCCATTCAACTTGAACACATAGGAGTGATTCAATGTGCCAAGAGAGGATTTGCCCCTTCCCTACGGGGAAGCTTGATGTCTATGACACCCCTATATGGATGCATGATTGAAAGTGTATGGTCATACCCTGGTGATAATTTGATTTAGTCATGACCATTTTATTGGGTTAAACAAGTGTGATACATTTGTCCAATTTGGACATCAGCATGGCAAAAGGATAAATGCATACTTATACCTTGTCGCAGTTTTAGGGGATGTCGATGACAACTCCATTCTAATGACTTGGGTAGCAATGATGTACTACTAGGTGCCACTCATTGCTTGTGATGATTTAGTTATCTCTGCCAATGTCTATAGAGCCTATAGGGTCGCACACCTAGACACTCGAGTACTCATACTGAACGAATAGCCTAGATCAAGTTATTTTATAGATTTGGTTCTGTTTGGGAGTCCAATGCATCTTGGATGCATCCGATGAGGTTGAGATGATTATATAGAGGTTAGTTGCGTTTCGACCTTTAGGTGACCTCGGTTGACCTTGGTGGACTTTTGGGTGACCTTGATATACTGGGTTTAGTCGAAGGTTCTGAAAGTCCCCTTCAAGGGGGAGCGCAAGGGGGTGAAACCCTAAAGGGGGGGGGGTGTGCATGAAATATTTCTAGGGTTTCATGTAGATCGATTGCATGAACATATATATGATTAACTTTGATATTATTTCAAAGATCAAGTTAAGATCCTTTACCATAGCCATGAAGAAGGAGGCGACTTGGAAGAAGAGAACAAAGTTGATCTCCTCCAAATGGCGCGCACACAAGAAGACAATTGCTACTCCCTTCACGCCTTTGTGCTAGCAAAAGCTTCAAGGGGTCTTGTCGTATGAAGGAGATGATCGAGATCTCTTTGCTTGGCCGAATGCTTCTTCTTCAAAGCCTCTCTTCCTTGTCAACTTCCTCTACACGAGAGTGCAAGTTTTCCACACGAGAAGAGGGGAACGTATTTGCGTTTTGGCGTTGAGAGGAATCGGCATTCAAGACATTCCAAAAATGGAACATCATTAAGCCATGCGCTCATGCCAACCCAAAAACGCATACTAGCATTGAACCAAGCGTTCACCTTTGTGAACCGGTTCAAGCCAAAACGTCCCAATCGAATTTGGTTCATAACCCAAATCAAAATAGCCCAAGCCATTTGGTCTAGACCATAGTAAACCCTAAGGTTCCAGATCTAACCGTTCATCTCTTTGATGCTCCTGATCTTACCGATCTAGCATCATCTCTCTCGATCGAAGCTTACCGATCTCAAGCCCTAATCAATCAAACATGATCAGACCAGATCTCACTTACAATCATAGTCTAAACTCCTTTAAACTGAACCCAAACAATTCAGTCCACACGATCTGACTTAAGTAAGCCATATCATCAAATTGTGCGACCCTGAGGGTTTCCTTTAAATGTCGGTAACGATAACTTACGTTATCACGATCAGTGAGGGGTATCTAGCAACACATCACTGTCTCCCGATATAAAGGAAAGAGTCTTCCAAGACTACTCCCAAACCATAGCACAAGTGTGAATCCACTTCACTAGGCATACATGTTTCCTTTGCCACTGGATGTTCTTATTGGACAAGCATGTCAAGCTTGTAACTCCAATATGATGAGCATGATTAGACCAGATGAACATAGTCACCTGGGTATGGCCATACACTTTCTCAATCATCTCATTTAGGGGGGGCCCCTTTAGAACATCACACTCCTTAAACAAGGAAACGGCAATCCTATATCTATCACTAGTGTCCTAACCTGACTTATGATCATTATCCAAGATAGTCTATAACCATTATATTTCAAATGATATTGAACTACCTCAAAACAATCACAATCATCATTTAGAAACACAAGTGATCTCAAGTCAGAGGACATGTGCCACTAGATGCAAACAAGGATTATTCACATTGTGACAAGCAATTGAATATCCTAGTAGGGTCTGTCCAGTACATCCAATGTACCCATGAGTCTACATCTTATTCCATGCTCGAAGCATCCTATAAGATTAGTACACATATTAGTCTCAATCATATCAAGGCTGTCTCATGTTCACCAAGATATCTCGACTAAGGACATTACAGCATGTCAGCCTAGCTGAACAGCATTGAGACATCATTCAGAAGTACACTTATTGCAGCAGACAATGTAACATACTGAATGACAACCATTGCCTTTATAAACATAAGAGTTTATACATGATACTGTTACAATCCCAAGGCCTCAAACATTAGCCTTAAGGGCATATCCCAACAATCTCCCACTTGCACTTAATCTAATGGTTGAGAAATCTCAAACCCATATTATTACAGTGCTTCTCATGCTTCTGCTGCGCCAGAGGCTTGGTAAGCGGGTCAGCCAGATTGTCGTCTGTATGAACCTTGCATATTTTGATCTCGCCTCGATCAATGATCTCCCGGATCAAATGAAATCGTCTCTGTATGTGCTTGGACTTCTGGTGCGACCGTGGTTCCTTTGCTTGTGCTATAGCTCCAGTGTTATCACAGAAGATAACCAAAGGATCTGCACTCGAAGGAACAACACCAAGTTCCTGAATGAACTTACGAATCCACACTGCCTCCTTGGATGCTTCCGAGGCTGCAACATACTCGGCTTCTGTTGTGGAATCAGCAACAGTTGACTGTTTGAAACTTTTCCACACCACTGCTCCACCATTCAAGCTAAAATCATAGCCTGATTGCGATCGGAAATCATCCTGGTCCGACTGGAACGAAGCGTCAGTATATCCTTCAACACTGAGTTCTTCCTGACCACCATATATCAAGAACATATCTTTGGTCCTCCGCAGATATTTCAAAATGTTCTTGACCGCAATCCAGTGTGCCTGACCTGGATTACTTTGGAATCGACTGGTCACGCTTAACCCGTAAGCGACGTCAGGGCGAGTACACAACATCGCATACATAATGGATCCAATAGCTGAAGCATAAGGCGTATTGTCCATTTCATCTTTCTCAGTCTGTGTTTGTGGACACTGACTCTTTGAAAGATTCAGACCATGTCTGACTGGAAGATATCCTCTTTTAGAATTCTCTAAATGGAATCTCTCCAGGACTTTATCGATGTAAGTACTCTGGCACAGCCCGAGAAGCCTCTTAGATCTATCCCTGTAGATCTTCACACCTAATACATAGGCTGCTTCTCCTAAATCTTTCATCTGGAAACATTTCCTTAGCTATGCTTTAACAGCATGCATTTCAGGAATATCGTTTCCAATGATTAAGATATCATCGACGTAGAGGACTAGGAAAGTAATCACGCTCCCACTAAACCTCTTATATACACACGGGTCATCTTCGTTCTGGATGAACCCAAACTCAGAGATTGATTCATCAAAACGAATATTCCAGCTTCTTGATGCTTGTTTAAGTCCATAAATGGACTTCTTTAACTTGCATATTTTATGACGATCTGATGGATTAGTGAAACCTTCAGGTTGTGTCATACACATCCTCATCTAGTTTTCCATTAAGGAAAGCCGTCTTCACATCCATCTGCCAGATCTCATAATCGTAATATGCTGCTATTGCGAAAAGAATCCGAAAAGACTTGAACATGGCTACAGGAGAGAAAGTTTCATCATAATCTATCCCGTAAATTCGTTTGAAACCTTTCGCAACTAGCCTGCCTTTATAGGTAACCACGTTACCATCCATGTCAATCTTCTTCTTGAAGATCCATTTACAGCCTATAGGGATTACTCCCGGAAGCGGATCAACCAAATCCCAGACTTGGTTATCTGACATGGAGTCCATCTAGGCTCGCATAGCTTCAAGCCATCTAGCTGACTCCGGTCCACTGACCGCATCCGCATAAGTGAGGGGTTCATCATTATCAATGATGTAGACTCCGTCATAGCGCTCAGGCTGACGACGGATCCTTCCCGATCTTCGCGGTTCCCGTGATATCTGAGCCTCAGGCTGTTCAGTAACCTGTTCTACCGGCTTAGGCTCATCCAACTGTGCTTGACTACTTTGTCCTTCCTCTGGATTCTCATTCAGCTTTATTTCTCTCCCACTGGCCTCTTGCAGAAGAAACTCCTTCTCAAGAAAAATGGCCGTCCGAGCAACAAATACCTTGTTCTCTTTGGGATCGTAGAAATAATAACCCTTAGTTTCCTTAAGGTAACCGACAAAGATGCATTTCTCAGATCTGCTCTCCAGTTTCCCAGACGCGAGCTTTTTGACATAAGCCTCGCAACCCCAGATCTTAATAAATGTCAAGCTAGGCTGTTTCCCATACCATAACTCATATGGTGTCTTTGAAACGGCCTTGGATGGCACTCGGTTTAGTACCTTTGCAGCTGTTTCCAGTGCAAATCCCCAAAAGGAGTAAGGTAGAGTAGCCTGACTCATCATAGAACGAACCATATCAAGTAACGTTCTATTTCTCCTCTCGGACACACCATTCCATTGCGGTGTTCCTGGTGGAGTGAGCTGTGAGATAATCCCACACTCCTTCAGATAGTCAGTAAACTCATGACTCAAGTATTCTCCACCTCGATCAGAACAAAGTGCCTTGATATTTCGGCCTAGCTGATTTTGTACTTCATTCTTGAACTCTTTGAACTTGTCAAAAGATTCACTCTTATGTCTCATCAGATAGACATACCCATATCTACTGAAATCATCAGTAAATGTAATGAAGTACTGATAGCCACCTCTGGCATGTTTACTAAATGGCCCACACACATCACTGTGTATAAGGTCAAGTAAACCTGAAGCCCTTTGACCTTTGTTAGGAAAAGGAGACTTCGTCATTTTACCCATTAAACAAGCTTTGCATGTATCAATCTCCTCATAGGAGAATGATCCCAGCAGTCCATGATCATGCAACCGCTTAATGCGCTTCTTGTTAATATGGCCTAAACGACTATGCCATAACAAGGTGCTGTCATCAGCATACTTGGCTTTCTTATTATCAATGTTTTGTATAGAATATTCCATGTCCAACATGAATAACCCATTGTTAATTGAACCAGTAGCATAAACAATATTATCAAGAGTAAGATAACACTTTGAAATCTTGCATTCAAAGGAAAACCCTTTCCTGACAAGAGCAGGAATAGAGATAATATTTTTAGTAATACTGGGTACAAAGTAACAATTGTTTAATTCTAATACAATGCCAGATGGTAATGAGATGTAATAATCCCCTACAGCAACAGCAGCAACCCGTGCCCCGTTTCCAACTCGTAGGTCCACCTCATGCTGTCCCACCTGTCTTCTTCTCTTGAGTTCCTGTACATTTGAACAAATGTGAACTCCACATGCAGTGTCCAACACCCATGAAATAGAAGAAGAGGATATCATGATTTCAGTCACAAATATACCTAAGCCAGAAGCGATGCTTCCCTTCTTGTCTCCTTGGAGCGCTTTACAGTCCTTTTTCCAGTGACCTAGCTGGCCACAGTGGAAACACCTGTTGTCCTTCGACCGCTTCACCTTTTGTTTCAGAGCCTTACTGTAGTTCTTGACAGGGGCTTTGCCCTTCTTCCCCTTCTTCTTGTTCCTGGAAGGAACCATTAAGACAGAGGTTGAAGGCTTTCCCTTCAGAGTTTCCTCAGTAGTCAAGAACATATTCAGCAGCTCTGCCGGAGTACAATCGATTTTGTTCATATTAAAGTTAATAATGAACGCATCGAAAGAAGGCGGGAGAGACTGCAGAATAATGTCTACAGCAAGCTCCTGATTGATGGTATGCCCCAGTTGAAGAGTCCCCTTCAAGGGGGAGCGCAAGCGGATAAAAACCCCTTTCAAGAGGGGGGCGCAAAACCCTAATACATGCACATAGAACACTTTTGCATGGGCGGAAATTAGGGCATTAAGAATCGGTTGCATGATATATATGATCAACTACAAAAGATTGAAATCATGAAACGAGATTCATACCATTGCCATCATATGGATGGTATCTTGGAAGCAAAGACCGAAAGGGATCTTCTCCCTAGTCGACGCACACAAGGTGATGTGCTTACTCCTTGGAGATCCTTGTGCTAGCAAGGTTCTTCAAGGGCCTTTTCGTATGGAAAGGGAAGGAGAGCCGATCTCTAGACTTGCCGAACTTCTCTCCAAGACTTCTTCTCGTCCACACCAAGATGTCGTCAAGCGAGAGTGAGGAGCAAAAGAGTGAATCCAACGCTTAGCCAACCGAACATGCATTACTCTTTTGGACTTTCCAAAATTAGCATGCGCAAATGTTTATGCATTTAAGCGTTCAAGCGTTTGAGCGTTCACATGAAGTGAACCAAACGCTTATCTCACTCTAATTGAACCAAGCGCTCAACCATGAGCCGGTTCACAAGTGTATGGTTCAATGACCAAACCGAAATCAGCCCAAGCTTTTAGTCCAGATCAAAATAAACCCTAAGGTTCTAGATCTGACCATTCACCTCTTGATGTTCCTGATCTTTCCGATCTAACATCAACACTCTCGATCGAAGCTTACCGATCTCAAGCCCTAATCAATCAAACATGATCAGACCAGATCTCACTTATAATCAGAGTTTAAATCCCTTTAAACTGAACCAAAACAATTCAGTCCACACGATCTGACTTAAGTAAGCCATATCATCAAATTGTGCGACCCTAAGGGTTTCCTTTAAATGTCGGTAACGATAACTCACGTTATCACAATCAGTGAGGGGTATCTAGCAACACATCACTGTCTCCCGATATAAAGGAAAGAGCCTTCCAAGACTCCACCCAAACCACAGCACAAGTGTGAATCATTTCACAAGGCATACATGTTTCCTTTGCCACTGGATGTTCTTATTGGACAAGCATGTCAAGCTTGTAACTCCAATATGATGAGCATGATTAGACCAGATGAACACAGTCACCTGGGTATGGCCATACACTTTCTCAATCATCTCATCCAGGGGGCCCCTTTAGAACATCACACTCCTTAAACAAGGAGACGACAATCCTTTATCTATCACTAGTATCCGAACCTGACTCATGATCATTATCCAAGATAGTCTATAACCATTATCTTTCAAATGATATTGAACTACCTCAAAATAATGACATTCATCATTTAGAAACACAAGTGATCTCAAGTCAAAGGACATGTACCACTTGATGCAAACAAGGATTATTCACATTGTGACAAGCAATGGAATATCCCAGTAGGGTCTGTCCAGTACATCCAATGTACCCATGATTCTACATCTTATTCCATGCTCGAAGCATCCTATAAGATTAGAACACATATTAGTCTCAAGCATATCAAGGCTGTCTCAAGTTCACCAAGATATCTCGACTAAGGACTTTATAGCATGTCAGCCTAGCTGAACAGCTTTGAGACATTATTCAGTAGTACACTTATTACTGCAGACAAGGTAACAACCTGAATAATAACCATGCCTTTATAAACACAAAAGTTTATTACATGATACTGATACAATCCCAAAGGCCTCAAACATTAGCCTTAAGGGCATACCCCAACAATCTCCCACTTGCACTTAATCTAATGGTTGAGAAATCTCAAACCCATATTATTACAGTGCTTCTCATGCTTCTGCTGCGCCAGAGGCTTGGTAAGCGGGTCTGCCAGATTGTCATCTGTATGAACCTTGCATATTTTGATCTCGCCACGATCAATGATCTCCCGGATCAAGTGAAACCGTCTCTGTATGTGCTTGGACTTCTGGTGCGACCGTGGTTCCTTTGCTTGTGCGATTGCTCCAGTGTTGTCACAGAAGATAACCAAAGGATCGACACTCGAAGGAACAACACCAAGTTCTCTCACGAACTTACGAATCCACACTGCCTCCTTGGATGCTTCCGAGGCTGCAACATACTCGGCTTCTGTTGTGGAATCAGCAACAGTTGACTGTTTGAAACTCTTCCACACCACTGCTCCACCATTCAAGCTAAAAACATAGCCTGATTGCGATCGGAAATCATCCTGGTCCGACTGGAACGAAGCGTCAGTATATCCTTCTATACTGAGTTCTTCCTGACCACCATATATCAAGAACATATCTTTGGTCCTCCGCAGATATTTTAAAATGTTCTTGACTGCAATCCAGTGCGCCATACCTGGATTACTTTGGAACCGACTGGTCACGCTTAACCCGTAAGCGACGTCTGGGCGAGTACACAACATCGCATACATGATGGACCCAATAGCCGAAGCATAAGGCGTATTGTCCATTTCATCTTTCTCAGTCTGTGTTTGTGGACACTGACTCTTCGAAAGATTCAGACCATGTCTGACTGGAAGATATCCTCTTTTAGAATTCTCTAAATGAAATCTTTCCAGGACTTTATCGATGTAAGTACTCTGGCACAACCCGAGAAGCCTCTTAGATCTATCCCTGTAGATCTTCACACCTAATACATAGGCTGCTTCTCCTAGATCTTTCATCTGGAAGCATTTCCTTAGCCATGCTTTAACAGCATGCATTTCAGGAATATCGTTTCCAATGATTAAGGTATCATCGACGTAGAGGATTAAGAATGTAATCACGCTCCCACTAAACCTCTTATATACACACGGGTCATCTTCGTTCTTGATGAAACCAAACTCAGAGATTGATTCATCAAAACGAATATTCCAGCTTCTAGATGCTTGTTTCAGTCCATAAATGGACTTCTTTAACTTGCATATTTTATGACGATCTGTTGGATTAGTGAAACCTTCAGGTTGTGTCATATACACATCCTGATCCAGATTTCCATTAAGGAAAGCTGTTTTCACATCCATCTGCCAGATCTCATAATCGTAATATGCAGCTATCGCGAAAAGAATCCGAATAGACTTAAACATGGCTACAGGTGAGAAAGTTTCATCATAATCTATCCCGTAGATTTGTTTGAAACCTTTCGCAACTAGCCTGCCTTTATAGGTAACCACGTTACCATCCATGTCAATCTTCTTCTTGAAGATCCATTTACAGCCTATAGGGATTACTCCCGGAGGCGGATCAACCAAATCCCAGACTTGGTTATCTGACATGGAGTCCATCTCGGCTCGCATAGCTTCAAGCCATCTAGCTGAGTTCGGTCCACTGACCGCATCCGCATAAGTAAGGGGTTCATCATTATCAATGATGTAGACTCCGTCATAGCGCTCAGGCAGTCGATGAATCCTTCCCGATCTTCGCGGTTCCCGTGATATCTGAGCCTCAGGTTGTTTAGTAACCTGTTCTTCCGGCTCAGGCTCATCCAACTGTGCTTGACTGCTTTGTCCTTCCTCTGGATTCTCATCCAGCCTTATTTCTCTCCCACTGGCCTCTTTTAGAAGAAACTCCTTCTCAAGAAATATGGCCGTCCGAGCAACAAATACTTTGTTCTCTTTGGGATCGTAGAAATAATAACCCTTAGTTTCCTTAGGGTAACCGACAAATATACATTTCTCAGATCTGCTCTCCAGTTTCCCAGAGGCGAGCTTTTTGACATAAGCCTCGCAACCCCAGATCCTGATAAATGTCAAGCTTGGCTGTTTCCCATACCATAACTCATATGGCGTTTTAGAAACTGCCTTGGATGGCACTCGGTTTAGTACCTTTACAGCTGTTTCCAGTGCAAAACCCCAAAAGGAGTAAGGAAGAGTAGCCTGACTCATCATAGAACGAACCATATCAAGTAACGTTCTATTTCTCCTCTCGGACACACCATTCCATTGCGGTGTTCCTGGCGGAGTGAGCTGTGAGATAATCCCACACTCCTTCAGATAGTCAGTAAACGCATGACTTAGGTATTCTCCACCTCGATCAGAGCGAAGTGCCTTGATATTTCGGCCTAACTGATTTTGTACTTCATATTTGAACTCTTTGAA
Organism: Costus lasius; assembly: GCA_027563935.2. Lineage (NCBI taxonomy): Eukaryota > Viridiplantae > Streptophyta > Magnoliopsida > Zingiberales > Costaceae > Costus > Costus lasius. The sequence goes on from CM050452.1 coordinate 52,711,452, forward strand.
CTTGTCAAAAGATTCACTTTTATGTCTCATTAAATAGACATACCCATACCTACTGAAATCATCAGTAAAGGTAATGAAGTACTGATAGCCACCTCTGGCATGTTTACTAAATGGCCCACACACATCACTGTGTATAAGGTCAAGTAAACCTGAAGCCCTTTGACCTTTATTAGGAAAAGGTGACTTCGTCATTTTACCCATTAAACAAGCTTTGCATGTATCAATCTCCTCATAGGAGAATGATCCCAGCAGTCCATGATCATGCAACCGCTTAATGCGCTTCTCGTTAATATGGCCTAAACGACTATGCCATAGCAAGGTGCTGTCATCAGCATACTTGGCTTTCTTATTATCAATGTTTTGTATAGAATATTCCATGTCCAACATGAATAACCCATTGTTAATTGAACCAGTAGCATACACAATATTATCTAGAGAAAGTACACACTTTGAAATCTTGCATTCAAAGGAAAAACCCTTCCTGACAAGAGCAGGAATGGAGATAATATTCTTGGTAATACTGGGTACAAAATAACAATTGTTTAATTCTAATACAATGCCAGATGGTAAAGAAATGAAATAGTCTCCTACAGCAACAGCAGCAACCCGTGCCCCGTTTCCAACGCGTAGGTCTACCTCATGCTGTCCCACCTGTCTTCTTCTCCTGAGTTCCTGTACATTTGAACAAATGTGAACTCCACATGCGGTGTCCAACACCCATGAAATAGAAGAAGATGAAACCATGACTTCCGTCACGTATATACCTGAGCCAGAAGCGATGCTTCCCCTCTTATCTCCTTGGAGCGCTTTACAGTCCTTTTTCCAGTGACCCAGCTGGCCACAGTGGAAACACCTGTTGTCCTTCGACCGCTTCACCTTCTGTTTCAGAGCCTTGCTGTAGCTCCTGACTGGGGCCTTGCCCTTCTTCCCCTTCTTCTTGTTCCTGGAAGGAATCATTAAGACAGAGGTTGAAGGCTTTCCCTTTAGAGTTTCCTCAGTAGTCAAGAGCATATTCAGCAGCTCTGCCGGAGTACAATCGATTTTGTTCATATTAAAGTTAATAATGAACGCATCGAAAGAGGGCGGGAGAGACTGCAGAATTATGTCTACAGCAAGCTCCTGGTTGATGGTATGCCCCAGTTTCTCCAGAGCTTCCTTGTGCCCATTCATCTTGAGCACGTGAGCTCCCACTGGGCTCCCTTCAGCCAGTTTGCTCTGAAAGAAGAGCTTTGTCAGATTATAGCGTTCTGTCCTCGCCTATGCAGCATACAGCATCTTGAGGTTCGCTATAATCTCTATAGCCGACATATCCTCATGCTGACGCTGCAGCGGTGGTGTAACATCCCACATTCTTAACCCCAAACAAATGGCACAATTCACAAATGATACAGGATGTTTCATATAAGATCGATCATATGCTAGGTAAAACCGAGTTCAAGAAAACACGATCTGAAAAATTTCCATAAATCCATACACACAAATTCACAAAACTCAAATCTCATAAGGGTACCTGCCACCACGCAATCCTTGCACTAGACATATGCAAGGCAACAGTTATATCAAAACCGATTCAAATTCATAAAATCCATAAAGGTACCTGCCACCAGGCAATACTTGCACTAGACATATGCAAGTTACAGGGTATATCAAAACCGATTGCACAGAATATACAACAAGCCGAAATTCAAAACAAAATCACAAAATCGATTTTATAAACTCATACCAAACACCGAAACCAGGCTGAAGCCCGCGGTGACACAAAAATCAAACTCATAAGACTGCCATAACTGGCAGCATACTTCACATAGTTCACATAGTCTCATGATTCACATAGTTCATATAGTTTATGTTAAGGCCACAACCGGCCCCAAGAATTAAGCATATAAATTCTTAAAACAGCAAACAGCATAATTATCCACGCCAATGCACTCAAGACATGCGCCCCTGCTCTATGCCTGAAAATAGTGAGGGGTGAGCTACACAGCCCAGTGAGTGGATAGTCTAAATCGACCATCCATAACATACATTCAAAAATATAGGCAGATTATTTTTAAAAATATTTAACAGAACATTACGTCAACATATAACAAAATAAAGAAACAGAAGTCATATAGACAGTTAAATGTACACACTAGCATATAACAAATTCAGGTTCTAGAGTTTTACTCTAACCCAATTAAACACATATATTCTAAACCAACTAAACACACCATACTTAATTAACCTAGTTGTCCAGCATATTCAGTAGTGACCAATATGGTCTAACCCGGCTTGGCCAAAGCACTGGGAGCTGCAAAATCTCATGCAACACATAAACATGGATAGTGAGTAGAATCAAGAGGTGGCCCCCGTCAGGTCACGACGTGGCACTTTGCTCTATCACCCCATAACACATCAGAGTGATGACATCAAGAGGTGGCCCCTGTCTGATCAAGACATGGCACTTTGCGTCTTATATCACCCCGTCACATAAAAGAGTAATGACATCAAGAGGTGGCCCCTGTCTGATCAAGACATGGCACTTTGCGTCTTATATTACCCCATCACATAAAAGAGTAATGACATCAAGAGGTGGCCCCTGTCTGACCAAGACATGGCACTTTGCGTCAAAACCCGTTCTCCCAAAAGGTTCCTACTGGACAACAGACATATCTTATTTCATATTTCACAAAGGTGAACATATTTCACAAAGGTGGACTCCTAAGTGTCAACTAGACTCTAGGATAGTCATCACAAAAATCATATCGGGCAGGCATCAACCCCCATCACAATAATCATAATAGGCAGGCTGAACATCAACCTCCTCACATATCACAATACAGGGCTGAAATTCAAACCCTTAACATAACACATAAGGACTATCCCCTTGAGTTCATAGTTACACCTAGCCTTAGTCCTAACCATCACATAATCACATAATTTTCCAAATTCACATAATCACACATATTGTTCAAAATTCACAAGATCACACATAATGTTCAAAATTCACATGATCACACATATTGTTCAAAATTATATAACACAACACATAATATTTTATATTCGAATATCACCGAATATAGTGTAGTCCTTAAATTTCATGCTGATTAGTTTAATCAAACCTTGCTATGTTGTCACTCAAGTTTCTCAAATACAGATACTTAGCCATAAATATAACACCATAATTATTTAACATATTACACACACCAAGAAACAGTCATATCAAGCATCCATGAAATCAACTTAAAATTTAAAACAAGTATTCATATAAATTACTTTACAATTTACCACATGTAACATATTAACTACAAACACCAAAATTCGGTTTTCATAGACAATTATCAAGGTCATCAAGGTTTCGTTTTTCATGTTAACTACAAACATCAATTTCGGTTTTCATAAACAATTATCAAGAACATCAAGATTTCGGTTTTCATGTTAACTACAAACATCATTGATTTAATGTTACCAAAATTGATTTCGGTTTAACTATAATTAACAAGAATTTCATACCCAAAATTCAATGATTTAATGCTACCAAAATTCCTATAAAAATACCTTAAATTTCATACAAATTTTCGGTTAAATAATCATCATATAATCACCTTTGAAAAATTCGGTTTTCATGATATAATCAACCTTACAAAATTCGGTTTTCATCATATAATCAACTTTACAAAATTCGGTTTTAGCATGGTAAGATTTCCAACAAGCGAATATATCATCTAACTCATCAATTAACACAAACAAATAGATAGAAATCAATTAGACAACCCACTCACCTTGAACCGAGAACACAAGGTGAAAAACCCTTCCAAAAATTCGTCTAAGGCTTTGAAAGATGCTACCAAACACCAAGGAATAATTCGCCAAAGGGAAAGAGATGGAGAAATCACCAAAATCGCCTCAAGAACTCTTCAAGAATCGCCTAGAAGTCGCCAAGTTCTTCAAGCCGTCGCCAATCTCTTCAAGCCGTCGCCCAAGATTTCTCCAAGCCAAAAAATCGCCAAAACTCTACCCTAACCGAAATATCAATTTGAATTTTCGGTTTTAACTCTTAACCCATTAACCCATTAATTCAAATAGGGTTTAACCATTTAACTAACTAAATTTGAATTTTAAACCCAATAACCCATGGTTTAAGTGACAATCCAATAAGAACTTAAATTAACATCCACTTAATGAATTCACTTAAACGCAAATCCAATAAGGATGTAATTAATATCCAATAAGGATTTAATTAACCAATAACTCCAATTAATTAACAATTAATTAACTTAAATTAACAAGCAATAAACTCTAATTAATTAACCAAAAACTAGCATCCAATGAGCTAGTTAATTAATTAGCATTAACATCCAAAAATCTCTAATTTAATTAACTATAATTCAACAACCAAAATCTCTAATTAATTTATCATAAATTAACAATCAATACACAGGAATAATAACACAGTCAATAATTTTATTTAAATCAAAAATAATGCTTACCAGGACTCAAGATCCTTGGATCTTACAGGTGGCGTCATAAACGCTAGCATCAGGCAAGCGACATCAATGCTATCATTGACGTGCTTTTCATAGGCATCACGAACCGCCCTTGCGGCGTTCGCAGCGGGCTGAGGCGGCACAGCCGTCTCGAGGACATACAGTTTCCTCTCTGCCTTAAGAACGATCTTAAGGTGTCCGAACCAGTCAGAGAAGTTCGGCCCAGCAAACTTCTCCCTTTCCAGTAGGGATCGCACATTGAAGCTCATGGTGTTCGTTGCTGCAGGAATCTACAACAATGCAAGAACAGCAAGGTTAGTATCAATGTTCAGAATCAATCCAGGACTTAAGAAAGATTCTTTTCTCACTATTTTGTCTGACTGAAAAATCCAGTAAACAGTCCGAAAGAGTAACACTCTTTTAGTGAGATGGGATCCAGATTTCATACTTGGTCTCCGCGTCCCGCTCAGGCGAGATAAGATGCACAGAGATGACAAGCACTAATTTCTGGTAGGCTGTCCCAGCCAATCGCCAACCCATGCGATTCCCCTTCATCTGGGCAATCCAGCAGACTGTGCCAACTGAGTTGGTACAACACAGTCTCTGATCCCTCAGATGGCTGCCTCCATGTGCTACCATATGCGCCACATATGTAGCCTACATGGTCAAGCTGACCCGACCTACTCCCTGGACCACCACGTGCTATGCTGAGCAACGAGAAGCGATAAATCCCTTCTCTGTAACACGCAGGTGAAATCCCGCACCGTCTGAAGATAGATGGACGTGCCCACTGAGTGGGTACAACACGGCTCCAACGATAGTCAGAACAGTGAGGTTTCGCGTCAGAAGGCTTACGAGCTTGATATGTTAGCGTTGGATTTTAACGGTCTTTTATCTTCTTAACTATCATGCAAACCCTATGGTGATAGCAGAAGATAAACTCATGCAATTCTAATTATATAAGGAATAAAAAGAAAGCATGTATCTTATGTGGTAAAAGCCCATAGAGCCTAAGTAAGACCTTAAGCTAAATTAAGTCTTCACTAGCTCTTCTTGGGTCTTTTGCCTTTCATCTGGTCCAACCCAGGGCCCTAGCGCCAAGAGCACCTCAGGTGCGCCACCAGTTGAATGCCCCTCTTGGATGTGTGCCTTTGTGTTCTTGTCTGATTAAAACACATTTTAATCTATCTAGACAAGGTTGACTCGCAGGTCAACAACACATTATAAATTAATTAAAAATTGTGATTCGCAGATCACAAAATAATAATTTACCAGGCTCGCAGGCCCCAGCACAGCACACATTAAAAGGGCAACCCACATAAGATTAAATAAACAAGCATCATGGCATCATTCAATCAACATGTGATCCATTACAAAGAAAATAAAATTTTGAAAACCCCATTGGCATCAATTTTAATTTTCTTATAAGCCCTACAACCTTACAATGGTCCATTGATAGGGATCCACTCATCCAACTAGTCAGATCCACTGCCCTTGCATGCACCAAGTCCTAACTGACTCGAGTTGACCTAATGGTCAACCATGCATGCGCTAAGGGCTGAACAACCCTCATGAGTTCTGGCAAGCGGGTGTGACCCCGGGCCTAACTCATGTGTGTTCACTGAGTTGTCTCAACTAGACCTCGCTACACGCCTAAGATGCAATCGACCTATGGCCACCTCGTGCTTGCGCACAGGTGCCATCTGGTTGATCCATCTAGGCTGTCAGATGGTCTGATCAGACTATTGGATCTAACTTAGAGGTGACTTCAACCCCATCAACCCATCTAAGGGTTTATAGTAGGCGCCACTTAGATCTAGTGAGGCGCGCAAGATGTAATGAATTTTACAAAGACATTCAACAAGCGCCATCAAGAAACATGCGCCAAGAATCATACAAGTAATAACATGTAGTTTCGCATGTTGACATTAGATCTATCCATTAGCGCAAACATGTGATATCAATCATGCGCCAACATCTAATGACTAGCTTGTATTCATGGTGATGATAGATCTAAAACAATGGCGCAAACATGGATCACTAAAGCAATCATAAGATTCATGCATAACCCCGCTCTGATACCAATTGAAGAGTCCCCTTCAAGGGGGAGCGCAAGCGGATAAAAACCCCTTTCAAGAGGGGGGCGCAAAACCCTAATACATGCACATAGAACACTTTTGCATGGGCGGAAATTAGGGCATTAAGAATTGGTTGCATGATATATATGATCAACTACAAAAGATTGAAATCATGAAACGAGATTCATACCATTGCCATCATATGGATGGTATCTTGGAAGCAAAGACCGAAAGGGATCTTCTCCCTAGTCGACGCACACAAGGTGATGTGCTTACTCCTTGGAGATCCTTGTGCTAGCAAGGTTCTTCAAGGGCCTTTTCGTATGGAAAGGGAAGGAGAGCCGATCTCTAGACTTGCCGAACTTCTCTCCAAGACTTCTTCTCGTCCACACCAAGATGTCGTCAAGCGAGAGTGAGGAGCAAAAGAGTGAATCCAACGCTTAGCCAACCGAACATGCGTTACTCTTTTGGACTTTCCAAAATTAGCATGCGCAAACGTTTATGCATTTAAGCGTTCAAGCGTTTGAGCGTTCACATGAAGTGAACCAAACGCTTATCTCACTCTAATTGAACCAAGCGCTCAACCATGAGCCGGTTCACAAGTGTAGGGTTCAATGACCAAACCGAAATCAGCCCAAGCTTTTAGTCCAGATCAAAATAAACCCTAAGGTTCTAGATCTGACCATTCACCTCTTGATGTTCCTGATCTTTCCGATCTAACATCAACACTCTCGATCGAAGCTTACCGATCTCAAGCCCTAATCAATCAAACATGATCAGACCAGATCTCACTTATAATCAGAGTTTAAATCCCTTTAAACTGAACCAAAACAATTCAGTCCACACGATCTGACTTAAGTACGCCATATCATCAAATTGTGCGACCCTAAGGGTTTCCTTTAAATGTCGGTAACGATAACTCACGTTATCACAATCAGTGAGGGGTATCTAGCAACACATCACTGTCTCCCGATATAAAGGAAAGAGCCTTCCAAGACTCCACCCAAACCACAGCACAAGTGTGAATCATTTCACAAGGCATACATGTTTCCTTTGCCACTGGATGTTCTTATTGGACAAGTATGTCAAGCTTGTAACTCCAATATGATGAGCATGATTAGACCAGATGAACACAGTCACCTGGGTATGGCCATACACTTTCTCAATCATCTCATCCAGGGGGCCCCTTTAGAACATCACACTCCTTAAACAAGGAGACGGCAATCCTTTATCTATCACTAGTATCCGAACCTGACTCATGATCATTATCCAAGATAGTCTATAACCATTATCTTTCAAATGATATTGAACTACCTCAAAATAATGACATTCATCATTTAGAAACACAAGTGATCTCAAGTCAAAGGACATGTGCCACTTGATGCAAACAAGGATTATTCACATTGTGACAAGCAATGGAATATCCCAGTAGGGTCTGTCCAGTACATCCAATGTACCCATGATTCTACATCTTATTCCATGCTCGAAGCATCCTATAAGATTAGAACACATATTAGTCTCAAGCATATCAAGGCTGTCTCAAGTTCACCAAGATATCTCGACTAAGGACTTTATAGCATGTCAGCCTAGCTGAACAGCTTTGAGACATTATTCAGTAGTACACTTATTACTGCAGACAAGGTAACAACCTGAATAATAACCATGCCTTTATAAACACAAAAGTTTATTACATGATACTGATACAATCCCAAAGGCCTCAAACATTAGCCTTAAGGGCATACCCCAACACCAGTTTCTCCAGAGCCTCCTTGTGCCCAATCATCTTGAGCACGTGAGCTCCCACTGGGCTCCCTTCAGCCAGTTTGCTCTGAAAGAAAAGCTTGGTCAAATTATAGCGTTCAGTCCTCGCCTGTGCAGCATATAGCATCTTGAGGTTTGCTATAATTTCTATAGCAGACATATCCTCATGCTGACGCTGCAGCGGTGGCGTCATAGACGCTAGCATCAGGCAAGCGACATCAATGCTATCATTGACGTGCTTTTCATAGGCGTCACGAACCGCCCTTGCGGCGTTCGCAGCGGGTTGAGGCGGTACAGCCGTCTCGAGGACATACAGTTTCCTCTCTGCCTTAAGTACAATCTTAAGGTGTCCGTACCAGTCTGAGAAGTTTGGTCCAGCAAACTTCTCCCTTTCCAGTAGGGATCGCACATTGAAGCTCATGGTGTTCGTTGCTGCAGGAATCTACAACAATGCAAGAACAGCAAGGTCAGTATCAATGTCTAGAATCAATCCAGGACTTAAGAAAGATTCTTTTTCTCACTATTTTCTCTGGCTGAAAAATCCAGCAAAACAGCCTGGAAGAGTAACACTCTTTTAGTGAGATGGGATCCAGATTTCATACTTGGTCTCCGCGTCCCGCTCAGGCGAGATAAGATGCACAGAGAGTACAAGCACTAATTTCTGGTAGGCATTCCCTGCCAATCGCCAACCTGTGCGATTCCCCTTCATCTGGGCAATCCAGCAGACTGTGCCAACTGAGTTGGTACAACACAGTCTCTGACCCCACAGATGGCTGCCTCCATGTATCTACCATATGCCCCATATGTAGCCTACATGGTCAAGCTGACCTGACCTACTCCCTGGACCACCACGTGCTATGCTGAGCAACGAGAAGCGATAAATCCCTTCTCTGTAACACGCAGGTGAAATCACACACCGTCTGAAGATAGATGGACGTGCCCACTGAGTGGGTACAACACGGCTCCAACGATAGTCAGAACAGTGAGGTTTCGCGTCAGAAGGCATTACGTGCTTGATATTTTGGCGTTGGATTTTAACGGTCTTTTATCTTCTTAACTATCATACAAATCCTATGGTGATAGTAGAAGATAAATAAATCATGCATTTCTAATTATTTAGAAAATAAAAGAAAGCATGGATCTTATGTGGTAAAAGCCCATAGAGCCTAAGTAAGACCTTAAATCAACTTAAGTCTTCACTTGCTCTTCTTGGGTCTTTTGCATCTCATCTGGTCTAACCCAGGGCCCTAGCGCTCAATGCAGCTCAGGTGCGCCCACTAGCTGAATGCGCCTCTGCGATGTGTGCTTTTGTGCTCTTGTCTAATTAAAATACATTTTAATCTATCTAGACAAGCTTGACTCGCAGGTCAATTATACAATTAATTAAAAATGTGATTCGCAGATCACAAAAATAATAATTTACCAAGCTCGCAGGCCCCAGCACAGCACACAATAAAAGTGCAACCCACATAAGATTAAATAAACATGCATCATGGCATCATTCAATCAACATGTGATCCATTACAAAGAAAATAAAATTTTGAAAACCCATTGGCATCAATTTTAATTTTCTTATGTGCCCTACAACCTTACAACGATCCATTGATAGGGATCCACTCATCAATCTAGTTAGATCCATGCCCTTGCATGCACCAAGTCCTAACTGACTCGAGTTGACCTAATGGTCAACCATGCATGCGCCAAGGGCTGAACAACCAACATGAGTTCTGGCAAGCGGGTGTGACCCCGGGCCTAACTCATGTGTGTTCGCTTGTTGTCTCAACCAGACCTCGCTACACGCCTGTGATGCAATCGACCTATAGCCACCTCGTGCTTGCGCACAGGTGCCATCTGGTCGATCCATCTAGGCTGTCAAATGGTCTGATCAGACTAATTTGATCTATACTAGATGATGCTTTCAACCCCATCAACCCGTCTAAGGGTTTATAGTAGGCGCAAATGTAGATCTAGGTGATAGGCGCGCAAGATGTAATGAGTTTTAACAAATACATTCAACAAGCGCCAACATGAAACAATCAAACATGCGCAAACAACTAAGTCATGAAGTGTCGCATGTAAACATTAGATCTTTACATTAGCGCAAACAAGTTACATCAAACATGCGCTAACATCTAATGACTAGCATGTTCTCATGGTGATAGATCTACAATATTTGCGCAAACAAGGATCACTCAAAGCAATCATATAATTCATGCATAAACCATGCTTTGATACCATTTGAAAGTCCCCTTCAAGGGGGAGCGCAAGGGGGTGAAACCCTAAAGGGGGGGGGGGTGTGCATGAAATATTTCTAGGGTTTCATGTAGATCGATTGCATGAACATATATATGATTAACTTTGATATTATTTCAAAGATCAAGTTAAGATCCTTTACCATAGCCATGAAGAAGGAGGCGACTTGGAAGAAGAGAACAAAGTTGATCTCCTCCAAATGGCGTGCACACAAGAAGACAATTGCTACTCCCTTCACGCCTTTGTGCTAGCAAAAGCTTCAAGGGGTCTTGTCGTATGAAGGAGATGATCGAGATCTCTTTGCTTGGCCGAATGCTTCTTCTTCAAAGCCTCTCTTCCTTGTCAACTTCCTCTACACGAGAGTGCAAGTTTTCCACACGAGAAGAGGGGAACGTATTTGCGTTTTGGCGTTGAGAGGAATCGGCATTCAAGACATTCCAAAAATGGAACATCATTAAGCCATGCGCTCATGCCAACCCAAAAACGCATACTAGCATTGAACCAAGCGTTCACCTTTGTGAACCGGTTCAAGCCAAAACGTCCCAATCGAATTTGGTTCATAACCCAAATCAAAATAGCCCAAGCCATTTGGTCTAGACCATAGTAAACCCTAAGGTTCCAGATCTAACCGTTCATCTCTTTGATGCTCCTGATCTTACCGATCTAGCATCATCTCTCTCGATCGAAGCTTACTGATCTCAAGCCCTAATCAATCAAACATGATCAGACCAGATCTCACTTACAATCAGAGTCTAAACTCCTTTAAACTGAACCCAAACAATTCAGTCCACACGATCTGACTTAAGTAAGCCATATCATCAAATTGTGCGACCCTGAGGGTTTCCTTTAAATGTCGGTAACGATAACTTACGTTATCACGATCAGTGAGGGGTATCTAGCAACACATCACTGTCTCCCGATATAAAGGAAAGAGTCTTCCAAGACTACTTCCAAACCATAGCACAAGTGTGAATCCACTTCACTAGGCATACATGTTTCCTTTGCCACTGGATGTTCTTATTGGACAAGCATGTCAAGCCTGTAACTCCAATATGATGAGCATGATTAGACCAGATGAACATAGTCACCTGGGTATGGCCATACACTTTCTCAATCATCTCATTTAGGGGGGCCCCTTTAGAACATCACACTCCTTAAACAAGGAAACGACAATCCTATATCTATCACTAGTGTCCTAACCTGACTTATGATCATTATCCAAGATAGTCTATAACCATTATGTTTCAAATGATATTGAACTACCTCAAAACAATGACAATCATCATTTAGAAACACAAGTGATCTCAAGTCAGAGGACATGTGCCACTAGATGCAAACAAGGATTATTCACATTGTGACAAGCAATTGAATATCCTAGTAGGGTCTGTCCAGTACATCCAATGTACCCATGAGTCTACATCTTATTCCATGCTCGAAGCATCCTATAAGATTAGTACACATATTAGTCTCAATCATATCAAGGCTGTCTCATGTTCACCAAGATATCTCGACTAAGGATTTTACAGCATGTCAGCCTAGCTGAACAGCATTGAGACATCATTCAGAAGTACACTTATTGCAGCAGACAATGTAACATATTGAATGACAACCATTGCCTTTATAAACATAAGAGTTTATACATGATACTGTTACAATCCCAAGGCCTCAAACATTAGCCTTAAGGGCATATCCCAACAGGTTCAAAGTCTTATTTTAGCTCCAGAGTTGTTCGGAGGCTTTTACAAGTTAATTAAAATGTAACAAGAAGGGGGCCTACAACTTGTGCGCAAATGCGAATATTTATATTCATGTTTAAATGCAAGTTAAGTTGTGGGGGCCGCTTGCAACTTAAGTGATTAAATTCGAATATTTATAATTGTAACTTAAGTTGTGGGGGCCACGAGTAACTAAGATGAATATAATAAATATTTATATTCATAACTTAAGTGATGGGCCCTGCCTAAAAACTCTATAAGTAAGAGGGCATAGGCACATATGAGAGCATGCAATCAACCCCTATTCGCCCCTCCTCTCTCTAGCCCTAGCCGCCTCTGTCTTCTAGATGCCACCTTCTTCTTCCATTGTGGTTGGCGACATCAAGAGGTAGAGGGTAGCAATGTGTTTGAAGCTGATTCAAAAGTGGAAGAGGCTTCCCCTGTCCTTGGTGAGTTCCTCCATCTTCCTCATTATCAAGTGGCATAAGTGGGAGTGCTGCCAACTCCTTGTGGCCACTTGTGGACAGCTTGTAGAGGCACAATTGTGGTGATTTGTGCAAGCTTCAAACTCTCTCCCATAGGTGTGGATCTCACCTCCCGATTCTAGCACCAAGCGTGGAGGTTCGAGAGGATTCAAGAAGCCCGTGTGTGCGTGATTGGAGAGGACGTTCTCGTGAGTGTCTTTGTCATTGACATCGCTCCAGAAATTGCTAGACAAGGTATTACTCTACACATCCTCCGGTGTTCAGTCGTAATATGATCCTGGCGCTCTAGGATCCTGTTCCAAACCTTCACTTCCACTGTGCTTAAAATTTAAATAAGGTCCGGAGATTCCCAACAGTGGTATGAGAGCGATATTATAAGGCTCATAGCTGTCTTTTCTAAATGTGCAGCTCTATGTCATGAAAAATTAATTTAAAAAATTTGATGCCATGAATTTTCTGTTGAAAATTAATTTCTTTTAATTTTTGTATCTGAATCATCTTCTAGTTTCATTTTCTTCACATCTCGGATACACCCTGTGATGGAGGCAGGCATCACAGGCCTCGAAGATACAAGTGGAGTCTACGACTACCCTAGTCAAAGGCTCAGAAGCTCTCAAATAAGCTAGCAAGCTCAATCCTAACACTAGCACAATAATGGGGAAAGGACTACCATCAAATACTTCAAGTGAAGCTCAAGACACTTTCCAAATAACAAGTTGCTGCATACTCCAATCGTGACCTGCGTCCACGCCAAAGGAAGCAAAGCAAGCAATAACGTTCAAATCAGCCAATTAAGGATCTCCTTGCAGCCAAATCAACGCTAGACTTCAACACTCCAAAGAATGGAAACACCAACGTCTCCAGCCAACTTCGTTCAGCCCACAAGGAAACTCCTCCAACGTCTCTTTGCTGTCGAAGAAGGAAATTGCAACGTTCACCCAGCAACGTTCGTTTCCAAGCTTCACCCTATTTGTATCACGTTTACAGCCTTGTTACGGACAGACAGAGATTTTGATGAAATTGAATTTAGGAAGTAGTTTTCTAGTATAATTCCTCTTCTATCGGATGCTCTCCTCCCTTGTCTCCTTCTAGGGCCGAGCCCCTTCCTCCTTCTTCTCTCTTCTCTACCATCTTCTTCCTCCTCCAACTCTCCTCTGTTCGCCTCCAACTTCACCCAAATTTTGAAACTTTGCAACCTCGCTACGATCCAACAACCGGATCTCCACAAGACTTTGGCCATCGCTGCTCCTACCCTTGATCAACCTCCAGCCACTGGCATCTATCCATCTATTGCTCGGATGGCCGGAATCGAAACCCCCGGCAACATCCCTTGTTCCACCCTACTTCCGCCCTAGTTTCGCCTTCATCGTGGATCTCCTCCGAGCAGCCTCCGTTCACCATCAAACTTTGGCCACGTCGTTGCCACCATCATAGTGACTCTTAGTCGTAGCAGGTCCAGAGATCGTGCAACACCGGATGACCACCAACCAACCCTGCTCCACGCTCGCATTTCCCATGTTTCCAGATCCCTGCGCCCTATTGTCTTTGCTCAAATCTAACTTGATTAGCATTATTGATGCAAGATGTTAGCGCGCTTGGACAAGCACCTCTGATGTTTGATGCTAATAGAAAGAACATATCCTCTTCTACCATTTCGATTAGTTGGGTCGAGCCCATAATCGGGCAGATCATCCTAAACCCCCTAGCAACTTTTGATATCTGATACATTCCTGCACTTGTTTTAAAACTAATCTGATTAGTGTTTTTTGTGCAGGTGCTTTAAGCAATTCGTGGAGCAAAAGTCTAGAACCTTGATAAGATTACGAAGAACACATTTTGTTCTATCATGTGGACAAGTCGAGCCAAACCCAGATTGATTAGATCACCCTACGAGACACATCAACTTTTGATATCTGATTAATTCTGCTCTGAAAATTCTGTTACTCTTTATTCTAGCAATATGATTAGTCTTCTTTGTGCAGGGATCTAGCATGATTGGCTACCCCATAAACTTCATCTTTGGCACAACTAGAAAGAACTAGTTTTGTTCTACCTCTCAGAATATTTGGTTCCATTGAAGGCTCAACAGATCAACTTGGGGAGCATATCAAAAAGTCAAGACTGATAAGATTCTGCACTACTTTTATTGATTAATCTGACTAGCTATATTGTTGCAAACATTATAAATTGTTGACAGCTCTTCACCATCTATTTTTAATGTCATTCAAAAGAACTAGTGTTGTTCTAGAACTTGGTTTAATTGATTCAAAATTTGGATCAATGGATCCTCCTGCAACTTATAGTTACTTTTCTTAAATGATATTTTCTGTAGCACTGAAGTCTGATTGTTGTTCTCTGGCTGCATTAGAATTTTGATTTTTTAAAAAAAATTAAAAAAATAAATAACTTTAGTTTTACATCAGTAGTTTTACTCCACGCTTCCCCCTACATCAGTTTGGTATCAGAGCAGGTTTGTGGGCAACTCTTGTCTGCCCACACGATCCTTTGCTTTGCTCATTGCATTAAAAAAAATCCATGCTTTCATGTTTCTTGTATTTAGTTTGCATGTTAGTTAAGTAATTTGCTATTTATTTCCTTAAAGAAAAATCATTCCTAGTTTTTGCTTTGTGATTCATGCTTAGTTGTTTGCATACTATTTGCTGGTTACAGTTTGTTTGCATTGAAAAAAAAAAAATTTGCTCTCATGTTTAGTTGATTTTTGCTTTTGCATGTTTGTTAATTTACTTGCTAGAAAACAAAAAAGAACACTTGCTTACACCCTAGTTGCACCCCAAAATTTACACCATGCGTCAGTTCCATCAATGGGATTTAATACCAAAAAGAGAACTTATAATTGATAGGGGTTATAAGGTAATCACCCGTAGGCCTAGTTGCTTCACAACACACCTTGTGCAATGGCTACAATAGTACAACTGTTATTGATCATCAAGTCAATTTTAATGCTATATCTTTCAATGTCATTGAACAATTTGGCCTCACCATGCAAAAACATGTTAAACCTTATGTCATAAGTTGGGAAGATTGGACTGTATCTTTAGTTGAATTTCAATGCTATGTTCCCATTCAGTTAAACAATATGAAAATTGCAATTTGTTGTGATGTGATGACTTTAGAAGGTTTTGACATTTTATTAGGGGAAGAACTTATGTATTATCTTCAAGGATCTTATTATAGCAAACCTTGATGTTATAGTTTTATTCAAAATGGTTTGCAACACATAATTCACCCTAGAAGTCTAGAATCAAGAAAAGCTATGGACAATGACCATTTTGTAAATTGGGTGAGCAGTTAAGGAGGCATGTGAAACACTTGAAGAGATTCAACAAGAGATGAAGAGAATTATGGAGCAATCCTTGCATAAAAAAAAAAAAAAGAGTTCTACTCCTTTAGAGCTACAGGAACAAACCTTAGAGCCTACCTTAGAAACTAAAACAAGTCTAGATGATACATATGAAACTCAAGAGGCAAACCATGAGGTAGAACCCATACCTCTACCTTTGATTTTAGGTTCCATGCCCACAGGTCCTGAACTTGAGTCTAACATTCCTGCTAAAGAACCCATAGTTGACTTGTCTGAGAGTCAAACTACCCCTAAGTTGCCCATAGAGACTGTTGTAGACTTGTCTTACCTTAAGAGTGAAATAGAACGATCACAACTACCTTCAATTCTAGGGCCCATACCCACAGGTTCCCAAGCCCAAAATTGCACTATTATTAGAGAACCTAAAACTGGACCCAAACCCACAAGTCCTCTTGAACCCAATTTTGAACCTAAGATGGAGCCTTTGGAACTTGACCTGGACCCTAAATGTCAACCCTTAGGGACACCCCTAGGCGTAGAAAATTTCTCTCAGGACCCTATGATCCTTGAATCTTGTCTTTTTGGTCCTTATACCCACACCCATAAGCCACCATTAGTATCCACAAAACATAATGAACTCAAACAAGCTTTGCACTGTGCTCTTATTGAAATTGAGTATATTGATTTCATCATTCCTTGTTCATTTCTAAGTCCCATGATTTTCTATGACAAACTTACTAATGAATATGGCCGAGAAAGGGAATTTTCTACGGGTGTCCCTGACTTGTGGCTTGGACTATGGATATTGACTGTTGAACTCCTCCACCTACGCAAGGATAATTCTTAGGGGAAGAATTTATTTCACCCGGGGAGAACTGATGGAGACAGGGATCACAGGCCTCAAAGATACAAGTGGAGCCTGAGACTACCCAAGTCAAAGGCTCGGAAGCTCTCAAATAAGCTAGCAAGCTCAATCCTAACGCTAGCACAATAATAGGGAAAGAACTACCATCAAATACTTCAAGTGAACCTCAAGACACTTTCCAAATAACAAGTTGTTGCATACTCCAATTGTGACCTACATCCACACGAAAGGAAACAAAGCAAGCCAGAACGTTCAAATCATCCAATTAAGGATCTCCTTGCAGCCAAATCAACGCTAGACTTCAACGCTCCAAAGAATGGAAACACCAACTTCTTCAGCCACCTTCGCTCAGCCCACAAGGAAACTCCTCCAACGTCTCTTTGTTGTCGAAGAAGGAAATTGCAACGTTCAGCCAGCAACGTTCGTTTCCAAGCTTCACCCTATTCGTATCACGTTTACAGCCTTGTTACGGACAGACAAAGATTTTGATGAAATTGAATTTAGGAAGAAGTTTTCTAGTATAATTCCTCCTCTATAGGAAGCTCTCCTCCCCCGTCTCCTTCTAGGGCTGAGCCCCTTCCTCCTTCTTCCTCTCTTCTCCACCATCTTCTTCCTCCTCCAACTCTCCTCTGTTCGCTTGCAACTTCACCCAGATCTCGAAACTTTGCAACCTCGCCACGATCCACCGGCCGGATCTCCACGAGACTTTGGCCATCGCTGCTCCTACCCCTGATCAACCTCCAGCCACCGACATCCATCCATCCGCTGCTCGGATAGCCGGAATCGAAACCCCCAACAACATCCCCTGTTCCACCCTACTTCCGCCCTAGTTCCGCCTTCATCATCGTTCTCCTCCGACCAGCCTCCGTTCACCACCAAACTACGGCCACGCCGTCGCCACCATCACAGTGACTCCCAGTCGTAGCAGGTCCGGCGATCGTGCACCACCGGACGACCACCGACCAACCCTGCTCCTCGCTCGCATTTCCCCTGTTTCCATATCCCTTTGCCCTGTTGTCTTTGCTCAAATCTAAGTTGATTAGCATTATTGACACAGGATGTTAGCGCGCTTGGACAAGCCTCCACCTCTGATGTTTGATGCCAATGGAAAGATCATATCCTCTTCTACCATTTTGATTAGTTGGGTCAAGCCCATAATCGTCAGATCATCCTAAACCCCCTAGCAACTTTTGATATCTGATACATTCCTACACTTGTTTTAAATCTGATTAGTGTTTTTTGTGTAGGTGCTTTAAGCAATTGGAGGAACAAATGTCTAGAACCTTGATAAGATTACGAAGAACACATTTTGTTCTATCATGTGGACAAGTCGAGCCAAACCCAGATTGATCAGATCAACCTACGAGACACATCAACTTTTGATATTTGATTAATTCTACTCTAAAAATTCTGTTACTCTTTATTCTAGCAATCTGATTAGTCTTCTTTTTGCAGGGATCTAGCATGATTAGCTACCCCATAAAATTCATCTTTGGCACGACTGGAAAGAACTAGTTTAGTTTTACCTCTCATAATAGTTGGTTCCAGTGAAGGTTCAACAGATCAACTTGGGAAGCATAGCAACAAGTCAAGACTGATAAGATTCTGCACTGCTTTTATTGATTAATCTGACTAGCTATATTGTTGCAAACATTATAAATTGTTGACAGCTCTTCACCATCTATATTTTATGTCATTCAAAAGAACTAGTGTTGTTCTAGAACTTGGTTTAATTGTTTCAAATTTTGGATCACTAGATCCTCCTGCAACATATAGTTACTTTTCTTAAATGATATTTTTTGTAGCACGGAAGTCTGATTGCTGTTCTCTGGCTGCATTTGAATTTTGATTTTTTTAAACAAAATTGAAAAAAATAAATAACTTTAGTTTTACATCAGTAGTTTTACTCCACGCTTCCCCCCTACATCACCCTGTGTGGAAGAATTTACCCCTCCTTGCGCTCATGGATAGACCCATGGTGCAAGACCAATAGTAGATTATTGGGGCAGGTTGATTGTCTGAATCTTCATGGGGTAAGGATTGCATGAAGAAGGGCGGAACTCCCAACGAACGATCCTAAGGTATGTAGCTCTAACATAAGGGTTTTTAACATGCGCAATATAGGATTGAGGGTAGAAAACAGTATCGAGCAATGAAATAGTGTTCAGTTTTAGGCTTAACGAAGGCAAGTCTAACATGCAACCTTAGGAGATTTACCCTACTCGGTTTAGAAAGTACCTATGGCCCCCTTTAGGGAAGGGGGCCAAGACCCCTTTCTTTGAATCCCCCTGCTCCCGCTGCTTCTGACTTTGGGCGATGAGGTTAGAAATAGGATTAATTAAATGGCCTACAATATGATCAAATATTATAAGGGGTGTTGGATGGAATATAATTTCCAAACACCCTAGTCTAACAATAAGCCTTAGAGTAGTTCTTGTTCAGATCTTCAAATCCTTAGCCGATTGCTTCAGGGACTCTTGCAAGCGCCAACCTTCAAGAAGTTCACATCAACACCACACAACAAGCACTCAAGACACTTGTGCGTGAGGAAGTGGAAGGGGAAGCTCTCGACTAGAGGTGGGAAGATGAAGTCTTAACTCTAAACTAAGCAGGAACATACGCTAACACAAGTTGAGATTGTTTTTTTCATAAAATGGTAGACTAGTGCAAAGTGTTCAATACAAGGGCTTAAAACCCTATTCCCTCAACAGTACAAAAATGCCTCAAGCTTATCCAAGGGTGATGGTTTCTTGATTTTGAATTTGGGTGGTTGAGATGTGGTGTTGCGCCCAGCTTTTCTATTGGATAAGGTAGGCGGTGGTGTGCTGGAGCTATAGCCGCGATGATGGTTGGAAATGGTAATAGCATTGATGCGGCCTGTGTTGTGGAGAGTTGGTTGGCTGGAATTGCATGCGTGAAGGTGCTTCAGCTGAAGAGATGTCTTTGCGTATGCAGTGAAATTAATAGCTAGTGGCGACATGCTTGCACTTCATTGGCTGGTGGAGGGGTGCCTTAGCTTGGTGGACGAGATTGCTTAGGCTAAGCCTTGATCTTGTGGAATTTGACCATCCTCTGAGATGTTGACTTGGTAAGTGGCGTTGTTGCATGATGCGGTTGCGACTTGAGGTGGCACAAATTGACTTTGATGTTGACTTGGAATTTGGTTGCTTGGCATGTTGCGGCTGAGACTTGAGGGAAGCCTGTTGAGGGCCGAGGGTGCCTTGTAGTGCAATTACAGGTGCAAATAAAGTCCTAGGCTAGGAACAACCTACTACATAATATAGAAAATAAAACATGCTTAAAAAAAATAAAACCCTAGGCTAATCCTATTCTATAACATGAAAGCAAATACAAGTGTTCAAATAAGATAAAGTACAAAAGTAAATGTCTTTAGCAGAAGAGCTCAAGCTTGGTGTCCATATCTTATTGGTGGTTTCTTGATGCTCTTGGATCGGCGTAGTGCTTTAGATGCCCCTGCATCAGCTTTCCCGGGGTTGAGAGAATTCTCCTCCGAAGAATTTAATTTGTTGGACTGTAGCATATCTGGAATGAGGAGTTGTACTTCTTCTTCAGGCATCCAGGTCTCAGTGTGATATGTCCATTGTATCAGGTAGTAGTTCTTTGTCCCTTGCTTTGTGAAGCGTTGCTGCTCTTCTAGAATAGTGTGGACTTCCTTGTTCGCCTTTGGTACTTCAATTGGTAAGGGCTCCTTGTAGAGTGTGAGGTCTTCTACATTCACCGTGGGGTGAATATCCATGGTGGCTGGTAGATCCAATACATATGCATTGTCATTGATCTTCTTTTTGATTCTCAATGGCCCCATGCCTCTTGCTTGTAGCTTATTGTTCCCTCTGCAGGAGTCCCCTTCGAGGGGGAGCGAGAAAACCCTAATGGCGCATGTGTTACATCGCAGCGGAAATAGGGGTTTTAGGGATCATTATGCATGATATATATTCAACTATGAAAAACGATTACGAGTGCCAATAAGATTCATACCATCGCCATCTATGGATGAAGTATTGGAAGCAAGGAGTGAAAGGGATCCTCTCCCTAGTCGACGCACACACGATGAAGAATGGCCTCTCCTTGTCGTCTTTGTGCTAGCAAAGCTTCAAGGGTCCTTTGCGCATGGAGGGGATAAGATCCTTGGGCTTGTCGAAGAAGAAGTTCCTCTACCCTCGTCGAGAGAGTTTTTTTTCACACGAGAAGGAAGGAGACTTCGTTCAAGAGTGATGATCGCCAATAGAGTAAACACGTTGTAATGAACGTGGGCGTTGCTATCCAAAAATAGTAACCCATTACTCACTTCGGTTATGCGTTCACATGAAGTGAACCGCAATTCCTTCTCTTCGATTATTTGAACCAAGCGCTCATTACATGAGCTGGTTCAAGTGACTTTGGTCTAAGACCAAATCGGCCCAAGCAATGGTCGATCTTATTGAACCACAAGGTTCAAGATCACCGTTGATCTCTTGATGCTCTAGATCTCACTGATCTAGCATCATAACTCTCGATCGAAGCTTACCGATCTAAAGCCCTAATCAATCAAACATGATCAGACCAGATCTCACTCGCAATCAGAGCTTAACACCCCTTTAAACTGAACTAAACAATTCAGTCCACACGATCTGACTTAAAGAAGCCATATCATCAAATTGTGCGACCCTAAGGGTTTCCTTTAAATGTCGGTAACGATAACTCACGTTATCACGACCAGTGAGGGGTATCTAGCAACACATCACTGTCTCCCGATATAAAGGAAAGAGTCTTCCAAGACTTCACCCAAACCACAGCACAAGTGTGAATCCAATTCACTAGGCATGCATACTTCCTTTGCCACTTGATGTTCTTATTGGACAAGCCTGTCAAGCTTGTAACTCCAATATGATGAGCATGATTAGATCAGATGAACACTGTCACCTGGGTATGGCCATACACTCTCTCAATCATCTCATCCAGGGGGCCCTTATAGAACATCACACTCCTTAAACAAGGAGACGGCAATCCTATGTCTATCACTAGTGTCCTAACCTGACTCAAGCTCACCATCCAAGATAGTTTATAATCATTATGTTTCAAATGATATTGAACTACCTCAAAACAATGACAATCATCATTTAGAAAACACAAGTGATCTCAAGTCAGAGGAAATGTGCCACTTGTCGCAATCAAGGAATATTCACATTGTGACAAACAATTGAACATCCTAGTAGGGTCTGTCCAGTACATCCCATGTACCCATGAGTCTACATCTTATTCCATGCTCGAAGCATCCTATAAGATTAGAACACATATTAGTCTTAACCATATCAAGGCTGTCTCATGTTCACCAAGATATATCGACTAAGGACATAATAGCATGTCAGCCCAGCTGAACAGCTTTGAGACATTATTCAGAGGAACATATATTGCAGCAGACAATGTAGCTAACTGAATAACAACCATGCCTTTATAAACTTAAGAGTTTATTACATGATACAGATACATTCCCACAGGCCTCAAACATTAGCCTTAAGGGCATACCCCAACAATCTCCCACTTGCACTTAATCTAATGGTTGAGAAATCTCAAACCCATATTATTACAGTGCTTCTCATGCTTCTGCTGCGCCAGAGGCTTGGTAAGCGGGTCTGCCAGATTGTCATCTGTATGAACCTTGCATACTTTGATCTCGCCACGATCAATGATCTCCCTGATCAAATGAAACCGTCTCTGTATGTGCTTGGACTTCTGGTGCGACCGTGGTTCCTTTGCTTGTGCGATTGCTCCAGTGTTATCACAAAAGATAACCAAAGGATCTGCACTCGAAGGAACGACACCAAGTTCTCTCACGAACTTACGAATCCACACTGCCTCCTTGGATGCTTCCGAGGCTGCAACATACTCGGCTTCTGTTGTGGAATCAGCAACAGTTGACTGTTTGAAACTTTTCCACACCACTGCTCCTCCATTCAAGCTAAAAACAAAGCCTGATTGCGATCGGAAATCATCCTGGTCAGACTGGAACGAAGCGTCAGTATATCCTTCAATACTGAGTTCTTCCTGACCACCATATATCAAGAACATATCTTTGGTCCTCCGCAGATATTTTAAAACGTTCTTGACTGCAATCCAGTGCGCCATACCTGGATTACTCTGGTAACGACTGGTCACGCTTAACCCGTAAGCGACGTCTGGGCGAGTACACAACATCGCATACATAATGGAACCAATAGCCGAAGCATAAGGCGTATTGTCCATTTCATCTTTCTCAGTCTGTGTTTGTGGACACTGACTCTTCGAAAGACTCAGACCATGTCTGACTGGAAGATATCCTCGTTTAGAATTCTCTAAATGAAATCTCTCCAGGACCTTATCGATGTAAGTACTCTGGCACAGCCCGAGAAGCCTCTTAGATCTATCCCTGTAGATCTTCACACCTAACACATAGGCTGCTTCTCCTAAATCTTTCATCTGGAAACATTTCCTCAGCCATGCCTTAACAGCATGCATTTCAGGAATGTCATTTCCAATGATCAAGATGTCATCGACGTAGAGGACTAGGAAAGTAATCACGCTCCCACTAAACCTCTTATAAACACACGGGTCATCCTCGTTCTTGATGAAACCAAAATCAGTGACTGATTCATCAAAACGAATATTCCAGCTCCTTGATGCTTGTTTAAGTCCATAAATGGACTTCTTTAACTTGCATATCTTATGACGATCCGCTGGATTAGTGAAACCCTCAGGTTGTGTCATATACACATCCTCATCCAGATTTCCATTAAGGAAAGCTGTTTTCACATCCATTTGCCAGATCTCATAATCGTAATATGCAGCTATCGCAAAAAGAATCCGAATAGACTTAAACATGGCAACAGGTGAGAAAGTTTCATCATAATCTATCCCGTAGATTTGTTTGAAACCTTTCGCAACTAGCCTGCCTTTATAGGTAACCACGTTACCATCCATGTCAATCTTCTTCTTGAAGATCCATTTACAGCCTATAGGGATTATTCCCGGAGGCGGATCAACCAAATCCCAGACTTGGTTATCTGACATGGAGTCCATCTCGGCGCGCATAGCCTCAAGCCATCTCGCTGACTCCGGTCCACTGACCGCATCCGCATAAGTAAGGGGTTCATCATTATCAATGATGTAGACTCCGTCATAGCGCTCAGGCTGTCGACGGATCCTACCCGATCTTCGCGGTTCCCGTGATATCTGAGCCTCAGGTTGTTCAATAACCTGTTCTACCGGCTCAGGGTCATCCAACTGTGCTTGGTCACTTTGTCCTTCTTCTGGACTCTCATCCAGCTTTATTTCTCTCCCACTGGCCTCTTGCAGAAGAAACTCCTTCTCAAGAAATATGGCCGTCCGAGCAACAAAAACCTTGTTCTCCTTGGGATCGAAGAAATAATAACCCTTAGTTTCCTTAGGGTAACCGACAAAGATACATTTGTCAGATCTGCTCTCTAGTTTCCCAGAGGCGAGCTTTTTGACATAAGCCTCGCAGCCCCAGATCCTGATAAATGTCAAGCTCGGCTGTTTCCCATACCATAACTCATATGGCGTCTTAGAAACTGCCTTGGATGGCACTCGGTTTAGTACCTTTGCAGCTGTTTCCAGTGCAAAACCCCAAAAGGAGTATGGAAGAGTAGCCTGACTCATCATAGAACGAACCATATCTAGTAATGTTCTATTTCTCCTTTCGGACACACCATTCCATTGCGGTGTTCCTGGTGGAGTGAGCTGTGAGATAATCCCACACTCTTTTAGATAGTCAGTAAACGCATGACTTAGGTATTCACCACCTCGATCTGAGCGAAGTGTTTTGATATTACGGCCTAGCTGATTTTGTACTTCATTCTTGAACTCTTTGAACTTGTCAAAAGATTCACTCTTATGTCTCATCAGATAGACATACCCATATCTACTGAAATCATCAGTAAAGGTAATGAAGTACTGATAGCCACCTCTGGCATGTTTACTAAATGGCCCACACACATCACTGTGTATAAGGTCAAGTAAACCTGAAGCCCTTTGACCTTTGTGAGGAAAAGGTGACTTCGTCATTTTACCCATTAAACAAGCCTTGCATGTATCAATTTCCTTGTAGGAGAATGATCCCAGCAGTCCATGATGATGCAACCGCTTAATGCGTTTCTCGTTAATATGGCCTAAACGACTATGCCATAGCAAGGTGCTGTCATCAGCATACTTGGCTTTCTTAATATCAATTTGCTGTATCGAACATTCCATGTCCAACATGTATAACCCATTGTTAATTGAACCAGTTGCATAAACAATATTATCTAAAGACAAAATACACTTTGAAATATTGCATTCAAAGGAAAATCCCTTCCTGACAAGAGCAGGAATGGAGATAATATTTTTAGTTATACTGGGAACAAAGTAACAACTGTTTAGTTCCAATACAATTCCAGATGGTAAAGAAATGAAGTAGTCTCCTACAGCAACAGCAGCAACCCGTGCCCCGTTTCCAACGCGTAGGTCCACCTCATGCTGTCCCACCTGCCTTCTTCTCTTGAGTTCCTGCACATTTGAACAAATGTGAACTCCACATGCAGTGTCCAACACCCATGATATAGAAGAAGAAAACATGACCTCAGTCACGAATATACCTGAGCCAGAAGCAAAGCTTCCCCTCTTGTCTCCTTGGAGCGCTTTACAGTCCTTTTTCCAGTGACCCAGCTGGCCACAGTGGAAACACCTGTATTCCTTGGACCGCTTCACCTTCTGCTTCAGAGCCTTGCTGTAATTCTTGACCGGGGCCTTGCCCTTCTTCCCCTTCTTCTTGTTCCTAGAAGGAACCATCAAGACAGAGGTTGAAGGCTTACCCTTCAGAGTTTCCTCAGTAGTCAAGAGCATATTCAACAGCTCTGCCGGCGTACAATCGATTTTGTTCATATTAAAGTTAATAATGAACGCGTCGAATGATGGCGGGAGAGACTGCAGAATAATGTCCACAGCAAGCTCCTGGTTGATGGTGTGCCCCAGTTTCTCCAGAGCCTCCTTGTGCCCAATCATCTTGAGCACGTGAGCTCCCACTGGGCTCCCTTCAGCCAGTTTGCTCTGAAAGAAGAGCTTAGTCAAATTATAGCGTTCAGTCCTCGCCTGTGCAGCATACAGCATATTGAGGTTTGCTATAATCTGTATAGCTGACATATCCTCATGCTGACGCTGCAGCGGTGGCGTCATAGACGCTAGCATCAGGCAAGCGACATCAATGCTATCATTGACGTGCTTTTCATAGGCTTCCCGAACCGCCCTTGCGGCGTTCGGAGCGGGCTGCGGCGGTATCGCCGTCTCGAGGACATACAGTTTCCTCTCTGCCTTAAGAACGATCTTAAGGTGTCCAAACCAGTCAGAGAAGTTCGGCCCAGCAAACTTCTCCCTTTCCAGTAGGGATCGCACATTGAAGTTCATGGTGTTCGTTGCTGCAGGTATCTACAACAATGCAAGAACAGCAAGGTCAGTATCAATGTATAAGAATCGATCAGGACTTAAGAAAGATTCTTTTTCTCACTATTTTATCAGGCGTGAAAAATCCAGCAAAACAGCCCGAAAGAGTAGAACTCTTTTAGTGAGATGGGATCCAGATTTCATACTTGGTCTCCGCGTCCCGCTCAGGCGAGATAAGATGCACAGAGAGTACAAGCACTAGTTTCTGGTAGGCGTCCCAGCCAATCGCCAACCCGTGCGATTCCCCTTCATCTGGGCAATCCAGCAGACTGTGCCAACTGAGTTGGTACAACACAGTCTCTGATCCCACAGATGGCTGCCTCCATGTGCTACCATATGCGCCACATATGTAGCCTACACGGTCAAGCTGACCCGACCTACTCCCTGGACCACCATGTGCTATGCTGAGCAACGAGAAGGGATAAATCCCTACTCTGTAACACACAGGTGTAATCCCACACCCTCTGAAGATAGATGGACGTGCCCACTGAGTGGGTACAACACGGCTCCAACGATAATCAGAACAGTGAGGTTTCGCGTCAGAAGGCTTACGAGCTTGATATTTTAGCGTTGGATTTTAACGGTCTTTTATCTTCTTGCCTATCATGCAATTCCTATGGTGATAGCAGAAGATAATTTGATCATGCAATTCCAATATTTAAGCAATAAAAGAAAGCATGTATCTTATGTGGTAAAAGCCCATAGCCCTAGAAGACCTTAACCTAACTTAAGTCTTCATTTGCTCTTCATGGGTCTTTTGCTGCTCATCTGGCCCAAACCTGGGCCCAAGCGCCATCTGCAGCACAGGTGCGCCCACCAGGAATTTGCGCCTGGTCCCAGAGTCGAACCCTGGACCTCCCACCTGGTCCAGCCACTGCTGCATGCGCCTCTGCCAAGTGTGCTTTGTGCTCTTGTCTAATTAAATTACAAATTTAACTATCTAGACAAGAGTGACACGCAGGTCACTAACATTTATAAATTAAAACACAGTGATGCGCAGATCACAATAATTAATTTACAATTTAATACAGGCACGCAGGCCCCAGCACAGCACACAATTAATATGAGCAGCCCACATAAGACTAAATAGACAAACATATGCATCCAATCAGCATCATGTGATCCATCATAAAAATTAAAATTTTCGAAAACCCCTTGGGATCAATTTTAATTTTTTTTCCTTATTTCCCCTACAACCTTACAACGGTCCATTACTAGGGATCCACTCAACCAACCTAGTCAAATCCACTGCCCTTGCATGCACCAAGTCCTAACTGACTTGTGTTGACCATAAGGTCAACCACGCATGCGCCAGGGCTGAACGACCACACTGAGGTCTGGCAAGCGGGCGTGACCCCGGGCCTAACTCAGGTGCGTTCATTGGGTGTCTCAATCAGACATCGCTACACACCTGTCTGCAGTCGACCTATAGCCACCATAGGCTTGCGCCAAAGTGCTAACTGGTCGACCCATTCAGGCTGTCAGATGGTCTGATCAGACTGTTTGGATCTAACACAGGGGATGATTTCAACCCTAATAACCCGTCTAAGGGTTTAATGCAGGCGGCACTTAGATCTAATGGTGTGCGCGCAAGTCGTTTGAGTTTTTAAGAAAACATCAACAAGAACATATAGAAGCGCTACCTTACTACATGCGTCAACTACAATACACAACAAGTAAAGGTTCGCATGTAGCCTAGATCTAGCAATATGGCGCATACAAGGATCACAAATCACAGCAAACATATTATCATGCATTTTAACCTGCTCTGATACCAATTGCAGGAGTCCCCTTCGAGGGGGAGCGAGAAAACCCTAATGGCGCATGTGTTACATCGCAGCGGAAATAGGGGTTTTAGGGATCATTATGCATGATATATATTCAACTATGAAAAACGATTACGAGTGCCAATAAGATTCATACCATCGCCATCTATGGATGAAGTATTGGAAGCAAGGAGCGAAAGGGATCCTCTCCCTAGTCGACGCACACACGATGAAGAATGGCCTCTCCTTGTCGTCTTTGTGCTAGCAAAGCTTCAAGGGTCCTTTGCGCATGGAGGGGATAAGATCCTTGGGCTTGTCGAAGAAGAAGTTCCTCTACCCTCGTCGAGAGAGTTTTTTTTCACACGAGAAGGAAGGAGACTTAGTTCAAGAGTGATGATCGCCAATAGAGTAAACACGTTGTAATGAACGTGGGCGTTGCTATCCAAAAATAGTAACCCATTACTCACTTCGGTTATGCGTTCACATGAAGTGAACCGCAATTCCTTCTCTTCGATTATTTGAACCAAGCGCTCATTACATGAGCTGGTTCAAGTGACTTTGGTCTAAGACCAAATCGGCCCAAGCAATGGTCGATCTTATTGAACCACAAGGTTCAAGATCACCGTTGATCTCTTGATGCTCTAGATCTCACTGATCTAGCATCATAACTCTCGATCGAAGCTTACCGATCTAAAGCCCTAATCAATCAAACATGATCAGACCAGATCTCACTCGCAATCAGAGCTTAACACCCCTTTAAACTGAACTAAACAATTCAGTCCACACGATCTGACTTAAAGAAGCCATATCATCAAATTGTGCGACCCTAAGGGTTTCCTTTAAATGTCGGTAACGATAACTCACGTTATCACGACCAGTGAGGGGTATCTAGCAACACATCACTGTCTCCCGATATAAAGGAAAGAGTCTTCCAAGACTTCACCCAAACCACAGCACAAGTGTGAATCCAATTCACTAGGCATGCATACTTCCTTTGCCACTTGATGTTCTTATTGGACAAGCCTGTCAAGCTTGTAACTCCAATATGATGAGCATGATTAGATCAGATGAACACTGTCACCTGGGTATGGCCATACACTCTCTCAATCATCTCATCCAGGGGGCCCTTATAGAACATCACACTCCTTAAACAAGGAGACGGCAATCCTATGTCTATCACTAGTGTCCTAACCTGACTCAAGCTCACCATCCAAGATAGTCTATAATCATTATGTTTCAAATGATATTGAACTACCTCAAAACAATGACAATCATCATTTAGAAAACACAAGTGATCTCAAGTCAGAGGAAATGTGCCACTTGTCGCAATCAAGGAATATTCACATTGTGACAAACAATTGAACATCCTAGTAGGGTCTGTCCAGTACATCCCATGTACCCATGAGTCTACATCTTATTCCATGCTCGAAGCATCCTATAAGATTAGAACACATATTAGTCTTAACCATATCAAGGCTGTCTCATGTTCACCAAGATATATCGACTAAGGACATAATAGCATGTCAGCCCAGCTGAACAGCTTTGAGACATTATTCAGAGGAACATATATTGCAGCAGACAATGTAGCTAACTGAATAACAACCATGCCTTTATAAACTTAAGAGTTTATTACATGATACAGATACATTCCCACAGGCCTCAAACATTAGCCTTAAGGGCATACCCCAACACCCTCCCTGGAGTCGCTCCTTCCTGTTCCTGCAAATAACCAGATCGCCTTCCTTGAAAGATACATGCCTTTTATGTTCATTAGCAGTAGTTTTATATTTCAATCTGGTATTAGCTATATTGTCCTTGACTTCATTATGAATTTTTAGGATATGCTGAGCAAATGTTAATGCAGATTGAGAAGTTTTGAATGGGGTGGGGAGAGGAGCCTGGTCAATGGGCTTCCTAGGTTGATACCCTATGTTGATTTGGAAAGGGCTAAGCCCAATGGTTCTGTTAACAGCGCTATTGAAAGCAAATTCAGCAGTAGGTAATAGCTTATCCCAATTTCCCGGATCCTCTCCCACAAGACATCTAAGAATGTTACCAAGGGACCTATTCACCACCTCAGTTTGACCATCAGACTGAGGATGGTAAGCAGTAGAGAAGTTTAATTGAGTTCCAAGCAGTTTCCAAAGAGTCCTCCAAAAATGACTAACAAATTTAGTATCCCTATCAGAAACGATGGTGAGAGGTAACCCATGCAGACGAACCACATCCCTAAAGAAAAGTCTAGCAACATGTGAAGCATCAGAAGTCTTACTACAAGGGGTAAAATGTGCCATTTTTTAAAACCAATCTACCACAACAAATATAGAATCATGACGAGAACTAGTACGTGGTAGACCTATCACAAAGTCCATACTCACATCTTGCCATGGTCCCTCTGGTATAGGTAATGGTGTGTAGAGGCCAGTATTATGCTTTTGAGTCTTAGAAATTTGACAAGTCATGTAGTGTTCTACCACTCTAGCTACATCCTTTCCTAAAGTGGGCCAATAGAATCTCTCCTCAACTACGATCTATGTCTTGTCTCTCCCATGATGTCCTACCGGCCCTCCTCCATGTATCTCCAAAGCTAAGAACTCACGTAAAGATGTCCTAGGTATGCACAACCTATTCCCTTTCAAAAGATAATTATCCTTAATAAAGAATTCAGCATGGGTATGAGAGTTGGCTTCCAATTCTTTGTAAATATTTTCAAAATCAGGACAAACAGAATATTCATCTTTTAATCTTTCGAATCCATTAACAGTAACCCGCAGGGTATTCAACAGTAGAGTCCTCCTACTCAGGGCATCAGCTTCCTTGTTATGGGTACCAGCCTTATGTTTCAGCACAAATGTATACTGTTGTAAGAACTCTACCCACTTGGCATGCCTTGGATTTAATTTGCTTTGACTATTTAAGTACACAAGGGCTTGATGATCACTATTCAAAATAAACTCCTTGTGAATCAGATAATGCCTCCAATGCTTTAAAGATTGAATAACACCATAGAATTCCTTGTCATACGTTGAATAGCGTTGTCTCACATCATTTAATTTCTCACTAAAAAATGCTATAGGATGACCCTCTTGACTCAAAGTACCTCCTATTCCAACTCCAGAGGCATCACAGTCTACTACAAAAACTTTACTAAAATCAGGCAATCTTAAGACAGGAGTAGTAGTAATTTTAGTCTTTAAATCCAAGAAAGCCCTTTCAGCCATGGGGGTCCACTCAAAATTTTTCTTTTGTAAGCAATTTGTAATAGGTGCGACAATGGTATTAAACCCCTGAATAAAATGCCTATAGAAAGTGGCCAGGCCACGGAAACTCCTAATCTCAGTGATGGAAGTAGGTGTGGGCCAGTCTACTACAGCTTGAATTTTAGCAGGATCAGCCTTAAGTCTAGCATCAGATACAATAAAGCCAAGAAATTCAACCTCCTGGGCCATGAACACGCATTTCTTAAGGTTAAGGAACAGTTTTTCTTGCTTCAAAATATCTAACAGGGCTTGAAGGTGCTTAAGATGGTCCACTTGGTTGTTGCTAAAAATAAAAATATCATCAAAGTACACAACCATAAATTTTCCTATGTAGGGTTTCATCACATGGTTCATCAATCGCATGAAAGTGGATGGGGCATTGGTAAGGCCAAAAGGCATCACCAGCCACTCATAGAGTCCATCAGCAGTCTTAAATGTCGTCTTCCACTCATCCCCCTCTCGAATCCTCACCTGATGATACCCGCTGCGTAGATCCAACTTGGAGAACCAAGTGGATCCAGCTATCATGTCCAGCATATCATCAAGACGGGGAATAGGAAAATGGTACTTGACAGTTATTTTATTGATGGCTCGACAATCTATACACATGCACCAAGTACCATCCTTCTTTGTGTTGGGGTATGCCCTTAAGCCTAATGTTTGAGGCCTTGGGATTGTAACAGTATCATGTAATAAACGTTTATGTTTATAAAGGCATGGTTATTATTCAGTTAGCTACATTGTCTGCTGCAATATATGTTCTTCTGAATAATGTCTCAAAGCTGTTCAGCTAGGCTGACAGGCTATAATGTCCTTAGTCGATATATCTTGGTGAACATGAGACAGCCTTGATATGGTTAAGACTAATATGTGTTCTAGTCTTATAGGATGCTTCGAGCATGGAATAAGATGTAGACTCATGGGTACATTGGATGTACTGGACAGACCCTACTAGGATATTCAATTGTTTGTCACAATGTGAATAATCCTTGAATATGACAAGTGGCACATTTCCTCTGACTTGAGATCACTTGTGTTTTCTAAATGATGATTGTCATTGTTTTGAGGTAGTTCAATATCATTTGAAACATAATGATTATAGACTATCTTGGATAATGAGCTTGAGTCAGGTTAGGGCACTAGTGATAGACATAGGATTGTCGTCTCCTTGTTTAAGGAGTGTGATGTTCTAAAGGGGCCCCCTGGATGAGATGATTGAGAAAGTGTATGGCCATACCCAGATGACAGTGTTCATCTGATCTAATCATGCTCATCATATTGGAGTTACAAGCTTGACACGCTTGTCCAATAAGAACATCCAGTGGCAAAGGAATTATGCATGCCTTGTGAGTTGATTCACACTTGTGCTGTTTTTGGGTGTAGTCTTGGAAGACTCATTTCTTTTATATCGGGAGACAGTGATGTGTTGCTAGATACCCCTCACTGATCGTGATAACGTGAGTTATCGTTACCGACATTTAAAGGAAACCCTCAGGGTCGCACAATTTGATGATATGGCTTACTTAAGTCAGATCGTGTGGACTGAATTGGTTAGGTTCAGTTTAAAGGGTTTTTATCTCTGATTGTAAGTGAGATCTAGTCTGATCATGTTTGATTGATTAGGGCTTGAGATCGGTAAGCTTCGATCGAGAGAATAGATACTAGATCGGTGAGATCAAGAGCATCAAGAGATGAACGGTCAGATCTGGAGCCTTAGGGTTTATTTGAGATCTGGACTTGATTGCTTGGCTTGATTGGTTCTTAAACCGTACCAAATAGAACCGGCTCATGAAATGAGCGGATGGTTCAAGGTGTGGCGACATGTTCACTTGGCGTGAACGTTGGAGCGAAGAGTGGTTGCTATTTTTAGTAACCATGATCTCCACTTGGAGATGGTACACGACCGAATAGAGTGCTCTCTATTCTCGCCACTCCGAATTATTCCTCTTAACGTTTTTCGTGTGTGTGGCGACGCCTTGACGTTGAGGAGGATTCGGCCAAGAGAAGAAATCATCATCTCCTCTCCCTTCCATTCGGCAAGACAACCTTGGAACCTTGCTAGCACAAGGAGCACCAAGGAAGAAGCACATTGTTCATCTTGTGTGCGAGACTTTGGAGAAGAGGCACTTGCAACTTTTGCTTCCAAGGTGCCATCTTGAAATGGCCACGGTATGAATTCGTTTCTTCTATTCAATCATACTAAAGTTGATTATATGACATATAAAGATCCTTTAGAAGCCCTAGATTCCGCTAGAGACATCGTTGCGCCTCCTACTAGGGTTTCGCCCCCCTTATCTAGGGGACCTTCAATTGGTATCAGAGCGAGTGTTATATGTTCATATGATTGCTGTGTGATCCATGTATTCATTTGTATGCTTAGATCTTCACCATGCGAAAAATTACATGTTAAGTTTGCATATCCGTAACTTTATGTATGTTTCCTTGGCGCATGTTGTTGGTGCATGTTGTTATGTTTTAAAAACCATTTCACTTGCGCGACCTCACTAGATCTAATGCCTTGCATTAAACCCTTAGACGGGTTATTGGGGTTGAAGTCACCCCCTAAGTTAGATCCAAAAGTCTGATCAGACTATCTGACAGCCTTGATAGGTTGACCAGGTAGCACCTGTGCGCAAGCACGTGGTGGCTACAGGTCGGCTGCAGACAGGCGTGTAGCGATGTCTGATTGAGGCAACCCATGAACGCACATGAGTTAGGCCCGGTGTCACACCCGCTTGCCAGACCTCATTGTGGTTGTTCAGCCCTGGCGCATGCATGGTTGACCTTATGGTCGACTCAAGTCAGTTAGGACTTGGTGCATGCAAGGGCAGTGGATCTGACTAGGATGGATGAGTGGATCCCTAGTAATGGACCGTTGTAAGGTTGTAGGGCAAATAAGGAAATTAAAATTGATGCCCATGGGGTTTTTCAAAATTTAATTTTCCTGATTGGATCACATATTGTATGATGCCATATGTATGTTTATTTAATCTTATGTGGGCTGCCCGTTTTTAATGTGTGCTGTGCTGGGGCCTGCGTGCCTGGGAATTAATTGTAAATTAATTTTTATTTTTGTGATCTGCGAATCACAGTTTAATTAATTTATAATGTGTAATTGACCTGCGTGTCAATCTTGTCTAGATAGTTAAATTTGTAATTTAATTAGACAAGAGCACAGTGCACACTTGGCAGAGGCGCCTGCAGCAGTGGCTAGACCAGGTGGTGAAGAAACCCCTTTAAGGTGGGGGGCAAAAACCCTAGTCATGGCGCTAATGAAAAATATGCTAGCGGAAGCAAGGGTTTAAGATCATTTGCATGCCATATGTTCAACTATAACCGATTGAATAGTTTGAGAGGGAAATTCATACCAACGCCATATGCTTGGAAGTCGGCTTGGATGAAGAGAACAAATTAGATCTCCTCCACAAGTTCACACACAAGATGAAGATGCTTACTCCTTGCGGTCCCTTGTGCTAGCAAGACACCCAAGCTTTTCTTTTGTCGTATGGAAAGGGGGTGATGAGATGATTCCCACTTGGCCGAGAGCTCCTCTTGCCAAAGCTCCTCTCTTTTTCCAATCGCCCAACCAAAGAGCTAGGCGTTGAAGCAAAGAGCAAAACGCATATGCGTTTTTGGCGTTGGAGCAAAAACCGGTTTGATTACTTACCATAAATGGAAGACAATCAAGCCATGCGTTTAAGCCAACCCTAAAACGCCTATTGACATTGAACCAAGCGTTCACCTTTGTGAACCGGTTCAATCCAATAACGTCAAATCGACTTTGGTTCTTCAAACCAAACCGAAATAGCTCAAGCCACTTGGTCTAGACCAAATCGAACCCCAAGGCTCATGATCTGACCATTCATCTCCTGATGCCCCTGATCTCTTCGATCTAGCATCATCTCTCTCGATCGAAGCTTACCGATCTCAAGTCCTAATCAATCAAACATGATCAGACCAGATCTCACATACAATCAGAGATTAAATCCCTCTAATCTGAACTCAAAGAATTCAGTCCATACGATCTGACTCAAGTAAGCCATATCACCAAATTGTGCGACCCTGAGGGTTTCCTCTAAATGTCAGTAACGATAACTTACGTTATCACGATCAGTGAGGGGTATCTAGCAACACATCACTGTCTCCCGATATAAAGGAAAGAGTCTTCCAAGACTACTCCCAAACCATAGCACAAGTGTGAATCAAACTCACAAGGCATACATGTATCCTTTGCCACTGGACGTTCTTATTGGACAAGCATGTCAAGCCTGCAACTCCAATACGATGAGCATGATTAGATCAGATGAACATAGTCATCTGGGTATGGCCATACACTATCTCAATCATCTCATATAGGGGGGCCCCTTAGAACATCACACTCCTTGAACAAGGAGACGGCAATCCTTTATCTATCACAAGTGCCCTAACCTGACTCAAGCTCACCATCCAAGATAGTCTATAATCATTATGTTTCAAATGATATTGAACTACCTCAAGACAATGACAATCATCATTTAGAAACACAAGTGATCTCAAGTCAGAGGACATGTGCCACTTGCTGCTTACAGGGATCATTCACATCGTGACAAGCAATGGAATATCCCAGTAGGGTCTGTCCAGTACATCCAATGTACCTATGAGTCTACATCTTATTCCATGCTCGAAGCATCCTATAAGATTAGCACTCATATTAGTCTCAATCATATCAAGGCTGTCTCAGTTCACCAAGATATCTCGACTAAGGACTTATAGCCTGTCAGCCTAGCTGAACAGCTTTGAGACATTATTCAGAAGTACACTTATTACAGCAGACAAGGTAACAATCTGAATAACAACCATGCCTATATAAACACAAGAGTTTATTACATGATACAGTTTATAATCCCAAGGCCTCAAACATTAGCCTTAAGGGCATACCCCAACAATCTCCCACTTGCACTTAATCTAATGGTTGAGAAATCTCAAACCCATATTATTACAGTGCTTCTCATGCTTCTGCTGCGCCAGAGGCTTGGTAAGCGGGTCTGCCAGATTGTCATCTGTATGAACCTTGCATATTTTGATCTCGCCTCGATCAATGATCTCCCGGATCAAGTGAAACCGTCTCTGTATGTGCTTGGACTTCTGGTGCGACCGTGGTTCCTTTGCTTGTGCGATTGCTCCAGTGTTATCACAGAAGATAACCAAAGGATCTGCACTCGAAGGAACGACACCAAGTTCTCTCACGAACTTACGAATCCACACTGCCTCCTTGGATGCTTCCGAGGCTGCAACATACTCGGCTTCTGTTGTGGAATCAGCAACAGTTGACTGTTTGAAACTCTTCCACACCACTGCTCCACCATTCAAGCTAAAAACATAGCCTGATTGCGATCGGAAATCATCCTGGTCCGACTGGAACGAAGCGTCAGTATATCCCTCTATACTGAGTTCTTCCTGACCACCATATATCAAGAACATATCTTTGGTCCTCCGCAGATATTTTAAAATGTTCTTGACCGCAATCCAGTGCGCCAAACCTGGATTACTTTGGAATCGACTGGTCACGCTTAACCCGTAAGCGACGTCTGGGCGAGTACACAACATCGCATACATGATGGACCCAATAGCCGAAGCATAAGGCGTATTGTCCATTTCATCTTTCTCAGTCTGTGTTTGTGGACACTGACTCTTCGAAAGATTCAGACCATGTCTGACTGGAAGATATCCACGTTTAGAATTCTCTAAATGGAATCTCTCCAGGACCTTATCGATGTAAGTACTCTGGCACAACCCGAGAAGCCTCTTAGATCTATCCCGGTAGATCTTCACACCTAACACATAGGCTGCTTCTCCTAGATCTTTCATCTGGAAACATTTTCCTAACCATGCTTTAACCGCATGCAGTTCAGGAATATCATTTCCAATGATCAAGATATCATCGACGTAGAGGATTAGGAATGTAATTACGCTCCCACTAAACCTCTTATAAACACACGGGTCATCTTCGTTCTTGATGAAACCAAACTCAGAGATTGATTCATCAAAACGAATATTCCAGCTCCTAGATGCTTGTTTCAGTCCATAAATGGACTTCTTTAACTTGCATATTTTATGCCGATCTGCTGGATTAGTGAAACCCTCAGGTTGTGTCATAAACACATCCTCATCCAGATTTCCATTAAGGAAAGCTGTCTTCACATCCATCTGCCAGATCTCATAATCATAATATGCAGCTATCGCGAAAAGAATCCGAATAGACATAAACATGGCTACAGGTGAGAAAGTTTCATCATAATCTATCCCGTAGATTTGTTTGAAACCTTTCGCAACTAGCCTGCCTTTATAGGTAACCACGTTACCATCCATGTCAATCTTCTTCTTGAAGATCCATTTACAGCCTATAGGGATTACTCCCGGAGGCGGATCAACCAAATCCCAGACTTGGATATCTGACATGGAGTCCATTTCGGCTCGCATAGCTTCAAGCCATCTAGCTGACTCCGGTCCACTGACCGCATCCGCATAAGTGAGGGGTTCATCATTATCAATGATGTAGACTCCGTCATAGCGCTCAGGCTGTCGACGGATCCTTCCCGATCTTCGCGGTTCCCGTGATATTTGAGCCTCAGGTTGTTCAATAACCTGATCTACCGGCTCAGGCTCATCCATCTGTGCTTGACTACTTTGTCCTTCTTCTGGAATCTCATCCAGCTTTATTTCTCTCCCACTGGCCTCTTGCAGAAGAAATTCCTTCTCAAGAAATATGGTCGTCCGAGCAACAAATACCTTGTTCTCCTTGGGATCGAAGAAATAATAACCCTTAGTTTCCTTAGGGTAACCGACAAAGATGCATTTGTCAGATCTGCTCTCTAGTTTCCCAGAGGCGAGCTTTTTGACATAAGCCTCGCAACCCCAGATCCTGATAAATGTCAAGCTAGGCTGTTTCCCATACCATAATTCATATGGCGTCTTTGAAACTGCCTTGGATGGCACTCGGTTTAGTACTTTTGCAGCTGTTTCCAGTGCAAAACCCCAAAAGGAGTACGGTAGAGTAGCCTGACTCATCATAGAACGAACCATATCAAGTAACGTTCTATTTCTCCTCTCGGACACACCATTCCACTGCGGTGTTCCTGGCGGAGTGAGCTGTGAGATAATCCCACACTCCTTCAGATAGTCAGTAAACGTATGACTTAGGTATTCTCCACCTCGATCAGAACGAAGTGCCTTGATATTTCGGCCTAACTGATTTTGTACTTCATTTTTGAACTCTTTGAACTTGTCAAAAGATTCACTTTTATGTATCATTAAATAGACATACCCATACCTACTGAAATCATCAGTAAAGGTAATGAAGTACTGATAGCCACCTCTGGCATGTTTACTAAATGGCCCACACACATCACTGTGTATAAGGTCAAGTAAACCTGAAGCCCTTTGACCTTTATGAGGAAAAGGTGACTTCGACATTTTACCCATCAAACAAGCTTTGCATGTATCAATCTCCTCACAGGAGAATGATCCCAGCAGTCCATGATCATGCAACCGCTTAATGCGTTTCTTGTTAATATGGCCTAAACGACTATGCCATAGCAAGGTGCTGTGATCAGCATACTTGGCTTTCTTGTTATCAATGTTTTGTATAGAATGTTCCATGTCCAACATGAATAACCCATTGTTAATTGAACCAGTCGCATACACAATATTATCATAAGTTAAAACACACTTTGAAATCTTGCATTCAAAGGCAAATCCTTTCCTGACAAGAGCAGGAATAGAGATAATATTCTTGGTAATACTGGGTACAAAATAACAATTGTTTAATTCCAATACAATGCCAGATGGTAAAGAAATGAAATAGTCTCCTACAGCAACAGCAGCAACCCGTGCCCCGTTTCCAACTCGTAGGTCTACCTCATGCTGTCCCACCTGCCTTCTTCTCTTGAGTTCCTGCACATTTGAACAAATGTGAACTCCACATGCAGTGTCGAACACCCATGATATAGAAGAAGATGAAACCATGACTTCCGTCACGTATATACCTGAGCCAGAAGCAATGCTTCCCCTCTTATCTCCTTGGAGCGCTTTGCAGTCCTTTTTCCA
The DNA here is from genome assembly GCA_027563935.2 of Costus lasius. Taxonomy (NCBI): domain Eukaryota; kingdom Viridiplantae; phylum Streptophyta; class Magnoliopsida; order Zingiberales; family Costaceae; genus Costus; species Costus lasius. The sequence goes on from CM050452.1 coordinate 52,750,976, forward strand.
GTGACCCAGCTGGCCACAGTGGAAACACCTGTTATACTTCGACCGCTTCACCTTCTGTTTCAGAGCCTTGCTGTAATTCTTGACAGGGGCCCTGCCCTTCTTCCCCTTCTTCTTGTTCCTAGAAGGAACCATCAAGACAGAGGTTGAAGGCTTACCCTTCAGAGTTTCCTCAGTAGTCAAGAGCATATTCAGCAGCTCTGCCGGTGTACAATCGATTTTGTTCATATTAAAGTTAATGATGAACGCATCGAAAGAAGGCGGGAGAGACTGCAGAATAATATCTACAGCAAGCTCCTGGTTGATGGTATGCCCCAGTTTCTCCAGAGCCTCCTTGTGCCCAATCATCTTGAGCACGTGAGCTCCCACTGGGCTCCCTTCAGCCAGTTTGCTCTGAAAGAAGAGCTTCGTCAGATTATAGCGCTCAGTCCTCGCCTGTGCAGCATATAGCATCTTGAGGTTCGCTATAATCTCTATAGCCGACATATCCTCATGCTGACGCTGCAGCGGTGGCGTCATAGACGCTAGCATCAGGCAAGCGACATCAATGCTATCATTGACGTGCTTTTCGTAGGCATCCCGAACCGCCCTTGCGGCGTTCGGAGCGGGCTGCGGCGGTATCGCCGTCTCGAGGACATACAGTTTCCTCTCTGCCTTAAGAACGATCTTAAGGTGTCCAAACCAGTCAGAGAAGTTCGGCCCAGCAAACTTCTCCCTTTCCAGTAGGGATCGCACATTGAAGCTCATGGTGTTCGTTGCTGCAGGAATCTACAACAAGCAAGAACAGCAAGGTTAGTATCAATGTTCAGAATCAATCCAGGACTTAAGAAAGATTCTTTTCTCACTATTTTGTCTGACTGAAAAATCCAGTAAACAGTCCGAAAGAGTAACACTCTTTTAGTGAGATGGGATCCAGATTTCATACTTGGTCTCCGCGTCCCGCTCAGGCGAGATAAGATGCACAGAGATGACAAGCACTAATTTCTGGTAGGCTGTCCCAGCCAATCGCCAACCCGTGCGATTCCCCTTCATCTGGGCAATCCAGCAGACTGTGCCAACTGAGTTGGTACAACACAGTCTCTGATCCCACAGATGGCTGCCTCCATGTGCTACCATATGCGCCACATATGTAGACTACATGGTCAAGCTGACCTGACCTACTCCCTGGACCACCACGTGCTATGCTGAGCAACGAGAAGGGATAAATCCCTGCTCTGTAACACGCAGGTGTAATCCAGCACCGTCTGAAGATAGATGGACGTGCCCACTGAGTGGGTTCAACATGGCTCCAACGATAGTCAGAACGGTGAGGTTTCGCGTCAGAAGGCTTACGAGCTTGATATATTAGCGTTGGATTTTAACGGTCTTTTTATCTTCTTACTATCAGGCATATTCTATGGCTATAGCAGAAGATAAACATAAACATGCAATTCTAATTATTTAAATAATAAATAGAAAGCATGATCTTATGTGGTAAAAAGCCCATGAACCCTAGTAAGACCTTAATTTTACTTAAGTCTTCACTTGAGCTCCATTGCATCTCATCTGGTCCAACCCAGTGCCCTAGCGCCAAGAGCACCTCAGGTGCACCACCAGGTGAATGCCCCTCTTGGATGTGTGCCTTTGTGCTCTTGTCTAATCAAACACAATTTGATCTATCTAGACAAGCTTTGACTCGCAGGTCAATTATACAATAAATTAATGAAAAAGTGATTCGCATATCACAATAATATTAACTTATAATTTACCAGGCACGCAGGCCCCAGCACAGCACACATTAGGGCAACCCACATAAGATTAAATAAATAAGCATAGGCATCAATCAACATGTGATCCATTCATGAAATTAAAATTTTGAAAAAACCCATGGCATCAATTTTAATTTCCTTATGAGCCCTATAACCTTACAATGGTCCATTGATGGGGATCCACTCATCCATCTAGTTAGATCCTTTCCCCTTGCATGCACCGAGTCCTAACTGACCCGAGTTGACCTAATGGTCAACCATGCATGCGCCAAGGGCTGAACCACCATCATGAGTTTTGGCAAGCGGGTGTGACCCCGGGCCTAACTCAAGTGTGTTCAGAAGTTGTCTCAACCAGACCTCGCTACACGCCTTGGATGCAGTCGACCTATAGCCACCTCGTGCTTGCGCACAGGTGCTATCTAGTCAACCCATCTAGGCTGTCAGATGGTCTGATCAGACTAGTTGGATCTAACCTAGAAGATGCTTTCAACCCCATCAACCCATCTAAGGATTTATGGTAGGGGCACCTTAGATCTAATCAGCCGCGCAAGATGTAAGTTTTATAAAACATATAGATCAAGCGCAAACAATCAAACAACATGCTTCATTTATGTTGATAACCCTTAGATCTAAGGGGGTCCCCTTCAAGGGGGAGCGCAAACTTTAGGGGGGTCCCCTTCAAGGGGGAGCGCAAACTTTAGGTAACCATGATACAAGCGCAAAAAGTTCATGTAACCAAATCATCAAGTAAGCGCAAAATCATCAAGTAAGCGCAACATGTATGGATCACATCAGCAAACATAATAGCATGCATAGAGCCACGCTCTGATACCAATTGAAGAAACCCCTTTAAGGTGGGGGGCAAAAACCCTAGTCATGGCGCTAATGAAAAATATGCTAGCGGAAGCAAGGGTTTAAGATCATTTGCATGCCATATGTTCAACTATAACCGATTGAATAGTTTGAGAGGGAAATTCATACCAACGCCATATGCTTGGAAGTCGGCTTGGATGAAGAGAACAAATTAGATCTCCTCCACAAGTTCACACACAAGATGAAGATGCTTACTCCTTGCGGTCCCTTGTGCTAGCAAGACACCCAAGCTTTTCTTTTGTCGTATGGAAAGGGGGTGATGAGATGATTCCCACTTGGCCGAGAGCTCCTCTTGCCAAAGCTCCTCTCTTTTTCCAATCGCCCAACCAAAGAGCTAGGCGTTGAAGCAAAGAGCAAAACGCATATGCGTTTTTGGCGTTGGAGCAAAAACCGGTTTGATTACTTACCATAAATGGAAGACAATCAAGCCATGCGTTTAAGCCAACCCTAAAACGCCTATTGACATTGAACCAAGCGTTCACCTTTGTGAACCGGTTCAATCCAATAACGTCAAATTGACTTTGGTTCTTCAAACCAAACCGAAATAGCTCAAGCCACTTGGTCTAGACCAAATCGAACCCCAAGGCTCATGATCTGACCATTCATCTCCTAATGCCCCTGATCTCTTCGATCTAGCATCATCTCTCTCGATCGAAGCTTACCGATCTCAAGTCCTAATCAATCAAACATGATCAGACCAGATCTCACTTACAATCAGAGATTAAATCCCTCTAATCTGAACTCAAAGAATTCAGTCCATACGATCTGACTCAAGTAAGCCATATCACCAAATTGTGCGACCCTGAGGGTTTCCTCTAAATGTCGGTAACGATAACTTACGTTATCACGATCAGTGAGGGGTATCTAGCAACACATCACTGTCTCCCGATATAAAGGAAAGAGTCTTCCAAGACTACTCCCAAACCATAGCACAAGTGTGAATCAAACTCACAAGGCATACATGTATCCTTTGCCACTGGACGTTCTTATTGGACAAGCATGTCAAGCCTGCAACTCCAATACGATGAGCATGATTAGATCAGATGAACATAGTCATCTGGGTATGGCCATACACTATCTCAATCATCTCATATAGGGGGGCCCCTTAGAACATCACACTCCTTGAACAAGGAGACGGCAATCCTTTATCTATCACAAGTGCCCTAACCTGACTCAAGCTCACCATCCAAGATAGTCTATAATCATTATGTTTCAAATGATATTGAACTACCTCAAGACAATGACAATCATCATTTAGAAACACAAGTGATCTCAAGTCAGAGGACATGTGCCACTTGCTGCTTACAGGGATCATTCACATCGTGACAAGCAATGGAATATCCCAGTAGGGTCTGTCCAGTACATCCAATGTACCTATGAGTCTACATCTTATTCCATGCTCGAAGCATCCTATAAGATTAGCACTCATATTAGTCTCAATCATATCAAGGCTGTCTCAGTTCACCAAGATATCTCGACTAAGGACTTATAGCCTGTCAGCCTAGCTGAACAGCTTTGAGACATTATTCAGAAGTACACTTATTACAGCAGACAAGGTAACAATCTGAATAACAACCATGCCTATATAAACACAAGAGTTTATTACATGATACAGTTTATAATCCCAAGGCCTCAAACATTAGCCTTAAGGGCATACCCCAACAGGTGGGAGGTCTAGGGTTCGACCCTAGGACCTAGCGCAAATTCCTGGTGGGCGCACCAGAGCTGCAGATGGCGCTTGGGCCCTGGTTTGGGCCAGATGAGCAGCTAAAAGACCCATGAAGAAAAGCAAGTCAAGACTTAAGTTAAATTAAGGTCTTACTAGGGCTATGGGCTTTTACCACATAAGATTCATGCTTTCTTTTATTTATTGTTTAAATATTAGAATTGCATGATTAGTTCATCTTCTGCTATCACCATAGGAATTGCATGATAGTGAAGAAGATAAAAGACCGTTAAAATCCAACGCTAAAATATCAAGCTCGTAAGCCTTCTGACGCGAAACCTCACTGTTCTGATTATCGTTGGAGCCGTGTTGTACCCACTCAGTGGGCATGTCCATCTATCTTCAGACGGTGTGGGATTACACCTGTGTGTTACAGAGTAGGGATTTATCCCTTCTCGTTACTCAGCATAGCACATGGTGGTCCAAGGAGTAGGTCGGGTCAGCTTGACCATGTAGGCTACATATGTGGCGCATATGGTAGCACATGGAGGCAGCCATCTGTGGGATCAGAGACTGTGTTGTACCAACTCAGTTGGCACAGTCTGCTGGATTGCCCAGATGAAGGGGAATCGCACGGGTTGGCGATCGGCAGGGACTGCCTACCGAAGATTAGTGCTTGTACTCTCTGTGCATCTTATCTCGCCTGAGCGGGACGCGGAGACCAAGTATGAAATCCGGATCCCATCTCACTAAAAGAGTGTCTACTCTTTCGGACTGTTTAATGGATTTTTCAGTCAGATAAAATAGTGGGAAAAGGAATCTTTCTTAAGTCCTGATTAATTCTTAACATTGATACTGACCTTGCTGTTCTTGCATTGTTGTAGATACCTGCAGCAACGAACACCATGAACTTCAATGTGCGATCCCTACTGGAAAGGGAGAAGTTTGCTGGGCCGAACTTCTCTGACTGGTTTGGACACCTTAAGATCGTTCTTAAGGCAGAGAGGAAACTGTATGTCCTCGAGACGGCGATACCGCCTCAGCCCGCTCCGAACGCCGCAAGGGCGGTTCGGGAAGCCTATGAAAAGCACGTCAATGATAGCATTGATGTCGCTTGCCTGATGCTAGCGTCTATGACGCCACCGCTGCAGCGTCAGCATGAGGATATGTCTGCCATAGACATGATAGCAAACCTCAAGATGCTGTATGCTGCACAGGCGAGGACAGAACGCTATAATTTGACAAAGCTGTTCTTTCAGAGCAAACTGGCTGAAGGGAGCCCAGTGGGAGCTCACGTGCTCAAGATGATTGGGCACAAGGAGGCTCTAGAGAAACTGGGGCATACCATCAACCAGGAGCTTACTGTGGATATTATTCTGCAGTCTCTCCCGCCCTCTTTCGATGCGTTCATCATTAATTTTAATATGAACAAAATCGATTGTACTCCGGCAGAGCTGCTGAATATGCTCCTCACTACTGAGGAGACTCTGAAGGGAAAGCCTTCGACCTCTGTCTTAATGGTTCCTTCCAGGAACAAGAAGAAGGGGAAGAAGGGCAAAGCCCCTATCAAGAGCTACAGCAAGGCTCTGAAGCAGAAGGTGAAGCGGTCCAAGGAATACAGGTGTTTCCACTATGGCCAGCTGGGTCACTAGAAAAAGGACTGTAAAGCGCTCCAAGGAGATAAGAGGGGAAGCTTCGCTTCTGGCTCAGGTATTTATGTGACTGAGGTCATGTTTTCTTCTTCTATATCATGGGTGTTGGACACTGCATGTGGAGTTCACATTTGTTCAAATGTACAGGAACTCAAGAGAAGAAGGCAGGTGGGACAGCATGAGGTGGACCTACGAGTTGGAAACGGGGCACGGGTTGCTGCTGTTGCTGTAGGAGACTATTTCATTTCTTTACCATCTGGACTTGTATTGGAACTAAACAGTTGTTATTTTGTTCCCAGTATTACTAAAAATATTATCTCCATTCCTGCTCTTGTCAGGAAGGGTTTTTCCTTTGAATGCAATATTTCAAAGTGTGTTTTATCTTATGATAATATTGTTTATGCAACTGGTTCAATTAGCAATGGATTATTCATGTTGGACATGGAGTGTTCTATACAAAATGTTGATATTAAGAAAGCCAAGTATGCTGATGACAGCACCTTGCTATGGCATAGTCGTTTAGGCCATATTAACGAGAAACGCATTAAGCGGTTGCATGATCATGGACTGCTGGGATCATTCTCTTACAAGGAGATTGATACATGCAAAGCTTGTTTGATGGGTAAAATGACGAAGTCACCTTTTCCTCACAAAGGTCAAAGGGCTTCAGGTTTACTGGACCTTATACACTGTGATGTGTGTGGGCCATTTAGTAAACATGCCAGAGGTGGCTATCAGTACTTCATTACCTTTACTGATGATTTCAGTAGGTATGGCTATGTCTATCTGATGAGACATAAAAGTGAATCTTTTGACAAGTTCAAAGAGTTCAAAAATGAAGTACAGAATCAGCTAGGCCGAAATATCAAGGCACTTCGCTCAGATCGAGGTGGAGAATACCTAAGTCATGCGTTTACTGACTATCTGAAGGAGTGTGGGATTATCTCACAGCTCACTCCGCCAGGGACACCGCAATGGAATGGTGTGTCCGAGAGGAGAAACAGAACGTTACTTGATATGGTTCGTTCTATGATGAGTCAGGCTACTCTTCCATACTCCTTTTGGGGTTTTGCACTGGAAACAGCTGCAAAAGTACTAAACCGAGTGCCATCCAAGGCCGTTTCAAAAACTCCATATGAGTTATGGTATGGGAAACAGCCAAGCTTGACATTTATCAGGATCTGGGGTTGCGAGGCTTATGTCAAAAAGCTCGCCTCTGGGAAACTAGAGAGCAGATCTGACAAATGCATCTTTGTCGGTTACCCTAAGGAAACTAAGGGTTATTATTTCTACGATCCCAAAGAGAACAAGGTATTTGTTGCTCGGACGGCCATATTTCTTGAGAAGGAGTTTCTTCTGCAAGAGGCCAGTGGGAGAGAAATAAAGCTGGATGAGAATCCAGAGGAAGGACAAAGTACTCAAGCAGAGCTGGATGAGCCTGAGCCGGTAGATCAGGTTATTGAACAACCTGAGGCTCAAATATCACGGGAACCGCGAAGATCGGGAAGGATTCGTCGACAGCCTGAGCGCTATGACGGAGTCTACATCATTGATAATGATGAACCCCTCACTTATGCGGATGCGGTCAGTGGACCAGAGTCAGCGAGATGGCTTGAAGCTATGCGCGCCAAGATGGACTCCATGTCAGATAACCAAGTCTGGGATTTGGTTGATCCGCCTCCGGGAATTATCCCTATAGGCAGTAAATGGATCTTCAAGAAGAAGATTGACATGGATGGTAACGTTGTTACCTATAAAGGCAGGCTAGTTGCGAAAGGTTTCAAACAAATCTATGGAATAGATTATGATGAAACTTTCTCACCTGTAGCTATGTTTAAGTCTATTCGGATTCTTTTCGCGATAGCTGAATATTATGATTATGAGATCTGGCAGATGGATGTGAAAACAGCTTTCCTTAATGGAAATCTGGATGAGGATGTGTACATGACACAACCTGAGGGTTTCACTAATCCATCAGATCGTCATAAGATATGCAAGTTAAAGAAGTCTATTTATGGACTCAAGCAAGCATCAAGAAGCTGGAATATTCGTTTTGATGAATCAGTCACTGAATTTGGTTTCATCAAGAACGAGGATGACCCGTGTGTATATAAGAGGTTTAGTGGGAGCGTAATTACTTTCTTAGTCCTCTACGTCGATGACATCTTGATCATTGGAAATGATATTCCTGAAATGCATGCGGTTAAGGCATGGTTAAAGAAATGTTTCCAAATGAAAGATTTAGGAGAAGCAGCCTATGTATTAGGTGTGAAGATCTACAGGGATAGATCTAAGAGGCTTCTCGGGTTGTGCCAGAGTACTTACATCGATAAAGTCCTGGAGAGATTTCATTTAGAGAATTCTAAACGAGGATATCTTCCAGTCAGACATGGTCTGAGTCTTTCGAAGAGTCAGTGTCCATAAACACAGACTAAGAAAGATGAAATGGACAATATGCCTTATGCTTCGGCTATTGGATCCATTATGTATGCGATGTTGTGTACTCGCCCAGACGTTGCTTACGGGTTAAGCGTGACCAGTCGTTTCCAAAGTAATCCAGGTCAGGCACACTGGATTGCAGTCAAGAACATCTTAAAATATCTGCGGAGGACCAAAGATATGTTCTTGATATATGGTGGTCAGGAAGAACTCAGTATAGAAGGATATACTGACGCTTCGTTCCAGTCTGACCAGGATGATTTCCGATCGCAATCAGGCTATGTTTTTAGCTTGAATGGAGGAGCAGTGGTGTGGAAGAGTTTCAAACAGTCAACTGTTGCTGATTCCACAACAGAAGCCGAGTATGTTGCAGCCTCGGAAGCATCCAAGGAGGCAGTGTGGATTCGTAAGTTCGTGAGAGAACTTGGTGTTGTTCCTTCGAGTGCAGATCCTTTGGTTATCTTCTGTGATAACACTGGAGCAATCGCACAAGCAAAGGAACCACGGTCGCACCAGAAGTCCAAGCACATACAGAGACGGTTTCATTTGATCAGGGAGATCATAGATCGTGGCGAGATCAAAATATGCAAGGTTCATACAGATGACAATCTGGCAGACCCGCTTACTAAGCCTCTGGCGCAGCAGAAGCATGAGAAGCACTGTAATAATATGGGTTTGAGATTTCTCAACCATTAGATTAAGTGCAAGTGGGAGATTGTTGGGGTATGCCCTTAAGCCTAATGTTTGAGGCCTTGGGATTGTAACAGTATCATGTAATAAACGTTTATGTTTATAAAGGCATGGTTATTATTCAGTTAGCTACATTGTCTGCTGCAATATATGTTCTTCTGAATAATGTCTCAAAGCTGTTCAGCTAGGCTGACAGGCTATAATGTCCTTAGTCGATATATCTTGGTGAACATGAGACAGCCTTGATATGGTTAAGACTAATATGTGTTCTAGTCTTATAGGATGCTTCTGTTGGGGTATGCCCTTAAGGCTAATGTTTGAGGCCTGTGGGAATGTATCTGTATCATGTAATAAACTGTTATGTTTATAAAGGCATGGTTGTTATTCAGTTAGCTACATTGTCTGCTGCAATATATGTTCTTCTGAATAATGTCTCAAAGCTGTTCAGCTGGGCTGACAAGCTATTATGTCCTTAGTCGATATATCTTGGTGAACATGAGACAGCCTTGATATGGTTAAGACTAATATGTGTTCTAATCTTATAGGATGCTTCGAGCATGGAATAAGATGTAGACTCATGGGTACATGGGATGTACTGGACAGACCCTACTAGGATGTTCAATTGTTTGTCACAATGTGAATATTCCTTGGATATGACAAGTGGCACATTTCCTCTGACTTGAGATCACTTGTGTTTTCTAAATGATGATTGTCATTGTTTTGAGATAGTTCAATATCATTTGAAACATAATGATTATAGACTATCTTGGATGGTGAGCTTGAGTCAGGTTAGAGCACTAGTGATAGACATAGGATTGCCGTCTCCTTGTTTAAGGAGTGTGATGTTCTAAAGGGGCCCCCTGGATGAGATGATTGAGAAAGTGTATGGCCATACCCAGGTGACTGTGTTCATCTGTTCTAATCATGCTCATCATATTGGAATTACGAGCTTGACAGGTTTGTCCAATAAGAACATCCAGTGGCAAAGGAAATATGCATGCCTAGTGATTTGAGTCACACTTGTGCTATGGTTTGGGTGTAGTCTTGGAAGACTCTTTCCTTTCTATCGGGAGACAGTGATGTGTTGCTAGATACCCCTCACTGATCGTGATAACGTGAGTTATCGTTACCGACATTTAAAGGAAACCCTTAGGGTCGCACAATTTGATGATATGGCTTACTTAAGTCAGATCGTGTGGACTGAATTGTTTGGGTTCAGTTTAAAGGGATTTAATCTCTGATTGTGAGTGAGATCTGGTCTGATCATGTTTGATTGATTAGGGCTTGAGATCGGTAAGCTTCGATCGAGAGAATGTATGCCAGATCGGTCAGATCAGGGGCATCGTTGAGATCGACGGTTAGATCGTGAACCTTAGGGTTTATTTAAGATCTAGACTAGATCATTGGCTTGATTGGTTCTTAAACCGAACCAAAGTGAACCGGCTCACTAAATGAGCGCATGGTTCATAGGGAGAGGAGTAGGCGACAAGTTCACTTGGCGTGAACGTTGTGGTGAGGAGTGGTTACTATTTTTAGTAACCATGATCTCCATTTGGAGAGTGCGCTCATCAAAATAGAATATACTCTATTTTCGCTCGGAGATATTGCTCTCGCCCATATTCCTCTCGTCTCTCTCGTGAGTGGGGCGACGCTTTGAAGGTTGAGGAGGATTCGGCCAAGAAGAAAGAGATCTCATTTTCCCTTCACTCGACAAGGACCTCTTGGAACCTTGCTAGCACAAGGGGCACCAAGAGAGATAGCGACATCATCTTGTGTGTGACGACAAGGAGAAGATCTACTTTGATCTTTGCTTCCAAGGAAACATCTTCCCATGGTGATGGTATGATTGTTTTCTTATTATCAAGTTGATCTTTTAGCATGCATATCGATCCTATAACCCTAGTTCCGCAAGAAGAAAATTTTATGCGCCATATGCTTTAGGGTTATGCTCCCCCTAGAAGGGGACCCCCCTTATCTTAAGGGGTACTTACAATTGGTATCAGAGCTTTGGTTGAATGCATGTTCGTTATGATTGCTTTGGCCTTGTGATTCCATATGCTTAGATCTATATAACATGCGAAAGTTGCATGATAGGTTTTATCATCTTGCGAAACTTCATGTATGAAATATGTTTCCATCTATTGGCGCATGTATGTTGTAAGTTGGCGCATCTTGTTTTTTGTTTTACAAAACTTGAATACTTGCGCGACTCATTATAGATCTAAGGCTTTACTATAAACCCTTAGACGGGTTATTAGGGTTGAAGTCAACCCCTAGGTTAGATCCAGAATGTCTGATCAGATCATCTGACAGCCTGAATGGGTCGATCAAATAGCACCTTGGCGCAAGCCTATGGTGGCTATAGGTCGACTGCAGACAGGTGTGTAGCGATGTCTGCTTGAGACGACTTATGAACGCACCTGAGTTAGGCCCGGGGTCACGCCCGTTTGCCAGAACTCTGTGTGGTCGTTCAGCCCTTGCGCATGCATGGTTGACCCTATGGTCGACTCAAGTCAATTAGGACTTGGTGCATGCAAGGGCAGTGGATCCGACTAGGTTGGATGAGTGGATCCCTAGTGATGGACCGTTGTAAGGTTGTAGGGCAAATAAGGAAAAATTAAAATTGATCCCATGGGGTTTTCAAAAATTTTAATTTTTATGATTGGATCACATGGTTATTGATTGATGCATATGCTTGGTTATTTAGTCTTATGTGGGCTGCCCATATTAATTGTGTGCTGTGCTGGGGCCTGCGAGCCTGTATTAAACAATTGTAAATTAATTATTGTGATCTGCGCATCACTGTGTTTTAATTTATAAATGTAAGTGACCTGCGTGTCACTCTTGTCTAGATAGTTAAATTTGTAATTTAATTAGACAAGAGCACAAAGCACACTTGGCAGAGGCGCATACAGCAAGTGGCTGGACCAGGTGGGAGGTCTAGGGTTCGACCCTAGGACCAGGCGCATTTTCCCTGGTGGGCGCACCTGTGCTGTAATTGGCGCTTGGGCCCAGGTTTGGGCCAGATAAGCAGCTAAAGACCCATGAAGAGCAAATGAAGACTTAAGTTAGGTTAAGGTCTTCTAGGGCTATGGGCTTTTACCACATAAGATACATGCTTTCTTTTATTGCTTAATATTAGAATTGCATGATTAAATTATCTTCTGCTATCACCATAGGAATTGCATGATAGGCAAGAAGATAAAAGACCGTTAAAATCCAACGCTTAAATATCAAGCTCGTAAGCCTTCTGACGCGAAACCTCACTGTTCTGATTATCGTTGGAGCCGTGTTGTACCCACTCAGTGGGCACGTCCATCTATCTTCAGATGGTGCGGGATTACACCTGCGTGTTACAGAGTAGGGATTTATCCCTTCTCGTTGCTCAGCATAGCACGTGGTGGTCCAGGGAGTAGGTCGGGTCAGCTTGACCATGTAGGCTACATATGTGGCGCATATGGTAGCACATGGAGGCAGCCATCTGTGGGGTCAGAGATTGTGTTGTACCAACTCAGTTGGCACAGTCTGCTGGACTGCCCGGATGAAGGGGAATCGCACGGGTTGGCGATCGGCAGGGACTGCCTACCAGAAACTAGTGCTTGTACTCTCTGTGCATCTTATCTCGCCTGAGCGGGACGCGGAGACCAAGTATGAAATCTGGATCCCATCTCACTAAAAGAGTTCTACTCTTTCGGGCTGTTTTGCTGGATTTTTCACGCCTGATAAAATAGTGAGAAAAAGAATCTTTCTTAAGTCCTGATTGATTCTTATACATTGATACTGACCTTGCTGTTCTTGCATTGTTGTAGATACCTGCAGCAACGAACACCATGAACTTCAATGTGCGATCCCTACTGGAAAGGGAGAAGTTTGCTGGGCCGAACTTCTCTGACTGGTTTGCACACCTTAAGATCGTTCTTAAGGCAGAGAGGAAACTGTATGTCCTCGAGACGGCGATACCGCCGCAGCCCGCTCCGAACGCCGCAAGGGCGGTTCGGGAAGCCTATGAAAAGCACGTCAATGATAGCATTGATGTCGCTTGCCTGATGCTAGCGTCTATGACGCCACCGCTGCAGCGTCAGCATGAGGATATGTCGGCTATACAGATTATAGCAAACCTCAAGATGCTGTATGCTGCACAGGCGAGGACTGAACGCTATAATTTGACAAAGCTCTTCTTTCAGAGCAAACTGGCTGAAGGGAGCCCAGTGGGAGCTCACGTGCTCAAGATGATTGGGCACAAGGAGGCTCTAGAGAAACTGGGGCATACCATCAACCAGGAGCTTGCTGTGGATATTATTCTGCAGTCTCTCCCGCCGTCATTCGACGCGTTCATTATTAATTTTAATATGAACAAAATCGATTGTACTCCGGCAGAGCTGCTGAATATGCTCTTGACCACTGAGGAGACTCTGAAGGGTAAGCCTTCAACCTCTGTCTTGATGGTTCCTTCTAGGAACAAAAAGAAGGGGAAGAAGGGCAAGGCCCCTGTCAAGAGTTACAGCAAGGCTCTGAAGCAGAAGGTCAAGCGGTCTAAGGAATACAGGTGTTTCCACTGTGGCCAGCTGGGTCACTAGAAAAAGGACTATAAAGCGCTCCAAGGAGATAAGAGGGGAAGCTTTGCTTCTGGCTCAGGTATATTCGTGACTGAGGTCATGTTTTCTTCTTCTGTATCATGGGTGTTGGACACTGCATGTGGAGTTCACATTTGTTCAAATGTACAGGAACTCAAGAGAAGAAGGCAGGTGGGACAGCATGAGGTGGACCTACGAGTTGGAAACGGGGCACGGGTTGCTGCTGTTGCTGTAGGAGACTACTTTATTTCTTTACCATCTGGACTTGTATTGGAACTAAACAGTTGTTACTTTGTTCCCAGTATAACTAAAAATATTATCTCCATTCCTGCTCTTGTTAGGAAGGGGTTTTCCTTTGAATGCAATATTTCAAAGTGTATTTTGTCTTATGATAATATTGTTTATGCAACTGGTTCAATTAACAATGGGTTATTCATGTTGGACATGGAATGTTCAATACAGCAAATTGATATTAAGAAAGCCAAGTATGCTGATGACAGCACCTTGCTATGGCATAGTCGTTTAGGCCATATTAACGAGAAACGCATTAAGCGGTTGCATGAAAATGGACTGCTGGGATCATTCTCCTATAAGGAGATTGATACATGCAAAGCTTGTTTGATGGGTAAAATGACGAAGTCACCTTTTCCTCACAAAGGTCAAAGGGCTTCAGGTTTACTTGACCTTATACACAGTGATGTGTGTGGGCCATTTAGTAAACATGCCAGAGGTGGCTATCAGTACTTCATTACCTTTACTGATGATTTCAGTAGATATGGTTATGTCTATCTGATGAGACATAAAAGTGAATCTTTTGACAAGTTCAAAGAGTTCAAAAATGAAGTACAGAATCAGCTAGGCCGTAATATCAAGGCACTTCGCTCAGATCGAGGTGGTGAATACCTAAGTCATGCATTTACTGACTATCTAAAGGAGTGTGGGATTATCTCACAGCTCACTCCACCAGGAACACCGCAATGGAATGGTGTGTCCGAGAGGAGAAATAGAACGCTACTTGATATGGTTCGTTCTATGATGAGTCAGGCTACTCTTCCTTACTCCTTTTGGGGTTTTGCACTGGAAACAGCTGCAAAGGTACTAAACCGAGTGCCATCCAAGGCAGTTTCAAAGACGCCATATGAATTATGGTATGGGAAACAGCCAAGCTTGACATTTATCAGGATCTGGGGTTGCGAGGCTTATGTCAAAAAGCTCGCCTCTGGGAAACTAGAGAGTAGATCTGACAAATGTATCTTTGTCGGTTACCCTAAGGAAACTAAGGGTTATTATTTCTTCGATCCCAAGGAGAACAAGGTTTTTGTTGCTCGGACGGCCATATTTCTTGAGAAGGAGTTTCTTCTGCAAGAGGCCAGTGGGAGAGAAATAAAACTGGATGAGAATCCAGAGGAAGGACAAAGTGCTCAAGCAGAGTTGGATGTGCCTGAGCTGGTAGAACAGGTTATTGAACAACCTGAGGCTCAGATATCACGGGAACCGCGAAGATCGGGTAGGATCCGTCGACAGCCTGAGCGCTATGATGGAGTCTACATCATTGATAATGATGAACCCCTCACTTATGCGGATGCGGTCAGTGGACCGGAGTCAGCGAGATGGCTTGAAGCTATGCGCGCCGAGATGGACTCCATGTCAGATAACCAAGTTTGGGATTTGGTTGATCCGCCTCCGGGAGTTATCCCTATAGGCTGTAAGTGGATCTTCAAGAAGAAGATTGACATGGATGGTAACGTGGTTACCTATAAAGGCAGGCTAGTTGCGAAAGGTTTCAAACAAATCTACGGGATAGATTATGATGAAACTTTCTCTCCTGTAGCCATGTTTAAGTCTATTCGGATTCTTTTCGCGATAGCTGCATATTATGATTATGAGATTTGGCAGATGGATGTGAAAACAGCTTTCCTTAATGGAAATCTGGATGAGGATGTGTACATGACACAACCAGAAGGTTTCACTAATCCAGCAGATCGTCATAAGATATGCAAGTTAAAGAAGTCTATTTATGGACTTAAACAAGCATCTAGAAGCTGGAATATTCGTTTTGATGACTCAGTTACCGAATTTGGTTTCATCAAGAACGAGGATGACCCGTGTGTATATAAGAGGTTTAGTGGGAGCGTGATTACTTTCCTAGTCCTCTACGTCGATGACATCTTGATCATTGGAAACGATATTCCTGAAATGCATGCTGTAAAAGCATGGCTGAGGAAATGTTTCCAGATGAAAGATCTAGGAGAAGCAGCCTATGTGTTAGGTGTGAAGATCTACAGGGATAGATCTAAGAGGCTTCTCGGGCTGTGCCAGAGTACTTACATCGAAAAGGTCCTGGAGAGATTTCATTTAGAGAATTCTAAACGAGGATATCTTCCAGTCAGACATGGTCTGAATCTTTCGAAGAGTCAGTGTCCACAAACACAGACTGAGAAAGATGAAATGGACAATACGCCTTATGCTTCGGCTATTGGATCCATTATGTATGCGATGTTGTGTACTCGCCCAGACGTCGCTTACGGGTTAAGCGTGACCAGTCGTTACCAGAGTAATCCAGGTATGGCGCACTGGATTGCAGTCAAGAACATTTTAAAATATCTGCGGAGGACCAAAGATATGTTCTTGATATATGGTGGTCAGGAAGAACTCAGTATTGAGGGATATACTGACGCTTCGTTCCAGTCGGACCAGGATGATTTCCGATCGCAATCAGGCTATGTTTTTAGCTTGAATGGAGGTGCAGTGGTGTGGAAAAGTTTCAAACAGTCAACTGTTGCTGATTCCACAACAGAAGCCGAGTATGTTGCAGCCTCGGAAGCATCCAAGGAGGCAGTGTGGATTCGTAAGTTCGTGAGAGAACTTGGTGTTGTTCCTTCGAGTGCAGATCCTTTGGTTATCTTTTGTGATAACACTGGAGCAATCGCACAAGCAAAGGAACCACGGTCGCACCAGAAGTCCAAGCACATACAGAGACGGTTTCATTTGATCAGGGAGATCATAGATCGTGGCGAGATCAAAATCTGCAAGGTTCATACAGATGACAATCTGGCAGACCCGCTTACCAAGCCTCTGGCGCAGCAGAAGCATGAGAAGCACTGTAATAATATGGGTTTGAGATTTCTCAACCATTAGATTAAGTGCAAGTGGGAGATTGTTGGGGTATGCCCTTAAGGCTAATGTTTGAGGCCTGTGGGAATGTATCTGTATCATGTAATAAACTGTTATGTTTATAAAGGCATGGTTGTTATTCAGTTAGCTACATTGTCTGCTGCAATATATGTTCTTCTGAATAATGTCTCAAAGCTGTTCAGCTGGGCTGACAAGCTATTATGTCCTTAGTCGATATATCTTGGTGAACATGAGACAGCCTTGATATGGTTAAGACTAATATGTGTTCTAATCTTATAGGATGCTTCGAGCATGGAATAAGATGTAGACTCATGGGTACATGGGATGTACTGGACAGACCCTACTAGGATGTTCAATTGTTTGTCACAATGTGAATATTCCTTGGATATGACAAGTGGCACATTTCCTCTGACTTGAGATCACTTGTGTTTTCTAAATGATGATTGTCATTGTTTTGAGATAGTTCAATATCATTTGAAACATAATGATTATAGACTATCTTGGATGGTGAGCTTGAGTCAGGTTAGAGCACTAGTGATAGACATAGGATTGCCGTCTCCTTGTTTAAGGAGTGTGATGTTCTAAAGGGGCCCCCTGGATGAGATGATTGAGAAAGTGTATGGCCATACCCAGGTGACTGTGTTCATCTGTTCTAATCATGCTCATCATATTGGAATTACGAGCTTGACAGGTTTGTCCAATAAGAACATCCAGTGGCAAAGGAAATATGCATGCCTAGTGATTTGAGTCACACTTGTGCTATGGTTTGGGTGTAGTCTTGGAAGACTCTTTCCTTTCTATCGGGAGACAGTGATGTGTTGCTAGATACCCCTCACTGATCGTGATAACGTGAGTTATCGTTACCGACATTTAAAGGAAACCCTTAGGGTCGCACAATTTGATGATATGGCTTACTTAAGTCAGATCGTGTGGACTGAATTGTTTGGGTTCAGTTTAAAGGGATTTAATCTCTGATTGTGAGTGAGATCTGGTCTGATCATGTTTGATTGATTAGGGCTTGAGATCGGTAAGCTTCGATCGAGAGAATGTATGCCAGATCGGTCAGATCAGGGGCATCGTTGAGATCGACGGTTAGATCGTGAACCTTAGGGTTTATTTAAGATCTAGACTAGATCATTGGCTTGATTGGTTCTTAAACCGAACCAAAGTGAACCGGCTCACTAAATGAGCGCATGGTTCATAGGGAGAGGAGTAGGCGACAAGTTCACTTGGCGTGAACGTTGTGGTGAGGAGTGGTTACTATTTTTAGTAACCATGATCTCCATTTGGAGAGTGCGCTCATCAAAATAGAATATACTCTATTTTCGCTCGGAGATATTGCTCTCGCCCATATTCCTCTCGCCCATATTCCTCTCGTCTCTCTCGTGAGTGGGGCGACGCTTTGAAGGTTGAGGAGGATTCGGCCAAGAAGAAAGAGATCTCATTTTCCCTTCACTCGACAAGGACCTCTTGGAACCTTGCTAGCACAAGGGGCACCAAGAGAGATAGCGACATCATCTTGTGTGTGACGACAAGGAGAAGATCTACTTTGATCTTTGCTTCCAAGGAAACATCTTCCCATGGTGATGGTATGATTGTTTTCTTATTATCAAGTTGATCTTTTAGCATGCATATCGATCCTATAACCCTAGTTCCGCAAGAAGAAAATTTTATGCGCCATATGCTTTAGGGTTATGCTCCCCCTAGAAGGGGACCCCCCTTATCTTAAGGGGTACTTACAGCTTCGAGCATGGAATAAGATGTAGACTCATGGGTACATTGGATGTACTGGACAGACCCTACTAGGATATTCAATTGTTTGTCACAATGTGAATAATCCTTGAATATGACAAGTGGCACATTTCCTCTGACTTGAGATCACTTGTGTTTTCTAAATGATGATTGTCATTGTTTTGAGGTAGTTCAATATCATTTGAAACATAATGATTATAGACTATCTTGGATAATGAGCTTGAGTCAGGTTAGGGCACTAGTGATAGACATAGGATTGCCGTCTCCTTGTTTAAGGAGTGTGATGTTCTAAAGGGGCCCCCTGGATGAGATGATTGAGAAAGTGTATGGCCATACCCAGATGACAGTGTTCATCTGATCTAATCATGCTCATCATATTGGAGTTACAAGCTTGACACGCTTGTCCAATAAGAACATCCAGTGGCAAAGGAATTATGCATGCCTTGTGAGTTGATTCACACTTGTGCTGTTTTTGGGTGTAGTCTTGGAAGACTCATTTCTTTTATATCGGGAGACAGTGATGTGTTGCTAGATACCCCTCACTGATCGTGATAACGTGAGTTATCGTTACCGACATTTAAAGGAAACCCTCAGGGTCGCACAATTTGATGATATGGCTTACTTAAGTCAGATCGTGTGGACTGAATTGGTTAGGTTCAGTTTAAAGGGTTTTTATCTCTGATTGTAAGTGAGATCTAGTCTGATCATGTTTGATTGATTAGGGCTTGAGATCGGTAAGCTTCGATCGAGAGAATAGATACTAGATCGGTGAGATCAAGAGCATCAAGAGATGAACGGTCAGATCTGGAGCCTTAGGGTTTATTTGAGATCTGGACTTGATTGCTTGGCTTGATTGGTTCTTAAACCGAACCAAATAGAACCGGCTCATGAAATGAGCGGATGGTTCAAGGTGTGGCGACATGTTCACTTGGCGTGAACGTTGGAGCGAAGAGTGGTTGCTATTTTTAGTAACCATGATCTCCACTTGGAGATGGTACACGACCGAATAGAGTGCTCTCTATTCTCGCCACTCCGAATTATTCCTCTTAACGTTTTTCGTGTGTGTGGCGACGCCTTGACGTTGAGGAGGATTCGGCCAAGAGAAGAAATCATCATCTCCTCTCCCTTCCATTCGGCAAGACAACCTTGGAACCTTGCTAGCACAAGGAGCACCAAGGAAGAAGCACATTGTTCATCTTGTGTGCGAGACTTTGGAGAAGAGGCGCTTGCAACTTTTGCTTCCAAGGCGCCATCTTGAAATGGCCACGGTATGAATTCGTTTCTTCTATTCAATCATACTAAAGTTGATTATATGACATATAAAGATCCTTTAGAAGCCCTAGATTCCGCTAGAGACATCGTTGCGCCTCCTACTAGGGTTTCGCCCCCCTTATCTAGGGGACCTTCACTTTGGAGTCAGAAGGGCAGGAACGGCACATGGACTTAAGCTTTCTCTAATCAGCCCTTTACCTAACAATTCATCCACTTGTCTCCGGAGCTCAGCGTGCTCCGTGGGGCTCATGCGATAGTGAGGTAGATGTGGAAGGGTGGCCCCTGGGACCAAGTCTATGGCATGCTGAACGCCACACTCAGGAGGGAGCTCTTCAGGGAGCTCTTCAGGGGTGATGTCCTTGAACCCCTCCAACAATCTACCCACTTCAGGAGGTATTTCACTCACTGAAGTGTTCTCAACTGGCTTAATAACTAAAGTGAAGATTTGATTCATCTCTTGTGCTTCTTTTAAGAAAGATTGAGTCCTTAGCAAAGTAATGGCTTTGGGTGCTTCAATGGTTTTCCCCTTAGTGTGTGAGGCCCTCAACTCTCAGGGTAGGCTGGGAACTAGAGTGATCTTCCTCCCGTTATGCATGAAGGTGTATGTATTACTCCTACCATAATGGATTACATCTAGGTCATACAGCCATGGTCTTCCTAGTAGGACATCAGTGACATCCATTTGAGTAACATCACACCAGATCTTCCCTTGGAATGATGCCAAGTATAAAGGTACAGCACATCTATGGGTAATGGGTATGCTAGTGTGGTTTACCCAGGAAATGCTATATGGTTTAGGATGATCTTCTAAATTTAGCCCAAACTTAGTGACAGCTCCTTTAGCTATGACATTTAAACTACTTCCACTGCCTACTACAATTTTGCATACCTTACCATGACACTTGGTGTAAGTATATAACAGACTGGTTCTCCTCCAATCTTTAGGTTGGGTATCTTTAAGGACGGTGCACCTCACTATTCCCACTATGGCATCACTAGGATCCTCCTCACTGTTATTCTCACTATTGTACCCAGGGGTGTAAACTTCATCACCTATATCTTCGGGCTCCTGCTCTACTGGGTCCTCGGCTATCAGTAATGCTACCTTCCTACAATCTTTGGCCAAGTGGCCTGGTTGAGAACATTTAAAGCAGGTGACTCTAGTAGAGGTTTCGGCAGCCCTAGCAGGGTTAGGAGCACTAGGGTCCTCGGCAGTCCTAACATGGTTCGGTGTACTAGGGAGGGGCGCCCTAGGGTAAGGTGCACCAGACTGAGGTACATTGGGATGAGATGCCCTAGGAGAGATGGTTTTAGATGATGCAGTTCCCATTGAGTTCTGATTTTTATGAATACTTGGAGTGTATCTATACTGCATAAGTTCATATTCTATCTCACTAGCTATTTGGGTAAGTTCTTGGATACTATCAGTGGGCTGAGCTATGAGAGTTCTTCTTATTTCAGGCCTTAACCCAGTTTTGTACCTATCGATGGTCACCCATGGTTCTTCATCTATACCACACTTAATTAGTAGATTTTCAAACTTGTTGGTGTACTACCTTACTATGTCATTACCTTGGGTAAACCTAGTCAGCATATTATAGGTTCGCTGCCTATAGTGTGGGGAAACATATTTCTCTCCTAACCGCTGCTTCATCACTGTCCAATCGGTGATGGGTGCTAATCCTCTCCTCTCAAGCTATTTATCTAGGCTGGTCCAGTATATCAAAGCAGTCCCTCTAAATAGGAATCGGGCATACTTCACCTTACTCCTTTCAGGTATGGCTTGACATTCAAAATACTGCTCAACAAGGGTTTCCCATTCTTGGTACCCCGGTGTATCAACATTCCCATCAAACAAGGGGGGGCTCATTCTTAAATTTTTAAAAATATCTTCCTCCACCCGCCCCCTACAAAGTTCATTCAGATTAGGTTCATTAGGGGCTGGGACTCTATGGTGATGGTAAGGTTCATTTAGATTATGTACATTAGGGGTTGGGACTCTAGGGTGATGGTAAGGTCCATTCAGATTATGTTCGTTTGGGACTCTAGGGTGATGGTAAGTTTCATTCAGATTATGTTCATTAGGGGTTGGGACTCTAGGGTGATGGTAAGGTTCATGCTAGGTTTCAGTCCTACCTAATCTTGCTTCGGTTTGATGAGGCCCCTCTCCCCAAGAATTTTCGGGAGTTCTCCTAGGAGATTGGTGATATGGTTGTTCTGCGTTTAGGATAGGATTATGTTGGCTCACAATTTGACTCAGAGTTTGTGTCTGTTGGTTTAGAATTTGACCCATACGGATCATATTTTGCTCCTCCATCCTATTCATACGGATCATATTTTTGGTCTTCCATTTTATCCATATGACTCATAAATAGTTCAATTAGTTTTGTCATATTATCTGTGGAAGTTCCTTCCCCCTCAATGGTATCCTGCCCAGCCCGTCCTCTTGTGTTCACCATTCTATAAAACTCGATTTGAAAACAAATGCAGAGGGAATCCGGTAATGAACAATATAGAATGGCAAGCTACCGTAGGGAAAAATCTTGTGTGGTGTTGGATGTCGCCGCACTCAACCACAGCTCTTATTCTGCTGTGATGAGTTAAACAGCTAGAGCTTCCAACCCTATCTATCAGTTTAGATAGCTTGAAGACTTCTAAGTTCCTTCGGAAAACCAAATACAGACGTCCACAGAAAATCTGCTGGCAGTTGAACCCAATCGCGGCAACAAGCTTCAGAACAAGTTTCAGAAATAGTAACGGTAAGCTATAGTAGCAAGAAGTTTCAGCCAACAAAATCAGATTTGAGCAACAAACTCAGCAAATTCAGCAAAGAGTCTCTCAACACAAGAGACCAAGCACTTTCTCAGGTCTCAGTATCAAGCAGGAATTCAGTAAACAAGATTCATAAATGATGGCGGTAAGCTATAGTGTTAACTCTTAGAAATGCTGAATTTGGTTCTGAACCTCAAGGGAGTTAGCAGCACTGGACTGGCTGCAACCTTAGAGATGAACGCTAGCAAATAAATGTTAGCAGGCTCTCTATGGTTTAGAGAGTCACCAGCCTCCTCTGTCACTAAACCAATCAAGCACAACACAAGGTGGTAAGGAACAATGGTAGGTCCTCCCAACTTATCTTAACTCCCACTCTCGGCCGGAACAATGAGTTTGTTGTGCCGAGACTAGTGCAGCTACCAGACCAACAGACCTATCTATGGATTAGATAGTTGGTTGGACCACTTGGCTCAGAAGTCCTTAGTAGAGTTCACAGCAGGAACTCAGCGAACTTAAAGCTTAAAGCAGAACTTCAGCTAACTCAAACAGAACCCAGCAAATGTACAAATGACTTCAGCGTGGTCAGCAGCAATGGTGTTTGTCGTGACCCAACTTTTGAGACTTTAGGATCACTGATCTATCTACTGTTTAGATAGCTGGAGAATCCCATAGTGCAGAAATCCCAACCGGACACTCAAAACAGAAATCCAGCGAATAGAAAGTCAGAGAAATAGTGAATTTGAATTAGAAACTTCATAAAACTCAGGATTTCCGGGGAAAGAAAACAGAGAACACCAACAACAGAGTGCTTCAGAAATGGACCTTGCGCAAACAAAGAGCACCTTAGGGCTGCTCTGATACCACATGAAGAAGGGCGGAACTCCCAACGAACGATCCTAAGGTATGTAGCTCTAACATAAGGGTTTTTAACATGCGCAATATAGGATTGAGGGTAGAAAACAGTATCGAGCAAAGAAACAGTGTTCAGTTTTAGGCTTAACGAAGGCATGTCTAACATGCAACCTTAGGAGATTTACCCTACTCGGTTTAGAAAGTACTTGCGGCCCCCTTTAGGGAAGGGGGCCAAGACCCCTTTCTTTGAATCCCCCTGCTCCCGCTGCTTCTGACTTTGGGCGATGAGGTTAGAAATAGGATTAATTAAACGGCCTACAATCTGATCAAATATTACAAGGGGTGTTGGATGGAATACAATTTCCAAACACCCTAGTCTAACAATAAGCCTTAGAGTAGTTCTTGTTCAGATCTTCAAATCCTTAGCCGATTGCTTCAGGGACTCTTGCAAGCGCCAACCTTCAAGAAGTACACATCAACACCACACAACAAGAACTCAAGACACTTGTGCGTGAGGAAGTGGAAGGGGAAGCTCTCGGCTGGAGGTGGGAAGATGAAGTCTTAACTCTAAACTAAGCAGGGACATACGCTAACACAAGTTGAGATTGTTTTTTTCGTAAAATGGTAGACTAGTGCAAAGTGTTCAATACAAGGGCTTAAAACCCTATTCCCTCAACGTTACAAAAATGCCTCAAGCTTATCCAAGGGTGATGGTTTCTTGATTTTGAATTTGGGTGGTTGAGATGTGGTGTTGTGCCCAGCTTTTCTATTGGATAAGGTAGGCGGTGGTGTGCTGGAGATATAGCCGAGATGATGGTTGGAAATGGTAATAGCATTGATGCGGCCTGTGTTGTGGAGAGTTGGTTGGCTGGAATTGCTTGCGTGAAGGTGCTTCAGTTGAAGAGATGTCTTTGCATATGCAGTGAAATTAATAGTTGGTGGCGACATGCTTCCACTTCATTGGCTGGTGGAGGGGTGCCTTAGCTTGGTGGACGAGATTGCTTCGGCTGAGCCTTGATCTTGTGGAATTTGACCATCCTCTGAGATGTTGACTTGGTAAGTGGCGTTGTTGCATGATGCGGCTGAGACTTGAGGTGGCACAAATTGACTTTGATGTTGACTTGGAATTTGGTTGCTTGGCATGTTGCAGCTGAGACTTGAGGGAAGCTTGTTGAGGGCCGAGGGTACCTTGTAGTGCAATTACAGGTGCAAATAAAGTCCTAGGCTAGGAACAACCTACTACATAATCTAGAAAATAAAACATGCTTAAAAAAAATAAAACCCTAGGCTAATCCTATTATAGAACATGAAAGCAAATACAACTGTTCAAATAAGATAAAGTGCAATAGTAAATGTCTTTAGCAGAAGAGCTCAAGCTTGATGTCCATATCTTATTGGTGGTTTCTTGATGCGCTTGGATCGGCGTAGTGCTTTAGATGCCCTTGCATTAGGATTGCCCTGCCTTAGGATTGCAAGGGGCGGCTACCCTTTGTAGACTCCTGAGTGGGGTGAAACACTATAGAAGGATGATATAGTGGCTAAAACTTAATCGAAAGGGTTTTATAAAAAATTAAATGTGATTACTTATTAATTTTTCATAGCATGTAGAATCGCCTGAGTAATTGTTTGTGCATCATATTGTGATCAAAGACAAGCCCTTATTTGCCATGCCTATGATGTCATTGTGAGGCCTACGTGCCAACTTTCAATTTTGTAAATTATGTTTTATAATTAAATTGAATACTTTGAACACATCTCGTGGCATTTTTCTTCTCTTCCCCATGCGCTTCTTCTCATAGTGGTTCCACTCTAATGTAGCCGAAACCTAGGGTGGCTTCTAGGGTTTCCCTAGAGGCGCATCTAGGGTTAGGGTTGGCACACCTCACCCCTCATGGTGGTGCATCCCCTCAGTCGGCTTGACCTTAAGTGTCTTGTAGGGTAACCTAGATGGTGCACTTAAGAGAAGATGGTTGATCAAAGGAGATGGTGCAACCAAACCAAGTTAGGGGGCTGATCTTCATCTCTAGCCAAACCATGAGGCCTTCCAGGGTTTCGTAGTTGTGCATCAAGAGTACAAGGGCTCGTGATAAAGGTGGTTCAACCTAAGGGGGTTGATGATCTTCTTTGGCTGAACCATGATGCTTACTAGGGTTTCCTAGTGGCGCATCTTGTGGTTTAAGGGCTGATCAAGAGGATTAGCATGCCTAAACTTGGATGGGGGTTGTTCTCTTCTTAGCCGAGAGTGTGAAGGTCCTTAGGGGCGCTTCTTGCACTCAAGGGCTAATGATGGGAAGAATAGCACCAATACTTGCCTGATGACACGTCCAAGCAAAGGGGGCACACCTTGTGCTGGCGCACCTTGCAAGGGAGGTGGCGCTTCTTGAAGATACCCCTTTCTTGAGGGGGGCCGAAACCCTAAGTGTGGCGCATATAACATTTTCGCATGGGATGTTAGGGTTTCAACAAAATCGCATGTAATATATTCTTATGATCAACTTCAAATGATTGAATGGATCAAGAGGAAGTTCATACCAACGCCATTAGATTGGATGGTGCCTTGGAAGTAAGATTGCGAAAGGGCTTTCCTCCAAAGGTGGCGCACACAAGTAGATGATGGCTACTCCTTGTGTTCCTTGTGCTAGCAAGGCTTCAAGGCTCTTGTCGTATGAAGGAGATGGAAATACACTTTCGGCTAGGGCGATGAAGCTCTCCTTGTTGTCGTCGAGACCAACCTCTCCACGAATGGATAGACGACCAAGCAAGAAGACAACATGCGTTGAGGCGTTTTTCGAGATGAGGCGTTACATGATTTCCCAATATGGAAAGTCATGAAGCTATCGCCCACTCAAAGCAAACCGCCCTAAAACGCTTCCACCTTGAACCAACCGTTCACACATATGTGAACCGGTTTAATGGAATTCGGTCTAATGCTTTTGGTTCAAAGACCAAACCAAAACAACCCAAGCCATGGTCTAGATCTCTCTCTGAACCAAATGGTTCAAGATCTAACCGTTGATCTCTTGATGCTTCTGATCTCACTGATCTAGCATCACTTCTCTCGATCGAAGCTTACCGATCTCAATCCCTAATCAATCAAACATGATCAGATCAGATCTCACTTAAAATCAGAGTTTAAACTCCTTTAAAACTGAACCCAAACAATTCAGTCCACACGATCTGACTCAAGTAAGCCATATCTTCAAATTGTGCGACCCTGAGGGTTTCCTTTAAATGTCGGTAACGATAACTCACGTTATCACGATCAGTGAGGGGTATCTAGCAACACATCACTGTCTCCCGATATAAAGGAAAGAGTCTTCAAAGACTACACCCAAACCACAGCACAAGTGTGAATCCACTTCACTAGGCATACATGTTTCCTTTGCCACTGGATGTTCTTATTGGACAAGCGTGTCAAGCCTGTAGCTCCAATATGATGAGCATGATTAGATCAGATGAACATAGTCACCTGGGTATGGCCATACACATTCTCAATCATCTCATTTAGGGGGGGGGGGGGCCTTTAGAACATCACACTCCTTAAACAAGGAGACGGCAATCCTATATCTATCACTAGTGTCCTAACCTGACTCAGGATCATTATCCAAGATAGTCTATAAACATTATGTTTCAAATGATATTGAACTACCTCAAAACAATGACAATCATCATTTAGATACACAAGTGATCTCAAGTCAGAGGACATGTGCCACTTGTTGCAAACAAGGATTATTCACATTGTGACAAGCAATTGAATATCCTAGTAGGGTCTGTCCAGTACATCCAATGTACCCATGAGTCTACATCTTATTCCATGCTCGAAGCATCCTATAAGATTAGAACACATATTAGTCTCAATCATATCAAGGCTGTCTCATGTTCACCAAGATATCTCGACTAAGGACAATACAGCATGTCAGCCTAGCTGAACAGCATTGAGACATTATTCAGAAGCACACTTATTGCAGCAGACAATGTAACATACTGAATAACAACAATTGCCTTTATAAACTTAAGAGTTCATATACATGATACTGAAAGATCCCAAGGCCTCAAACATTAGCCTTAAGGGCATACCCCAACACTTCTATCAATATGGGTGAGACACCTTGAGGAACATGGCACATCCATGTTTGGCCGAACCTTAGGAGGAGTCTAGGGTTTGTGAGCTTGCTTGGAGGATGAGACTTGGGCTGGCTAAACATAAATGGGATATAGGGTTTCCTAGATGGTGCATTTAGGGTTCGTGAGCTGACCAAGTAGAACACCTAGGCGGCGTAGCTAGGGTTTTGGATCAGAGCCCTTAGGGCACTCAGGGATAGGGAAAGGACTTATTGGCTGGGCCCATGACTCAAGGCCCTTAGTAGTACTAGATGTGTAGGACTAGGTCTAGGGACTTGTTACCCAATGAGTGGCTTTTATCACATCATGTTTATTTTTCTGTTCTAAAGCACGCCTATACTATTTTTATTTTATTCCACCATAGGATTGCATGCCTATATTGGTATAATAAGATAAAAATATAGTGGTACCGAGACCACAAAAATCCTCGCTAAATCATATCAAGTCTCATTCCTTAGCTTGCTGACGCGTAACCCTCATCAAACTATCAATCGATGGTATTGTGAATTGTTTCCACCTTAGTGGACACACCCATTTATCTTTAGGAGGCATGTGGTGACAATATTTTTCCCAGACCAATTAAAATCCTTGATGCGCCTTTGCAAGGAATTCGTTGGCCCTAGGTATAATGGTCAGGTTAGACTTGACTAGATTTTTCATATGTGATAATTCACATGATGAAATTTTTGGAGGCATCCCCAGGAAGTTAGGGTTTTGTGTTGTTCCAGCCATAGCTGGGCACAAAATGCCTGAACTGTCTTAAGAAGGGGAGTTGCCAAGTTTCAATTGGCCGGTGAGCCTACCTCATGAAGCATGCATAATCTTGTGTTGTGCATCCTGCCCAAGCGGAACGCAAGACCAGGAGAGGATTTTCCCCTTCCCTACGGGGAAGCTTGATGTCTATGGCGCCCCTATATGGATGCATGATTCAATGTGTATGGCCATACCCAGGTTAGAGTTTGATTTAGTCATGACCATTTGATTTGGTTAAACAAGTGTCACACACTTGTCCAATTTGGATATCAGCATGGCAAAAGGACAAATTCATACTTGTACTGTCACAGTTCTAGGGGATATCGATGATGACTCCATTTTGATGACTTGGGTAGCAATGATGTACTACTAGGTGCTGCCACTCATTACTTGTGATGATTTAGTTATCATTGTCATTGTTTGAAGAGCCTACAAGGTTGCACACCTAGACACTCGAGTCCTCAAACTGATCGGATAGCCTAGATCGAGTTATTTTATAGATTTGGATCTGTTTGGGAGTCTGATGCATCTTGGATGCATCCGATGAGGTTGAGATGATTATATAGAGGTTAGTTGCATTTTGACCTTTAGGTGGCCTCGGTTGACCTTCGAGTGACCTTGGTGGACTTTTGGGTGACCTCGATAGACTAGGTCTAGTCGAAGGGTCAAAGTCGTAGTTTAGCTCCAGAATTGTTCGGACGTTTTTACGACTTAATTAAAACGTAACTAGAAGGGGCCCGCAACTTGTGCGCAAATATAAATATTTATATTCATGTTTAAACGCAAGTTAAGTTGTGGGGGTTGCTTGCAACTTAACTGATTAAATATGAATATTTATATTATAACTTAAGTTGCAGGGGCCACAAGTAACTTAGATGAATATAATGAATATTTATATTCGTAACCTAAGTTACGGGGCCCGCCTAAAAACTCTATAAGTAAGAGGGCATAGGCGCATATGAGAGCATGCATTCAAGCCCTATTCGCCCCTCCTCTCTCTAGCCCTAGCCGCCTCCCTCTTCTAGCTGCCACCTTCTTCTTCCTTTGTGGTTGGCGACAACAAGAGGTAGAGGGCAGAAAGGTGTTTGAAGGTGATTCACATGTGGAAGAGGCTTCCACTCTCCTTGGAGAGTTCGTCCATCTTCCTCACCATCAAGTGGCGCAAGTGGAAGTGCTGCCCACTGTTAGGGAATACCGGGTGTAATTTAAAATTTTGCAGTCCCAGGACGCAGCGGAAGAATCATTACACCCGAAACATATTCCGGTCCCAAGGATCCATGCGAGAGAGAAGACACAAGGATGTGTTAGAGATGTACCTCTTTTGCTTGTCTAGACGTCGAAGCCATGTTGAAGGCGCCTAAGTGTTCGCCCTCCACAAGTATCCACGCGTCGACTCCTTGATCGTTGCTCCCTTCCATGCTTGGTGCTAGCCTCGGGAAGAGAATCGAGCCTTAGGGTTCCTTCACTCTTCTTGCGCCACCTCCAAGGTTCATGCGCCAAGTGCAAGGAAGATGCCGTCAACTTCTTATCCTCTTCACTCCAAGAGAAGAGGGACAAGAAGAGCTTCGGCCTTGAGGAAGATTGAGAGGAAGTCACGCCACCAAGTCTTTCTCCAAGTCACGCCAAGAGGAGAGGAAGGAGAAGACTTTCGGCCACTAGTAGGAAGAAGGGTTGCACCACCTTGATGTTGTCGCCCTTTGCCTTGCTCTCGCCCCTCTATGTGTGTTCACGTCTCCAAGCGTTCATCAACTAGAGAGGGCGACAATGGGTCCTATAAATAGGACTAGAGGCGGTTTGGGCAAGGGCTAGGATCATGCCAAGTGTATGGCTAGGATGAGGTGTCTTGAGGCAAGGAAAGTCTCCAAGACTTTGTTGGTGTATATGCCCTAGGACCTAGTTTTGGTCAACTTATGTACTACTTGACATTGATATTTATATATCATTCTGGCATTGTCGTTATCATTGTTTGTCTACACCTGCGATTGTGTACTTACATGATAATGTCCCTGGAGATAGATTGGATCTGTGCTCAAATAATTGTCCCCAGTCGATGTACCTGAGTGGATATGGGACATCTCTGGTACTTGAGAGACTGGTATGTGGGCTGGTTAGGCACGTGGTGCTAACGCAGACACATGGGTATATCATTGAAGGATATACTGGATAGACCCGCTATGAGGCTATGACTTGGTGTCATGAGTTATCCTCATAAGTGACAGGAGATGCATTGATCCCTTGACTTGAGGTCATTGATCATTCTATATGGTTAGGGACTTGCTTTGATACAACCTAACACCTTGCCGTAGCTGGGAGGTCATAACAGTTGTTATTGAGCATGTCACGACCCATATGAGAAGATCAATGGACAGACATAGGATTTGCCCCTTCCCTAGGGAAGTATGATATCCATGGAGCTCCTTTATGGTTCTATGACTGAGAGTGTATGGCCATACCCAGGTGAGAACCTGTTTTAGTCATAGCCATGAGATTGGATGAAAGCAAGTGGTGACACACTTGTCCAATCGGATATCAGTTCGGCAATGAGACTGTAATGCATCTGTACCTAGTTGCGATGAAGGGGATGTCGATGTCGATATCCATTCCAATGACCTGGGTAGCAGCGATGCACTGCTAGGTGCCACTCACTGCTTGTGATGACCACTTGATGCAGGAGCAGTTTGACATATTTGACTTAATTTTGAGTTAGTCAATATTTTGTATAATCATTGTAAACCTTGATTGAACATAGACTTAGTCAATGTTTATGCCTAAATTTTAAATGCAATCCTAAGTTATAATGAGTCACTAATCCTTATTGCTTTGTTTGCTATGTGATTAATATGAGGCCGAGTCAACTGGGTGCACACATCAACGTCTAGCTCAAAGCTCAAGCTACTAAAAGTTCAGCCAAAGTTCAGCTTGAGTTCAAACACAACCCAACTAGCTAAGGAAGAGGACTTAGGGCTACATTCATGGCCAGCCCAACAAAGAACAGCAGCCCAAATATTTAGCAAGCCCAAGTCAGAAGGTCACGCAACAACAAGCTTATGTAAGGGAGATGCCATTGTAAAGAAACAGCCGTTGCAGCTGGCGTGAAGATGAAGAAAGGAGCAACGGGTAGAAATCCAGCCTATTTGAGCATGTAATCTCCTTTTTTTCTGTAACAAGTTGTTGAAATCGATGGAAATAGAATTCGTTTCTCTCTATCGGATGTTTCTTCCTCTCTTCCTCTACTCTTCCATGGACTTGGAATCTCTACCGTGCTGCATCCTTCTCATCGCTACACGTTCCATCTTCCACCTCTGCCACGCTTAAACAATCTTCCGCCGCTGTCGCATTCCACACCCAGCTTCCAGCCGAGTCCAGCCTTGGACTCTCCGTTCGCCTCGCCGCCAGCGACGATCCAACCGACGGATCGTCCTAAAATTTCAACCACACCTTCTACAGTTCTATTCGAACCCACAACCAGAGGGATCGCCCCATCCGACGTCTGGATCGCCGGAATCGGAAGATTTCCGGTGACGCCTCAGCTCACGCCCCTGCTTCCGCCCTTCACCACTGATCGCCGTCGATCTCCTCCGATCAGTCACCGATCAATCCCAAACTTCGGCCACCCTTTCGCCTTGGTTAGGAGAACTTCTAGTTCTAGTAGGTCGGGAGACTTTGCCGTCTCCGATGATCTCCGGCTGCCCCTGTTCCGCCGGCGCGCATCCCCTGTTCTGCTGAACACGCGCGTCTCCGCCTTCTGACGTCGTCCTCCTCCGACCGGCCACCAATCAACTCCAAACTCCGTCCACGACGCCACAGCAAACTCAACGACCTCCAGTTATAGCAGGTTCTGGGTTCGTGCTCTATCGGCCAGACACCGACCATCCCTGTTATGTTCGCCAACCTCCCCTGTTCTGCTCGAACAGCCGCCTCCTTTGCAGCTTCCCCAGTTCCACCTGAACAGTCGTTTCTCCGCCTCTGCCAGTGCTCCGACGCCGCATCACCTTCTCCACCACCTGATGTATCAGAGTCGCCGATGACCCCTGGCTCCGGCATCATCGAATGGTGCAAACCATGCTTCCCTGTTTCCATATCTCTTTCCTGCTAGGTTTTGTTTACTAAATATCTAGTCTAATTAAGCTTCTTGTTGCAGGTTTCTAACACGCTCGGAAAGACCTCTATGTCTAGTATTTGGATCCATCAGAAAGACCAAATCTTTGTCCACAAACCAGATAAGTTTATTCAACCTAGATGACAAAGGATCAACCTGCAAGATATGTCAACATTTGCAATCTGATAAAATTCCTGTACTATTTTCACAGAATAATCTGAATAGCTATATTGCTGTAGTTATTATATTGCTGCAGTGATCTCTTTCCTGTTAGATCTTTATATCATTTTCTGGTTTGCACAACATGTGTCTTCACCCCACATCACCACTGGTCAGCACTGCCAGCGTCAGAGGAACCTACAGGGACGCACACCTTGATACTTGAGTTCTCGTATTGATCGGGAAGCCTTATGATCGAGTTATAGGATAACTCAGATCTAATTGGGATATTTCATCAGCGCCAATGGGCCTGATGAGATGGAAGAATGTTATTGGAGCCAAACTTCATTTTTGGCAGGTTGACCCGTATTTGACCATGGTTGGTCACATTTGGATTAGGGTTGCATTGGATTGGATCCAAGTGCTTAATCAACCCATGTAATGAAGTTTGGGCTAGCTCATTATCCAATGAGGCCCAATAACAAGTTCTCATGAAGAGATGAGAGGCTAAAAGGGTATAATGGAGAGAAACATGAACCATTAAACGCCTAGGGGCATAATGGGGTCATGTTGGCGCCTTTGCTTCATTATGGAAGTAAAAGGCGCCTCCCCTCTCTTCCTAGGATGGAATGCATGCCTCTATGGCATTGCTTGGGGCGCAAGGCAAGGCCTTGGCGCACAAGGAAAGGCGTGGGGCACAATAAGGAATAGTTGAATGAGAATTATGGAAATGTCTTGGAGACTTTCCTTGTCTCAAACCTCCTCATCCTAGCCCTACACTTGTCATGATCCTAGCCCTTACCCTAACCGCCTCTTGCCCTATAAATGTGACCCTAGTCGCCCCCTCTTGTGGATGATCAATCCTTGAAGGCGTGAACACATCAAGAGGGCGAGAACAAGGGGCATTGGCGCAACCATCCTCTTCTATCAAACCCTAGCCGCAAGCTTCTTCCCTTCTTCCTCCTTTGGCGCAAGAGAAGTAAAGGCTTGGCGGCATTCTCCCTTCTCCCCTCTTCTTCATCAATTGGCGCTTCTACCTTGGAGGTGGCGCGAGCATTGAAGAAGAGAACTAAGGCTTGGATTTTCTTCTCGAGGCTAGCACCGGGCGTGGAAGAAGAGAACTCAAGAGATCCGTGTGTGTGAGACTGCAGAGGGCGCACACTTGGGCGCCTGCATCGGCATCGCTCTTCATTGCTCTTAAGGTATTTCCTAACTCATCGTGTCGACTCCCTTGCTTGCTATCTTCACTGGGTTTTTGGGACTGGCCTGTTTCGGGGACATTCATCCGCTGCGTAAAATGTATGTCCATGACTCTGAAAAATGTAAAATGTCCTCGGGGTTTCCCAACAGTGGTATCAGAGGGACTTGCAAGACTTGAACGATGTTTTATGCTTTTCTTTCATGCTCACATGCCATATCTCTATTTTCGTAAATAGCAAGATGCATGGCAAACAATTTTTCTAAGTAGGAAAAATTGAGGTTTCTTGTTTCTATCATCCTCTCAATCTCTTTTAGAATTTTTGGACTATTTTTCTTGTTTGATTTAAAGATCAAAGGCGCACGTAATTTTGTCAAGTAGGACGGGCATTGTGTCTTCGGACTGGCCAAGTCTCTTGATCTGACAAAATTGCTAGCCGAAAGGATCTCTGAAATCATCATGAAAAATAAATCGCAACAAACCAAAAGATTTGTGAGAAGAAGATGAGAAAAAGAGACTAGTTTTATCACCTTATGCGCCAACATCATCCAAAGCACTCTCTTAACCAATTTTATGCCAAAATTTAGATCAAGTTCCATGATGATTCCATAGACCCTATCGGCTGGCAGTTTTGTCAGATCAAGAGACCCGGCCAGTCCGAAGACACAATGCCCGTCCTACTTGACAAAACCTACGTGCGCCTTTGGTCTTAAATCAAGCATAAACAAGATTCAAGTTTTGGCCATAAAGTTGAGAAGAGAAGATTGGATGAAAAATGCTTTCTAAGTGAAACGCGCATGGATAGAAGAAAAATTTTCAAAAACTTTTCACACAAGCAAACGTACACCTTGTGTTTCTCGCAAGTAGCTCTGATACCACTGTTAGGGAATACCGGGTGTAATTTAAAATTTTGCAGTCCCAGGACGCAGCGGAAGAATCATTACACCCGAAACATATTCCGGTCCCAAGGATCCATGCGAGAGAGAAGACACAAGGATGTGTTAGAGATGTACCTCTTTTGCTTGTCTAGACGTCGAAGCCATGTTGAAGGTGCCCAAGTGTTCGCCCTCCACAAGTATCCACGCGTCGACTCCTTGATCGTTGCTCCCTTCCACGCTTGGTGCTAGCCTCGGGAAGAGAATCGAGCCTTAGGGTTCCTTCACTCTTCTTGCACCACCTCCAAGGTTCATGCGCCAAGTGCAAGGAAGATGCCACCAACTTCTTATCCTCTTCACTCCAAGAGAAGAGGGAGAAGAAGAGCTTCGGCCTTGAGGAAGATTGAGAGGAAGTCACGCCACCAAGTCCTTCTCCAAGTCACGCCAAGAGAAGAGGAGAGGAAGGAGAAGACTTTCGGCCACTAGTAGGAAGAAGGGTTGCACCACCTTGATGTTGTCGCCCTTTGCCTTGCTCTTGCCCCTCTATGTGTGTTCACGTCTCCAAGCGTTCATCAACTAGAGAGGGCGACAATGGGTCCTATAAATAGGACTAGAGGCGGTTTGGGCAAGGGCTAGGATCATGCCAAGTGTATGGCTAGGATGAGGTGTCTTGAGGCAAGGAAAGTCTCCAAGACTTTACCATAAACCTCATTCAACCTATCCATAAATGTCCAAACACTATATCAGCCCAAGACATACCTCAAATGCATTATTACCATCAAAGGATAAGTGGCTAGGCGCAATATGCATGAAGAATTCGGCTAGGGTGGCGTCTTGGAAGAAACTAGCGTTTGAGGTAAGGTAAGTCTCCAAGACATTACCATATACCTCTTCCCTATATCCATATGCGCCTAGGAACTTCCCATAAAAGTTCTCAAGCCATATCAGCCCCAAGACTTGCCTTAGAGGCAAGTATTCCATCTAAGGAAGAAGGGCTAGGCGCTCTTTACTTCCATAATGAAGCAAAGGCGCCTCCCTCACCCCATTATACCCTTATAAGCCAATTCCTTTTTCATGACAAGTAATTATTGGGCCTCATTGGATAATGAGATAGCCCAAACTTCACGGCATGGATTGATTAAGCCATTGGATCTAATCCGATGCAACCCTAATCCAAATGTGACCAATTAAGGTCAATTTCGGGTCAACCTGCCAAAAATGAAGTTTGGCTCCAATAACTTTCTTCCAACTCATCAGGCCCATTGGCGCTGATGAAATCTTCCAAATTGATCCAAGTTATCCAATAACTTGATCATAAGGCTTCTGATTAAAGCAACGTCAAGAGTCTATTGCGTGTGACCCCGTAGGATCCATATGACGATGGAAATGATGTAAACATCATAAGTAGTGAGGGGTATCTAGCAACACATCACTACTACCCATGTCATAGGACTTAAGTCATTATGGCAACAACTCCTAACAAGCAACGAGGATTCCCATTGCATTATAGATCCCTTTGCCTAAACTGATATCCTGCCATTGGATTAGTCTCAAGTTTATTATCCAATGCATTGGTCATGACTCAACAAATGCGGCCACACTTTCCTGTCATGCACCAATAAGGTGGGGCGCCCCGAGTGGATATCATGCTTCCAATAAGGAAGGGGCAAATCCTACTATTGGTCATCCATGTCTCTACATGACTTATGACATGCCCAATGACAGTCGTTTTGATCTCCCAATTACGGAGAGACGTAAGACTGTATTAAAGCATATTCATGTTGGACATGGAATGTTCTATACAAAATATTGATAATAAGAAAGCCAAGTATGCTGATAATAGCACCTTGCTATGGCATAGTCGTTTAGGCCATATTAACAAGAAACGCATTAAGCGGTTGCATGATCATGGACTGCTGGGATCATTCTCCTATGAGGAGATTGATACATGCAAAGCTTGTTTAATGGGTAAAATGACGAAGGCTCCTTTTCCTAACAAAGGTCAAAGGGCTTCAGGTTTACTTGATCTTATACACAGTGATGTGTGTGGGCCATTTAGTAAACATGCCAGAGGTGGCTATTCATACTTCATTACCTTTACTGATGATTTCAGTAGATACGGGTATGTCTATCTAATGAGACATAAAAGTGAATCTTTTGACAAGTTCAAAGAGTTCAAAAATGAAGTACAGAATCAGCTAGGCCGAAATATCAAGGCACTTCGCTCAGATCGAGGTGGAGAATACCTAAGTCGAGAGTTTACTGACTATCTGAAGGAGTGTGGGATTATCTCACAGCTCACTCCGCCAGGAACACCGCAATGGAATGGCGTGTCCGAGAGGAGAAACAGAACCTTATTGGATATGGTTCGTTCAATGATGAGTCAGGCTACTCTACCTTACTCCTTTTGGGGATTTGCACTGGAAACAGCTGCAAAGGTACTAAACCGAGTGCCATCCAAGGTAGTTTCAAAGACTCCATATGAGTTATGGTATGGGAAACAGCCGAGCTTGACATTTATTAAGATCTGGGGTTGCGAGGCTTATGTCAAAAAACTCGCCTCTGGGAAACTAGAGAGCAGATCTGAGAAATGCATCTTTGTCGGTTACCCTAAAGAAACTAAGGGTTATTATTTCTACGATCCCAAAGAGAACAAGGTATTTGTTGCTCGGACGGCCATTTTTCTTGAGAAGGAGTTTCTTCTGCAAGAGGCCAGTGGGAGAGAAATAAAGCTGGATGAGAATCCAGAGGAAGGACAAAGTAGTCAAGCACAGTTGGATGAGCATGAGCCAGTAGAACAGGTTATTGAGCAACCTGAGGCTCAGATATCACGGGAACCGCGAAGATCGGGAAGGATCCGTCGACAGCCTGAGCGCTATGACGGAGTCTACATCATTGATCATGATGAACCCCTCACTTATGCGGATGCGGTCAGTGGACCGGAATCAGCGAGATGGCTTGAAGCTATGCGAGCCGAGATGGACTCCATGTCAGATAACCAAGTCTGGGATTTGGTTGATCCGCCTCCGGGAATAATCCCTATAGGGTGTAAATGGATCTTCAAGAAGAAGATTGACATGGATGGTAACGTGGTTACCTATAAAGGCAGGCTAGTTGCGAAAGGTTTCAAACAAATCTACGGGATAGATTATGATGAAACTTTCTCTCCTGTAGCCATGTTCAAGTCTATTCGGATCATTCTCGCAATAGCAGCATATTATGATTATGAGATCTGGCAGATGGATGTGAAGACCGCTTTCCTTAATGGAAATCTGGATCAGGATGTGTATATGACACTATCTGAAGGTTTCACTAATCCATCATATCGTCATAAAATATGCAAGTTAAAGAAGTCCATTTATGGACTTAAACAAGCATCAAGAAGCTGGAATATTCGTTTTGATGAATCAATCTGTGAATTTGGTTTCATCAAGAATGAAGATGACCCGTGTGTATATAAGAGGTTTAGTGGGAGCGTGATTACATTCCTAGTCCTCTACGTCGATGATATCTTAATCATTGGAAACGATATTCCTGAACTACATGCCGTTAAAACATGGTTAAGGAAATGTTTCCAGATGAAAGATTTAGGAGAAGCAGCCTATGTATTAGGTGTGAAGATCTACAGAGATAGATCTAAGAGGCTTCTCGGGCTGTGCCAGAGTACTGAAGGTCCCCTAGATAAGGGGGGGGGGCGAAACCCTAGTAGGAGGCGCAACAATGTCTCTAGCGGAATCTAGGGCTTCTAAAGGATCTTTATATGTCATATAATCAACTTTAGTATGATTGAATAGAAGAAACGAATTCATACCGTGGCCATTTCAAGATGGCGCCTTGGAAGCAAAAGTTGCAAGCGCCTCTTCTCCAAAGTCTCGCACACAAGATGAACAATGTGCTTCTTCCTTGGTGCTCCTTGTGCTAGCAAGGTTCCAAGGTTGTCTTGCCGAATGGAAGGGAGAGGAGATGATGATTTCTTCTCTTGGCCAAATCCTCCTCAACGTCAAGGCGTCGCCACACACACGAAAAACGTTAAGAGGAATAATTTGGAGTGGCGAGAATAGAGAGCACTCTATTCGGTCGTGTACCATCTCCAAGTGGAGATCATGGTTACTAAAAATAGCAACCACTCTTCGCTCCAACGTTCACGCCAAGTGAACATGTCACCACACCTTGAACCATGCGCTCATTTCATGAGCCGGTTCTATTTGGTTCGGTTTAAGAACCAATCAAGCCAAGCAATCAAGTCCAGATCTCAAATAAACCCTAAGGCTCCTGATCTGACCGTTCATCTCTTGATGCTCTTGATCTCACCGATCTAGCATCTATTCTCTCGATCGAAGCTTACCGATCTCAAGCCCTAATCAATCAAACATGATCAGACTAGATCTCACTTACAATCAGAGATAAAAACCCTTTAAACTGAACCTAACCAATTCAGTCCACACGATCTGACTTAAGTAAGCCATATCATCAAATTGTGCGACCCTGAGGGTTTCCTTTAAATGTCGGTAACGATAACTCACGTTATCATGATCAGTGAGGGGTATCTAGCAACACATCACTGTCTCCCGATATAAAAGAAATGAGTCTTCCAAGACTACACCCAAAAACAGCACAAGTGTGAATCAACTCACAAGGCATGCATAATTCCTTTGCCACTGGATGTTCTTATTGGACAAGCGTGTCAAGCTTGTAACTCCAATATGATGAGCATGATTAGATCAGATGAACACTGTCATCTGGGTATGGCCATACACTTTCTCAATCATCTCATCCAGGGGGCCCCTTTAGAACAGCACACTCCTTAAACAAGGAGACGGCAATCCTATGTCTATCACTAGTGCCCTA
The DNA here is from genome assembly GCA_027563935.2 of Costus lasius. Taxonomy (NCBI): domain Eukaryota; kingdom Viridiplantae; phylum Streptophyta; class Magnoliopsida; order Zingiberales; family Costaceae; genus Costus; species Costus lasius. The sequence continues at coordinate 52,790,452 of CM050452.1, forward strand.
ACCTGACTCAAGCTCATTATCCAAGATAGTCTATAATCATTATGTTTCAAATGATATTGAACTACCTCAAAATAATGACAATCATCATTTAGAAAACACAAGTGATCTCAAGTCAGAGGAAATGTGCCACTTGTCATATTCAAGGATTATTCACATTGTGACAAACAATTGAATATCCTAGTAGGGTCTGTCCAGTACATCCAATGTACCCATGAGTCTACATCTTATTTCATGCTCGAAGCATCCTATAAGACTAGAACACAAATTAGTCTTAACCATATCAAGGCTGTCTCATGTTCACCAAGATATATCGACTAAGGACATTATAGCCTGTCAGCCTAGCTGAACAGCTTTGAGACATTATTCAGAAGAACATATATTGCAGCAGACAATGTAGCTAACTGAATAATAACCATGCCTTTATAAACATAAACGTTTATTACATGATACTGTTACAATCCCAAGGCCTCAAACATTAGGCTTAAGGGCATACCCCAACAATCTCCCACTTGCACTTAATCTAATGGTTGAGAAATCTCAAACCCATATTATTACAGTGCTTCTCATGCTTCTGCTGCGCCAGAGGCTTAGTAAGCGGGTCTGCCAGATTGTCATCTGTATGAACCTTGCATATTTTGATCTCGCCACGATCTATGATCTCCCTGATCAAATGAAACCGTCTCTGTATGTGCTTGGACTTCTGGTGCGACCGTGGTTCCTTTGCTTGTGCGATTGCTCCAGTGTTATCACAGAAGATAACCAAAGGATCTGCACTCGAAGGAACAACACCAAGTTCCTGAACGAACTTGCGAATCCACACTGCCTCCTTGGATGCTTCCGAGGCTGCAACATACTCGGCTTCTGTTGTGGAATCAGCAACAGTTGACTGTTTGAAACTCTTCCACACCACTGCTCCTCCATTCAAGCTAAAAACATAGCCTGATTGCGATCGGAAATCATCCTGGTCAGACTGGAACGAAGCGTCAGTATATCCTTCTATACTGAGTTCTTCCTGACCACCATATATCAAGAACATATCTTTGGTCCTCCGCAGATATTTTAAGATGTTCTTTACTGCAATCCAGTGTGCCTGACCTGGATTACTTTGGAAACGACTGGTCACGCTTAACCCGTAAGCAACGTCTGGGCGAGTACACAACATCGCATACATAATGGATCCAATAGCCGAAGCATAAGGCGTATTGTCCATTTTATCTTTCTCAGTCTGTGTTTGTGGACACTGACTCTTCGAAAGACTCAGACCATGTCTGACTGGAAGATATCCTCGTTTAGAATTCTCTAAATGAAATCTCTCCAGGACTTTATCGATGTAAGTACTCTGGCACAACCCGAGAAGCCTCTTAGATCTATCCCTGTAGATCTTCACACCTAATACATAGGCTGCTTCTCCTAAATCTTTCATTTGGAAACATTTCTTTAACCATGCCTTAACCACATGCATTTCAGGAATATCATTTCCAATGATCAAGATGTCATCGACGTAGAGGACTAGGAAAGTAATTACGCTCCCACTAAACCTCTTATATACACACGGGTCATCCTCGTTCTTGATGAAACCAAATTCAGTGACTGATTCATCAAAACGAATATTCCAGCTTCTTGATGCTTGCTTGAGTCCATAAATAGACTTCTTTAACTTGCATATCTTATGACAATCTGATGGATTAGTGAAACCCTCAGGTTGTGTCATATACACATCCTCATCCAGATTTCCATTAAGGAAAGCTGTTTTCACATCCATCTGCCAGATCTCATAATCATAATATGCAGCTATCGCGAAAAGAATCCGAATAGACTTAAACATAGCTACAGGTGAGAAAGTTTCATCATAATCTATCCCGTAGATTTGTTTGAAACCTTTCGCAACTAGCCTGCCTTTATAGGTAACAACGTTACCATCCATGTCAATCTTCTTCTTGAAGATCCATTTACTGCCTATAGGGATAATTCCCGGAGGCGGATCAACCAAATCCCAGACTTGGTTATCTGACATGGAGTCCATCTCGGCGCGCATAGCTTCAAGCCATCTCGCTGACTCTGGTCCACTGACCGCATCCGCATAAGTAAGGGGTTCATCATTATCAATGATGTAGACTCCGTCATAGCGCTCAGGCTGTCGACGAATCCTTCCCGATCTTCGCGGTTCCCGTGATATTTGAGCCTCAGGTTGTTCAATAACCTGATCTACCGGCTCAGGCTCATCCAGCTCTGCTTGAGTACTTTGTCCTTCCTCTGGATTCTCATCCAGCATAATTTCTCTCCCACTGGCCTCTTGCAGAAGAAACTCCTTCTCAAGAAATATGGCCGTCCGAGCAACAAATACCTTGTTCTCTTTGGGATCGTAGAAATAATAACCCTTAGTTTCCTTAGGATAACCGACAAAGATGCATTTGTCAGATCTGCTCTCTAGTTTCCCAGAGGCGAGCTTTTTGACATAAGCCTCGCAACCCCAGATCCTGATAAATGTCAAGCTTGGCTGTTTCCCATACCATAACTCATATGGAGTTTTTGAAACGGCCTTGGATGGCACTCGGTTTAGTACTTTTGCAGCTGTTTCCAGTGCAAAACCCCAAAAGGAGTATGGAAGAGTAGCCTGACTCATCATAGAACGAACCATATCAAGTAACGTTCTGTTTCTCCTCTCGGACACACCATTCCATTGCGGTGTTCCTGGCGGAGTGAGCTGTGAGATAATCCCACACTCCTTCAGATAGTCAGTAAACGTATGACTTAGGTATTCTCCACCTCGATCTGAGCGAAGTGCCTTGATATTTCGGCCTAGCTGATTCTGTACTTCATTTTTGAACTCTTTGAACTTGTCAAAAGATTCACTTTTATGTCTCATCAGATAGACATAGCCATACCTACTGAAATCATCAGTAAAGGTAATGAAGTACTGATAGCCACCTCTGGCATGTTTACTAAATGGCCCACACACATCACTGTGTATAAGGTCCAGTAAACCTGAAGCCCTTTGACCTTTGTGAAGAAAAGGTGACTTCGTCATTTTACCCATCAAACAAGCTTTGCATGTATCAATCTCCTTGTAAGAGAATGATCCCAGCAGTCCATGATCATGCAACCGCTTAATGCGTTTCTCGTTAATATGGCCTAAACGACTATGCCATAGCAAGGTGCTGTCATCAGCATACTTGGCTTTCTTAATATCAACATTTTGTATAGAACACTCCATGTCCAACATGAATAATCCATTGCTAATTGAACCAGTTGCATAAACAATATTATCATAAGATAAAACACACTTTGAAATATTGCATTCAAAGGAAAAACCCTTCCTGACAAGAGCAGGAATGGAGATAATATTTTTAGTAATACTGGGAACAAAATAACAACTGTTTAGTTCCAATACAAGTCCAGATGGTAAAGAAATGAAATAGTCTCCTACAGCAACAGCAGCAACCCGTGCCCCGTTTCCAACTCGTAGGTCCACCTCATGCTGTCCCACCTGCCTTCTTCTCTTGAGTTCCTGTACATTTGAACAAATGTGAACTCCACATGCAGTGTCCAACACCCATGATATAGAAGAAGAGAACATGACCTCAGTCACATAAATACCTGAGCCAGAAGCGAAGCTTCCCCTCTTATCTCCTTGGAGCGCTTTACAGTCCTTTTTCCAGTGACCCATCTGGCCACAGTGGAAACACCTGTATTCCTTGGACCGCTTCACCTTCTGCTTCAGAGCCTTGCTGTAGCTCTTGACAGGGGCTTTGCCCTTCTTCCCCTTCTTCTTGTTCCTGGAAGGAACCATTAAGACAGAGGTCGAAGGCTTTCCCTTCAGAGTCTCCTCAGTAGTGAGGAGCATATTCAGCAGCTCTGCCGGAGTACAATCGATTTTGTTCATATTAAAATTAATGATGAACGCATCGAAAGAGGGCGGGAGAGACTGCAGAATAATATCTACAGCAAGCTCCTGATTGATGGTATGCCCCAGTTTCTCTAGAGCCTCCTTGTGCCCAATCATCTTGAGCACGTGAGCTCCCACTGGGCTCCCTTCAGCCAGTTTGCTCTGAAAGAAAAGCTTTGTCAGATTATAGCGTTCTGTCCTCGCCTGTGCAGCATACAGCATCTTGAGGTTTGCTATCATGTCTATAGCAGACATATCCTCATGCTGACGCTGCAGCGGTGGCGTCATAGACGCTAGCATCAGGTAAGCGACATCAATGCTATCATTGACGTGCTTTTCATAGGCTTCCCGAACCGCCCTTGCAGCGTTCGGAGCGGGCTGAGGCGGTATCGCCGTCTCGAGGACATACAGTTTCCTCTCTGCCTTAAGAACGATCTTAAGGTGTCCAAACCAGTCAGAGAAGTTCGGCCCAGCAAACTTCTCCCTTTCCAGTAGGGATCGCACATTGAAGTTCATGGTGTTCGTTGCTGCAGGTATCTACAACAATGCAAGAACAGCAAGGTCAGTATCAATGTTAAGAATCAATCAGGACTTAAGAAAGATTCTTTTTCCCACTATTTTATCTGACTGAAAAATCCATTAAACAGTCCGAAAGAGTAGACACTCTTTTAGTGAGATGGGATCCGGATTTCATACTTGGTCTCCGCGTCCCGCTCAGGCGAGATAAGATGCACAGAGAGTACAAACACTAATCTCCGGTAGGCAGTCCCTGCCGATCGCCAACCCGTGCGATTCCCCTTCATCTGGGCAATCCAGCAGACTGTGCCAACTGAGTTGGTACAACACAGTCTCTGATCCCACAGATGGCTGCCTCCATGTGCTACCATATGCGCCACATATGTAGCCTACATGGTCAAGCTGACCCGACCTACTCCCTGGACCACCATGTGCTATGCTGAGCAACGAGAAGGGATAAATCCCTACTCTGTAGCACACAGGTGTAATCCCACACCGTCTGAAGATAGATGGACGTGCCCACTGAGTGGGTACAACACGGCTCCAACGATAATCAGAACAGTGAGGTTTCGCGTCAGAAGGCTTACGAGCTTGATATTTTAGCATTGGATTTTAACGGTCTTTTATCTTCTTCACTATCATGCAATTCCTATGGTGATAGCAGAAGATGAACTAATCATGCAATTCTAATATTTAAACAATAAATAAAAGAAAGCATGAATCTTATGTGGTAAAAGCCCATAGCCCTAGTAAGACCTTAATTTAACTTAAGTCTTGACTTGCTTTTCTTCATGGGTCTTTTAGCTGCTCATCTGGCCCAAGCCAGGGCCCAAGCGCCATCTGCAGCTCTGGTGCGCCCACCAGGAATTTGCGCCAGGTCCTAGGGTTGAACTCTAGACCTCCCACCTGGTCTAGCCACTGCTGCAGGCGCCTCTGCCAAGTGTGCACTGTGCTCTTGTCTAATTAAATTACAAATTTAACTATCTAGACAAGATTGACACGCAGGTCAATTACACATTATAAATTAATTAAATTGTGATTCGCAGATCACAAAAATAAAAATTAATTTACAATCAATTCCCAGGCACGCAGGCCCCAGCACAGCACACATTAAAAACGGGCAGCCCACATAAGATTAAATAAACATACATATGGCATCATACAACATGCGATCCAATCAGGAAAATTAAATTTCGAAAAACCCCATGGGCATCAATTTTAATTTCCTTATTTGCCCTACAACCTTACAACGGTCCATTACTAGGGATCCACTCATCCATCCTAGTCAGATCCACTGCCCTTGCATGCACCAAGTCCTAACTGACTTGAGTCGACCATAAGGTCAACCATGCATGCGCCAGGGCTGAACAACCACAATGAGGTCTGGCAAGCGGGTGTGACCCCGGGCCTAACTCATGTGCGTTCATGGGTTGCCTCAATCAGACATCGCTACACGCCTGTCTGCAGCCGACCTGTAGCCACCACGTGCTTGCGCACAGGTGCTACCTGGTCAACCCATCAAGGCTGTCAGATAGTCTGATCAGACTGTTGGATCTAACTTAGGGGGTGACTTCAACCCCAATAACCCGTCTAAGGGTTTAATGCAAGGCATTAGATCTAGTGAGGTCGCGCAAGTGAAATAGTTTTTAAAACATAACAGCATGCGCCAACAACATGCGCCAAGGAAACATACATAAAGTTTCGGATATGCAAACTTAACATGTAATTTTTCGCATGGTGAAGATCTAAGCATACAAATGAATACATGGATCACACAGCAATCATATGAACATATAACACTGGCTCTGATACCAATTTTAGGTCCCCTAGATAAGGGGGGGGGGGGCGAAACCCTAGTAGGAGGCGAAACAATGTCTCTAGCGGAATCTAGGGCTTCTAAAGGATCTTTATATGTCATATAATCAACTTTAGTATGATTGAATAGAAGAAACGAATTCATACCGTGGCCATTTCAAGATGGCGCCTTGGAAGCAAAAGTTGCAAGCGCCTCTTCTCCAAAGTCTCGCACACAAGATGAACAATGTGCTTCTTCCTTGGTGCTCCTTGTGCTAGCAAGGTTCCAAGGTTGTCTTGCCGAATGGAAGGGAGAGGAGATGATGATTTCTTCTCTTGGCCGAATCCTCCTCAACGTCAAGGCGTCACCACACACACGAAAAACGTTAAGAGGAATAATTCGGAGTGGCGAGAATAGAGAGCACTCTATTCGGTCGTGTACCATCTCCAAGTGGAGATCATGGTTACTAAAAATAGCAACCACTCTTCGCTCCAACGTTCACGCCAAGTGAACATGTCGCCACACCTTGAACCATGCGCTCATTTCATGAGCCGGTTCTATTTGGTTCGGTTTAAGAACCAATCAAGCCAAGCAATCAAGTCCAGATCTCAAATAATCCCTAAGGCTCCTGATCTGACCGTTCATCTCTTGATGCTCTTGATCTCACCGATCTAGCATCTATTCTCTCGATCGAAGCTTACCGATCTCAAGCCCTAATCAATCAAACATGATCAGACTAGATCTCACTTACAATCAGAGATAAAAACCCTTTAAACTGAACCTAACCAATTCAGTCCACACGATCTGACTTAAGTAAGCCATATCATCAAATTGTGCGACCCTGAGGGTTTCCTTTAAATGTCGGTAACGATAACTCACGTTATCACGATCAGTGAGGGGTATCTAGCAACACATCACTGTCTCCCGATATAAAAGAAATGAGTCTTCCAAGACTACCCCCAAAAACAGCACAAGTGTGAATCAACTCACAAGGCATGCATAATTCCTTTGCCACTGGATGTTCTTATTGGACAAGCGTGTCAAGCTTGTAACTCCAATATGATGAGCATGATTAGATCAGATGAACACTGTCATCTGGGTATGGCCATACACTTTCTCAATCATCTCATCCAGGGGGCCCCTTTAGAACATCACACTCCTTAAACAAGGAGACGGCAATCCTATGTCTATCACTAGTGCCCTAACCTGACTCAAGCTCATTATCCAAGATAGTCTATAATCATTATGTTTCAAATGATATTGAACTACCTCAAAACAATGACAATCATCATTTAGAAAACACAAGTGATCTCAAGTCAGAGGAAATGTGCCACTTGTCATATTCAAGGATTATTCACATTGTGACAAACAATTGAATATCCTAGTAGGGTCTGTCCAGTACATCCAATGTACCCATGAGTCTACATCTTATTTCATGCTCGAAGCATCCTATAAGACTAGAACACATATTAGTCTTAACCATATCAAGGCTGTCTCATGTTCACCAAGATATATCGACTAAGGACATTATAGCCTGTCAGCCTAGCTGAACAGCTTTGAGACATTATTCAGAAGAACATATATTGCAGCAGACAATGTAGCTAACTGAATAATAACCATGCCTTTATAAACATAAACGTTTATTACATGATACTGTTACAATCCCAAGGCCTCAAACATTAGGCTTAAGGGCATACCCCAACAATCTCCCACTTGCACTTAATCTAATGGTTGAGAAATCTCAAACCCATATTATTACAGTGCTTCTCATGCTTCTGCTGCGCCAGAGGCTTAGTAAGCGGGTCTGCCAGATTGTCATCTGTATGAACCTTGCATATTTTGATCTCGCCACGATCTATGATCTCCCTGATCAAATGAAACCGTCTCTGTATGTGCTTGGACTTCTGGTGCGACCGTGGTTCCTTTGCTTGTGCGATTGCTCCAGTGTTATCACAGAAGATAACCAAAGGATCTGCACTCGAAGGAACAACACCAAGTTCCTGAACGAACTTGCGAATCCACACTGCCTCCTTGGATGCTTCCGAGGCTGCAACATACTCGGCTTCTGTTGTGGAATCAGCAACAGTTGACTGTTTGAAACTCTTCCACACCACTGCTCCTCCATTCAAGCTAAAAACATAGCCTGATTGCGATCGGAAATCATCCTGGTCAGACTGGAACGAAGCGTCAGTATATCCTTCTATACTGAGTTCTTCCTGACCACCATATATCAAGAACATATCTTTGGTCCTCCGCAGATATTTTAAGATGTTCTTTACTGCAATCCAGTGTGCCTGACCTGGATTACTTTGGAAACGACTGGTCACGCTTAACCCGTAAGCAACGTCTGGGCGAGTACACAACATCGCATACATAATGGATCCAATAGCCGAAGCATAAGGCGTATTGTCCATTTTATCTTTCTCAGTCTGTGTTTGTGGACACTGACTCTTCGAAAGACTCAGACCATGTCTGACTGGAAGATATCCTCGTTTAGAATTCTCTAAATGAAATCTCTCCAGGACTTTATCGATGTAAGTACTCTGGCACAACCCGAGAAGCCTCTTAGATCTATCCCTGTAGATCTTCACACCTAATACATAGGCTGCTTCTCCTAAATCTTTCATTTGGAAACATTTCTTTAACCATGCCTTAACCACATGCATTTCAGGAATATCATTTCCAATGATCAAGATGTCATCGACGTAGAGGACTAGGAAAGTAATTACGCTCCCACTAAACCTCTTATATACACACGGGTCATCCTCGTTCTTGATGAAACCAAATTCATGAAGGAACCCCATAGATAAAGGGGGCAAAAACCCTAAGCATGGCGCTAATGAAAAATGATGCAAGCGGAAGCAAGGGTTTTAAAATCGTTTGCATGCCAATTGTTCAACTATCAAAGATTGATAAGAACAAGATCATACCATAGCCATGTAGATGGTGCGGCTTGGAAGAAGAAAGACCGAAGGGATCTTCTCCAAAGAAATCACACACAAGGGATGAAAGCTTCCTCCTTGCGCAAGTCTTGTGCTAGCAAGATTGGCAAGCTCTTTCAACCGTGTGTAGGAGATTAGATGAAAAGGGCTGCCTTCTTTTCGAGAGCTCTTCCTTCTTTTCGCAAGAACAACGCCTTCTCCAAGAGCAAGCCGTTTTCTCCACGCCCAAAGAGCAAAACCGAAAGCATTAGAGAGTAATCAAGCCATGAACGCATATGCGTTTAGCTTATGGAACTTTCCATAAATGGCAACGATTAAGAGTTGGCGTTCATGGTTCATGTTTCCATGAACCAAACGCAACCTCTTCTCCCTCTTGAACCAAGCGCTCAACCCATGAGCCGGTTCAATTTCATTGGTTCAATTTCGAAACCAAATCAGCCCAGAATTAAGTCTAGACCAAATTAGACCACAAGGTCCTAGATCTGACCCTTCATCATCTGACGCTTCTGATCGCACCGATCTAGCATCATCTCTCTCGATCGAAGCTTACCGATCTAAAGCTCTAATCAATCAAACATGATCAGACCAGATCTCACTTACAATCAGAGATTAAATCTCTTTAAACTGAACCAAAACAATTCAGTCCACACGATCTGACTTAAGGAAGCCATATCACCAAATTGTGCGACCCTGAGGGTTTCCTTTAAATGTCGGTAACGATAACTTACGTTATCACGATCAGTGAGGGGTATCTAGCAACACATCACTGTCTCCCGATATAAAGGAAAGAGTCTTCCAAGACTGCACCCAAAACACAGCACAAGTGTGACTCAATTCACAAGGCATACATGTGTCCTTTGCCACTGGATGTTCTTATTGGACAAGCATGTCAAGCTTGTAACTCCAATACGATGAGCATGATTAGATCAGATGAACATAGTCATCTGGGTATGGCCATACACTTCCTCAATCATCTCATATAGTGTGGCCCTATAGAACATCACACTCCTTAAACAAGGAGACGGCAATCCTTTATCTATCACAAGTGCCCTAACCTGATTCAAGCTCACCATCCAAGATAGTCTATAATCATTATATCTCAAATGATATTGAACTAGCTCAAGACAATGACAATCCTCATTTAGAAACACAAGTGATCTCAAGTCAGAGGACATGTGCCACTTGTTGCTTACAAGGATCATTCACATTGTGACAAGCAATGGAATATCCCAGTAGGGTCTGTCCAGTACATCCAATGTACCCATGAGTCTACATCTTATTCCATGCTCGAAGCATCCTATAAGATTAGCACTCATATTAGTCTCTATCATATCAAGGCTGTCTCATGTTCTCCAAGATATCTCGACTAAGGACTTATAGCCTGTCAGCCTAGCTGAACAGCTTTGAGACATTATTCAGAAGTACACTTATTACAGCAGACAAGGTAACAAGCTGAATAATAACCATGCCTTTTATAAACATAAGAGTTTATTACATGATACTATTACAATCCCAAAGGCCTCAAACATTAGCCTTAAGGGCATACTCCAACAATCTCCCACTTGCACTTAATCTAATGGTTGAGAAATCTCAAACCCATATTATTACAGTGCTTCTCATGCTTCTGCTGCGCCAGAGGCTTGGTAAGCGGGTCTGCCAGATTGTCATCTGTATGAACCTTGCAAATCTTGATCTCGCCACGATCAATGATCTCCCGGATCAAGTGAAACCGTCTCTGTATGTGCTTGGACTTCTGGTGCGACCGAGGTTCCTTTGCTTGTGCTATAGCTCCAGTGTTATCACAGAAGATAACCAAAGGATCTGCACTCGAAGGAACGACACCAAGTTCTCTCACGAACTTACGAATCCACACTGCCTCCTTGGATGCTTCCGAGGCTGCAACATACTCGGCTTCTGTTGTGGAATCAGCAACAGTAGACTGTTTGAAGCTTTTCCACACCACTGCTCCACCATTCAAGCTAAAAACATAGCCTGATTGCGATCGGAAATCATCCTGGTCTGACTGGAACGAAGCGTCAGTATATCCCTCTATACTGAGTTCTTCCTGACCACCATATATCAAGAACATATCTTTGGTCCTCCGCAGATATTTTAAAATGTTCTTGACCGCAATCCAGTGCGCCAAACCTGGATTACTTTGGAATCGACTGGTCACGCTTAACCCGTAAGCGACGTCTGGGCGAGTACACAACATCGCATACATTATGGACCCAATAGCCGAAGCATAAGGCGTATTGTCCATTTCATCTTTCTCAGTCTGTGTTTGTGGACACTGACTCTTCGAAAGATTCAGACCATGTCTGACTGGAAGATATCCACGTTTAGAATTCTCTAAATGGAATCTCTCCAGGACCTTATCGATGTAGGTACTCTGGCACAGCCCGAGAAGCCTCTTAGATCTATCCCGGTAGATCTTCACACCTAATACATAGGCTGCTTCTCCTAGATCTTTCATCTGGAAACATTTTCCTAACCATGCCTTAACAGCATGCAGTTCAGGAATATCGTTTCCAATGATCAAGATATCATCGACGTAGAGGATTAGGAATGTAATCACGCTCCCACTAAACCTCTTATATACACACGGGTCATCTTCGTTCTTGATGAAACCAAACTCAGAGATTGATTCATCAAAACGAATGTTCCAGCTTCTTGATGCTTGTTTCAGTCCATAAATGGACTTCTTTAACTTGCATATTTTATGACGATCTGATGGACTAGTGAAACCTTCCGGTTGTGTCATATACACATCCTCATCCAGATTTCCATTGAGGAAAGCTGTCTTCACATCCATCTGCCAGATCTCATAATCGTAATATGCAGCTATCGCGAAAAGAATCCGAATAGACTTAAACATGGCTACTGGTGAGAAAGTTTCATCATAATCTAACCCGTAGATTTGTTTGAAACCTTTCGCAACTAGCCTGCCTTTATAGGTAACCACGTTACCATCCATGTCAATCTTCTTCTTGAAGATCCATTTACAGCCTATAGGGATTACTCCCGGAGGCGGATCAACCAAATCCCAGACTTGGTTATCTGACATGGAGTCCATCTCGGCTCGCATAGCTTCAAGCCATCTAGCTGACTCCGGTCCACTGACCGCATCCGCATAAGTTAGGGGTTCATCATTATCAATGATGTAGACTCCGTCATAGCGCTCAGGCTGTCGACGGATCCTACCCGATCTTCGCGGTTCCCGTGATATTTGAGCCTCAGGTTGTTCAATAACCTGATCTACCGGCTCAGGCTCATCCAACTGTGCTTGACTACTTTGTCCTTTTTCTGGATTCTCATCCAGCTTTATTTCTCTCCCACTGGCCTCTTGCAGAAGAAATTCCTTCTCAAGAAATATGGCCGTCCGAGCAACAAAAACCTTGTTCTCCTTGGGATCGAAGAAATAATAACCCTTAGTTTCCTTAGGGTAACCGACAAAGATGCATTTGTCAGATCTGCTCTCTAGTTTCCCAGAGGCGAGCTTTTTGACATAAGCCTCGCAACCCCAGATCTTGATAAATGTCAAGCTAGGCTGTTTCCCATACCATAACTCATATGGCGTCTTTGAAACTGCCTTGGATGGCACTCGGTTTAGTACCTTTGCAGCTGTTTCCAGTGCAAAACCCCAAAAGGAGTATGGAAGAGTAGCCTGACTCATCATAGAACGAACCATATCAAGTAGCGTTCTATTTCTCCTCTCGGACACACCATTCCATTGCGGTGTTCCTGGCGGACTGAGCTGTGAGATAATCCCACACTCCTTTAGATAGTCAGTAAATGCATGACTCAGGTATTCTCCACCTCGATCAGAACGAAGTGCCTTGATATTTCGGCCTAGCTGATTTTGTACTTCATTCTTGAACTCTTTGAACTTGTCAAAAGATTCACTTTTATGTCTCATCAGATAGACATACCCATACCTACTGAAATCATCAGTAAAGGTAATGAAGTACTGATAGCCACCTCTGGCATGTTTACTAAATGGCCCACACACATCACTGTGTATAAGGTCAAGTAAACCTGAAGTCCTTTGACCTTTGTGAGGAAAAGGAGACTTCGTCATTTTACCCATCAAACAAGCTTTGCATGTATCAATCTCCTCATAGGAGAATGATCCCAGCAGTCCATGATCATGCAACCGCTTAATGCGCTTCTCGTTTATATGGCCTAAACGACTATGCCATAGCAAGGTGCTGTCATCAGCATACTTGGCTTTCTTATTATCAATGTTTTGTATAGAATATTCCATGTCCAACATGTATAACCCATTGTTAATTGAACCAGTTGCATACACAATATTATCACGAGATAAAACACACTTTGAAATCTTGCATTCAAAGGCAAATCCTTTCCTGACAAGAGCAGGAATAGAGATAATATTCTTGGTAATACTGGGTACAAAGTAACAATTGTTTAATTCTAATACAATGCCAGATGGTAAAGTAATGAAATAGTCTCCTACAGCAACAGCAGCAACCCGTGCCCCGTTTCCAACTCGTAGGTCTACCTCATGCTGTCCCACCTGCCTTCTTCTCTTGAGTTCCTGCACATTTGAACAAATGTGAACTCCACATGCGGTGTCCAACACCCATGATATAGTAGAAGAAGATAACATGACCTCAGTCACATATATACCTGAGCCAGAAGCGATGCTTCCCCTCTTATCTCCTTGGAGCGCTTTACAGTCCTTTTTCCAGTGACCCAGCTGGCCACAGTGGAAACACCTGTTGTCCTTCGACCGCTTCACCTTCTGTTTCAGAGCCTTGCTGTAATTCTTGACAGGGGCCTTGCCCTTCTTCCCCTTCTTCTTGTTCCTGGAAGGAACCAGCAAGACAGAGGTTGAAGGCTTACCCTTCAGAGTTTCCTCAGTTGTCAAGAGCATATTCAACAGCTCTGCCGGCGTACAATCGATTTTGTTCATATTATAGTTAATGATGAACGCATCGAAAGAAGGCGGAAGAGACTGTAGAATTATGTCTACAGCAAGCTCCTGGTTGATGGTATGCCCCAGTTTATCTAGAGCCTCCTTGTGCCCAATCATCTTGAGCACGTGAGCTCCCACTGGGCTCCCCTCAGCCAGTTTGCTCTGAAAGAAGAGCTTCGTCAGATTATAGCGCTCAGTCCTCGCCTGTGCAGCATACAGCATTTTGAGGTTCGCTATAATCTCTATAGCTGACATATCCTCATGCTGACGCTGCAGCGGTGGCGTCATAGACGCTAGCATCAGGCAAGCGACATCAATGCTATCATTGACGTGCTTTTCGTAGGCTTCCCGAACCGCCCTTGCGGCGTTCGGAGCGGGCTGCGGCGGTATCGCCGTCTCGAGGACATACAGTTTCCTCTCTGCCTTAAGAACAATCTTAAGGTGTCCGAACCAGTCAGAGAAGTTCGGCCCAGCAAACTTCTCCCTTTCCAGTAGGGATCGCACATTGAAGCTCATGGTGTTCGTTGCTGCAGGAATCTACAACAAGCAAGAACAGCAAGGTCAGTATCAATGTTTAGAATCAATCCAGGACTTAAGAAAGATTCTTTTCTCACTATTTTGTCTGACTGAAAAATCCAGTAAACAGTCCGAAAGAGTAATACTCTTTTAGTGAGATGGGATCCAGATTTCATACTTGGTCTCTGCGTCCCGCTCAGGCGAGATAAGATGCACAGAGATAACAAGCACTAATTTCTGGTAGGCTGTCCCAGCCAATCGCCAACCCGTGCGATTCCCCTTCATCTTGGCAATCCAGCAGACTGTGCCAACTGAGTTGGTACAACACAGTCTCTGATCCCAGAGATGGCTGCCTCCATGTGCTACCATATGCGCCACATATGTAGCCAACATGGTCAAGCTGACCTGACCTACTCCCTGGACCACCACGTGCTATGCTGAGCAACGAGAGGGGATAAATCCCAACTCTGTAACACGCAGGTGAAATCCAGCACCGTCTGAAGATAGATGGACGTGCCCACTGAGTGGGTTCAACACGGCTCCAACGATAATCAGAAAGGTGAGGTTTCGCGTCAGAAGGCTTACGAGCTTGATATATTAGCGTTGGATTTTATCGGTCTTTTATCTTCTTAACTATCATGCAAGTCCTATGGTGATAGCAGAAGATAAACTTAAACATGCAATTCTAATTATAAGCAATAAGAAGAAAGCATGATCTTATGTGGTAAAAGCCCATGAACCCTAGTAAGACCTTAATTTACTTAAGTCTTCACTTGAGCTCCTTGGCATCTCATCTGGTCCAACCTAGGGCCCTAGCGCCAAGAGCACCTCAGGTGCGTTACCAGCTGAATGCCCCTTTGGGATGTGTGCCTTTGCTCTTGTCTAATCAAATACATTTGATCTATCTAGACAAGGTTGACTCGCAGGTCAACTACATATTATAAATTAAGTACAATGTGATTCGCAGATCACAAATTAATTTACAATTTTAAATCCAGGCACGCAGGCCCCAGCACAGCACACAATAGGGCAACCCACATAAGACTAAATAAACAAGCAAATGGTTCAATCAACATGTGATCCAATCATCTTGAAATTAAAAGTTTTGAAAAACCCCATGGCATCAATTTTAATTTCCTTATGATCCCTATAACCTTACAATGGTCCATTGATGGGGATCCACTCATCCATCTAGCTAGATCCTTTGCCCTTGCATGCACCGAGTCCTAACTGACCCGAGTTGACCTAATGGTCAACCATGCATGCCCCAAGGGCTGAACCACCCCATGAGTTTTGGCAAGCGGGTGTGACCCCGAGCCTAACTCAAGTGTGTTCAGTAGTTGTCTCAACCAGACCTCGCTACACGCCCTAGATGCAGTCAACCTATAGCCACCTTGTGCTTGCGCATAGGTGCTATTGGGTCAACCCATCTGAGCTGTCAGATGGTCTGATCAGACTTGGATCTAACCTAGTGGTGACTTCAACCCCATCAACCCATCTAAGGGTTTATTGTAGGGACACCTTAGATCTAATCATGCGCGCAAGATGTAAGTTTGTTTTTAAAAACATCTAGTACATGCGCAAACAAACAAACAACATGCTTGATAACCCTTAGATCTAAGGGGGTCCCCTTCAAGGGGGAGCGCAAACTTCAGGGAGTCCCCTTCAAGGGGGAGCGCAAACTACATGTCATCAAATGATACATGCGCAACCTTCATGAAGCCATGATACAAGCGCAACTTTCATGAAACCAAACCAAGGTAAGCGCATCCAACATGTAAACAAAGTAGGCGCAACAAGTATGGATCACATTAGCAAACAAAATAGCATGCAAAGAGCCAAGCTCTGATACCAATTGAAGGAACCCCATAGATAAAGGGGGCAAAAACCCTAAGCATGGCGCTAATGAAAAATGATGCAAGCGGAAGCAAGGGTTTTAAAATCGTTTGCATGCCAATTGTTCAACTATCAAAGATTGATAAGAACAAGATCATACCATAGCCATGTAGATGGTGCGGCTTGGAAGAAGAAAGACCGAAGGGATCTTCTCCAAAGAAATCACACACAAGGGATGAAAGCTTCCTCCTTGCGCAAGTCTTGTGCTAGCAAGATTGGCAAGCTCTTTCAACCGTGTGTAGGAGATTAGATGAAAAGGGCTGCCTTCTTTTCGAG